>OY757019.1:122056076-123331496 GCA_963580285.1 Lucinisca nassula
GGGACAGGTTTGTTTGCATTTACAGTCAACCCTCTTCAAATAGACATTCGTTATAACGACAAAATTCGTTAAATCTGCAATTTGAATGGAATGACTACTTAGCTAAAGGCTTAGCCTTGGTTCAAGCGGCTTGGGCTTCCCTCGGGTTGTAAATGCACAAATCGAGTCCATAGTCATGGAAGGGTATTGTAATCTAATACTCCAAGAAACAAATGTTATAGATATTTGTTAGTGGATACTCTGGTTTTCGCCCACCTCTGATTAACGATCGGCTCGATATGAGTGAAATAATCATGAAAGGGCTGTAAAACCAAAACAACAACATTGAGACCATATTTGTTAGAATCACTGAGGCGATTCTAACAAATGTCTGTAACAATCGTTTCTTGGAGTAATAATGGAGAAAAGGCCTTTTATTACCTATCATACTTCTATCTGAGATTCTTTATAAAGGCAAATTCTTATATTACGGCACAATAATAGGGAACAAATACTGTCGTTATAATGAGGGCCTTCTGTATTCAAATCCTGGTACACGTAAGCATAGCTCTAATGAGGAGGCATAATAATTTTTTATTAAAGATAATTAATGCTCTGCATGCTGGGTATTTTTTTTTCGCAGCAGATAACATTTTGAAATATTTTTCTAATTTTCCCAGAAAGCAGAATTTGACATCTTATACAAATTGTCTCCTGTGAAGTGTCAAACCTTATTTTTGCTGCTAAACAATGAAAAACAAAAACCAAAAAACACAAAAAAAAACAGTATTATTATTTGGGCCAATAGCTATCATGACTTTACCAGGTAGCAAGTTTTTCCGACCGCACACGAGTACTGGTAAACCGCTTAGGGGATCTAAGCCTGACCAGGCAACGCGGTCCGAGTCGGACCGTCCATGCTTATTAACCCTATTGGTTTCATTGGGCGACAGGGCTCGAAATGTCATTTCATCTCAATGTCGGGTAAAAGTCCCACAAAATTGGAAGCAACGTCTCCAAAATGACCTATACAGTGTTGACGGGGACGTTAAACCTCAAATCAAACAAACAAAGCAAGTTTTTCCTACCAATTGTTTGATTGCAGGATCGATCCCGGGCTTTTCCAGAGTTTCGGATGAGTCTTTAAACAAAGGTTCATCTCCGTATGACCTTAGCTGTTGGTGAGATGTAAAACTCAACCACTCACTCACCAATTGTTTGACCAGGTAGCAAGCTGAATTTTCAGGCAGCAAATTTGCTACTTGCTACTGTTAACCCTTATCTTGCTGAATATTCATTTAAGCCACACACATTTCTGTCTATCAACCAATCAAATTACTTGATGTAATTTATTGCTACAATTTCATAAACTAAATGCCAAACAGTGGAGATCCTGATCAGATGGCTTCTTCAGAAGCCATCTGATCTGGATCTACACTGTTTGCAAAGATAGGGGTTGTCGTGAACAGCAAGATAAGGGTTAATTTTGCACCCTCAAAATACATAAAATTGTAAAGTTTTCGACAAAATCTGAAGATTTCACCAGTAGAATTAGACATTGGTAAACCCAAAGGCATTTTTATTTGGTATAAAGAAGAGAATCATAAGTTTAAGAGACCAGGCTCCAAGGTTATAAAACATTTTTAATGCCCCTCTCAGCTGAACATGAAATTTTATGGTCATAACTACATGCATTAAAATACAAACAAATCAGGCAATTTTTCTGCTTAGATAAGCACAGACAATCATTTATCCTGCCCATTAATTTTAGCATGCCATATTAAAATTTATGAACAGGATAAATTTCATGCAAAAGTGAGTTGAGCAAGAAAATGGTGAAAATTTTAGGGGGACCCCATATGGGCCCCGTTAAGCGATTTTGGTACTTATCGCCTATGCGAGCAGCGAAGGTTCAGGCGAGCCTGCGCATCCGCCCAGTCTCGCCAGAACCGTCACTCTCGCTCATACAAGCAGTGAATCAAGAGGAACCTTCAGACAGAAAGCCATATCCCTGGCCCCTCTGAATGGCTGGGCATGCGCAGGTACAATTTGTCATGACGGAATGCTCGAAGACCCAAATTCGCTTGGCGGGGCTCATATGATGTTAAAAGACTTCAAAAACAGCAAAACAAAACACTGAAAGTTCCACATACAGTAGAACTTCGATGGCTCGAACACCGATGGCTCGTTTACCATGGCTGAGTCAAACCAGTTTTTGAGTCCCTAGGGAATTTCTGTACATAAGAAATAGGGAGGGTAAAAATTAGGATATTTTCGTCTTTTATCTTGCAAATGTATGCTGTGTGTACTCATTAGAATCGCCTCGATGAGGCGATTCTAATGAGTACACACAGCATACATTTTTCATTATAGAACCCAGAAAAAGATGTCTTAAGGTATGTCGTTATGCCCCCTGGTATGAGCCCTCAATGGCTCGAACTACCCCTGTCTCGAACAGATTTTCATGGTCCCAAAGGTGTTCGAGCCATTGAAGTTTGACTGTACATGTAAATAGATAAGCTTTCATTAACAGTCATTATAATAAAATTCATGACTGAGCACCTTCAGACAATTCAAAATACTCAAGGTACTGCTAACAGAATAGGTGAACAGCAACATATAACTTTCTAGCTTTCTTTTTTCTCTGCATGCATTACGATGATACAACCATGTGCTAAAAAGCTGTTTTTCTTATCTCTGAAAGTAGAATTTTCTGATGAAAATTCTAACAAGCACCAAAAAACTATATTTTGACCACAAATAAGGAAAATAATTTAAATTAACACCCTGTAAACCCCACCTTGCTCTATATAAAGTGGGGTTTAGAGGGGTGTTCATTTCATGGACTTATTGATCTGATATGCAAGGTAGAACAGGTTCATTATAAAAAGAGCTTCGGTCATTTAGAATGGAGATAAAGTGTTCAATTGAAAAATAGAAGTGGAGGCAATGATCAGGAATCGATACAATTAACCCATAGCTGAGCTCCCATCAGAGACACAAAAGGGAAAAAAACACAAACATGAAGCAACAGACCCAAACGGAAACACCAACAGCGGTAAGCAAATAAGGACAGCTACTTTCCCACAAAATGGCCAAAAGGCTATCCAAAATAAAATAATATAAGCGACACAAACACCCAAAGACAAACCATAACAAAAAAAAAAGCCCTATATCCAACAGAAGACAAAAATAGCAAGATTCGTCTCATCATGAGTTTTTGTTTGTTTGTTTTTGAGTTTAACGGCCCAGTCAACATTATTTTAGGTCATTTTTGAGCCGGTCAGTTTACCTATCCACACTTTTCCTGGGCAGGCTTATGCGTAAGGGGTTAACCAGTACAGTGCACATTCTTTCACCAGAAACTGACAACTGCCCTTCTTGAATCATCGGAAGGGAGAGAATGACCTTAGAAAAGATTTCTTGATCACTTTCTGCGAAAGAATGTTGCTGACCTCGGCTGGGATCAAACCCGCTTTCGCCTAATCACCAGTCAAACACTCATCCGACTGAGCTATCGCGGCCAGCTTTTTTTTTTTCATGAGCCATGACAGAGTAGTAATTCACTTGAATCTCTTAAACTGTTCTTTGCTCTCGTTTTCAAAGATTTCTGAACATTGTTTTGTAAAAGCCTCTCTTTTATTCAGGGAACTCAGAGTCTCTACTACATACAGTTTGGCTGAACAATTGCATACACTTTGGCCTGAAAGGAAGACAGGACCATACGAATCTCCTCTGGGGCGATATTAAATTAAAACAAACATCTGGTGGAAAAGAATATTTAGAATTCACAGGTTTGTTGATATTGATATGACTTTATTTATAACAGATGCTACTTGCAGTAGAACTTCAATGGCTCGAACACCGATGGCTCATTTTCCATGGATGTGTCAAAACCATGCGTGAGCCCCTAGTGAAATTCTCTACATAAGAATTAGTGGGGGATAATAAAGATTTTAATTTTTATCTTGCAAATGTATGCTGTGTGTATTCATTAGAATCGCCTCCATGAGGCGATTCTAATGAGTACACATAGCATACATTTTCATTATAGAACACCAAAAAGATGTATAAAAGTATCTTGTTATGCCTCCTGACAGTAACCTCAGAGGCTCGAACTACCCCTGTCTCGAACAGAAATTCGAGGTCCCAAAGGTGTTCGAGCCATTGAAGTTCGACTGTATTATTATGCCTCAGTATAAGAATGAATTTTACTTTTGTCGACTTTATCGATGTATAAACTCCAGTGAATCACTTACAAACTGCATGAAGCCCAAACAGATTTATTTGAAGTTTGTAAGTGATTTCCTGAGTTTACCTTTCAATAAAATTCACAAATGCAGATTTATGCAGCGCCAATAACATGCCCCATTACCACAAAATAATTGCTTCATATTTAACAAGTTTCTTGACTTATTCCTTAGGAACCAGGGAATACAGCCGTTTCTTTTCTTTTCTTTTTTTCCTCCTACTATCTTAACCTGATATCTCTGTCTGTCTGTCTCTCTGTCTCTGTCTGTCTCTCTGTCTCTCTCTCTCTCTCTCTCTCTCTCTCTCTGTTTCTCACAACCTAACTGTTACTGACATATCCTACTTACCTTTGGTATAGCCATTCACCAACGATGCAGTATATTCCACGTTATCATTACAGGAGATGACCAATATAAGCCAAAGTGCTTTCTGTCAAATCCTGTTCTCATTTTGTTTGTATTGTTCAATGTATGGTATTGTCATTCAATAAATACTGTTTAAACCAAATTCACAAAATACAAAAATAGTAATTCATTTCTTAACCCTTCTCTTGCTGAATATTCATTTAAGCCACACCCATCTCTGATTTTGAAACAATCAGATTACTTGATGTTATTTATTCCTACAAATTCATAAACTGAATGTCAAACAGTGTAGATCCTGATCAGATGGCTTCTTCAGAAGCCATCTGATCTGGATCTACACTGTATTCTGATCAGAAGCCATCTGATCTGGATCTACACTGTTTGAAAAGATAGGGGTTGTCGTGAACAGCACGATACGGGTTAAAATTTCAACTTTGTCATCGAAATGATAAAAGTATTGTCAAAATAGTAACTTTCAGGAATTCTTTCAAAAGCCTATGGAAAATAGTTCTGAGATTTTTGCTGATGGAATTTAGAGTTTATAGAAGTATAAAATTTATATTTCAACCTGACATGAACATACTGATGGAGAAATGAAATTATTATTATTTTTTTTATAAAAATCTGTCATAATTAAGTATTATTACAATTTTAGAAAGTTAGGCTGTTATTGAGAGCAGAAAATTATGTTTTTATTACATAGAGGATCTTACATGAGTACTCGTGTATTGTTGAATTTATGAAATGGAAAAGGGATAGAATGTGAGGCTTTGCCGAGCATTTTAAGCCTTTTCCTCAGGAGTTTAATGAATTAATAATACTTGAGCAAGTATGGAAGATTCTATATATCCAGGGCCTGACAAATTCATTGCCCAGCTGCCCTGGAAAAATCCAAATTCTGAATGTGCAAATGATTTTCTTATTTCATTTGCCCAGGAAAATGTATAGAATATATAGGCAATCTTGTAATTCCTAGCTATTGTGAAGATGCTGTGGACCAATGAGCAAGTGTATGAAACTTGGCAGGCTCTGATTTGAACCTGCACATGATAGAATATAAGAATCTTATGAGCCCCGCCAAGCGAATTTGGGTCTTCGAGCAATCCGTCATGACAAGTTTTAACTGCGCATGCCCAGCCATTCAGAGGGGCCAGGGATATGGCTTTCTGTCTGAAGGTTCCTCTTGATTCACTGCTTGTATGAGCGAGCAGCGAAGGTTCTGGCATGACTGCGCGGATGCGCAGGCTCGCCTGAACCTTCGCTGCTCGCATAGGCGATAAGTACCAAAATCGCTTGACGCGGCCTTTATATGGGTGTGAGGGGTGGATTGAAAAATCCGTCCCGAGGGACACTGTCCGGCATCACGAGGCTTGCCGAGTGATGCCGGACAGTGATCCCGAGGGACGGATTTTTCTATCCACCCCTCCCACCCATATTGGATTCTTTTTCTTGCATACCTTCCACTTCTATTGCGAATTTTTAATGCTGCTGTCACTTCGGTTACCGGCGTTCGCCATTTTGTGATGACACAACAGGAATGTTTAGTGACGTCACGCATGACGACGCCGCGCATGAGGTTGTAATCAACCAGTGCATTTATCAAACACGCGATTATATTCGATTTGGGGTCGGAACACCAGGGTCAGAACATAAATTTCTATCCCAGGGTAAAATCACGGATTTCCTTGTCTGGTGTGCAAGAAGCTACAATAAGACACGTGCTATGGTCATAGACTCAATTCAGCCAGCCCGTCAGGTCAGCCTTGTCACAGCATTTTCTTGTTGCCGAATGAATAGCCCAGAGTCTATAGGAGGCTCATGTGAACAAAGAAGACTCTGATCAGACTGCACAGATGCACAGGCTGATCTGAGTTAGCTGGTCGCCCAGGTCTTATTGTAGATTTTGTTGTGTGCTGTCTCATTTATCATATGATAATGACATTTAAAACACATTTTATTCACAATTCTTTTACAAAACTGTCAATATTCCGCCATTAGTAAACGCCACATCATTAGGGACATCCTATGTGTAACGGTACAGAGCCAGGGTTCTCACTAGGATTTTGAAAACAGGAGTAAAAATGCTGTCCTCCAGAAAAAGTTGGAGTTTTACCATACTTTTCTAATGAGACTTTCCAAAACATTGGAGTTAGAAATGAAAAAGCTGGAGTAAATTACTCCAACTTTGAAGTTAACGAGAACTCTGAGAGCATATCTGACTTACTTGCAAATTTAATCCACTAGTGGATAACCGAATTTATTACATGGCATTATTATAATAGTAATAGTTCGTCTGTCATTACTGGCAATGACCAATCTTAATCATATTTTAAAAATGTTACTGTTTGTGTGCTCTAAGATGGCTGATGAAACCGATTCAAGCTCTGAACTGTCTGACATGGCATTATTACATTGTCAGATGCAACATCATATGAGCCCCGCCAAGCAAATTTGGGTCTTCGAGCATTCCGTCATGACAAGTTTTAACTGCGCATGCCCAGCCATTCAGAAGGGCCAGGGATATGGCTTTTTGTCTGAAGGTTCCTCTTGATTTACTGCTTGTATGAGCGAGCAGCAAAGGTTCTGGCGAGACTGCGCGGATGCGCAGGCTCGCCTGAACCTTCGCTGCTCGCATAGGCGATAAGTACCAAAATCGCTTGACGCGGCCCATATGATAAATGTACTTAAGCAATAAAATTTACATGTCAGATGACAGTCTGCAAAATTTTTCTGTTTCAGCTTATTAAAAAAACAACACACACACACACACACAAACACAATTTATTGATATTCATTAGCTCAACCTCATAGGACGTTTTTTTTTTTTTTTTGAAAGCTTATTGACAAATGTTTGATATGCATAAGCTTCTATGCTTACGTTTGGATAATTTTTCTGAAGGTGTAGTTAAAACATGCAGCATCGTAATGATCCTAAGTATTGGGACAGATAGGCCTTAGCAAACAGTGCAGACCCAGATAAGGATCAGTCTGATCTGGGTCTACATTATTTGTCAGTCTGCCTGCAATTTTTGGACTCCTTGCTGGGTCAGCAAAAAAATCTTTTAAAATTTTAAGAGAATTACAGCAAGTCTTCAAGGTGTTCAAACTTTTAGGATTTTTGCAGCGCATTTAAAATGTGCAGTACCATAATGATCCTGAGTATTGGGAAAGGTAGGCCTAAGCAAACATTTGTGACCCTGATCAGTCTGATCAGGGTCTACCCTGCCATTCTGTCTGTACTTTTTTGACTCCTTGCTGGATCAACAAAAAAAAATTGTTAAAATTTTAAGAGAATTACAGCAAGTCGTCAAGGTGTCCAAACTTTTAGGATATGTATGGTAGTTCTTTTTCTCTCACCAGTTACTGACAGCTGCTTTGCTTGAATCAGCCTTAGGGAGATAATGGCTGCCGAACATTTCCACCTCGAAATGTCTAAGAAAGGAAGTGGCAGAGCCGGGATAATAATCTTTTAGATACAGTAGAACTTTGATGGCTCGAACACCGATGGCTCGTTTACCATGGCCGAGTCTTAACTCGTTTTTGAGTCCATAATGGATTCTTCTATATAAGACATAGTGCGGGGTATCTAAGGAGATTTTTTACTTTTATCTTGCCAATATATGCTGTGTGTACTCATTAGAATCGCCTCGAGGCGATTCTAATGATTACACACAGCATACATGTTTTTCATAGAACATCGAAAAGATGTCCCAAAATTACCCCTTCTATGACTCCTGGAAGCAGCCCTCAGTGGCTCGAACTACCTCTGTCTCGAACAGATTTTTGGGGTCCCAAAGTTGTTTGAGAAATTTGAAGTTCGACTGTACTTATAACTCGTAAGAACTTTGTTATGGGTGTACATATAAATGGTCTCAAGAGGACAGTTTCAACAAGTACCTATAACAGAAGTTTTATGGAGAATATCGCTTTTTAGTGTCAACAATGGTTGATGTTAACACTTTTTGTACCACAAATGTAAAAACAGGTAATTTGCAAACAGTGTAGGCCCAGATCAGACGCCGCATTCTGCGGCATCTGATCAGGGCCTTCTCTGTTTGCAAAAAGTTCAGTCATTTTCCAAATAAATTTTGAAGAAAACACAACCTGACACCCCCTAAATTCTGATATGAACTCCTGCTATTTATAATGTGGAAGATTCCATTTGGTACAAAATGGGTTATTGTCCATGATTTTTTTTTTCAGAATGGAGTACTAAGAGCAAAAGTGGCGCAAAAGCGGGCGATGACCGGAAAGATGCACCAAAGATGTTTGCCGATAAAGACAGTCCTAATTGTCCTATTCGTGTGTACAAGGAGTATATGGCCCGCCGACCAGCAGATTTAATTTCAGATGGTTCAAGGTTTTACCTAAGACCCATTCCTACACCCGCTTCAAACGTATGGTTTTCTCATCAACCACTTGGAAAAGAAAAAATGGGTAAAATAATGAATGAAATTTCAAAAAAAGCAGAACTAGTCGGTAGGAAGGTCAGCCATTCAACAATGAATACTTTAACAACACTTGTTCAAGCTGGGTTACCTCCAATAGAGGAAGCAAGGAAAAATAAACGAACTGTCAATGAATATTTAGTACAGCAAGAACATGGATTAAGTGTAATCTCCGAAGTTTTTATACCTCAAGATAATGAAGATAATTCAAATACCACTGACAATATATCCGATTCTGATGATTAACTCTTATCCTGCTGTTCACGACAACCTTTTTCTTTGCAAACAGTGTAACACCAGATCAGATGGAGAAGCCATCTGATCAGGATCTACACTGTTTGACATTCAATTTATGAATTTCTAGGAATAAATTTCACTAAGAAATCTGATTGGTTCAAAGTCAGAAATAGGTGTGGCTAAACTGAGTATTCAGCAAGAGAAGGGTTAAGGCACAGATGTTGCTGTTTGACATACCTTAGAAAGGAAAACCTGTGAACAAAAGGCTCAGTTGACTGACAATCCACTATCTTATTCTATACTACCTGGGGCAACCATAACTGAAAATGTCACTGTTTATGCAGGCCTCATATTTTTCAGGCATTTGCAGGATTTCAGGCTTTCAGAGCTTATTCTTTTCTTGATTACAGGCTTTTAGATTTTGACTTTTCCCCCTATATTTCGTATGTTTAAAATGACTACCGGTATTTAACCTTAATTTATTTAGCCACATTGATTTCTTACTATCAGCTTATCAAATTACTTGATATAGTGTATTCATTCTGTTCACAAACTGATTAACAAACTTTGTAGATCCTGATCAGATGGCTTCTTCAGAAGCCATCTGATCTGGATCTACACTGTTTGCAAAGGTAATGGTTGTCATGTTTGGAAAATCTGGCCTTTCAGGCATGGAAAAGTTTGGTCAGTATGAGGTCTGTTTATGTAGTGCCATGCAGTAGTTAAGAGAAAATAAAAGATGCATATAATGCAACATCTAGTGAAATTTTCCAAGGAAAGTTAACTCTTATCATGCTGTTCACGACAACCCCTATCTTTGGAAACAGTGTAGATCCAGATCAGATGGCTTCTGAAGAAGCCATCTGATCAGGATCTACACTGTTTGACATTCAATTTAGAAATTTGTAGGAATAAATTACATCAAGTAATCTGATTGGTTCAAAGTCAGAAATTGGTGTGGCAAAACTGAATATTCAGGTCACTTTTCTTGTATTCTCAGTAAAACGCAGGTTGAGTGTACATTTTTATGCCCCGCCATGAAGTGGGGAGGGGCATATAGTTTTGCCCTTGTCCTTACATACGTATGTACGTCTTTACACCACACTTTGTAGTACTATTCAGTCATGCATTGAACATGATTGTGCATTAATGTAACAGTATTCTGATCCAGTCCCTTAATGCAGAATTATGTTCCCTTGAACCACTTAAACATTTTTGCCATATGTGTTGCGTAGGAGGATAAATAATACTGTTCATGTCTCCGTAACTTCTGCAGTATTTGATGCAGGGCTTTGAAACTTGCCACACAGTTCAGACATGCATTGAACATGAGCATAAAGGAAACAGTATTCTGATCCAACCCTTAGTGAAGAATTATGTCCCCTTGAACGACAAACTTTTGGCCATATGTGTAGGAAGAGAGATTTAATAGTACAGTTTGTGGCTTCACAACTCCTGCAGTATTTGATGCAGGACATTAAAACTTGCAATTTTAATATCAAATATAACTACCCATCACTACAATTATAGCCTTTTCACCAGACGCAGGTCTGGGACAGTCTGACACAAAAAAAATTTAGCCAGAAATGCCACCGGCATGTCCCTTTTCCCGTGACCTCCCCAGCGTCGAGTCCTGATTGGTCGCTGATGTCACATGACCTATCAGACCAATAGGCAGACGATACAGGTCACGTGACCGTGATTTTCGCGCCGAGAAGATCATTATTTTTTCAGACTTGCTTGGGATAGGATGGTCAAACTACATTCCATGGAAGAATGAATAAACGGATAAGTGTTTTATTCTTTTTTGATTTTGCACTTACCTTGAGTTTCCACAACGTACTTAGGCTTTGTAAGCTTACTGTTTATTCCGAAATTCTTAGAGACTTTATTTCGCGTGTTTCTGCCGACATTACATGTGTAGTGGTTGTCCGCCATTTTGAATTTTCTCTTGGAAGTTTTGTTTATCATGTGATCAACCATTTTTGGTTTTTGATAAGCACCACACTTCTTTTCATGTTATGTGCCAGGGTATAGACTCGTATTATTCCTGGTAATGTTTTAATTGAAGTCGGCGTTGTGGAAACTTAAATTGCCAGAAAAGAGGACGGTTTTTGTGCGTGTTCCTTCCACTTCCGGTATCGGAAGACGTTGTATCGCTGAATAAAAATTCTCAGCATTAATTTAGTTTTGAACATGTGCAAGACCCGTCTTCGTTTAGCACTTATAAATCCCACGATGCAGATGGATAATATTCAGGTCCCTTTGTGGCCTTTCTATAGTATCTTCTAAACAGAATCCATCCAATTCGTGTGGGTCACCTTTGCCGAATCAAGATGAGCCAGTCTATGTCCCCTCCTCCCATTTGGGCCTGGGTTGACTAGGATAGGTTCGTCGACCGCCCCGTAGAGACCCTGCTCATAATTGCGGGGACTCCGGGGTGCGGGGAACCTATGCCCAAAAATTTTTTCCGAATCCATGTTACATACGAATTTTGGTACGGTTCCGATCCCGGTTTTTATCGGGTAACCTTTCCGGACCTTCGGTACTTAGTTTACCTTGGTCATATGCTTCTTTCCTCTTATTATGATAAATTTTTGTTATCATAATCTAAATTGGATTGTTTTCCCTTGTAAAACATACAGACTTGGGCATCGTTTATTGGAATACCGTGACTATTGCAAGTGAATCCGGGACGTTTCGGTACGGAGTCGTTTCGGCCTGGTTCGTTTTCGACCCGAATTTGCACCTGGATCGATTCGGCCTATTTCGGTGGGTCGGTTCGGCCTTGGGTCGATTCGGCCTTGATCGTTTTTGGCACGGCTCCTTGAATGCTCAATTTTGATTCGGCAATTTCGCATGTTCAGTGCACGTTACACAATAAAGGGCCTAACACTGGGGAAGTTTAATTGAGCCTCGAGTGTTTTGCCCCTAGAGCTGAATCTGGGCCTAGTGAATTATCCTCTGGGGATATATCAATACTCAGAGGTTGGTCTTTTTTCGTCCTTACTAATTAGCGATTATGAGAATGACATATTTAGAGCCTCATCACCTATTGATTCTAAAACTTTAAGCGGACCATGGCTTCCCAACGTTTTCAGAATCAAGCTTCAAGACCGGGGGCACCCGTGAAAAGAACTTGGAACATTGGTTCTAACAACAAAAAACATCAATTTTTTGTTCTTATGAAATTCCAAAATTCGACCCAGATTCAGTCTCTGTATATATGACGTCAGGGAAATTGGCATTACTTCCTGTTTCGACGCTCTAACATTGGAGCTTCTTACCAGGACTATTATTAAGTGGGTTCTCATTATGTCTGGTATTCTAATTCTACCCACTTTGCCTTCAAACAAGAGCATTCCGACCATATAGCTGCTATTCTAATGCTTTTGTTTATTTCCCGGTCATTTTTTCACATGCCATGGCTGTCTACCACCATGTTGCATGTTTGGCGCAACTCTGCTCTTGATAACTGGTTCAGTTTTTACTGAGCATAGTAAATGAAAACTTAGAGCCTCAGCGCCTCTTGATTCTAAAACTACAAGAGGACCATGTCTTCCCAACGTTTTCAGAATCAAGCTTCAAGACCGTGGGCACTCGTCTTTTTTGAAGTCTTCGGAGAGCGTATCAAGTACAGGTACCGCAACCAAGAGACGCTCTTCGACTACTTCCGATGACTTTTTAGTGCTTATCACCCTCGACTAGAAGATCTCAATCAGTCCTCGTCTACTAATAGATCATTCTCAGATCAGGGTACACGGTCCTTTCGTTCCAGAGGTCGGACTGGAACGAAATCTCCCAATAGAGGAAGACACAAGTCTAACAAATGACTTTCTTCCTTCCCCTCCTCTTCATCTTCTCCCAGTAGGAGCCGAGCTTTTTCAGTTCTATCAAGCCTTGGCTTCTTTTATTAAATATATTTTGAGTTTTATGAGTTTTGAGAAAGGGTTACTGGATTGAGTTCGTTAGGAATCCTTTCTCTTTCTCACATGCAAATACTATTTCTGGTAAATAGTATCAAGAAAAGAAATCTTTTTATTGGAAGAGGAAGGGTTCTTCTCCAAAAGAAAGCCGTGTAAGTAGAAAAATTTCTCCTTTCCCCAGGCTTCTACAGGCGGATCTTTCTGGTCGAGAAAAAAATGGGAAATCGACTCATCATCGACTTCTCACATTGAACACAGATGATGCAAGTCGATCATTTCAAAATGGAAACTTCGTCCTCGATTAGTCAGGTCAATTCTCCCAAATTCGGGGACGATTTCCGTAGTTTTAAAGGACGCTTACCTTCACATCTCCATCCATAGGTCATTACGCAAATTCATTCGTTTTACCTTGGATGGAATGTTGTGTATCAGTCCGTTGCCTTTCCTTTGTTGGATTTGTCAACGGATCAATGAAAAGAAAAGAAGAAAATGGGAAAATCGACTCATCATCGACTTCTCACACTTAACAAGATGATGCGAGTCGATCGTCTCAAAATGGAAACTTCGTCCTCGATTAGTCAGGTCAAATTTCCCAAATTCGGGGACGATTTCCGTAGTTTTAAAGGTCGCTAGCCTTCACATCTCCATCCATAGGTCATTACGCAAATACCTTTGTTTCACCTTGGATGGAATTTTTGTGTATCAGTCCGTTGCCTTTCCTTTGTTGGATTTGTCAACGGATCAATGTTTTTCCCTGTTCACCAACTTAATGGAAATTAATTAAGCAGCTCTCATCATAGAATTAGGCCCCAATCTCGTGTAGTGTTCCGATGATGGGTTTTGTCATCATTTTTACAGATACTGTTTATCATACCTTGTCCTAACGTGTACAGGTTATTGTGAATTTAGATTTAATACACTTTATCGAGAAGTTGAAATTGACTCTACCTCAAAGATACTTCTCCAAATTTTTTTTTTTTTCACGCCCCGAAAAACTTTCGATTTATGTCAGGGGTTTGTTTCCCCTTTTTAGAACTTAGTAATTGGATCCAGTTTTCCCTGGACAATCTCATCTTAGACCTTTCCAGTTTTTTTTTGCTAATATTATCACTGGAAATACCATACGGTCTATAGGAGCAATAAATTCCATTATCAAGATTGCTCTCTACGATTTATGAATCCCTCAGTATCAAATGGGGTCTCCTCTTTTAGAGACTATTCCCTATTTGTTTGTTCGCATGCCAGCCTTTCAGGTTGGTTTCCCACTTTGAACCTCAAGGATTAGTTGTTCAGGAAACGTGGGGCCTATATTAGGCGGGGCTATATATATATATGTGTGTGTGTATTGTGTATGCGTATATATATGTATATATGTATATGTGTATAAACTTTCTGAAACTTCAGACAAATTTCCTTGGTTTATCAGTTCTTCATAGCTCCAAACTGAGGAACACCTTCATTATTGTTACTCCAGACAAATGAATAGTGTAGTTTTTTCTACTTATCAGGGAGTGACTCATTACTCTTCCCTGTTGGCTTTTACATGGAAGATTATAACTTGGTGTCTTCAGGAAGGTGTGTCTATCCTTGTCGGACACCTCCAGGCAGATTATGTCATTGGGATCGCCCCTATAGACCAGTTCACCATCCGTTCTCTACAGGGCGTTTTTCTCAAATGGAGAGAACCTTTATTGGGCCTTTTTTAATCAAATGTCCAAACATCTGGGTTCTCCAATCAACTTCCTTTGTGTTTCAAGTTTCAGATCACCTGGAACATGCAGTTGATTTAAAATCTCTAGATTGGGGGAATCTTTTACATATGCGTTTACACCATTCAACTGAATTCCTCTAGTTCTAGGTAAAAATTCAAGCGTCCAAAAGCCGAGCCATTCTGATTACGCCTCCTATGGCCTCAGAGATCTTGGTTTTTTAGTCATTCTGAGCCTAGTCTCAAGACTTGCAACCCGTCTTCCAGTAGTTCCAGATCAAATATCTAAAAGGTGTGGGTCAAGCATTCCATTTCAATCCAGAAATGCTTTACTTACATATCCAGATGTTGTCAGGAATCAAACCAGAGGTAGACACTTTTCTGGTTTCTCTGCCGAGTGTATCTTCAAATATAGAAAGATCTCCACTCTCAAGTTTTACTCTGGAAGATGGAAGATAATTTCTAGTTGGTGTAGAAAAAGGGAAATAAATCCAGACAATTCCTCTAGGGAGGTTTTTTTACCGGATTTCTTTTTCTGTCTGTTCTCTACCCTTCAATTTCTATTTCATCTAAGAGAAGGGTACAGATCAGTAATCTCGAACATGTTAAAATTTTAGTCGGCTTCACACTTTTTCATTAAACCCTACCATCACCAGCTTATTAAAGGGGTTTTTCACTATGCCGACAGGTTTCCAGGACTTTGTATCCAAATGGAATCTTGCATGAGTATTGTGGTCTTTTCTAAACCACCTTACGATCCGGTGAATTCAGCTTCTTTTATTCATTTGATAGTCAAGCTGTATTTCATTTGACATTTGCTTCAGTTCGTAGAAGTTATAGTCATGCTTTGCCAATTACAGAGGGTTGTTTTCAGGTATGAGAAGAACAATGACTTCTTTTTCTCTTCTCATTCAACCTATTTTTGTTTCAGGCTATAAATAACCTTGTCTGAAACTATTATTTGTCCTGTCATTTCCAGGATTCGTGGATCGTAGGCTAATGTGAATTTTTTGTATACATTAGAATGTTTAAAACGTTTCGAGATTATCATGAGAATTTTTTTTTTTCTTTTCAATCAAGGGGTTTTGGATATATTTCTAACCATCCTTGATTGCAAAGTGGATTTGTAAAGTGATAAAGCTTCTACCAGTATATGCTAATTTCACTTCTGTCCTATTATCATTCAGAATACAGAATGAGGTTAGAACCTTCTACATTTTTGGCATATTGGAGCTCCTTTTTTTCTTCAGAATGTTTTTTCTTACTGCGTAATGGATGTTCCAACGCTACTTTTCATCCCTTCACCTAAGGTGCTTGGTTCCCATTCGTAGTGGTACTCATTCCTTGGGTAGTTTAGTAGCTTCTCAATCTATTATGAGCAGCACTTATTTTGGGATTTTATTTTCCTTGGTTGTTTGTTAGCCTGTTTGAATAGGTATGAACCTTCTATTTTGACTCCGGTTCCTGTCCATTTATCTTCTCCACTTGTGAAATTTGGATTTGGATCCCTTGCAGTCATGGTGGATACTCTCTTACATTACCATCATTGGATGTTTTTAAAAAGGGGTATAAACAACCAAGGTTGGAGGAGTTAGGTATGTGTAACTTTATTTTTCATCCAACCCTCCACTTGCTTTGAATTCAGGCTATAATTGTAGTGATGGGTAGTTATATTTGATATTAAAATGATATTTTTAATGTAAAATTAATTTTAATTAATAATATACCTACCCATCACTACAATGGTATGTCCCGCCTCCCAGCCCCGCCTGAAATATTTGTTTTCCTGAAAGAAATAATGATCTTCTCGGCGCGAAAATCACGGTCACGTGACCTGTATCGTCTGCCTATTGGTCTGATAGGTCATGTGACATCAGCGACCAATCAGGACTCGACGCTGGGGAGGTCACGGGAAAAGGGACATGCCGGTGGCATTTCTGGCTAAATTTTTTTTGTGTCAGACTGTCCCAGACCTGCGTCTGGTGAAAAGGCTATAATTGTAGTGATGGGTAGGTATATTATTAATTAAAATTAATTTTACATTAAAAATATCATTTTACAGTTCAGACATGCATTGGACATGTGAATAAAGGAAATATAGAATATTACACGGTTGTTTTGATATCGGCCCTGGTCTCGGCCCGAGTTGCCTGTCTCAGCCCGAGCCGGAACGGCGAGGGCTGAGACAGGCCGAGGGCCGAGACCAGGGTCGATATCAAAACAACCGTTTTATATTCTTTTTATCATATACTTATTTGCGTAAAATATTCTAAGACAAAAGAAACATCTCCGTTAAAGCAAGTTTATTTCTTAACTACATGTTACTACACTCTGTAGAGGCCCAAATACATACATATAGGCTAAATAAAATACAGACTTGCTGTTGAAAAAAGCTTCATTAATTATATATTACATGCATAACGAAGAAATGTTACAATTTCTTAATGAATTAAAAATGATCATCACCTCTGACCTAAGATGATTTATTTCCTTTAAGGAAAAAATCCCTGAAGCCGGTCATACTTGTTCAATGCAATCGTTATATTCAGACGCGGGAAAGTTTAATTCACGTCAACGCGTGTTCTTGACTTGACGTCAATGGCGTCTCAAAAGATGTAAACAATGTTCAAAATGTATGACGTTAGAATCGGAGGCAGCGTTGAAATACAGATTACGTGGACCTAACCGTTGAATGAGGCGTAAGTTTGGTTAATGTAATCTCGCATTTTCACTGTTTAATCAGGATAATCATTTTTGTTCTTCTATTTTTATTCTTCTGTCTCGGCCCTTGTCCCAGCCCTTGTCCCAGCCCTCGAGTCAGCTAGTTTTACTGTGTAGGCGAGATGTCTGTCACTAGCATAGCTGGGATAGGGGGTGCAAAATCTGTTGTCTCAAGGGCAATACAAGAATAAGTATATGATAAACAGGATTCTTGCACACCAGACAAGGAAATTCTTGATTTTACCCTGGGATAGAAATTTATGTTCTGACCCTGGTGTTCCGATCCAAAATCGAATATAATCGCGTCAAATTCGCGTGTTTGACAAATGCACTGGTTGAATACGACCTTGTATGCGCCGTATTTAAGGTTGACGTCACAGCATGTTACATGACGTCACTAAACATTCTTGAAGTGTCATCACAATATGGCGAACATTGGTAACGGAAGTGACTGCAGCATTAAAATCCGAGATAAGAAAGGGAAGGTGTGCAAGAAAAAGAATCCTATATGGGTGTGAGGGGTGGATAGAAAAATCCATCCCTCGGGATCACTGTTCGGCATCACTCGGCAAGCCTCGTGATGCTGGACAGTGACCCTAGGGGGCGGATTTTTCCGTCCACCCCTCACGTCCCATATAAGATTCTTATATTCTGATCTAGCCCCTTATGGCAGAACATTTTGGCCATATGCGTAGTAGCATAGGAAGTTAGATAACACTGTGTTTCAACAACTTGTATGTAATTGCAACACAGTTCAAACATGCATTGAACAGGGGCCAGTTGTTCAAAACTAACTACGTCGCCAACATATTGTTAAAACTTTGATCATTTAATATGGCAAATATACTAACATTTTTGCAGAAAAAATGTGAGCAGCTTTTGCAGATGCAAAAATAACAAAAATTTAGGTATTAAACTTGCCAGAATAGTTAACAATTTGACCTCTAATGAGCTCGTTAAGCTAACCATGCTTTGAACAACTGGTCCCAGGTGCATAAAGAAAACTGGATTCTGATTCAGCCCCTTATTGCAGAATTATGTCCCCTTGAATGACTATGTCAAATAAATTGCTCATCTAGTGAGGCATACAGTGGGGGATTCATCACCTTTAGTGATTGTCTTATTTAAAAAAAAAAAGCCTTTCTGAGGTAATTTCAAGAATAGCTCATATTGTCATGATGTTGTTTTTATGCCCCCGTGTGGATGATACCGGGGCATATAGTTTTTTGGTTTTCCTTACTTGCATACGGATGTACGTCTGTTTGAAAGTGTGTACATACGAGTGAAAATTCGGATGTTTTCCACACACGAGATGAAATTTTTTTGGTATCCGCCGAAAAAGTAAATTTCCTTTAATTTTATACGGATATTTATGGTAATTAATCAATCGTATCGTACATCACAATTTTGACCTGGCTATGATATCACAACTGTCAGTTTCAAAACATAAACAGATCCCCATTTTGAATACAGCATTTTCACAGTTCAAAAAGTGCTTTTCAAGGTATTTTACAGAATTATTTTATCGACAACATAAGAATTTTGGCGAGAAAAAGTAGTCCGGGCTGCTACTGTGAAAATAACAAGGTCATGTTATTTTTCACAGTGTGAAAATATCATAAATTCACAGTGTGAAAATATCATTTTTATTTGTCTCAGATATGCATTGATTTCACTGCAGAGCATAAAATGAATGTAATTATCACTTGATATAAAATACCTTTTTAGTCAGTTCCTTGTTCTTAAATACAGTGCAGCCTCTTGATAACATTACTTCTTTAAATGGGCTTGGATACAACATTGTCATGTATTGGCTCACAAAAAGAAAATTATATGAAAGTTACTTGTCCATTCTAGTAAGTAAGTAAGTAAGTAAGTAAGTAAGTAAGTAAAGTCTTTATTTAACGAGGGTAACAACATTTAGCATAGACATTTACATGTGTTAGCTAATCTTCCATGAGGCCCTCAAAAGTATACACATGTACAGGTGTACAAATCAGTGACAGTCTACTGACCACCACAAAACTAATATAACTAAAGTCCTGGAAAAATGCAGGAAAATACCAGTTATGCTATGGCCAATATACTTGATTCGTACATAAAACAAGACAAAAAATTAAATACAAAGTAGGTACAGTAATTACAAAATTTACACGTATGCAACAGGTGTAATTATCTTCATTGAGTAAATACTTCAGGAGATTAACCACTTCAGGCATCTACAGTGAAAGGTATCAAGGGTCTGAGAATTTTTAACATGTTCTGGGAGGCTGTTCCATATCAAACATCCAGAATACCTCAAGCTATGCTTGAAATATTCAGTTCTGGGCTTAGGTGGGACATAGCAACTGGTAGAGGTTGATCTTAAAGTAACAGTGGCATTGAGATTATTAGGCATCATGAAGTTTTCATTGATGTATTCTGGTACAGTGTTATTATAGATTTAAACATAAATTTTGCTTTTCTTAAGTATAGGCGATCATAAATGGACAAAATCTTTAAAGAGTTCATGGCTTCATTTGAATCTGCTACTCTATAATCAAGGATAACTCGACATGCTCGCTTCTGTAATTTAAAAACCGTTAGCTTATTAGCTCTCAGAAGAGCTTCCCCACACAATGTTGCAGAAGTCGATATGTGGTTGAATGTAGGATTTATAATATTGAACTCGATGAGCTTGAGATAGGAAACATTTTATCTTTGAAAGAAGCCATATGCTTGAAGTTCTCTATTGTTCCTTTGTAAAATTACCTCAGTAGTGTGAATATATAGATATTACGTTCCTGAAAGGGTATTACATTCCTGAAAGGGTGTTAATGAAAAATGTCACCCACTCAGGAATATGAATATCAACCTCGGCTGTGCCTCGGTTGATATTCATATTCCGAAGGGTGACAGTTTTCACTATCACCCCCTCAGGAATGTGATATCAGTAGATATCTTTTATTGCTTTTAAAGAATTTTTAAGGCAACAGATCTAGATAAAAGCGGTTATCGGGTAAATATATTCCTTATTTCTCAATAAAAAATCATATGTTGCAGGTACTCGTTAGAAGCCAGTAGTTGATGTACTTCTATTGAGTACCCACAATTTATGTTTTCATGGAGATAAAAGAAAATATTAATATAAGCTAAAGAAGGTCCAACAATCATACTAGTGAATTTATCAGTGTGTAACATTTATTGTTATACCCCCACAAATGAAATTTGGAGGGGTATATAGGAGTGAGCTTGTCGGTCTGTCGGTCGGTCTCTTGACTTGGTTTCCAGACGATAACTCAAAAAGCGCTTCACCGATTTTTAGCTCACCTGTCACGTAGTGATAAGGTGAGCTTTTGGGATCACTTTTTGTCCGTCGTGCGTGCGTGCGTCCGTGCGTGCGTTCGTAAACTTTTTCTTCAAACGACAGCTCCTCCTAAACCACTGATCGGGTTTTGACCAAACTTCACAGGAATGGTCCTTAGGTGGTCCCCTTTCAAAATTGTTCAAATGGTTCCGGTCCGTTGCACATATAGGTCACAGGAGCCAAAAATAGATATTTTTCATCCAAACTTAAAAAATCTTCTTCTCTGAAACCGTAAAGCCCAGGCATTGATATTTGGTATGAAGCTTCATCTAGTGGACCCCTACCAAGATTGTTCAAATTATTGTGCTGGGGCCGAAAATGCCCCCGCACCGGGGCCCTTTGGTTTTACATGGGCTTATATAGGGAAAATCTTTAAAAATCTTCTTCTCTGAAACCGTAAGGCCCAGGTCTTTGATATTTGGTATGAAGCTTCATCTAGTGGACCCCTACCAAGATTGTTCAAATTAAAGTGCTGGGGCCAAAAATGCCCCCGCTCCGGGGCCCTTTGGTTTTACATGGGCTTATATAGGGAAAATCTTTAAAAATCTTCTTCTCTGAAACCGCAAGGCCCAGGTCTTTGATATTTGGTATGAAGCTTCATCTAGTGGACCCCTACCAAGATTGTTCAAATTATAGTGCTGGGGCAAAAAATGCCCCCGCTCAAGGGCCCTTTGGTTTTACATGGGCTTATATAGGGAAGAGCTTTAAAAATCTTCTTCTCTGAAACCGTAAGGCCCAGGTCTTTGCTATTTGGTATGAAGTTTCATCTAGGGGACCCCTACCAAGATTGTTCAAATTATAGTGCTGGGGCCAAAAATGCCCCCGCCCCGGGGCCCTTTGGTTTTACATGGGCTTATATAGGGAAAATCTTTAAAAATCTTCTTCTCTGAAACCGCAAGGCCTAGGTCTTTGATATTTGGTATGAATCTTCATCTAGTGGACCCCTACCAAGATTGTTCAAATTATAGTGCTGGGGTCAAATATGCCCCCGCTCCAGGGCCCTTTGGCTTTACATGGGCTTATATAGGGAAAATCTTAAAAATTTGCTTCTCTGAAACCGTAAGGCCCATGTCTTTGATATTTGGTATGAAGCTTCACCCCACAAGGCCCAGGTCCTCCCCCCCCCCCCCTCGGTCCTAGGTCTTTGATATTTGGTATTAAGCTTCAGCTAGTGGACTTTATCAAGATTGTTCAAATTATAGCCCTGAGGCCAAAAATGCCCCTGGCCCGGGGCCCTTTGGTTTTACATAGACTTATTCAGAGAAAATCTTTAAAAATTATTCTTCTGTGAAACCACAAGGCCTAGGTCTGTGATATTTGGTGTGAAATTTCATTTAGTGGACCTCTATCAAGATTGTTCAAATTATAGCCCTGGGGCCAAAAATGCCTCCACCCCGGGACCCTTTGGTTTTACATAGACTTATATAGGAAAATCTATAAAAATCTTCTTCTCTGAAACTGCAAGGCCCATGTCTTTGATATTTGGTGTGGAGCTTCATCTAGTGGACAATTATAGCCTTTGTTGATGTTTGGTATGAGGCTTCAACTTTTTAGACCTCTCTCAACATTATGCACATTATAACCTTGGGGTCAATAATGGCCCTCCCCGGGGCTCACTTGTTACTCTATGGATCAGGTGAGCGATCCAGGGCCATCATGGCCCTCTTGTTATAATTTTTGGTACACTGATGTAACATCATAAAATACAGGTCGTTTGATTTCCACTACAATTCGTCAATTTTCGACATAGTTATGGCCCCTTTCAAGTGAAAAAATTGCAAAATGCCGCTGTTGTACTATCAAGACCGTTTTTGTGGGGGTATTCATCACCTTTAGTGATAGCTCTAGTTGTAGTTTTTGTCTTGCGCTGGCTCATTTAGGTGATATTTATTCATGACATATGTTGCTATGGACAAATGAGAGAACTATGGAAACAGAAATATTGGGAAAAACTGTCATTATAAGTTGCTTAATAAAGGATTGTCAATAGAATGTATTACATGTTGTTTGTAAAATTGAATTAAATCTCTTTTCAAACGGAGAATTTGTACTTTTAGTGGCTTCTGTCCAGAGAGTTCTGTCTGATCTTCATCCAATTTCAGTCCGCAGAATTCAATAAGAGTCATATTGCTGAAAATGTCAATGATCAAGTGATTTTGTATTGGCCCAGTGACTTGTCTCACTTTGCTGCATTGATATATCAAGATATTTCGTATTGGCCCAGTACTTGTCTCACTTTGCTGCATTGATATTCTGTTATCTGTTATTTGATAAAAATGTCATTAATCAAGTGATTTTGTATTGGCTCAGTTACAGGTTATCGGTCAGCTGTATTAGCCCTTGGACTTCGGCCTCCGGCCAATACAGCTGACCGGTCCAATTCGAAATCACTTCATAAATAACATTATATTATTAATTATCAAGTTTGTTTTTATGGAATACATACAGAGAAATCGGTCTACATGGTACAGCTCATGTTTCTTTCTTCATACAGTATATGCAAGTTATACGAGCTTGCCCTTAATATTGGTTAACCTCATACTTACATCAATGACCTGCAATCAGTATTGAAATTTTTTGAACTTGATTGGCTAAGAAGCCATATTAACATGAGGTGAAATCACTATTAACCTGAGAAGAAATCCATATTAACTTGAGTTGAAATCGTATTGTGCCTATTTAATAGCTGAATTAGAGCTTTGCTTCAGATCAGCCTTGATCCTTATCTTGCTGAATATTCATTTATGCCTAACCCATTTCTGTTTATCAATCAATCAAATTACTTGATGTAATTTAATACTAACATTCATAAACTGAATGTCAAATAGTGTAGATCCTGATCAGATGGCTTCTTTAGATGCCATCTGATCTGGATCTACACTGTTTGCAAAGATAGGGGTTGTTGTGAACAGCAAGATAAGGGTTAATGTATGTCGTCTATCAGTCTGTTAGCTTTTTAATTTTCAACACCTCCTCCCAGCATGTCAAACAGATTGACTTAAAAGTGGATTGGGGTGACTAGTGAATCAAAATTACTTAAAATCGTTTCAGCTCAAAATCCAAGATGGCTGCATGGCAGAATATTGTTAACCCATTGTATGCGGGAAACCCCTAAAGGGATACCTTGGCAAACAGTGCAGGCCCATATCAGACGCCACAGAATGCAGCCTCTGGTCAGGGTCGGCACTGCTTGCTAACAGAATTTTCCATCAAAAATAGAATAAAAATAAAACTGCAAGCACTGCATGATGCCCTGCCACTACAATTACATCAAGCAAGTGCCATATCACAGTGAAACTAAGCCTAATGCTTGTTTTCCCCCCATCCCAGTGATGTAACCATGCAAGTTTGGTCAGAATCAATCATTAAGTTCAGGAGATATAGTGCTTCAAACAGATTACATGACAGAAATGGCTATGTTCAAGGGTCGATAACTCCAAAAGTAGGAAAACCAGAGTTATGGTTCGTATGTTCTTCATGTCGTCTCAGGCTGCCCTACATATCTATGAAGTTCCGTGAAAATAAGAGCTATGGAGCGGACTCGAAACTGATAGCAACTGCTATATTCAAAGTTCAAAGAGCAATAACTCCAAAAGTAGGAAAATAAGAGTTGTGGTTCATATGTTTTGCATGTCGTCTCATGGTGGTCTACATATCTGTGAAGTTTCATGGAAATATCTCAAATGGTATCAAAGTTATGGAGCGGACACGAAACTACGATAGAAATGGCTATTCAAATGTTCAAAGGGCAATAACTCCAAAAGTTGGAAAATCAGAGTTATGGTCCATATGTTCAGCACGTCCTCTGATAGTGCTCTACATATTTGTGAAATTTTGTGAAAATATCTTAAATGGTATCAGAGTTATGGAGTACACGAAACTGATAGCAACAGCTATATTCAAAGTTCAAAGGGCCATAACTCCAAAAGTAGGAAACTCAGAGTTGCGGTTCATATGTGCTGCACGTGGTCTCATAGTGCTCTACATACCTGTGAAGTTTCATGGAAATATCTCAAATGGTATCGATGTTATGGAGCAGACACGAAACTATGATAGAAATGCATATGTTTAATGTTCAAAGGGTAACAACTCCAAAAGTTGGAAAATCAGAGTTACGGTTTATATGTTTATATGCTCTGCAAATCGTCTGATAGTGCTTCACATATCTGTCAAGTTTCGTGAAAATATCTCAAATGGTATCCGAGTTATGGAGCGGACTTGGGACTGTGAGGTGCTGATGGATGGACGAACGGATGGACGGACACTGAAAACGTCGGAGGGTGTAACATAACAACCATTCAAAAAATGAAAAAAATAGGCCTAACACCTCTTATTATATGACAAATAGACTTGTTCTTAGTATAGCAATGGAAGAGTCCTGTAGTATACAATGGCTTAATTTTGGTGTGGATGCTGATTGTATAAACATTTCACATCCCCATCAACACTATCACGTAATTTTGGAGAAGTTGCTAATAGAGGTGAAACAATTATATTGTAAACTTAATAAACCATACAATCTTCACAATATGATGTATGTACTGTCAGCGGATGTGTTGTGTAAAATTTACACAACACATCCGCTGACAGTACATTCATCATATTGTGAAGATTGTATGGTTTAACGATATGATTATGATAAAGCGAACAGTGATATTTGATAGAGATGAAATGTAAACATTTGCTGGTTTTCCTTTTTGCGACAATGCATCACAAATATGTTATAACTTTCCTATTCGTTTCGATTGTTCATGTATATTACAGTTAATTACCACCAAGTACTTATATTTGAGTATTGCTTACTGCAGATTTCAAGGGATTTCATCATCATCGTCAACTGATTTTTGATTAAAGTGCAGGTATAGGGGCAATGTCCACATAAGTGGGTCCCCTTCCAGGTAACTGGCTTGCTGTACGCATGGCAGATCTTACACCAGATCTCCAGGCTTGTCTATCATGAGGATCCATAGCAGAGAACTTCCATTCTCTGCAATCTCTCTCTGTCAGCTGCTTCCAGGTCATCTTGGGCCATCCAGGCCCCAGCTTTCCACCTACCTGTATGTCACAGGCAGTCTTGACTGCACCGTTGGAGCGTTCCACATGTCCATACCAGAGGAGCCTTCTCTCTTTCAGGTTAAGGTTGAGGTCCTCAATGCCAAGACGCTCAAGTAACTCACTGGACCTGATGGTGACAATGTCCTGTGGCTTGACATTGCAGATCTGTCTGATCATTGCCCTGTCATTCCGCTAAAGACGTTGGAGGTTTGGCTTTGTCAATGGCCATGTCTCACTGGCATGGAGCATTGCACTCCGCACGCAAGAGCTGTACACACGGCCAAGTGTCTTGAACGAGAGGTGGTGGGAAGAGAGAACTGGTAGCAACTCCTTGAATTTCTTCCAGGCTGTGTTGTGGTTGAAAGGTTGCAACCACCTGCTGCTGAGAGCATATCACCTAGGTAGCAAAAGGAAGCTGCAACCTCCAGCTTGTCGGATCCGACTTGTACTTCCCTTTGTGGTCTGCCATCTAAGGGTCGTGCAGTTCCTTGGCACCGTGTACACCTGTAATCAGGGTCCTCTATCAAGCGCTTGAGCCCACTGCATTACTTGTGCACCCAGAACTTGCAGCCATTACAAAAGATACTGTTGCGGCCCACTCCAGTGCGACATACAGCACATGGGAACTGGCCTGTACTCTGCCGGAGGTCCAGACCTGTACTACAGACCATGATCTTTGTCTTTCCTGCATTCACTCTCAGCCCTTTAGCCTCCATTGCCTCTTTCCAAGTTAAGAGCCGCTTGACACATTCCTCAAGGGACTAAGCTATGATGACACTTAACTTAAAATTTCTTACTCATGCCAGGAGGTGTAGTGCGATACATATTGCATTGTGTCATGAAGTAACTGTACTGTAGCAGCTCCAGTTTCTTATCATTTTGTAGGGATCTTTATCCGACATTGAGATGAATAGATATCTCAAGCCCGACTACCCAAAGAAACTGATTGGGATACTGAAAGGTTCAACTTGCACCACTTTTCCTGGGCAGGCTTGGACCTTCTAAGTGGTTAACCAGTACTCAGGTTCGCTTGGTTGCACCATAGATCCCAATTTATTTTTCCAAGCCCTGATGGGCTGGATGCTGTTTAAATCACTGTAAAGGCTTCTTGCTACACAAAATCTCATAACCCTTAAAGCACCACAGATACATGTATCTTTAACAGCAGATGTCAATTTAATTTTTATGACCCCCCCCCACGTCCGTTCATCCTTTCATGTGTCCATCCGTCCGGACCAAAAAATCGGTACTTAGGTGGCTATGTCTGTCGGTCCGTAAATATTTTGGTTAAAGTTTTGCATCAAAGTTTCTATGAGATTTTATCTTCTGAACCCTTTGATAGATTTAGTTGATACTTACACTGAAGTTACATGCTGGTCGAAAGATTATTTTGTTGATGCATGTCCCACCCCCCACAGTGACCTTGAGGTCAAGGTCACAGACTTAGAAATTTTACATTTGGTAAAAGTTTTATGACAAAGTTTATAGATGCATGTACATGTATATAGAAAAACTGTGCTTGAACCAACACTGCGAAACAACACACATATTATGAGAAACTGCATTGTCTTTTTTACTTAGAATACACAAAAACTTGACTCTTGTTGAATATTTATTAACTCCAGAGTTGAAGCTCCTTAGCCCCCACGTTACCAAGCTTTTCTCCTGGCTGAATGAAGGTAGCCATTCGTTTATATTGTCTTTTATTTTAGTAGGCTTTGTTTTGATGAATCTATCTTATTCATAGCCGCAGATAAGAGGGGGTATCCAGATATTAAATTGTCTTATTTCTGCACAAAAACATATGTTGTTGGTACTCATTAGAAGTGCCTGCACTGTTTGCCAAGGTACCCCTTTTTGAGTTTCCGGTGTACAGAATCGGTTAACCCTTATCCTGCTGTTCATGACAGCCCCTATCTTTGCAAACAGTGTACACCCAGAAAAGATGGCTTCTGAAGAAGCCTTCTGATCAGGATCTACAGTGTTTGACAAAAGATGGCTTCTGAAGAAGCCATCCGATCAGGATCTACAGTGTTTAACATTCAGTTTATGAATTTGTTGGAATTACATCAAACAATCTGATTGGTTCAAACTCTGAAATGGGTGTGGCTAAATTGAATATTCAGCAGGATAAGGGTTAAATGCACAGCTGCACCTTATGCTGACTTTGGTCATGTTCAGTTGTGCCAAGCATGTCCAAAATAAGCATAAGGACCATATTTCTTAGTGAACACAAGTTAGTAATTTTTCTATCTTAACCCTTATCTTGCTATTCACGACAACCCCTATCTTTGCAAACAGAAGCCCCCGCCCATAGGGGCTTGGAGAAATATATGGGCTGCATGATGCTTCCACGCAGAGCTGAATCCGGCCCGCACACTAGTACTGGTAAACCGCTTAGAGGATCTAAGCCTGTCCAGGAACCGCGGTGCGAGGTGGACCGTCCATGCTTATAAACCCTATTGGTTTCATTGGGCTACAGGGCTTGAGATGTCATTTCATCTCAATGTCGGGTAAAAGTTCCACAAAATTGGAAGCAACGTCTCCAAAATGACCTTTACAGTGTTGACGGGGACGTTAAACCTCAAATCAAACAAAAATCTTTGCAAACAGTGTAGATCCAGATCAGATGGCTTCTGAAGAAGCCATCTGATCAGGATCTACACTGTTTGACATTCAATTTATGAATTTGTAGCAATAAATTACATCAAGTAATTTGATTGGTTGATAGACAGAAATGGGTGTGGCTTAAATGAATTTTCAGCAAGATAAGGGTTAATCACAAAAAAATTGGTATGTTTATAACAGTGATCTTTTAACATTGTTTCAATTTTGACAGACTTCAAAATCCTGCATTCTTAATTGTCGTCAATTCTAATGCACTCTGGTGTTCAAAATGACATCTGATTGGATAATGTAAAAAATTTGATAAAGATTATTCTGCGATTTACTGTACGAGAAACCTGAGAACATCATGTAACGTCATTTTTCATTGGCTGGTATTTGGTTTTATTTAGCTCTCTATACTTGGAGTTTTTGGGAAGTAGAACAATTTTATAAACAAAACAAGTTAAAAAGCGGATAAATATTGGGATAAATATATTTAAAATATAGGTGAATTGTTGGTTTTACGGTCACAAATTACAGTTTTACAGACATGACATGTCTCCATAAAGGAGGGAAAATTGCTGGCGTAAAACCACCAATTTAACTCCCCAAATAACGATTTTGAAAACAGCTATTCCCTAAATATACCGTAAAAATCCAAAAAAAAATTGAGGACTAAAATTTCCTGTTATTCTAAAATTTTAACAAATGTGTTTCATGACCCAGCAAGGAGTCCAAAAGGTTCAGACGGAATGGCAAACAGTGTAGACCAATGATCAGACTGCTCCTTCAGGAGCAGTCTGATCTGGGTCTGCAACGTTTGCATAGGCCTATCTGTTCCAATACTTAGGATTATTATTGTACTTCTTGAAAAAGTACTGGGCCCAGTTGTTCAAAGCATCGTTAGCTTAACGAGCTCGTTAGTGGTCATATTGTTAACTCTTCTAGCAAGTACAATATCGTAAATTTTGGTATTTTTGCTGAAAAAATGTGAGCAGCTTTTGCGTCAGCAAAAGCTGCTCACATTTTTTCAGCAAAAATTTCAGCATATTTGCCTTATTTAATGATCAAAGTTTTAACGATATGTTAACTAACGACGTCGTTAGTTTTGAACAACTGGCCCCTGGTGTGTACACCAATTAGAGCATGATTGTGTGATAATTATGATGAATATGGTATGCTGAAGCTTCTCATTTGAGCCGGGGCACAACATTTCCTACAACTTACATGCATGCCCAGCAAAGAATCAGATCAGCCTGCGCTTCTATATAGTCTAACCAGAGGCTTCTCTTGCTGCATGAAGGAGCATTGAGCCCTTAGCTATCCTTAGAGCGCACAACGAAGACTGATCAGACTGTGCGGATGTGCAGGCTAGTCTGAGTCTTTGCTTGGCCCACGTCTTCTTGCAGATTTTGTCGTGCGCTGGCTCATTTGTTGTCTTGTATTCTGTTGCAGCTTTTGTGAACCCTGTTCCATTCGCTGTTAGGAATACAAGAAAGCAAGAAGCCTTCATCAGGAATACGAACACAATACAACAAAGTGACTATGATAATCAGAATACAAATGCAAGTTTTACAAAGGGTAAACAAATCTGTGAATTGGACAGAAATACATGTGGAAGCAAAAATAACAATACAAATGCAATAAGTGGATTGGAATTTAAGAAGTTTCCCTGTTTGGTCTGTGGAAAATTATTTTCTCAGAAAAGTGACGTTAAACGCCATGAAGTTGTTCACACTGGTGTGAAGTTTTCTTGTTCATACTGTCCAAAACAATTTTCTCAGAAATATGGTAGAAATCTGCATGAAAAAACTCATAAGGCTGAGGCTGCCGGGCTTGAATATAGAGTGATTGACATATAGTGCCAAAGTAGGCATGCCTGGATTGGTCATGGTTCAACATTATGATTGTGTATCGAATAGGCTTTTTCAACAAAGAACATATAAGATGTAAATGCAATTGATTGTAGCAGCACTGAAGTTTTCAGTTTGAAATAACAGTATAAAAACTGGAATGTACATGTAGTTTAGAAATATAATACAGTCAAACTTCGATGATTCGAACCCTTTTTGGACCATGAAAATTTTTCGAGGCAGCGGTAGTTCAAGCCACAGTTACCAGGAGACATAATGGAGATAATTGTGCGGTTTCTTTTCGGTGTTCTATATTATAAATGTATGTTGTGTGTACTCATTAGAATCGCCTCATCGAGGCGATTCTAATGAGAACACACAACATACATTTGGAAGATGAAAGAAGAAAATCTCCCTACATTATCCCTGTATCGTTTTTGGAGAAATTCCCTGTGTACCCAAGAACGGGTTCGACTCATCCATGGTAAATGAGCCATCAGGGTTCGAGCCATAGAACTTCTGTTGCCTTTTCCCCATCATTACTCCAAGGAACATTTGTTAGAATCGCCTCATCGAGGCGATTCTAGCAAATCTCTCTAACATTTGTTTTTTGGAGTATTAGATTACAAGAACCTTTCATGACTATGGACTCGATTTGTGCATTTCCAACCGGAGGGAAGCCCACGCCGCTCGAAACCTAGGCTAAGCCTTTAAGCAAAGTAGTCATTCCATTGAAATTGCTGATATAACATACTTTACCATTATAAAGAATGTCGGTATAAAGAGGATTGACTGTAACTGAATGGAATATAAGGATCTTATATGGTTGTGAGGGGTGGATGGAAAAATCCGTCCCGAGGGTCACTGTCCATCATCGCGAGGCTTGCAGAGTGATGCCGGACATTGATCCAGAGGGATGGATTTTTCTATCCACCCCTAGCACCCATGTAGGAATCTTTTTATACCCCCGGTATATGAAGTATACTATGGGGGTATATAGTTTTCGTCTTGCCGTTCGTCCGTCCGTCTGTCCGTGCGTCCGTCTTTCCGTCCGTCCGTCCGTCCATCCATCCGCACCAACGAAACGACATTTAGGGGGCAAAAAATTTGGACAGTTTGACACTTAAGTATATATTCGGGAGTCCAAATGGGGTTTATTCCGTTATTTTGGTACTTAAGTGGCAAAAATTCGCTCTTAGGTGGCTTGCCGCTTAAGAGAATTTGCCGCTTTAGTAGTCAATATGCCGACGCCTAGCCACTTAAGTATCCGTTCGTGAGAACGTCCGTCCGTCCGCACCAACGAAACGACATTTAGGGGGCAAAAAATTTGGACAGTTTGACACTTAAGTATATATTGGTGAGTCCAAATGGGGTTTATTCCGTTATTTGGGTACTTAAGTGGCGAAAATTCGCTCTTAGGTGGCTTGCCGCTTAAGAGAATTTGCCGCTTAAGTAGTCAATATGCCGACGCCTAGCCACTTAAGTATCCGTTCGTGAGAACGTCCGTCCGTCCGTCCGTCCGTCTTTCTGTCCATCCGTTAACATTTTGGTTAAAGTTTTACGTCAAAGTTTCTAGGAGATTGTATCTCCTGAACCCTTTGATAGATTTAGTTGATACTTACACTGAAGTTACATACTGGTCTAAAGATTTCATTGATGCATGTCCGACCCCCACAGTGACCTTGCTGTCAAGGTCACAGACTTAGAAATTTTACATTTGGTTAAAGTTTTGCGTCAAATTTTCTGAAAGATTGTATCTTCTGAACCCTTTGATAGATTTAGTTGATACTTACACTGAAGTTACATACTGGTCTAAAATTTCATTCATGTATGTCCCACCCCCCACAGTGACCTTGACATGACTTAGAAATTTTACATTTGGTTAAAGTTTTGCGTCAAATTTTCTGAGAGATTGTATCTTCTGAACCCTTTGATAGATTTAGTTGATACTTACACTGAAGTTACATACTGGTCTTAAGATTTCATTGATGCATGTCCCACCCCCCACAGTGACCTTGAGGTCAAGGAAACAGACTTTGAAATTTTACTTTTGGTTAAAGTTTTATGACAAAGTTTATAGAATGCCTATTATGCTCTAAACTCTAAGACAAATTCAGTTGATACTTGCATCAATATACCAGTCCCAACATTTTGTGATGTATGTCCCTTCCCCCACCCACGGCGACCGGGACCTCAAGGTCATGGACTTAGAAATTTTACATTTGGTTAAAGTTTTATGGCAAAGTTTATAGATGCCTGTATGTTCTAAACTCTATCTAAGACAAATTCAATTCATACTTGCATCGATGTTGCATACCAGTCCAAAGATTTCATTGATGCATAACCCACCCTGCTGCTTCAGTAACATTGAAAGCCCCACTCCTTCAGTAACTTTGATGCCCTCACTCCCTTGGTCCATTTAGAAATTTTATGTTTAGTTTAGCTTTTACAAGCACATTTATAGATTCTTATAGCTTCTTGACATCTTCATTCATATTACATACAAGCTTGAAAGCTATATCAGAGTATGGCGCTGGCCGGGGGTATACGTGACCCACTGGTCGCTTTCTCTTGTTCTTGCATACATGTACCTTCCATTTCTGAGCTTGGATTTTTAATACTGCAGTCATTTTGTTTGCTGACGTCTGTCATATTGCGATGACAACACAGTGGTGTTTAGTGACCTCATATAACAATATTGCTGTGATATCAACCATAATGACAGCGCATTTGAGGTCGTATTCAACCAGTGCATTTATTAAACACGGGAGAATACTCGATTTTGGCTAAGAACACCGAGGTCAGAACAGAATTTCTGTCCCAAGCTAAAACTATGGATTTCCTTATCTGGATAAAGCATAATAATATTTTCTTGCACACCAGACAAGGAAATCCATGATTTTACCCTGGGATAGAAATTTGTTCTGACCCTGGTGTTCCGACCCAAAATCAAATATAATCGCGTGTTTGATAAATGCACTGGTTGATTACGACCTCGTATACGCCCTCGTTAAGGATGACATCACTGCACGTTATGTGACGTCACTAAAGATTCCTGCAGTGTCAAGACAATATGGCGGAGGTTGGTAACCGAAGTGACTGCAGCATTAAAATCCGCGCTAAGAAATGGAAGGTATGCAAGAAAAAGAATCCAATATGGGTGTGAGGGGTGGATAGAGAAATCCATCCCTCGGGATCACTGTCCGGCATCACTCGGCAAGCCTCGTGATGCCGGACAGTGTCCCTCGGGACGGATTTTCCATCAACCCCTCACACCCATATAAGATTCTTATAGTCCTCACTATATTTAGTAGGGACCCATTTAGAAATTTAGGGGTGTCAGGCGGCATTACAAGCTCAACTGAGTACAAGGTGCTCAAGATGAGCTATTGTGATTGCTATGTGTCAGTCGTCCGTCCATCATCAACTATTTTTGTCGCACCTGCTTGTAGCAGGGTGGGACATAGGCGTCAACTTTTCCGTCCGTCCGTGCGTCCGTCCGTCACATTTATGTCGAAGTTCGACATTTATGTCAAAGTTTTTATTAAAGTCAACTACAAACCTAATCTACCATCAAACCTTATATGAAACATCTCTCAGACCTTCTGACTTTGTAGGCACATTGACCTAGTGACTTTGACCTATATTTTTCGCTCCAGTGACTTTGATCTTTATGTCGAAGTTCGACATAACTTCAACATTTATGTCGAAGTTTTTATTTAAGTCAACTACAAACCTCATCTACCATCAAACCTTACATGAAACATCTCCCTGACCTTCTGACTTTGTAGACTCCTTGACCTTGTGACTTTGACCTATATTTTGTGCTCCAGTGACTTCGACCATTACGTCAAAGTTGGACATTTATGTCGAAGTTCGACATTTATGTCAAAGTTTGTTATATACTCAACTACAAGACTAAATAACCATCATACCTTACATGAAACATCTTCGTAAGCTCCTAACCAAGCAGGGGCTTTCATCTCGTGGCGTTGACCTATATTTTACGCTCCAGTGACCATGACAAATATTATATTATTTAGTGGAACTGTTTGAGATAGAGCCTTTATATTTGGCATGTGGGTTCCTTGTGACATTGCCTTCCCACTCGTACAAAAAAAAATTGACCTGTGACCTTGACCCCTGACCTTTTGACCTACTTACCATAACTTTTTAACCATTTGAGGTAGAGCCTTAATATTTGGCATGTAGGTTCCTTGTGACATTCCCATACCACTCATACAAACAATTTTGACCTGTGACCTTGACCTGTGACCTTTGACCTACTTTATCATAACTTTCCAACCGTTTGAGATAGAGCCTTCATATTTGGCATGTAGGTTCCTTGTGACATTGCCTTCCCACTCATACAAAAAAAAATTGACCTGTGACCTTGACCCCTGACCTTTTGACCTACTTATCATAACTTTTTAACCATTTGAGGTAGAGCCTTCATATTTGGCATGTAGGTTCCTTGTGACATTCCCAAACCACTCATGCAAACAATTTTGACCTGTGACCTTGACCCCTGACCTTTTGACCTACTTTATCATAACTTTTTAACCATTTGACATAGAGCCTTCATATTTGGCATGTAGGTTCCTTGTTATCAATATGACATTCAGCACCTATACTATGACATCTTTGAAATCAGGTGAGTGATTCAGGGCCATCATGGTCCTCTTGTTATCTGATTAATAAATGATTTATCGCACATCAGTGAGCTATATAGTAAGAAGAGAAAATGGCACTGACGGTGGTGGGGGGTATATTTTTGACACACTTGGCCCTCACTAGGTTGGCACTTTTGAGACATTGCCTTTAAACATATACTTTGCCAACTATAAGTACTGCTAAGAAGGGCATAAACCTGTTTAAAACAAAATCTGAGAGTGGCTACTGTGGCTTTTCCTGCAGCATATATATTTACGGTTCAGTGAATTTGACATACTTTACATCAACTATCGCCTGCTGAGAATGAAATTATAAAATATTATTATTGTTTAATAATGACATTATAATTTTGGATCCTGGGACTTTTGCCCCCATCAGGTGCGACGCCGCCTTCTGCGGAATTCTTGTTTCTAATGACGTCTAATGTTTACCATTGAGCTAATTTTAAAATACCTTCACACATTAGTGTCTCTAATTGCCCTGCACCAAAGTTACTAAAATGGTTCCACATCATTGAACAAGTTATCCACCAGAGCTAAAAATAGAAAAACAATCTTCAAACGACATCTCTCAAGCCGATGGTTCGATTTCAAAATAGTTTCACTGAAATGTTCCTCTTTTGCCGCAGTATAAAAAAATTTCAACGATAACACAATTTTCAAAATGTTTCCACTGGATATAACAACATGGCTGCCAGAGCTAAAATAGAAAATATCTTCAGATGACAGATGGCTTGAATTTGAAATTATTTCACAGAGCTTGAAGTGGACTGAAAATATCTTTGATCAACATCTGCCTAGCCCTTGACTCAATAATAGACAACCAATCTATTTACATGTATATAAAGGGAAGAGGAATCTAACTTATTTCTATACTGTATGGGTTACCTGTAACCCATTTAGTAACAGAAACCCTAAAACGGGTAGCCTGGCAAACAGTGCAGACCCAGATCAGACGCCGCAGAACGAGGCATCTGATCATGGCCTCCACTATTTGCTAAAAGTTTAGCCATTTTCCAAATCAATTTTGAAGAAAACACAACCTGACACCCCTAAATTTTGAAATGGACTCCTGCTATATATAAGGAGGAAGATTCCATTTTGTACGAAAAGGGATATTTAGTGCAGCATCACTATGGTGTTCAGCTGTACTGGTAAATCTCTTATGTATAAGCCTGCCCAGATAAAGTATGGTTAGGTTAACTAACCAGCTTGATATAACAGATTTAGGGTTGACTAGGCCTTTTTAAACACCAAACAGACATATCCTATGAAGCCAGTGACTGAATTTAAAACCAGCTACCAGAATTATTAACCCTTATCTTGCTGAATATTCATTTAAGCCACACCCATTTCTGTCTATCAACCAATCAAATTACTTGATGTAATTTATTGCTACAAATTCATAAAATGAATGCCAAACAGTGTAGATCCTGATCAGATGGCTTCTGAAGAAGCCATCTGATCTCGATCTACACTGTTTGCAAAGATAGGGGTTGTCGTGAACAGCAAGTTAAGGGTTAAAATGGTTCTGCTCCACCGAACAAAATGGCAGATAAAGTTAAAATAAACCCATAGCAACAGATAAGTTTGATATTTTGTGATAAATCAAGGATAGTTTTCTTCAGTTTTCCATAAAAACCTATGTTGTGAGTATTCATTAGATCCGTCTCGACAAGGCAGTTCTAATGAATACCTACAACATAAGTTTATATGGAGAAATAAGGACAACTAGATTGCCAGTCGATGGCACGTTGACAACAGCAATTGCAATGATTGATATTTGACATTTTGACCCTTCCCCAGGGCTCCAGTCTGACCCCCAAGGTGAAAATTTTACTTTATTTGTAACCCACTTCGATTTGATATGCAACATGACTATTTTCTGAAAGACTTATTTAGGCAAAAAAAATGTTTGTCTGAGCATGTCCTGAATAGGTATATGACTTTTAGTCAGACTTTTGTTTGTTTGTTCAATATGAGGTTTAACACTATATCTATAGGTAATTTAGGACTCGTTGCTTCCAATTTGATGGGACTTTTATCCAACATCGAGATGAAATGACATCTCAAGCCCTGCCACCCAATGAAACCAAAAGGGTTTATAAGACTGGACAGTCCAACTTGCATCAATTTCCCTGGGTATGCTTAGATCCTCTAAGCAGTTTACCAGTTCTCATGTGCGGTCAATGCAGCACGATGCAGCCCAGTCTTTTTCTCCAAGCCCCGATGGGCAGGAGCCTTTGGTCAGGCTTAGTGCAGTATATTATTGCAGCCTACCAAAAACTTGATTAGATTTTGGTGATCTTGACTTAATTTTCAACGTTGCATAATTACAAAGATATCAAATTTTGCCCTGTCTGAACTACATTTGTTTGTGTTGAGATTTTACGTCTCTGTCAACACTATATCATTTTGCAGACAATGTTGCCCAACATTGAGATGAAATGACATCTCCAGCCCAGTACCCCACAAAGCAGCCACTAGGGTTAAAGAAGCTGTCAGTCTCTTTTCTTGGGCAAGCTTAGATCTATGCTGTTTTCCAGTACTCATGGTCGGTCATTTTCAGCACTGCACTGAAGTACCTAGACTGGAATCAGTCCAAAAGTTTAACCAATATCTCCTCCTTTGTATTAGCAATGCATTTAGTTCTCCTCTCTAATACTTTCTGATCTCCAAAACTTTTGGGACTGGACTAATGCGATTTCCAGGCGTCCAGTGAGATTGACGGTCAACAGGTAAAGGTGATTCACTATATGGTCAGTTTCTGGTCAAAGTTCTTAACCCCATTAACTGTCTGTAACATGTTAGGAATTACAGTTTCAGCCTTAATTATTTATCTATTATTCAGTTATCTCATTTAAATAAATGCATTCTGTTCATTAGTAGCATAAATTGTGTGCATGTATATCACTATTACATATCTTTTGCTGGGAAATAGGATGTATTTTATTTGTTTGTTTGTTTGATTTGAGGTTTAACGCGCCCCCTTCAACACTGTAAAGGTCATTTTGGAGACGTTGCTTCCAATTTTGTGGGACTTTTACCCGACATTGAGATGAAATGACCTCTCAATGGCCGCTCACACAGCTTTGCCAAGGCAGGCTAAGATCCTCTAAGGGGTTTACCAGTAGTCATGTGCGGGTCGGTTTCAGCTCTGCGTGGAAGCATCACTCAGCCCATATATTTCTTCAAGCCCTGATGGGCGGGGGCCGATACAAATATATTGAAAATTTTACCACCCAAAAAATAAAATTTTCAAATAAAAATTCTGATATTTCATCTCCCAAATGACCTGTACAGTGTTGACGGGGACGTTAAACCTCAAATCAAACAAAACAAATTAATATTTCTGCACAAAAACATAGATTGTGGGTACTCGCTAGAACCGCCTCAGTGGGTACTCATTAGAACTGCCTCGGTGAAGCGGTTCTAACGAGTACCCACAATCTGTGTTTTGAGCAGAAATAAGAAAAATAATGTTTACCCCCTTAAATCCCAGTTTTACTTTATAAAAGTGGGGTTTAAGGTGGGGGTGCAAAATTTTATAGGCGTGTTTTGTGATGAAAAGGAGCATCTGATCAGAGTCTACACTGTTTGCCATTCTGTATGCACTTTTAGATGCCTTCCTGGGTTGTAAAACAAAGGAGCAGTCTCTATAAGGCTGTTTTCATGGCCACAACCGATTTCCTTTAAACTTTGTAGCTACAAATTGGTACATATTGACTGTCTAATGGTGAATTTTTAGACTCTTTGGTTCACTGGTTTTTGCTGTATACACTATTACAGTGGGTGGGGTAATGTCACCCCATCAAGGGTATACCAACAAAAATGCTATTATTTTTGTTCAAAGTGCATGACTAGATGCGAAGTTTGACGTATGCTTACTACCCTTTTAGGCATAACAGTCGGTGATAACAGTCTTATAAATATCAAACAAGAGAAGAGTTTATACGCGCTTGTAAGTTGTACCCAAATATTAGTAATTTTTATTCCCCAACTTTACGAAAAACCACAACACCTTAACAGTTTTCAACTTATTTCAAAGATCTTTCATAAATATAATGTTGATGTAATAGTCATTCTAGGTATATGTCAGAATTATTGTTAGTTCATAAAACTTAAGAGTTACCTGCCCCTGAAATTGAATGTTACCCATTTTTTTAAATCGGAGTGCATTTATCCGTTTGAAGTACTCACAACTTCATTTGAAAGTGAATAAACCGATTCCATGCAAATATTATTAAATAGATGTGGACAAGGAAGTCATTTAATTTAATAGTGCATGCTAGTATTTCCTTTTTTTTTTTGGGGGGGGGGGGGGGGGGGTTATATATGAACTCTTAATTTCCAGGTGCAAATGGAACATTTGTCAACTGTTAAACATTTTTGACCACCAAAGCAGGCTTTGCTCATATTGTGGAACCTCATTTTAGACTGATACTGTGCTTAAATATAAACCTGTATGGTCTCACGACATGTTTAAGAATTTGTTAATTTACTGATCCTCCTCTGAATCGCTAGATGTACTCCATGTGTCAACAGCAGCATCATAAACAAAATCAATATGTTCCCGGCTTGGTTTTTCTTCACTATTTTCTGTTATGTTCCGGTAATATCCCAAATACCAGAGAACAGAAGCCACATGTGCGCAACATCCCACGGTACGAGCTCCACTTCTGCACCCACAATACCACCCATTGATTGGGTTCAGTCCTTGTGTATATTCAACCCACATGTTATATGTTTTATTAGGCGTGTGGCAAGAACGTATCTGTGCTTTGAGAACACCATCTTCTTCTTTGTGTGCCATTATCTCATATGATCCATTGTCGTCAAAATGTTCATCTGTGTGTGTGTGTGTGTGTGTGAATTCGGGTTTAACGTCGCTTTCAACAATTTTTCAGTCATATCACGACGGTGTCTGGTTGCGACAGGGAGCTCAATGCTCACGTTTATAGTGCTGCCTCACTGAAGTATCATGTCCCAGACACATTACATGATACCACACCCAGTCACATTATCCTGACACTGGATCGACCAGTCCTAGCTCTACCCCGTAAATCTGAGTGCCAAGCGAGGAGCAGCTAGTACCATTTTTAACGACTTTGGTATGTCGCGGCCCGGGATCGAACCCGAGACCTCCCGTTCCCCGGAGCGGACACTCTACCAACTGAGCTATCGGGGCCGGTGTTCATCTGTGTAGGATTTGGCTTGTTTCAGCTGGTAAATACCCAGTTTCAAATCCCTGAGTTCATCCTCAGTCATCTCTGGGAAATTCTCAAGTTTCTCATCATCGATCTTTATCCAAATAACCCGTTTTTTATCCCAGCCATTTTTTGTCGCGCCTGCTATTAGCATGGCGCGATATAGGTGCCCGGTTTTCCGTCCGTTCGTTCTTTCGTCCGTTCGTCAAGGCTTCAACATTTGCGACGACCCTAGCGTTCACCCTAATGGTTAAGTTTATTTCTCAAGAACCATAAGAGCTTCATTAATGATACTTGGTACAAACTTGTATCTGGGGATGACAACTTACATGCAAGCATCCATATTTGACCTTGACCTACATTTCATGGTTCACTGACTTTGTAAAATATTGCGACCACCCTAGCGTTCACCCTAATGGTCAAGTTTATTTCTCAAGAACTATAAGAGCTTCATTAATGATATGTGGTACAAACTTGTATCTGTGGATGGCAATTTGAATGCAAGCATCCATATTTGACCTTGACCTACATTTCATGGTTCACTGACTTTGTAAAATATTGCGACCACCCTAGCGTTCACCCTAATGGTCAAGTTTATTTCTCAAGAACTATAAGAGCTTTATTTATGATACTTGGTACAAACTTGTATCTGGGGATGGTAACTTAAATGCAAGTATCCATATTTAACCTTGACCTATATCTCATGGTTCACTGACTTTGTAAAATATTGCGACCACCCTAGCGTTCACCCTAATGGTCAAGTTTATTTCTGAAGATTTATAAGAGCTTCATTAATGATATTTGGTGCAAACTTGAATCTGGGGATGGCAACTTAAACGCAAACATCCATATTTGACCTTGACCTAAATTTCATGGTTCACTGACTTTGTAAAATATTGTGACCACCCTAGCGTTCACCCTAATGGTTAAGTTAATTTCTCAAGAATTATTAGAGCTTCATTAATGATACTTTGTACAAACTTGCATTTGAGAATGGGATCTTTTGAGCAAGCATCTATTTTTGACCTTGACCTACATATCATGGTTTGATGACTTTGCGCCCAACATGCGCGACATAGCCTTCGGCGGAATTCTTGTTACGACCTTATCCGGCAGCTTATTTGGAGCTATTGCTAGGGCCATCATTCTTCTAGCAATTACTTTGCCTGAATCTTTGCTTGTTATCAAAGGTAGTCTAAATGCATTGCACAGTGAGCAAAAAATCCTTACATAGTCGCCAACATATGGTATTTGACTATTGGGCATTGTGTTGCTTAGGGCTTTCCACTTTTTAATTCTCCCATTAGCTGATTCGACAACCCATCTCACCTTTGTAACTAGCCTTGACTCATTCGCCTCTTCAGTCGTATGTTGCTTTTGAGATTTGTTTAGGAAGTAAGGCATATGAGAATTGATTCCAAAATCCTTTAGTTTATCTATAGCATCCGTGAAGCCGTGGTCCACAACGAGAACATCATCTTTTTCAAACCAGTCAGTAATATTTTCTGCATTAGTCTTTAACATGTGTTCGGTAATCTTAGCATCTGTGTTTTTCCCATCTGCAAGATACGGTCCCATCACAGTCAAAATGTAACCATCAGTGGCCACAAGCATCATAGGTTTCAGCAAAGGCTGTCCTTTACGTACGGAATAAGATCTTCTCTGAAATGAGTAGTTTCCACTCTTCTCAATATATATGTATGTTCCATCAGCCACTGCGATTGCAACATCAGAATTTGAATCCCCAAATAGGACATTTGCAAAAGTTGATGTATGATTCAGGGATGTTAGAGAAATACTAAAGGGTTATGAAATCAATTCTCATATGCTTCACTTCCTAATCAAATCTCAGAAGCAATATACGACTGAAGAGGCGAATGATTCAAGGCTAGGTACAAAGTGAGATAGGTTGTCGAATCAGCTAATGGGAGAATTACAAAGTGGAAGGCTTAGCAACAAAATATCCAATAGTAAAATACCATATGTTGGCGACTATGTAAGAATTGTTTGCTCGTTTTGCAATGTGTTTAGACCACAAGGACTGAACCCAATCACAGGATGGTACTGTTGGTGAAGAAGTGGCGCTCGTACCGTGGGATGTTGTGCTCATGTGCTTGCTAGCATGCACTATTAAATCAAATGACTTCTTTGTCCACATCTATTTAATTATATTTGCATGGAATCGGTTTATTCACTCCCAAATGAAGTTGTGAGTACTACAAACGAATAAATGCACTCTGATTAAAAAAATGGGTAAAATTCAATTTCAGGGGCAGGTAACTCTTAAGTTTTATGAACTAACAATAATTCTGACATATACCTAGAATGACTATTACATCAACATTATATTTATGAAAGATCTTTGATATAAGTTGAAAACTGTTATGGTGTTGTTGTTTTTCGTAAAGTTGGGGAATAAAAATTACTAATATTTGGGTACAACTTACAAGCGCGTATAAACTCTTCTCTTGTTTGATATTTATAAGACTGTTATCACCGACTGTTATGCCTAAAAGGGTAGTAAGCATAAGGCAAACATCGCCTCCAGTCATGCACTTTGAACAAAAATAATAGCATTTTTGTTGGTATACCCTTGATGGGGTGACATTACCCCACCCACTTTAATAGTGTTTACAGCAAAAACCAGTGGACCAAAGAGTCTAAAAATTCACCATTAGACAGCCAACATGTACCAATTTGAAGCTACAAAGTTTAAAAGAAATCGGTTGTGGCCATGAAAATAGCCTTATGGAGACTGAAGCCCCCGCCCATAGGGGCTTGAAGAAATATATGGGCTGCATGATGCTTCCACGCAGAGCTGAATCCGGCCCGCACACTAGTACTGGTAAACTGCTTAGAGGATCTAAGCCTGTCCAGGCAAAGCGGTACGAGTCGGACCGTCCATGCTTATAAACCCTATTGGTTTCATTGGGCGACAGGGCTTGAGATGTCATTTCATCTCAATGTCGGGTAAAAGTCCCAACAAAATTGGAAGCAACGTCTCCAAAATGACCTTTACAGTGTTGACGGGGACGTTAAACCTCAAATCAAACAAACAAACAAATTATGGAGACTGCTCCTTTGTTAAAATTTTAGAATTACAGCAAGCCTTCAAAGGTGTCCGAATTTTTAGGATTTTACGGTGCACTGTATTACAGAAACTAACATGGAATTCTACAACTGCCTGTTTTCATATAGACCAACTGCAAAATCATATCTGCTTTTCAAGGCATATTAATGCAGAGGAATGACCACTAGAATACACCTTATCTCAGTGGCTAGAGGATATAAATCTATTCACAGGCCATTAGCAGTAGCCTTGGAGTAGGGTTATCAAAACATTAGCAGCTGGACTGTCTGTTACCTTGAGGGGTCAACAAAATATTACATCATGGACCACCGCATTAGTCCAGTCCATTCATTTGGTGCTATGGGCTGGAAGTCATTGCTTTTGAGCTGGGTTAAAATTAATAAGATTATTCTTTTAAGTGAAATGATTAAATGAATGGACTGTTTCCAGTCTATGAAGTACCATACAGCCCAATTTATTTCTCTAAGATCTTATTGATATGGGGCCTGCACCACATGTATATCTCGAATCAATTAATGATATGCAGCCAATGCTGGTGTTACATATCAGACTCAGTCCACCATACAAAATTAGAGTTTAGTGACCTTCACCTACTTTTAAAGATCACATGGGTCAAAATGCACTATATCTCTTGAACAGATTGAAGAATTCTGGCCAGACTTGGTACTGTAAATCATGGCAACATAACAAACACTTGATTTTGCTGGCCGCTTTACTTTTCACTAGTTGGAAAAAATGGGTCCTTTTTCCTTGGTTTTTCTTTGTTCATTTTTAGCTCATTTGAGGTAAAGCTCATGGTGAACTATTATGATCACACTTTGTCCATCGTCCATCGTTGTCAACAATTAGTTTGGTAACACTGAAGAGGGCCCACACCCATAGGGGCTTGGAGATACAGATTGGGCTTGATGATGTTTCCATACGATCTGAAACCAATGTTTGTCTTGATGCTTTTTAGGTCAAGTTCAAAACTTGGTCACATGGGGTCAGAAACTATGTCACTAGGCCAGATCAAAGGAAAATCTTGTTAACACTGAAGGTCACAGTATTTAATTAAGTAACCATCATGTATATTGTTCAAAATGTTTGTCTTGATGATTTCTAGAGTAACCATCATGTATATTGTTCAAAATGTTTGTCTTGATGATTTCTAGGTCAAGTTCAAAACTGGATCACTTGTTGATGAAAATATAGGTCACCGGGTCAAATCAAAGGATTGAGCCACTTCAGAGGTCACATTTTTGAAGTAATCATGAATATTGCTCAAAACCTTTAATGTCTTGATGATTTCTAGGTCACGTTAGAAACTGGGTCACTTGGGGTAAAATACTATGTTACCAGGTCATACATGTTATCTCTCTAGATGTCACATTCATGTATCTTGATCAAAATGTGGTTTCTATAAGGTCAAGTTCAAAACTGATTCACTTGGGGTCAAAACTAGTTCACCAGGCCAAATCAAAGAAAAATCTTGTTAAAACTCAAGAGGTTACATTTTCTAAGTAAACCTCATGAATGCTGCCCAAAATGTTTGTCTTGATGATTTACAGTTCAGGTTTGAAACTGGGTCACTTTGGGTAAAAAACTAGGTCACCAGGCTTTGTCAAAAAGAAATCCTTAGAGGTCACCTTTTTGAAGCAATCATCATGAATAAAATGTTTGTTTTGAATCAAAATCAAATCCTTATAACTCCTCATTGGATGCAGAATCGAAACTGAAATCCAATATTTTTGATTCACCATCACTCTCAGTGGGGGCCGCCATCATGTTTAATTACCGAAGGAATTATGGTTTTGTGTCATCGATCTAAATTAGGAAATTTATTCTTAATTTATGAAATTTTATGATGAAATCGCTATATTTAGATGAAATAATTTGTCTAAATTAGTCTTATAGTCAATGAAACATTTTATTACATCAGGCTGTTGTCACATGATCGGTTTTCGGAATGGAGTTAAATTGTTTTTGTTTTTTTTTTTATTTGAGGTTTAACGTCCCCGTCAACACAGTATAGGTCATTTTGGAGATATTGCTTCCAATTTTGTGGAACTTTTACCCGACATTGAGATGAAATGACATCTCAAGCCCGGTCGCACAATGAAACCAACAGGGTTCATAAGCATGGACGGTTTGACTCGCACCGCGGGTTCCTGGACAGGTTTAGATCCTCTAAGCGGTTTACCAGTACTAGTGTGCGGACAGTTTCAGCTCATTTTAAGTTTTATGAATGTCAGCTTGACTAATTTATGGAAATTAATTTAGAAAATGGCTGAGTGAGTGAGTGAGTGTTTGAGTTTTACGTCCCACCAACAGCTAAGGGTATATGGAGACGGGACCTCAGTTTAAAGACTCATCTGAAAGTCTGGAGAAGCCCGGGATCGATCCTGCGATCCCTGGTTTACAAGGCGAGTAACCACTACACCATGGAGGCGTCTAAGAAAATGGCTGAACCTGTTGCAAACAGTGAAGGCTCTGATCAGATCTTGCAGAATTCCACATCTGATCAGAGCCTGCACTGTTTGCAATAGTCCTTTTTGTTTTTTTTCCGTGTCTTAAATGGGTCTATGATTGTTCTGTTGAATACTTGAAATAGCCACACCCATTTCTGATTATCAGCCAATCAGATTACATGATAGAATGTTTGATTCAAATTCACAAACTGAATGTCAAACAGTGTAGATTCTGATCAGATGGCTTCTGAAGCCATCTGATCTGGAATTACACTGTTTGCAAAGGTTACTAAGGGGTTGTCGTGAACAGCAGGATAAGGGTTAATCATTGTTCTTGCATTAATACCTATGCGCATGGCTGTTTGAAGCCATTGTCAAATGAACCGAAAGAAGTGGTCAAATAGCAAAAACCATGTTCAAATCATGAAATTTGCGTGCTGTTTGAATATGGATTTTGAGCTTTTGGTATCACAAGACGGGCCTTGCTTTGTTTACGTTACGTTGAGCGACCTAATGTTATCGCCCTGAATGTCAATAAACATTTCAGGATTCTATGATGCCCACAGAGGGTTACTGCATGACAGCGTCATTGTAAACAACATTCTGAAATGGCCGCCATTTTGGTTTGCCTGTCACATCTGAAGAGTTTATATGGAATTTATATGGAGCTTTTGGGCATTTTCGTCAAAATTTGCTGTCGGAATCATAAGTTATGCAAGAACAACGATCATCCATGGTTATTTCATTGCATTAACATTTGCCGGATCCCTCGGTAGATATTTGAACATTTGGCCTTGAGCAGCTTCCTCGGGACTTGGCGAATGTTAATGCATGAAAAACCATGGTTGATCCCTATATTCTGTTGCAGCCTCAGACAACATAGCAGACAATTCTAGCAAGAACAGATTCAGGAGAATTGAGTGTAATCTCTGTCACAAAATGATCTCAAGACATAATTGGTACAAGCATGAACGAGTTCATTCTGGTGTTAAGCCGTTCAGCTGTAGAGGATGTGGTAAAGCGTTCGCCCAGAACACTGACTGCAGACGGCATGAAATCGGTTCTTGTAAACAACTAAAACACATTGACTTAATGCCTCTATAAACAGTTTGCCATTTTTGTGTTGGACTTCTATGGGAGCATATTTTGAACATCTTCCTCACCACTCTGGCCTGGATTCATAGTTTTAGATGATAAAAACAGTTGAAATGAGGCTAACTTTGGGATGATTTTCTCAATTCTCATTAAAACGATTGTGCTGCTGAAGGATTTGATTTTTGTTTGTTTGATTTGGGGTTTAACGTCCCCGTCAATACTAATTAGGTCATTTTGGAGATGTTGCTTCCAATATTTTGGGACTTTTACCTGACATTGAGATGAAATGACATCTCAAGCCATGCTGCCCAATGAAACCAAAAGGTTAAATATGACTGAGCGGTCCGACACGCACCACTTTGCCTGGGAAGGCTTAGTCTACCTTCTAAGCGGTTTATCAGTATTCGTGTGCATGGTCGGTTTCAGCTCTGCATGGAAGCACCATGCAGCCCAATCTATTTCTTCAAGCCCCGATGGGCGGGGGCACGTGCTGCTGAAGGAATTAATTTTGCCACACCACTTTCTGATGGTTGTTCAATCAAATTACATGAATACTGTATTCATTCATATTCCTAAACTGATGGGTATGATGCCAATTTACACCGTTTGGCCCAGCGGGATTGGGCTGCAGGATTCTTCACGCAGAGCTGAAACTGACCGCACATGAATACTGGTAAACCGCATAAAAGGACTAAGCCTGCCCAGGCAAAGTGGTGCGAGTCAGACTTTCGAGTGCATCTAACCCCTGTTGGTTTCATTGAGCTTGAGATGTCATTTCATCTCCATATCGGGTAAAAATCTCACAAAACTGGAAGCAACATCTCCAAAATGACCTCAATAGTGTTGACGGGGATGTTAAACCACAATCAAACAAACAAACAACACTACACCATAAAGTTAACCTCTTTATAGCATTATTAATGGGGTCCAAAGCAGAGACCGTGTTAGTTAAATAACCATGTTATATCCAAACAAAAATGAATAGATTATATAGAAAAATGACAATTTATGGTCATTATGACCATTTATGGTCATTTTTCTATATAATCTATACTTTTTTGGATCCATCTTGAAACCATGGTATATTGAAACTGTGTTATAACGAACCATGTTATAACAAGGTAGAGGTTTTCATGTTCCGCAGAATAAGGATTTACATAAAGTTGTCAATTACCAATAAACAAGACACACGTATAATGATTCAATAAAACTTTTTTGCTAAATGAGAAAGAATACCCCTTCACAGGAGACAGCTCTTGTCAGAAATTATCCTAAGTATTGGGACAGGTAGGCCAAAGTGAACAGTGGAGACCCAGATCATACTGCTCCTGAAGGATCAGTCTGATCAGTCTACACGGCCAAATTAGGAAAATTAAAGCAAGTCCTCAATGTGTCCAAATTTTTAGCTCACCTGAGCAGGTGAGCTATTGTGATCAGCCTGTGTCCGTTGTACGTCTGTCATGTGCCGTATGTCGTGCGTCATCTGTCGTCAACATTTACCTTGTGCAATCTCCAGAGGCCACAGTTTTAATGTAATCTTTATGAAACTTTACCAGAATATTTGTCTTGATGATATCTCGGTCAAGTTCGAATATGGGTCATGTTGAATCACAAACTATGTCAAATTTCGTTAAAACGTGTGCAGCCTAGAGACCGTAGTTTTGATTCGATCTTCATGAAACTGGAATGTTTGACTTGATGTTATCTGAGTCAAATTCGAACATGGGTCATGTCGGATCAAAAACTAGATCACTAGATCAGTTTTCATTAAAACCTTGTGTGCACCCTAGAGGCCACAGTTTTGCTTTAATCTTCATGAAACTTCACGTGAATGTTAGACTTGATGATATCTCGGTCAAGTTCAAATATGAGTCATGTCGGTTCAAAAAACTAGGTCACTAGGTCAAATTTCGTTGAAATATTGTGTGCCCCTTAGAGACCGCAGTTTTGCTTCGATCTTCATGAACTTCACTGGAATTTTTGACTTGATCATATCTCAGTCAAGTTCGAATATGGGTCATGTTGGATAAAAAATTAGGTCACTAGGTCAGATTTCATTAAAACCTTGTGTGCACCCTAGAGGCCACAGTTCTGCTTTAATCTTCACGAAACTTCACCTGAATGATTTGATGATGTCTCGGTCAAGTTCGAATATGGGTCATGTTAGATAAAAAACTAGGTCACAAGGTCAGATTTCGTTAAAAACTTGTATACCCCCTAGAGACCACAGTTTTGCTTTGATCTTCATGAAACTTTACTGGAATGTTTGACTTGATATCTTGATCAGATTTGAATATGGATCATGTTGAATCAAAAACTGGGTCACTAGGTCAGATTGAGTTAAAACCTTGTGTGTACCCTAGAGGCAACAGCTTTGCTTCAGTCTTCATGACACTTCACCTGAATGTTTGACTTGATGATACAATGTATCTTGTTCAAGTCCGAATATGGGTCATGTTGGATTAAAAAATAGGTCAGTAAAATTTCATAAAAAACATTGTGTACACACCAGAATCCACAGTTTTGCTTCAATCTTCATGAATCTTCACCTGAATGTTTGACTTGATGATGTGATCATGTCTCGGTCAGGTTTGAATTTGTGTCATGTGGGAAAAAAAAAACTAGGTCACTAAGTCAAAGTTCGTCAAAACATTGTGTGCACCCTAGAAACCACAGATTTGCTTCAATCCTCACGAAAGCTCAGAATGTTTGACTTAATGATATCACAATGAAGTTCGAATATGGGTCATGTCAGATCAAAAGTTAAATCACCAGGTCAGATTTCATTGAAACCTTGTGACTGCTTCAATCTTCTAAAAACTTGACATGATGATATCTCAGTCAAGTTTAAATATATTGTTCATTTCAGATAAAAAAACTAGGTCAGATTTTGTTAAAATCTTGTTTGCACCCTAGACATAAAAATATTTCTTCAGTCTTCGTAACCCTTTGCAAAAATGTTTGACCTGATTATATCTCTATCAAGTTAGAATGTCGGTCATTTCGGATCAAAACCAAGGCTAAATTTTGTTAAAACCTTGTCTTAATGATACCTTTTGTCAGATTCAAATACTGGTTATAGGGGTCCGGTGTACTCCTCTTGCCTCAGTCATGGTGCAGTAAAGGTGAAAGTGCTCTGTAAGTTACCGTTGTTTTTGACGGAGTCTCCAAGTAGTTGTGGGCTGTCAATCTCGCCTATGGAACATGGTCAATTCCGACCTGCAAATCATGTTCCAAAATTAACCATTGACCTCATGTTAACCCATTTATTGTATATTAATGAACTCTTCCATTGCTTTATGTTGGACAATTTCATTTGTCAAATAAGGGGTTTCAGAGAATGTGGCATCTGATCTAGGCCTGCACTGTTTGCCAAGGTACTCCTTTAGGGTTTCCCGCGTGCAATGGGTTTACAAGTCCATGAAACAAAGATGGCCATAAACCCCACTTTATATAGAGGAAAAAAGTGGTTTACAGGGGTATATATTATTTTTCTGACATAGGTTGCGGATACTTGTTAAAACGCCACTAATGAGCACCTACAACCTATTTTTTGAATAAGAATAAAGATTATATCACAAATTTTCATTAGAAAATAAACCATTTTGGAGATTCATATGAAAGAATGCGCTATAGTCGCATGGATGTTTTATCGTAATGAGTATTGAAGGTAGTTTCATAACAGGTGATTTTTCCATTAACACACATTGTATACCAGTGGACTCTTCCATTGCTATATGTTGGACAAGTCAATTTGTCATTTAAGGGGTGTAAGGCCTATTTTTTCGTTTTTATTCTATTTTTGATGGCAAATTCTGTTAGCAAATAGTGCATGGCCCTGATCAGATGCCGCATCCTGCGGCATCTGATCTGGGCCTGCTCTGTTTGCCAAGGTACCCCTTTAGGGGTTTGCTGCATACAATGGGTTAACACACATTGTGGGCACTTGTTAGAATCATCTTGAAAATTAGATGTATGTCAAATAAGGAAAATCATGCCAGGATCAAAGGAATTGAAGGGTGAAAACTGAATAAAATTATCTTTATTATTCTTTGAGATATTACAATTTGAAATGTAAAATATTTCACCAAAACAGAGCAACTTCAAACTGCCTCATTAATATTCATAATGTATTCTGTGATGTCATCGATGCAAATTAAAATTTTCAAACTTTTAGTTTTGGACTTTCTTGTGTTTTATTTTCCTCAGTTACTGTATAATTACCTATTTGGATTATTGAAGCTGATCTCTACAGAAATAGTAAAATTCCTATATTAAGACCACCTTTGAGACTGTTAAAAAGTGGTCTTTAAGACCACTTTTGAACAGTCCCAAAGGTGGTCCGTGACCAGAGAACTCTATGGGCAGTAAACACTAAGAAAAATTAAGTGCATCCTGCTAAATAAGCTTTTTAAAGCAGAATTAGTCCGAATTTTAGGTGGTCTTAATAGTCGAATTTCACTGTATATGCTAAACCAGCTTTTAATCCACCGTTGAGAAGGGGAGCGGGGATTATAGGAATGGCCTTCGTCTGTCCATCCTTCATTCTGTCCATAGGTCCATCTGTCTGTCTATCTCTCCATCTGTAACATTTTCTTGTCCACTCCATATCTCCTGAACCCTTTGATAGAATTTCGTGAGCTTTTGGGATCACTTTTTGTCTGTCGTGCATCCGTCTGTTCATCCGTAAACAATTTCTTCAAACGACATCTCCTCCTAAACCACTGATCGGATTTTGATCAAACTTCACAGGAATGATCCTTAGGTGGTCCCCTTGGTTCTTGTCCGTTGCACATCTAGGTCACAGGAGCCAACTATAGAATTTTTTTCACTGAAACCACAAGGCCCAGGTCTTTGATATTTGGTATGAAGCTTCATCTAGTGGACCCCTACTAAGATTGTTCAAATTATAGTGCTGGAGCCAAAAATGCCACCGCCCCGGGGGCCTTTGGTTTTACATAGGATTATATAGGGAAAATCTTTAAAATTCTTCTTTGCTGAAACTGCAAGGCCTAGGTCTTTGATATTTGGTATGGAGCTCCATCTAGTGGACCTCTACCAAGATTGTTCAAATTATAGCGCTCAGGCCACAAATGCCCCCGCCCTGGGGCCCTTTGGTTTTTACATAGACTTATATAAAGATAATCTTTGACACTCTTCTTCTCTGAAACCACAAGGCCTAGGTCTTTGATATTTGGTATGAAGCTTCATCTAGTGGACCTCTACCAAGATTGTTCAAATTATAGCCCTAAGACCAAAAATGCCCCCACGTGGAGGCCCTTTGGTTTTACATAGACTTATAAAGGGAAAATCTTTAAAAATCTTCTTCTGTGAAACCACAAGGCCTAGGTCTTTGATATTTGGTGTGAATTTCATCTACTGGACCTCTATCAAGATTTTGCAAATTATAGCCCTGGGGCCAAAAATGCTCCAACCCCGGGGCCCTTTGGTTTTTCATAGGCTTACAAGCGTATATAGGGAAAATCTTTAAAAATCTTCTCTGAAACCGCAAGGCCCAGGTCTTTGATATTTGGTATGAAGCTTCATCTAGTGGACCTCTACCAAGATTGTTCAAATTATAGACCTGGGGCCAAAAAGCTCCAGAGCCCTTTGGATTTACATAGACTTAGATAGGAAAAATATCTTCTTCTCTGAAACCACAAGGCCTAGGTCTTTGATATTTGGTATGAAGCTTCATCTTGTGGACCTCTACTAAGATTGTTCAAATTATAGCCCTGAGACCAGAAATGCCCCCGCTCCGGGGCCCTTTGGTTTTACATAGACTTATATAGGGAAAATCTTAAAAATCTTCTGTGAAACCACAAGGTCTAGGTCTTAGATATTTGGTGTGAAATTTCATCTAGTGGCCTCAGGCTTTTAAATTCCTGTATTGCAAGCAAACAGTGTAGATCCTGATCAGCCGCCACATTCTGCAGTGTCTGATCTGGGTCTACACTGTTTACCAGGCCCATCTCCATGATTATACAGCCCAGATTCTGTAGTTATCCTTTTACGCATCATGCTGACCTCACTGTAATAAAAGTGCATCCCCGGCCCCGGCCCATCGGGGCTTGAAGAAATAGATGGGCTGCATGATGCTTCCAGGCAGAGCTGAAACTGACGCAAACGAGTACTGGTAAACCGCTTAGAAGATCTAAGTCTGCCAAGGCTTGCAAAGCGGTGCGAGTCGGCCCGTCCATGCTTATAAACCCTATTGGTTTCATTAGGCGGCAGGGCTTCAGATGTCATTTCATCTCAAGGTCGGGTAAAAGTCCCACAAAATTGGAAGCAACGTCTCCAAAATGACCTCTACAGTGTTGACGGGGACGTTAAACTTCAAATCAAACAAACAAAAGTGCATCCCAAGTCTACAGACCATCTTTCTTGTCCAGTTAGTATATTCCTGGAATAGGTAATAAAATCACTGCCTTGTTAGGCTCTCTTGGCTCAGAACTTGTGGAAAAGTAACCCATTTTTTACCAGAAACCCCAAAACGGGTACCAGGGCAAACAGTGCAGGTCCAGATCAGATGCCGCAGAATGCGGCATCTGATCAGGGCCTACACTGTTTGCCAAAAATTCGGCCATTTTCCAAATAAATTTTGAAGAAAACACAGCCTGACACCCCTGAATTTTGAAATGGACTCCTGGAGGAACATAAGGACGAAGATTCCATTTGGTTGATACAGGATTTGTATTTGCATGGCATGTGTAATGGTTCTGCCAAAGGCAAGAAAAAAAAAAAAAAAATGGCAATAACTAAGACACTCCTATTTCTGTTTCAGAACCAAGTCCAAGTACCTCGATACGGAAATTGGATTATCAGATACAGAAATCGGAGTGTCATATTTGTTCCAAGTTGATTTCCATGGCAAATATGAGGAAACACCTGAGAATTCACCGGGGTGTGAAGCATTTCTGCTGTACAATATGTGGGCGAAGCTTTTCGCAGGGATTTAATTTGCGTAGACATCAAGTGCTGCATTACGGGAAAGATTCTTGGAACAATTGAAGGCAAACTGTTTGAACAAACAACATATCGATAACACACCCATGCGACATAGTGTATTTTCTCACATCTCCAAAATGGCTACTTTTCTGATGAAAAATTGTGATATTTTTCTTATTTATACCTCAAACATAGGTTGTGGGTGCTCGTTAGAACTGCCTCATTGAGGCGGTTCTAATGTGTACCAACAACCTATGTATTGGAGCAGAAATAAGAAAAATAATGTATACCCGCGTAAACCCCAGTTTTTTCTCTGTATAAACTGGGGTTTAGGGGGATGTTCATTTCACAGAATTGTTAACGTGATGAAATCAATCTATAACGAATGTGTACTAGTCACACATAAACCCCTTAAAACTTCTCTATTACACTATTCATTAAAACAAGATTTTGGATATTATGGCTTAAAGATAAAAATTCCTGAAATATATAGATCATAGTAAAGAAGAAAATATGTGGCGCCTGATCAGGGCCTCCATTGTTTGCTAAAAGTTCAACCATTTTGAAAGTAAATTGTGAAGAAAACTCAACCTGACACCCTTAAATTTTGATGTGGACTCATTCTATATATCAGAATTGTTACTGGTGACACGTCAAATGACATTCATACACCTATATACAAGGAGGAATATTCCATTTGGTACAAAAAAGGTTAATGATACTTGGTACAAATGCAAGCATCCATGTTTGACATTGCATGACCTACAATTCATGGTTATGTGACTGGCCCCCACAGGGATGACATAACTTTGGCCCTGATACATTGCAAACTTTAACACATTCAGTACCAGAAACCCCTAAAGGGCTACATTGGCAAACAGTGCAGGCCCAGATCAGACGCGGCAGAACACGGCGTCTGATTAGGGCATACACTGTTTGCAAAAAGTTAAGCCATTTCCTGAATAAATTTAGAAGAAAACACAACCTGACAGCCCTAAATTTCGAAATGGACTCCTGCCATATATAAGGTGGAAGATTCCATTTGGTACTAAAAGGGTTAATATACATGTTGTATATAGATTGAAGTCTTGTATACATTTGTTTTGTTGTAAAACCTGGTTGTTTTGCTCACATGGATGTACTACAGTAAAATTCCTATAATAAGACCACGTGAAATTCTGCTATTAACCCTTTTTGTACCAAATGGAATCTTCCACCTTACGAAAAAGCAAGAGTCCATTTAAAAAATTATGTGTTTTCTGCACTCAGTGTCTTTTAGAAAGAGACCACCTTTGGGACTGTTCAAAAGTGGTCTTAAAGACCACTTTTGAACAGTCCAGAAGGTGGTCTTATTATAGGAATTTTACTGTAGTACATCCATGTGAGCAAAACAACCAGGTTTTACAACAAAACAAATGTATACAAGACTTCAATCTATATACAACTATATACATGAATTTGTATTGTCGCGCCTGCTATTAGCATGGCGCGATATAGGCACCCGGTTTTCCGTCCGTTTGTCCGTTCGTCCGTCCGTTTGTCAAGGCGTCAACATTTGCGACCACCCTAGCGTTCACCCTGAGGTTCAAGTTTATTTCTCAAGAACTATAAGAGCTTCATTAATGATACTTGGTACAAACTTGTATCTGGGGATGACAACGTACATGCAAGCATCCATATTTGACCTTGACCTACATTTCATGGTTCACTGACTTTGTAAAATATTGCGACCACCCTAGCGTTCACCCTGAGGTTCAAGTTTATTTCTCAAGAACTATAAGAGCTTCATTAATGATACTTGGTACAAACTTGTATCTGGGGATGACAACTTACATGCAAGCATCCATATTTGACCTTGACCTACATTTCATGGTTCACTGACTTTGTAAAATATTGCGACCACCCTAGCGTTCACCCTGAGGTTCAAGTTTATTTCTCAAGAACTATAAGAGCTTCATTAATGATACTTGGTACAAACTTGTATCTGGGGATGACAACTTACATGCAAGCATCCATATTTGACCTTGACCTACATTTCATGGTTCACTGACTTTGTAAAATATTGCGACCACCCTAGCGTTTACCCTGAGGTTCAAGTTTATTTCTCAAGAACTATAAGAGCTTCATTAATGATACTTGGTACAAACTTGTATCAAGGTATGGTAACTTAAATGCAAGCATCCATATTTGACATTGACTTATATTTCATGGTTCACTGACTTTGTAAAATATTGCGACCACCCTAGAGTTCACCCTAATGGTCAAGTTTATTTCTCAAGAACTATAGGATCTACATTAATGATACATGGTACAAGCTTGCATTTAAGAATGGAAACTTTTGTGCAAGCATCTATGTTTGACCTTGACCTACATATCATGGTTGGGTGACTTTGCGCCCCCACAGGCGCGACATAGCCTTCGGCGGAATTCTTGTTTAATTTAGAATTTAAATTATTTAAATCAATTAATTACATGTTAATACAGTGCAATATTTGGTGAGGTTTTTAACTTTTTAAATCAATTTTAATAATGACATACTTTCCATTTCTACAGATTTGTTATACATTTTCCTATGTCCACTGATGACTGTGAATCCTGTTAATAATTTTTTAATGTGTTTAAAACACAAAGTCTACCACTGTATGTCATTTAATCTACATACAACTATATTTTGTCTGGAATTTAAATTATTTTGTCTGGAATTAAAATTATTTTTTCTGGAATTTATATTATTTTGTCTGGAATTTAAATTATTTTGATAAATTAATTACATGTTAATTTATAGACTTTAGATTTGAAGTGATAGTTTTTTTTTAAATATTGGTTGAGATCAATTTTATTAATATAGACAGGTGGATAAGTAATTTCTGTTGATAATGACACACCAGATAATTCGATTGTGAATAAGTTTAAAATATTTGCAATTTTGAATTTTTTCAGACTTTAAACTGTAATATCTCACAAATTGATCAAGATAATTTGATCTGTTTTTCAGCTTTCACTTCCTTGAAGCAATGTGCAAATGACCTTTTCAGTATTTTTGTGGACAGAATGAAAACATACATGTGTACTCTAGATTTTGTAAAAGAAAGATTTCCTTTGTTTTTGTCTGGATATCACCTTTGGGTAAACATCTTTACAAAGTCATGCTATTTTTTTCGGCCCCCACCCATTGGCGCTTGAAGAAATAAATGGGCTGCATGATGCTTCCACGCAGAGCTGAATCTGACAGGACAGAGTACTGGCAAACCGCTTAGAGGATTTAAGCTTGCCCAGGCAAAGGGGTGCGAGTCAGACCATCCATGCTTATAAACCCTATTGGTTTCATTGGGTGACAGGGCTTGAGATGTCATTTCATCTCAGTGTCGGGTAAAAGTCACACAAAATGGGAAGCAAGATCTCCAAAATGACCTATATAGTGTTGACGGGGATGTTAAACATCAAATCAAACAAACAAAACAAAACATGCTATTTTTAGGTTGATTGTTTATCAATTTAACCAAAGTTACTAACTACAGAAGCTTCGGAACTGCTGTTTTCCATGTGACTATTGGTGACCATGTACAAAATCAGGTACTGGTTATTTAACACAGTACTAGTCTTTTTGTGACTTCAGAGCACAGTGGAAAAAATAAAATCTGGACTGGGCTTGTGAACTGGGCCATTGGCAAACTGTAAACCCAGATCAGATTCCACAGATTGTTTCAAGATGGATACCAAAAATGTATAGGTTATATAGAAAAATGACCATAAATGGTCATTTTTAGCTCGGCTGTTTTTGAAGAAAACGACGAGGTATTGTCATAGCTCTGGCGGCGGCGTCGTGCAAAAACTAAGACATTTTCGTCTGCGTCGTGCAAAAACTTGAACATTTTGTAAAATCTCTGTCATTACTGATTTTTGTTTGATGTGAGGTTTAACGTCCCCGTCAACACTGTAAAGGTAATTTTGGAGACGTTGCTTCCAATTTTGTGGGACTTTTACCTGACATTGAAATGAAATGACATCTCAAGCCCTGTCGCCCAATGAAACCACTAGGGTTTATTAGCATGGACGGTCCGCCTTGCACCGCGGTTCCTGGACAGGCTTAGATCCTCCAAGCAGTTTACCAGTACTCAGTGTGCGGGCAGGATTCAGCTCTGCGTGGAAGCATCATGCAGCCCATATACTTCTTCAAGCCCCTATGGGCAGGGGCCTCTGTCATTACTGAACATATTTACTTGAAACTCGGACTAGTTGTTCATTATGAAAATTGGCTGCAGCCAAGGGTTGGCACCCGCATGGGGTGCTCTTGTTCTATATAGACTACACATTTTTGTTTGGATATAATACAGTGTTGACGGGGACCTTAAACCTCAAATCAAACAAACAAACACGGTTGATTAGCTAACACGGTTTCTAATTTGGACCCCATTAATAATGTTATAAAGAGGTTGTGGTGTACTTGGTTTGTCAAGCTATAGTTCCTGATCTGGAGGCATAACAGGATAGTTATAGGTTATCTATCCGAAACATTATTGTTGTGGAATCATTAAGATGATTTTAACAAGTATTTATTGGAGAATTTAAAGTGATTTTTTTTTAAGAATTGAGGTTTAAAGGCCCCATCAATACTACTGAGGTCTGTTTGGAGACGCTGCCATTTTTGTGGGACTTTTACCCAACATTGAGGTGACTGTGAAAGACATCTCAAGCCCTGCTGCCCAATGAAACCAATAGAGTTGATATGCATGGACGGTCTGACTTGCACCACTTTGCCTGGGCAGACTTAGCCCTTCTAAGCAGTTTACAAGTACTCATGTGCTGTTAATTTCAGCTCTACGTGGAAGCACCATGCAGCCCAATCTAATCTATTTTGCCAAGCCCTGATGGGCGGGGGCCCTTACTTGTTAAGTGATGACAGTCTCCACAGAAATAGAGGATCTTACATGAGGGTCATTTCATATGATATTTATGAAACAAGCCTTTGGCCAGTTTCATAAATTTCATATGAAATGACCACGAGTGTAAGATTCTGTTTATCATATGACCACTTTAAATTGGAATTTACCGCCTTTGAATTTGACAATTTTTCCACAAAAAAATGCATTGTTGACATGGACGTCGTCATGACGTTACTTAATCCCGCCAAAGTGTTATTACACGTGTGGTCATACAATTTTTATTACACGATGTTATCCACTGCTTATCAACAACGTCGTATGATAAGCTTCACTATTGAGAGTCATGCTAAGCAAAGTCTATCTTGACTATTGTAGTATTTGAGCTGTGAAAAGTGCATATTGATCTAAAATGTTCAAGTTATAGCTGTTGGCAGAAAAGGGGTGCCTTGGCAAACAGTGCAGGCCCAGATCAGAGACTGCAGAATGTGGCATCTGATCAGGGCCTGCACTATTTGCTGACAGAATTTCCCACAAAAAATAGAATAAAAATGAAAACAATAGGCCTGACATTCCTTATATGACTATAATGGACTTGTCCAACATATAGCAATGGAGTCCACTGGTATACATTGGGTTTTTGTTTGTTTGATCTGAGGTTTAACGTCCCCGTCAACACTGTAAAGGTCATTTTGGAGACGTTGCTTCCAATTTGTGGGACTTTTACCCGACATTGAGATGAAATGACCTCTCAAGCCCTGTTGCCCAATGAAACCAATAGGGTTTATTAGCATGGACAGTCCGCCTCGCACCGCGGTTCCTGGACAGGCTTAGATCCTCTAAGCGGTTTGCCAGTACTAGTGTGCAGGCCGGATTCAGCTCTGCGTGGAAGCATCATGCAGCCCATATATTTCTTCAAGCCCCTATGGGTGGGGGCTTAATATACATTGGGTTAAACTCTGATTTTACATTTCAACAAGTTGCTAAGCAGCAGTGAAATTGTCTTTCGCAAAAGTCTTAATCCTTGCCCTGCTGAGCCCCGATATGCTTTATCTTTCAAACAATGTAGATCCAGATCAGATGGCTTCTTCAGAAGCCATCTGATCAGGATCTACATTGTTTGTGATACAGACTGTGAATTTGTGGTCCTGCGTTCTCTGGTTTACAAGGCAAGTAGCATATGGAGGCTTCTAGGTGTTGTTGTGAATTATATAAAGCTTTTTGGTATTTAGATCTGCTTATGTAATTTCTCAACCCTTATCCCGCTGAACAAGACAACCCTACCTTTGCAAACAGTGTAGATCCAGATCAGATAGCTTCTGCAGAAGCTATCAGATCAAGAACTACACTGTTTGTCATGCAGTTTGTGAATTTTACAAATACTTTGTATCAAGTAATTTGTGTATCCCGGAATGAGTGTTCGAGAGCGATTCAGTAAGCTTGAAGCTTTCATCGCAATCGAACTAAAATAAATTAGTATAAACTAAACTAAGTAATTTGTTCGGTAGATAGTCAGGAATTGGTAGGCTTTATTGATTAATTCAGCAGGATAATGGTTAAACTTGTGTACATCTCAGTATGGCAAAATTAATGAGCACCTACATGTACTTTACTGAGAATATGTGCGTTTAACCCATTTTGTTCCAGAAACCACAAAGCTGGTATTCTGGCAAACAGTGCAGGCCGAGATCAGACGCCGCAGAGCGCGGCGTCTGAACAGGGCCTGCACTGTTTGCTAAAAGTTCTGTCATTTTCCAAATAAATTTTGCTGAACCTCTAAATTTTTAAATGAACTCCTGCTTTTTAAGGAGGCAGATTCCATTTGGTACAAAAACGGTTAACAGAAATAGGAGCAGGATAACTTGAATCTTAACACCCAGAGTCAATTGTTTGGAACTTTGTTAGCTTCCCAAACTTGTTAAGGGGAATGGATATACCTGGCACATTTTTCCCCCATTTTTAAAAGGGAGACACTTTTTGGGATTTCCTGTTTGCTTTACTATAATCTCTGTCCCACTGAAAATAATAATATTAAAAATAATCATAATAATGATAATAATCAACCTTATTTATAGAGGGTAACTCATTAGTACTAGTACTAATCTTCAATGTGGCCCTCTTTTCCTGGGTAGGAACCAGTACTAAGCAATGTGGATAAAGTTTCTTGCTCAAGGAAACAACACATGGCGCTTGCGAGGATCGAACCGGCTTCCGCTCGATCTCAAATCAGATGCTTTACCACTGCACCACAGCGCTCCACTACTCCAGGGGTCCACTGTTAAAGGGAAGAATTTGCTTATGGAATTTCCACATTTCTTGTTCTTATTTCTGCTCAAAATATCGAGGCAGTTCTAATGAGTACCCACAATCTATATTTTAGAGCAGAAATAAGAAAGGTTTTCTCCTGTAAACCCCAGTTTTACTATATAAAGTTGGGGTTCAAGGGGGTCAAAATTATATAGGCATGTTTTATGTGATGGTTTAAATTTATGACATTGACTTGATTTTCAAAGTCTTAAGATTGTCAAATTTTTGCCATGTCTACACTGTATCTCTTGCGCCTATTGATGACTTCTGGCCCCAAGTCTGGTGTTTAATTTATCTGTTGTACATACAAAAAAATTGATTAGCTTAACCCTTGTCCTGCTGAACCCGGATATGCCTTTTCTTTGAAACAATGTAGATCCAGATCAGATGGCTTCTGAAGAAGCCATCTGATCAGGATCTACATTGTTTGTCATTCAGGTTGTGAATTTGTTGTAATAATTTGCATCAAGTAATCTGATTGGTTGATAATTGGTAGTGGGTGTGGCATATATGAATATTCAGCAGGACAAGGGTTAAGTTCCTTATCCTGCTGTTCACAACAACTCCTACCTTTGCAAACAGTGTAGATCCAGATCAGATGGCTTCTGAAGAAGCCTTATCCTGCTGAACATGACAACCCCTACCTTTGCAAACAATGTAGATTCAGATCAGATGGCTTCTGAAGAAGCCTTATCCAGCTGAACATGACAACCCCTACCTTTGCAAACAGTGTAGATCCAGATCAGATGGCTTCTGAAGAAGCCTTATCCTGCTGAACATGACAACCCCTACCTTTGCAAACAGTGTAGATCCAGATCAGATGGCTTCTGAAGAAGCCTTATCCTGCTGAACATGACAACCCCTACCTTTGCAAACAGTGTAGATCCAGATCAGATGGCTTCTGAAGAAGCCTTATCCTGCTGAACATGACAACCCCTACCTTTGCAAACAGTGTAGATCCAGATCAGATGGCTTCTGAAGAAGCCTTATCCTGCTGAACATGACAACCCCTACCTTTGCAAATAGTGTAGATCCAGATCAGATGACTTCTGAAGAAGCCTTATCCTGCTGAACATGACAACCCCTACCTTTGCAAACAGTGTAGATCCAGATCAGATGGCTTCTGAAGAAGCCATCTGATGTCATTCAGCTTGTGAATTTGAACTAAAATACTATATCCTGTAATCTGATTGGCTGATAGTCAGAAATGGGTGTGGCTTATTTAACTATTCAGCAAGATAAAGGTTAAGATGTCCTTGACTTGACTTCCCTTGACAGGTTTCAGGTTTTTCTTGTCTGCACCATATCTCTCAACCCTTTTTGTACCAAATGGAATCTTCCTCCTTATATATAGTAGGAGTCCATTTCAAAATTTAGGGGTGTCAGGTTGTGTTTTCTTCAAAAAATTTTTTGAAAATAGCTGTACTTTTTGCAAACAGTGTCGGCCCTGATCAGACGCCGCATTCTGCGGCGTCTGATCCGGGCCTGCACTGTTTGCCAGGGTATCCGTTTTGGGGTTTCTGGTACAAAATGGGTTAATATTGTCCAAATTTGGAACAAAAGATCATTTTACAAAACAAAAACTTGGGTCTTTTTGGTGACATTGACCTCATTTTCAAAGTCACAGTCATATTTATTGTTGGAGGCATAGCTTTCTCATGAAAATGTTTCTAGGTGATAAAGTGGTCCTGGTATTTAGCATTTATTTGCTTGTCTGAATTGAGGTTTTATGTCCCCTTCAAAACTATTTAGGTGATTTTGCTGACGTTGCTTCCAATTTTGTGGGACTTTTACCTGACACTGAGATGAAATGACATCTCAGTCCCTGCCGCCCAATGAAACCAATAGGGCTTATTACATGGACTCACATGTCCGACTCACATCACTTTGCCTGGGCACGCTTAGACCTAATTGGTTTACCAGTACTCGTGTGTGGTCGGTTTCATCTCTGTGTGGAAGCATCATGCAGCCCAATCTATTTCCCCCAATGGGCTGGGGCGATGCTATTTAGCATAATCACGGTATTCTCGTTTCAGGGAAAGGGGCAGTGAAGAAGCAATGTCAGCTATGCTTTAAGTTGATATCTGTGAAAAACATGGCCAGACATCTGCTAACTCACACTGGTGCTAAGCCGTTTGTATGTGAGTGTGGGATGGCATTTACTCAGAAAGGGAATCTAGAAAGACATCAGATGACTCATGGATCACAATAGCGTAGAAAGAAATTTGCCCAGACTGCCGTAAAAATCCTAGAAATTCGGACACCTTAACCCTTATCTTGCTGTTCACGACAACCCCTATCTTTGCAAACAGTGTAGATCCAGATCAGATGGCTTCTGAAGAAGCCATCTGATCAGGATCTACACTGTTTGGCATTCAGTTTATGAATTTGTAGCAATAAATTACATCAAATAATTTGATTTGTTGACAGACAGAAATGGGTGTGGCTTAAATGAGTATTCAGCAAGATAAGGGTTAAGAACTTGCTATTACGTATTTACCCTATATATTCAGACATCTCAACTCCTTACCATACTTGTTCTAAAATTTGAACAAGTACAATTTACTACCCGATGTTGTGTCTAAGAATAGCCAGATGAGTGTCAAATATTGTAGACATCTGGGTCTACACTGTTTGCTAAGGCCTATCTGTCTGTCCGAAATATACAGTAAATATGATAAATTCTCTTCCGCCCCCGCCCATAGGGGCTTGAAGAAATATATGGGCTGCACGATGCTTCCACGCAGAGCTGAACCCGGCCCGCACACTAGTACTGGTAAACCGCTTAGAGGATCTAAGCCTGTCCAGGAACCGCGGTGCGAGGCGGACCGTCCATGCTAATAAACCCTATTGGTTTCATTGGGAGACAGGGCTTGAGATGTCATTTCATCTCAATGTCGGGTAAAAGTCCCACAAAATCGGAAGCAACGTCTCCAAAATGACCCTTACAGTGTTGAAGGGGACGTTAAACCTCAAATCAAACAAACAAAACGATAAATTCTCCTACAATTTTAACAAATTTGTTTCATGATCCAGCAAGGAGTCCAAAAAGTGCAAATGGAATGACAAACAGTTAGATCCTGATCAGACTGCTCCTTCAGGAGCAGTCTGATCTGGGTCTACACTGTTTGCTTAGGCCCATCCGTTCCAGTACGTAGGATCATTACGGTACCCAAACAAGAGTCATAACTCCAGATAATGATGAGTAATGCGGAAAATTTTTGGATTATTTCCCTTAGATTTGTGTTATGGATATACTTGTTAGAACCACCAAAATGAGGTAGTTCTAACAGCATAAAATGTTTGTAGCAAGAAAAAAGGAAAACTGTTCCTTTCTAATCATATGCGGGAAACCTGGGCAAACAGTGCAGGCCCAGATCAGATGCCGCAGAATGCGGCATCTGATCAGGGCCTGCACTATTTGCTAACAGAATTTTGTCAAAAAGAGAAAAACGTAATGATAGGCCTGACACCCCTTATATGACAAATGGACTTGTCCAACATATAGCATTGGATGAATCCATTAGAAAACAATGGGTTAAGTTCTTGTTACCTGGAGCTATGCAAGACTTTTTCCGTTTATCAGTTTGTTCCGTGAGTTTTGAAAGTTTGTTTCTGAAAGTGTTATGTTTTGTTTGTTTCAATTGAGGTTTTATGTCCCCATCAACACTATATAGGTCATTTTGGAGATATTGCATCCAATTTGTGGGACTTTTACCCAACATTGAAATGAAATGACATCTCAAACAAACCAGAAGGACGATTGAGTCAGTATAAAATATAATCTGGCCTTGCATGATGGCATTAGATAAAATATGGAATGCATGAACACAACTATTAACATCTAGTACTCATATATACATGTCTAACCCAGATGAGATGCTGCAGAATACTGGCAGTGCACTCCGACACCTTAAGTAGGACAGTTTTCTGGCATGAAAATAAATTGTTTCCCTGCAACAAAGGCATAGATCTACAAATAATGTCATTTTTATTATTATAAATTTTCCCTATTGGTGCTAAACATATATTGTAAAACAGACCACAATTCTACCACTATACCATTCAGGCAAATACTATTGATTTTGGTACATTTTAGCTGCATATCAGTGATATATGTCTATGTGGTTTGAAAAATTAACGCAGGTTCAGTTTATTTGTTTGTTTTGAGGTTTAACGTCCCCATCAACACTGTATAGGTCATTTTGGAGACGTTGCTTCCAATATTGTGGGACTTTTACCCGACATTTGAGATGAAATTAAATCTCAAGCCCTGTCACCCAATGAAACCAATAGAGTTTATAAGCATGAAGGGGCTGACTCCCACCGCTTTGCCTGGGCAGGCTTAGAGCCTCTTAGCGATTTACAAGTACTCGTGTGCGGGTCGGTTTCAGCTCTGTGTGGAAGCATCATGCAGCCCATATATTTCTTCAAGCCCTGATGGGCAGGGGCCGACTCAGCTACACAGACAAGCAAGAGTAAATTTTTATAGCCCCGCTTTGAAAAAGTGGGGCTATATTGGATTTGCCATGTCCTTCTGTCATTCCGTGATTCCGTTAACTTGTGTTGGCTCCATAACTTTGTATCTGCTTAACATATTTTCATGAAACTTCACACAAATGTTAAACACCATAAGACAATGTGCAGAGCGAAGGAATTATAACTGTGGATTGCCTACTTTTGGAGTTATTGCCCTTTGAACATTTTCCGTAATTCCGTAATTCCGTGATTCCGTTAATTTGTGTTGGCTCCATAACTTTGTATCTGCTTAACATATTTTCATTAAACTTCACACAAATGTTAAACACCATAAGACAATGTGCAGAGCGAAGAAATTATAACTGTGGATTGCCTACTTTTGGAGTTATTGCCCTTTGAACATTGAAAAATGGCAATTTTAATTGTGTCCGCTTCATAACTCGAAAACCGTTTGAGATATTTTTAGGAAACTTCACACAAATGTTAAGCACTATGAGACGATGTGCAGAGCGAAGGAGCCATAACTCTGCATTGCTTATTTTTGGAGTTATTGCCCTTTGAACATTGAAAAATGGCAATTTTAACAGTGTCCGCTTCATAACTCGAAAACCGTTTGAGATAATTTCATGAACATTCACACAAATGTTAAGCACTATGAGACAATGTGCAGAGCGCAAGAACCATAACTCTGGTTTTCGTATTTTCTGTGTGTCTGTCTGTGTGTCTGTCTGTGTCTGTTAACAATTTTCGTGTCCGCTCCATAACTTTAAAACCCATTCACATATTTTCATGAAACTTCACACAAACATTAAACACCATGAGATGGTGTGCAGAGTGCAGGAACCATAACTCTGGATTACCTAATTTTTGAGTTATTTCCCTTTGAATATTGAAAAATATCAATTTTAGCCGTCTTTGCTCGATAACTCAAAAACCGTTTGAGATAATTTTATGAAACTTCACACAAATGTAAAGCACCATATTACGTGTGCAGAGCGCAGGAACCCAAACTCTGGATTGTCTACTTTTTCAGTTATAGGCTTTTGAATATTAAAAAATGGCAATTTTAACTATGTCCGCTCCATAACCGTTTCTGATATTTTCATGAAACATCAAATAAATGAAAAGCACCTTGAGATGATGTGCAGAGTGCAGGAACCATAACTCTGGTTTGCCTACTTTAGGAGTTATTGCCCTTTGAACATTTAAAAAGGCAATTTTGACTGTGTCGGCTCCATAACTCACAAACCATTTGAGATATTTTCATGACACTTCACACAAGTGTAAAGCACCATGAGACAATGTGCAGAGCGCAGGAACCCTGACTCTGATTTGCCTACTTTAGGAGTTATTACCCTTTGAACATTGAAAAATGGAAGATGAAATTTAGTATAAACATGGATATTCTGGTAATGTATCATGCTCATTGAAATGAGGGACAAGGGCTCACAACTCTTAGAGTTTTTCCAGATAATGTAAAATTTTCAACAGTTATTTCGTGTTCATTATTGTTTTCTCTGCAGCTTAAATAACTTTCTTCTCTGACAGCGCTGAAGCGGGGCTATAGTCAGATCCTCTGACAGCTCTAGTTTTAGATACAGAAACTAGAGGCATTGCTCTGTCCAAGCAGTGAACACTAGGTATTGATCAGACTATATGGATGCACAGGCTGCACTTGTGGATTTTATTGTATTGTATTCGAGAATAACGGCCCGGTCAACACTATTTAGGTCATTTTTGAGCCGGTCAGTTGACCTATCCCCACTTTTCCTGGACAGGCTTGTACTTAAGCGGTTAATCAGTACAGTGCACATTCTTTCGCCAGAAACTGACAAATGCCCCTCTTGATCCTCCTGATCACCAGCGACGCCCATCCGACTGAGCTACCATGACCAGGGTGCCCTTGTGGATAGCAAAAGGTGAGACAAAAAAAATCTCAATTATTGTTTTATGGTATATCTATATTGTACTTGTACCATATGTGTTCTAGTGTTAAGTGTTGTTAGTTCAGATGTAGTTATTTATTTTAGGTATATGGATACACTTTCCATGAAGCAGGTAGCCCATTGGAATTCTATATAGCCAATCTGTATGCTTTTATTTTGCCCGCTATATTAGTGGCTATGTTTTGATCAAATTGAATGGTAAAATAAAATCATGAAAACATGTCTATATAATTTTGACCCACTTAACCCCCACTTTTATATAGTAAAACTGGGGTTTGCACGGTACACATTGTTTTTAGCTCACCTGGGCCGAAGGATCCAGGGGAGCTTATAGAATAGTGGGTCCTCCGTCGTCTGTCCGTCATCCGTCCGTCGTCCGTCCACACTTTTGAGCAGCTATATCTCTGCACCCTGCAGGCTGATCTCAATCATTTCTCATCTGTAGCATGCCTCTGGTGTGGCATTAATGACATAAGTTTTTTTTCGAAAACGCTCTAAAACTTTGGTTGTTATGCCAACCACAAGGTCCCATAGACTTACTCTGGGAAAATGCTTGTCATCACCGTAGTGCCTTCAGTTTTGATCAGATCTTTCTGAAACTTATATGTAAGGTGGCTGGGGATGAAAACTCGAATGAGTTCGAAAACCGACCAAGTTGGCCCATTAATCATAGAGTTACATCCCTTTGATTGCTGAAAATGCCAATTTTTGACCTTGTCATCACCGTAGCCCCTTCAGTTTTGATCAGATCTTTATGAAACTTACATGTGGCTGGGGATAAAAACTCAGATGAGTTTGAAAACCAGCTAAGTCGGACCCTTTTTCATAGGGTTACATCCCTTTGATTGCTGAAAATGCCGACTTTTTTACCTTGTCATCACCGTAGCCCCTTCAGTTTTGATCGGATTTTCTTGAAACTTACATACAAGTAAGTCCGATTTAAAAGCTTGGATGAGTTTGAAAACTAGCTATGTGGGTCAATTACTGATGGAGTTATGTCCCCTCCTTTGCTGAAAATGCTTATTTTTGACCTTGTTTTTTAACTGTAACTCCTTCAGTTTTCTTCGGATCTTCTTGAAATTTATATGTTGGTAAGTTAGAGATAAAAGCTCAGACAAGTTTGAAAACTAGCAATGCCAGTCAATTAGTCATGGAGTTATGTCCCCTGCCTGGCTGAAAATGCTTATTTTCGACCTTGTCATCACTGCTGCCCCTTCAGGTTTGATCGGATCTTCATGAAACTTACAAACAAGTAAGTCAGGCAGAAAAGCTCGGAGGAGTTTGAAAACTGGTGAGGTTTGCCTATTTATCATAGAGTTACATCCCTTTGATTGCAGCAGTTAATTGCTTATTTTTTACCTTGTTATCACCATAGCCCCTTCAGTTTATATCGGATCTTCTTGAAAGTTACATATACGGTAAGCAAGTCAGGAATAAAAGCTTGAATGAGTTTGAAAACTGGTGAGGTCAGCCGATTAATCATAGAGTTACATTACACTATTGCAGGATACGCTTACCATGTCATCATCTGGTCCTCAAATAAGTCCTTCAATAAAGGTTTGCACTTCCTGAAACTTTGAATCTGTTAGCTCAGGTGAGCAATACAGGACCATCTTGGTCCTCTTGTTCTTATTTCTGCTCAAAACATAGATTGGGGGTACTCGTTATAACCCTCTCAGCAAGTTTTCATCTGAAAATTTTCATTTTTCGGTGGTAAAATTTACAACTCAGTTGTATAGGTGTGTTTTTGTTATGTACTGCAACCTTTGAGGGAAAAAAACAAAATGTAATGGTCCTGGGAATCACAAAGAATGCTTGAAAGTTCCAAACAGAAGGGAGGAAATGCAATCTGCCATTGTAGAAAATTCGGTGCACCAGGTCAGATGTACATGTATGTCACCATTTTACCTTACAGGAAATGTTTTGTTTGTTTGAATTGAGGTTTAACGTCCCTGTCAACACTGTAAAGGTCATTTTGGAGACGTTGCTTCCAATTTTGTGGGACTTTTACCCCACATTGAGATGAAATGACATCTCAAGCCCTGTCGTCCAATGAAACCGATAGGGTTTATTAGCATGGACGGTCCGCCTCGCACCGTGGTTCCTGGACAGGCTTAGATTCTCTAAGCGGTTACAGGAAATGTAGTCTAAGGTCATCTGAAAATGTTGAAATTCAAGTTTAGGCATGGAGGTATTACCCAGCACCCCCCATGCTCCAAAATGGCTCTCATAACACTGAGCCTAATATGGTTCATTGTCAAATTCTAGAGGAAAAGCCCTGACATGGAGGCAACTGGTTTCAAAAATACTCTCTCCTATTCAGTAAGTGTCTTCTCATACGGAACAAATTTTTAGATAATTGTTTGGGAGGGATCAATTTGTAGGAAAGCATACAGGAAGTTCTCAAAGTTGCTTCCAGTATGAAATATGGCTGAAAATGTTACGTATCAGGTGTATCCATTTACCTACAATTGTTAATTAACCCTTATCTTGCTGAATATTAAATTTAGCCACACGCATTTCTGATTTTGAACCAATCAGATTACTTGATGTAATTTATTCCTACAAATTCATAAACTGAACGTCAAACAGTGTAGTTCCTGATCAGATGGCTTCTTCAGAAGCCATCTGATCTGGATCTACACTGTTTCCTAAGATAGGGGTTGTCGTGAACAGCAAGATAAGAGTTAATTTAGACACAGAAGAGTTAAGTAATTAAAATTTATTCTGAAACAGAAAAGACTGTCTTTTTATCTGTTATAACCAATAAGATTTCATGCCTTTATGGTGACTTTTTGGTGAAGGTTTTGACACTGAATATGCTCTAACTGCACAGTTTGCATGCTCCTTAGAACTGCCCAGTCTATGTTTTGTTTCCCACCAAAAAAACATATGCCGTATTTAACCCTTTTTGTACCAAATGGGATCTTCCTCCTTTTATAAACCAGGAGTCCATTTCAAAATTAAGGGGTGCCAGGTTGTGTATTCTTCAAAATTTATTCAGAAAATGGCTTACCTTTTTGCAAACAGTGTAGGCCATGATCAGACACCGCATTCTGCGGTGTCTGATCTGGGCCTACACTGTTTACCAAGGTACCTCTTTAGGGGTTTCTGGTACTGAATGGGTTAACCTTAATATTCTGACACCTCAACTTTGAACAAGTACAATTTACTATCTTATTTTGTGTCTCAAAATAGTTGGATGAGTGGCAAACAGGGTAGACCCTGATGGGATGCCACCACAATTTGGGGCATCTCATCTGAGTCTATACTGTTAGCTCAGGCCTGTCTGTCTGAATTATTAACTGATTATCCTATATTACTCAAGGTCAACCAATATTCAAAAATCATAAATCATGTTTTTAATTGCGTCAATTAATAAAATTGTCATTAATCAAGTAATTTCGTATTGGCCCAGTTACAGGTCCTAGGTCTGCTGTATTGGCAAGAAAGCATGCTGGTGAAGGTTAAAATTTCATCAATGTCTACTGTTTTGGGACTTGAGCAAATTTCACAAGCTATTGTAATTTGATTTAAACGGTCTCCAGACGTTAGCCCCCCAGGACGTTTGCCCCCCAATGACTTAATCTAAAAATGGACATTTGCCCCCCAGTTGAAAATGCGACCCGGACATTTGCCCCCCAGAGCTTATTTTTGGTATGGACATCTGCCCCCCAGTACTTATTTTACAGGTGGACAATTGCCCCCCACTGCTTATTTCAGAAAGGGACATTTGCCCCCCAACCTGGCTAGACAAGGATATTCATTACACAGACTTGTATATAGCTACATAATTTACATGATAACATTTTGGTTAAAGTTTTACAGCCCATTCAAGATCAATTCAATTTCTTCAAGAATTAACCATATGTGTATCCAGTGTAAAAACCACTTGAGTATAGGTGTCTGACACTGGACCCTCCGTGAGGCACAAACTCAATATATGGTTCTGTAGCTGACTTGCTTAACCCTTATCCTGCTGAATAAATTAAGCATCTCCAATTGTTGACTATTAACCATCACATTCTTGGTATATTTTTGTTAACTTAACAAATTGCATGACAAAGGGTATAGATCCCCATCAGATATGGCATCTGATCAGGATCCATACTGCTTTCTAACGTAGGGGTTGTCCATAGCAGCAAGTTATTATGGGATTCATATTTATATAGATGGAGTAATTTATTGCTTAAAATTTTGTATTTCTGATGATAATAAACCAATAAATACATTGTTTTCCTCCTTTGTGTTAGCCCTGGTCTATCTGGGGGGCAAATGTCCCTTTCTGAAATAAGCAGTGGGGGGCAAATGTCCACATGTAAAATAAGCACTGGGGGGCAGATGTCCATACCAAAAATAAGCTCTGGGGGGCAAATGTCCAGGTCGCATTTTCAACTGGGGGGCAAATGTCCATTTTTAGATTAATTCATTGGGGGGCAAATGTCCTGGGGGGCAAATGTCCTGGAATCGATTTAAACAGTTGTTTTTATTACCCACCACACGATACTGGTGAGGTATTATGATACACCTTCCGGTGTCTATCTTTCCATCTGTCCGTATGTCCTTCCATCCACACCATTTCGGATCAAGAACTTTAGTATTTTTTCACAGATTTTTTAGCTCACCAGAGCTGAAGGCTCCAGAGGAGCTTATAGTATAGGCAGTGGTCTATTGTCGTCTGCATCTGCATTGTCGACATTTTTCAAACGACATCTCCTCTGAAACTACTTGGCCAATTGAAACCAAATTACATGGGGAGCCTCTGTGGGAAGGGGTAACGAAAATTTGTTTGTAAAGACTGGGTCACATGACAAATATGGCCACCATGCCCATATATGGTAAAAACCTTTAAAAATCTTCTCATGAACCAAATGGCCCCTGACCCTGAGACTTGGTATGCAGCATCAGGGACTTGGGCACTGCCAAGTTTATATAAATGATGACCTTTGGTTGACCTTTACCTGTTTTCCTACAGAATCTTTGTTATGAGACTATTTTAGGGCCACATGATGATGAGGCCAAATTTGCTGAAACAAGCTAGTCTGGCCCCCAAAAACCATGAACACTTCACAATCATCACGTGAACAAGTCCGTGAAATGAAGACCCCCCTAAACCCCAGTTTATATAGAGAAAACTGGGGTTTACGGGGGTCTTCATTATTTTTCTTATTTCTGCTCCAAGACATAGGTTGTGGGTACTCGTTAGAACCGCCTCAATGAGGCGGTTCTAACGAGCACACACAACCTATGTTATGAGCATTTATAAGAAAAAATATCAAGGATTTTCATCAGAAAAGTAGCCATTTTGGAAGTGTGAAAAATGCACTATATCGTAATGGGTTAGCCTTTTGATAGAACAAATCATGACATGTTTCAGGTGTTGGTGGGGATACTTTCAGAAATGCTTCAGGTACACAACTGGAAACCTCTGATCTTGGTATGTATTTTTATTATTTCACCCATCTTGTACCGGAACCCCCCACAATGGGCAATTGGCAAATAGTGCAGGTCCGGTTTAGACACAGCAGAGCTTGGCATCTGATCAGGGCCTATATTGTACACTGCCATTTTCCAAATAAGTTTTGAAGTGACCACAACCGGACACCCCTAAATTTTGAAATGGACATGTGCTATATATAAGGTGGAAGATTCTTGGTACAAAATGGGTTTATAGGAAAGTGGGCCAGCTCATGAGAAAAGGGCTTTTATGGCATTGGCGGCCAGCAAAGACTCTGAGCCTTTCCTATTTGCAAGTATTGCAGAGACCTGTTGAATAAATTAGTTTAGCAACACCCATTTCTGACTATCAGCCGACCAAATTACTTGATATAATGTGTGCATTTATATTTGCAAACTGAATGACAAACAGTGTAGATCCTGATCAGATGGCTTCCAGAAGCTATCTGATCTGGAGTCCCCGCCCATAGGGGCTTGAAGAAATATATGGGCTGCATGATGCTTCCACGCAGAGCTGAATCCGGCCCTCACACTAATACTTGTAAACCGCTTAGAGGATCTAAGCCTGTCCAGGAACCGCGGTGCGAGGCGGACCGTCCATGCTAATAAACCCTATTGGTTTCATTGGGCGACAGGGCTTGAGATGTCATTTCATCTCAATGTCGGGTAAAAGTCCCACAAAATTGGAAGCAACGTCTCCAAAATGACCTTTACAGTGTTGACGGGGACGTTAAACCTCAAATCAAACAAACAAAACAAAGCAAAAGTAGGGTTTGGTGTTTAGTTGGATAAGGGTTAACCCTTATCTTGCTGTTCACGACAACCCCTATCTTTGCAAACAGTGTAGATCCAGATCAGATGGCTTCTGAAGAAGCCATCTGATCAGGATCTACACTGTTTGGCATTCAGTTTATGAATTTGTAGCAATAAATTACATCAAGTAAATTAATTGGTTGATAGACAGAAATGGGTGTGGCTTAAATGAATATTCAAGCAAGATAAGGGTTAAAGTTGCTTCCTGCAAGAAGTCATGCTTCTACCCTGTTTGAGTGCATGTGCATCTGAACAAATTGGATTGCTATGGGCCATTTCATCATGGGCTGGTTCCAGTGTACATTATGATGCATATCTTAAAAAGATCTAAGGGCCTGGGTTCAAAGTCCCAACCCTAAAGTTAAGGTCATGTTAACTTTAACCCGTACACATTGTAACATGAAAGTTGTAACAAAGCAAAGGAGAATAAATGTATCTGAAAAAAAAAAATCCCCGCCTTCACTGGGATTTGAACCTAGTCCACTTGTGTGAAAGTCCAATTTGCTAATCAATGTGTCAAAGAGTCAACACCGACACAATTGTCAGAGATGGGCTATTAACATTTGGGCATGAACAATTGTCAGAGATGGGCTATTAACATATAATCTACCAAAGTAGACAATTGAAGGTGGGAGTTCGGGACCACAAGTAACACTCCATGTCATCAATTTACCATTTGTGTTGACGTGAAGCAATTTTTGGCAAAGTCTTGAGTCTGATTCTGGATAAGCCCCGTGTATATCTTACAACATGAAAGTCATACCAAAGGAATGGAGCTCAAGCATAGCTGAAAAAAAAAATCGCTGCCTCCGTTGGAATCTGAACCTGGTCTACTCAGGTGAGTCCAGTGGTTTAGCCAATGAGCCAAAGAGGTGGCATCATTTATTAATGTGACACAGTTATAAACGTTAGAGATTGGCTATATAAACATAAACTAATTTTATCATATGACGTCGCGTCTGTGAGTGTAATAACGTCATGTATTATTTTCGATAATCCACTAGTGGATTAAATATGCAAATTAGCTAGATAAGTCCCGTAACGTTACATGTACGACATCCTTAACGACGTCAAGTTTACTAACGGCAGAATATTGACATTTTTGTAAACAAATCGTGAATAAAATGCATTTTAAATGTCATATGATAAATAGAATCTTGCCGTCATGCTCATGTATTATTGAATTTATTAAACTCATTGAGAAAAAGGGATAAAATGCTCGGCAAAGCCTCGCATTTTATCCCTTTTCCTCAACTCGTTTAATAAATTCAATAATACATGACACTCATGTAAGATCCTCTATGTCAATAATTTATTAAACTCGTTGAGGAAAAGGGATAAAATGCTCGGCACAGCCTCGCATTTTATCCCTTTTCCTCAACTCGTTTAATAAATTCAATAATACATGAGCACTCATGTAAGATCCTATATGTAATCTACCAAGGTAGATGATTAAAGGTAGGAGTTGCAGGTCGTAACAATGACACATACAGTGGCACCTGTCTTGTGCATGATCAGTTCATTGGTTTCATCCATCCAGATTTCGGCAGCATTCTTTGATAGAAATTTATCACATATTATTATCTCCCGTCTGCTGATACAAGAAAGGCAATTTCTGTCAAAATAATGTACACTGTTCAAAATAACTGCTCATCTATAAGCTTGCCCAAGAAAAGTGTGCTCACTGGGCATGAACTACTGTAAAAAGCCTAAATATTCGAATTAATGAAATTCTCCTAAAACTTTTTTGTTTCATGATCCAGTCCAAAAGGTGCACACTGAGCAGTCTCAGGTCTGGATCAACACTGTTTGCTTAGGCCTATCTGTCCCAATACTTAGGGGTATTTGAAATTTAATTTTGTTTGATTTGAGATTTAAGGTCCCAGTCAACACTGTAAAGGTCATTTTGGTGAAGTTGCTTCCAATTTTGTGGGACTTTTACCCAACATTGAGATGAAATGATATATCAAGCCCTGTCACCCAATGAAACCAATAGGGTTTATAAGCATGGACGGTCTGACACTCACACCGCTTTGCCTGGGCAGGCTTAGATCCTCTAAGCGGTTTACCAGTACTCGTGTGTGGGTCGGATTCAGCTCTGCATGGAAGCATCATGCAGCCCATATATTTCTTCAAGCCCCGATGGGCGGGGGCCGATGAAATTTAATTAGCAAAGCATTAAAGAAAAACATCAGTTGAAATAGACTTTAACCCTTATCTTGCTGTTCACGACAACCCCTATATTTGCAAACAGTAAAGATCCAGATCAGATGGCTTCTGAAGAAGCCATCTGATCAAGATCTACACTGTTTGACATTCAGTTTATGAATTTGTAGCAATAAATTACATCAAATAATTTGATTGGTTGATATAACAAAATGGGTGTGGCTTAAATGAATATTCAGCAAGATAGGGGTTAAATACTTACATGATCTTAACTTTAGGCAACAGTACTATGAACCTGGGCTATGAAAGGATCCATGTAGTCTGTTCAGTCTCAACTTATGGGGAATGGGTAAATATTCAGGGAGTCAAGTCTTACCCTCTCTTGTTAGTAGGGGTTTCCATAGGAGCAAATTCTTTCTTTGAACAGTAGAGCCTACTATTGGATGCACTTGGTGTACAAAAAACAAACAGGAGGTCACAAAAGTTGTCTCCCTTGTTAAAATGGTGGCAAATATGTTATGTTGCCATTCAACTTTACCCTTGTCCTGCTGAATAAATTCAATTTAGCCACACCCGTGTCAGACTTGGAGCCATGCAGTTTATTCATTCAAATTCACAAACTGAATAACAAACAGTGGAGATCCTCAGATCAGATGGCTTCTTCAGATATATGGGCCCCTGCTCACCAGGTCTAGGAGAATTAGATTGGGCTGCATGGTGCTTCTAGGGAGAACTGAATCGTCTCACATGAGTACTGGTTAACCACTTTGAAGGTCTAAGGCTGCCCAGACAAAGTGATGCAAATTAACCCCATTTCACTGGAGCCATGAAAGATGTTACTTACCATATGTATTCAGACAGGCCTGAACAAACAGTGGATACCTTGATGAGATGCTGCAGAATGGTGCATCTCATCAGGATCCAAACTGTTTGCCACTCATCCAGCTGTGTTAAGCCACAAAAACATCGGGTAGTGAATTGTCCTTGCTCAAATTTTAGAACAAGTATGGTAAGGACACTGGCCTACATGGGTTAGTGGGTACCCGATTACTTAGAGTAAATACGGTAGGTAAGCTGTCATGGCTATTTACCCTTATCTTGCTGTTCACGACATCCCCTATCTTTGCAAACAGTGTAGATCCAGATCAGATGGCTTCTGAAGAAGCCATCTGATCAGGATCTACACTGTTTGGCATTCAGTTTATGAATTTGTAGCAATAAATTACATCAAGTAATTTGATTGGTTGGTAGACAGAAATGGGTGTGGCTTAAATGAATATTCAGCAAGATAAGGGTTAATTTGTGTTTGAACTGTTGGGTGCTTGCCAACCAGTAGTGATTGGCGAAGTAATTTGCAATCTGAATACATGTATATAAGGGCTTTTTTCTCTTAACCCATTTTGTACTGGAAACCCCAAAATGGGTAATTGGCAAACAGTGTAGATCCAGATCAGACAGCTCTGATCAGGGCCTAAACTGTTTGCAAAAACTTCAGTCATTTTCCAATTAAATTTTGAAGAAAACACATCCCAGCTGTCTTCCCTAAATTTTATAATGGACTCCCGCTATATATAAGGAGGACAATTCCATTTGGTACACAAAAGGTTGATATAATTTAGTTCTCAGAAGCTTATGGCTTATTGAGACCGTAATATAGGCTAGACAGGTCTGCTTGTTTTTACGAAGGCCCATATGTTACTGTGAACTTTATTGATAATTCTATGTCGTTGCTGGATCCAGGAGGCCGTGAGTCTGATCATTAAGTCTGGTTATAAGCGAGCATTCTTTTTTGGAGATTGATCATGATATGCCGTACTTCCTATGTCTGCTTTCTTTTCTTCTTCTTATTTTTTATACCCCGCCACACGATAGTGGCGGGGTATTATGTTATACCCTCCGGTGTCCGTCCGTATGTCCGTCCGTCCGTCCGTCCGCACTTCGTTTCCGATCGATAACTTGAGTATTTTTTCACAGATTTTGTTCAAATTTTGCATACATATTGGAATCGGGGATGAGTGGTTTGGGATTGTTAATGGGCAAAATCCGTTAATTTTTAGCAGAGTTATTGCCCTTTTCAGTATCTGAAAAATGGTTTTTGGCCTCTAATTCCCTTACTATATGGAATATCTGGATGAAACTTCACAGATATATAGAGGACTAAACGGTTCATATTGTGGCCAAGGACTGCTACTCTGGCTGTTCCAGTTCTTGAGTTATCTGCCCTTGACATATTTAAAAAATGCATTTTAGACTGTAGTTCGTTTATCATTTACAATATCTTGCTGAAACTTCATAGATTTTTTTTTTGGTTTGGGTTTTACGGCCCTTTCAAGATTATTTCACTCATATCGAGCCGATCGTTAATCAGAGGTGGGCGAAAAGCGGAGTACCTGAAACTTCATAGATATGTAGTAGATGAATTGTTATATACTGTGGCAAAGGAACATGACTCTGGTTTTCCCAGCGATTGAGTTATCTGCCTTTGAAATATCTGAAAAATGGTTTTTGGCCTCTAGTTCCCTTACTATATGGAATATCTCGATGAAACTTCACAGATATATAGAGGACTTAATGGTTCATATCGTGGCCAAGGACCGCTACTCTGGCTATACCTGTTCATGAGTTATCTGCCCTTGAAGTATTTAAAATGCATTTTAGACTGTAGTTCCTTTATTATTTACAATATCTTGCTGAAACTTCATAGATATGTAGTAGATTAAATGTTACATACTGTGGCAAAGGAACATGACTCTGGCTTTCCCAGCAATTGAGTTATCTGCCCTTGAAATATATAAAAAAGGGATTTTGGCCTATAGTTCATTTATTATTTGAAATATATGGATAAAACTTCTACACCCTCTGCTGTCTGTCTGTCTGTCTGTCCATCCATTTGTATGTCTGTCCATCTGTCTGTCTGTCCCTTTTCAGTATCTGAAAAATAGTTTTTGGCCTCTAGTTCCCTAACCAAATAGATGCCTAAAATAAAGGCCCTTCTAAGTGGTTAACCAGTACTTAGTGCACATACTTCATGCCTGCCCTTCTTGAATCAGCGGAAGGAGCACCGGGAAATATGTGCACCGTATTGGTATTGATCTAAGACTCTGCAGCCCAGGGAAATGTTTGATCAGGTTTACAGAACAGCATAACGTGACATTTGTAGTTTTCACTGGCCTCATAGTTTTGATTCCAAATTCGACAAAAGTAAGAGAGAAACAAACAATGGTTCTATTCTGTACATCATTATATCCTTGAGATTCATATTTGAGACAGTAGCACTACTGCATAAATTACCATTAAAATCGTGTTTATTATTCCCATTAAAACATTCCATTAAAATCCATTAATATAGTTCTATTAATGACCAATTTTAACAGAGACAGACACCGAAAAAGTTGAAAATCTGTTAAAATAGTCATCAGAATACCATTAAATCAAACCCATTTATTAAATATTAATGGCAATTATTTAGGCATTTAAACTATTCCAAAATAAGATTAATGGTCCTTTAGTATCTTTAAAAAAAAAAAAAAAAAAACAGTGCCCATTAAAACATTGAATCCAAATTATTTTTAATGCCAGTTGATACGAGTTTTTTCATGAGACCATTATCAGGTATAAGAAAGTTGTTTTATTTAAAGACTGCCTTTAAATTAATTTAAAGACTGTCTGTAAATTTAAAGACTTTTTAGTCTGTAGATTTAAAGACTAACACTGAGTAACACAAAGGAAAATCAGGAAAATGATGTAACACGAAAAAATCATATTCTCATACGCACCCTCAGTCTTCATCTCATTAATAAAAGGTGCATTGCTATAGACTGCACGTATTTTATTGTCTTTTAATAACGTTTTAATGATAGAAATAATTAAGAAATAAAACAGCTCAGTTCCTTCCCTTAGACCTCAAATGCCGCGAAAGTTCGCAGTAAGGGAGGAAATATCTGTCAAAGGTCGAACATAAGATGAGTTTCGTACTGACGTCATTTCGTTTTCGGACATTTTACTGTTGTAGTCCGTCTGAAACTTTAATCAATTTTAGTTGCCAGAAAAACTGTCTGTCGAAGCGAGTGGTCGGTATATTGACAAAATGATCATATCGTTATACACATTCATTCCTGAGTTCATTTTATCAATGAATCTGATTACAAAACCTGTTTTTCTGAGAACTCTTCAATTATGGTGGAAGGAATTTAATTAAATAGAGACAACTATATAATTTGCAGTTACACATAATTAAATCTTCCATAGATAACGACCAAATTACTGTAAACAGCAAAGTGCGATTTTTCCGTTTTACACCATTTCCATTATTTTATTTCTGCCAGTCTTTAAATTTACAGACTAAAAAGTATTTAAATTTAAAGACAGTCTTTAAATTTAAAGACAGTCTTTAAATAAAACAACTTTCTTATACCTGATTATTAATGGATTTTTTTGGCCATTATTTTTTTTGGCCATTACTCCAGAAATTTAACTAAATGTAATACCCTTTAAAATCTGAAAAGCATTCATTAATTAACAGTCATTAAATAATGCAATAAGTTATTTAATGGCCATAAAATCAATGGCCATTATTTAAGTTAAAGGGAAATTGATAGCCATTAAAATGAGGAGAGGGATTAATTGGCATTAAAACTGGCAAAAAATGTGAAACAAGCATACCCAAAATGTAATATCCATTATTTTAAATAATTATGCCCCCGCCATTAGAAGAATGGTGGAAAGGGCATATAGTGTTGCCCCTGTCCGTCCATCCATTCGTCCGTCTGTGCATGCGTCCGAAACTTAAACGCAGTCAATTACTTTTTAGCTCCACTGGCCAAAGGCCAGCGAGGCTATTGTCATGGCCCTGTGTCCGTCGTGCGTCCGTGCATTAACTTTTTCTTTAAACATCTTCTCTTCCTAATCTACTGGGCCAATTGTAACCAAACTTCACAGGAATGTTCCTTACATAGTCCTCTTCTTAATTCCTTCAAAGAATTTTGTTACACCCAGAACTCTGGTTGCCATGGCAACAAAACCACAAAAAAATAAAACTCTTTAAAAATCTCCTCCTCCAAAACCACCTGTTGGATTTCATTTTTATTTTGCATGACTGTTCCTTGGGTGGACCTCTTTCAGATTCCTTGAAGAAATTTTGATCCGACAAAAAACATGGCCGCCATGGGCGGGGCTTATTTTCCCTATTTTACATATAGTGTAATGCTAAAACATCTTCTCCTCCTTAACTATTGGGCCAATTGTAACCAAACTTAGCAGGAATGTTCCTTACTTAGCCCTCTTCTAAATTCCTTCAAAGAATTTTGTTTCACCCAGAACTCTGGTTGTCATGGCAACAAAACAACACAAAAAATTAAAAATCTTCTCCGCCAAAACCACCTGTTGGATTTCATTTTTATTTTGCATGAATGTTCCTTGGGTGGACCTCTTTCAGATTCCTTGAAGAAATTTTGATCCGACAAAAAACATGGCCGCCATGGGTGGGGCTTATTTTCCCTATTTAACATATAGTGTAGTGCTAAAACATCTTCTCCTCCTAAACTACTGGGCCAATTGTAACCAAACTTCACAGTAATGTTCCTTACTTAGTCCTCTTCTAAATTCCTTCAAAGAATTTTGTTACACCCAGAACTCTGATTGCCATGGCAACAAAACCACACAAAAAATTAAAAATCTTTAAAAATCTTCTCCTCCGAACACACCTATTGGATTTCATTATCCCCTCGCACAACATAGTTGTGAGGGGGGATATAGCATTGGTCCCGTACGTACGTACGTACTTTTGTCATCGCTCTAGCGCCACGTACGTACGTACTTTTGTCATCGCTCTAGCGCCACGTACGTACGTACGTACTTTTGTCATCGCTCTAGCGCCTACATTTCTTGACCGATTTTAATATAACTTCACACGAACGTTCCTTACGACAATATCTGGAGCAAGATCGACTTTCAAGGTCATGACCTCAAGGTCAAGGTCACTCTGGCTATTTTTTGGAAAACTTTGTCATGGCTCTAGCGCCTACATTTCTCCCCCAATTTCAATGTCACTTCACACAAATGATCCTTATAAAATATCTCGAGCGTGTTTGACTTTCAAGGTCATAACCTCAAGGTCAAGGTCACTGTGGCTATTTTTAGAAAAACATTGTCATCGCTCTAGCGCTTACATTTCTTCACCAATTTCAATATAACTTCACAGAAATGATCTTTATAAAAATATCTCGAGCGAGATCCACTTTCAAGGTCATGGCTTTAAGGTCAAGGTCACAGTGGCTATTTTTAGAAAAACTTTGTCATCGCTCAAGCTCCTACATTTCTTCACTGATTTCAATATAACTTCACACAAATGTTCCTTATGACAATATCTTGAGCGAGTTGGACTTTCAAGGTCATGACCTCAAGGTCAAGGTCACTGTGGCTATTTTTAGAACAACTTTTTCATCGCTCTAGCGCCTACATTTCTTCACCAATTACAATATAACTTCACACAAATGTTCCTTATAAAAATATCTCCAGCGAGTTCGACTTTCCAACTCATGGCCTCAAGGTCAAGGTCACTGTGGCTATTTTTAGAAAAAAATTTGTCATCGCTCTATCGCTTATATTTCTTCACTGATTCCAATATAACTTCACACAAATGTTCCTTATGACAATATCTCAAGCGGGTTCGACTATCAAGGTCAAGGCCTCAAGGTCAAGGTCACTGTGGCTATTTTTTAGAAAAACTTTGTCATTGCTCTAGCGCTTACATTTCTTCACCAATTTCAATATAACTTCATACAAATGTTCCTTATGACAATATCTCTAGCGAGTTCCCTTTTCAAGGTCAAGGTCACTGTGTCTATTTTTAGAAAAACTTCGTCATCCCTCTAGCGCTTACATTTCTTCATCGATTTCAATATAACTTCACACAAATGTTCCTTATGACAATATCTCGCCATTTCGACTTTCAAGGTCAAGGTCACTATGGCTATTTTTAGAAAACTTTGTCATCGCTCTAGCGCCTACATTTCTTCACTGATTTCAATATAACTTCACACAAATGTTGCTTATGACAATACCTCGAACAAGTTCGACTTTCATGGTCAAGGTCACTGTGGCTGTTTTTAGAAAAACTTTGTCATTGCTCTAGCGCTTACATTTTTTCACCAATTTCAATATTACTTCACACAAATGTTCCTTATCACACTATCTCTAGTGAGTTCCACTTTCAAGGTCAAGGTCACTGTGGCTATTTTTAGAAAAACTTTGTCATGGCTCTAGCGCTTACATTTCTTCACCCATTTCAATATAACTTCACACAAATGTTCCTTATGACAATACCTCGAGCGAGTTTGACTTTCAAGGTCAAGGTCACTGTGGCTATTTTTAGAAAAACTTTGTCATTGCTCTAGTGCTTACATTTTTTTCACCAATGTCAATATAACTTCACACAAATGTTCCTTATGACAATATTTTGAGCTATTTAGACTTTCAAGGTCAAGGTCACTGTGGCTATTTTTAGAAAAACTTTGTCATTGCTCTAGTGCTTACATTTTTCACCAATTTCAATATAACTTCACACAAATGTTCCTTATGACAATATCTCGAGCTATTTAGACTTTCAAAAACTTTGTCATCGCTCTAGCGCCTACATTTAATGATGGATTGTAATAGTACTTTACACAAATGTTTCTTATGATAATATCTCGACTTACTTCGACTTTCAAGGTCATGACCTCAAAGTCAAGGTCACTGTGGCTATCTTTAGAAAAACTTTGTCATGGCTCTACCGCCTACATTTATTAACAGATTTTAATACAACTTCACACAAAAGATGCTTATGATAATATCTTGAGCAAGATCTACTTTCGTGGTCATGGCCTCAAGTCAAGGTCACTATGGCTATTTTTAGAGAAACGTCATCACTCTAGGATGTACATTTATTGGAGGATTTTTAAAACTTTACACAAATGTTGCATATGATAATATCTCAAGCAAGTTGGACTTTTGCCATTTCAGTTGTCTAGTGCGAGGGGATTTGTATCGCATGCGATGCCCTGTTTTTTATTTTGCATGAATGTTCCTTGGGTGGACCTCTTTTAGATTCCTTGAAGAAATTTTGATCCGACAAAAAACATGGCCGCCATGGGCGGGGCTTATTTTCACTATTTAACATATAATGTAATGCTAAAAAATCTTCTTCTGCAAAAGTACTTGTGGGATTTCATTGTAATTTGCATGAATTGTCCTTGGATGGACTGTTGTCAGATTCCTTGAAAAAAATTTGATCTTACAAAAAAACATGGCGGCCATGGGCGAGGCTTATTTTCACTATATAACATATAGTGTAATGCTGAAAATATTTTCTGCAAAAGTTCTTGTTTTATTTCATAGTTATTTGGCATGAATGTTCTTTGGGTGGACCTCTGTCAGATTCCTTGAAGAAATTTTGATCCGACAAAAAACATGGCTGCAGTGGGCGGGGTTTATTTTCACTATATAGCATGTAGTGTAATGTTAAAAAAGTCTTCTCTTCTTCAAAAGTTATTGTTTATTTATTTATTTATTTATTTATTTATTTATTTAAAAGTACCTTCCTGTATCTGAACTAATCTCCTCCAATTTTGCTGACTATCACATATCTATAGAGGTCCACCTACAAATTGTCATTCTAAAATTCAAAACATCAGACATTTCACTTGCCCATCACACTGGTGATAGAACTGATGTTTTCAACACAAACTCTATTTATACGACTTGATGTTTCAAAATAAATTCAAAATACTGAGGGAGATTGATTTATTAGACCTAATTATACTACAGTGTCAACAGTTCTCCAGATCCCTGAGGGTTAAAATGGCTTAGTTGAAAAGGGAGGCATACCGAATCCGACGGAGGAAAGGAAAAAATAAATAAAGAAAGAAATAAAAACATAAATCTGTTCATTTTTTAGCTCCACTGGCCAAAGACCGGCGGGTCTTATGTTATATGTTATGGCCCTGTGTCTGTTGCGCGTCTGTGCGGTTGTGCATCCGTGCGTTAACTTTTTTCTTTAAACATTTCCTCCTTAACTACTTGGTCAATTGTAACCAAACTTCACAGGAATGTTTCTCACATAGTCCTCTTCTGAATTCCTTCAAAGAATTTTGTTACATGCAGAACAAAATGGCATCGAAACAAAAAAAAAAATATTTAAAAATCTTCTCCTCCAAAACCGCTCAATGGATTTTATTCTTATTTTGCATGAATGTTCCTTGGGTGGACCTCTGTCAGATTCCTTGAAGAAATTCGGATCAGACAAAAAACATGGCCACCATGGCCATGCCCCACATGACTGCCATGGCCATGCCCCTTGGCTCATTAGCTTTCAAAGACTTATATGGGGAAAAGTTTTAAAAACCTTCTCCTCCAAAACCGCTCAACTTAATGGATTTCATTCTTACTTTGCATGAATGTTCCTTGGGTGGACCTCTGTCAGATTCCTTGAAGCAATTTTGATCAGACAAAAAACATGGCCGCCATGGACACGCCCATTGGCTAATTAGCTTCCATAGACTCATAAAGGGATCTTTTTTTTTTTTTAATCTTCTCCTCCAAAACCGCTAAATGGATTTCGTTCTTAATTTTCATGAATGTTCCTTGTGTCTACCATTGTCAGATTCATTGAAGAAATTTTGATCAGACAAAAAACATGGCCGCCATGGCCACCACCTTTGGCTCATTAGCTTCCATAGACCAATAAACGGAAAAACTTCTTCTCTGAAACCATAAAGCCTAAAGCTAAGACATTTACAGTAAAACCTGTCTTAGTGGCCACCTCTATTAAGCAAGCAACCTGTCTTATGCAAGCAGGCATTCAGTTCCCAAGAAAGGCAGATGTGTTAAATTTCACCTGTATTAAGCAAGAACCTGTCTTAAGCAAGCATATTTTGACTATCCCTTAGGCACTTGCTTAATACAGGTTGAACTGTAGTATGTAGCAAAGTTATGTGGTCACCTACTAAGTCCTGCGAACTATGACTCTTGAGTCCAAATTGCCAACGCCCCGGTGCTTAGTAGCTCCCATAGACTAATAATGACAAAATCTTGAAACTTTTCTCCTCTGAAACCATAAGGCCAAGAGCTTAGTATGTAGCAACTTGAAGTATTCAACTGCATAAATCCTGCCAACTATGCCCCTGGGGTCCAAATTGGCCACACCCTGAGGCCCATAAGCTCCGATAGACTTATACTGGGAAAAACTGACAAAAATCTCTGAAACCATCAGTGCCCAGAGCTTAGATATTAAGTATGCAGCAACGTCAAGTGGTCACTCAAATAAATCCTGCCAACAATGCCCCTGGGGTAAAAAATTGGTCACGCCCAGAGGCATATTAGTTCCCATAGACTTATAATAGGAAAAACTTAAAAAAGTCTTCTTCTCTGAAACCATAAGGCCCAGAGCTTTAGATATTTAGAACGGAGCAATGCCAAATGGTCACTCACATAAATCCTGCCAACCATGGCTCTGGGGTCCAAAAAATATAGAATGGACATTCCTTGGGTGGATCACTTGTTTCTTTTTTACCCATTGCATGCGGGAAAACCCTAAATGGGTACCTTGGCAAACAGTGCTGGCCCAGATCAGACCCCACAGAACACCATGTCTGATCAGGGCCTGCACTATTTGCTAACAGAATTTTCCATCAAAAATAGAAAAAAAATAGGCCTAACACCCCTTATATGACAAATGGACTGGTCCAACATATAGCAATAGAAGAGTCCACTAGTATACAATTGGTTAATGTAATAAATATGACAATTGTCTGAAGTTAGCCGGTGGAGCGACAGGCCCTCTTGGGCCTCTTGTTTTTATTTCTGGATCGATTATGTAATTATTTTGCAAAAATGTTGACTATCATGAGACGATGTGTCTTGTGCAAAACCCAGGTTCATATCTCCAAGGTCAAGCTCGTACTTAGAGGTCAAAGTTAAACAAATGGACCCGAAGCTTAAACGCAGTCAATAACTTTCTTATTTTTGAATGGATTTTGAAATTGTTTTGCAGAAATGTTAAACATCATAAGACGATGTGTTGCGCGCAAAACGCAGGTATGTACCTCCAAAGTCAAGGTTATACTTAGAGGTCAAAGGTCAAAAAAGGGCCCGCGACTTAAATGCAGTCAATAACTTCCTTATTTCTGAATGGATTTTGAAATTACTCGGCAGATATGTTCATCATCATGAGACGATGTGTAGCGCGTAAAACCCAGGCCGGTACCGCCAAGGTCAAGGCCGTACTTAGAGATCAAAGGTCAAAAATGGTCCAAAACGTTAACACGGTCAATAACTTTCTTATTTCTTGATGGATTTTTTAATTACTTGGCAGGAATGTTCACCATAATGAGACGATGTGTCGCTCGCAAAAACCAGGTCAGTACCGCCAAGGTCAAAGTCGTACTTAGAGGTCAAAGGTCAATAAAAGGGCCTGAAACTTAAACACGGTCAATGACTTCCTTATTTCTCGGTGGATTTTGAAATTACTTCGCAGAAATGTTCATCATGAGTCGATGTGTCTTACACAAAACCCATGTCCATACCTCCAAGGTCAAGGTCATACATAGAGGTCAAGTGTCAAAGAAGGGTCCAAAACTTAAACACCGTCAATAACTTTCTATGGATTAATGTTTTCAGTCGGGGGCTTCCGTGTCCTATGGACGCATTTGTAGTGGGAAATCAATGGCTATGACACTGCTGGGGTGAAATTTATGAGCATTGAATATGCTATTTGTAAATAACGTTTAATGGTATTTAATTGGCCATGAAATTAAATATATCAATGGCCATTCAATGGCCATCATTTTAGGATAAAATAATTACTGGCTCTGAATGCTTTTATCCTGCAATCTTGAGTGTATTTAATGTACAGCGTCTGTGTCCCCTCATGAGGTTTAGGTGAAACTGGAAGAAAGAAAGTACCGAAAAAGATACATTAAACGGGTACCTGGATGACTGGAGGGGTAAAATTCAAACATAGTCATGTTGCATATCAAATGGAGGGTAATCAAAAGTAGAAGGAAGTGGTGCAAAATATTTTGGCCCGGTGGTATGTCTAGTGTCACCAGAGATCAAAAAGTATGATTTGGGGTCCTTTTTAGCTCACCAGAGGCAGTTGTCCGTCGTCGTCGTCTGTCGTCCGTCGTCGTATGTCATATGACGTCGTCGTCTGGCGTCAACACTTTCAAACGACATCTCCTCTGAAGCCACTGGGCGGATTGAGCCCATATTTTACCTGTAGCATCCTTGGGCTGGGGGATTGAAAATTTGTGTTTTTTTTTTATGAAAATCGACTCATTAGTTGGGTTGCTATGGCAACTTGTTTTTCCATAGACTTATAATGGGGAAAAATGAAAAATGATATTTACTGCCAATTCATTGCAGATATTTTGACAAACTTTTATAGAAATGTTCCTGGAGTCACCTTCTCTCCGCCAAATGCTTTTATGCCAACCTGAGGGTCCCTCAGGTTGTGCTGGGGCCAGACGGCACCCTCTCCACTTCATGAAAGGCCATATAACTCAGAAACCATTCAGATCGCCACCCCTAAACCATATATATTCTTGTTCATTATGATAAGACGCATTCAATGACATCAACCTGGGGGGTCCCCTGGGATGCGCCAGGGTGTTGCCCCACCCCTCCATTTCATAACATGCCCAATATCTCGGAAACCGTACAGATCCCTACCCCTAAACCATATATAAACTTGTTCCTTATCAAGAGGCGCATCCATTAACTTCAACTTGGGGGTCTCCTGGGGCCTTGCCCCACCCCTCCTCTTCACAAAAGGCCCATTCCCTAAACCATATATATTATTGTTCATTTTGATAAGACGCATTCAGTAACACCAACCTGGGGTCCCCCGGGATGCGCCGGGGTCATGCCCACCCCCTCAATTTCATAAAAGGTCCAATATCTCGGAAACCTTACAGATCCAACCCCTTAACCATATATATATTCTTGTTCCTTATGAAGATAAGCCTTCAATAACACCAACCACGGGGTCACCCGGGATGCGGGGAGGGGGGGGGGGGGCTTGCCCCACTTCACCACTTCACAAAAGGCCATATATCTCAGAACTTATTCAGATCCCCTTCCCTAAACCATATATATTCTTGTTCCTTATGATAAGACGCATTCAGTGACATCAACCTGGGAGTCCCTTGGGATGTGCCGGTGTTATTCCCCACCCCCTCCATTTCATAAAAGGCCCAATATCTCGGAAACCTTACAGATCCCCACCCCTAAATCATATATATTGTTGTTCCTTATGAAAAGGCTTATTCATTGACACCAACCCTGGGGTCTCCTGGTAAAGTCAGGGCCTGCCTAGCCCCCCCCCTCTACTTCACAAAAGGCCATTCATGTATATCTCTGAAACGGTTCACAGCCCCACCCCTATACCATATATATTCATCTTCCTTGTGATAAGACGCATTCAAATGACACCAGCTTGGGAGACCTCTGGGGTGCCCGGGCCATGCCCAACTACTTTACTTCATTGAAAGCGATATATCTCAGAAATCATTCAGATCACCACCCTAAACTATATATTCTTGTTCCTTATGATAAAACTCACTCAATCACACCAACCTGGGGTCTCAACCTGTGCCCCACCCCTCCACTTCATAAAAGGCGATATATTCAGAAACCATTCAAATCCCCACCCCATAATCATAACTTTTCTTGTTCCTTATCAGTTGCACACCGACTTGGGAGTCCGCTTCATAGAAGGGCCTCATATATCAGAAACCATTCAGATTCCCACCCATAAACCATATATATTCTTGGTCCTTATGATAAGACACATTTAGGGACAACGGTCTTGGGCTTTCCCGGGATCAACAGGGCATGCAAGCCCAAACCCTTCCACCGCTTAAGAGGCCGTATATTTCCGGCATTCAGCTCCCCACTGGTATATATTATTGTTCCTTACGATAAAACGCATTTAGTGATACCAACCAGGGATCTATTGGGTCCATGCCCCACCCCCTCTACTTAATAAAAGGCCTAATGTTTCAGATACTGAGTCAACATAGGTGATCATTTGGATATGGGGTTCATTTGGGAGATTTTATGATTGGTAGATTAAAATGATATCATGTTAAATTACATGGCTGTCATTGGACAGTGCGCACCTGAGCTCTGGTGAGCATTGGGGCCCATTGGCCTCTTGTTTTTCATTGTCGCACAACTCCTCCTAGGCTATTTAGCTAGAACCATGAAACTGTCAGAGTTAATAGTCTTATGGATGAGGACTGGGGGAACTTATTTGAAATTCTAATGTGACCCTCCCCCCAATACCCCGGGGTCAACTTTTGTTTTGCAGAAACAATGTCATGTTGCATATCAAATCGAATGTAATGAATAGTGGAATATATTGGTATTAAATTTTGCCTCGTGGGCATGTCTAGGAGTCATAAGAGGTCAAAAAGTAGGATTTCGGTGTCTTTTCTCGATTATCACACAACTCTTCCCAGTTGTTTTTTTTCAGCTAGAATCTTGAAACTGTCACAGGTATTGGCCCTGTATTCAGAATGTTGTAGTGACTCACCAGCCTACGGGCCTGGCCCCTGCTCAAGGGGTCAAACATTTTGTTAAAACATAGTCATGTTGCATATCAAATCAAAGGTAATGAAGATTAGAATACAGTGGTGCGATTTTTTTTCCAGGTGGCATGTCTTGGAGTCACCAGAAGTCAAAATCAAGTATTTTGGGACCTTTTATTGTGACATGATTTTCACAGGGTATGAATATGCAATGGCACGCCATCGACTTTCTCTAGTTTTCTTTGAAATTTATTTATGCTTTCTTCAAAAACATTTTTATGTCCCGGTCATTGCAAGAATGGTGGAAGGGCATAATTATAGTGTGTCCCTGTCCATTTGTTTGTTTGTTCATTGTCTATCCCTCTGAAAGTTAAACATGGTCAATCACATTCTTATTTCTGAATGGATTTTGAAATTACTTGGCACTATGGGTAACCATCATGAGACTATCTGCACTTCGAGAAGGCTTTTGACACCCCACCTCATGAACTATTTAAATCTTAGTTATTTGGTTACGGAATTGGGGGGGGGGGAGACTATAAAATTTCTAATTAGATAATTCTTCACTCCATTGCTACATATGTAATATTTGTAACAGTTAGTGTTAAACTACTAAATAATGTTACGGTACTGAATAAAGATGTCATGATGAAACCATTAACTAGAATGATTTCCTTTTTGCATATATATTGTATTTATGTACAGAAAAATGTCTGTAATTTAACCAGATCCCAAGTACATTCTTTCACTGATAAATGATATGGTCTGTTCTTGCCCAGAGGCTGCACTGAATATGTCTACATATAGATTCTTGCACACCAGATACGGAATTCCTAGACTTAACCTTGAGACATAAATTCGTATCCTACCCAGGTTATCCTACCCAGGGATAGGATAAAATTGGACAATTTTACGTAATATGTGCACTGATTGAATAGGACGTCACATACGTTGTCTTTATGTTTGACGTCAGTGCAATTTATTATACATCTACAGTGATGTAAAAAATGTTGCATTATTGTCATCAAAATATTGGAGACGCCAACAAGTGAAGTGACTGCAATCTACCCTCAGAAATGAAAGGTATGCAAGAAAAAGAATCTTATGTTGGTGTGAGGGGTGGGTAGAAAATGGACCGTTCCTCGGGATCACTGTCCAGCATCACTCAGCAAGCCCTGTGGTGCCTAACAATGACCTTATGGATGGATTTTTCTATCCACCACTCACATCCATGTAAGATTCTTATATTCTAGGACTCCAGGGGAACAGGCCTTGAGGTTATAAAACATTTTTCATGCTCAAATCAGATGAGCATGAAATTTGTTATGCTCATAACTACTAAAGTACAAACAAATCAGGCAATATTCCTGCTCAGATCAGCACAGCATGTTTGCATTATAAAATTTAGTAGCAGGATAAATAAAGTATGTCATTTGTTCTGCTCATTACATTTAAAATGCCAACAAATATCATGCTAAGTGAGTTGAGAATGAAAAAAACAGTTTTATAACCTCGGGGCCAGATATAACTTCATGAGAAGTATCTCTTTGTCATCCCTTTTCAATAGGGTTCTCTTATTCTTTAAGAGTAGACCCTTTTTCAGAGGGATGCTGCAGTAAACTTACTAGGAAACAGGAAGCTGCAAGAGACAGAAACAAAGTCCATTGTAAGCTATGTTATAAGTAAAGCTGAGATTAAGCTGGCTCTCAAGGGAAATAACTGACTTGGGTCTACACGATCCTTATGTTGCGAATTGGACCTGCTCATTGGAAGGAGGCTATGCATCCTCCCCAAAACTGAGACACAATTTTAATGACCAATAAAACCTTATTTGAAGCAGATGGGGACTCATGGCTTCCAGTTAGTTCAAATTATGATTAGTTTCTTTTCTGATTCTTTATTGAAATTTTCCTCTTCTGTCTTCTACTTCTCTACTCTTTGCTCTGTATGTTTTCGTCAATTGATCAAAGTGTTGATGTTTCAAACTGATACAAGCCCTATCCATCTGTTGTTGCTGTACACGTTTACAGTGGATATGAGAATGCATTAATGTAGCAGTCTTTAACAGAATCACATGCCAGATGTACCGTGGCTCAGTTTACCAATGCATTTTGTAGTATTGTTCATTACTTTTTATTAATTATTGTAGCTATTGTGCTATTGCGATTGCCTTGTGTCCATCCTCTGTCATCTGTTATGCGTTGCGCATCATTTATTGTCCATCCACAGATCACTCATTAAATAGCCTCTCAAATTTGTTGATTTTACTGAAACTTCACCGAAAGCATTGGTTCGCTTGCAACATGCCTTCACAATTCGAGACATCACTGTGACATGACGCCTGTTTTCTTCCAACATTACTTGTTCTGATTGACAGCATCGCAGGAGGTTTATTCAGGAATTCTTCTGCACTTGATAATGTGTTGAAATGCCCCACTATCCAACAGGAATGAATATGTAATGTACAGGAATTTAAGGGTTAAACGAAACAGACACAGTACTCTTTCAGTACAATTTTTCAAACCTATTACATGTGGGTTTACGGCGTCCAACAAACCCCCATGCTGACAAGACGACCGGGGCTGATCACTCACAGGTGAGCGGGCAAGTGTGGGGTAAGGTACAAGAAAGATGTTATATACAAGACAAATTATTAATAGTAACTAGACACAACAGTACCAACAGTAAACACTACATTTATTTGCTTCTGTAAACATTTCACGGCGCACGTCCCGAAGGCAAAACAACGGGACGGTGGTGTAAAAATTATATAGAAGCAAATAATAAAGTAAACCACCACCAACAACAACAAAAAATAACTTGCCGGCAAAAAATATAAGTCCACTTGGGGTGGATTATGTCGACGCACTGGTGCATCCGGGGTTTCATATGAAGAATCCCTCTTCTTATCGCAAGTCAGGATCTTAACTCCTGATCATTGCCTTCACTTCCATTTTATTTAATCTCTGGATATTTGGAATATTCTATTTCATTAGAACTTCTGCCAGTCAGCTGGTCTGGTCGGTCAGATTTATGGGGATGCCCGCCTCTACAGGGCACTTCTTCCCTGTGACTCGTACCAATACCTGCTCCAATAGACCAGGGAGCAGCAGGTCATCACACATCATATTGACATTATGTGCCGTCAAAGCATCTTGTTTGGCACGTCACAATGTTGTGTGTACATTTACACCATCGACTTGCTGCTGATATACGATCCATTTATCAGGGTATTTATATCTATGAATACTACAGGGAAATCATGCATACCCATGCTAGCTTGCCAAAATTGTGAGATACTATCCGCAATCATAGCCATACAGCAAATGTCAGCAGATCATTGATCTCCGTTACAATTGCATTTCCTTTAGGGGAAAATGATGAAACTTCCCTACAGATCAATGGTATAACTCCCGTCAGTACGAATGTCCACAACATTGTGACTGGCATGAAAATATATATGGCACTATTTGGCGATTGGCGACCTTTTTAGGCAAACTATATAAAATCAGACTTATAGCGGCCAACTGTATGGCGAATAATTTCCCTCACAAACCACTCATGCATACATCGAATGATATATGCACGATTTGTGCGTGGAGCGGCATATTTCGCCTACCATATTTCGCCTACCATATTTCACCTCAAATATTTTAGTCGCGCTGCTTTGCCATATACCTACTAAAACAATTTAGATGTGCATAAGCACCGAAAAGGTTTCCTATTCCATCTCATAACAAAGCCTATATTCAGAGACGATCGACTCACCAGTGCTGTCAATGCTTTGATTTTACAGTGCAGAAATGTGAGACTGGATCTCAAAACCAAGCTGTGCACGTATAAGACAGGCTTTGTAAACATCATAAAAGTTTGGACACCTTGTGAGGACTTGCTGTAATTCTCCTTAAATGTTAACAAATTTGATCCAGCAAGGAGTCCAAAAGGTGCAAAGTGGAATGGCAAACAGTGTAAACCCTGTTCAGATTGCTCCTTCTGATCTGGGTCTGCACGTTTTGCTTAGGCATATCTGTCCCAATACTTAGGGTCATTACGGTACTACAAGCTAATATTCATAACAGGAGCCCACAGTGGTCTCAGTATTAGTGAAATCTACAATTATTGTTTATGCCCAGGTCTTTGTAGTGGTTACCTCACCTGAGCAGGAAGAGCTCAATGTGAGCTATTATCATCAACCTGTATCTCTCATACATCCATCGTATGTTGTTGTACATTGTCCGTCATCAACATTTACCTTGTGCAATCTCTAGAGGCCACATTTTTTACTTCAATCTTCATGAAACTTTATCCGAATGTATGTCTTGATGATATGTTGATCTGTCGATCAGTTTTGCTTTAATTTTCTTGAAACTTAACCAAAATGTTTGTCTTGAAAAGACCGAAGTTAAGTTAGAATTATGGGTTTAGTTCGAATATGGGTCATATTGAGTCAAAAATAAGGTTACCAGGTTTATTTTTTTATTTTTTTGGGGGGGGGGGGTGCACCTAGAGGCCACAAGTAACTCGGGTGAGCATAAAGAGCATCGTTGTCCTCTTGTTTGGTTTTCCATACGTGTGTACATGCATAGGTCCCAGCCGATCGGGGATCAGGAGAAATAGATTGGGCTGCACGTTTTTTTCCACGCAGAGCTGAAACCGACCGCACACGAGTTCTGGTAAACCACCTAGAAGACGCTTATATTATTTTATTTTGGATAGCCTATTGGCCATTTTGTGGGAAAGTAACTGTCCTTTTGGCTTTCCGCTATTGATGTTTCCATTAGGGTCTGTTGTTTCATGTTTGTGTTTCTTTCCTTTTGGTGTCTCTGATGGGAGCTGTGGGTTAATTGTATCGATCATTGCCTCCACTTCTATTATCTCGCTTGAAAAAAAAACCAACATATTTGGATATTCTCATTTGTGCATGGAACAACTTTTTAGATAGATTTATTTTGATTCTTATGTTTTTATGTTACCCGCAATTAAATAGTACATGCACACGCATCGCCAATACATAGTTCGCCATATTAGCCGGCGGATAGAAAAGTAATTCAAAGCTAAACCAAAACTCAACACTGCGGACTTTGAAATGAAACAGAAAATTATGTTACAAAGGCAGCATCACATGGAGTTCTAAATAAATCTATGTAAAAGAGACTAATGGTTGTGTTTGTTGTTTTTAAGCAGGAAAAAACCTCAAAACGGTAACATTATTTTCTGAAGCCACGCATCCATGTTTGTTGATCAGAATGCTTAATTATTAATGATAACTTAATATTATTGTGGTTTTCTTTATTATCACCTGAGCATGAAGTGCTCATGGGGAGCAATTGTGATTGTTGAATGTCTGTCCTGCACTATGTGTCATCCATCATGCGTTGTGAACAGTTTGCTTTAAATATGAACTTCTCCTAAATATTTGAAACTTAATCTTCACAGGAATGTTGGTAGAGCTAAAAATAAAAAAAAGTCGCTATAACTACTCCTTAACCACTTTAGCCTAGCCAGTTTCATTCAAACTCCATAGGAATTTTGTTTAGGTGGCTCTCTACGAAAAAAGCTATTTAAAAGTGTTATGCTGCAATGAGAAAGGTGGCCATAAGAGCTTAAAATAAGAAAATGACAGCTACTTGCTTTAAACGCCAACTCCTAAACGCTTAGGCCAATTTGATTCAAACTTCACAAGAATGTTCCATAAGTGACTCGGTACCATAATAACTGAAATCATTCCACTCCAATGATTAAGATGGCCTCCAGAGTTTAACGTAGAAAACTCTTTAAACGACAACTTCTCCTATCGGGCTTATTTCAATCAAACTCCATAAGAATGTTGCCGAGGTGAACCTCTACCGAAATAGCTGAAATGGTTCCACTTCTGTCAACAAAATGGTTTAAGAACTAATAATAATGATAATAATAATAATAACAATATTAATAAAACAAATTAAATGACAATTTCTCCTACACAGTTGGTCATTCACAGAAAGAGAGAGAGAGAGAGAGAGAGAGAGAGAGAGAGAGAGAGAGAGAGAGAGAGAGAGAGAGAGAGAGAGAGAGAGAGAGAGAGAGGGGCAGTGGCTTTTATACCACTGCTACCCGAGAGAGAGAGAGAGAGAGAGAGAGAGAGAGAGAGAGAGAGAAAGAGAGAGAGAGAGGCAGGCAGTGGCTTTTATACCACTGCTACCCATTTACACCTGGGTGTAGTGGGGCAGTGTCATTACTAAAATGGTTTGACTCTGAATTGACTCAAAATTGGTCCCAGAGCTAAAACAAATGTAAAGATATTTTAAGTGACAAGTGCTGCGGCACTTTAAGTCCACACCAACACTAGGGAAACATGCCCCTTCATATGCAACACTGAAAAGGTGGGTGGCGCAATTTTAGCGCGACATACAGAGCCTTGAGGATGGACCCAGTCCTGGAAGGCCTGTCAATGTTGCAACCTCAGAAATTGTCAATAAAGTCAACGACACGACAGAAAGTTGGGTAACAAGACTTCTGACAGTTGATAAGAAGCACACCAGGCGCACATTATCGCGTGCTAGCCTTAATCTTTTTTGAGGAAGATCCTAAAAGTTGTCACTATGGATGAAACATATATGAGGCTCACAACATATCAATCAGCCCTCATAGCCAGAACGGTTCCGTTCGGATGGACATGATGACCACCAGGGCTAAAACAGACAAAAACTTTAATCGACAACTCCTACACCTTTAGTCCAATTTCATTCAAACTTTACAAGATGTTGCTTAGGTCACCATCTACTAAGATGGCTAAAACTGTTCCGCTCCAATGAACAAATGGTTGCCAGAGTAAAAAATAAAATAGAAAAATCTTTAAATGCCAGTTTTCCTTACCTGCTGTCCATTTTCATCCAAACTTCATAAGCTAATTCCTTAGGTGACTATCTGCAAAATTAGCTAAAATGGTTCCGCTTCAATGAACAAAATGGCTGACAGCCGAAAAAAAAAAAACAACAAAAAAACTTTAAATGTTAATTTCTCTTATACCTTTGGTCCAATTTCATTCTAACTTAACAGGAATGTTGCTTATGGTATGTTACCGTCTACCAAAATTGCTAAAATGGTTTCGCTTGGACGAACAGGATGGGCGCCAGCGCTAACATAGATAAAATTAAATTACATCTCCTGTAACTTTGGTTAAATATAATTCAGGCTTCACAGGAATGTTGATTAAGTTATCCTCTTCGAAAATAGCTAAAATGGTTCTGCTCCAAGGAACAAGATGACCTCCAGAGCTAAAATAGAAAAAAGCATACTATTCCCATTTCTTCATAGGCATATTAGAGGCCTCCGTGGTCGAGTGGTTACGCTACTCGCCTTGTAAACCAGGGGTCGCAGGTTCGATCCCGGGCTTCTCCAGACTTTCGGATGAGTCTTTAAAACCGAGGTCCCGTCTCCGTATGACCTTAGCTGTTGGTGGGACGTAAAACTGAAACACTCACTCACTCATAGGCATATTACTTATGTGACCCTATACAGAAATAGCTCAACAGTTTTGCGAGAATGATCAGCTAACAACAGAAATGTCTTCAAATGTCAACTCGTCTTATACCTTTGGTTCAGTTTCATTCCCGCAGAGAAATGTTGCTTAGTTAACCTACCAAAATGGTTTTGCTCCAGTGAAGAAAAAGGGCTGGCAGACTTAAAAGTTGAAACATTTTTAAATGACATTCTCTTCTAAACTCGTAAGGCAGTTTTATTCAAACTTGGTAAGAATGTTGCCCAGATGATCATCTATTCAAGTACAACAGTTATGCTTCATGGAATAAGAGGACTATCAGTTACCCGTATATCTTTCAAAAGCTGTGTGACATCTGTATGACATCTTGAAAGCAGGTGAGCGATTCGGGGCCATGGAGACCTTCTTGTTTCGTTATGAGACTACAACGATAATAAAATATGCCTTTATAACAAGAACGATGTGCCTTTATCTTGATTGTGTCATTGTGTGTTACTTATATGAGTCCTTTTCTTGAAAAAGCCCTTATCGTAAAAAGGAACCCTTTTCGCAATTTAGGGGAACTGGTGTGTTGGTGCACGCGATGTTTTTGTGTACCTTTGTGTCGCCAAGCTATTCTTCTCTTTTGGTGGTATGATATGGCTGTGTTCGTAGCTTTTCAAAGTACCTAACTCGCCTGTAAAAGTACAGGAGAGATATTGCATTACTCAGGGATTTCTGTTTTGTATTATTATTATTTCAAGACTTAGTCGCCGGCCGGTCAGGCCTCAGATTCTAAAATGGTTTCAGCGTAAAGGCTTACTGAGAATTAGAGAAAATTGAAATTTAGGTAATGTTGGTTGGTGACTGATGCTCTGACTCTGGTCGGGCCCATCGGAGTCTAACGGTTGGTTTTCTTTTGCTCCAGCATTTCTGTGGTTTCGAGCTGTTGAGTCCTCACCGTTGTTTCATCTCTGTGGTTGTTTGATTTTTGTGTTATCGGAGATTCGGAGATATTACACGGATGATTCAGGAGGCCTTCATGCGGACTGAACAAATTATTTGTCTAAATCGCGACGGAAGTAAGAGCAGGGATTGCGGCCGTGTTAAATTGATTTAAAATAGAAGTGGAGGCAATGATCAGGAATCGATAAATTATCCCACAGCTCCCATCAGAGACACCAAAGGGAAAGAAACACAAACATGAAACAGCAGACCCTAATGGAAACATCAATAGCGGAAAGCCAAAAGGATAGTCACTTTCCCACAAAATGGCCAATAGGCTATCCAAAATAAAATAATATAAGCGACACAAACACCCAAAGACAAACCATAACAAAAATAAACCGCGACAGAAGAACCGCCTTGGAAAGGTCAGCGGAAACGAATTCCACTTGGGGGTGGGGTGGGGTGGGGGTGGGGGGGGGGGGGCTTGGGCTTAAATCGATTTTACGTGGCCACAATCCTCGCCCTTACTTCCGTCGTGATTAAGAAAAATAATTTGTCCGCAAGAAGGCATCCTAACTCATCAGTGCAACATCTCCTTGAACACAAAAATCAAACAACCAAAGAGATGAAACAACGGTGAGGACTCGACAGCAAGAAACCACTGAAAATCCTGGAGCAAAAGAAAACCAACAGTTAGACTCCGATGGACCCGACCAGAGACAGAGTATCAGATACCAGCCCCCAATGAAATTCGTTTCACTGACCATTCCAAGGCGGTTCTTCTGTCGCGGTTTATTTTTGTTACTCAGGGATTTCTGTTTTATATTATCATTTCAAGCAAACTATTCGAATTTCTTCATAGGCATTTTGCTTATGTGACCCTATACAGAGATAGCTCCACAGTCAGCTAACAACATAAATGTCTTTGAGTGTGTGCATCGCTTATTCTTTTTGTTTTGGATAGGCAAATAACCATTTTGTGGGAAAGTGACCGTCCTTTTGACTTTCCGCTATCGGTGTTTCCTTTAGCGTCTAGTTAATTCATGTTTGTGTTTCTTTCCCTTTGGCGTCTCTGATGGGAGCTGTGGCTTAATTGTATCGATTCCTGATCATTGCCTTCACTTCTGTTGTAGTGTTTAATTTCTATTTCAAGCTCTTTTGATGGTTTACTAATTGGTATTAATCCAAAATTTTACGCATGGGAATATTGTTGAATTCTGTGAACTTTTATTGCATAATGGAACGGACACATTCTGTAACTTACAAAGCATGCCTTCTAATAATGAGCTTAGGATGCCTTTTACTTGGAATGCATTTTTGTTCAGTAGGAAAAAGACAAATTTATGGTATTTTTATATTTCAGGACACATGTCCATGAAAATGGAGACAACTTCAATGTCAGCACTGAACTGTCCTATTTGCTTCAAACAACTTTCCTCGCACTCCAACTTGACCACACACATGTTGATCCATTCAGACCAGAAAAGCTACATATGCGATATATGTCAAAGGTGTTTCAGACTTAAACACCATCTAAGACGACATAAAATAGGGGTTCATTTCAGTCATATGTTACAATAGTTTATGATGTTGGTGCTCAGAATGGTACGATAATATCCTTTAAAATAAAATCACGAAAGCGATATTACTGGACATATTTCCATCAAATATGATGATTATTCCACTGTGAATATTGAAGTGTAGCCTGCTTCAAACATTTTCCACGAGCTTGACCATGCACGTAAATTCACCCATACGAACCAGGCACGTATATGATATATGTAAAAGGCGTTTCAAACTTGAATTCCATCTAAGACGACATACTATGGCCGTCTGTTAAATAGGTTATGCTGAAAGTATTCATCATAGAAAAAGTAATACCGCTAATGAAATTTAACTCTAAAACTTGATAAACAATACAAATGCAGAATCCACAGAAGTTCATTCTTGAAGTTTGTAATGGCTCATTTATAAGGTGTGTACTGCCGATACGACCTGACAAAATCTACAAGAAGGCTTGAGCGACTAGCTAAGACTTAGCTCAGCCTGCGCATTCGCGCAGTCTGATCAGAGTATTCACTGATCACATGTACCTACTTTAGGCTTATATCTATGCATAGAGACATAAGCAAAAGGTCTTGTCATAGTGGATGGGTGCGCAGATTGATTTGAGTCTCTGCTGGTCGCACCGGTCTTATTGTAGGTTTTGTGTTTTAGGGCACTTTTAGCAGAAGTGACTCTAAAACCCTTTTAGTAGCATCAACCTGCACATATCAAGACTATTAGGGAGTAAAAAGGAAAGCCAGCTTTGGGTTGATAAGGATGGTATCTAAATGTTAAAGAAAATATTGCAGATGAAGCTTAGAAACTACTTTGAAATCTAAAGTCTGTTTCAAATGTTTTAATATCATTACCTGTTCTCTATTGTAATATTATCTCCTATTTCCCGTATGGCCAATGATTCATGTTTGACCATCTGACCGGTAGTTATCTTCTACTCTGACGTAAGTTGATTCTGAGCCCTGATCCCTTTACTCATACATTTTTGTTGTTGTTTTTTTGTTTGTTGCTGTCGTAACTCCATGCTGAGCTAGAATTCTTCCTTGAATACCTTTCTGTTATTTTATTATGCATGGAAATGCATTGGAATTGGTGACAAGGGTTGAGAAGTTAAAATTTCTCCCAGCCCCTTCTCCTCCCCGTAGTTTTCTTGCTGACCATCTAACTCATATATTTCGCAACAACCATAAGGAAGTGGGAAGGAATGACCGCATTTCAAAATGTAAAATGATGGTACTTTACAATGTGATCAACAAGCTGGGCACTGCATTGCTATGAATAAAGAATACATCTTAAATAAAAAACGACAACAGTGTGACGTCATCAAACAGCGGCTTTTAATCACGTCACCCGTCACGCTCTTTCGATTGGTGATTTGTTGCATAACAAAATATAGGGATCAACCATGGTTTTTCATGCATTAACATTTGCCGGGTCCCGAGGAAGCTGTTCGAACATGAGGCCGCCAGGCCGAATGTTCAAATATCTTCCGAGGGATCTTGCAAATGTAAATGCAATGAAATAACCATGGGTGATCGCTGTTCTTGCATCACTTACGATTCCGACAGCAAGTTTTGACGAAAACGCCCAAAAGCTCCATATAAACTCTTCAAATGTGACCGGCGAACCAACATGGCGGCCAGTTCAGAATGTTGTTTACAATGACGTTGTTACGCAGTAACCATTTGACGTCTTCATAGAACCCTAAAACGCTAGATTCAGGGCGATAACGTTACGTCACTCAACTTAAGGTAAACAAAGCAAGGCCCGTCTTGTGATATCAAAAGCTCAAAATCCATGTTCAAACAGCACGCGAATTTCATGATTTGAACATGGTTTTGCTGTTTGAGCACGGCTTTCGGTCCATTTGACAATGGCTTCAAACAGCCATGCGCATAGATATTTATGCAAGAACAGTTTAATTCCATTGCCTATATATGCACACTGTGTTAGAATTTCGGATATACGATCCGTACTTAAGGAAATGTGTCGATGGGTTAACTGACTAGCTTGACCTGATCTATATAGATCAAACCAACACCAAACAAACTCTGTAAATTGAATCTTGTTTTTTTGTTTCAGGCCACACACCTTTGCTTAAGACGAATATTCGGAAGTCATCACTGAGTTGCCCCATTTGTTTCAAATTGATAACTACAAGGAGTAATTTAAACAAGCACATGTTAATTCATTCTGACACGAAAAAATATCAGTGTGATATCTGCAGTAATAGATTCCGGTTAAAACAACACCTCATAAGTCACAGGATAAGAATTCATAGTTGGATTGATTGAGTTGCTTTTCTTGTACATAGAGAATACCAGGTTCGTGTCTTTTGATATCACGTTTATCATGCAAGGCTTCGAGAACGCTTGTAGAATCGCGAGGCTTGCCGAGCGATTCTACATGCGTTCTCGAAGCCGAGCCCTATAAACGTGATATCAAATGACACGAATCTGGTATTCTATTTATCAGTTTATCCCCTTGTAAACTCTTTAAATTGGCAGTTTACGTTCAGTTACCGATTTTCCTTAGTGCGTCCCAACATTCCTTTGCGTAATATAATTGATCAGTATATTTACTATCAGCTGACCATTATTTTTCTTTTGATATTTTCAATGTATATTTTTGTTTTCAATTTTCTAGTTATAATAACATTTTTGCCATTTTTCGGTTGTCCGTTTCATTCATAAAAGTGCAATGTCAAGATGACGTGATAAAGCTCACTTGACCTGAGATAGTATATTTTTATCAGGTCAATGCGTTACAATGCAATATATAGGGAGTAACTGATACATGTCTTTAGTAGCAGTGTGTCAAGTGTTACAAACAGTTTTCGGAAAGTGTCGCTGGGTTATTTGACTGACCAGCTTTACCTTAAACAGTGAAATTCCGCTATTAAGACCACCTAAAATTAAGACTCATTCTGCTTTAAAATGCTTATTCAGTAGTTTGCAGTTACTCTTTCTTTGTGTTTTCTGCATACAGTGTCCTCTGCTCATGACCACCTTTGGGACTGTTCAAAAGTGGTCTTAAAGACCACTTTTGAACTGTCCCAAAGGTGGTTTCTTTGTAGTAATTTACTGTATATACACTATGAACTGTACTTTAAACGTAATCCAAAACAAAACAAACGCAGTAAATTTAATCGTGTTTTATTTATTTTTTACTTTGCTTAGGATGGATATTCAGAAGTCAAGTCTTAGTTGCCGCTTTTGTTAGCTCGCCTGAGACGAAAGCTCATGTGAGGTATTAGTATGCCAATGCTCCGTCGTCCGCTACCCGTCGTCCGTCTCCATCGTCCGTTCACAATTACAAATAAGTATCTGATATCCCATGGCCCATCTTGATCAAATTTCATGTGAAGCATAATCAGATAGGGGGAACGGCTGTATAAGATTTTGGGGCTCAGAGGATAGGAATTCCAGCTGCCATGGCAACATATAGCTCCCATATAATAGGAAAACATTCAAAAATCTTTTCTGGAACCAGAAGGTCCAGAAGTTAGATATTTATTATGTCAAGTGGTCATCTACATAAATCCTGCTAATCATGCTCCTGGGCTCCAAACTGGCCACGCCCCAGGGCTCATTAGCTCCCATTGACTTGTAAAGGGAAAAACATAAAAAAATCTCTGAAACCACAAGGCCCAGAGCTTAGATATTTAGTAGCAGCAACGCCAAGTGGTCACCTACATAAATCCTGCCAGCCATGCCCCTTGGGTCCAAGTTGGCTCAATAGCTCGTATTGACTTATAGTGGGAACAACTTCAAAATTATTATTCTCTGAAGCCACAAGGCCCAGAGCTAAGATATTTAGTATGAAGCAACGTCAAGAAGTTAACTATATAAATCCTGCCAACCATGCTCCGGCGCTCATTAACTCCCATTGACTAATAAAGGAAAAAAAAAAACTTTAAAAATCTTCTTCTCTGAAACCACAGGTCCCAGAACTTAGACATTTAGTATGAAGCAACGTCAAGTGGTCACCTGCATAAATCTGCCAATCGTGCCCCTGGGGCTCAAATTGGCCGCCCCTGAGGCTCATTTAAGCTCCCATAGACTTATAATGGTAAAAACTTCAAAAATCTTCTTCTCTTAAACCACAAGGCCCAGAGCTTAGATATATAATGTGAAGCAACGTTAAGTGGCCACCTACATAAATCCTGCCAAAATGCCCCTGGGGTCCAAGTTTGCTCTGCCCCAGGGCTCATTGACTTATAATGGGAAAAACTTAAAAAATCTTCTGCTCTGAGACCACTAGACCCAGTGCTTAGATATTAAACGAGAAGCAATATCAAGTGGACACCTACATAAATCCTGCCAATGATGCCGCCCCCCCCCGACCACCCCGGAAATCAAGGGCGAGGATTGCGGCCTCGTAAAATCGATTTAAGCCACCCAGTGACATTATTTTCCAGTGTGGTTCCTCTGTCGTGGTTTATTTTTGTTAGTGTTTCTCATTGAGTGTGTGTTTTCTTTTTATATTTTTGTATTGGATAGCCAATTGGCCATTTTGTGGAAAAGTAACTGCCCTTACGGCTTACCGCTATTGATGTTTCCAATAGGGTCTAATTATTTAATGTTTTAGTTTCTTTCCCTTAAGGTGGGTCTGATGGGAGCTGTGAGTTAATTGTATCGATTCCTGACCATTGCCTTCACTTCTATCTTTCAAATTGATCATATCATGGTGCCCAATTAAAATGGGGAAAACTTCAAAAATCTTCTTCTGAAACAACTAGGTCCAGACCTTAGATATTTAGTATGACGCAACATCAAGTGGTCACCTACATAAATCCTGTCAACCATGGCCCAGGTCCAAATTGGCCACGCCCCGGGGCTCATTTTGCTGCCATAGACTTATGATAAACAAACTTCAAAAATCTTCTAAAACCACAAGGCTCAGAGATAAGATATTTAGCAAGAAGCAACGTCAAGTGGTCACCTACATAAGTTTTAAAAATTACGCCCCTGGTGTCCAAATTGGCCACGCCCTGCTTATTAGCTCCAACAGACTTACAATGGGAAAAACTTCAGAAATCTTCACTGAAACCACGAGGCCCAGAGCTTAGATTGTACATGTGAAGCAACGTCAAGTGGTCACCTACATTAATAAGTTCTGAAGTTAGATCCTTTGGAAGCAACCATGCCCACTGTTGTCCAAATAGGCCATGCCCTAGGAGGCCCCATTAGCTCCCGTAGACTAATAATGGGAACAAACTTCACAACTCTTCTTCTCTCAAGCCACAGGGCCCAGAGGTTAGATATTTAATACGCTACAACGCTAACTGGTCACCTACGTAAATCCTGCCAATCATACATGTGGCGCCCTAATTGGCTCATTTGCTCCTGTAGTCTTATAAAAAAAAAACACTTTAAACCACTTCTTCTCTGAAACCACAAGGCCCAGAGCTCATATATTTAGCCTGAAGGAACCTCAAGTTGTCATGTATATAAAGCAACCATGCTCTGAATCCAAGTTGGCCTCGCCCTAGGGCTCATTGGCTCCAATAGACTTACAATGTGGAAAACTTCAACATGTTCTAGGCCCGGAGCTTAGATATTTAGTATGAAGCAACGTCAAGAGGTTACCTACATAAGTCCTGCCAACCATGCCCCAAGGGTCTAAACTGGCCATGTCCCCGTGGCTCATTGGCTCCCATAGACTTATAATGGGAAAAATTTGAAAAATATTCTCTGAATCCATAAGACTCAAAATTTGGTTATTGATACGTAACAGTGTTAAGTGGTCACCTACAAAAATCCTGCCAATTACGCACATGGGGTCTAAATTGGCCACACGACATGGCTCGGTAGCTGCCATAAACTTAAAATGGGAAAAACTAAAAAAAAAAATCTGAAACCAAAAGGCTTAGAGCTTATATATTGAGTATGTAGCAATGTAAAATAGTCACCAACATAAATCCTGGCAATCATGCCCATAGGGTCCAAACTGGCGACGCGCCATGGCTCAATAGCTCCCGTCGAATTATAATGAAAAACACTCGTCTTCTCTGAAACCATAAGGCCCAGAGCTTAGATATTTAGTATGAAGCAACCTTAAGTGGTCACCTACAAACATTCTGCCAGCTATGCCCTGAGGGTCCAAATTAACCACGCCCAGGGCCCATTAGCTTCAATAGTCTTATAATGAAAGAAAATCTAAAATCTTCCCTGAAACGATAAGGCCCAGAGCTTAGATATATAGTATGAAGCAACGTTAAGTGGTCACCTGCATAAATCCTGCCAACCATGCCCCTAGGGCCCGAATTGGCATGCTTGGGACTCGATTGCTCCGATAGACTTATAATGAAATAATAATAATAAAATTCAATTCTGAAACCGTAAGTTTTGATATTTATTGTGAAGCAACGTTAAGTGGTCAACTTTATAAATCATGACAATCCTGCCCTGGCGTCCAAACTGGCCATGCCTAATGAATTACTATGCTCCCCTATATTTTAAATTGGAAGAACTTAAAACACCTTTCTCTGAAACAATGAGACACACAGGTGAGCAGTTTAGGCTAATTGAGCCTCTTGTTTAAATAAACACAATTCAATTCATTCTGACTAAAAAAAGTTTCAATGTGATATCTGCATTAACAGATTCAGGTTGAAACACCACCTAAAAAGTCAAGAGATAAGAACTCAATATTGGATTGATTGAGTTGCTTTCCTTGTACTAGTACATGACTTGAGCAACGGTGTGGTTAGTGTTACAAACCATTTTTCATCCGATAAAGATGACATTTTGGGTTGAGTTCTATAGGTATAACAGTCCACAAATGTCGGATAATACACAGAAAAAGGCACAAACAACTGAACCATCGGGAGGAATGACATTAAAGCACGAAGACTTTATGAGGCCTTCATGCTTTAGGAGGCCTACATGCGGACTGAACACATTATTTGTCTAAATCGCGACGGAAGTAAGGGCGAGCATTGTGGCCACGTAAAATCGATTTAAGCCCCCCCCCCCCCCAGTGGAATTCGTTTCCGCTGACCGTTCCAAGGCGGTTCTTCTGTCGCGGTTTATTTTTATGTTATGGTTTGTCTTTGGGTGTTTGTGTCACTTGTGTTATTTTATTTTGGATAGCCTGGTGGCCATTTTGTGGGAAAGTGACTGTCCTTTTTGCTTTCCGCTGTTGGTGTTTCCATTAGAATTGTTTCATGATTTTGTGTCTTTCCCGTTGGTGTCTCAGATGGGAGCTGTGGGTTAATTGTATCGATTCCTGATCATTGCCTCCACTTATATTTTATGCACACATAAAAACAATTCAATAAAATAAATAAATAAATAAACAATAATTTCATCCACAGTACAATCCCATTAACGTTTAAGAAACTTCTAAATTGGTATTATATATGGCGCTGCATGGTGTTGTGGTTATTACGTATGACGTTGCGTTGGAATTATTATGCAACGTCAAACTAAAAATAATAATTTAATCGGCTTTATGCATGGTAATAAAATGCCGAGTAAAGCAACGTGCATATCATGAATCAGGATTGAGGACTCAACATCAATCTGGCATCAGAGCAGAAGAAAACCACCCGTTAGAGCACAGAGGGACCGAATCCAGACCAAAAAGGATTTGGTCCCAGCCCTCTGAAGAGATTTTGGTTGAGTCGTCAAACAAACAAATAAACAAACAAACTGATTGCCCTGTTTCAGAAGTTATGTCTTACATCTGGTGCGCTCAAAGTCAGCGGCTTTAAGTTAAAAAAGGCTAAAGGTTGTGACATGGAGGACATGGCCCTTGTGACGTCACCTCTTTAGTTGGGATTCATGTAATTAAAATCACTAAATCAAAATCATCATTTTATCACATATTTTAGACAAAATGATACCGTTAGATATAGCAAGAAAGGGCCTTCAGAACTGTTAGATATAAACGGCCTTATTTGACCTTTATCGTGCTGAAACCTTGATGGGATGGGGAACCAAAACTTTGTTCAAAATGTCCAGGCCACGTGACTAAGATCGCTACCATGTCCATACATATGGTAAGAACTTTTGAAAACCTTTTTCTCGGGAATGCAATAACCGATTATCTTGAAACGTGGTATGCGGCTTTGGGGATTGGGAATCTTCCAAGTTTGTTCAAATGACGTCCCTTGGTTGATTATGATCTGTTTTTGCGCCGGGGTCAAATTTGGTCACATTGGCTTTTGTATTTGGAGAAGGTGAAACAGTGGATATTTCTGATCCAGCTGCAGCCTTTGGCATCACAGCTGACACATCCAGTCACATTAAAGAACGTTTTCAGGAATCAAAGTTCCATGCAATCTTCTGACCTTTTTCTGGATGCCTCGAATTCAGGGCATTACGCTAACACACCCGTGTGACATAGTGCATTTTTCACATCTCCAAAATGGCTGTTTTTCCGATGGAAATCCTTAATATTTCTGTTATAAATGCTCTAAACATAGGTTGAGGGTGCTCGTTAGAACCGCCTCAGTGAGGCGGTTCTAACGAGTACCCACAACCTATGTATTGGAGCAGAAATAAGGAATATGATATTTACCCCTGTAAACCTCAGTTTTCTCTATATAAAGTGGGGTTTAGGGGGGTCTTTATTTCACGGACTTGTTCACGTGAGGGTGGTTAGGTGAGGTGACGGTGTCTTGTGCCTAGCGTCATTTGAGCGTACGCATTACGAAAACACGCCTATGCAAATACATTGTAACACCGAAAAAATGAAAATTTTAAGATGAAAAGTTGATATTTTTTCTCATTTCTGCTCAAAATAATGATTTTGGGTTCTCGTCAGAACCGGGAGGCGGTTCTTACGAGTACCAACAATCTATATTTCAGAGCTGAAATAAGAAATATAAGATTTACCCCTGTAAACCCCAGTTTTACTATATAAAAGTGGGATTCAAGAGAGTCAAATTATATAGGCGTATTTTCGTGATGGACTGGTGTCGGCTTACAGTTCGGCAAGACTTGTCTTTTCACAAGGTAACGGTAGAGGGGGAATGTTTAGTTTCTTTAGTTTCAACACTTAAATTTATTTTCCTCTTTCTCCCCTGTCCTTCACTTTCGTATCCTCTACTTCTATTTTTATCCCTTTCTCTGATGACCCGTAAGTTTTGGATGTGATCATCCGGTGTTCCGTCTGACCTGGGCGGATCACAAAAATTTGGAGGTAGAAAAGCGAAGTTGTTTTTCTTGTTTATTGTTTCTAGTTTCTTGTCTAACTCATATCAGACAAACAGACCAGCAAAATATTATTTCTGGTTAACGTAGATTATTAATTCTTTCATTTGTAGTTTAATTTACATTGTTGACATAATTTTCCGACATTACCACATCAGTGGGTGGGGTAAACGCATAATGAATAATTTTTAAAGGCTTGCCACATTCATTTTTTCTGAAGAGCCAGAGATTTGGAATGGTCAGTAAAAATTTACTGCCATGGTTCTGTCGTGATTTACACAAGTTATTTGTTTAGTCCGCGTAAATTATAACTCCACTTTGAAAAGTGGGAATATACCAGTTTACATCTGTGTTGTCTGTTTTCATCTATTGTTATTTCTGTATTCCATTATGTATCGTCAAAGATTGCTCAAGAACCATAAAAGTTAGAAGCTTCAAGCTTTGCAGAGATTATCTTAACGTGTAAGTCTGTCACCCCATACTGGAACCTGATTTCCCAGCGGGCACACGTCGCTAGGGCAACGTCACGACGTTGCACCGACGTTGATGTGACGTTGCATAAACATCATGACGTTGCACCAACATTGGTGTGAGGTCACAATTACGTTATTTGCCTGCTGGGATGGTTCACAACGGTGTGGCTAAAACTGTTTGTGGAAAGGCACTTTAGCGGGGGTTAACAACCCTAGTTGAAAACACGGAAAATGCCAATTCTTGAAAACAATAGTCTCAATGAGTTGAATTGGGTTGTGGCTCAGTATTCGTGTGGTTTGAAGTATAAAAGTAGGTGTTCCATTACCCCACCTTTGCTTCCCTCTTTAATTGCACGCTGGTGGGTCAGGCCTCAGATTCTATGACGGCTCCAACGTAAAGGCTTATTGAAAATTATAGAGATAATGTTGGTTGGTGCCTGATGCTCTGTCTCTGGTCGGGCTCATCGGAGTCTAACTGTTGGTTTTCTTTTGCTCCAGCATTTCAGTGGTTTCTTGCTGTCGAGTCCTCACCGTTGTCTCACCTCTGTGGTTCTTTGATTTCTGTGTTCACGGAGATGTTGCACTGATGAGTTAGGAGGCCTTCATGCGGACTGAACAAATTTTTTGTCTAAATCGCGACGGAAGTAAGGGCGAGGATTGTGGCCACGTAAAATCGATTTAAGCCCCCCAGTGGAAATCTTCCACTGACCGTTCCAAGGCGGCTCTTCTGTGGCGATTTATTTATGTTGTTGTTTGTTACTTACTGTGTGTATCACTTGTGTCTTTTAATTTTGGATGGCCATATGGCCATTTTGTGGGAAAGTAACTGTCCATATGGCCTTCCTTTGTTTAGGTTTCCATTATGGTCTGGTCGCTTAATGTTTGTATTTCTTTCCCTTTGGTGTCTTTTATGGATGGAGTAAGTTAATTGTATCAATTCCTGATCTTTGTTTTACTTCTACTTTGCATATCAGGGCTGTTTTGTTTGTGCCGTGTGGCGGCTGTAAAAGGTCTCCCCGTACATGCATTTAATGCTCTTATTTTTCCAATCCTCAGGGATTGCTTATGCAATTGCTTTTCACTGTTCCATCAATTGACATCCTTTAGATACCTGTTGAAGGTCATTATTAAACCGATGTTCGTTCCTCGTTGTATAACAACTGCTTGTTTGACATCCCTGTACTTTAAGTAGACTAGGATGTTTTGTGGGCTTTTGTTGTATCTTCCTTCTATTCGAAGGAATCTTCTTCAGTAATTTTATTTATTTAATAACCGGTATTAACATCGCTTTAGTTTTGACGGTATCACAACCTTACTAACCAAAATGAGTATTACAAATGCATTTAAAATATCAATATCACCCCTTAGGTTACACTCTGCTTCTTCTGTACGGATTCCCCATTCTATTAAGAACTTTAATACTATGTTGCCTTCGGTATTGGTTAGACCCTTAAATTTGTCTTCTGTAACTTCAGTTAATCTCAAAGGAGCAGGCAATACCAATGTTTTTGGGAGTAGTCTTCGTATAAGACTATCTCCTCTCAAATCACCCATCCTTCGAAAATATACTAATCCGTGGAAAAGAAGTGGAATGTATCCTAGTATTTCTAAGTGCAATGCCAAGAGGTGCAGATGTTGTTCGCATTTAAGCACTGCGTCTACCGTTACTTCATCTGTAAACGGTAGACGCTTCTCTGTAGTTAACATGTCTGATTTGACATGACAGTCTACAGATTTAATTTATCTAATTACTTGACGTGCTGCAAACTGTAATATGCAGTACGTCGGTCAAACTAACCGCATGCTTAAAACTAGATTGAACGAGCATTATCGTAGAATGAGTAAGCCTAAGAAAACTGACACTTTCTTGTACCGTCACTTTCGACGTAAAGGTCATTCTGTAAATAACATTATTATACAACCAGTGGAAAAACTTTATTACGATGCAAATTCTACATCTAGATTCAAAATAATCAAAAGACATGAAGCTGAACTGAAATGGATTAAATTTTTACAGACCCCTTTTCCACTGGGATTTAATGACAACATTTATCATGAGGGTAATATTTCCAGAATGCCGGACTTTGATATTTTCTCACTCCTGGAATGTCGAAAACGCAGAACTAGATCTCACGGCACCAGGAAAAATGGTAACTTTAAACGTAAATCACGTGCGTTTAAACGAAACAATACTAGACTGAAGTGACTGTCAATTATATTATTAAATCATGGACGCCACTCTATGCTTTCATTTTTAAGTTCATTACCCGTTTCTGTTTTACGTCTTCTGGACACCGAGGCGAATAAATTCTACGATAGTTCTCATCAGTTATATGATGCGGCTCTCTTAACTAGAGGCTATACTCAGCATACTCTCCGTCCTTACATTGATTCTGAAATTAATCATAAACGTCATTTCTTCAAAATATCCTTCATTAATAAGGGTATGGATTTTATAGATTTGCCCAGTATCTTCCGTGAGAGATCGGTGCTTTCTTCCATTCCTGCTTATTTTCAAAATACTGAAACACCTATAATTTGCTATAAATATAACAAACCTGTTAAATCTATCATTTTTAATTTCAATAAACTTGTTTCAGATCTTGATATTGATACTAATACTCCTGATTCATGTGATTGTAAAAACTCAAAGTATTGCTATCCTGCTGCTGGTCATGTAATTACTGGCAATTTGAAAATTATTCCTGATTCTAGGATAAGGAATATAATTTCTAAAGGACCGAAATATCGGTTTCCTTCTAATATTGATTTCAGTAAATGTAGAGATGAAATCGCTGCTTCCTTGAATGAATTCGGTAATCGATGGTGTAAGCGAGAGTATGTTGAGTGTAAAGCCCTAAAGGACTGGAAACTTAGCATTTTAAGACTAGTGAATAAACGCATTTCTTTCTATTCTCAAAATACTAACTTATTACCTCCTAAGCCCAAGACGTCTTTACGTCATCTTAAACTAGGTATTCAAGAATTTCATAAGAAGTTTGTTTTGGCCCCTGCAGACAAGGCCGCTAACAACGTCGTTGTTGTGTGACGGCTCCACTATGTTAACACGCTTAAGCAGGAGCTTGGTGGTACTAAGGCCTATGAACTTCAGCCTTTGGCTGAAGAGAGAGCTATAGTAGATAAACATGTTTGTCTTTCCGCCACCAAGTTTGCTGTGTGTGTTAACGAAGGCCAAGACAAGCTTCCTACGCTATACTGGTTACCAAAACTTCATAAAAAACCTTACAAAGCACGATTTATTGCAAATTCTAGTTCTTGCACTACCACTGAACTTTCTAAATTATTAACTTCCTGTCTTACTGCTATTAAAACGCATGTAATTAAATATTGTGATAAAGTCTTTGAAAGATCAGGAAGAAATCTGTTTTGGTCTATAAAAAATTCGAATGAGGTTTTAAATAAATTGAAATCTAGACAGTTTTGTGCTTCTAGTCTGTCTACCTACGATTTTTCCACTCTTTACACTACACTTCCTCATAATCTTATAAAAGAAAAGTTTAATGATTTAATTGAATGGGCTTTTCACAGAGAAGATTCTCTCTATCTTGCATGTAATGTCAGAAATGCATTTTTCACTTCTAAAGAGCATAAGAATTATACACTTTGGTCATGTCAGAAAGTGTGTGATGCCCTCACCTTTCTACTTGACAATATTTATATTAGATTCGGTACTAAGTTATTTAGACAAATTGTGGGTATTCCGATGGGTACTAATTGCGCACCTCTTGTGGCTGATCTGTTCTTGTATTGTTATGAAAGAGACTTCATTTTGTCGCTTTCCATTGATAACCAATCTGAAATTATTGAAGCTTTTAGCTCTACTTCTAGATATTTAGATGATTTATTAAATATTGATAATACCTATTTTGATGGTTTGATCAGTCAGATTTACCCCCTAGAACTTCAGTTAAATAAAGCAAATTCTTCTGATACCGAGGCCCCGTTTTTGGATTTACATCTATCTATTGTAGATGGATTTGTTTCGTGCAAAATTTATGATAAACGCGATGACTTTGATTTTGAGATTGTAAATTTTCCTTTTTTGGATGGTGATGTTCCTCGTGCGCCATCCTATGGCGTTTATATTTCGCAATTAATTCGATTTGCTAGAGTGTGTAGTCATGTAACTGACTTCAACACTCGTAATAAATTATTAACGGCTAAACTCCTTAATCAGGGTTATCGGTACCATAAACTACGCAAAGCCTTTTCAAAATTTTATAGACGCCATTCTGATTTAATTTCAAAATTCAATATTGGACTTAAATCTCTTCTGCAACAAGGTCTATCGGAACCCGAATTTTATGGTGACTTAGTATATAAATTCAGAAAAATATATAACCGCAATGACTTCAGCACCCAATTTCGTAAAATCATTCTTCGATATAAAAAGATTGGGTACAACATGGATATTATACGACAGACTGCATGCATGGTAGTTAACCCAATCACGGTTGGCAACTTTGCTTCCCTCTTTAATTGCACGCCGGTGGGTCAGGCCTCAGATTCTATGACGGCTCCAACGTAAAGGCTTATTGAAAATTATAGAGATAATGTTGGTTGGTGCCTGATGCTCTGTCTCTGGTCGGGCTCATCGGAGTCTAACTGTTGGTTTTCATTTGCTCCAGCATTTCAGTGGTTTCTTGCTGTCGAGTCCTCACCGTTGTCTCACCTCTGTGGTTCTTTGATTTCTGTGTTCACGGAGATGTTGCACTGATGAGTTAGGAGGCCTTCATGCGGACTGAACAAATTTTTTGTCTAAATCGCGACGGAAGTAAGGGCGAGGATTGTGGCCACGTAAAATCGATTTAAGCCCCCCAGTGGAAATCTTCCACTGACCGTTCCAAGGCGGCTCTTCTGTGGCGATTTATTTATGTTGTTGTTTGTTACTTACTGTGTGTATCACTTGTGTCTTTTAATTTTGGATGGCCATATGGCCATTTTGTGGGAAAGTAACTGTCCATATGGCCTTCCTTTGTTTAGGTTTCCATTATGGTCTGGTCGCTTAATGTTTGTATTTCTTTCCCTTTGGTGTCTTTTATGGATGGAGTAAGTTAATTGTATCAATTCCTGATCTTTGTTTTACTTCTACTTTTTATATATAATGTCCACCGAATCGAGTTTCTGTGATCCATTCTCAAATATTAAACAAAACTGCATTTCTTTCGGAATTTCGAAAATCATTCTTCGATGGTACAACATAAATGTCATACGACGGACTGCATGCATGGAAGTTAACCCGATCAAGGTTGATTACTTTGCTTCACTTTTTAATTGCACGCCAGTCGGTCGGTCCTCAGATTCTATGACGGTTCAAGCGTGAAGGCTTTTGTTTGTTTGTTTGTTTGATTTGAGGTATAACGTTCCCGTCAACACTGTAGAGGTCATTTTGGAGACGTTGCTTCCAATTTTGTGGGACTTTTACCCGACATTGAGAAGAAATGACATCTCAAGCCCTGCCACTTTATGAAACCAATAGGGTTAATAAGCATGGACGGGTCCGACTCGCAATGCTTCGCCAGGGCAGGCTTAGATCCACTAAGCGGTTTACCAGTACTCGTGTGCGGGTCGGATCGGCTCTGCGTGGAAGCATCATGCAGCCCATCCATTTCTTCAAGCCCCGATGGGTGGGGGCACAAGCGTGAAGGCTTACTTGGATTTAAAATTTAATTTTATGTAATGTTGGTTGGTACCTGATGCTCTGTTTCTGGTCGGGCCCATCGGAGTCTAACTGTTGGTTTTCGCTTGCTCCAGCATTTCAGTTATTTCTTTCTGTCGAGTCCTCATTGTTGTTTCGTCTCTGTGGTTGATTGATATTTGTGTTGCATTGATGATTTATGCGGACCGGACATTTTTTTTTGTTGTCTAAATGGCGACGGAAGTAAGGGCGAGGATTGCGGCCGACTAAAATCGATTTAAGCAAATCCCCCACCACCCCTTCCCCCACCCCCAATCCACTCCCGCACGTGAAATACTTTTCACTGACCGTTCCAAGGCGGTTCTTCTGTCGCGGTTTATTTTTGTTGTGTTGTTGTAGTTCGTCTTTGTGTATCGCTTATATCATTTTGGCTTTCCGCTATTGATGTTTCCATTAGGGTCTAGTTATTTCATGTTTGTGTTTCTTTTCCTTTGGTGCCTCTGATAGAAGGTGTGGGCTAATTGTATCGATTCCTGATCATTGCCTTCACTTTTATTTTCCTGGAAAGGCGTATGCCTAAGCGGTTAACCAGTGCAATGCACAGTTTTTCCCAGAAACTGACAACTGGCCTTCTTGAATCAGCAGAAAGCAGATAATGTCTATAGAAAATATTGCATGGTCAATCCCTTCAAACCATGTAACTGGATCCAGCGGGATCGAACCCATGACCTGTCAGGCGCACATCCAACTGAACCACTAAAAACAAACCGACCTACGAGAAAAGACAGTACATATGTCTAGCCATCGAAAGAAGAGAAAACAAGAATCTGATATTATGTTCTCTTGTAGATGGGCATTTTCAGCCCAAAGGATGACCGTGCTACGCCGAGGTTCCGATCAGCAGGACCATCCGAGCTTTGGAAGCGCCTATCTACAACAGAAACCCATGTTAGATTCTTTTTCTTGCACAAAACCACCGAAAATTTTCACTAGCTCGGCTGTTTTCGAAGAAAACGACGAGGTATTGTCATAGCTCTGGCGTCGTCTGCGTCGTCGTCGTTTGCGTCGTCTGCGTCGTGCAAAAACTTGAGATATTTACTTTAAACTCGGACGAGTTGTTTACTGAACATATTTACTTGAAACTCGGATTAGTTGTTCATTATGAAAAGGGGAACTCATACGAATAGGTGAGGTAACCCTAAAAATATTTTTGGCACAGTTATGCCCCTTCTTCGACTTAGAATTTTTGCAAAAACTTGGACATTTTGTACTATCTCTGTCTTTACTGAACATATTTACTTGAAACTCGGACTAGTTGTTCATTATAAAAAGGGGAACTCATACCAATAGGTGAGGTAACCCTCAAAATAATTTTGGCACACTTATGTCCCTTTTTCGACTTAGAATTTTTGCAAAAACTTGGACATTTTGTAATATCTCTGTCATTACTGAACATATTTACTTGAAACTCGGACTAGTTGTTCATTATAAAAAGGGGAACTCATACCAAAAGTTGAGCTAACCCTTAAAATATTTTTGGCACAGTTATGCCCCTTTTTCGTCTTAGAAATATTGTTTAACTTAAAGAAACTGCAGCCGAGGGTTGAGACCCGCATGCGGTGCTCTTGTTTTACTTTAACGTTGTATGTTTCGCGCACTATATTTATGTAGAACACCGGGGTAAGAACAGAATTTATATCCCAGATTTAAACCATGGATTTACTCAGCTGGTGTGGAAGAACACTTTTTCACATGAAGACACGTTCAAGACGCAAAACGACACTTGCAGCAACAGAACAACGTCAGTACTGTACATTCATTTAAATAGAGCATTATTTTGGTCAGCGGGACTTCAGTTCCTTATTTTATGAATTTTCAACTTTTGCGTTTGCAAAGCATAAAATATCCATTAAACAAATGTTCGAACGTATGGCTGCCGTACAAACTGCACTTCATCATAGTGTATATTACATGTACTAATCTTTTGATTATTGATGCCATTGTTGAATTACGTAAATATTTCAGGTCTCTGATGAGGTCTATTTGGTCGGAACTAGCTACCCTGGCCCAGAAAAACTTGAAAACTTCATAATGTTCATTTCTATGCTGGACAGTTAGCTTCCAAAGGCTAGCATTTTCATAGAACATAGTTTCTCAGTAAAGGCTCAATGAAATACCTTTCCTGCTCTACTTGTCGATGCATTTATCTTCTGCTAAAACACCACTCCCGTTCACACGCACATATGTGACTTTACATTTATAACTATGACAGGTCTCGATAGCTCAGTCGTATATGCCTCCGACTAGTAGTTAGGAAGTCGCGGGTTCGATACCTCCCGGTTCTGCAACATTCTGTGAAGGGGATTGATCATGAAATCTTTTTTACGGCTATTTTTCGTCTTCTGCAGATTCATGGAGGGTCATTGCCAGTTTCTGGAATTGCTAGTTTCTGGCGAAAGAATAATCAATGTATTGGTTAACTGTTTATGTATAAGCCTGCACAGGAAATGTATGATTAGATTAATTGATGGGTCCGTAGGGTCTGCACCGTTTAATTGCAAACAAACAAACAGACGAACATTATCAAGTTATAAATAGACCTTCAGACAAACGAACGAAGTAGCCTCATTCGAAGGTTTTCGTTTATATGATTTGAAATAATAGATTCAAATAAACTCCTAGTTCAATGGGGTTTCCCATCCCAGGAAAAATATGCACTTTCAAAAAGCACTTATTTTAATGGTAAAAGTTGAAATTTAGGCTTTCATTGTTGCAGGGCACCTTGCCAACTATCGTGATATCATACCAAAAACAGGAAATCAGTGTCCAGTCTGTGATATAGTGATAGGCTCCAGATCAAATTTGGCCAGACATATTGAGATTCACAGCACCATCAAGAGGTTTCGATGCGAGATTTGCCAGAAACAGTTTCGAAGAAAACATCACGCACTGCGGCATCAGATTATGGTGCACAAGTTGCAATTTGAGTGAATACAGTGAAATTCCTTTATTAAGACCACCTTTGGGACTGTTCAAAAGTGGTCTTTAAGACCACTTTTGAACAGTCCCAAAAGGTGGTCAATGATCAGAGGACAATGGGGGCAGAAAACACAAAGAGAGATTAAGTGCACCCTTCAAAATAAGCTTTTTGAAGCAGAATTATTTTAGGTGGTCGTAATAGCGGAATTTCACTGTATTTACATATGAGCCAGAAGAGTTTGAAATGGTAGAATACAGCTAGATTAGGGCGCATGAAATTTCTGGAAAACGATTGTCTGCATTTGAGAGTTTGACAATTTGTTTCGAAGCTAGCATTATACATTGTATACATTTTAGAGAGGTCTGTAATGTATATTAATGCGGCTCTTTCTGTTTTATACAGGTATGCTTTTTATAGACGTACCGTTTATCTTTTATGTAGCTGTAGGATGATAAGATAAATATTGATCAATAAATGTATGGAAATCAAAATTTCAAATATTTGTAAGCTTCATTTGATAATGGACTTTTCTTTTAGAATGTATTATTTGGGGGTTTAGAGTGATTATCTGTTTGACAGCCCGTTATAGGAGTTGTTTTTTTTTTGTTTTGGTTTTACGGCCCTTTCAAGATTATTTCACTCATATCGAGCCGATCGTTAATCAGAGGTGGGCAAAAACCGGAGTATCCGGAAAAAACCCCACCTGACCTTCCGTTGCAGAACTTGACGTCTCACATGTGACCCGAGCGAGGCTCGAACCACAGCGGTGAGAGACCTAATGATCAAGAGTCAAAGCTCCTAACCACTAGGCCATGGAGGCCCGTCTCCCTTATAGGAGTAAATGTGAAAATCGGCAATTACAAAAAAAAAAGAATAAACTAAAAATAATAATAATAATTTTTATAATAAACTTGTTAGCTGATCTAAGTTACAACTCTTTGTTGTTTTTATGCTAAAAATACGTTTTGTGGCTGTGAAAAGTTGAACCACGGTATTTGTTTGCTTGTATTGGAATTTAACGGCTCAGTCAACACTATTTTAGGTAATTTTTGAGCCGGTCAGTTTACCTATCCACACTTTTCTTGGGCAGGCTTATACGTAAGAGGTAATCAAGTACAGTGCACATTTTCCGCCAGAAACTGAAAACTGCCCTACTTGAATCAGCGGAAGGCCACGGTATTTGAGTTTTTACAGAGCATGTATTAAATTGAAATCTTTTAGTTTCTTTATATTTTACGGAGTTGAACTGGTGCAGTGTATGAAATAGATTTTCGTCTTTTTCTGTAGTTTTTAGCTCACCAAAAGCCGAAGGCTCCGGGTGAGCTAATAGGATCGACATTGTCCGTCGTAGTCGTCGTCGTCGTCGTCGTCTGGGTCTGCATTTTCTGCGTTGTCGTCGTCAACACTTTCAAACGGCATCTCCTCTTAAGGCACTGGGCCGATTGGGCCCAAATTTTATCTGTAGCATCCTAGGGCTGGGGGATTGAATGTTTTTTTAGCTCACCTGAGCACAAAGTGCTCAAGGTGAGCTATTGTGATCGCTTTGTGTCCGTCGTCCGTCCATCCGTCCGTCAACAATTTCTTTAAATGACATCTCCTAGGCAAATGGCCGGATTTCAAAATTATATCACAGAAATATTCCTCTGTTGACCCTCTACAAAAATTGCTAAAATGGTTCTGCTCCGCTGAACAAAATGGCTGCCAGAGTTAAAAATAGAAAAACCTTTAATCTCCTCCTAGGCCAATGTCCCGATTTCAAAATAATTTCACAGAAATGTTCCTTGGGTGACCCACTACCAAAATTGCTAAAATGGTTCCGCCCTGCTGAACAAAATGGCCGCCACATCTAAAAATAAAAAAAAACCTTAAAACGATACCTCCTCCTAAGCCAATGGCCGGATTTCAAAATCATTTCACAGAAATGTTCCTCGGGTGACCCTCTACCAAAATTGCTAAAATGGTTCTGCATGGTTGAACAAAATAGCTGCCAGAGCTAAAAATAGAAAAACCTTTTAACCACATCTCCTCCTAGGCCAATGGCCCGATTTCAAAATGATTTCAAAGAGAGGGTCCTTGTCTGACCCTCTTCTAACATTGCTAAAACGGTTTCGTTTTGCTGAACAAAATGGCCACCAGAGCTAAAAATAGAAAACACGTTTAAACGACATCTCCTCCTAGGCCAATGTCCCGATTTCAAAATAATTTCACAGACATGTTCCATGGGTGACCCTCTACCAAAATTGCTAAAATGTTTTTGCTCTGCTGAACAAAATGGCCACCAGATATAAAAATAGAAGAACCTTTAAACGATATCTGCTCCTAAGCAAATGGCCCGATTTTAAAATCATTTTACAGAAATGTTCCTCGGGTGACCCTCTACCAAAATTGCTAAAATTGTTCTACTCCGCTGAACAAAATGGCCACCAGAGCTAAAAATATAAAAAAAAACAACCATTAAACGACATCTCCTCCTAGGCCAATGACCTGATTTCGAAATAATTTCACAGAGACAGTCCTTGGCTGACCCTCTACCAAAATTGCTAAAACGGTTCTGCTTTCCTGAACAAAATGGCTGCCATACTTATGCAGAAATGTTCCTAGGGTGACCCTAATCCAACCTTGCGAAAATGGTTTTATTCCAATGAACAAAATGGCCACCAGAGTTAAAAATACAAAAGACCTTTAGATGACAGTTTCTCCTAGGCCAGTGGCTAGATTTCCGATTTCGAAATAATTTTACTGAAATGTTCCTTGGGTGACCTTTTACCAAAGCTGCTAAAATGGTTTCCCTTGTTGAACACAATGGTTGTTGGATATTATTATTGTAGGTCTAGCCTGCCCCGTAAGGTGGTGCAATTTGAACCATCTATGCACATGAACTATATTGGTTTCATTGGGTGGCAGGACTTGAGATGTCTTCTCAGTGTTGGGTAAAATTCCAACAAAATTGGATACAACATCTTCAAAATGACCTAACTAGTGTTGACTGGGACGTTAAATCTCAATTTAAACAAAAAGGGCATAAGAGGACAAGTCTGATCAGGATCCACACTGTTTGCAATAATGACTTTAAAGTAACCAGCCAACACAAAGCAGATGATAATTCAGAAGGGTTAAACAGAAACATCTTAATCACTCTTTGAAATTGTACATTCATATAAAAACAACAAGGTTTTAGACCTGTCAAACTATCAACAGGCAGTTGAAGATAGACTATTATACATAGCTCTGCCACTGCTTGCATAATATGGTATGAATCAGTAGGACTCAAAAATAACTGTGAAGTGACTAATATTGTTATGCCAGAATGTATACAAATTAAATTGTGCAGTGACGGTGGCTCTCATTGTATAATAGAAGTCACTTAGAGGTTAGGACCCAGGTGTTTGACATAGTTATAAACAGAGCTGCAAACATGGGCTAGATAACTACTAGGCTCTTGAAAATAATATAGGTGGCTTAAGGATCTGCGCTGCAGTATACAGAATCAGCACCAAAAACTGTTTATTTTGGATGGAGTGATGTAGATAAGGTGGGTATATGTTGATAGTTAAAGGATAAGTTTCCTTATCGATAAAACATATGTTGTGGGTATTTATTAGAACCACCTTGCTCTTAATGAATATATACACACCATACATTTTTATCGAAAAATAAGGGAGACTTTAGCTAATGTACCATTAAATACCCACCAAATAAAGATTTGACTGATTGATTGTTTTGGGTTTAATGGCACGTCAACCCTTGTGGGTCATTTTGTGTCCTCTCAGAGAAACGGAGAAAAGACGTAGGAGAGATAGCAGAGGATATGAAAGTGAGGGACAGAGGAGAAGAGGCAAATGAATGTAAGGAAATGTATATAGAAACAGAAGAAATAACATTCCCCCCTCTACCCATACTTGCAGCAAGGACAGTAGGCCTTGTCCAACTGTGAGACAATATCAGTTGGACACAAGAATGATGCAAGATACACTTATAGAGATTTAATTAGAGTATTAATAAATGAATTCTGAACCAAGGCACGGAAAGGAATCAAGCTGGCATATAGTATTGGCATGCCTAAATAGTGTTGACATGGATGTAAAGCTCAACACAAACAAACAAATTAACCCTTGCCCTGCTGAGCCTGGATATGCCTTATCTTTCAAACAATGTAGATTCTGATCAGAAGGCTTCTTGGCTTCTAAAGAAGCCATCTGATCAATATTTACACTTACATTCAGTTTGTGAATTATATGAATAAATTACTTCATTTTAACCCAGTTTGTGCCGAAAACTTAGAATGGGATACTGGCAACCCGGGATTGGCAAACAGTGAAGGCCCAGACCAGATGCTGCAGAACTTGACGTCTGATCTGGGCCTACATTGTTTGTAAAAGGTTCTGCCATTTTCCATATTAATTTTAAACATAATATATCTTGTCACCCCTAAATTTTGAAAAGCACTCCTGTATTACATAGGGAAGAAGATTCCATTTGAGACAAAATGGGTGAAGGTGGGACAGAATGTCTACAGATGTTGTTCCTGAAACCTGCATTACTGCTGTTTAAAGGGAATGAGAAATCATTCTATAATCAATAAAATCTAAAAATTGTCAATTACCACACTCTGCTTGTGAGATTCGGAGGTTTATACACAGGGTAATAAATACTCTGTAGGCAGGTAAACATGTGGAATCTTGTTTGTTTGATTGGAGGTTTAACGTCCCCGTCAGCACAATTTAGGTCATTTTGGAGACGGTGCTTCCAATTTTGTGGGACTTTTACCCGACATTGAGATGAAAAATAGATCTCAATCCCTGCCGCCCAATAATACAATAGGGTTTATAAGCATGGACGGGCCGACTCGCAGATATTTTCCTGGGCAGTCTTAGACCTTCTAAGCGGATTACTACTGCTAATGTGCGGTCAGTATCAACTCTGCGTGGAAGCATCGTGCAGCCCAATCTATTTCTCCAAGCCCCAATGGGCGGGACCGATAAACATGTGGAATCATCTGCTAGAGAAATGTGAGTGAGGAAATTCTGCTAATTGATCAGCTGCTTAGTCACGTGGTGCGGTGACGTCAATCCTGACCATGTCCATGGACTAGAGCTACAGAAAACAAACCTAGGTGTATCAATTTGGCCAGGAAAAAAAAAGAACAGAAAAAATGGAAGAAATATGATTGAGGTTGAAACTCCTTCCATTGTACTGACCATATACCGGTATATGTTTGAGTCTGTGCAGATGTGTCACTGGTGACACTTTTCAGTTGGATGGGTCATACACCCATGCCGCTGATGAGTCCCTTAGGCAAACCAATCAAATTACTTGGTGTGATTTATTCCTATAAATTCACCAGTTGAATGACAGTGTGCTGAGCCAGTTCATATGGCTTTTGCGGAAGCCTGCATTCTTTGCAAAGGTAGGGGTGGATGGGTAAATATATAATAAAGCATAATTGCTGTCACAAGCATCTATAAAGTTAGAAGGGATAATGATTTTTGAAAGTTGATTTTTAAATCAAGTTTCTTTGTCATTACATTTCTACTTCCGGTACTGGGCCGCGTTGCTCCACTTCCGTTGTTCGTACGCTGCATAAAATAGTCCAAATGAACTCTTGAAAATTAATTTTGCAGGCCGGCCCCGCATGGAACGTCTTTCAAAACATTTCAGTTTTCGAGACTTTATACGGATCGAATATAAATTGGCACAGAAAGACGAATTCTGAAAAGAAAACAGTACTCTGGAACTATTTTCCTACGCGCTTTTCGGTGATATTTATGTTTTACTCTTTCATCCCTGAGTTTCTAAACAGGACTCTTCTCGCTTTAAATATATTCTTATAGAAAAGGATTTCTGATTAGTTCACTGACAGGATGACAAACAGTGTACATGTAGATTCTGGCGAGACGTTCTAGCTGCGTGTCGTCTTATCAGGATCTACAAGGTTTGCATAGATACAGTGTATTTCTACCTCGGCGTCTGCACCGGTCTACAGGGTTAAAAGGGTTAGCTTATCATTGACCAACTAAACAACCCCTTACTGACCTACAATTTGCCTGCTTTCGAGAGCTCTAATATTACAAAACACGTGTTGTTTAAATCAAGTTACGTACTTTAGCAAATAGTAAAGAAACCGATCAGACGCATCATTCTGTGGGCTCTAATCTATCTTAACTGTTTCCAAATGTCACAGAATTGAAACAATTGACATTAATGGGTTAATGTTTTAGGACCCCGTACAGGTGGGAATAAACGTATTTTAATTCGCCTTGGGTAAACGCGGTGTCTGACCAGAGTTATAATGTCTAAATCAAATGGTTTAAAAATGATCTTTTTTGTCAAGTTATTTTCCTTTTCATGTCCCGACGCCCCAAGGAACATAGCTCCAAGCGGCTGTACAACCTATGTGTATCGTCGTATCAATGCGACGTTGATGCGACGTTGCTAAGACGTCATTAGCCCGCTAGGAGATTGATTGATTGATTTAAGGTTTAACTTCCCCATCAACACTGTAAAGGTCATTTTGGAGACTTGCTTCCAATTTTGTGGGACTTTTACCCGACATTGAGATGAAATGACTTCTCAAGCCCTGTCGCCCAATAAGGTTTATTTGCTTGGTCCGCCTCGCACCGCGGTTCCTGGACAGGCTTAGATCCTCTAAGCGGTTTATCAGTACTAGTGTGCGGGTCGGATTCAGCTCTGCGTGGAAGCATCATGCAGCCCATATATATTTCTTCAAGCCCATATGGGCGGGGGTCTCCCGTTAGGAGAACTTCTCTGTAAGATTATTAGCAGATATGTACTGAGCTAATTTAGAAATTTATGGTTGGACCATGAAGAAATTGGTTGGCACGTTTATCTTTCTTTCTGCCGTACTTTCTTCGGGGGGTAGTTGAGTGAGGCAATGGCGATGTGTTTCTTATGTCACTGGGGAGTCCAGCTGATATTGACTTACAGTTGGGCAACACATGCTGTCCTTGTAGCAGGTAACGGTAGAATGAGGGAGTGTTGATATTTCTTCTGTTCCTACACTTCCATTCATTTTCCTCTTTCTCCTCTGTCCCTCACTTTCATCCTCTCTACAACGGCCCTGCCCATCGGGGCTTGAAGAAATATATGGGCTGCATGATGCTTCCACGCAGAGCTGAAACCGACCCTCACACGAGTACTGGTAAACTGCTTAGAGGATCTAAGCCTACCCAGGCAAAGCGGTGCGAGTCGGCCCGTCCATGCTTATGAACCCTATTGGTTTCATTGGGCGGCAGGGCTTGATATGTCATTTAATCTCAATGTCGGGTTGGAAGCAACGTCTCCAAAATGACCTTTACAGTGTCGACGGGGACGTTAAACCTCAAATCAAAAAAAAAAAAAAAAAAACATCATCTTCTCTACTGTCTCTTCTATCTCTTTTCCCCTTTCTCTTGGAGAAGACAAAAATGATCCACTAGGGTTGCCCTGTCGTTAAACTCAAAACAATCGATGAATAATTTTTCTTTGTCGAATTTTTTAACCCACTTAGATTAGACCTTGTCAAATCAGAACCAGACTCAGAATTGTTACTGGTGACACGTCAAATGTCATTCATACACCAGGACCTGTGATATGGGAAGTTAGTCTCTATATTTGTTTCAACAAAATATCTAGATAACTGCTTGATCTACGACTAACATTGTTATATAATAATTATTCCTCATAAATCAACTTTCCTCAGTACTTTCAGTACTTTGATTTTTATTATCATTATTTTGATGTTTTCTTTTATTTTGATCACACGGCCCTTTCAAGATTATTTTCCCCACGCTTTTCGAAGAAAAAGTGGGGATATTGTAATTGTCTTCGTCGTCCGTACGTCCGTCCGTGGGTCTTACCGGATAACTCCTCCTAGACGGTTATAGATAGAAACTTGAAACTTTGGGAACTGATAAATCTTTGGTCTGGGGCGTGCATGACACTTTCGGAATTTTGATCACACCCCTACCGGTGGGCCCAGGGGGTGGGGCCCGCGGGGGTCAAAAATCAAAATTTCCAGAACATGGTCGTGTAATATATCAACGCGAACGGCATGATGAGTAGAAAACATTACAACCATAATTTGACCCCTGGGGTCAATTTTGAGGTCAACCGAGGTCAAAAACTGATTTTGACCCATTTACCGGATAACTCCTCCTAAACGGTTATAGACAGAAACTTGAAACTTTGGGAACTGATAGATCTCTGGTCTGGGGAGTGCATGACACTTTCGGAATTTTGATCACACCCTACAGGTGGGCCCAGGGGGTGGGGCCCGCGGAGGTCAAAAATAAAAATTTCCAGAACATGGTCGTGTAATATATCAAAGCGAACGGTATGATGAGTAGAAAACATTACAACCAAAATGTGACCCCTGGGGTCAATTTTGAGGTCACCAGAGGTCAAAAACTGATTTTGACCCCTTTACCAGATAACTCCTCCTAGACGGTTATGGATAGAAACTTGAAACTTTGTGTACTGATAGATCTTTTGTCTGGGGAGTGCATGACACTTTCGGAATTTTGATGACACCCCTACAGGTGGGCCCAGGGGATGTGGCCCGCGGGGGTCAAAAATCAAAATTTCCAGAACATGGTCGTGTAATATATCAAAGTGAACGGCATGATGAGTAGAACACATTACAACCAAAATTTGACCCATGGGGTCAATTTTGAGGTCACCAGAGGTCAAAACCTGATTTTTACCCCTTTACCCCCATACATTACTGTTACCGGATAACTCCTCCTAGACCGTTATAGATAGAAACTTGAAACTTTGGGAACTGATAAAACTTTGGTCTGGGGAGTGCATAACACTTTCGGAATTTTGATCCTACCCCTGGGAGTGGGGCCAGGGGTGGGGCACCTTGGGGATTAAAAAATCAAAGTTTTCAGAACATGGTCGTGTAGCATATTAAATCGGACGGCATGATGAGTAGAATACATCACAAAAAAAATGTACCCCTAGGGGATGGCCAAGGGGGTGGGGCCCGCGGGGAAGCGTGGGGATATGCGATGGCTTGCCATCGACTGCGCGATTCTAGTTTCACTTATTTCGAGCTGATTGTTAATCAGAGTAGCGGGAGAAAAACCACCTGACCTGTTGCAGAGCTTGACTGGATAACGAATTTACATAAATAGTCAGACACTTCAACTCATTATCACTCTTGTTCTGAAATTCTTAAAAGTACAATTTACTGCAATCTTATACAGTGATGAGGCTACAGATAAAGAGGGATAACGATAATAATGAAGCACAGATTTTTATTTTTGCATATGCTGTGGGTACTTGTTAGAATCGCTTCATTTGGGTGTTTCTAACAAGTACCCACAACATAATATTTTATGGAATAACTCAAACTTATCTTCCGTCTCTTTTTTCTGTCATAAGACAGTATGTTGAGGTTGTAGAAATTTCATTATTCCATTTTTGTCGCACCTGCTTGAAAGCAAGGCACTATGTAAGTATAAGGTTTTGCTCATTTGTCCATCAGTCCCACCATTAACATTTATGATCCTTCAAGTCATTTAGGTGGTCTGAATATAGGTACTTTATATTTTGAGGCCCATAGTCACTTGTTCTCAATTACATAACCTGTTTGTCTGTGTCACTGGGAGCTGCACACCTTTGGTTTGATTCACTGAATTAAAAAGAATAAGCACTTTACTGGTTAATCGCTTAAGTGTAAGCATGTGGTTAGGCATACTGACTACTTGCCTAATAAACCAAGTTTCATGGGTTCAGTCTCATGCTTCTCCACACTTGAGGCGTTTTTGATGCCAAGAATCCACATCCTTTGAACACAGTGATTGAATTTAAGAAACATTTTACAAAATCTCCACCCAAGTTCTTTAATGGTTCTGCTACATTGAACAAAAAGCACATAGAAAAAAATAAAAACAGCATCAAAAGATAATACAACTTGACTCAGGTGAGCGAATTAGGTCCATCATGGACCTCTTGTTTTTTTGAAAATTTGTTCTTTAGTTTTGGTTGCTATGGCAACTTGAGAGTTCCCATAGACTTATAATGGGGAAAATTGAAAAATGGCATTTACTGCTAAGTCATTGCAGATATTTTGACAAAACGTTTATAGAAAGTAGAAGTAAAACAAAGATCAGGAATCGATACAATTAACTTACTCCAACCATCAAAGACACCAAAGGGAAAGAAACACAAACATTAAGCGACCAGACCATAATGCAAACCTAAACAAAGGAAGGCCATAAGGACAGTTACTTTCCCACAAAATGGCCATATGGCCAACCAAAATAAAAAGACACAAGTGATACACACAGTAAGTAACAAACAAAACCATAAATAAACCGCCACAGAAGAACCGCCTTGGAAGTGGAAAGATTTCCACTGGGGGGCTTAAATCGATTTTACGTGGCCACAATCCTCGTCCTTACTTCCGTCGCGATTCAGACAAATAATTTGTTCAGTCCTCATGAAGGCTTCCTAACTCATCAGTGCAACATCTCTGTGAACACAAAAAATCAAAGAACCACAGAGGTGAGACAACGGTGAGGACTCGACAGCAAGAAACCACTGAAATGCTGGAGCAAAAGAAAACCAACAGTTAGACTCCGATGGGCCCGACCAGAGACAGGCACCAACCAACATTACCTTGAATTAGATCTCTCTAATTCTCAATAAGCCTTTACGTTGGACCCGTCATAGAATCTGAGGCCTGACCCACCGGCGTGCAATTAAAGAGGGAAGCATAGTTGCCAACCGTGATTGGGTTAACTACCATGCATGCAGTCTGTCGTATAACATCCATGTTGTACCCAATCTTTTTATATCGAAGAATGATTGGGTGCTGAAGTCATTGCGGTTATATATTTTTCTGAGTTTATATACTAAGTCACCATAAAATTCGGGTTCCGATATACCTTGTTGCAGAAGAGATTTAAGTCCAATATTGAATTTTGAAATTAAATCAGAATGGCGTCTATAAAATTTTGAAAAGGCTTTGCGTAGTTTATGGTACCGATAACCCTGATTAAGGAGTGTAGCCGTTAATAATTTATTACGAGTGTTGAAGTCAGTTACATGACTACACACTCTAGCAAATCGAATTAATTGCGGATATAAACGTCATAGGATGGCGCATGAGGAACATCACCATCCAAAAAAGGAAAATTTACAATCTCAAAATCAAAGTCATCTCGTTTATCCTAAATTTTGCACGAAACAAACCCATCTACAAAAGAAAGATGTAAATCCAAAAACGGGGCCTCGGTATCAGAAGAATTTGCTTTATTTAACTTAAGTTCTGGGGGGTAAATCTGACTGATCAAACCATCGAAACACGTATTATCAATATTTAATAAATCATCTAAATATCTAGAAGTGGAGCTAAAAGCTTCAATAATTTCAGATTGGTTATCAGAAACGTTTCTTGAGTAAACTTATCACATCCATATGCTTTAATGCCAACCTGAAAATCCCGGTTGTGCTTGGACCCAGTCCCACCCCTCCACTTCATAAAAGGCCATATATCTCAGAAACCATGGTTTCTTTCCGATCCCCACCCCTAAACCATATATATTCTTGCTCCTTATGATAAGACGCATTCAGTTACACCAACCTGGAGGCCCCTGGGATGCGCAGGTGCCTTGCCCAACCCACTCCACTTCACAAAAGGCCCAATTTTTCGGAAACCTTACAGATCCCCACCCCTAAACCATATATATTGTTCCTTATGATAAGACGTTTTCAGTGACAGCAACTGGGGGCCCCGGGTGCACCCGGGCCTTGCCCCACGCCCTCCACTTCATAAAAGGCCATATATCTCAGAAACCATTCGATCCCCACCCTAAACCATATATATTATTGTTCCTTACGATAAGACGCATTCAGTAACACCAACCCGGGGCCTCCGGGATGCGCCGGTGCCTTGCCCCACACTCTCCACTTCATAAAATGCCCACCGCCCCCGCCCATCGGGGCTTGAAGAAATAAATGGGCTGCATGATGCTTCCACGCAGAGCTGAAACTGACACGAGTACTGGTAAACCGCTTAGAGGATCTAAGCCTGCCCAGGCAAAGCGATGTGAGTCGGCCCGTCCAAGCTTATAAACCATATTGGGTTCATTGGACGGCAAGGCTTGAGATGTCATTTCATCTCAATGTCGGGTAAAAGTCCCACAAAATTTGAAGCAACGTCTCAAAAATGACCTTTACAGTGTTAAAGGGGGCGTTTAACCTCAAATCAAACAAACAAGCACATCATAAAAGGACCTATATCTCGGAAACCCTACAGATCCATAGCCCTAAATCATATATATTCTTGTTCCTTATGATAAGACAAATTCAGTGACAGCAACTGGGGGCCTCGGGATGCGCCCGGGGCCTTGCCCCACCCCACCACTTCATAAAAGGCCTAGTATCTCGGAAACCTTACAGATCCCCACCCCTAAACCATATATATTCTTGTTCCTTGGGATAAGACACATTCAGTGACACCAACTTGGGGGCCCCTGGGTTGGGCCGGGGTCATGTCCCACCCCCTCAACTTCATAAAAGGTCATATATCTCAGAACCATTAAGATCCCCAGACCTTAACCATTTATATTCTTATTCCCTATGATAAGACGCATTCCGTGACACCAACCTGTGGGCCCCCGGGATGCATCGGGGCCTGGCATCACCCCTTTCACTTCATTAAAGGCCCAGTATCTAGTTTATTGAAATTCGGTTCTTTAGTTTGGTTCCTATGGCAACTTTGAGTTTCCATTGAGGTATAACGGGGAAAATTTGAAAATGGTATTTACCGCCTAGCCTTTGCAGATATTTTGACAAAACTTTCATAGTAATATTCTTTAAGCTACCATCTATCTGCCATATGATTTTATGCTACCTGCTCTCTTTTACTGGTTACCATGGAAACCAAAAAGCCCCCCAAACAGAAAAAAAACACTTAGAAATCATCTCCTCAGAAACCATATACTCTAGGCGGCTGAGACTACATTGAAATATTCACCATATTTGCCTGAACAGGTATTGTGTTTTTTGTCGCGCCTGCTATTAGCCTGGCGCAATATAGACGCCCGGTTTTCCGTTCGTTCGTCCGTTTGTCAATGCGTCAACATTTGCGACCACCCTGGCGTTCACCCAAAATGGTCAAGTTTATTTCTCAAGAACTATTAAGAGCTTCATTAATGATACTTGGTACAAACTTGTACCTGTGGATGGCAAATTGAATGCAAGCAGCATCCATATTTGACCTTGACCTACATTTCATGGCTCACTGACTTCGTAAAATATTGCGACCACCTTAGCGTTCACCCAAATGGTAAAGTTTATTTCTCAAGAGCTATAAGAGCGTCATTAATGATATTCGGTACAAACTGTATCTGTGGATGGACACTTAAATGTAAGCATCCATATTTGACCTTGACCTACATTTCTTGGTTCACTGACTTTGTTAAATATTGCGACCACCCTAGCGTTCACCCCAATGGTCAAGTTTATTTCTCAAGAACTATAAGAGCTTCATAAATGATACTTGGAACTAACTTGTATCTGTGGATGGTTACTTAAATGCAAGCATCAATATTTGACCTTGACCTAAATTTCATGGTCCACTGACTTAGTGAACTATTGCATCAACCCTAGTGTTCAACCTAATGTTTAAGTTCATTTCTCAAGAACTATTAGAGCTTAATTTATGATATTTGGTACAAGCTTGCATCTAGGAATGGCAACTTTTATGGAAGCATAAATATTTGACCTTGCCCTAGATTTCATGGTTCGGTGACTTTGCGCCCTCATAGGCGCGACATAGCCTTCGTCGGAATTCTTGTTATGAAATTCTGTTCCTTTGTTTGGTTGCTATGGCGAGTTTCCATAAACTTATAACGGGGCAAATTGAAAATTTGCATTTACTGCCAAGATATTTCGTCAAAACTTTCATAGAAATATTCTTTAAGCAATCTTTTATCTGCGTTATAATTTAAGGCCTACTGCTCATTTTTATTGGTTTCCAAACATAAATTAAAAAACAACAACTTAAAAATCATCTCGTCATAAACCATATACTCTATGAGGCTGAGAATTTATGCAAATATTCACCATATTTGCCTTTGTAGTTTTTTTTTTAATGAAATTTGGCTCTTTAGTTTGGTTACTATGGCTAGTTAAGCATCTCCTTGGACATATAATGTTGAAATATGGAAAAAAGACATTTACGCCTTTCAAGATATTTTGTCAAACTTTAATGGAAATATTCCTTAAACAATGGTCTATCTGCCATATACGGAGGCCTATTGGTTGCCACAGATGGGTAGTTGTCAGTTGCTGTCTGTTTTCTTGCAACAGCACATTCAAGCGACATCAGTCCTCTGAAGCCACTAGGCTGATTAGGTCCAAACTACAGTGTGAAAGGGCGACACTGTAGGGCATATTGTTCCGTTCTTGCGGTTAATTGTTTTCTTCAATGTTCATACTACATGCTGCCAGATATTAATATTTATCATATATCCACAATGTTATTTAGTGGATAACGTCATGTCACAAAAATCATATGACCACACCCAGCGGGCACGTGGCGTAATTGTGACGTCACACCAACGTCGGTACAAGGTCATGCCGTTTATGCAACGTCACATCTACGTCGGTGCAAAGTTGATTTGACGTTGCCCTAGCGACGTGTGCCAGCTGGGCATGTTTATAACGCATGGTCATTTCCGCGTACGTCATGACGCCTATGATTTCTATTCAAATTCTTTTGCAGTAATTCCGATATCAAATTTTTATAATAATAAACATAGCTTTACACTCGTGGCCAAGGACTCGTTTTATGACTTTCATATGAAATGACCACTCGTGTAAGACCATCTTTAAACAGATGTCCCACAAATTTAAACATATATAAGTGCAACAAACTGCTTTTTTAGATACTAGACATAGGTGTCCTCAGGGATTGCATTTGCAACCGTTCCTTAAGTCTCTGTTGGGCTGAGGTAAAAATAATAATACTGACCATTACAAAGTCGGTTCTACTGTTGTATTCAGAACAACAAAAGAAAGCTCAAAATATGGGTATAATGATGACCATGGAATGCTCACCTTAGCTTAGGATAGGTAATATTTTTGAATGGTATGGGGTCACTTGTTTAAAATGAGATGATGTCATGATATTGTGTGGAACTGAACAATTTTAGCAATTTTGGTAATGTACTCGTGACCAGTACCATTTTTGCAACATTAATTGAGCATGACTAATAACCTGCTGGTAGCTTACATGGCAGAAAATAATTTTGAAGTGAGGTTTGTGACCTTGCAATGATGGTTATTTAGTACATTGACCATTTATATGCGCATGTTTCTTTTTCTGAATACACTTAATCATTGATATAGTATTGTAAAATTCCCCTTCTTAATTTTGTTTGCTCATAAAGCTAAAGGCACTTGGAAATTTTATCAGTTATTTATTAAACTAAAACTGATTAATCATGTAGCCCTGTGACACAAGTAGGACCGGCTGATCGGACTCTATTCCACACGAGGAAACTCACTGACTGCTATGCAGCAATATTCTCAAAAATGCAAAGAATCACTTGAATTCTAGGCTGTGTTTCCAGTTATTTAGTTGTAGGTTATATCTAATTCTAACACAGCGCGCCTATATAAGCAATGGAAAATAACTGTGTTTTATTCTACAACAAATCACGGCAAGGAAGAGCGTGACGTGTGACGTCATTAAAAACTGCAAATTTATGACGTCACTAGTCGATTTCCTTGACGTTAGACGGTGTAACGTCATTTTCTCGCATCGAAAACGTTAGAAAAGGATATAAATGCATGTGTTTCAGTCGATAATTTTAGCGGGATTTCTTCTAACAATGGCGAAAAGTTGTGAGATTTTGAAGGAAACAACAACATTATTGCCGATTTTCAGCGTGTTAGAATCGAAATAGATCAGCTCTAGCCTGTGATTTGTTGTGTAATAAATCACAGTTTGTCGGTCAGTTGTAAGTAGACAAATCACGCGCGCTACGCACTCGTGATTTGTCTACTTTACAACTGACCTCCAAACTGTGATTTATTACACAACAAATCACAGTTAGAGCTGATCTATTTCTTAAACAAAGCAAAGCAGAAAGCCCCTCGCTCTCTTTCATTCAGGTAACAAAAACTCCATAACAGAACCCAAATGGAAAAAGACCCAGAGCCTTCCTGGTTGCTGGTTTTATACCCATTTAAGCCCGAAAATAGCTAATTGTGTAGTTTTAAATTGGATGATAAAACTTTCCCATAAAATTATTCTTAGATCTAGGGCTAATAATAAATGTTCTAGCTGTCCCTGATTTTATTATTAGATGTCTATTTATAAAGGGACACATTCTTCTAGATATAATATACCTTAGCATCTATGAGTACCGGGGCTAGTAAAAATAAGGAAGCCCAAATTTCTGCCAAGACAAAAATACCATTGCGCCAAATTCTCACGGTCTAAAATAAATCTGCTGATCATCAGGCCAGCTAAAATAGGATACTGTACTAATATTTGCAGCACCAAATGACAAAACCTATCATTGACTATCATTGAATCAATTAGATTGTTCCAGATTACCCCCATGATTAAGTCCCTACAAAATGAAATAAGTATTTCCACTTGTAGAATCAGAATGCCATACCACATAATTTATGTAAATAGGTCATAGTGAACCAAAAATATCGTTTGGATAAGGTATGGTTGGATTAGGCGGAAGAGGTTATCTTGTTACGTTTGGAAGTTGTCGCCCACTGATAATGGCATGCGTTTTAACAAGGCCCGTTGCGCATTGAGGAGATGAGTAAAGATTGTGCCATTATCTTTCCCCTCATGCCTGCTCAGATAAATTGTCCAGTTCGACGTGACCTAACCTAATAGGGTTGACTGGGCTGTAAAACTCCAAACCAAACCAGAACGAAGACTGTACCCTTTATATAGGGGATCTAACATGTGTGCTTATGTATTATTGAATTTATTAAACGAGTTGAGTAAAAGGGATATAATGCGAGGCTTCGCCTCGTATTTTATCCCTTTTTCCCCTACGAGTTTAATAAATTCAATAACGCATGAGGAAGATTCGCATTGTATCCCTTTTCCTCAACATGTTTAATAAATTCAGCATTGCATGAGAACGAAAGCAAGATTCTATTTATCATATGACATTTAAGACGCATTTAATTCACGATTTTTGTACAAAAATATCAATATTCCGCCATGAGTATACACGACGTCGTTAAGGACGTCTTACGTGTAATTTTACGGGACTTGTCTAATTTTTATGTTTAATCCACAAGTGGATTACCGAATTAATAACATGGCGCTATCTCAGACGCGACGTCATATGATAAAATGTACATTCCCAAAAAATTTGGGAAATAATACTAGTAACAATACAACCAAAAAAAAAAAATAAATAAAAAGGGGTAAAGGGCCGGGGTTTGGAAGGCAAAACCTTATGTTTTTATGGAAAAAAAATCAAGAGTTTTAGTTTATGTAGGCATATCGGCCATCATGAGTTTCTGAACAGTCCCCGTTCCTTCAGTCAAGGTTTCTCATGAGGTATAGGTGTAGTTTTCCCCGTTGCTTCATGCATGCTTCAAAATATTGATGTATGATGGAAGGACGTCTATACGATTATCTCACCAAAGATCCTTACGCTCAGGTGAGCTACAAAAATTATCATAATGAATTATTATCTGCAGTAAATATTGTCAGGGTGGTTACAATCATTAAGCAACCATCGTGTCTTTGACAAGCACGCATCCAATTCTAGAAAAAGGCAAATATGTAACGGTTACCTGCTTTAAGCAAGCGAATGTCTTAAGCAAAACAGTTTGATAGTCCCATAGGTGCTTGCTTAATACATTTGCGCTGTAATGACCCTACAAGTTGTTTTCAAATTGCAAAGAAATAGTTTCTAGATATTTCTACAGTGATTATTTACAATGAAATGAAAACTTCATATAATTTGAGCCAGTGCACGACAAAACCAACAATAAGACATGTGCGCACAACAAAGACTCAGATCACCTGCGCATCCGCGAAGTCTGATCAGAGTCTTCGTTGTGCGCTCTAAGGATAGCTAAGGACCCAATGCTCATCCATGCAGCAAGAGAAGTCTCTGGTTAGACTATATGGATGCGCAGGCTGATCTGAGTCTTCGATGGGCGCACATGTCTTAGTGTAGGTTTTGTCGTGCGGGCTCATTTCAACTTCGGTGGGCAGTATTTGCAAATTTGATACTGGACGTTGATGCATGACAACATGTATTTGTAAATTTATGAAATAGATCAGCTCTAACTGTGATTTGTTGAGTAATAAATCACATTTTGGCGGTCAGTTGTGAAGTAGATCAAATCACGAGCGCGTAGCGCGCGTCATTTGCTTACTTAAAACTGACCGACAAACTGTGATTTATTACTCAACAAATCAAACGCTCTCGTGATTTGGTCTACTTTACAACTGGCCGACAAACTGTGATTTATTACTCAACAAATCACAAACTAGAGCTGATCTATTTCGATTCTCACAGGCTGAAAATCGGCAATAATGTTGTTGTTTCCTTCAAAATCTCACAACTTTTCGCCATTGTTAGAAGAAATCCCGCTAAAATTATCGACTGAAACACATGCATTTATATCCTTTTCTAACGTTTTCGATGCGAGAAAATGACGTTACACCGTCTAACGTCAAGTAAATCGACTAGTGGCGTCATAAATTGGCAGTTTTTTTATGACGTCACTCGTCCCGCTCTTCCGAGCTGTGATTTGTTGCTGAATTATTTTCCGTTGCCTATATAGGCGCTCTGTGTTAGAATGCATAACAACATGTTTTGTAAATTTTGAATTATATCACGAACCGTAGGGATATTTGCTTGAATGTTGTTCTGAACATGCGCTTTTGTGACATTATCTGAATACTGAGAACGACTACAACAGAAATTACTAACATCACAAATCAAAGTCAGCGACTTATTGCTCGTTTCAGACACACTGTCAGACCTTCGTAGAATCATGCCTGCTTTTGGAAATGAGTGCCCCATCTGTATGAAAGTGATATCTAATAGGAACAATTTGATGAGGCACATTGAAACACACAGTGAAGAAAAAAGATTCCAGTGTGACATCTGTTCAAAACGATTCAGAAGGAAACAGCACCTGGAAACTCACCACCTTAGAATTCATAATAGAAATAAACCCAATTAAACAGATGACCACTACCACCACTACAGAGCTGTGTTAGCAATGTTAGAAAGGGCAAGAAAAGACATTTTGGTCAAACAGTCAGAAATTGATTTTACTTAAGAAATAGATAAGCTCTAACTGTGATTTGTTGAGTAATAACCTTATAATTTTCTTGTAACCGTTTTCTAAATAATTTCAAGCAAATAATTTTGCTAAAGCCCTGTGCCAAAATTGCTAAATTTGTTACGTAGTTAATCTATTGGACTTCTAACAAGACTGTTAAACTTACAGCCCTTGGGTCAAAATGGCCCCATCCCGGTGTCACTTGATTTACACAAACGCATATTTGATAAATCTTCAAAAATAGTCTCCTCGGAAACCAGAAAGTCCACGCCTTTGCCGCGCGCTTGGTATTAAGTTTCATCTATCACACCTTTATCGAGATTGTTAAATAATGGTCATGAGGTAAAATAGGCCCTGACCTCGGCGTTCTTGTGTTTTATATAGACTCATATAGTGAAAACAATAGATTATTGCACTCGGGTCGAATTGGAGCCGCAGGGAGATAACTTATTTTCCGTTGTCTGTCGTCTGTAGTCTATTGTCTGTCAAAACATCTCCTCGGGGGTCTTAGTCACATGGCCAAGATGATCACTAGCCCATATAAGGTAAAACCCCTTCAAACCTTTCTTCTCCGGATCCAGTAGGCCGATTGTCATGAAACTTGGTATGCAGAGTTCGGGACTTAAGCCAATCATTATTTGTTCAAATGATGACTCTTGAATGACCTTGACTCCACCGGAGCTCAACTGTTGGTTTTCGTTTGCTACAGCATTTCAGTAATTTCATGTTGTCGAGTGCTAATCTTTGTTTCATCTCTGTCTTCTTTTGATTTTTAGCTCACCAGAGACGAAGGCTCCGGGGGAGCTTATAGGATAGGCAGTTGTCCGTTTGTGTCCTCTGTGTCGTCTGCGTCGTCTGGCGTCAACACTGGGTCGATTGGGCCCAAATTTTATCTGTAGCATCCTCGGGCTGGGGGATTGAAAGTTTGTGTTTTTTTTTTATGAAAATCGGCTTATTAGTTTGCTTGCTATGGCAACTTGTAGTTCCCATAGACTTACAATTGGGACAATTGAACAATGACATTTACTGCCAAGCCTTTGCAGATATTTTGACAAAACGTTTATAGAAATATTCCTTGAGTGAATTTCTTTTAGCCATGTGCGTTTATGCCAACCTGGGAGTCCCCCAGGGTGTGTTGGGGCCATGCCTCACCACCTCCAGTGCATAAACGGCCATATATCTCAGAAACCATTCAGATTTCTCCCGTACAGTGTAAATATTATTGTTTCTTATGATAAGACGCATTCAGTGACACCACCCTGGGGGTCCCATGGGATGTGCCGGGGCCATGCACCACCCCTTCACTTGGTAAAAGGCCCAATATCTCAGAAATCGTTTAGATCCCCACCCCTAAACCATATATATTCTTGTTCCACATGATAAGACGCATTCAGTGACACCAACCTGGGGCTCCCCTTGGATGCGCCCGGGCCATCCCCCTCCCCCACCCCTCTCCACTTTTGAAAGGCCCAATATCTCAGAAACCATTCAGATCCCCACCCCTTAACCATATATATATTCTTGTTCCTTATGATAAGACACATTCAGTGATACCAACCTTGGGTCTCTCGCGGGTGCGTTGAGGCCATGCCCCACCCTTCCACTTCATAAAATGCCATATATCTCAGAAACCATTCAGATCCCCACCTCTAAACTAAATATATTCTTGTTTCTTATGATAAGACGCATTCAGTGACACCAATCCGGGGGTCTCCTAGGATGCGGCGGTGCTATGCCCCACCCCTCCACTTCGTAAAAGGCACAATATCTCAGAAACCGTTCAGATCCACACCCCTAAACCATATAAATTCTTGTTCCTTATGATAAGACGCATTCAGTGATACCAACCTTAGGGTCTCCCGGGCCGCACGGGGGCTAAGCCCCACCCCTCCACTTCATAAAAGGCCCAATATCTCAGAAACTGTTCAGATCCCCACCCCTTAACCATATAAATTCTTGTGCCTTATGATAATATGATAAGATGCATTCAGTGATAACAACCTAAGGGTCTCCCGGACCGCACGGGGGCTATGCCCCAGCCCTCCACTTCATAAAAGGTGATATATCTCGGAAACCCTTCAGATCCCCACCCCAAACAATATACATGTATATTCTTGTTTCTTATGATAAGACGCATTCAGTGACACCAATCTGGTGGTCCCCTAGGATGTTCCGGGGCTATGCTCCGCCCCTCCACTTCGTAAAAAGCCAAATATATCAGAAACCTTTCAGATCCCCACCCCTAAATTATATAAATTCTTGTTCTTATAATAAGACGCATTCAGTGATACCAACCTAAGGGTTTCCCGGGCCACACGGGGGCTATGCCCCACAACTCCACTTCATAAAAGGCGATATATCTCGGAAACCATTCAGATCCCCACCCCAAAACAATATATATTCTGGTTTCTTATAATAGAATGCATTCATTAACACCAACCTGGGGGTCCCCTGGGATGTGCCCGGGCCATGCCCAACCCCCTCCTCGTCGTAAAATGCTCAATATCTCATAAAACATTCAGACCCCACCCCTTAACCATATGTATTCTTGCTTCTTATGATTAGACACATTCAGTCACACCAACCTGGTGGTCCACAGGGGCCATTCTTCTCCTCGTCATTTCTTAAGAGGGCCTCATATCTTGGAAACTGTTCAGAACCCCACCCCTAAACAATATATTTTCTTATATGACGCATTCAGGGTCAACAATCTTGGCTTTCCTGGGGTCTGCCAGGGCCATGCTCCAACCCCTCCGCAGCTTAAAAGGCCTTATATCTCAGGAACTGTACACATCCCCACCCCTGAACCATATATATTCTTGTTTCTTACGATAAGATGGATTCAGTGATACCAACCTGTGCTCTGTTGGGTCCATGTCCCATCCCTCCTCCTCATAAAAGACCTAATATTTCAGATACAGAGTCCACATGGGTGCTCATTTGGAAATGGGGGTTTGTTTGGGAGTCTTTATAATCAATAAATTAAAACCTGAAACCATACATGGCTGCCAGTGGGCAGTGGCCGCCTGAGCTCTGGTGAGCATTGTGGCCCATGTGCCTCTTGTTTTATGTTCTTGAAGATGTTACGCTGATGAGTTAGAATCCCTTCATGCGTACTGAACAAATTATTTGGGCCCCGTCACGCGATTTTGGTACTTATCGCCTATGCGAGCAGCGAAGGTTCAGGCGAGCCTGCGCATCCGCGCAGTCTCGCCAGAACCTTCGCTGCTCGCTCATACAAGCAATGAATCAAGAGGAACCTTCAGACAGAAAGCCATATCCCTGGCCCCTCTGAATGGCTGGGCATGCGCAGTTAAAATTTGTCATGACGGAATGCTCGAAGACACAAATTCGCTTGGCGGGGCTCAACTAATTTGTCTAAACCACGATAGCACTAAGGCCGAGAATTGTGGCAAAGTAAAATCGATCTTAGCCCCCAGTAAAAACTTTTATCTGACCCTTCCAAGATGGTTCTTCTTTTGTGTTTTTATTAGCTCACCTGTCGCGTAGTGACAAGGTGGGCTTTTGTGATCACTTTTTGTCCGTCGTGCTCCGGTCGTCCGTAAACAATTTTTTCGAACGATATCACCTAAACCACTGATCGGGTTTGACCCGACTTCGCAGGAAGAAACCTTAGGTGATCCCCTTTCAAAGTTGTTCAAATGGTTCTGAACCGTTGCCTATCTAGGTCACAGAAGCCAAAAATTAGATTTTTTTTTTTTTACTGAAAACTTAAAAATCTTCTCTGAAACCGAAAGACCCAGGTCTTTGAAATAATTGAAGGAGTATTTTCTCAGAGAAGTTACGGACTGATTTAACGTCGCGGGAATTCAGCGTCGAAAATGACGTCAATAACGTCTTCGTGGCGTGTGAACAGGCTAAGTGTCAATTCTACCACAGTATATTAATTTTCAATCATCTAACAGTATATTAATTTTCAATCATCTAACAATGGTAAAACTGATCATTAAAATAGATTTGAAGAAAAAAGGAGTCCAAAACAGTGCAAAATAAAATTGGTATCAGTCAGTGTTTGAAACAGTGACTATCGTTTTCGATTTCATTGAGAAAACTCGATATTTCATTGAAAAGTTTGTCAGAAAGTCTCATAGAAACATGTATTATAGATTTTAATTGCCACATGGTGTTGTATTAAGTACCATTCAGGCACGCTGAAACATAAAACGTATACATCAATCTCAAAACAGTCAACTTATGTGAAACTTCATATATTCAATATAGTACCACCATGTTTGTTTTGTTTGTTTGATTTGAGGTTTATCGTCCCCGTCAACACTGTGTAGGTCATTTTAGAGACGTTGTTTCCAGTTTTGTGGGACTTTTACCCGACACTTAGATGAAATGACACCTGAAGCCTTGACGCCCAATGAAATCAATAAGATTTATATGCATGAGCCGTCCGATTCGCACCACTTTTCCTGGGCAGGCTTAGAACTTCTAAGCGGTTTACCAGTACTCATGTGCGGTCGGTTTTAGCTGTACTTGGAATCATCATGCAGCCCAATCTATTTCTTCAAGCTCCGGACAACACAGTAGTTTGTGTTATTAGAGGGGTTACTTTTGTTTGGTTTGGCTTCAAGTTTAACGGCCCAGTGAACACTATTTTACGTCCTGGTGTATGAATGTCATTTGACGTGTCGTCTGTAAGATTCTTACTTGTCGTGTCGGCCAGTTTACTTAACCAGAGATTTGAGTACACTGAGACGAAATGACATCTAAAGCACTGTCGCCCAATGAAACCAATAGGGTTAATATGCATGAGCCGTCTGATTCGCACCACTTTTCCTGGGCAGGCTTAGAACTTCTAAGCGTTTACCAGTACTCACGTGCCGTCGGTTTTAGCTGTACATGGAGGCATCATGCAGCCCAATCTATTTCTTCAAGCTCCGGACAACACAGTAGTTTGTGTTATTAGAGGGGTTACTTTTGTTTGGTTTGGCTTCAAGTTTAACGGCCCAGTGAACACTATTTTACGTCCTGGTTTTATGAATGTCATTTGACGTGTCACCTGTAAGATTCTAACTTTTCGTGTCGGCCAGTTTACTTAACCAGAGATTTGAGTACACTGAGACGAAATGACATCTAAAGCACTGTCGCCCAATGAAACCAATAGGGTTAATATGCATGAGCCGTCCGGTTCGCACCACTTTTCCTGGGCAGGCTTAGAACTTCTAAGCGTTTACCAGTACTCACGTGCCGTCGGTTTTAGCTGTACATGGAAACATCATGCAGCCCAATCTATTTCTTCAAGCTCCGGACACCACAGTAGTTTGTGTTGTTAGAGGGGTTACTTTTGTTTGCTTTGGCTTCAAGTTTAACGGCCCAGTGAACACTATTTTACGCCCTGGTGTACGAATGTCATTTGACGTGTCACCTCGAAGATTCTAACATGCCGAGTCGGCCAGTTAACTTAACCAGAGATTTGAGTACACTGAGACGAAATGACATCTAAAGCACTGTCGCCCAATGAAACCAATAGGGCTTATATGCATGAGCCGTCCGATTCGCACCACTTTTCATAGGCAGGTTTAGAACTTCTAAGCGGTTTACCAGTACTCATGTGCGGTCGGTTTTAGCTGTACGTGGAAGCATCAGCCACTCAGTCTATTTCTTCAAGCTCCGGACACCAGAGTAGTTTGTGTTATTAAACTCCGTTCAGAAAATCTGAAGCATCGATTTTTTCGATTCTTCCTTTTAATACTCATTTTAGCCCATACATCTCTGTGGGAAAGTTTTAGACCTCCCCCTCCGCCGACTTCTCCAACAGGTCATATGCCTCTGCGACAGTCAGGGAAGGCTGTGATTATTTGAAGAAAATTGCAAAACAAAGAAATGAGACCACAAACTAAGTCCATTTGACGATGATTGTCAGGTAAAATAATACATATTCAAATTCATGTGATGCACTTTATAAATAGATATGCAGTTACGAAACACCTTACATTCGAATAGATAGACGCTCACTAGGAACGGCGAGCCACTAGCGCAATGCGCTGTCAACAGTGGTCAAAAAGAAATATACCGATATCGGATATGGTGCCACAGCTAATGATTTTCCATGAAGTGATCGTGCAAATAAAACATATACGCCCTTGTAATTCACAAGAGCAGTAGCCACTTCTTTATATGGTTTAAAAGGGTGTGTCGAACCTGTCAGAATGTCTTAGTCTGTGGAAGAAACTTTAGATTTTGCACTTTTCTCCAAATAATCACATACTTTCCTGGCTATCGCAGAGGCATACGACTTGCTGGAGAAATCGGCGGAGGGTGAGGTCTAAAACTTTCCCATAGTGATGTATGGGCTAAAATGAGTATTAAACGCAAGAATCGAAAACATCGATGATTCAGATTTTCTGAACGGAGTTTAGAGGGGTTACTTTTGTTTGGTTTGGCTTCAAGTTTAACGACCCAGTGAACACTATTTTACGTCCTGGTGTATAAATATCATTTGACGTGTCACCTGTAAGATTCTTACATGTCGAGTCTGCCAGTTTACTTTACCAGAGATTTCCTCAGCAAGTTTATACATAAGCTGTTATCAGTACAGCGGAAGGGGAAGAAAGACCTTAGAAAATATTCGATGATCAATCTCCAACAAAGAATGTTGTCAGCGCGGCGGGTTTCGAACGAGCTACCTCCTGGTCACAAGTAAAGACGCCACGGAGGCCAGTCAGATGGGTATTACATTAATGTCTGTGAATGCCAAAGTTCAGCGTCGTTCACTGATCTTGGCCCCGGTTAATGAGTATTCAATATTTATATTTATTATTACTCATGGGAAGTGTCGGAACTAAAGTTGTGAAAACGTGTAGCCCAACCCCATTGCTGATTTTGATGCAATAAAATATGTTAAAACTTTAATATTGGCAAAACGCTCAATTGGCTTCTTCTCTGAAACCACTTCGCCTATTTCAGTTAAGTTTCATATGCGAGTGAACTCAATTGTTTTGGTGTAACATATAAGTGAATGAATCAATCCAATTAACCCACACCACCCATTAGGGACAACAAAGGGAAAGATACACAAATATTAAATAACTAGATCCTAATGGAAATATAAATAGCGGAAAGCCAAAAGAACAGTAACTTTCCCACAAAATTGCCAATTGGTTATCCAAAACAAAAAGATAGTTATAAGCGATACACACTCTCAAAGACAAACCTAACAAAAAATAAACCGCGGCAGAAGAACCGCCTTGGAGCGGTCAGTGAAAAGAATTTCACGGGATGCTTAAATCGATTTTACGCGGCCGCAGTCCTAGCTCTTGATTCCGTCGCAATTTAGACAAATATTTGGTTCAGTCCGCGTGAAGGCTTCCTAACTCAGCAATGCAACATCACCGAAAACACAAAAATCAAACAACCACAAAGGTGAAACAACGGTGAGGATTCTAGAGTACTTTCGCTTTTAAGCTGACCGTTGTCCTAGACCTAAATGTATTTAATGACTTCAGTCAGTTTGCCAGCTTCGAAATATAAATGTTCTTTTTTTCGACAGACTGCGTGCATGGGTGTTAACCTAATCGCTGTTGATAACTTTGCTTCCCTCTTTGATTGCACTCCGGCGGGCCGGTCCTGAAACTCTATGTTGGCTCCTGTCTAAAGAATTACTTTCGTAGTTATGTTGGTCGGTGCCTACACGGGTCTACGTGAGTCCAACTGTTGATTTTCTTTTGTTCCAGCATCTCGTTTTATTCCTAATCGTTGTTTCATTTCTGTATTCGTTTGGTTTTTATGTTCTTGAAGATAATGCACTGATGAGCTAGAAATCCTTCATGCAATGACTGCACAAATGTTATTCTTGCACACCAGACAAGGAAATCCGTGATTTTACCCTGGGATAGAAATTTATGTTCTGACCCTGGTGTTCCGACCCCAATCGAATATAATCGCGTGTTTGATAAATGCACTGGTTGATTACAACCTCATGCGCGGCGTCGTCATGCGTGACGTCACTGAACATTCCTGTTGTGTCATCACAAAATGGCGGACGTTGGTAACCGAAGTGACAGCAGCATTAAAAATTCGCGCTAAGAAATGGAAGGTATTCAAGAAAAAGAATCCAGTATGGGTGCGAGGGGTGGATAGAAAAATCCGTCCCTCGGGATCACTGTCCGGCATCACTCGGCAAGCCTCGTGATGCCGGACAGTGTCCCTCGGGACGGATTTTTCAATCCACCCCTCACACCCATATAAGATTCTTATAGTCTATACCACGACAGAACCAAGGGCGAGGATTGTGGCCACGTAAAATCGATTGTAAAACATTTTACTGACTGACAGTTCAAGGCGGTTCTTCTGTTTGGGTTGATTATTGTTAGAGCTCGTCTTTGCATGTGTGTATTACTAATATTTAGAGGATATTTACTTTTTTGAGATGAATATCAAAACATATTTCATCGAGTGTGTTGAAAATATCAGAATTTTCACGAGGGGATGTTTTCAACACACGAGATGAAATATGTTTGATACGAGGGATGTTCGAAAAGAATTGCTTATTGTCCTTTAGCTCGATGTAGACGTGGGGCACGATCAAATCAATACATACTTGTATAGGGCTATTCAATATCTACACAATGGTGTATAAATGTACATGTTAGACTAAGTGTAAGACATAAAATTTGCCATTTGAATACACGCAGTCATTGACCACTGCACTAAAAATGGTTGGTAGAAGCGTCGACTAAAAAGACGAAATACGGGCTTACGTCAAAGCTTGCTCAAAACTTAGTTGTTCTGTGAAGAAGCTGATGACTGAAATTTCTACTGCTTTTGGACCTTCTTGTCTGTCTTATGACACAGTTCGGCGGTGGAAAAAGAAATTTGAGTCTGGTGTAGAGTCCATCAAAAATGCACCGAAATCAGGTAGGTCAAAATCTGCATCTCGTAAAGAAATCGTTTCCAAAATAAAGGAAATCATTGAAGGAGATGCCAGATCTACAGTTCATGATATTGCACGAAAGATAGGCATATCACTATCAACGGTTCACCTGATTTTGAAGAAGCATTTGAAAGTCAGAAAGATTTCTGCTTATTGGGCGCCACATCTGTTGACTGACATGCAAAAGAGGCAACGGGTTAAAGTGGCCAAAAAGCTGCTTCAAATGTTTCCAAAATATGACAAAAAGCAGTTTGCCAATGTCGTCACAGGTGATAAAACCTAGGTCCATTATTTTGATCCCTTCTGAAAGGTTGGCAATAAGATCCGGGCCACTAACCACAGCCAACGCGCAAGAATTGCCAAACGTTCTTTGAGTACAAAGAACGCTTTGTGTGCAATCTTCTCTGGTGAAGGAGTCGCAATAAACGTGCCGGTGAAAAAGGGGAAACGCATCACTGGAAATTACCACAAAGACGTAGTACTGAAGAAACTGAAAAAGGATTAACAGAAACGATGCCTTGCCACTGGTTTTAAACATGTACGTCTTCTACATGACAATGCAACCGCGTTTTTGAAGAAAGAAAAAGTAACTGTTTTGCCTCCCCCCACTATTCCCCAGACCTTGCCCTATGTGATTTCTTTTTGTTTCCGAAATTGAAATCATTCCTTGCTGGGCGTAAATACCAGTCCCGACAGTCACTTGGATCTGTCATTCATTAGTACCTTATTACTGTGCCCAAATCAGCGTACAGTGGCGCCTTCAAGAAGTGGATACATCGGCTAAAACTTCTAGCCACGGGGATTACTTCGAGGGCATGAAATGAGCACTTTTGGGCTGACTTGAATTTTGAAGTCCCCGGATAGAAATAAGCAATTCTTTTCGAACATCCCTCGTATTTATAGAAAAAAATAAATTTTCTTTTTATTTTAATAATATTTTAGGACACTTACTGTAATTGATCAATCGGAACTTACGTCACAATTTTTGACTCGGCTATGACGTCACAACTGTCAGTTTAAAAACAAAAACAGATCGCCATTTTGAACCTAGCATTTTTACAGTACAAAAAGTGTTTTTCAAGGTATTTTACAGAATTATTTTATAGATAACATATATGCATTTTGGCGAGAAAAGTAGTCCGGGCTGCTACTGTGAAATATCATTTATATTTTCACACTGTGAAAAATTTATATTTTCACACTGTGAAAATATCACTTTTATTTGTTTCAGATATTCATTGATTTCACTGCTATGTATAAAATAAATATTTTTAATTTGGATTCTTACATGGATGGATCGTTTGGATAGACGTTTGGCAGTTTTGTGGAAAAATAACTGTTCTTTTGTCTTTCTGCTTTTGGCGTTTTTATTATCGGTTTATGTCGGTGTTTCTTTCTCTTTGGTGTCTTGGGAAGGAGGTGTGAAGTTATTGGATCGATTTCTGATCATTGCCGTCACTTCTATTTGAACGTATTGCATCCTAGCGACTTCGGGCCAAAATCACAGTTGAAATTAAATGATTATATTGCCTTGATCTTGACCTTTTAAACGCAGTGAAATGTGAATTCGAACGCACTTGCGTATGTATATTCGCTACGATAGAGATTATCACATGGGATGTTGACTATCGCCTGCAGTATCAAACCGAGACCCCATAATTAGCCCGAGAGCTTTAGCTCGACGGTTGATAATGGTCGAGGGTTGATACTGAGGGCGATAACCAAAACCTCATGTTATAGTCTGTTTATCACATCTCGTTTCTATATTTTAACGATCGCCATACTTAAATATTGAAAGATCCGCCAAAATGTTGTTGCTTTATGTAAATTCGGTATTGTGTTTTACCCGTAACCAAGTTTTGGTTATCGCCCGCAAGTGTGAAGCTGTTCGACATCCTCGGTCGTGTCTCTTTCAGCATTTTCATTGTTTCATGTCTTCAACAAATGTTATGAGCCCGGGCGGGCAAAAACTGATTATCAGGGGCAGTGTCCATAACTTTCGGTATGTTTCGTTGTTGTCCCATATATGCAAAATTGTGGTTATGTAATTGGGCCCCGTCAAGCGATTTTGGTACTTATCGCCTATGCGAGCAGCGAAGGTTCAGGCGAGCCTGTGCATCCGCGCAGTCTCGCCAGAAAATTCGCTGCTCGCTCATACAAGCAGTGAATCAAGAGGAACCTTCGGACAGAAAGCCATATCCCTGGCCCCTCTGAATGGCTGGGCATGCGCAGTTGAAATTTGTCATGACGGAATGCTCGAAGACACAAATTCGCTTGGCGGGGCTCGTATGTTAATATAGAAACAAGTATGAAACGGAAACACGATGTCGTCATACAACGTCGCTTTCCATTGGTTGCTATTTGGTTTTACGCAGCTTAATGCGCTTGCCGTTCTGAGCAAAAACAAACAACAACAACAACAAACATTTTAAACTAAAACAAGTGAAGAAGTGCATTAGAATGTGGATAACTGTATTGAAACTGTCATTTGGGTTGGGGGGGGGGGGGGGGGGGCAAATCGTCGGTTTTATGTATGCAGTTCTACAGCTCCTTTGACAAATTTTCAACCGTAAAAACCCCAATGCCCCCCCACCCCCAAACTAAAATGATAATTCTGAATAACGTATACCCTTAGTTGGTCCAGTTTGTTTGATTTGAGGTTTAACGTCCCCTCAACACCTTATAAGGCATTTTGGAGACGTTTCCAATTTTGTCGGACTTTTTCCCAACATTGGGATGAAATGACATCCCAAGCCCTATCGCCCAATGAAACCAGTAGGGTTTATTAGCATTGGCATCGCACCGCTTTGTCTGGGCAGGTTTTATATCCTCTAAGTGGTTTACCAGTACTCGTGTGCGGTCGGTTTCAGTTGTGCGTGGAAGCATCACGCAGCCCATCTTTTTCTTCAAGCCTCAATGGGCGGGGTCCTGAATTTTATATGGGGGGAAAGGCTGAAACTGATAACTTATCAAAATGTATTTTATTTAAGAAATAGATCAGCTCTAACTGTGATTTGTTGTGTAATAAATCACATTTTGGAGGTCAGTTGTAAAGTAGACAAATCACGAGCGCGTAGCGCGCGTGATTTGTCTACTTACAACTGACCGACAAACTGTGATTTATTACTCAACAAATCACAGACTAGAGCTGATCTATTTCGATTCTAACAGGCTGAAAATCGGCAATAATGCTGTTGTTTCCTTCAAAATCTCACAACTTTGCGCCATTGTTAGAAGAAATCCCGCTAAAATTATCGACTGAAACACATGCATTTATATCATTTTCTTACGTTTTCGATGCGATAAAATGACGTTACACCGTCTAACGTCAAGGAATCGACTAGTGACGCCATAAATTTGCAGCTGTGAATGACGTCACTCGTCACGCTCTTCCGAGCTGTGATTTGTTGCAGAATAAAACACAGTTATTTTCCATTGCCTATATAGGCGCGCTGTGTTAGAATATGGAATTTACGTTATAAATACCAAAGTCAAAGTCATTTAGATGGAGAACAAATTGATCCACCAGTGCTCATGGCTCAGGTTAGCGATCAGGACCTCAAGGTCCTCCTATTTAAGATATTTCTTGTTAACCTTATTAATAATTTCAGGCACCCTTGAAGATATCCGTCAGTGTATACCGAAATCTGGAAATGAGTGTCCCATCTGTTTAAAAGTGATAGCTTCAAGGAGAAATTTAACGAGGCACGTCGAAACACACAGTACAGAAAGGAGATATGAATGTGACTTATGCATGAAAAAATTCAGAAGAAAAGAACACCTCGAAGGGCATAAGATAAAGATTCATCTTTTGCCCCCCGAAGTAGCCAAATGGGGCGTCCATTGATCCATCCATGTAAGAATGCAGTAAAATTTGTACCTGCGCAGTCGCAACAGTTATATTTTTAAAGGGTTGTAAAACATCGTTGGATTTTATCAGATACAGTCACCCCTCCTTATACCGACATTCGTTATAACGACAAATTTCGTTATAACGACAATTTGCTTAGCTAAAGGCTTTGCCTCGGTCCCGAACGACGTGGGCTTCCCTCGGATTTGAAATGCCCAAATCGAGTCCATAGTCATGAGAGATTCTTGTAATTTAATACTCCAAGAGACAAATGTTCTAGATATTTGTTAGAATCGCCTCACCGAGGCGATTCTAACATATGTCTATAACATTTGTTCCTTGGAGTAATGATGTGGAAAAGACCTTTTATAACCTATCTAACTCGTAACTGGGATTCTTTATAACGGCAAATTCATTATAACGGCACAATAGTATGGAACAAATACTGTCGTTATAACGCGGGTCCTATGTATAATGATGGCCTCTTGGCTAACAAGTCTTATTTCGCAGGAATTATTGTACGATGTTTACCGATATATGCTTAGCGGCCCATTTTTGGGGACATTAGCAAGAGTGTAGACATGCATTTTTGTAAATTTAACCACGAACAAAACAAACCTGACCCCCTTATTCTTAGAAATGGACCACTCCAAACATAAGGTGGAAGATGCTATTGTCATATATGGGTTAAGGGGAATGAATGTACCTTCGCGCTGTTTTACAAGGGAGACAAGGGAGACAACTTTCTTGACTTCTTGTTGGCTTTACTGCAAATACAATCCCGCTGAAAAGGGGTGTTCTCATGAGAGGAATGAACTTGCCTATTAGAAAAAAATCTTTCTTTTAAGTCATCTACTGTTTTTGTCCCATTGGTTCTTTTTTGGTTGCCTGCAAAAGTTGATATATCTGGGGAACCGCAGTTTGCTAAAATTGTTCCGGTCCGATGGCTACGATCGCCGTCATACATGTCAAACGCTCTTGTCTTTTTTATTCAGAAACAGGAAATTATGAAACTACGAGCGACCGTCCACATTTGCTCATCACGAAAACACGCCTATATAATTCCGACCCCTTCAACCCCACTTTTATATAGTAAAACTGGGGTTTACAGGGGTAAGCCTTATTTTTCTTAATTCTGCTCTAAAATATAGATTGTGGGTACTCGTTAGAACCGCCTCGAGGCGGTTTTAACGAGAATCCACAATCTATACTTTGAGCAGAAATATGAAAAATATCACAATTTTTCACCGCAAAATTTTCATGTTTTTGGCGGTAAAGTTTACAATGCATTTGAATAGACGTGTTTTCGTTATGTAAAACAATTGTCATCGGTTAAGCTTTGAGCGTTGTATCGAACTAACTAACAAAATGAGTAAAGACAACTCATGAACTGATCAACTCCGAACCCAAAACCTATCCCTAACATCAAAGGGAACCCAAAACCTATCCCTAACATCAAAGGGAACCCAAAACCTATCCCTAACATCAAAGGGAACCGTAAACCTATCCCGAACATCAAAGGGAACCGTAAACCTATCCCTAACATCAAAGGGAAAGATGGACAATCACATCGTAACAAACAACAAAATAACAGAGGACAAGGCAATTAAAGGCATTTATTCTTGTAACAGTAAGACACACCGTGTGTTCGTAATTGTTTTATTGGCCCCTGTGATGTACTGTCTATAACAGCTCAAAGGCTGCCCTGTAGCTTTTAGGAGGCACTTAAAGGGAAAATCAAGAATGTATATTTAAGTCAACAGGTAGTAAACTATTGATTTTTCCCTATGAGGCCCCTTACCTGTTGAAGACAGAGGACTTTTCTTCAGTCAGCACTGAGGGCTATACATAATATATTATGTAATAAAATGATAGTCCTCAATAATCAAGAATAAATGCCTTTAAGTAGCTCTTTCCCTTCCCAAACAGATGGCTACTCAGGCCGACCATAAAAAAATTATGTTTGATGTCATCCTACCGTCCCGGAAAAATGGCCCCTACCCAAAAAATTTCTTTGCCATCATGAAGATCTTTTTTTTTAATTTCTTTATGTAAAGATACATTACGCTGCTGAATATTTGAAATAGTTGCACCCATTTCTAACTATCAGCCAGTCAGATTACATGAAGTTAATATTTATGTTCAAATTAACAAACTGAATGACAAACAGTGTAGATCGTGATCAGATGGCTACTTCAGATCTGGATCTGCACTGTTTACAAAGGTATAAATTGTCGTGAACACTGAACAGCAGGATAAGGGTTAATTGCATTTCTCAATTCCTTTTTAGGATATTAAACTAGTATGTGGAAATAGAATTACTGAAAGAAAAAAGAATAAAGAATAAAGCTAAAAAGATTTTTAGAAGATCAAATAAATAAAACATATAAAAATATTTTGCCTACCTACCCGATCTTGAAAACTGGGGGCCGGGTGACAGCAAACAAATAATTTTCTGAGGATGGCCACACTAACCTTCACCAAACTTAGGACGGCCAGTTAAATAGCTGGGTATTAAAGCCCGAACCTTCAACTTCATAATCTGTAAGGACTCTACATTGTAGATATATCTTTGTATGACCTTTTGGATAACCACATAAAACCTGCTAGCCTTGCAACAGTTGGAGTAGATGATATATTTTAGCTTACCTGGCCGAATGACCGTGAGATGTCCAACGTCGTTTTTAGTCGTGCGTCGTGCGTCGTCCATGCGTAAACTTTTCTTATGAACATTGTAGAGGCCGCAGTTTTGGTCCAGTTATTATCAAACGTGCTCAAAATGATCATCATGACAATATCTCGGTCAAGTTCGAATGTGGGTCATGTCTGGCTAAAAATTTGTAAGTAGGTCAAATCACAGAATAAAAAACATGTGAATAGTCTAGAGGCCACAGTTTTGGTCCTATCATCATTAAAGTTTCTCAGAATGATCATATTGACAATATTTCGATTCATTTCGAATATGGATCATATTGGACCAAAATATAGGTCAGTATGTCAGATCATAGAAAACCTAATGAACACTCTAGAGGGCGCAGTTTTTGTCAAGTCTTCATTTTTCCCAGAATGATCACTTTCCCAGAATGATCATCAAGACAATATCTCGGTCAAGTTCGAATAAAGGTCATGTCGGGTCAAAAAGTAGTTCGATAGGTCAAAGATCATCTTGACAATATCTCGGTCAAGTTTGAATATGGGTCTGTACGTCAAATCATAGAAAAAACCTTTTGAACACTATAGGTCTATAGATTCCACCTTTTAGTCCAATCAGCATCAGACTTGTTCAGAATGATCAGCTTAAAAATATTTCGGTCAAGTTCGAATATGGGTCATGTTGGGTGAAAACGTAGGTCAGTAGGTCAAATCATAGAAAACCTTTTGATCACTCTAGAGGCCACAGTCTTGGCCCAGTCGTCATCAAATTTGTTCTGCATGATCGTCAAGACAGCAGCTCCGACAAGTTCGACTATAGGTCAAATCGGGTCAAAAAGTAGGTCAGATCAAAGATCATTTTGACGATATGTCGGTCAAGTTTGAATATAGGTCATATAGGGTCAAGAAGTAGACCAATAGGCCAAACAAAAACCTTGTGAACACTCTAGAGGCCGCAGTTTTGGTCCAATCATCATCAAACTTGCTCAGAATGATCATCTTGACAATATCTCGATCAAATTTGAATATGTATTATGTCGGATTTAAAAGTAGGTCAATCAGTAGATCAAATCATGGAAAGAAAGAGTTGTGATCACTCTAGAGGCCACCGTTTTGGTCCAATCATCATCAGACTTGCTCAGATTGATCATCTTGACAATATCTCTATCAAGTTTGAATATGGGTCATGTCGGCTTAAAATGGAGGTCAGTAGGTCAAGTCATAGAAAAATTTTGTGAACACTCTTGAGTCCTGACCTTTGATCTGATCACCATTAAGCTTGCTCACAATGATCATCTTGACAACATTTTGTTCATATTAGAATATGGGTCATGTAGTGTCAGAAACTAGATCAGTAGTTCAGATCACATCCATACCTTATGAACACTATAGAGGCCACAGTTTTTGTCCAGTCATCAGCAAACTTGCTCAGAATGATCATCTTGAGTATCTTTGTCAGGTGGGGTATTGTGTGTGAATAGAATGGTAACATTTTTACATGCAAAATCTGCAAAGGCTATGGAAGTTTCGTCAGACCATCTTAGTACTGGGAAAAGGTTGTGTGAAAATCAGTACTAGGACCCGCTCTTTGTCACCAAGAGGCATTATAAGTTAGAGCCTGTTCATCTCCGTCTGCTGCACTAGGACCTGACACTCCATGTCCATAAGGTGCCCAGGTAGTGACATTCAAGTCAGCTCTGTATTGTCAAAGGTAACCACAGACTCATAAGTCTAGCTTCTGATGCCGACTCCCTGCCACCACACCCCTTTCACCACGAGTCATTGTAAGTTAGACTGAGTCGTTTCATCTCCGTCTGGTGCACAAGGACCTAACCCTCAATGTCCTTAAGGTGCCCAGATAGTGACAAGTCAACTCGGTATTGTCAAGGAGAACTTTTTAAAGACTTCATCCTGAAAAAGAAAATAATTTCGAAGGCATGTTCCATGGGTGACCCTCTGACAGAATTGCTCGAATTCCGTTTGCTCCACTGAATAAGATATCCACCAGAACCCTTGAAAATGACTTCTACTAAATAGCTAGACTGGCCCCCGCCCATCGGGGCTTTAAGAAATTTATTGATGTTTCCATGCAGAGCTCAAACCGACCCGCAGACGAGTACTGGTAAACCGCTTAGAGGATCTAAGCCTGCCCAGGCAAAGCAGTGCGAGTCGGCCCGTCCATGCTTATAAACCCTATTGGTTTCCTTGGGCGACAGGGCTTTAGATTACATTTCATCTCAATATCGGGTAAAAGTTCCACAAAATTGGAAGCAACGTCTCCAAAATGACCTTTACAGTGTTGGCGGGGACGACAAACCTTAAATCAAACAAACAAAATGAATAGCTAGACTGATTTTTAGCTCACCTGGGCCGAAGGCTCCAGGGGAGCTTATAGTATAGTGGGTCCTCCGTCGTCCGTCCGTCGTCCGTCCACACTTTTGAGCAGCTATATCTCTGTATCCTGCAGGCTGATCTCAATCATTTCTCATCTGTAGCATGCCTCTGGTGGGGCATTGATGACATAAACTTTTTTTCGAAATCGCTATAAAACTTTGGTTCCTATGGCAACCACAAGGTCCCATAGACTTACTATGGAAAATGCTTGTCATCACCGTAGCGCCTTCAGTTTTGATCAGATCTTCCTGAAACTTATATGTAAGGTGGCTGGGGATAAAAACTCGGATGAGTTCGAAAACCGGCCAAGTCGGCCCATATATTATAGAGTTACATCCCTTTGATTGCTGAAAAAGCCGATTTTTGACCTTGTCATCACGGTAGCCCCTTCAGTTTTGATCGGATCTTTCTGGAACTTATATGTAAGGTGGTTGGGGATAAAACCGTGGATGAGTTCGAAAACCGGCCAAGTAGGCCCATTTATCATAGAGTTACGTCCCTTTGATTGCTGAAAATGCCGATTTTTGACCTTGTCATCACTGTAGCCCCTTCGGTTTTAATCGGATCTTTTTGAAACTTATATGTAAGGTGGCTGAGGATAAAAACTCGGATAAGTTTGAATACCGGCCAAGTCGGCCCATTTATCATAGAGTAACGTCCCTTTGATTGCTGAAAAACGCCGACTTTCGACCTTGTCATCACGGTAGCCCCTTCAGTTTTGATCGAATCTTTCTGAAACTTATATGTAAGGTGGCTGGGGATAAAACCTCGGATGAGTTCGAAAAATTGGCAAGTCGGCCCATTTATCATAGAGTTACGCCCCTTTAATTGCTGAAAGTGCCGATTTTTGACCTTGTTATCACGGTAGCCCCTTCAGTTGTGATCCGATCTTTCTGAAACTTGTATGTAAGGTGGCTGGGGATAAATCCTTGGAAGAGTTCGAAAACCGGCCAAGTCGACCCATTTATCATACTGTTACATCCCTTTGATTGCTGAAAATGCCGATTTTGACCTTGTCATCACTGTAGCCCCTTCAGTTTTGATCGTATCTTTCTGAAACTTATATGTAAGGTGGCTGGGGATAAAAACTCGGATGAGTTCGAAAACCGGCCAAGTCGGCCCATTTATCATAGAGTTACATCCCTTTGATTGCTGAAAATGCCGATTTTTGAACTTGTCATACGGTAGCCCCTTCAGTTTTGATCGTATCTTTCTGAAACTTATATGTAAGGTGGCTGGGGATTAAAGCTCGGATGAGTTCGAAAACCGGCCAAGTCAGCCCATTTTTCATAGACTTACGTCCCTTTGATTGCTGAAAATGCCGATTTTTGACGGTAGCCCCTTTAGTTTTGATCGGATCTTTCTGAAACTTATATGTAAGGTGGCTGGGGATAAAACCTTGGAAGAGTTCGAAAACCGGCCAAGTAGGCCCATTTATCATAGAGTTACGTCCCTTTGATTGCTGAAAATGCCGATTTTTGACCTTGTGATCACTGTAGCCCCTTCGGTTTTGATCGGATCTTTTTGAAACTTATATGTAAGGTGGCTGAGGATAAAAACTCAGATAAGTTTGAATACCGGCCAAGTCGGCCCATTTATCATAGAGTCACGTCCCTTTGATTGCTGAAAAACGCCGACTTTCGACCTTGTCATCACCGTAGCCCCCTCAGTTTTGATCGGATCTTTCTGAAACTTATATGTAAGGTGGCTGGGGATAAAACCTCGGACGAGTTCGAAAAATTGGCAAGTCGGCCCATTTATCATAGAGTTACGCCCCTTTAATTGCTGAAAATGCCGATTTTTGACCTTGTTATCACGGTAGCCCCTTCAGTTGTGATCCGATCTTTCTGAAACTTATATGTAAGGTGGCTGGGGATAAAACCTTGGAAGTGCGAAAACCGGCCAAGTGGACCCATTTATCATACAGTTACATCCCTTTGATTGCTGAAAATGCCGATTTTTGACCTTGTCATCACTGTAGCCCCTTCAGTTTTGATCGTATCTTTCTGAAACTTATATGTAAGGTGGCTGGGGATAAAGTTCGAATGAGTTCGAATACAGGCCAAGTCGGCACATTTATCATAGAGTGCCTTTGATTGCTGAAAATGCCTATTTTCGACCTTGTCATCACTGCTGCCCCTTCAGTTTTGAACGGATCTTCATGAAACTTACAAACAAGAAAGTCAGGCAGAAAGCTTGGTGGAGTTTGAAAACTCTTGTTTTTGAACTTGTCATCACCATAGCCACTTCAGTTTAGATCGGATCTTCTTAGCAAGTCAGGAATAAAAGCTTGAATGAGTTTGAAAACCGGTGAGGTCAGCCTGTTTATCATAGAGTTACATTCTACTTGATTTGCAGAAAATGCTTACCCTGTCATCACCATGTCCTCCCATAAAGCCTTCAGGAAAGGTTGGCACTTCCTTAAACTTTGAATTTGTTAGCTCAGGTGAGCGATACAGGACCAAGCTAGCTTGGTCCTCTTGTTGAAATACGAGTAACTATTCAGAAATGTTCCTTGGGTCACTGTCAACCTAAATTGCTCAAACCATTCTTTCCACCTAATACAGTAAAATTCCTATATTAAGACCACCTTTGGGACTGTTATGACCACATTTGGGACTGTTCAAAAGTGGTCTTTTGAACAGTCCCAAAGGTGGTCTTTGACCAGAGGACTCTGTATGCAGAAAACACAAAGAAAGAATTACTTCAACCTACTTAAAAAGCTTTTCTTAGCAGAATTAGTCTTAATTGCGGATTTTTTCTGTATTTACCTACCATTTTACTTGTACAATAAGGATCAGATGAGCGATCCAGGGCCATTATGGCCCTCATGTTATTTTATTCATTTGCTCCCTTTTCTCCTCTATTTCTTGTACTCATTTTGCCTTGTTTCATTGTGTTCAATCAGCTCATTGGGTAAATGCTTAAAGTGAATGACCACCATTTTTTTTTCTCAGATCCATTTTACAATAACACCATTGAGGAATGATAAAATCATATTCTCCTCCTAAACTGTTGCTCTAATTAACTGTAATGGCTCATTAAAGTTGTTTATAGGGTGTCAGACATTTTTACAGACTATATCGCCTGCAGTGATCTCAAGGAGACTGTTCAGTCCATGTTCCGACAGCTATCTTTAGCAGCTGAGGATTTTAGAGGAGAAAGTGAACTTTAAAATAATAAAAATGCCTTCTTGTAAGGGCAAATACTGGACAAGGAATTAGCTGTTTTTCAAATCCCTGATCCTTAGAAAAATAGAGAGTTATGTAAAAAAAATGGATTCATAATCTTGGAACAGAGAATCTTAACATCAAGACATTTGTTTATGCAAAGCATAACATTTGTGCTAAACATTTTGAAGATAGCTCTTTTCAAATGGACTTGAAAGTGTGTTGATTACTTGTTTCTTTTCTTTTAATCATTAATTAATGCCTATCAGTATCATTTAACCAATCATTTCCTTAGCACGCCTTGAAAATTTTAGGTAATATTTCATGGCACTTCATATGGTCTTTTGTGATATTTTTCTTAACCTTTTTTTGTACAAAATGGAATCTTCCTCCTTGTATATACCAGGTGTCCATTTCAAAATTAAGGGCTGCCAGATTGTTTTCCTCAAAATTTATTAGGAAAATGGCTGAACATTTTGCAAACAGTGTAAGCCCTGATCAGACGCCGTGTCCTTCGGCGTCTGATCTGGGCCTGCACTGTTTGCCAGGGTACCTCTTTTGGGGTTTCGGGTACTAAATGGATTAATCCAGATTAAAGCATAGATTGTGGGTACTCAATGAGGTGATTCCTTTGAGTACCCATAATTTATGTTTTCATTTTTGGATAAAGTCCTGGATTTTATGCAAACAGTGTACAGGTGTACAACTTGATTAACTGTAGATCAGACAAGGATTACAGAAAACAATTGTTTTGTAGGAAAGAACAGATTTTGTTTTTTTGAATTGATGTTTAACATTCCCATCACCACTATTTAGGGCATTTTGGAGATGATGCTTCCAATTTTGTGGGATTTTTACCCGACATTGAGATGGATGCCACCCAATGAAACCAATGTCACCAAACTCAGGAAAAACGTCTTCAAAGTCTTTATTTTCATCCAAAAACATAATGAAGCCAGTATGTAAGGTCCTGAACTGACAGCCTATTTAAGGATTTTTGAGAATGCAACCTGATTAGAGAGCCTAATTACTTCTCCTTTAGTAGCTACATAGAGAGACATAGAGCTTCAATGGTCTCCTTGAGGTCAGGAATTGAGCAAACATGTTGGATGCTGGGATACATTTGGATTACCTTGGGGAAAATATGGCCGCTGCCAGAAGGCTTCACTGAAACCATTAAATGTTGATTTAATTACCTTAGCAGATTTCAATTGGTAATAAAAGTCAGAGATTAATCATTACAGTAACTTTTTCTTGCAAATGAAGTAATTATATTTTAAAGGTGGTCATTCACTTTAATGAACATTTCAACCATGCAGACCGGGACACAGTAAATGTCTAGATGACACAGCATACAGTGCGCCGTCTGCTTAGGATAAACAGTATTTGTCATCCTGTCACTCTGTCCATCAGATTCCTCAATTATGCATGGACGGACTAAGGTAACAGGAAGCCATTTGATCATCTTTAGCTGAAACCAGTTCATTCGGTTGGTAGGGAAAGTTGTAAATGCATTCTACATTACCTTTAAAAAGTTTGTGGATATTCCATTGCCAGGAAAAAAAAAAACAACAACAAAAAAGAAAAAAAAAAAAAAAACGTGCAATGAAATAAGCCAGTTGCTGGACTATTGTTGAAACAGGCAATAGAGATACACAGATTAACTGACCAAAACTAGAATATTTTAAATGGGCATTTTACCCCAGTGAATACAGATAAGTGACAGGTGGCTCAGGTGAGCGAGCTAGGGCTACCATGACTATCTTGTATCAGTTTTCAGACCATAATGAGCTCTTGTCAGCAAATTATCTCAAAATGTAGTTGAGCGAGAACCTTGGAATTTTGTATGCTGATTGGGTTGATGAGTAGAGAACATAATCAACTTTTAAACCTTCCATATCCTCCCCCATCCCGCAACCCAACCCGCTCCCCCACAAACACCAACTGTAAAAAAAAAAAAAAAAAAAAAAACAGAGAAATAGTTTCATCAAGATACTATGAAATTTATTTGAGCTAAGGCATTCAAACTTATTAAGTGAGTAGCTTTTGAAAAAAGGAATGCCATTTTCCAGAGTCAAATCCCTTGTAAAATGGTGATGAAATCTTGGCCGCGGCTTTTAATAGTTTGTATAGCAAATCGGTTTCTCCAGAGTTGTGCCCCTTATAAGGCTTAAGAGCATTCAGTATTATTGAATGTATTAAACGAGTTGAGGAAAAGGTATAAAATGTGAGGCTTCGCATTTTAGGCATTTTCCTCAACGAGTTTAATAAACTTAATAATACATGAGCACGAATGCAAGATTCTGTTTATCAATTATGACATTTAAAATGTTTTTTTTTTTTTACAAAAAATGTCAATGTTCCGCCATGAATAAACGCGATGTCGTTGAGGACGTCGTACGCGTAACGTTACGGGGCGTATCTTATTAATTTGCATATTTAATCTGCTATAGTGGATTACCGAATTTAATACATGGTGTTATTACATTCTCAAACACGACGCCATATGATAAAATCATATATTTTTGCAAAGTTTTGATTATCATTTGAGCTAGTACCTTGAAACATGGGTAGCTTTTTGTAAAATGTTAAGGTTTGAAAAAAAAAATGTATTTTTTTTTTTTATATTATTATTTTATATTTATCCTTTTGGTACCTACTTAGAGGCAAGGTTGTGGTGGGGGCATTGTGATTTTACAAATACCTGCTCTTGGTTCTCTTTTTTATGGCCCAGAGATCGACTATCTTTGATTTCTAATTTGATTTGCTGTTCTTTCTTAGACTTAAGGGGAATGAGAACACCTGGCAGATTTTTCCGCCATTTTTCAAAGGGAGACATCTTTGGGAACATCCTGTTCGCCTTTCTATAAGCCCTGTCCCACGGAAAAAAGGGGTTAACTCTTAAAGGAAAGAATTTGCTCCTCAGGAGCAAGTTCTTTCCATTTAGAGTAGACCCCGAGTGACATGGGAGACAAAAATACTTTTGAAGGAGTTGCCTCCTTTGAAGGTGTTTCCATTTCCCTTAATTTTTGCTTGTTTCAGGGGATAACATTGACGATGTTCGTAGCTATGTACCTCGGTCTGGAAGTCAGTGTCCAATCTGTTTTAAAGTATTATCGTCAAGAAAAAATATATATACACACATAAGAACACACAGTACATTGAAAAAATTTCAGTGCGAAATTTGCTTGAAACGTTTTAGAAGAAAACACCACCTACAGAAGCATCAAATTTCGATTCACAGCGCCTGACGAAAGACGATTGTGAATGCTCATAAGAAATCATCTTAAATCTAGTTACACCTGTGGGCACAAAACCGTTCAAACTTTTATGGGCTTTATTATGCCCCCAACTTCGAAGAAGTTGTGGGGGCATATTGGTTTTGCCCTGTTCGTCCGTCCGTCCTTCCGTCGGTCTCGCTATTTTACTGCATAGCAAAACTTAAGAACCATGGGTGCTAGGTTTTTGAAATTTCATATATGGATTCCTTATGAAAAAATAATTGACCCGTGTTGTTTTTTTTCTCGTCAGGATTATCCCCCTGTCTTGAGTTATGCCCCTTTGCAAAAAATACTTTGAAATCTTGTAAGCAAGATTGCCCCTTTCTTGAGTTATGCCCATTTGCAAAAAATACTTAGAAATCTTGTAAGCAAGATATCTCAAAAACTGTTTGAGCTTTTGCCCTGAAACTTTACAGACTGGTTTGGGATGATGAGTAGATGAACTGATAAACTTTTGAAAAAAAAAATCCGTTTTTTGTTTCTCGAGTTTTGGCCCTTAGAAATTTTTTGCATTTTAAGCTGGTAAGCAAGATAACTAAACACTGTTTGAGCTATTGCCATGAAACTTTACAGAACGGTTGGGGATGATGAGTAGATGATCTGATTAACTTTTGAAAAAGATTCGAATTTTTTTTCTTGAGTTATGGCCCTTTGAAATTTTTGTGTTTTAAGCTTGTTATCAAGATAACTGAAAAACCGTTTGAGCTATTGCCCTGAAGCTTTACAGAATGGTTGGGGATGATGAGAAGATGAACTGATTAACTTTTGACAAAAAAAAAAAAAAAAACATTTTTTTTCTTGAGTTATGCCCCTTTGAAATTTTGCGCGTTTTAGCTTGTAAGCAAGATATCTAAAAACTGTAAGCTATTGGCTTGAAACTTTACAGGCTGGTTCAGGATGATGAGTAGATGAACTGATTAGGTGAATTTTAATGCATTTGCATATTTAGGGAACTTAATGCATGCTTGCTTAAGACAGGTTGCTCGCTTAATAGAAGTGGACACTAAGACAGGTTTGACTGTATCTCTAGAACTGTATGAGCTATTGTCCTGTAACTTAAAACACTGGTATGGGGTGATAAATAAATGACCTGATTAACTTCAGTTTTTCTTGTGTTATGTTCCTTATAAAATTTCAGCATTGCACCCAAATAAAAAAAAAGATATCTCAATTATTGTTAGGGACAAGAACTGTTAGGGTCAAGCAGTGTTAGGGTCAAGCAGTTGGGGGCATTGTGTTTCATAAACACTGGCTCTAGTTTCATTTTGATATGATGTTTCATTCAATATTTCCTTCCATCCAGTCAGTCAACTGCAAGCCAGGAATACATTCAAACCACAAAGTGTTGTACATTTAGTTGTAGATTCCTGCACTGTCCAATCAAAATACATCTCAAATGTCAATCAGACCTAAAAATGGAAAAAGAGACCAATCAATGCATATTTCTTGATCCAATTTTAGACTACTTTGATGAATGACATTTGCTTGTCAAACTAACTTGATACAAAGTGATTTATTGAAAGGTACTTCATAGAAGTTTGAACAGTTTTGTGTCCACAGGTATAGTTATTGGAAATGTTTTCATGCTAAATGTCCTTAAGTGATTTCAGCATCTAACGGTTGGGTGTAAATAGGTCAAGCCTAGTTCGAAGACTATATTCTGTTCAAGTGAGCGATTTGGGAACGATGGACCTTCTGGGACCAGGTCTTCAAAACTAACGATGTCGTCAGTCAACGTTTCGTTAAAACACTTTGATCATTAAATATGGCATATATACCACGCAAAAGCTGCTCACATTTTTATCTGCAAAAATATCAGTGTGAGATATAGAGAATACCAGGTTCGTGTATTTTGATATCAAGTTTATCAGGCAAGGCTTCGAGAACGCTTGTAGAATCGCGAGGCTTGCCGAGCGATTCTACATGCGTTCTCGAAGCCGAGCCTAATAAACTTGATATCAAATGACACGAATCTGGTATTCTATTTATCAGTTTATCCCCTTGTAAACTCTTAAAATATGCAATTTACAAGCAGTTATCGATTGTCCTCAGTACGTCCCAACATTCCGGCGCGGAATATAATCGGTCAGTATATTTACTATCAGCTGACCGTTATTTGTCTTTTGATATTTTTAATGAATTTTTTTTTTAATTTTTATGGTAATAATAACTTTTTAGCCATTTTACCGGTAGTCCGCTTCATTCATAAAAGTACAATGTCACGTTGACGTGATAAAGCTCACTTGTCCTGAGATAGCATATCTTTATCAGGTCATTGTGTTACAATGCAATATATATAGGGGGTAACTGATAAAATCCAGCTGCTAGTGAGTAATTAACGGTTTGACCACTAACGAGAGTTGCTTTGAACAACTTGACCCTGCCCTTTTATTAACCTATTCTTATCCGAAAATGGGTCATGGGAAAGATAGTGCAGACCAATATCAGACGTTGCGTGATACGGAGTCTGATCAGTGTCTACACTGTTTGCTAACAGGAATTTCTGGCAAAACTAGAAAAACAGAAACTAGATCCTGCACCCCTTAAAGGATATGGGAACAGCTGGCAGATTTTCCCGCCATTTTTCAAAGGGAGACAACTTTCGGGACTGCCTGTTCGCTTTTCTAAAAGCCTGTCCCACTGAAAAAGGGGTCTACTCTTAAAGGAAGGGTCTACTCTTAAAGGAAAGAATTTGCTTCTCAGAAGCAAATTCTTTTCTGTAAGAGTTGATCCCTATTGACATGGGAGACAAAAATATTGCAGGAGTTGCCTCCCCTGAAGGTGTATCCATTCCACTTAAATTACAAATGGGTTTGTCCAACATAAAAATGGAAGGGCCACCAGTATAAGATAGGTTAAAAAAGAATATTTCGGTAATTTCAGGCAGTACATCTACTGATTTAACAGAATACATGCCAAAAACTGGCAGCCAGTGCCCAATATGCTCCAAAGTTCTGTCTTCTAGAGCAAATTTGAACACGCACATTAAAATTCACAGCTCAGTAAAGGCATTTCTATGTGTAGTATGCAACAGACACTTTAGAAGGAAGCACCATCTGTTGACTCATCAACTTACGATTCACTCGATGCATATTAATAAGTAAAGGTAACTTAAGGGGAATGGGAACACCTTGCACATTTTCCGCCATTTTTCAAAGGGAGACAACTTTCGGGAGTTCCTGTTCACTTTTCCGCAGGCTCAGTCCCACTGAAAAAAGGGTCTACTCTTAAAGGAAAGACTTTGCTCCTGAGGAGCAAATTCTTTCCTTTAAGAGTTGACCCCTATTGACAGGGGGAGACAAAATATTTTTGCAGGAGTTGCCTCCCCTGAAGGTGTATCCATTCCCATAAGGACAGTTACGTTGTTGGTTTCATGTTAATCATCACGAAAACGCGTCTATATCATTTTGATCCCCTCGAACCTCACTTTTGTATAGTAAAACTGGGGTTTACAGGGGTAAACCTTATTTTCTTATCCAATCGGCTTTAAAATATAGATTGCTGGCACTCGTTAGAGCCGCCTAATTGAGGCGGTTCTAACGTGTACTCGAAATCTATATTTTGAGCAGAAATAAAAAAAAATCACAATTCTTCATCTTAAAAGTGGTAAAATTTACAATGTATTTGTATAGGCGTGTTTTCGTATTGTACAAAGATATTGCTAGAACCACGTTCTACATATTACTAAAAATAGAACAAGTTGGATTTACAAGAGTATGATTTATGGCCTTTTTTGTTCAGAACCATAAAGTATGCCAACCCGAGTAAGGCGGTTCTACAGAGCTCGCCTAATCTATATTTATTGCAAAACAATATAAAAAAAAGCATTAACCCATCACGCAAACAAGCGCCTGTAATGAACAACCCTTTAAGAAGTATACTGGGGTTTACAGATTTATATTTTGTTTCTATTTCTGCCCGAAAACATAGGTTGTGGGAATTCGCTAGAACCGCCTTAATGAGGTTTTACTAACGAGCACCCCACACATATTTAGCATTATAAATGAAAAAAATACTTTACATTTTTTATATAAAAATAACCATTTTTTTAGATATGAAAGAATGCACACGTCTACTTCACGAGTGTGTTATCGTATTGCAGAAAGATGCCATTTCGATGGCATGGAAGATAATATTATCCCACATGGATGTATTATCCAAAAAGTCAGACCGTGTAAGTAAGTGCATTGCGAACCGTCTAACCTTGTTTAGGTAGGCAGTTCGGAAGGGTCGGATGCGGAGTATCATTACGTTACCACACCCGTGCGACATATGAGCCCCGCCAAGCGAATTTGGGTCTTCGAGCATTCCGTCATGACAAATTTTAACTGCGCATGCCCAGCCATTCAGAGGGGCCAGTGATATGGCTTTCTGTCTGAAGGTTCCTCTTGATTCACTGCTCGCATAGGCGATAAGTACCAAAATCGCTTGACGGGGCCCATATAGTGCATTTTTTCAAATCCTCAAAATAGAGAATACCAGGTTCGTGTCATTTGATATCAAGTTTATCAGGCAAGGCTGCGAGAACGCTTGTAGAATCGATTCTACGTGCGTACACGAAGCCGGGCCTGATAAACTCGATATCAAATGACACGAGTCTGGTATTCTATTTATCAGTTTATCCCCTTGTACACTCTTAAATAAGCAATTTACGATCGGTTATCAATGGTCCTCAGTGCATCCCAACATTCCGAGGGTCGATATATTTAGTATCAGCTGACCATACTTTTTCCTATGATATTTTTTTTTTTCTTTTCAAGTATTTTTTTTTCCATTTTTTTTTCAGTAATAATAAATTTTTTGCCAATTTTTCAAGACGTCCGGTTCATTCATAAAAGTACAATGTCACGTTGACCTGATAAAGCTCACTTGTCCTTTATCAGGTCAATGTGCTCCAATACAATTAATATAGGGGGTAGCTGATAAAAAAGCTACTTTTCTGATGAGAATATTTTTCTTATTTATGATGTAAACATAGGTTGTCGGTGCTCGTTAAATCCGCCTCATTGAGGCGGTTCTAACGAGTACCCACAACCTAAGACGTGGAGTAGAAATAAGCAAACTAATATGTTCCCATGTAAACTACAGTTTTCTCTGTATAAAGTTTGGTTTAGGCGGGTGTTCATTTCATGAACTTGTTCACGTGATGTATAGCTATTTCTGATGTTAGTTACGGTAGCCAGAGAATATATTTTGCTATTTGTTTCGCCATATTTCATTGATTTTATATTTTTCTGAATTCGAGATGCTATTGTACATTTTTGTTCATTTCAACTTTAATTAGAATATTTTTTTATTTTATTCTTAAAGAATGTCCTGTTTCAAAAACAGAAGAAACAAAGGAATCTCTATTAACCCTCATTTAAAGATGCCATGTTAAGTCTATCTAAATATGTCTTCTATTTACGTTCTTGCAAAATTTTAATACATATTTTTGCAAACAGGCCAACAGTGTGTACCCTGATCAGAGAGGAGCAGTCTGAGCTGGGTCCACACTGTGCAAAAATGACTTTTAAAGTTTCCGGCAGACAAAAATATCAGACAACAATTGTTGTGATTGGTACATGTAGGTTATATTTTCCCGATATAGCCATAATTATATTTCTTTTTTTTTTTAATCGAAACCAGTATGTAGCGTTTGTAAAATTTCATTGCAATGTGAGGCATTTTATAGCCATATGCATGTCCAAAACCTGATTCTCCGTCTACGAGGTTTTAGCTGAGTCGGGTTTAGCTATTGTGATCATTGAATGTCCGTCGTGCGTCGTCTGTCGTCAATAATTTGATTTTTATACCATTACGAAAACACGCCTATACTAATACATTGTAAATTTTACCACCAAAAAAAATGAAAATTTTCCGCTAAGATTTGTGATATTTTTTCTTATTTCTGCTCAAAATATAGAATTTGGGTACTCGTTAGAACCGCCTCATCGAGGCGGTTCTAACGAATACCCACAATCTATATTTTAGAGCAGAAATAAGAAAAAAAAGGTTTACCCCTGTAAACCCCAGTTTTACTATATAAAAGTTGGGTTCAAGGGGGTCAAAATTATATAGGCGTGTTTTCGTGATGCGGTAACTCCTCCTGTACCCTTGGGCCAATTTCATTCAAACTCCATTGGAATGTTGCTTTGGTGACCCTCTAACAAAATACCTAAAACGGTCCCGTTCCGATGAGCAAAATGGCCATCAGGGCTAAAAGTAGAAAAAAAAAAAACATCGTAAATTTGCTTCAAACGCGAACTCCTCCTAAACCCTTGAACCAATTTGTTTCAAACATCATAGGAATGTTGCCTTGGTGACTCCCTACTAAAATTGCTAAAATAGAAAAAAAAAGCCGACAACTCCTCCTGTACCCTTGGGCCAGTTTCATTCAACCTCCACAGGAATGTTGCTTAGGTGACCCTCTGCCAAAATAGCTGAAACGGTTCCGCTCCGATGAGTTAAATGGCCACAAGAGCTAAAAATAGTAAAAAAAAAAAACAAAAAACATCGTAAATTTGCTTAAACGCGAACTCCTACTTTAAACTTCACAGGAATGTTGCCTTGGTGACTCCCTACCAAAATAAAATCGTTCCGCTCTGGTGAACAAGGATGCCACCAGAGCTAATAATAGAAAACAATCTTTAAGCGACACCTCTTCCTGTAGCCTTTGCTTTAAATGCGAACTCCTCCTAAACACTTGGGTCAATATTTGATTCAAACATCACAGGAATGTTGCCTAGGTGGCGCCCTACCAAAATTAGCTGTAACGGCTCTGCTACGTTCTTTTTTTGTTGGTTTTGGTTTTACGGCCCTTTCAAGATTATTTTACTCATATCGAGCCTATCGTTAATCAGAGGTGGGCGAAAACCGGAGTACCCGGAGAAAAACCACATGACCTTCCGTTGCAGAACTTAGCGTCTCACATATGACCCGAGCGAGGCTCGAACCACAGCGGTGAGAGACCTAATGATCAAGAGTCAGCGCCCTTAACCACAAGGCCACGGAGGCCCTCTGCTGCGATGAACAAGATGTCTGTTAGAGCTAAAAAGCCAATTTCCATCAAACTTCATAGGAATGGTGCGTGGACGAAAAATAGCAAAATAGCTTAATCAGTTCAGCTCTGATGATCAAAATTGATGCCAGATCTAAAAATAGACAAACCTTTAGCCCATGGGCCAATTTCATTTAAACTTCATTAGAATGTTGCTTAGGTGATCCTCTGCCAATATAGCTAAAACACTTCTGTTTTAATGAACGAAATGGCTGGAATAGGTAAAAATACAACCCTTAAGCCAGTTTTATTCAAGTTTTGCAAGAATGTTGCCCAGGTGATCATCTATCTAAGTGCTACAATCATGCTTCTTGGAATGGCTGTCACCCACATGACTTTCAGAAGCTATGAGACATCTTGATATCAGGCGAGCGATTCAGGGCCATCTTACCCTTCTATAAGGACATTGTTTCTTTGTGTTTTACTGCTGTGTAATTTTAACCCTTGTCCTGCTGAGTCCGGATATGTCTTAACTTTCAAACAATGTATATCCAGATCAGCTGTCTTCTTCAGAAGCGATCTGATCAGGATCTTCATTGTTCGTCATTCAGTTTATGAATTTGTTGCAATAATTTGCATCAAGTGATCTGATTGGTTAATAATCAGTAGTGGGTGTGGCATATTTAAATATTCAGCAGGTCAAGGGTTAAGAATATTTAACTTTATAGTCAATGATAAATTTTTACCTTCTATAATTTGGAGATGTTTATATAGTTGTATCTGGCGTGCTATCGCGATTTTTATTTGTTAGTTTTATTTGTCATTTCTAAGATTGTTATATGTTATATTTCATTTTGTTTTGTTTAAGTTGAGGTTTTACGTCCCCGCCAGTACTATTTAGGTCATTATGGACTCGTTGCTTCCAGTTTTGTGGAAATTTTACCCGACATTTAGAGATGGCATCGCAAGCCCTGCCGCCAAAAGAATCCGCTGGGGTTTATGAGCACAGATGGATCTACTTGCAGGCAGGCTTAGGCCATCGAAGCGGTTTGCTAGTTGGTTTCAGTTCTGCGCGGAAGCACCATGCAACCCAATCTATTTTACTAAGCCCCGATGTGCGGGGCGCTGTTATATTTTAAAGCGGTATTTATGAAATGAACACATTGTTTTACTTCACTTTATAATTCCGTATAATGAATACCTTTTTAAACGCACTTTGTAAAGGAAAAGTGGGGTTTACATGGTAATATTTACATTTCATGTGTAAAGTCTAATGTAAACCTATAGAAAATTATTGCGTTCATACGCCCATGAACTTATCGAATCACATGATTTTCAGTGACGTTAAGTGACGTCATTCTAAACCATTGTTCTCTTCGGGCGTTGATGACGTCAACGCTGCTCCGCTCTTTGTAGAAAAACAGCGTGTAAATGTTTTTTCAGCTTTAAAAGTTTGCCCTACAAGCATTTTTTCGCCCTGTGATGAGGGGCAAATAATGTTAATATAAAAAATAAACTTAATTTTTCTGCTTTTCATGAAAGTATGAACGGCAGTGGGTCGCTAGCAAAGTCTCTTCGGGGTTCATTTACTTTGCACGCGATCCACTGCGTTCATACTTCAATGAACTGCAGAAAAATAAATTTCATTTCTTAAATGCATAACTTTCCTTATTTTTGCTCAAAATAGACAGTGGATGTTCGTTAGAATCGTCTGAACCACAATCTACTTTTGAAGCAGAAATAAGAAAAGTATCACAACGTCGCTCCTGAAACGCCCTTTTGGTTTCTTTTCTCCCGCGGAGGTGTAATCTTCAGCGAGTTCAGTTGACGAACTAGGGTTAACTCTTCTGACGTCAGAATCTACTCTTGTCAAATGTCAACAAAACCAATGTGTTTCGAAAGTACAGTCGGACTTCAATGGGTCGAACACCTTAGGGACCTCGAAAATCTGTTCGAGACAGGGGTAGTTCGAGCCACTGAGATTACTGTCAGGAGGCATAACGAGATACTTTTAGACATCTTATCGGTGTTCTATAATGAAAATGCATGCTGTGTGTACTCATTAGAATCGCCTCATCGAGTACACACAGCATACATTTGCAAGATAAAAGACTAAAATCTCCTTAATTATCCCCCACTATTTCTTATTTAGAGGATTTCGCTAGGGGCTCAAGAATGGGTTCGACACATCCATGGTGAACGAGCCATCGAAGTTCTGCTGTATAAACATGGCGGACTCAAATGGCATACTCGCTCTATTCATTTTCAGTCGATTGTAACAGTAAATTACATGTTTTCAAATTGGATGTGAATTTTGCAACTATTGCCTGTAAATGCAGAGCCAAAATTTTTAATAATTTGCATATGTACAGGAGTTTGAAATAATCGAGTTTTGGATTGCGATTACAATTCGACATGTTTGTTGTTGTTGTTAGTCTTCCAACTCCCATACCAAGCTTGGTTGAACTCGAGTTGTCCGCGCGTTTTGGTAAAACTCTAGTTAAATCTAGTTGCCTTTTGTTTGTTTGATTTTAGGTTTAACGTCCCCGTCAACACTACATAGGTCATTTTGAGACGTTGCTTCCAATTTTGTGAAACTTTTACCCGACATTGAGATGAAATGACATCCCAAGCCCTGGCGTCCAATTAAACCAATAGAGTTTATATGCATGGGCGGTCCAACTCGCATCACTTTTCCTGGGCATGCTTAGAACCTCTAAGCGGTTTACCATTACTCGTGTGTGGTCGGTTTCAGCTCTGCGTGGAAGCATCGTGCAGCCCAATCTATTTCTTCAAGCCCCGATGGGAGGGGGGCATCTAGCTAACTAGAGTAGGTCAACTGGACTCGCTCCTCGATTGTAAGTAGTTTTGATTTAAATTTTGTTTGGCGCGTAACTAGGGCTGGCTAATCGGAGCTGAAAAGATAATCGATTATCATTCCTGTCATTGCGATTGATAATCGATTAATAATCACTGACGATTTGGTCATAATTTTACCTGTCTGGCTTTCTGTCTGAGCATGACTCCTGCCATGTGCTGTACTTTGCCATATGTATTTGAACAGACAGACCTGAGCAAACAGTGTAGACCCAGATGAGACGCCGCAGAACGCGGCGTCTCATCTGGGTCTTCACTGTTTGCCACTCATACAGCTATTTTAGGCACAACTTTGGGTAACAAAATTGTACTTATCAAATAATCGATTGCAAGCAAATCAGTAATGATAATCATTTTTGTGGAGTTTATCAATTGAATGATCGATTATCCGATTAATCGTGTCAGTCTTACGCGTAACCTATATAAAGCGTGCATCCATGATCGCCTTTGTTTGGCCGTATGGTGCTCAAGCATGTAGATAGATTCTGCACCAAAAAAACACTTTTCTTCTTCTAGCTCAGTCGAACTCCAAAGACTCGAACACACTTAGGATCATGAAAATGTGTTCGAGACAGGGATAATTCGAACCAGGTGAGCGATATAGGACTAGTGTGGTCCTCTTGTCCATATTTGAGCCGGGGCACAGCATTTCCTACAACTAACATGTGCGCCCAGCGAAGAATCAGATCAGCCTACGAATCCATATAGTCTAATCAGAGACTTCTCTTGCTGCATGAATGAGCATTGGGCCCTTAGCTATCCTTAGAGCGCACAACGAAGACTCTGATCAGACTGCGCGGATGCGCAGGCTGATCTGAGTCTTCGTTGGGCGCACGTGACTTGTAGGTTTTGTCGTGCGCCGGCTCATTTATGCTTTTTTGAGCAGAACCAAGAACAATAATGTGTACCCCTGTAACTCCAGTTTTAGGGGGGGGGGTGCGGGGGATGAGGCAAAGGTGATGTGCATCTTGCATCACTGGGGTGTCCAGCTGATAGTGGGTTACAGTTGGACAAGGTCTGCTGTCCTTGCAGCAGGAAAAGGTTGAAGGGGGTGGGGGTGTTGTTATTTCTTCTGTTTCTACACTTCCATTAATTTTCCTCTTTCTCCTCTGCCACTCACTTTCATCGCCTCTACTATCTCTTCTGTATTTTCTCCCGTTCTCTAGGAGACGAAACAAAATGAATCACAAGGGTTGACGGGTCGTTAAACCATAAACAAAACTGGGGTTTAGGGGGGCTCAAAATTATACAGGCGTGTTTTCATGATGATTAGTCATGTTCACACCTATATGAGCCCCGCCAAGCGAATTTGTGTCTGCGAGCATTCCGTCATGACAAATTTTAACTGCGCATGCCCAGTCATTCAGAGGGGCCAGGGATATGGCTTTCTGTCTGAAGGTTCCTCTTGATTCACTGCTTGTATGAGCGAGCAGCGTAGGTTCTGGCGAGACTGTGCGGCTGCTCGCATAGGCGATAACCAAAATCGCTTGACGGGGCCCATATAATTTTGAGTTTTTGACCCTCTTGAACCCCACTTTTATATAGTAAAACTGGGGTTTACACGGATAAACCTTATTTTTCTTATCTCTGCTCTGAAATATAGATTGTAGGTACTCGTTAGTACCGCCTCGATGAGGCGGTTCTCACGAGAACCCACAATCTATATTTTGAGCAGAAATAAGAAAAATATCACAATTTTTCATCTAAAAATTTTAGTTTTGTTCAGTGGTAAAGTTTACAATGTATTTGTATAGGCGTGTTTTCATAATGGAAAAGCTATGGCTCACATCAACCGGCGTCTTAATGCTGCCTGGTTATATTCAACGTGCGCTTTTTGAAACACCTTGATCAGCTACAGTTAACGCTATACATGCCCAGTAGTTTTCCAGCAGACGCCATTTTGAAATATTTTTCTCACTAAAAAGGATTTGACATTTCATGCAAACTGTCTCCATTGGAGACAGTTTGCATGGAATGTCAAAGTCCGTTTTCAGGGAAGAATAAGAAAATAATAATAAAGACTTTATTTCACGAGTGTAACACAATTAGTACAAAACTAATCTCCCTTGCGGCCCTCAAACACCTTAAAAACATCTTTTTGTCGTCTGCTGAATTTAGTGGTAAGGGTTAATGTCAAGCAGATATATTTGAACGCCATTTGGCTCCAACATGTTTTGGACAACGATTGTTTGGGGTCTAACGCCCCATCAACACTATTTAGGTCATATCGAGCCGATCAGTTCACCTAACCGCAATATTCCTTGGCAGGCTTTCACAGAAGCGGTTGACCAGTACAATGTACATTGCTGACAAGTGCCCTTCTTGAGCCAGCGGAAGGGCTAGACTGACCAGATAGAATGTTGTGGGTTAATTTGTTCTCGGCAGGGCTAGCTTGAATCACTGAGGGTCAACCATTGCACCAGAAAATGAGAGATATTGATGTTTTATACAAGCATATCTTATCAATCTGCTATAAAATTAAGGTACGTTTTGAGTACTCATCAGAATCGCCTCTATGAGGCTATTCTAATGAGTACTCAGAACGTACATTTTCGAGATGGAAGTAAAATAAATCCATACCATTTTCCCAACATATATGGTAACTTGATTCTGTTCGTTTGTTTGAATTGTGGTTTTACGTCCACATCAATACTATTTAGGTCATTTTGGAGACGTTTCCAACTTTGTGGGACCTTAACCCGACATAAAGATGAAAAGACATGTGAAGCCCTACCCCCATCCCACCCCAACATACCAATAGGGTTTATATGCCTGGACGGTCCGACTCGCACAACTTTGCCTGGGCAGGCTTAGACCTTCTAAGCGGTTTACCATTACTCGTCTGCAGTCGATTTCAGCTCTGCGTGGAAACATGATGCAACCCAATCTATTACTCCAAGCCCCGACGGGCGGGGGTCCCTGATATATAGGAAGAATGTCCTAGAGACCCAAAAATGATTTTGAATCAGCTATGATAAACATTGGCCCCGCCCATTGGGGTTTGAAGAAATAAATGGGCTGCATGATGCTTCCACGCAAAGCTGGAACCTACCGCACACGAGTACTGGTAAACCGCTTAGAGGATCTAAGCCTACCCAGGCAAAGCAGTGCGAGTCGGACCGTCCATGCTTATAAACCCTATTGGTACCATTGGGCGACAGGGCTTGAGATGTCATTTCATCTCAAAATCGGGTAAAAGTCGCATAAAATTGGAAGCAACGTCTCCAAAATGACCTGTACAGTGTTGACGGGGACGTTAAACCTCGAAACAAACAAAGCCATGGGTGATCGAGCCTTTGAATTTGCACTGTGTACCACAACAGTGCTTGCGGAAGACATGTTCAATGAAATACTGCTTCTAGACCAGGCCCCCGAGGTTATAAAACTTTTTTCATGCTCAACTCAGTTGAGCATGAAATTTGTCCTGCTCACAAATTTTAAAATACCAACAATTGTTGTCCTGCTCATAAATTTTATAATGCCAGCAATTGTTGGCATTTTAAAATTTGTGAGCAGGACAAATAACATTCTCTTCTATCTGAAAAATCGCTCCACTTCTTAGTAGTTTAATTTTAATGAGCACCACAAGTTTCATGCTCAGCTGAGTTGAGCATGAAAAAAAGTTTTATAACTTTTAACCCTGAGCTTGATCTACACTGTGTGATGCTCGTATCAAAGATAGTTTATATTTTACTCTTATTGTGTCATGATGTGACCATCATGGTCCGAGGTAATAAATCTGTTTTTTTTTTTCTTTCATGCGTAACTCACTTCAGTATGAAATTTATCCTGCTCATAAATTTTAAAATGCCAACAATTGTTGGCATTTTAAAATTTATTAGCAGGATGCTAAAATTAATGAGCAGAATAAACAACAGTCTTTGCTGATCTGAGCAGATAAATTGCTTCATTTGTATGTATTTTAATACTTACGAGCAATTCATATTTCATGCTCAAGCGAGTTGTGCATGGGAAAAGATTTAAAACCGCGCCTTTCGGGTTGTCTTTGAAATCAAACATTGCGGTTACAAAAATGTATAGTAGTCGCAGATAAGATTGACTAGGCGGAGCTATTGTTTGTACCTGCCTTAGGAATATTCTTTTAACAAAAAGGTAAACCAAGTCACCTGATTGTGTGAATTCAACTGTAACACAAGCATAGCAATGGCGTATATGACCATTTTGTCCGCTTGTAGAAAGCGTGCGAAAGGCACTCTACCGAATCTAGTGTTGGTCTGAGCAAATTTAACATATATTGACAACACCTGAATAGCTCCGCCTAGTCAATCTTACCTGCGACTACTATACCGACCCAGGTGCAAACAGCGGTGACTGACGGCCCGAGAAACGCTACATTGTTTGATGTAATCTGCTTTTATTTGCCGATTTATTTCATGTTCATTTATATCATACATATTATAATTGCTCTTTTCATATTTTTAAAATGATTTATGTTTTAATAGTAAAATGTAAAATATTATTACGGATCTTGGCTTTTTATTTGATTCCTAGGAAAAATGAATATCGACTTAACATCACGAAAACACGCCTATATAACTTTGACTCCCTTGAACCCCCACTTTTTGTCGCGCCTGCTATTAGCATGGCGCGATATAAGCGCCCGGTTTTCCGTCCGTTCGTTAGTCCGTTCGTTCGTCTGTCCGTTCGTCAAGGCGTCAACATTTGCGACCACAATAGCGTTCACCCTTATGGTCAAGTTTATTTCTCAAGAACTATAAGAGCTTCATTAATGATACTTGGTACAAACTTGTATCTTGGGATGACAACTTACATGCAAGCATCCATATTTGACCTTGACCTACATTTCATGGTTCACTGACTTTGTAAACTATTGCGACCACCCTAGCGTTCCCCCTAATGGTCAAGTTTATTTCTCAAGAACTATAAGAGCTTCATTAATGATATGTGGTACAAACTTGTATCTGTGGATGGCAATTTTAATGCAAGCATCCATATTTGACCTTGATCTACATTTCATGGTTCACTGACTTTGTAAAATATTGCGACCACCCTAGCGTTCACCCTTATGGTCAAGTTTATTTCTCAAGAATTGTAAAGAGATTTATTAATGATACTTGGTACAAACTTGTATCTGGGTATGGTAACTTAAATGCAAGCATCCATATTTGACCTTGACCTATATTTCATGGTTCACTGACTTTGAAAAATATTGCGACCATCCTAGCGTTCACCCTAATGGTCAAGTTTATTTCTCAAGAACTATAAGAGCTTCATTAATGATATTTGGTGCAAACTTGAATCTGGGGATGGCAACTTAAATGCAAGCATCCATATTTAACCTTGACCAATATTTCATGGTTCACTGACTTGGTAAAATATTGCGACCATCCTAGCGTTCACCCTAATGGTCAAGTTTATTTCTCAAGAACAATAAGAGCTTCATTAATGATATTTGGTGCAAACTTGAATCTGGGGATGGCAACTTAAATGTTAGCATCCATATTTAACATTGACCTAAATTTCATGGTTCACTGACTTTGTAAAATAGTGCGACCGCCCTAGCGTTCACTCTAAGGGTTAATTTCGTTTCTCAAGAATTATTACAGCTTCATTAATGATACTTAGTACAAGCTTGCATTTGAGAATGGAATCTTTTGTGCAAGCATATATGTTTGACTTTGACCTACATATCATGGCTCGATGACTTAGCGCCCCAACAAGCGCGACATAGCCTTCGGCGGAATTCTTGTATATAGTAAAAATGGGGTTTACAGGGGTATACATTATTTTTCTCATTTCTGCTCGAAAACATAGATTGTTTTCTGCTCGAAAACATAGATTGTGGGTACTCGTTAGAACCGCCTCGCCGAAATGTATACACAATCTATGTTTAGAGAAGACATAAGAAAAATATCGCAGAACGCGGCGTCTGATCAGGGCCTACACTGTTTGCGAAAAGTTCAGCCATTTTCGAAGTAGATTTTGAAGAAAACACCACCTGACTCCCCTAAATTTCGAAATGGACCCCTGCCATATATAATAGTAGCCTCCATGGCGCAGTGGTTACGCTACTCGCCTTGTAAACCAGGGGTTGCAGGATCGATCCCGGGCTTCTCCAGACTTTCGGATGAGTCTTTAAACCGAGGTTCCGTCTCCGTATGACCTTCGTTGTTGGTGGGACGTAAAACTCAAACACCCACTCACTGTCATATATAAGGAGGAAGATTCCATTTGGTACAAACAGGGTTAATTAACTCTGTTAATATTGCATTTCAATTGAGCACTGTGTAATTGTTTAGATTTTCACCTGAAACCCATCGGTTCTCTGAAACAGTGTCCGTCCTTCGTTTCTATTACAAAAAAACGTAGGACAAGCCCTTTAACTTTTATTACGTCAAGCTCCTGTGGTCCCGAGGAAGCTATTCGAACATGAGGCAATCGGCCGAAAGTTCAAATATCTTCCGAGTGACCAGGCAAATGTTATTGCAAAGAAATTGTCATGGATGGGCGTTGCTCTTGCATAACTTACGAATCCAACGGCAAAATGTGACAAAAACGCACCAAAGCTCCACATGAACTCTTCAATTGCGACCGGCAAACCAACATGTTATTTACAATGACGTTGTTACGCAGTAACCCTCCGATGTCAACATAGGACTCTAAAACGCTACGTTCAGGGCGATAACGTTAAGTCGCTCCATGTAACGTAAAACAAATCAAGACCGTCTTGTGATATCAAAAGTGCAAAATCCATGTTCAAACTGCACGCGAATTTCATGATTTGAGCATGGTTTCTGTTGTCAAACAGCCACATGTCCAGATTATGCAGAAATTGACATTTAAGTGACGTTATTCATTAAAATAAAAATTCTGGGCAAATAGCATGTTGTTCAAAGCTCGGTTCAAAACATTATTAGTTTAACCCATATATGCCTAGCGGTCCTTTTCTGGGACATTGGCAAACAGTGCAGACCCAGACCAGACGCCGCTGAACGCGGCGTCTGATCTGGGTCTACACTATTTGCTTAAAGAGCATTCATTTCTGTAAACTGTGCTACAAATAAAACGAAATCTGACACGCTTATATCTGAAAATGCACTACTCAAAACTTACTAGGTGGAAGATTCCATTGTCATATATGGGTTAAGGAGCTCGTCAGTAGTCTATTTGATAACTGTTCGGACAAGTACAATATTTAGAGATTATCACATGGGGTCTGGTTTTCGCCCGCAATATCAACCCGAGACCCCTCTTCGTTAATGAAGTTGTGTATTTATGGCAGTTTCTAACATACAAGTCAAAACCGTTGTTACACAGGTATAGGTACCCTGCCGTAATATGTCGGTGTTATGGTTTCAATGTTGATAAATACTCGTCTATTTATAAATCATAACAAACAACGGTGTTTTTTGTCTGCGATGATCGAACCTGCGACCCTCATTTTTTTTTTTTTTTTTTTTTAAGTTATATTTAAACTACATTTTCTTAGATCAACTCAACATTTTTATTTATATCATTTAAGTGTGCTCTTTTAAATTTATCATTTAAAATTTATTTAATCTCAAAGTGATATCTCTCTGTCATGTCATATGCCATATATATATATATATATATATATATATATATATATATATATATATATATATATATATATATATATATATATATATATATATATATATATATATATATATATATATATATATATATATATATATATATATATATATATATATATATATATCTTCATGCTGATCTTAATTCCTGAATAAATCTTAATCTTAATCTAGTTTTCCACAGGTACGTAACGGGTTATATTCTAACATAAAAGTACTTAATTTTGCAGTGTCAATGTAATCAGTTGCATAGCGCAACTAGTAGCGAGAAGCGCCTAAAACGACTGGTTTACTTCCTGAGGGTCGCAGGTTCGATCATCGCAGACAACCTTTTCATAAAGCTATTAAAAGCATGATTTATTTTTTTCTTGATGATTTTTTTTATGAAATAGTTTCAGAATTTACATTTTTACACCTGATCAGTGTTCGTTCTGAAACACCCGTTAGCATCGATGCTCTGGCTAGATGGCTAGTAAGTGGCAAGAATAGCTCCACGTTCCTCTTTTCTTCTTTGCAAATTTTCAAAATGTTCAATGCCATGGCTTTGCTTTCGGCATTAGGAAGCTTTTTTGAAGACATGTTCGCGGCAGGGCAACCGAGTATGAACTAAGGAATGTTCAGTAAAAATTTATATCAGCACCAAAAATGCATGCTTCACGAGAAAATCGAGGATTTTCTGCTTTTGGCGCGAAAAAAAAATGTTAAAGAAAAAACATCCCCAGCGGGATTCGAACCCGCATACTTCAGCTCTACAGGCCCGTGACTTTACCACTTGGCTAGCGTCGATACAGTGCAGGTATGGTATTTTTTAGCCTGATACCATCACATTAATAGGGAGTCACCAAAAATAAAATTAGATCATCCAAAAATAACATATAATTGCGTAGATAAATTTAAAAATAACCTTTATTTACAATAATATTGACAATACCAAACTGACAACTGATGTCGGTTTTACTGTACATGTTTTGTTTGTTTGATTTGAGGTTTAACGTCCCCGTCAACACTGTAGAGGTCATTTTGGAGACGTTGCTTCCAATTTTGTGGGACTTTTACCCAACATTGAGATTAAACATGTAGTTTACACATTTATAGCTATAATAATACGTGCTATTTTTAATCCAGTCTTCACTGTATGGAGCAACGGTTGCAAACAATAACAATTTTGACAACTGCTGTCTCCAGGAAGCCATGTTTTTATTTACAGATCCAGTGTTCGTAAATAAAGCATGACGTAATAGGTATTTTTTTCATTGGCTGATTTGAATTGTTGAGATTTTTAATCATTGAAATCGCTCCTTTCATAAGACGATTCCGAATAAAAAAACATGGCTGTTCATCGAGATCGCGCAGATGTCAAAATTGTTGTTTACCAGTTTTGCGGTGTATCTACTCGTTGTTGAGGACATTACGGACACAAGTGATTGGTATTAGTGAAAATACTGGGCACGGGTATAAAGTTTCTTAGCGTTGTGCCCTAGAATACTTTGGAATCTCTTGGATAAGCGACGATCACAACTTAACTACATCAGATAATTTTTGACCAGTTCCAGATATTCTGTGAGCCATTGCGCCATACGGTGAAGACTGGATTAAAGATAGCAGGTACTGTTATATACATACATGTGTTAACTACCTGTGTGACAAGAGTTTTAACTTGTATGTTACAAGCTGCCAGAGATACACAACTTCATTCACGATTGGTTATATTTGCCCGATGGTGCCCTTGTCTATATTATTATAGGATAGTATATTTTTCTCGCAAAAAGCTTGGCCCGATTACGCTAGGATGTTTACATCACGAGAAGTCGTAATTGTAAGTGATGACGTATTTGTTAGCAATGACGGTGTCACTAATGATTTTTAAAGCAGGTAAATCGATTTTGTGTTTAAAGGTCGTGGCACAGTCTGGATGAATATTAACCGGGTATGATATCATCTCTTAATGTAAAATACATTGCTTCCGGTTATCACCCGGCTAAGGCATCCGATTCCAAAATAATTTGGCATCAGCGATCCCTGTGTGGACCTGTACTTAAATTTTTCAAGCCGAGATAGTTTGTTGAAAAACCCCTGCCGGGGGCGGGGGAGGGGTTGGAGGAGACAGGAACAGTTTCTCTCACTTCAGCTCTGGTGAGCACAATGGCCCATGGGCCTCTTGGTTTAGAAGAAAACCTTAAAACAACATCTCCGCACCAATTGTCTAATTTGAAAATGTTTTTACAGAGATGTTTCTCTTATGCCCTGGCACTATAACTTTTAAAAACCAGTTTCGCTTGGCTGAATAAAATGGCCATTACATTACGATAACACACCCGTGCGATATAGTGCATTTTCACATCTCAAAATTGCTACTTTTCCGATGAAAATCCTTGATATTTTTTTTATTAATGGTCATAACATAGGCTGTGGGTGCTTGTCAGAAGCGGTTCTAACAAGTACTCACAACCAATGTCTTCGAGCACATCACGTGAACAAGTCCGTGAAATAAAGACCCCCCTAAACCCCACTTTATATAGAGAAAACTGGGGTTCATGGGGGTAAACATTATTTTCCTCATTTCTGCTCCAACACATAGGTTGTGGGTATTCGTTAGAACCGCCTCAATGAGGCGGTTCTAACGAGCACCCACAACCTATGTTTGAAGTAAAAATAACAAAAATATCACAGATTTTCATCAGAAAAGTAGCCATTTTGGAGATGTGAAAAAATGAACTATATCGTACGGGTATGTTATCGTAATGAGAAATAAGAAAAATAATGTATATAGCCCCGTAAACCCCAGTTTTCTCTTTATAAAGTAGGGTTTAGGGGGTCTTCATTTCACGGACTTGTTCACGTGATGAGAGCTAGAAACCGCAAAAAAGAAAAGAAATTAAAACTCCATTAAGGCCAGTAGCCCAATCTTTTAATAACTGCTGCATAGAAGTTTTCCTTTTTTGAAAAGTTGGCCTCTAAAATTAAAATTAGAAGAAAAAAAAGTTTGGTCCACATGTGTCAGTTAACCAATGACTCCTTCACTTCCATTAAAGCTATCAAACATCTTGAGCTGAGGTAAGCGATGCAGGGCCGCCATGGACCTCTTGTTATACATAACCAGGGAAACGCATAAGTTGGTTCAGTTGCCTTCCTAGTACAAGATGGCTGTAAATCATCATTACAATGACACACCCTTGCCACATAGTGTATTTTTCACATCTCCAAACTGACTTATTTTCTGATGAAAATCGGTGATATTACGTATGTCTTGGAGCAACGGGCCTCCGTGGCCTAGTGGATAAGAGCGCTGACTCTTAGTCATTATGTCTCTCACCGCCGTAGGTTCGAGCCTCGCTCGGGCCACGTGTGAGACGCCAAGTTCTGCAACGGAAGGTCAGGTGGTTTTTCTCCGGGTACTCCGGTTTTCGCCCACCTCTGATTAACGATCGGCTCGATATGAGTGAAATAATCTTGAAAGGGCCGTAAAACCCAAACCAAAAAAAAAAAAAATGTCTTGGAGCAGAAATAAGAAAAACAATGTAAACCCCCGTAAACTCCAGTTTTTCCTTATATAAAGTGGGTTTGGGGTGTTCATTTCACGGACGTGTTCACGTGATCTTGGAAAAAACGAACAGAAAAATCAAAGACTATGATCAGTTGAACACCGAAGAAATGTATCCGTCTTCACTTAAAGCGATTGGTTGCTAGTTGAAAAATGTGACAAAATTTTCCAAAAATCTGACATACTCTCAAGATTTGTGACAACAATTGAAAGGTTGAGTAACTATTCAGAATAAGTATAGGATCATGTCATTCGAATCTGTAATGTGCAAGTAACCCCTGGGGCGGGGTCATTTTTTTGACCCCAGGCCTATAATTTGAATAGTCACAGGAGAGGACCACATTTTATCAAAATAAACACACAGGATGTCAAGTTCATTTCAAAAGACATGTAGATGGATGTTTACGTTCACTAAATTTTACCGCTAGAAGTCATAAAATAGAACTATTTTTGAAATAAGCTGCGAAACCGAGAATATATTTAATTCCATTTTGTTATTTACACTACGAGGTCTGTTCCAAAATTAATTGCAGGGTAGTTTTATCTCGAATCAGCCGTGCAATGTGTGCTCAAAACCACCTCTTGTCGATAGAGTGAGCATAGCTTAAAAATCTTGCTCACAATTTTACTGACCTATGTACAGCGTACATTTCCTTCATTTAACTAAACACAAAATGACTAAAAAAAAAAAGAGCTGACATGGGCTTATATCAAAGGTAGGTCGTAGCTCAGTATAATACCTGTAGACACCCACCTCAAGGTATGCGATATCAATGAGGAGGACCAATTGTCTTACAGGACGATTTGGAGGTGGGTTGGTGGATTTAGGAGCGGAAAGCAGCAATGTAAAGATGTTGCTCACACAAGTCGCTCTGCAGCAACAGCAGCTAAATTTCCGCAATGGCCGCCAATAGGTGCCCGATTGTCATTGAGGCAATTAGTCCAGCTGACAACCTTGTCGTTAGCTCGAGTTCAGGGTATTTCAAAAGGGTATGTACTATTTTCGAAAATAAATGCAAGATGGATACCCTATTTGCTGAGAGATGAACAATTAAGCCATTGCAAAAAAAAAAAAAAAAAAAAAAAATCTGAATCTTACCGCCGAAATAATGAACGTTTTAAGATGAAAATTTGTGACATTTTTCTTATTTCTGCTCAAAATATAGATTGTGGGTTCTCGATATTACCGCCTCGAGTACCAGCAATCTATATTTTAGAGCAGAAATAAGAAAAAATAAGGTTTACCCCCGTAAACCCCAGTTTTACTATATAAAAGTGGGATTCAATGGGGTAAAATGTATGGAGGGTTGTTTTCATCGACAATTTAGTCACGTGATGAGACCTGGGTTAACAATTTGAACCAAAGTGGAAGTGTTCCAACCGTATATTGACCATTAAAAATGCGATACGTCCAATTATTGAACACGAATGTTAAAGAAGGTTTCCTATGTAATTTTTCCAGTCATGCTAACTCCGGTGTCAAAAGGCAGAACAGTCATAGCCAAATTCCATAAAAATCTACGTCCCAAAATCAGGACTTAAGCACTCAGGCTCTTGCATAATATTGCACCCGCTCAAAAGGCACACATTGTGATCGAGTTTTTGGAGTCGGAGAAGGCCACCGTCTACCACATCATTCATTTTCGCCAGACCTGGCCGCTACGACTATTTTCTTTTTCCAAAACTCAAATATCATCTGTCTGAAAAGAGATACAATTCGATAAATGCCATTGGATCTGCGGCTTTTCAGTATCCGATGTGTGTCCTCAATGAAGAGTACGAAACTTGCTTCCACATTACGATAACACACCCGTGCGACATAGTGAATTTTTTCACATCTCCAAAATGGCCATTTTCTGATGAAATTCCTTGATATTTTTCTTATAAATACGGCAAACATAGGTTGTGGGTGCTCGTTAGAACCGCCTCATTGAGGCGGTTCTAACGAGTACCCACAACCTATGTCTTGGAGCAAAAATAAGAAAAATAATGTATACCCCCCTACACCCCATTTTTCTCTATATAGAGTGGGGTGTAGGGGGGTCTTCGTTTCACGGACTTGTTCACTTGATGAAAAGGGGATTGACTGGCTACAGAGGTAAATTCATGTAGATTGCAACAATTGTTTCAAGATGTACCTGTTGATAATATTATTTTATTCTTAAAAGAAATTGGACTTTTTCATAAGATTTAATTTTGTTTCAGATTTTTATACATTATCATTCTGACTTTTTTAACTTTTAATATCCTCATAATTCTAAATAGTTTTTTATCATTAACCGATTGACGCTTATGACCCACAAAGAGGGTTGGCGCGTCGTTAAACATCATCATTAATTTCAATTGCGTAGGACAGTGTAACGGACGACCTACATTGAGCTAGGTGAGAAGTTATTATTATGGAATGAACTATATTTATTATTATTATTATTATTATCATTATTATTATTATTATTATTATTGTATGACTGTTTAAATTGAATTACATTATTTAAATATATCTTGATGCTAGAATATTTGTAATACCGTCAGGAGAGAGCAATAATAGGCCTAGCCTACGCTCAATCCTTGTCTCATTCATTATATAAACTGCTTTATGTTCTCGAATACTTAGCTATACTGTGTAAATAAGTGTTTGATGACAAAAATTTCTGAATAAATAAATAAATAAATCATCAATTTCATGTAGATGGAGAATACTTTGAAGGGCAGAGCAAGCCAAAAAGATTTTATTTAAAGTGACATTATTTTTGGAACAGTCCTCGTATAGTCTATCCTTTAGCAGCCAGCTGCAGACTGAGACAACTTTCAGACCCTAGGGAGGGGGACAAGCGTAGAACAGATGTATATAATTGTTCCATGAGTGAGAATGATAAAATACTCTCGTTCCATGGATGAGATAAGTAATAATAGCACATATGTAAAATAGAAGTGGAGGCAATGATCAGGAATCGATACAATTAACCCACAGCTCCCATCAGAGACACCAAAGAGAAAGAAACACAAACATGAAACAACTAGACCCAAATGGAAACATCAATAGCGGAAACCCAAAAGGACAGTTACTTTCCAACAAAATGGCCAATTGGCTATCCAAACCAAAATAATATAAGCGATACACACACTCAAAGACAAGCCATTACAAAAATAAACCGCGACAGAAAAATCGCCTTGGAACGGTCAGTGAAACGAATTCAACTGGGGGTCTAAAACAGGTTTTACGTGGCCACAATCCTCGCACTTACTTCCGTCACGATTTAGACAAATAATTTGTTCAGTCCAGATGAAAGTCTCCTAACTCAGTGCAACATATCCGTGAACACAAAATGAGACAACCACAGAGATGAACCAACGGTGAGGACTCGACAGCAAGAAACCACTGAAATGCTACAACAAAAGAAAACCAACAGTAAGACTCCGATGGGCCCGACCAGAGACAGAGCAGAAAGTACGAGCAGCTCGAAATTTAGCTTTGTCACTTATTTACCCAAATATGAGAGATAGGATCATCAACTTTAAGTTTTTGTGGACTGGTGTTGCATCCAGGCCCAGTCAAAAGCGCAGAAACTGGATATCTTTTGCTGACCTAGATAGTATTAAAAGGTATACACTTCTAAATCTAAATATTTTACGTTTGGAAGGATTGTTTACATATAACATAACATTCCCTAATGAGTTTGTTATTCTTCTGTTTTCTTATTTCTACTCCTAACACATGTTGTGGTGTTAGTAGGAGCCGCCTCGTTGAGGCGATTTTATACTAGTTACCACAACATATGTCGTGAAATGAGGCGGTTCCACGCTAGAAAACCACTGTGCTAGAAATTCTAAGTTGTCGCATTCTCAGTCAAAAAGGGCAGAAACTTGACATTTTTTGTTGATCTGGATAGTAATAAAATGTATACAATTTTAAATATTTTATTTTTGGAAGAAGTTTTACATATTACTGACTCTAACATATCCAGTTTTATATTTGCCCAATGACAGACGTGTGACTTAAGATAGCCAACGCAGCGGCATGTGATTTTATTTTTATGAGAAAAAAGGAAAAAAAAGAACAGTCGTTTTCCTTTATGGAAATGTTCTTTAACATATTTTCACTTCAGAAAAAAATGAACAAGTCAGCACTTACAATGTGGCACAGTTTTAAGCTATCGGGTAGTACATTTTAGAAGTTATTTGAGGTTTTCGTACTGTACACAAAGAAATATATGTTGCGTGCACTGGCTCAGTGATCGGGACGTCACTGTACGCAATGGTGGAGTTTTCCCTTTGGTGTCTTTGATTGGTGGAGTAAGTTAATTGTATCGATTCCTGATCTTTGTTTTACTTCTACTTTGATCAAAAGAGGAATGCACCCATAAGACGTGTGTTTTCTATATTGAATTTGCTTTCAAACCAAAATTAATTGAGACAGAATGCTTCGCGTTACCCGAAGGTTTGACTGACATGTTCTGACAGACATGGAAATTAGCTTATTCCTCTAATTTTAGGAGTAGGATTTACCATCAAATCACACCTTGTCAGAAAACTCTCAGGACTTCTAAAAGGCATAAACGACCGCCTGATGACACTGAGACTACCCTTAGCGGGTAAGAGGCATGCAACTATTGTATGTTTCTATGCAACCACAATGACCAACCCAGATAAGGTCTAAGTCAAGTTCTATGATGATCTGGATTCTGTGACTACTGCTACAGCCCGGGGAGACGAACTCATCCTCCTTGGAGACTTCAATGCTAGAGTTGGCACAGACCACCAAACCTGGGAAGGAGTGATTGAGAAAGTGCAATTGCAATGGCCTCCTCATTTTGGGGAAGTGTGCAGAGCATGACCTGCTGATCACTAACACGGGCTTCCGTCTGCCAACTCGCAACAAGACATCATGGATGCATCCTCGCTCCAAGCATTGGCATCTCATTGACTATGTCATAGTAAGAAGGAAGGACAGGCAGGATGTCAGACTGACAAAGACTATGTGTGGTGCTGAATTCTGGATAGATCACAGGCTTGTTGTCAGCAAACTCAACCTGCGCATTCAGCCTACACGGCGACCACAGGGCAAGAAAGTACCTAAGAGACTGGGTGTCTCTAAGCTGAAACAATACAGCAAGGGGCAAGCCTTCATCCATGACATCTGCAGCAAACGGGATAAAACGGGGCTCAGTTCAGATGATCTTGAAGAGATCTGGACAGTCTTGTCTTCAGAGTCACCATTCACACTTCAGCAATGGATTCCCTAGGACCAGTATCTCGTAAACAGCAAGACTGGTTTGACGAGAATGGTGAAAAATCCAGAGACTCCTCAAAGAGAAGCACCAAAAACACAGGGCATACCTCAGTGGTACCAGCTCAGTATCTAAAATGCGACCTATTCCGATGTATGCAAGACAGCGATGTATGCAAAATAGTCCAAACCTGACACAGAGATATGCAGGACTCCTGGCTGAGCAATAAGGCTGATTAAATTCAGTTCTTTGCAGACAAAATTATATGAAGAAGTTCTTTGATGCCCTAAAGACAGTGCCCAGAGATCAGGAGCCACCCTCTCCTCAGTGCAGATGGAACTAGACTTCTGAATGAAAAAAAGAGTCCACCCTTACACGATGGGCTGAGCACTTTGATAGTATTCTTAATCGGCCATCCTCTATAAATGATGATGCTAACAACAGACTACCACAGGTTGAATATTATCTGCTGCTTTATGAGTTCCCATCTGTTACTGAAACAATGAAAGCAATAAAACTTCCAGCATCCGATAAGACTCCAGGATCAGTTGCAATACCTGCTGAGATCTACAAAGCAGGAGGTACTCCAGTTGCAAAGAAGTTATTTCATATTATGTGAAGAAAGGAACCCATCCCTCAAGAATTCAAGGATGCGTCAATAATCCACCTATTTAAACGGAAAGGAACCCTCAGGTCTGTGATAATCATCGTGGCATCTGTTGTCAAATGCTGGAAAGGTCCTTGCAAGAGTACTGCTTAACCGACTGAATGAACACCTTGAACATGCAGGGCTTCCACCAGAAAGCCAGTGTGGGTTCAGAAAAGACAGAGGAACGACATGATCTTCACAGCAAGGCAGCTCCAAGAGAAATGCCAGGAACAAAACATGGACCTATACATGACCTTTGTCGAGCTTACCAAAGCTTTTGACACAATCAGTCGTGAAGTCTTTGAAAAATCATGGTGAAGTTTGGATGTCCATCCAAGTTCATAGCAATGGTGAGCCAGTTCCACGGTGGTATGCCTGTATGGGTCCAAAATGATGTTGAGTTTTCGGATCAATTCCTTGTGACAAACGGAGTCAAGGAAAGCTGTGTGCTGTCCCAATACTGTTCAGCATGGTGTTCTCTTCCATGCTCACAGATGGTGACAATGGTATACATATTAGGTATCCCTAGGACCAGTATCTCGTAAACAGCAAGACTGTTTTGACGAGAATGATGAAGAAATCCAGTGACTCCTCAAAGAGAAGCAACAAAAACACAGGGCATACCTCAGTGATACCAGCTCAATATCTAAAAGGCGACCTATTACGATGTATGCAAGACAGTGATGTATGCAAGATAGTCCAAAACCTGACTAAAAGATATGCAAGACTCCTGGCTGAGCAATAAGGCTGATTAAATTCAGTTCTTTGCAGACAAAATTATATGAAGAAGTTCTTTGATGCCCTAAAGACAGTGTATGGTCCCTAGAGATCAGGGGCCACCCTATCCTCAGTGCAGATGGAACTAGTCTTCTGAATGAAAAAGAGCCCATCCTTAAAAGATGGGCTGAGCACTTTGATAGTATTCTTAATCGGCCATCCTCTATAAATGATGATGCTAACAACAGACTACCACAGGTTGAATATTATCTGCTGCTTTATGAGTGTCCAACTGTTACTGAAACAATGGAAGCAATAAAACTTCAAGCATCCGATAAGACTCCAGGATCAGTTGCAATACCTGCTGAGATCTACAAAGCAGGAGGTACTCCAGTTGCAAAGAAGTTATTTCATATTATGTGAAGAAAGGAACCCATCCCTCAAGAATTCAAGGATGCGTCAATAATCCACCTATTTAAACGGAAAGGAACCCTCAGGTCTGTGATAATCATCGTGGCATCTGTTGTCAAATGCTGGAAAGGTCCCTGCAAGAGTACTGCTTAACCGACTGAATGAACACCTTGAACGGGCAGGGCTTCCACCAGAAAGCCAGTGTGGGTTCAGAAAAGACAGAGGAACGACATGATCTTCACAGCAAGGCAGCTCCAAGAGAAATGCCAGGAACAAAACATGGACCTATACATGACCTTTGTCGAGCTTACCAAAGCTTTTGACACAATCAGTCGTGAAGTCTTTGAAAAATCATGGTGAAGTTTGGATGTCCATCCAAGTTCATAGCAATGGTGAGCCAGTTCCACGGTGGTATGCCTGCGTGGGTCCAAAATGAAGTTGTGTTTTCGGATCCATTCCCTGTGACAAACGGAGTCAAGGAAAGCTGTGTGCTGTCCAAATACTGTTCAGCATGATGTTCTCTTCCATGCTCAAAGATGGTGACAATGGTATACATATTAGGTATCGCTTTTATGGGATGATTTTCAATCTCAGAAGGTTGCAAAATAGAAATGAAGGCAATGATCAGGAATGGATACAATTAACCCACAGCCCAAATCAGAGACACTCCAACTCCAAGGTGCAGACGGAGGTGCTAGATGAGGTCCTCTTTGCTGATGACATGGCAAAAGGTGCTCCGACAGAAGAGAAGATGTAAAAAGGTATTGGTCAAGTGTCAGACTCCTGTAATAGCTATGACATCACAATCAGCATCAGTTGATGATGACGTCCATGCCAGGATTGCCAAAGCTAGTGCAGCATTTGGCCGACTACGTGGAAGTGTTTGGGACCGAAGTGGAATAAGGCTTGACACAAAACTGAAAGTCTGTGGTGCTGCCAACCCTATTGTATGCATTTGAAACATGAACAGCTTACAAACTGCACGCCAAAAGACTGAATCACTTCCATACAACCTGTCTTGTTTGTTTCTTGGACTATTAGATTACAAGACCTTTATACATCAACCAGGCATTCTAGTAACCTAATAAAGGGGGTCGAATAACTGCACGCTATAATATCTTCTACTTACCTATAATACGTCTAGTGACCGTTTATAGACCGGACCTACTTTTCAGGTCCCTAATTTTCAAATGTAAACCATAACATGCAACCTTTTATACACGGGAAAACAACCAAACAGCAAGTAATAATCTTTGCAATATTTATTTAAACAGATTTTCAGAAATTTGGGCTAAATTCTTACCTTCTTGGTCTTTCCTGATTTGAATGGTCCGTTGGAATAATTGCACATTTCTGCTGCGGTTGGGTCTCAACCTCGAAAATAATTTCTGATGCTAAAATAAACTTTTTTTTTTTTTGCAGATTTTCATTCAGAATGTAAAGCGCTGAGAAACTTTTATTCGAGTGTCCATGTTGTTTCCAAAGTCCCTACGGCGCGGTGACGTCAGAAACTTTGCACTATTTGACGTCACGTTATACTACCTGTACGCGCCACGGCACTGAATGTCGTTTAACATGCCGCGCTATCTGCTGTCTTATTTGCTTAAATTTGCTTAATTATTGCGAAACCCCTTGATTGTTTTGAGTTGCGGTATAAACTAAATACATGATTAGTGTCTTTAATAATAAAATATAATCGGTTCGCTTCGACAATTTCATAGGGGCTCGCTGAAGCTCGCCACTATAAAATTGTCTAAGGCTCACCGATTATATTTTATTATTAAAGACACTAACCATGTATTTACTATTTTCATGACAATGGACTCGATTTGTGAATTTCAAACCCGAGGGAAGCCTACGCCGCTCGAAACCGAGGCTAAGCCTTTAGCTAAGTAGTCATTCCATTCAGATTGCTGTTATAACGAGTTTTGCCGTTATAACGAATGTCGGTATAAAGAGGGTTGAGTGTAAGGCTGAAAAACTTTTCTCCACACAACGACTGCGCCCAGTCATTACTTTACATATGGGTACAAATTACATACAGTAGAATTCCTATATTAAGACCACCTTTAGGACTGTTCAAAAGTGGTCTTTAAGACCACTTTTGAACAGTCCCAAAGGTGGTCTCTGACCAGAGGACACTACATGTAGAAAACACACAGCCAGAATAACTGCAGCATGCTAAATAAGCTTTTTAAAGCAGAATTAGTCTTAATTTTAGGTGGTCTTAAAAGGGGAATTTTACTATATTTAGACACCCGACTGGTGGTACAGCGACTCCGACTACTGAAAGTTGGACTACAGCCGAAAAATTGCGTATTTCTTCGCCATTAATACGCAGAAATATGTCACATTTTCCATTACTTCTCTTACCCACATACTGCAATGTTTGATTACATATTTATTTTTTAACTAAAAACAGCAAACGTTTGCATTTAAACACATTTCGGACATATGAATTCCACGGACTACCCTGAAACTGGCTAAATACTCAGCAAGATTTTAATTGCGAAGGCCCCTTTTAAGTCAGAATAGACAAAATTATTTACGTGATAATTCCAAATAAAAAATATCATCAGGGAGATAAATACTAGTGAAGAGCTTATTAATTTTTAAGTAAGTAAGGTGTCCAAAGTCCGCCCTTTTTGACATTACGAAAACACATCTATACAAATATATTGCCCATTTTTTGGCAAAAAATTGGAAATTTTTAGATTGAAAATCGTGATATTTTTTCTTTTTTCTGCTCAAAACATAGATTGCGGGGACTCGATAGAAGTTCTATCGAGTACCCACAATCTATGTTTTTGACCAGAAATAAGAAAAATAATGTATACCCCCTTAAACCCCAGTTTTACCATATTAAAGTGGGGTATGAGTGGGTCAAAATTATATATGCGTGTTCTCGTAATGTAGGTTCAGAACGCGAGAATTTCGAGTACAGGGATTCTCTAGAGTGGGTTCTTACTGTGTCTTGGAGCAGAAATAGGAAAAAAATAGTGTATACGCCTGTAAACCCTAAGTTTCTCTGTATAAAGTGGGGGCTTATAGAGGTATTGATTTCATGCTCTTGTTAATCTAGTGAGGCGTATGATTTCCTTTATATGTTGCAAGTTTTACAGTATTCAAACAAACTGTGGAGGCTCTAGGCAGAGGCTTAATTCTTCTGTGTCTAGTCTCTCCCTGCTTTGTATGCTAGACATGAATAAGTTCAGCAGTCAGTCGTTTAAGACATTTACGGTTTTATAAAAAATAATTGCATAATACTTATAGATAACGACGTGAACAAATAACAAGAGGGCCATGATGGCCCTGGATCGCTCACCTGATCCATAGAGTAACAAGTGGGCCCCGGGGAGGGCCATTATTGACCCCAGGGTTATAATGTGCATAATGTTGAGGGAGGTCTAAAAAGGTGAAGCTTCATACCAAATATCAACAAAGACTATAATTTGAACAATCTTGGCAAAGGTCTACTAGATAAAGCTACACACCAAATATCAAAGACCTGGGCCTTGCGGTTTCAGAGAAGAAGGTTTTTTTTAAAGATATTCCCGACATAAGCCTATGTAAAACCAAATGGCCCCGGGGCGGGGGCATTTTTGGCATCAGGGCTATAATTTAAACAATCTTGATAGAGGTCCACTAGATGAAGCTTCACACCGAATATCAAAGACCTGGGCCTTGCTGTTTCAGAGAAGAAGATTTTCAAAGATTATCTCTATATAAGTCTATGTAAAACCATAGGGCCCCGGGGCTGGGGCATTTGTGGCCCAAGGGCTATAATTTGAACAATTTTGGTAGAGGTCCACTAGATGAAGCTCCATACCAAATATCAAAGACCATGGCTTTGCAGTTTCAGAGAAGAAGATTTTTAAAGATTTCCCTATATAAGTCTATGTAAAACCAAAGGGTCTCAGGCGGGGGCATTTTTGGTCACAGCACTATAATTTGAACAGTCTTGATAGCGTTTCAGAGAAGAAGGTTTTTTTTTTAAGATATTCCATACACAAACCTATGTAAAACCAAATGGCCCCGGGGCGGGGGAATTTGTGGCCCGAGGGCTATAATTTGAACAATCTTGGTAGACGTCCACTAGATGAAGCTCCATACCAAATATCAAAGACCATGGCCTTGCAGTTTCAGAGAAGAAGATTTTTAAAGATTTCCCTGTATAAGTCTACGTAAAACCAAAGGGTCTCGGGCGGGGGCATTTTTGGTCACAGCACTTTAATTTGAACAGTCATTATAGAAGTCCACTAGATAAAATTTCACACCAAATATCAAAGACCTAGGCCTTGTGGTTTCAGAGAAGAAGATTTTACAGATTTTCCTTAAATATGCCTATGTAAAACCAAAGGGCCCCGGGGCGGGGGCTTTTTGGCCCCAACACTTTAATTTGAACAATCTAGGTAGGGGCCCACTAGATGAAACTTCACTCCAAATAGCAAAGACCTGGGCCTTGTGGTTTCAGAGAAGAAGATTTTTAAAGATTTTCCCTATATAAGTCTATGTAAAACCAAAGGGCCCCGGAGCGGGGGCATTTTGGCCCCAGGACTATAATTGCAACAATCTTGGTAGAGGTCCACAAGATGAAGCTTCATACCAAATATCAAAGACCTGGGCCTTGTAGTTTCAGAGAAGAAGATTTTTTAAAGATTTTCCCTATATAAGCCTATGTAAAACCAAAGGGCCCCGGGATGGGGGCATTTTTGGCCCAAGCACTATAATTTGAACAATCTTGGTAGGGGTCCACTAAATGAAGTTTCATACCAAATAGCAAAGACCTGGGCCTTGCAGTTTCAGAGAAGAAGATGTTTAAAGATTTTCCCTATAAAGGCCCATGTTAAACAAAAGGGCCCCAGGGAGGGGGGCATTTTTGGCCCCAGCACTATTATTTGAACAATCTTGGAAGGGGTCCACTAGATGAAGCTTCATACCAAATATCAAAGTCCTGGGCCGTGCGGTTTAAGAGAAGAAGATTTTTAAAGATTTTCCCTATATAAGCCCATGTAAAACCAAAGGGCCCTGTGGCGGGGACATTTTTGGCCCCAGCACTATAATTTGAACAATCTTGGTAGGGGTCCACTAGATGAAGCTTCATACCAAGTATCAAAGACCCGGGCCTTGTAGTTTCAGAGAAGAAGATGTTTAAAGATTTTCCCTATAAAGGCCCATGTGAAACAAAGGGGCCCCAGGGAGGGGTCATTTTTGGCCCCAGCACTATTATTTGAACAATCTTGGAAGGGGTCCACTAGATGAAGCTTCATACTAAATATCAAAGACCTGGGCCTTGCGGTTTAAGAGAAGAAGATTTTTAAAGATTTTCCCTATATAAGCCCATGTAAAACCAAAGGGCCCCGGTGCGGGGGCATTTTTGGCCCCAGCACTATAATTTGAACAATCTTGGTAGGGGTCCACTAGATGAAGCTTCACACCAAATATTTTTTAATTTTTCGTTGAAAAAATCTATTTTTGGCTCCTGTGACCCCTATGTGCAACGGACCGGAACCATTTGAACAACTTTGAAAGGGGACCACCTAAGGATCATTCCTGTGAAGTTTGGTCAAAATCCGATCAGTGGTTTAGGAGGAGATGTCGTTTGAAGAAATTGTTTACGCACGGACGCACGGACGGACGACGGACGAAAAGTGATCCCAAAAGCTCACCTCGTCACTACGTGACAGGTGAGCTAAAAACAGGAGACGCTTACAGAACATCGATTGTTTATTACCAGACATGCTGAAGTTTTGAATATTGAAACGGCATAAGTCTTCCCAACCCACACGTTAGACCAGCCAGTTTAGTCGCAGTGTAAATAAGTCATGGTCGCATCCTTTGCATCAGCTTTCAACGAAGTAGCTGAAGTGGAAATATATTTAAGCCAGCGCACGACAAAACCTACAATAAGACACGTGCGCCCACCGAAGACTCAGATCAGCCTGCGCATCCATATAGTCTAACCAGAGACTCCTCTTGCTGCATGAAGAGGTATGCGACCCTTAGCTATCCTTAGAGCGCACAACGAAGACTCTGATCAGACTGCGCGGATGCGCAGGCTGATCTGAGTCTTCGTTGGGCGCACGTCTTATTGTAGGTTTTGTCATGCGCTGGCTCATTTAAGCAATGAAAACCGAATTAACAGAATGAATTGAACTCCGTGTCAAACACTGAAAAGGGTAAGTTTAAACAGTATAATCGCTGCAGTTATGAATATAAGGAGAATGTCAAAACCTGTCATAAGTTCTCCATTTGTACAAGGGAAACATTCCGGGATTTCCTGTCCGTTTTTCGGTAAACTGAGCGAGGGGTTTAATCATAAAGGAAAGACTTTGCTCCTCATCAAATTCTTTCCTTTATGAGAAGACCTATATTGGCAAGGGAGGTACAAATGAATTGAAAGAATTGTCGCCCTTGATGGTGCATCTGTTCTCATTGAGACGAGGTATATTCCCATGAAAGTCTAATTATCCTGCTAATGGATTAATTAACCGCAGGTATTTTCAGGGTATTTTCGAAAGAGAAAAGAAAAAAGTATTGCGCAAAAATATTGACGTCATGCGAGGGATGATAAAAACTCCAGGTTGATGTGCATATTTGAAACATTTGACATCTAAATGTCAAGTCAATGTAACCGACACGCTTTACACTGACAAAAGTTTGGTTTGGTTTGCATCTGTAATTTTATTTACATGTACTCATTTCTGCTAAAAATGATTATGGGTACTCGTTAGAAACGCTGCAATGACTGATGCTAACGAGCGCTGCACCATAAACTGTGCGTCGGTAAAATCATAAACATTCAAATATCATTCTGAGTCGTGAAATATGGCACTGTCCCTTATCATTGCTGTACAATCATTCGACATTTTGGTGTAAAATGCGGTTTGAGGCTACTGCTGCTGCTGGTTATAAAGAAGTAAGTGGTGGTATCTGCTTCTTCATCATCATCATTATCAGTTCCATAGCGGTGTAAATACCACTAATAACTTAGCAATTGTTTCTCTAAAGTTTGTCTGACTTTCTCTGCTCTTTGTTAACAAATAAAGTCACAACTAATCCAGTCTTTGATTTTGTCTCCCAATGTTTTCTCCTCATCACGTGAACAAGTCTGTGTAATGAAGACCCCCATAAACCCCAATTTATTTCCCTTCCGCTGATTCAAGAAGGGCAGTTGTCAGTTTCTGGAGAAAGAATGTGCACTGTACTGGTAAACCGCTTACGTATAAGCCTGCCCAGGAAAGTGTGGATAGGTAAACTGACCGGCTCAAAAATGACCTAAATAGTGTTGACTGGGTCGTTAAACTCCAAAACAAACAAACCCCAATTTATAAAGAGAAAAGTGGGGTTTATGGGGGTATACATTATTTTTCTTATTTCTGCTCCAAGACATTGGTTGTGGGTACTCGTTAGAACCGCCTCACTAACAAGCACCCTCAACCTATGTTTTGAACATTTATAAGAAAAAAATAAGGATTTTCACCAGAAAAGTAACCATTTTGGAGAGTTAAAGACTGCACTATGTCGCACGGGTGAGTTTTCGTTATGTGTCTGATGTCTTTTTTTTTCTTATTCCTTCTACAATTCTTTACAAAATCACTTTTGCCATGCTAGAGAAAAACAAGACAATACTACCTGGGCTACCTATACTTGGCCACTGTATGGAGTTCACCACCAGTTGCATTGGCGTCTCTGATTATTTGGTAGTCATCACGAAAAAATAACTATATAATTTTGACCACCTTGAACCCCACTTTTATATAGTAAAACTAGGGTTTACAGGGGTAAACCTTATTTTTCTTATTTCTGCTATAAAATATAGATTGTGGGTACTCGTTAGAATCGCCTCTATGAGGCGGTTCTAACGTGTACCCTAATCTATGTTTTGAGCAGAAATAAGAAAAATAGTGTGTTTTTTTTTTCATCTGAAATTTTTCATTTTTTTCGGAGGTAAAATGTACAATGTATTAGTATATGCGTGTTTTCATTATGGTCGCCATGAGTGCCAATGACATTTTTGATTATTTGCTAGTTCACTATGAGTGTTATTGATATTTCTTTTTCTTTAGTTGTTCACAATAAGTGTCAATAATATCTCCATTTATTTGGTAGTATACCATAACGACGAATTACATCTCTGATTATTTGGTAGTTCACCATGATTGCAAATGGCATCTCAGATTACTTGGTAGCTTACCATGACTGCCAAAGACATCTCTGATTATTCGGTAGTTCACAATGATTGCCAATCACATCTCAGATTGATTGGTAGTTCACCATTGATGCCAATGACATCTCAGATTAATAGGTAGTTTACCATGAGTGCCAAAGACATCATTCTCTGATTATTCGTTAGTTCAACACGAGTGCCAATGACATCTCTGATTATTCGTTAGTTCACCGTTAGTGTCAATGACATCTCAGATTAATTTGTAGTTCACCATGAGTGCCAATGACATCTCTGATTAATTGGTAGTTTACCAAAAGTGCTAATGACATCTCATATTATTCAGTATTTCACTATGAGTGCAAATGACATCTCTGAGTATTTAGTAGTTCACTATGAGTGTCATTGATATTTCTTTTTCTCTGGTAGTTCACAATGAGTGCCACTAACATCTCCATTTATTTCGAAGTACACCAAGAGGCCAAATGAAATCTCTGATTATTTAGTAGTTCACCAGGCTCAGATTATTTGTTAGTTCACCATTGGCGCCAAAGACATATCTGATTATTCGGTAGTTCACTATGTGTGCCATTGGCATCTCAGATTAATTGGTAGTTCCCCGTGAGTGCAAATGACATCTCAGATTATTTGGTAATTTACCATGAGTGCCAAATACATCTCTAATTATTCGGTAGTTCACCATGAGTGCCAATGACTTCTCAGATTAATTGGTAGTTCACCATGAGTACAAATGATATCTCAGATTATTCGGTAGTTCACCATGAGGGCCAAAGACATCTCTGATTATTCGGTAGTTCACCATGAGTGCCAATGACATCTCATATTAATTGGTAGTTCACCATGAGTGCCAAAGACATCTCTAATTATTCGGTAGTTCACCATGAGTGCCAATGACATCTCATATTAAGTGGTAGTTCACCATGAGTGCCAATGACATCTCAGATCATTCGGTAGTTCACCATGAGCGCCAAAGACATCTCTGATTATTGGGTACTTCACCATGGGCGCCAAAGTCATCTCTGATTATTCGGTACTTCACCATGAGTGCCAATGACATCTCTGATTATTTAGTAGTTCACCATGAGTGCCAATGACATCTCTGTATTTGGTAGTTCACAATGAGTCTAATATCATCTCTGAATATTCGGTAGTTCACCATGAGGGCCAAAGACATCTCCGATTATTCGGTAGTTCACTATGAGTGACAAAGACATCTCAGATTATTCGGTGGTTTACATTGAGTACCAAAGACATCTCTGATGATTTAGTGTACCTCCCCATTAGTCACATGCTCATTGAATTTGATAAATAGAGGATCTTACACGATTGGTCATTTCATATGAAATTTATGAAACGAGCCTTCGGCGAGGTGAATTAATTCTACGATAGTTCTAATCAGTTACCGATGCGGCTCTTTTAACTACAGGTTATGCCCAGCATGCACTTTGTCCTTTTATCGATTCTGAAAGTTTATCATACACGTCATTACATCAAAATATCTTTCATTAATAAGGGTTTGGATTTTATTGATTTACCTAGTATCTTCCGGGAGAGTTCGGTGATTTCATCCATTCCTGCTTATTTTCAAAATACTGAAACACCTATAAATGCAGATATATCATTAATTTTGTAACTTCAATAAACTTGTTTCTGATCTTGATATTGATAATAACACTCCCGATACCTTGTAAAAAATTCACTATGTTGCGATCCTGCTCCTGATATTATTATTGCTGGCAATTTAAAAAATATTCCTGATTCTAGGATACGAAATATAATTTCTAAAGGACCGAAATATCGATTTCCTTCTAAATTGATTTAAATAAGTGTAGAGATGAAATTGCTGCTGCCTAGAATGTATTTGGTAATCGATGGTGTAAACGAGAGTATGTTGATCATAAAGCCCTCAAAGAATGGAACCTTTAGTCTAAAACTAGTGAACAAACGCATTTCTTTCTATTCTCAAAATACGAACTTATTACCTCCTAAACCTAAGACGTTTTTACGTCATCTTAAACTAGTTATTAATGACTAATAATTATTTCATAGAAGTTTGTTTTGGCTACAGCAGACAAGGCCGCTTACAACGCGGTCGTTGTTTGACGGCTCCACTGTGTTAACAATCTTCAGCAAGAACTTGGCGGTACTAAGGTCTATTGCACGACCCGCAGAAAAAGCGACCGACTGAAGTCGGTTGATTTTTTAGAGTGCCCTAAAATCACCGTGTCATTCTGTCATTCGGTCATTCTGTCATTCTGTCAGTCTGTCCGTCCGTAACCCGTTTGTGAAAATTGGTGATAGTGACTTAACCGCTTGGAATATTGAAACAATTTTTGGCATACTGATAGATATCAATGAGGTCTAACCAATGAACTTGCGAAATATTACATTTCATTTAGTATAGCCTCGCCGAGGCGAAAAATGTGAAAATTTTCGAACTGCTTCTCCTCGGAAACCGTTGGGCCGATTGAAGTCAAATTTCATATGGAGCCTCTATGGGATGGGGGAAACCAAAATTTGCTCATGGGGTCCAGGTCACATGACCAAAATGGCAACCAAGCCATATATGGTAAAAACCCTTCAAAAATAGTCTTCTCCAGAACCACTGGGCAGATTTCCACGAAACTTGATAAATAGCATCTGGGACGTAAGCCCATCATAAATTGCTGAAATGGGGACAATGGGTTGACCTTGACCTTCTTTGTGCCTAGGTCGAACTTTGACACGTATGCTTTTGTTGGAATATTTAAACAATTTTTGGCATACTAATAGATATCAATGAGATCTAACCAATGAACTTGCGAAATATTACATTCCATTTAGTATAACCTCGCCGAGGCGAAAAATGTGAAAATTTTCGAACTGCTTCTCCTCGGAAACCGTTGGGCCGATTGAAGTCAAATTTCATATGGAGCCTCTATTGGATGGGGGAAACCAAAATTTGCTCATGGGGTCCAGGTTACATGACCAAAATGGCCGCCAAGCCATATATGGTAAAAACCCTGCAAAAATAGTCTTCTCCAGAACCACTGGGCAGATTTCCACGAAACTTGATAAATAGCATCTGGGACGTAGGCCCATCATAAATTGCTAAAATGGTGACCTTTGGTTGACCTTGACCTTCTTTGTGCCTAGGTCAAACTTTGACACATATGCTTTTGTATTGGAAAAGTGAGAATGCATTTTATCCTGCAAACGATTCAGAATACAGTACTAAAGTATAAGATATATTTTTGCTCCTTACGATAAGGCGCATTTATTGGGGGAACCGTTTTAGGTCCGGGTCACATGACCAAAATGGCCGCCATACCCATATATGGTAACACTCATAAAGCTAAAAGCATCCGGCGGGTCGTGCACTTCAGCTGAAGCACTGGTTAACTGCAGCCTTTGGCTGTAGAGAGGGCTGTAGTTGATGACCACATTTGTCATTCAGCCACCAAGTTTGCTGCATGTGTTATAGAAGGCCAAGACAAGCTTCCTACGTTATATTGGTTACCTAAACTTCATAAAAGGCCATACAAAGCACGGTTTATTGCAAATCCAAGCTCTTGTACCACCACTGAACCTTCCAAATTATTAACTTCATATTTTACTGCCATCAAAAAACATTTGAAAAAGTATGGCAACAAATTCTTTGAAAGATAAGGGAGAAGTCTGTTTTGGTCTATTCAAATTCTAATGAAGTTTTAAATAAATTGAAATCCAGACGTTTTCGTGCTTCAAGTCTGTCTATTTATGATTTTTCCATCCTTTACACTACACTTCCTCATTACCTTGTAAAAGAAAAACTTAAAGATTTAATTGAATGATCATTTCAGAGGGAAGACTCCCTCTATCTTGCATGTCATGTAACAAAATGCTTTTTTCACATCTGAAGAGCTTAAAATTATACTTTACGGCCATATCAGAAAGTATGTGAAGCTCGGACCTTTCTACTTGACAATATTTACATAAGATTGGTACTAAGTTATTGAGACAAGTTGTGGCTCATCTGTTCTGTTATGAAATAGACTTTATTTGGTGTATTCTTGGCTTCCAAAGGATCTAACTATTCAGATCTTATTTATCTTCACTGCAGCTGGTGTCGTGCCGTCTGGCGGCCGTAAAAATCTCCCCGTACATCCATTATAGTGCAGATGATATTTTCTGGTCCTTTAGGAACAATCACTGAGTTCATTTAGAATCATTTTGAAAATAGAGTTCTGCTTAAACCGGTGCTAGAGGGCGTGGCCGGTGTTGAACATTTCATTATTAATTGATTATCCTATATTACACAAGGTCAACCAATATTCAAAAATCATAAATCATGTTTTTAATTGCGTCAATTAATAAAATTGTCATTAATCAAGTAATTTCGTATTGTCCCAGTTACAGGTCCTCGATCAGCTGTATTGGCCTCGGCCTTCGGCCTCGTGCCAATACAGCAGACCTCGGACCTGTAACTGGGCCAATACGAAATTATTTGATTAATAACATTATATTACTGGTCATGAACAGACTCAATAAAACCGAGTCTGCTATTTTTGTTTATTTGGTGTATTCTTTGCTTCCAAAGGATCTAACTGTTCAGAACTTATTTATCTTCACTGCAGCTGGTGTGGCCGGTGTAGATCATTTCAGTACTGGTCATGAACAGACTCAATAAAACCGAGTCTGCTATTTTTGTTGATTTGGTGTATTCTTTGCTTCCGAAGGATCCAACTATTTAGAACTTATTCATGATGTCCCTTCACGTTGAAAACCAAACTGAATTCTAATGCACTTGCGTTTGTAACGCGATTTCTGATTGGATAACGTCAAAAATTTGCGACAGTATATTCTGCGATATACTGTCGGAAATCCGACGTCATCATGTAACGTCGCTTTTCATTGGTTGCCATTTGGTTTTACGCAGCTCACCGAGCTTGCCGCCTTGTGCAAAATAGCACAGTTTTTAACTTAACAACCAAATAAGTGCATTAGAATGGGGATAACTGTATTGAAAATTGTCATTTGGGGAGGTTAATCGTCGGTTTTACGGTCGCAAATTACGTTTTACGGCTCCGCTAACGCGTCGCCGTAAAACGAAATTTCCGACCGTAAAACCTCCGATTTACCTCCCCAAATGACAATTTTAAGTACAGTTATCCCCTAAATCATTGGAGCCTTTAGCTCGACTTCTAGATTTTGGCTGATTTATTTAATATAGACAATACCTATTTCGAGGGTTTGGTCAGTCAAATTTACCCTCAGAACTTCAGTAAAATAAAGCAAATTCTTCAGATACAGAGGCCCCGTTTTTGGATTTACATCTATATGTTGTAGATGGTTTTGTTTCCTGCAAAATTTATGAGAAACACGATGATTTTGATTTCGAGATAGTAAATGTTCCATTCTTGATTGGTGTTGTTTCTCGTGCGGCACCCTATGGCGCTTATATTTCACAATTAATTCGATTTGCCAGAGTGTCTAGTCATGTACTGACTTCAACACTCGTAATAAATTGTTAACTGCCTTTTCAAAATTTTATAGACGTCTTTCCGATTTAATTTCAAAATTAAATGTTGGACTTAAATCTCTTCTGCAATGGTCTATCGGAACCCGAAATTTATGATGGCTTAGTATATGAATTCAGTAAAATATATAATTGCAATGACTTCAGCACCCAATCCAATGTTGTAAATTCGTTCTTCGATATAAAAAGATTTGGTACAACTTAAATGTTATACGACAGACAACATGCATGGTAGTTAACCCAATCATGGTTGACAACTTTGATTCCCTCTTTAATTGCAAGCCGGTGGGTCAGGCTGCAGATTCTATGACCGTACCAGCGTAAAGGCTCACTGAGAATGAGAGAGAATTTAATTTTAAGTAATGTTGCTCTGTCTCTGGTCGGGCCCATCGGAGTCTAACTATTGTTTTTCTTTTGCTCCAGCGTTTCAGTGGTTTCTTGCTGTTGAGTCTTCAAGGTTGTTTCACCTCTGCGGTTGTTTGATATTTGAGTTCTCGGAGATGTTGCACTGATGAGTTAGAGGGCTTAATGCGAACTGAACAAAATATTTGTTCGCCCCGCCCATCGGGGCCTGGAGAAATAGATTGCGCTGCACGGTGCTTCCGCGCAGAGCTGAAACCGACCAAACTTGAGTACTGGTAAACAGCTTAGGTCTAAGTCTTCCCAGGAAAAGTGATGCGAGTCGGACCGCTCCTTAAACCCTAGCGGATTCTATGGGCGGTAGGGCTTGAGATGTCATTTCATTTCAATGTCGGGTGAAAGTCCCACACAATCGGATGCAACGTCTCCAAAATGACCTGAACGGTGTTGACGGGGACGTAAAACCTCAACTCAAACAAACAAAAACAAAATATTTGTCTGAATCGCGACGAAAAAAAAAAGTGCGAGGATTGCAGCTGCGTGTAATCGATTTAAGCCCCCATGTGGAATTCGTTTCACTGACCGTTCAAAGGCGGTTCTTCTGTGCGGTTTATTTTTTATTGCGGTTTGTCTTTTGAGTTTGTGTATCGCTTATATTATTTTGTGTTGGATAGCAACTGGCCATTTTGTGGGGAAAGTAACTGTCCTTTAGGCTTTCCGCTATTGATGTTTTCATTAGGGTCTAGTTATTTCATGTCTGTGTCTCTTTCTCTTTGGTGTCACTGATGGGAGCTGGGGTTTAATTGTATCGATTCCTGATCATTGCCTTCACTTCTATTTTGCAGGATATTTGAATGACCCACATAATTATTCTTCATTCAGGCACTGGATAGACGACAAGTCGACAGACGCACCATCAAGGCAAGGCTTGTGGAAACAGAAAGTTTCACACAAACTTGAAATCGCAGAATTCTCCATCTGATTACAGTTTTTCTCAAATATTTTTTTTTGGACACGAAACACTTTTCACCTTTTTGAGAAGTTTACGGATCTCCTCCACAACTTTCTTGCTGCATGCATTTTCGACAGATCAAAATTAAAAAAGTTTAATGCCATAAAAAAAAACGCGGCAAAAAAAGACAAAAAAATCGACTTTAGGCAATTTCGAGTTAAAGGACTTTCGTAGATTTTATGATTCGCCATCTTCTATTGCAATTTAAGACTAAGGGAAGCAGTTGTTCCTTCGCGGGCTCTTTTAGACCCCTTTTGGATGACTGTGTGTGCACATGAAGACTTATATTTAGCCACCCTCCATAAAAATCACTTAAAATATAGGATTCAACAGACAAATTGCAAGGTGTCAGCCAGGTACACGAGAAATAATGCACTGGTTAAACGATTTTTGGTATATTATGCAGGGCATGCACCATTCATGCTGTGGTATAGAAATTTCACAGTTGAAGTTTATTTTGCCACCCGAAGATTTGTCAAAAGAATTACTGTTAAGAACGATTAAAAAGTATATAGAAACGTTTTGGTGGTTACTTACATGCAAAAGATAATGTTTTGCATATAAAAACGTAATCTGTTTATTAATTTCTCGCATTCTAGCATACATAAGAAGAATATCGAGGATGGGACCATGGTTCACGTGAAATCTCAACGAATATAGTTGTTAAATTTATTTTTATTTAATATGTGATCCAGCTCATGGCAAAACCTACAATAACACTTGTTCGATCAGCAAAGACTCAGATCAGCCTGCGCATTCGCGCAGACTGATCAGAGTTTTTGCTTGAACTTTAATAGCCGTCGTACTCTGCGACAGTGCTTGCCTGGGTCGGGTTGTCTTTGCAAGTAACAAATTTCTTATTTAAGGTTTTGGCTGAAGAGGGTGGGGGCGAGTGGTTGAGTGTTGCGACAAAGTCAATGAGGGATCAGGGAGAGATCAGTTTTAGTCTATTAAAAATTCCAATGAGGTTTTAAATAAACTGAAATCCAGGCGTTTTCGTGCATTTGGTCTGTATATGATTTCTCCATGATTTACACTACACTACTCCATGATCTTGTGAGAGAAAATTTGGTGGTTTCATTTAGTGGGTGTTCCGAGGGAGATTCCCTCCATCTTGCGGTGCCTTTTCACTTCTGGGGGCGTGGGAGGTGGACGTTGTGGTCGTGTCTGTGAGTGTGTGAGGCTGTCGCCTTTCTGCTTGGCGGTGTTTATGTGGGATTTAGTACTAAGGTATTTAGTCATACTGTTGGAATTTCGATGGGTACGTATTGCACACCCCTTGCGGCTGATATGTTCTCGCTCTGTTATGAAGGAGGCTTCATGATGTCCATTTCTGTTGAAAAAAATAATCTGAAATTATTGAAGCTTTTAACTCGACGTCTAGATATTTGGATGATTTGGATGATTTATTAAATATTGACCGTACCTACTTCGAATGTTTGATCAGTCAAATTTACGCTTCAGAACTTCATTTCAATAAAGCATATTTTTCTGATACCGAAGCCTCGTTTTTAGATTAATCTATTTAAGATGGGTATGTTTCAAACACAATTCATAATAAACGCGATTATTTTGATTTTGAAATGGTAAATTTTCCTTTCCTTGATGGTGATGTTCCTCGCGCGGCATGCTACGGTGTTTATATATCGCAATTTATTCGGGTTGCCGGACTGCCTAGTCAGGCAGCTGACTTCAACAATCGTAATCAATTATTATTAACGGCGAAACTTCTCAAACAGGGTTATCGGTATCATAAACTTCGTAAAGCCTTTTCTAAATTTTAAAGACGTCATTTCGATTTTGTTTATATATATATGCTTGCAATACTATCAGTACCCATTTTAGTGAAATCATTCTTCTATAGAAATAAATAAATAAATAAATAAATAAATAAATAAAAATGCGTACAACATAAATGTTATACGACAGAAAGCATGCATGGTAGTTAAACCAAATCACGCCGGCGGGCTGGACCTCAGACTCTATGACAGCTCCAGCCTGAATACTGCCTTCAAACGTTTTTAGTAATGTCGGTTGATGCCTGGCTCCGAGTTCATAAAACTTTTTTCATGCTCACTTCATTTGAGCATGAAATTTGTCCTCCTTATAAATTTTAAAATGCCAACAATCGTTGGCATTTCAAAATTTATAAGGAGGACAAATAACATTCTGTGTTGATCTGAGGCAAAAAAAGCCTCTTTCATTTGTATTTTAATATTTATGAGCGTTATAAATTTCATGCTCAGCTGAGTGGAGCATGAAAAAAGTTTTATAACCTCGGGGCCCGATGTTTCCTGTCTGGCCTGGCTCACCGGAGTCCAACTGTTGGGTTTCACTTGCTCCAGAATTTCAGTTATTTCTTGCTGTCGAGTCTTCATCGTTGTATCATCTCTATATTCGTTTGATTTTTATGTTGTCGCAGAATGTTGTACTGATAAATTTGAAACACTCCATGCGGACTGAACAGATGACTTATCTACAGCACGACACAGCCAAGGGCATGGATTGTGGCCTCGTAAAATCGATTAAGCCCCACCCCATTAACAAGTTTTACTCACCGTTCCAAGGCGGTTCTTCTGTTGTGGTTTATATTGTTATAGTTGTTTTTTTCTGCTTATATTGCTTATATTATTTTTTTTTTTTCATTTTGGATAGCCGTTTGGCCATTTTGTGGGAAAGTAACTGCCCATTTAGCTTTCCGCTTGTAACATTTTCATTTTGATAAAGTTGTTTTATGTTTGTGTTGTGTTAGGTTATAAGAATCTTATATGGGTGTGAGGGGTGGATGGAAAAATATGTCCCGAAGGACACTGTCCGGCATCACGAGGCTTGCCGAGTGATGCCGGCCAGTGATCCCGAAGGACGGATTTTTCTATCCACCCCTCACACCTATATTGGATTCTTTTTCTTGCATACCTTCCATTTCTTAAAGCGGATATTTAATGCTGCAGTCACTCGGTTACCAACGTCCGCCATATTGTGTTGATACTGCAGGAATGTTTAGTGACGTTGCTGTGACGTCAACCTTAACGACGGCGCATACGAGGTCATATTCAACCAGTGCATTTATCAAACAATAATAATAAATAATAATAATCGACCTTATTTATAGAGGGTAACACATTTAGTAAACTAGTACTTATCTTCCATGTGGCCCTCTTTTCCTGGGTAGAACCAGTACTAAGCAATGTGGATAAAGTCTCTTGCTCAAGGAAACAACACTTGCCGCTCGTGGGGTTCGAACCCGGTACCTCTCGATCCCGAGGCCGATACTTTACCACTGCACCACAGCGCTCCATAACACGCGATTATATTCGATTTTGGGGTCGGAACACCAGGTTCAGAACATAAATTTCTATCCCAGGGTAAAATCACGGATTTCCTTGTCCAGTGTGCAAGAAAATTATATCGATTCCTGATCATTGCCCCCATTTCTGTTTTGTCCTGCGCTGTCTGTAATGTCATCACGAAAACACGCCTATATAATTTTGACCCCCTTGAACCCAACTTTCACATAGTAAAACTGGGCTTTACAGGGGAAAAACATATTTTTCTTATTTCTGCTCTAATGAGGCGGTTCTAACGAGTACCCACAATCTATATTTTGAGCAGAAATAAGAAAAATATCACAATAATTCATCTTAAAATTTTCGATTTTTCGGCGGTAAAATTTACAATGTATTTGTATAGGCATGTTTTCGTAATGATAATGGAACCCAACCCCTTGCCATTACCAAAACACGCCTATCTAAATATAGTGAAAATTTTACCTCCAAAAATGAAAATTTTCTGATGAAAAATTGCGATTTGTTCTTATTTCTGCTCGGAACATAGGTTGTGGGTAGTCGTTAGAACCGCCTCGCCGAGGCGGTTCTAACGAGTACCCACAACCTATGCCTTAGAGCAGGAATAAGGGAAATAATGTATACCCCTGCAAACCCTAGTTTTACTGTATAAAAGGGGGTTATAGAGGGTCGAAATTATATAGGCGTGTTTTCGTGATGATTTATTGAGTTGCAATAAATATGATTAAACTGTAACCATGGTAACGGAAAAATAAAAAATCAGTCACCTTCAAAAAGGTCGTCTATTAAGTATGCTATTCACCATTAACTTATGATGGCTAAACTGACCCCATTCCTGTCAAGCAAGGCAGCTGTGTCAAAAATAATCTGCATCCCTTTTAACAGAGGTATCCCTTTAGGGAAAAGATGCTTTTGAAAAAAAAAGTCCTTTTTTCAGAGCAGAATTCATTTTTGGCGGCCTAATAATTTTCAGGATCGCAACGAAAAAGACATCATGGAAGTTTTTTCTCTTGCATTTTGAAAATTTATACCCCATTCTAACGCGCGCGCGTATGTAACGCGGCGGTCTGATTGGGTGGCATATCCTGTCACATAGTGTCAGAAACTCGAGGCCACCGCGGAATGACGTTTTTCGTTGGGATTTGCATCATGTTAACAACACCGTGAAACGAACACCCCTCTAAACCCCACTTTATATAGAGAAAACTGGGGTTTAAGAGGGTAAACATTAATTTTCTTATTTTTGCTCCAATACATAGGTTGTGGGTACTCGTTAGAACCGCCTCAATGAGGCGGTTCTAACGAGCACCCACAACCTATGTTTGCAGTATTTATAAGAAAAATATCACGAAATTTTATCAGAAAAGTAGCCATTTTTGAGATGTGAAAAAATGCACTAATGGGTTTTTCACATTCATTATTGGTTGAAATGTTGACTGTTCTAGGAAATGCAATGTTTTATACTCTGGTAGTTTTGCTTGAAATATGTGAGTAGCTTTTTGCAGCAAAAAATATTAGTATATTTGGCATATTAAATGATCGAAGTTTTTAACGACATCATTAGTTTTGAACGGCTGGACAAAGATTATAAGAATCTTATATGGGTGTGAGGGGTGGATGGAAAAATCCGTCCCAAAGGTGGATGGAAATATATGTCCCGAGGGACACTGTCCGGCATCACGAGGCTTGCCGACAGTGAACCCGAGGGACGGATTTTTCTATCCACCCCTCACACCCATATAGGATTCTTTTTCTTGCATACTTTCCATTTCTTAGCGCGGATTTTAATGCTGCAGCCACTTCGGCTACCGACGTCCGCCATATTGTGCTAACACTACAGGAATGTTTAGTGACGTCACATAACGTGCCGTGACGTCAACCTTAACGACGGCGCATATCCAGTGGATTTATCAAACGCGCGAGAATATTCAATTTTGGGTAAGAACACCAGGGTTAAAACAGAATTTCTATCCCCAGCTAAAACTATGGATTTCCAAGAACAAAGGATGCAACACCATCTCGCTTGGTTGCCGAAACTTATTCAGATATTTTACAAGGTGTAAACAGCCTGTTGGCAGGGGTATTAGTACTATATTAAAACATTATCAGTTGTACAGTAAAATTCCTCTATTAAGACCACATTTGGGAAGACCACTTTGAACAGTCCCAAAGGTGCTCCCCGACCAGAGGACACTGTGGCCAGAAAACATAAAGAAACATTAAGCGCACATTTCAAAATAAGCTTTACAAAGCAGAATTAGTCTTAGATTGAAGTGGTCTTAATAGCGGAATTTCACTGTATATGTTTATTGACAGTGTCTAAATCCTCAATGCACTTACAGAAAAAACCCTATTGTCAGCTATTAGGGCGCAATTTTGTTTATACCTCAATGAATAGTGAATACATTGACTCATGTGACGTCATATGATCACTTTGACGTCAAAATAAACCATGGTTCTCTCTAATGCGATTGGACGATGGCATCAACGAAGCTCTGTCGGTTTTCATAGGGAACTCGCGTGCAATTTCTTTCTTGTTACAACTTTTTGGTCACATACTGGATTGAAAAATAATATAAATATAAGTAATAAAAGAAATGTATTTGTCAAAATAAGTACTGGTCTCGAGGACATCACGAAAACACGCCTATATAAATCTGACCCCCTTGAACCCCACTTTTATATAGTAAAACTTGGGTTCGCAGGGGTATACATTATTTTTCTTATTTCTGCTCATAGATTGTGGGTACTCGTTAGAACCGCCTCGTCGAGGCGGTTCTAACGAGTGCCCACAATCTATATTTTGAACAGAAATAAGAAAAATATCGAAATTTTTCATCTGAAAACTTTCATTTTTCGGTGGTAATATCTACAATATATTTGTATAGGCGTGTTTTCGTAATGAAGCAATGTTTAGTGAAAACTCGGTCGTGACCCGAGGTTATTCCTATTCTCCATTGCATCAGGAAAACACACCTTCTAATGCACTTGCGTATTTAACGCGACGTCTGATTGGATAACGTCAAAAATTTGCGACAGTATATTACTGTCGGAAACCCGACGTCATCATGTAACGTCGCTTTTAATTGGCTGGCATTTGGTTTTACGCAGCTCACTGTACTTGCCGGTTTGGGCAAAACAACATTTTGAAAACAAAACAAGTGAATAAGTGCATTAGAATGGGGATAACTGTATTGAAAATTGTCATTTGGGGAGGTAAATCGTCGGTTTTACGGTCTCAAATTACGTTTTACGGCTCCGCTGACGCGTCGCCGTAAAAAGAAATTTCCGACCGTAAAACCGCCGATTTACCTCCCCAAATGACAATTTTGAATACAGTTATCCCCTAATTTATAGTTCTGACCCCCTTAAACTCAACGTTAATTTAGTAAAACTGGGGTTTACAGGGGTATACATCATGTTTTCTTATTTCTGCTATAAAAACATAGATTGTGGGTACTCGTTAGAAACGCCTCGACGAGGAGGTACTAAAACGTTTCCACAGTCTATGTTTTGAGCAAAAATATGAATGTGATTGAATATTACGTCTCACCAACAGCTAAGGTCATACGGAGACGGGACCTCGGTTTAAAGATCCATCCGAAAATCTGGAGAAGCTCGGAATCGAACGCACGACCCCTGGTTTATGTGGCGAGTAGCTTATCCGCTACACCACGGAGGCTTCTAAAGAGCAGATATATGAAAGATATCAGAATTTTTATCTGAAAATCTTCTTTTTCTTTGGTGGTAAAATTTGCAATACATTTATATAGGCATAGTTTCGTATTTGTTTATTTGATTGATTTGATGTTTACGCATCCGTCAACACTATACATGTCATTTTGGAGACATTGCTTCCAATTTTGTGGGACTTTTACTCGACATTGAGATGAAATGACAGCTGAAGCCCTGTCGCCCAATGAAACCAATAGGGTTTATAAGCATGGACGGTCCGACTCGCACCGCTTTGCCTGGGCAGGCTTAGATCCTCTAAGCGGTTTACCAGTACTCGTGTGCGGTCGGTTTCAGCTCTGCGTGGAAGCATCATGCAGTCCATCTTTTTCTTCAAGCCCCGATGAGCGGGGGCCTGTTTTCGTATTTACATTCATTTCATAAATGAAGCTCGAGTTTGTAGATCCGCTTCGGTTCAGTTGGCATACATTACGATAACTCACCCGTACGACATAGTGCATTTTTCACATCTCCAAAATGGCTACTTTTCTGATGAAAATCTGTCATATTTTTCTTATAAATGCTCATAACATAGGTTGTGTGTGCTCGTTATAACCGCCTCAATGAGGCGGTTCTAACGAGTACCTACAACCTATGTATTGGAGCAGAAATAAGAAAAAATAATGAAGACCCCCGTAAACCCCAGGTTTCTCTATATAAAGTGGGGTTTAGTGGGGTCTTCATTTCACGGACTTGTTCACGTGATGAAAGGCGAGATTCTGTTACCAGTGAATCTGTTTCTTAGGCCACTACGGGTATGGGTCAGTAGGTCGCAAAAATACGGAACCCGGGAAGGGACATGATTTTTTTTTTTAATTTTATAAGTTGTGCGCACAAGATAATATCTTGTGCGGACAAGATATTATCTTGTTCGGACAACATATTATCTTGTGCGGACAAGATATTATCTTGTGCGGACAACATATTATCTTGTGCAGACAAGATATTATCTTGTCCGCACAAGATATTAAGTTGTGCGAACAAGATATTATCTTGTCCGCACAAGATAATATCTTGTCTGCACAACATAGATCTTGTGCAGACAAGATATTATCTTGTTCGCACAACTTATTATCTTGTGCGGACAAGATATTATCTTGTGCAGACCAGATATTATCTTGTTCGCACAAGATAATATGTTGTGCGAACAAGATAATATCTTGTCCGCACAAGATAATATCTTGTTCGCACAACTTCCCAAGATCTATGTTGTGCAAACAAGATAATATGTTGTGCGGACAAGATATTATCTTGTGCGGACAAGATATTATCTTGTTCGCACAAGATAATATGTTGTCCGAACAAGATAATATCTTGTCCGCACAAGATAATATCTTGTCCGCACAAGATAATATGTTGTCCGAACAAGATAATATCTTGTCCGCTCAAGATATTATCTTGTTTGCACAACATATTAAAAATAAAAAATCATGTCCCTTCCCGGGTTCCGTACAAAAACGTTTTATTTTTTGCCAAAATTTTATTCTTTGGAAATAAGCAAAAACAAACCAAAAAAAAAAAAAAAAAAAACAACAAACAAAAACAACAACAGTAAAACGGCTAACTTTGTAACTATATTAACTAAAAAAATAAAAAATAACGAGGTTAAAAGCACAGGGATTCAAGTATTACATTAGCTATTTTGACATTTTTACGAATTAGTGACATTCTGCGGTCTGGAGAGAAAGGGTTGGAAATCATATACTACAAAGAACTTGTTTAGAACTCATAACTAACAACGGAACAGCTATGGTTGGTTACCAGTGTAAGATGTTAGTGTTATATACATCACGTGAACAAGTCCGTGAAATGAAACCCCCTAAACCCCACTTTATAAACAGAAAGCTGGGGGTTACAGGGGTATTCATTATTTTTCACATTCCTGCTTCAAGACATAGGTTTTTTGGTACTCAATGAGACGGCTCTAACGAGCACCCACAAGCTATGTTTGCAGTGTAATTAAGAAAACATATTAGGGATTTTCGTCAAAAAGTAGCCATTTTGGAGATGTGATGCAATATATTATCGTAATGTGTATCATGGGTCTGATATTAATTTGATGTAGTTTAATGTGTCAAGATTGTGGGTCTTGAAGGTAATTTTAAAATACATCGAAGGAATTAAAACGTTATTGACTGCCCACGAAAAAGACCCGTTTATTACTTTTGACCGCTAAGTATGACCTTGACCTTGAAGGTACTGACCTGGGTTTGGTATGTGACAAATTTCTCATGATGGCTAACATTTCTGCCAAGTAATTTCCAAATCAACCCCGGGATAACAAAGGTATTGACCAGACAACTTTACTTTAACTTTGACCTTTAAGTATGAAGCGTCTTGGAGGTACCGACCTGAGCCTAGCGCACGACACAGGATGTCATGGTGGTTTTCATTTCCGGCATGTATTTTCCAAATCCATCCAGGAATATCAAAATTATTGGTCGGACACAAGAACAAGAAACTTTCTTTTAATCTTTGACCTTAACTATGACTTTGACCTTGGATGTACGAACCTGAGTCTTGAGCACATCGTTGCATGATGGCTAACATTTTTTGTCAAGCAATTTCAAAATCCAACCAGGAATAACAAAGTTATTGACGAGACACAAAAATGACCCTTATTTTTGGCCGTTGACCTGTAAGAATGACCTTGACCGTGTGCTCAACGCATTGTCTCAAAATGGGTAACATTTCTGCCAAGTAATTTCCAATTCAATCTAGGAATAACAAAGGTATTGACCAGACACAAGAAATTGAAACACTTCTTTGACTTTGACCTTTAAGTATGACCTTGACCTAGGAGGTACCGACCTGCGTCTTTCGCAAGACACATGGTCTGATGATGGTTAACATTTCTGCCAAGTAATTTTCAACTCCATCTGGGAATAACAAAAGCATTGACCGGACTCAAGAAAAACACACTTTTTCTAAGTATAAGCTTGACGTTGGAGGTACCAAGTGAGTCTTGCGCACGACACATCGGTTCATGATGGTAAACATTTCTTCCAAGCAATTTCCAAATCCGTTCAGAAATAACAAACAGACACAAGAAAAAGACACTTTTCTTAACCTTTGATTTCTAAGTATGACCTTGACCTTGGCGGTACCGACCTGGGTTCGCGGATGAAACATTGTCTTATGGTGGTTAACATTTCTGCCAAGTAATTTCAAAATTCATGCAGAAATAACAAAGTTATTGACCAGACCCGAAATAAAGACCCTTTTTGACCCTTTGACCTATAAGAAAGACCTTGACCTTTGGCTTATTGACCTAGGTGTTATGCGTGACACATCGTCGTGGCCTAATACACATTCTTAAAAAGTTGCTTGAAGATATCTCTAATGGTAACCGAGTTATGCAGCGTACAAGAATGTTTATACAAATAGTCAAAGGGGCATAACTCAGAAACTAAGAAAGGGGGAACTATTATTCTTGTGCGCGACACATCAGCTTGACCCAATACATATTCCTATAAAGTTGCATGAAGAGTTACCTAATGGTTACTGAGTTATGGAGCGTACAAGAATATTTACAGACGGACGGATGGACGGACGGCTAGCGCCACGCCATAATAAGACCGTTTTTTTTTTTTTTTTTCAAAACCATCACGAAAACATGCCTATATAAATTTGACACATTTAAACCCCATTTTAAAATAATAAAACTGGGATGTGCAGGGTTATACATTATTTTTCTTATTTCTGCTCAAAAACATAGATTGTGGGTACTCGTCGAGGCGGTTCTAACGAGTATCCACAATCTTTGTTTTGAGCAGAAATAAGAAAAATATCGAAAGTTTTCATCTGAAAATGTTCATTTTTCGGCGGTAAAATTTTCAATTTATTTGTATAAGCGTGTTTTCGTAATGGGGCATTTATTTGTTTGATTTGAGGTTTAACGTCCCCATCAACACTGGAAAGGTCATTTTGGAGACGTTACTTCCAATTTTGTGAGACTTTTACCCGACATTGAGATGAAATGACATCTCAAGCCCTACAGCCCATGGAAACCGCTAGGGTTTGGTTTAAACTTTATTTCTTTGTATAATATATACATTTTTACACATATAATGTTGACAAAGAATACAAGTATCATACAAAGGGATTCAGAAAAAAGTCAAATGACTTATTCAAATCTGTATCCCTCGATTACAATATCAATGTACTAAGTATAGTTGTGATTGTCAAGTTTGTTCGAATTTGCAAGTTATTGTGAAGATATTCTAGGTGAATTTCATTTTGGTTACAAAATGAATAGTATAGTAGTGAAATAAAGCATAGATATATGGCTCCACGGGGAATGGATTTTAAGGTAATTATTTTGTTTCATTAGCACTGATGAGTCAAGTCTTGGGCGTGTGATTTGGGGCTGTCTCAAGAGAAACAATACAATGTAGAAACTCAGTTGCGCTCTTCGAATCGCGTGTGAGACAGAGGCTGAAGATCGGTTCGGTTGGACGCTGTAGCTGTTTAACTCGAGTTAGTAGATGTGTTATTCAAACTTTTTCGGGTAAGAACGCGCATTTATATATTTACGTGTGTAGATATATGTATGTGTGCACATGTAGAAAAACTACATATATTTATATATCTGTGATAAGTACTAGTAAGGCATTTGAAATCTGTGATTATAAATTTGAGGTACAAAATCTTTTAGACTTAAGAATAAAATCTTGTACTGCTAAGAATATTTGTTTGTTATCATTCACAGAGAGATCAGTACTGCCGTATAGAAGGATGTTTAAAGCAGGTTGGCAAATAGCTGAGACAATGTTTAACATGTCCTATCTAACGTCAGTGTACTGTTCACAGGCCATGAGGTAGTGATGCGTGTCCTCAACAGCTCCACAAGCACACGAAGAGTTATTTAGAATATTCTTTTGAAAGAGATGATCGTGTAGCGAGCTGCAATTAAGTCTTAGTCTGGCATGATGTACTTGCCCAAATCTTTTACCTGCACAAAAGTATGACGGTGGTTTTCTTTCGTTAGACTGTAGTTTGTGCTTAAAAGCTGCTAATGAGGGTGCATTTTTCTTGTCATCTGGCAAATCGTTCCAGTTGCGAGTCGCCGACGGGAGAAATGATGTATAATAAAGCTGCGAGTTGGCTCGGACAGTCTGTAAATTGGCATTATTTCGCAAATCGTAAGCTGTGCTACTGCCTACCGTGAGGGGTACTAATGAAGATAGGTATTCAGGTGTGAGAAAATTCTGCATTTTGTAATAGAGTACAAGTTTGTGTTTTTGTCTCCGAGCTTCCAGAGATTCCCATCCAAGATCATAGAGAAGAGAGTTGATTGATACTAGTTTTGTTGCCCCAGTAACGATTCGTGCGGCTTCATTTTGGATTTTTTCTAATTCGTTCGCCTCGTATCGGGTGCAATTATCCCAGACAACATCGGCATATTCAAGAAGTGGCCTTATAAAAGAAGTATATATTGTTTGTAGGGATTTTCTATCGAGTGTGAATTTAAGTTTGCGCATTATATTAATCCGAAACCATGCTTTTGTTTTGATGTTGTCTATGTGGTCATGCCAGGTGCAATCGGTCGAGAAAATAAGACCTAAATGCTTATGAGAATGTACTTCGTTTATATGTTGCTGGTTCATTGATATAGGAGGATGATAGGGTTTATTTATTTTTCGCGAAAAAATCATTGACTCGGATTTTGCAGGATTAAAAGAAACAAGCCATTTCGTTGCCCATGAGTGAATTTTAGCCAGATCAGAGTTGATCTGGGCTGCCGCATGCATGGGGTTCTCCACCACTATGTACACTACTAGGGTTTAAGGAGCGGTCCGACTTGCATCACTTTTCCTGGGCAGGCTTAGACCTAAGCTGTTTACCAGTACTCAAGTTCGGTCGGTTTCAGCTCTGCGTGGTAGCACCTAGCAGCCCAATCTATTTCTCCAGGCCCCGGTGGGCGGGGGCGCTCGACCGTATTTGAACTGTAGATCAACATGACTATGAATCTGTGCATGTTGTCGTGTTTACATGTCACATTTGCAAATACGAAAATTAGCAACCGAAAATATGGATTCTTATACGCATCTGGAGCATGATAATATATATTGAAAGTATCAGTCAAATTTAATGACATGTAAATCATATGGTAACATTCCAACGTGTATCGATTTTTTCCTTGTTTGATTAGCCCATTTGGTACCTGAAACCCCAAAACGGGTACCCTGGCAAACAGTGCAGGCCCAGATCAGACGCCGCAGATCGCGGCGTCTGATCAGGGCCTCCAATGTTTGCAAAAGTTCAGTCATTGTCCAAATGAATTTTGAAGAAAACACAACCTGACACCCCTAAATTTTGAAATGGACTCCTGCTACACTGTATATAAGAAGGAAGATTCCAGTTGGTTTTGTTTTGTTTGAGTTTTACGTCTCACCAACAGCTAAGGTCATACGGAGACGGGACCTCGGTTTAAAGACTAATCCGAAAGTTTGGAGAAGCCCGGTATCGATCCTGCGACCCCTGGTTTACAAGGCGAGTAGCTTAACCACTGCACCACGGAGGCTTCTGATTCCATTTGGTACGAAAAGGGTATGTCAATTTGTAACTTTGAATAGGATAATCACACGATCCATTAGCTGATGGGACATTGACACATACTCAGGGTACGTAATTACTTCGTTAATATTTTATCTCCTTTTTCAATATAGGTGCCAACCTTTTCCTTCAAGAGAAGATCCCCGACCCCACTCTTGCCACCCCTCTTTTAGAAGGGCTCAGTTGATTTTAGGAAGGTACAGCGGTTCCTCTTTATAACGACAGTAATTGTTTTGCCGTTAAAAAGAAAAAAAAAATATTTGTCGTAAAAAGACTCCCAATAATGAGTATGATAGGTAATAAACGATATTTTACTCTAATTTCCAAGAAACAAATGTTTTAGATATTTGTTAAAATCACCTCACAACGTATAGACATTTGTTAGAATCGTTCTATTACAATGTAAACATCTAAAACATTTGTTTCTTCGAGTATTAGATTACAACAATTTTTCATGGGTTTGGATTTGTTGTAGGCGTTGATACCCGCGCCTCAGTATCGGAACCAAAGCTATAATGTAAGCCTTGAGCTAAGAAAGTGTCGTTATAAAAAATATTGTCGATAAAACGAATGCCGGTATAAAGGGGATTGACTGTAGTAAACAATTATCGAAAGTTGTCTCCCATACTAAAAAATTGTCAGAATCATCCCAGGTGTCTCAACTTCCCCTAAGGAATAAAACAGTGTATAGAATACCGCATTAACCCTTTTTGCACCAAATGGAATCTTCCTCCTTATATATAGCAGGCGTCCATTTAATAGTTTAGGGGTGTCAGGTTTTTTTTCTTTAAAATTTATTTGGAAAATGGCTTAACTTTTTGCAAACAGTGTAAGCCCTGATCAGACGCCGCGTTCTGTGGCGCCTGATCTGGGCTTACACTGTTTACCATATACCCGTTTAGGGGTTGCTGGTACTAAATGGGTTGAAAATGCGTCGCAAAAAATCGGCCTTTTCTTCATCAACAGGTTTGGACCGAACCTGTGCAATATGTTCCGTAATTGTTCTGACGCCTAAAACGATCGGCGTAAAAAGTTATAAGGTAGCACCACTGACATGAGAACTGAACTGAGTCTGACTGAAAAGAATTGAAGACAGAAGTTTCTTATACAAATAGCCATATTGACAGTTGATTTCATCTGAACTTGCTACTATGGCAGCAAAAATTTGAGCCCTTTTCTTTCGAAGAGGCACATTTAGAATAAGCACGTCATCTGCCGCGAAAAAAGACTGACAGGCGTTCTCTGCATAAATCAGATTATTACAAAAAGATTTCATTTGGCGGACCAATGAATGAATTAGGCCAGAAAAATATTCAAATATTTTATTTTTTCCTCTTGAATGTTTAAACCGTTTAAATTGGTCGCGCCAGGCTAAATATGACGTCGGTTATGGCTGCCAAGTGAAGACTTAGATCAGACTGCGCTGAAGCGCAGTCTGATCAGAGTCTTTGCTTGTCACTATACGCGTGACCATCGACAAAATCTTCTTCTCAAGCAGGTGGCGAATGGTAGTTGAAATACTTATTAGAAGACTAATGCGAGACTTCACCGAGCGCACTTGTCCCAAGTCTTGATTTCTCTGAACGCAGCATATATAAGTTTGAAGAAAGCACAGGTTTATATTTTGTTGTGCTCTGTACAGTTGGAAAAGAAACTTCTTTCGCTGTTTTTGGATAGCAAAATCTTTAAAATGCATATGTTGAAAATCAGTTGGATTTCTTTTATTATGTTTTTCTTTTGTTTTGCGATTTTATCAGAAAAAGTGAATGGTAAGCGATAACATTACAAAAATAGCAGCAATAATAATAATAATAATAATAATAATAATAATAATAATAATAATAATGATTATTATAACAATTATTATAATCATTAATATAATAATTATTTAATATTAATGCTTATGATAATAATGATAATATTATTCCTATTATTTTTATTATTATTTTACTTATTATTATAAGTAGTAGTAGTAGCAGTCAAGAGGCTAACATACTTGGTACGACATCACGAAAACATACCTATATAATTTTGACCCCCTTGAACCCCTCTTTTATATGGAAAAACTGGGGTTAATAGGGGTAAACCTTATTTTTCTTTTTTCAGGCCAAAAATATAGTTAATGGATACTCGTTAGAACCGCCTCGAAGAGAGGCGGTTCTAACGAGTACCCATTCGAGGCGGTTCTAACGAGTACCCACAATCTATATTTTGAGCAGAAATAAGAAAAATATCACAATTTTTCATCTTCAATTTTTCTTTTTTTTTCGGGAGATAAAGGTTACAATGTATTTGTATAGGCGTGTTTTCGTAATTAGCGACAGTCTAAAATATGGTCCTCGTTGTAACAATCTGTATATGAGCATGTATCCATTGTTGACAAGATTTTCTGCAACTAATGATACAAACTGAAGTTAAAGCATATTCATAAATATATGCATTAAACGTAAAAGGACCTTGACTATCAAGGCTGGGACGAGGGGCGCGTTGCGGAAACCACTGTCCAAACAGCACGCCCCTACTCCCATACCAGTTTGATAGTCCCTAAAATCGCAGATGTCGTCTAGATTATACACCCTCTTTGTTTAGCAAATATTAGCCCTTTTTGTACCAAATGGAATCTTCCTCCTTATATATAGCAGGAGTCCATTTCAAAATTCAGGGGTGTCAAGTTTTGTTTTCATCAAAATATTTTTGGAAATTGACTGAACTTTTAGCAAACAGTGGAGGCCTTGATCAGACGCCGCGTTCTGCGGCGTCTGATCTGGGCCTGCACTGTTTGCCAAGGTACCCCTTAAGGGGTTTCCGGTACTGAATGGGTTAGAAAAGAACAAGCAAATTATGGATAATTTAGCTTTTAAACATACCGTTAGCTCTTTACTCCACAGGTCGCAGGCTTGTCCATTCGAGTTACCTTAAGTTATCAAAGTACTGCGAGTACTGGTGGGTCGATTGTCTCTGAGTGTAGGTCGAAGAAATAGTTCTGGACTGTGATGTAAACTGTTTCATTTAACCCTAGAATTCCGGTTTTAAGCAAACATTGTGGATCTTCATCAGACGCCGCGATTTGTTTATACGGACATGAACATGTCCGTCTATAGACTAAGAGGTGCACGCGTTGTCATAACAACGTAATTCGCTTCCCTGATAAATATTTTTTGATGGTCAAATCACGTGAATTCTCGGTGAGACTATGCGAGACAACTTCCTGTGTATGGTTCACGCGTTCTTCCATCTAATAAAATGTCTGCCTTTCACACAGTCGGTCCCCAGTCTAGTACAACATTCATCTTTTACGATTCTTTTTTCTCCTTTTCGTATTTTAATCCGCTATATGTATTACTTTTTTACTTATCCGACCAAATAAAAAGAAATAAATAAATAAAAACTGTAAATTCGGATTCTTCAAAAACGTCACGATGACTGCTTCTCTATTATTGATCCATGTTGCAGAGACGCTTATTGCATTTTCATAGACAAACTGTCTGACAGTTGGCGCAAAATAAAAACATCGAGTACCAATCTTTTGTTTACCTTCCGGCAGCGTTATTTGACAGAAAAAGGTTAGTTTTCGTTTATTTCCAGTATTTCCATGGTAGTTCCGACTCGCAGTGTGTGATACAATCAAGCATGAATTAATGCCTGATGGGGGCCTTGGAATTCCTTTTCTTCTTTTACTGCAACTCCCTCACACGAGGCTTATGTGCAGGTGTACATTTCACTCGAAGGAGGGGTTGGCAGTCAACAGAGATAGATAATTAAAAGGAGCACTAAAAGATTTTGAAGGGCATTGTAATAGGAGCATCATGTGTTTTTCTCATAGGGAAATGTAGAAATGAGATCACTACCGAGTAACGATACTCAATATGGGCAAATCTAACAAAAATAAAAAAAAAAACATTTGTCGAAAGACATCGTTTCTAAGGGAAATGCACAAGTGACTATAGGCAGCGATAAAATGCCTTATACAACAACAACAAGATAGATAATATTGGCAGGTATCTTTTATTTGTGCAGGAGATGGTTCTCCCTGCACAAGGGGCCTCCAGTTGGCGTCACGATCAGATGGACTGTGCACTTTGTGGCATTCATCCCTACAATTGATGCCAGAGGTCCCGGGTTCGATCCCCCGCAGCGGCGATCAAATTTCGGTGTCTGAACACGCTCCATTGGCATCATTTGCAGGGATGAATGTCACAAAGTGAAACATCCTTCGGATCAGGACTTTAACTGGAGGCCCCCTGTGCAGGGAGAACTATCCCCTGTGCAGGTTCAAGAACCCTACCGTAATTACATGGTTACTGTGTAGGCTTTCATCCTGCAAAACCTTTAGTGTATGTAATGTACACCTGCGAGTAATGGCGAAATGTGACCGATCACAGTATCAGTAGAAAGAAAGAAAGTGTAGCAGTTCGGACACCACGATGTTCTTACGTTCTTACGTACAGCAGTCTCATTATCTGGATGAAGAAGAGAGCAGTTAGAGCCTGATTTGGGACCAATGGCGATAGATCAGGACACATCCATGAAAGACACTAGTCGCATGTCATTTGTAGACATTGTCAGTTAAAGAAGTGTTTCTTTGACATGCTTCTTGTGTACCCTTAAGGCAGCTAATTTGATTCCGATCTGTTCATGAACAACCAGATTGAGACGGATGTTTGTACGACCCTGCAGATCACAGCACATGACTGGCAGATGTAGATGACTTGGTTAACAGACAAATTTACTGTCCATGGGATCTGAACTCGAATATTCATGATAACAGAAAGTAGTCCAGCACTTTGGTGCAGTGGTAGCGCTTCGGATTTGTGATCGAGAGGTTGCGGGTTCAAGCCTTACGCTGACGAAAGTGTTGTGCCCTTCAGCAAGGCACTTCATCCACATTGCTTAAAAAAATAAAAAAATAAGTACCGTACTGGTTACCACCCAGGAAATCCTGCTCGTAATGCTCAGATGTGAGCGAGTAGCAGTATAAATAGGAGAAAAGAAAGAAAAAAAGTATTTGCGATTCAGATAAAGAGAAAAGATGGGAAAATGGTGACAATATTTTTGACTATTTGAACAAGATTTTATGGATAACCGTGAAATGCCATGTTGTGATTGTTCCAACAAGCACCCACAACTTTCCTTTTTAGCTCTACTGTCACATAGTGACAAGGTGAGCTTTTGTGATCACTTCTCGTCTGTTGTCCATGTGTGCGTCCGTAAACAATTCTTCAAACGACATCTCCTAAACCACTGATCAGATTTTGACCAAACTTCACAGGAATGATTCTTATCTGGACCCCTTTCAAAGTTGTTCAAATGGTTCGCTCCGTTGCACACCTAGGTCACAGCAGCCAAATATAGATTTTTTTTTTCACTGATAACTTGAAAAATCTTCTCTGAAACCACAAGGCCCAGGCCTTCGATATTTGGTATGAAGCTTCATCTAGTTGACCTCTACCAAGATTGTTCAAATTATAGCCTCCGCCCCAGGGGCCTTTGGTTTTACATAGGCTTATAGTGGGAAAATCTTTAAATATCTTCTTCTCTGAAAATGCAAGAAATTTGGTGTGAAGCTTCAACTAGTGGACCTCTATCAAGATTGTTCAATTTATAGCACTAGGGCCAAAAATGCCCCCGCCCCGGGGCCCTTTCGCTTTTTCATACGCTTATATAGGGAAAATATTTGTAAAATCTTCTTCTCTGAAACCACAAGGCCCCCGTCTTTGCTATTTGGTATGAAGCTTTATCTACTGGACCTCTACCAAGACTGTTCAAATTATATCCCCAGAGCCCTTTGGTTTTACATAGATTTATAGGAAAAAAAATTAAAAATCTTCTTCTCTGAAACCGCAAGGCCCAGCTAGTTCTTTGATATTTGGGGTGAAGCTTCATTTAGTGAACCTCTATCAAGTTTTTTTCAAATTATAGGCCTAGTGCGATAAATGCCCCTGCCCTGGGGGCCTTTGGTTTTACAAAGGCTTATATAGGGAAAATCTTTAAAAATCTTCTCTGAAACCGCATGGCCCAGGTCTTTGATATTTTGTATGAAGCTTCATCTAATAGACCTCTACCAAGATTGTTCAAATTATAGCCCTGGGGCCAAGAATGCCCCCGCCCCAGGGGCCTTTGGTTTTGCATTGGCTTTTATAGGGAAAATCTTTAAAAAATTTCTTCTCTGAAACCGCAAGACCCAGTCTTTGGTATTTAGCGTGAAGCTTCAGCTAGTGAACCTCTATCAACAGTATTCAAATTATAGCCCTAGGGCCAAAAATGCCCCCACCCCGGGGCCCTTTGGTTTTCTAGGCATATATAGAGAAAATATTTAAAAATCTACATCTCTGAAACCATAAGGCCAGGGTCTTTGATATTTGGTATGAAGCTTCATCTACTGAACCCCTCCCAATATTGTTCTAATTATAGCCCTAGGGCCAAAAATGCCCCCGCCCTTGGGCCCTTTGGTTTTACATACACTTCTTTAGGGAAAATCTTTAAAAATCTTCTTCTCATTAACATTATAGGGAAAATTTTTCAGGGAATAGAAATTTTCCCTGTACAACAGGGAAAATGCTTAAAAATCTTCTTCTCCGAATCCGAGATTGTTCAAATCATAGCCCTTGGGGCAAAAATGTCTCCGCCCCGTGCCTTTCGGTTTTTACATTGACTTATATATAGGGAACTTTAAGAAAATCTTCCAGTCTGAAACCGCAAGGCCCAGGTCTTTGATATTTGGTGGTCTATCAAAATCAAGTGGACCTCTATCAAAAGTGTTCAGATTATAGCCGTAGGAAATAGAAGTCAAGGCAATGAAAACATTTGAAATCTTCTTGTCTGAAAGGAGAAGGCCAAGGTCTTTGATAATTGACATGAAGCTTCGTCTTGATGATTTCACCAAGATTGTTCACATTCTCAGTGGGAATTTTTTCTCTGTGAGAAATATCCTTTTTCTTTTTCATAGAAAATCCTGTATTTACTTGGTAAAAATTTAATATACATATTTATTTCAAAATTTCTATGACAGGCAATACATATATACATACAATAATAAGTCATAGGAACGAAAGCTTAATACAGTGTTGATGGGGACATTAACACATTGTATGCTAGTAGACTTTTCCACTGCCATACGTTGGACAAGTCCATTTGTCATATAAGGGGGTCAGGCCTACTTTTTTTTCGGGAGCCAACAACAGATTTTTTAAAATAGAAACTTAAAAAATATTCACCTGAAACCAGGCCTTCAATATTTGGTGCGTAGCTTCATTTAGTGGACCTCTGCCAAGATTGTTCAAATTCTAGTCCTGGGGCCAAAAATGCCCCCGCCCCGGAGCCCTTTCGTTTTACATAGACTTACGTAGGGAAAAGCTTTAAAAATCTTCTTGCCTGAAACCGGAAGGCTCAGGTGTTTGATATTTGGTATGAAGCTTCTTCTTGTAGACCACTATCAACATTGTTCAAATTATAGCTCTGGGGCCCCTGGGTTTTACATTGACTTACATAGGAAAAATCTAAAAAAGAAACTCTTCTCCTCTGAAAGCGCAAGGCCCAGGTCTTTGAAATGTGGGGTTTAGCTTCATCTATTGGACCTCTACCAAGATTGTTCAAATTCTGCCCCTGAGGCCAAAAATTCCCCCGCCACATTGAACTTCATCTGCTAATCGGCCTCCCACTGTGCAAGTTGATCCAGGTCGTCTTGTAAAAAGACATTCAGACGGAGAATATATACAGGACACATTATCAGCAAACAAACTGACTGATGACCTGATATTATCAGTCAGATCATTGATGAAAACTAAGAAGACCGGTCCAAGGACTGAACCTTGTGGGGGCTCCAGATAAAACAGGGACTTGATCAGATGCTTGGCCATCAAGTACAACTTCTTGTGAGCCCCCAGAGAGCCATGAGCTTATCCACCTATGTGTGGATCTGCTTATCCCATAGTAGTCAAGTTTATTTAATAGCCCTCTGTGAGCTAGTACCTTCAATTTTGTCAAAGGCCTTTGCGAAGTCTATGATGATCAAGTCTGTCTGTTTGTGGCCACGATTTATGTCCCCATCCAGATTGCCCACAATGTCATGGTGAAATTGAACAAGTTGCATTTCGCAAGACCTTTGACTTCGGAAACCATGTTCACTGGTGAAGGATTGTCTATGGACGTGTCACCAGTAAACAATTCTGATTCTGACAGCAAGAATGCTCACAAAGGCTATACAGTCAGCAGTCAACAAGAATGCTCTCAAGTAAAGCTATACAGAACCAAAAATGTTGTCTGTTTCAACAAGGGACGTAAGTTAACCCTTATCTTGCTGAATATTCATTTAAGCCACACCCATTTCTGTCTATCAACCAATCAAATTACTTGATGTAATTTATTGCTACAAATTCATAAACTGAATGCCAAACAGTGTAGATCCTGATCAGGTGGCTTCTTCAGAAGCCACCTGATCTGGATCTATGCTGTTTGAAAATATAGGGGTTGTCGTGAACAGCAAGATAAGGGTTAAAGCATATTGGTAAAGTGGCTTGCAATTACGGTATTCACTCGGACTTCAAGTTCAGGTAGGTTAAAGCACTATCATCTTAGCTTTTAAACATTAACTGGCCGGTAATGTTCATGTCCGTATCTAGGCTGTGCCTAAGTTCATATTATAGAGGATATTCGATTTTTTCAGTGTAAGATCGAATTTTATTTCATCGAATGAACACCAAAACTGTTATTTTCACGAGTGAAAATAGCAGTTTTGGTGTTCATGAGTGAAATAAAATTTGATCTTGCACCGAAAAAATCAAATTTTCCGTTTTTTTACATGCTTCAAAAGGCAATATTTAGCGTCTTTAATGGTGTCGCTCACATTCGGAGAAAATTATCTTTGTTCCAGTTCGTTTCGCGTCAATTTAGTGGTGTCCATCGTGTTTAGTGGGTATACTATACAAATAAATACTGAGAAATGGCCTGGGATGGTATTATTATGAATGATTAATGAAATAATTGAGAGAGTAGTTTTCCAAAGAAGTTGCTGGCAAGTCTAACGTCGCGCGACAAAAGACGTGACGTCAGCGTCATAAATGACGTCAGTAACGTCCCCGTCACACATGAACGGGCTATGCGTCAATTAGAACACATTTCAGTATTGTTCAGTTATCTGACAAAGATAAAATTGAAATTAGAGTTAGATTTGAAGAAAAAAGTAGTCCCAAACAGTGAAAAATAAAAAATCGTATTTTCACTGTTTGAAACAGTGAAAATATCGATTTATATTTCACAGATAAATCTCTATCATTCATTGAAAAGCATGTAAGAAACAGTGTTTACCACACGCAACACTGACCTTCATGTAACATCGATAAAAATACCGCGATTACTTTTGATAACAATAATCTTGATCGATAAAAAAATAATGTTTTTATTTTCTATTGTATGTAATAACCATAACCCTGTTTTCCCCAAATCAATGATAGTCACGTTGACAACAACATTAATTCAGTTTCTGCTTTTTGTAAAAACAATCGACCCAAAAATAATAATAATGATAAATAATGAGAAATTATAGGTGACTGTCGATATCAAAAACTTTGATATCTCAAACTCCTGCTCAAACTAAATGTTGTCCGCTGTTTTTCTATATAATCACGAAAACACGCCTATATAATTTTGACCACCTTCAACATCAATTTTATTCAGTAAAACTGGGGTTTACATGGGTAAACCTTATTTTTCTTATTTCTGCTCCAAAATATCGTTATATTGAGCAGAAATAAGAAAAATATCACAAATTTCATGTAAAAATGTTCGTTTTTTCGGCGGTGAAGTTTACGATGTATTTATATAGGCGTGTTTTATTAATGGTTCAAACGTTAGCTCCGTTTATATTATAATGTTATTAATCAAGTAATTTCGTATTGGCCCAGGTACAGGTCCGAGGTCTGCTGTATTGGCACGAGGCCGAAGGCCGAGGCCAATACAGCTGACCGAGGACCTGTAACTAGGCCAATACGAAATTACTTGATTAATGACAATTTTATTAATTGATGCAATTAAAAACATGATTTATGATTTTTGAATATTGGTTGACCTTGTGTAATATAGGATAATCAGTTAATAACAATTACTATTATCTCAAACCGAATATTGCAAACAAATAAATACTTAATCAAAGAATTAGGAAAGAAAAAAAGATTTAAGGTTCTCAACTCTGTAGTATCAAATTCAGATTTTGAAATGTGTTACCCTCTTCTTTAACATACCCGTGCGACATAGTGCATTTTTTTACATCTCCAAAATGGCTACTTTTCTGACGAAAATCATTGATATTTTTGTTATAAATGTTCAAAACATAGGTAGAGGGTGCTCGTTAGAACCGTCTCAATGAGGCGGTTCTAACGAGTACCCATAACCTATGTCTTGGAGCAAAAATTAGATAAAATAATGTATACCCCCGTAAATCCCAGTTTTCTCTATATAAAGTGGGGTATAAGGGGTGTTCATTTTACGGACTTGTTCACGTGATGTTGCTGCCATGAAAAATGTATATGTATGCGTTTGATCTACACGTTGCTAGCTGGCTAGACTGTTTGTAATAAAGGATTGAAAGTCCCTTAGCATTTGAGAAAAAGAGAGTAAACTGAAATTATAATCATCACATGAACAAGGCCGTGTAATGAACACCCCTCTAAATCCCACTTTATATGGAGAAAACTGGGGTTTACGGGGGTACACATCATTTTCCTGATTCCTGCTCCAAGACATAGGTTGTGGGTACTCGTTAGAACCGCCTCATTGAGACGGGGTTCTAACGAGTACCCACAACCTATGTTTAGCGTATAAATAAGAAAATTATCACAAATTTACATCAATAAAATTACCTTTTTTTGAGGTATGAAAAACCTACTAAACAACACGGATGCGCAATTGTAATGAATAACAATAACAACAATGATAATCTAAATAATACTTTTGTCTAATTGTTATAATAATAATAAGTATTATTATTAATAATAATAAAACGGTGATTTTGTTCAATCATTTCTGATATATACTATATATTTATCAATTGTTTATTTGTTTGATTTGAGGTTTAACGTCCCCGTCAACACTGTAAAGGTCATTTTGGAGACGTTGCTTCCAATTTTGTGGGACTTTTACCCGACATTGAGATGAAATGACATCTCAAGCCCTGCCGCCCAATGAAACCAATAGGGTTAATAAGCATGGAAGGGCCGACTCGCACCGCTTTGCATGGGCAGGCTTAGATCCTCTAAGCGGTTTACCAGAACTCGTGTGCGGGTCGGTTTCAGCTCTGCGTGGAAGCATCATGCAGCCCATCTATTTCTTCAAGCTCCGATGGGCGGGGGCCGAATATTTATCAATTGTAATTACATAAAGTTGTACTTCATGTGCTAATTTGTTTGTATAATTTTTGGAGGAACATAAGCTTTATGAACGGTTTTGAACTGGAAGCATATTTCAGTATTTTGTATTTCTTTCATATGCAGTTAATGGTTATAAAGGCAGGCATCACGTGAACAAGTCCGTGAAATGAACACCCCCTTACACCCCACTTTATATAGGGAAAACTGGGGTTTACGGGGGTAAACAATATTTTTCTTATTTCTGCTCCAAGACATAGGTTGTGGGTACTCGTTAGAACCGCCTCAATGAGGCGGTTCTAACGAGTACCAACAACCTATGTTTGCAGTGTAAATAAGAAAAATATCACAGATTTTCGTCAGAAAAGTAGCCATTTTGGAGATATAAAAATTGCACTATATCGCACGGGTGTGTTTTCATAATGTCTTCACGTTTGTTGCGACAGAATTTTTACATGGCACATATGTGACCGAGAAAAAAAAGCCATCACGAAAACATGCCTGTATAATTTTGACCCTCTCGAACCCCCTTTTATATAGTAAAATTGGGGTTTACAGGGGTAAGCATTTTTTTCTTATTTCTGCTCCAAAATATAGATTGTGGGTACTCGTTTACCCCGCCTCGATGAGGCGGTTCTAACGAGTACCAACAATCTATATTTTGAGCAGAAATTAGAAAAATATCACAATTTTCCATCTTAAAATTTTCATTTTTTGGAGGAAAAATTTACAATGTGTTTGTATAGGCGTGTTTTTGTAAAGCCTAACCTTTAAGATGCCGATCACAGCAATTGTCGTCTTATATTTGTCTGTCGATTACTTAAAAAGTCAATAGCGCAAACGGTGTGGACCTAGATCAGACTACTCCTCTGATCAGGGTCCAAACTATGACCGGTCCAAACTATGACCCGTATGTAAAAATATGTTCGAAAAGGTTGCAAGCCGGAGCAGACGACATAAACTGGGACGATGTTAGGATGCATTGTGTTTTTTTATTTTCATTTTGAGGGTTAAAGAAATCTGTTTAGAGTCGGTTGCACCCCCGTCCCCAATTAGATAGCGCAGCACCGTACATATGGGACTTTGAAGAACCACTGAGATCAAGGGACATAATCCATTTTTCTCTCCTGATTGCTGATACTCACGAATTACCTTGCTTTATTGACCAGTAGTGTTTACCGAGAACCTTTCACGAAAGATTAAAGGGCAGTTTATTCTCTTATTTCGAGGATTAATACTAATGAAGTAGACCATTTGTAACAGCAACGACTCTGAAGTGACTGTTTATATCCACAAGCCCACAGGTACTTTTTGTACCTGTGGACCAAACATTGAAAATGCTTATCATTACTTTCTTAACTGTCCATTGTACCTGATTCCCAGAAACCGATTAATAACGTCGCTACCCCAGGTGGATATCAACATTGAATTGCTTATTAATGGTAATGAATTCTTAAATCCAGAAACAAATCGTCAAATACGTAAGTCTGTGCTACAATTTGTAAAGGAAACGGGAAGATTTAAATGAATCACATCCATATGTTTACATAGGTTTTTGTGCCGTTACCACTTGTCTTACTGTTGGTTTTGTATCTCATTTTTATTATTTTCAAAACATTCCTGTCACACCGTTGTACCATATGTGCTGTTATCTGTTAATGTTTAGGGAGAGGATTTACTAATGTTGTATAACTTGTATCCAATCCCATTGTGTTTCATGCAATAAAATATGTTTAATCTAATATCCACAAGCTGAACAGAGTCTTTGCGGACCGCATATGACAGCTGCAGGGTTTACTAGCAACCGGATTTTTTTTTTTTTGTACAAAAAATGCAGAATCTAACTTTCGCGATAACCATCTCAAATTGGCGAAAAGATTCGCATATTACTGGGAACATGCTCGCCAAAACTCGTAAAATTGCAAACTCATCAAACTCATGTCTTCATTTATCAGTTTCTCTCAGAGAGAAAGTATTATTTGTCTTATTTCTGCTCTAAAATATAGATTGTGGGTACTCGTTAGAAGCGCCTCATTGAGGCGGTTCTTACGAGTACCCTCATGAGGCAGGGATAAACCTTATTTTTCTTATTTCTGCTCTAAAATATAGATTGTGGGTACTCGTAAGAACCACCTGGATGAGGCGGTTCTAACGAGTACCCACAATCTATATTTTAGAGCAGAAATTAGAAAAATATCACAATTTTTTAGCTTAAAATTTTCCTTTTTTTTCGGCGGTTTTTATTTGTTTGATTTGAGGTTTAACGTCCCCGTCAACACTGTAAAGGTCATTTTGGAGACGTTGCCTACAATTTTGTGGGACTTTTACCCGACATTGAGATGTAACGACATCTCAAGCCCTGCCGCCCAATGAAACCAATAGGGTTTATAAGCAGACCCTGACTCGCACCGCTTTGCCTGGGCAGGCTTAGATCCTCTAAGCGGTTTACCAGTACTCGTGTGCGGGTCGGTTGCGGGTCGGTTTCAGCTCTGCGTGGAAGCATCATGCAGCCCATATATTTCTTCAAGCCCCGATGGGCGGGGCCTATTTTTTTTCGGCGGTAAAGCTTACACTGTATTTTCATAATGTTTCTCCAGGACGGATGTATGACGACTGTTGGAATGGCGAAAATAGCTTCCTCTATTCGGGAACGGAACAAGAAACAACTTTAAACGATCCCTGTCAGCGGTGGGACAGTGATCAGCTGTCTCATGGTTACACAGACGCGGATTTTATCGATGGATCTGTGGAAGCTGCCGGGAGGTACTGCAGGAACCCAGACAACGACAACAGTGTTCCATGGTGCTTCACCACGAATCCCGACGTGGAGTGGGATGTCTGTGAAGTGCCGATATGTGAAGGTAAGTTTGAGCCGGTACACGGCAAAATCTCCAAGAATAGCTGTGGAATCGGCGAAGACTCAGAGTCTTCGCTGCTCGCCTAAGTTTTCCGTAGCATCTGGACTACCCACAAGAGAAAATACGAAGATGCTGGTTAGATTAGCTTGATGCACAGGCTGATTTGAGTTTCGCTGATGTCTAGGTTTTCTTGTTGATTTTGTCATGTTCTTGTTGATTTTGTCAAGTGTACCATCACGTGACCAAGTCCGTGAAATGAAGACCCCTATATACCCCACTTTATATCGAGAAAACTGGGGTTTATGGAGGTATACATTATTTTTCTTATTTTTGCTCCAAGACATAGGTTGTGGGTTCTCGTTAGAACCGCATCATGAGCACCCACAACCTAAGTTTGCAGTATTTATAACATCATAATGTAATTTATATTTTCTTGTACTTTGGGATTATTGATTCCATTGTGGAATTTTGAAAATATTTGAGAGTCACTGGTGAGGCCTAAATTGCCGAAACGAGCTAGTCTGGCCCAGAAAGCATGTACACTCCATATTTTCCAGTTCTGTGGTGTATTCCTTGCTTTCAAAGGATACCCCTTTCTAGAACATATTTATAGGAAACACATCACGGATTTTCATCAGAAAAATGGCCATTTTGGAGATGTGAAAAAAGCACTTTGTCGCACGGGTGTGTTATCGTAATGCGCGCTAAGAAGTGCAATATTTTAGGGATGCATCAATCTCAAGAACAGGCCTTTATAATTTTGACCCCTTAACCCCAACGTTTGTATAGTAAAACTGGGGTTCACATGGGTATACATTAGTTTTCTGATTTTTTCTCAAAAACGTAGAACGGCCTTCCAGGGGCGGTGCTAACGAGTTCCCACACAATCTTTGTTTTGTGCAGATATATAAATCACTTTTTTCTGAAAATTTTGATTATTATTTTATTGTAGTACAATTTTCAATATATTTGAATAGGCGTGTTTTCCTAATACTTAATTTTGGCCCCCGCCCATTTGGGCTTGAAGAAATAAATGGACTGCATGATGCTTCCACGCAGAGCTGAAACCGACCGCAAACGAGTACTGGTAAACCGCTCAGAGAATCTAAGCCTGCCCACGTAAAGCGGTGCGAGTTGGACCGTCCATGCTTATAAACCCTATTGTTTTCATTGGGCGACAGGGCTTGAGATGTCATTTAATCTCAGTGTAGGGTAAAAGTCCCACAAAATTTGAAACAACGTCTCAAAATGACTATGACGTGTTGACGGGGAAGTTAAACCCCAAATGGGCCGCGTCAAGCGATTTTGGTACTTATCGCCTATGCGAGCAGCGAAGGTTCAGGCGAGCCTGCGCATCCGCGCAGTCTCGCCAGAACCTTCGCTGCTCGCTCATACAAGCATTGAATCAAGTGGAACCTTCAGACAGAAAGCCATATCCCTGGCCCCTCTGAATGGCTGGGCATGCGCTGTTAAAGTTTGTCATGACGGAATGCTCGAAGACCCAAATTCGCTTGGCGGGGCTCAAATGAAACAAACAAATGCTTAATTTTACGAGCTCGTAAGTGGTCAAAGTCAAAGCACTACCAGCACTGGGAGTCGATTGTATCTGAGCATAGGCTGAAGAAATGGCTCTGGACGCATTACGAAAACACGCCTATACAAATACATTGTAAATTTTACCGCCGAAAAAAGGAAAATTTGTGCTAAACAAATTGTGATATTTTTGTTATTTCTGCTCAAAATAACGATTGTGTGTACTCGTTAGTACCGCCTCATCGAGGCTGTCCCAACGAGTACCCTAAAGATTGGGTGTACTCGTTAGAACCGCCTCATCGAGGCGGTTCTAACGAGTACCCACAATCTATATTTTAGAGCAGAAATAAGAAAATTAAGTTTTTTTCTTAGTTCTGCTCAAAACATAGATTGTGGGCTACTCGTTTGAACCGCCTCATCGAGGCGGTTCTAACGAGTACCCGCAATCTATATTTTAGAGCAGAAGTAAGAAAAATAAGGTTTACCCCTGCAAACCCCTGTTTTACTACACAGAACTGGGGTTCAAAGGGGTCAAAATTATATAGGCCTGTTTTCGTGATTGAGGCTTAGACTGGTTCGATTTACCCTTAAATTCCTGTATTTTTCTTTATAAATAGCCATTACCTGGACTTCCTACAAATCAGTCACAGTCATGCGGACATTTGCTCCGAAGAGCTTCTGGACTTAGTGACTTGGGGTCGATGGATAAACAGTCGACCCAAACACTAACGATCCTTGCTTGGCCGGGACTTAGTAACTTTGGGTCGATTGATAAACAGTCGACCCAAACACTAACGTTCCTTGCTTGGCATCACGAAAACATGCCTATATAATTTTGACCCCCTTGAACCCCACTTTCATATAGTAAAACGGGGGTTCACAGGGGTATGGCTTATTTTTCTTATTTCTGCTCTAAAATATAGAGCAATAAGGCGGTTCTAACGAGTACCCACAATCTATATTTTGAGCAGACATTAGAAAAATATCACAATTTTTCATCTTAAAATTTTCGTGTTTTTTTTTTTTTTTTTCAGCGGTAAAGTTTACAATGCATCTGTATAGGCGTGTTTTCGTTATGGGACTTAGTAACTTTGGGTCGATTGATAAACTGTCGACCCAAACACTAACGATCCTTACATGGCCCCCGCCCATCGGGGCTTGAAAAATAGATGGGCTGCATAATACTTCCACGCAGAGCTGAAACCGGCCGCACACGAGCACTGGTAAACAACTTAGAGGATCTAAGCCTGCCCAGGCAAAGCGGTGCGAGTCGGACCGTCATTGCTTATAAACCCTTTTGGTTTCATTGGGCGACATGGCTTGAGATGTCATTTCATCTCAAAGTCGGGTAAATGTCCCAAATATTGGAAGCAACGTCTCCAAAATGACCTATATAGTGTTGACGTGGACGTTAAAAATCAAATCAAACAAAAACTAACGATCATTGCAAGAAAAAATAAATGAGCCCCTTCTAATAAACATGTCTTTGGGGTTAACGACCAGGGTCCGGTTTTTCAAAGCATCGCTATCTTATTTAGCCCGTTAGTGGTCAAATTGTAAACTGTTCAAGAAAAAGCTACATTATTTAAGCCTGGTATTTTTGCTAAAAAAAAAAAAAAAAAAAAAAAACAAAACAAAAAAAAAAAAAAACGTTGTACAGATTTTGCATTTGCAAAAGGTGCTCACAGTTTTGTTTCTTCAATTTTTTTAGTATATTTGCCATATCTAATGATCAATGTTTTAACGATACATCACATGAACAAGTCCGTGAAATGAAGACCCCCCCCCCCCCCACACACACCCTAAACCCCACTACATATAGAGAAAACTAGGGTTTACGGGGGTAGTATACATTAGTTTTCTTATTATTGTTCCAAGACATAGGTTGTGGGTTCTCGTTAGAACCGCCTCATAGGTTGTGGGTACTCGTTAGAACCGCCTCAATGAGGCGGTTCTAACGAGCACCCACAACCTATGTTCTAAGCATTTATAGGAAATATATCACTAATTTTCATCAGAAAAGTAGCCCTTTTGGAGATGTGAAAAATGCACTATGTCGCACGGGTGAGTTATCATACTGACTATCGACGTCGTTAGTTTTTAACAGCTGGCCCCAGGAACGACACAAACGAACCTGCTCAGCTACGCAGACTTGCAAAGGTCTCAAATATGCCCCCGGCCATCGGGACTTGAAGAAATAGATGGGCTGCACGATGCTTCCGCGCAGAGCTGAAACCGACCGCACATTGAGTACTGTTAAACCTGCCCAGGCAAAGCGGTGTGAGTCGGACTGGTGTGAGTCCATACTTATAAACCCTAGTGGTTTCATTTGGCGACAGGGCTTGAGATTGGAAACAACTTCTACAAAATGACCTATACGGTGTTGAAGGGGACGTTTAAAATCAAACAAAACAAAGCAAGAGTTTCAAAATGACCTTGTAATGAAACCCTACACCCCACTTTATATAGAGAAAACTGGGGTTTACAGGGTATATCATTACAATAACTCAACCGTGCGACATAGTGCATTTTTAACATCTCCTAAATGGGTACTTTTCTGATGAAAATCCTTGATATGTTTCTTATAAATGCTCATACATAGGTTGAGGGTGCTCGTTAGAACCGCCTCAGTGAGGCGGTTCTAACGAGTACCCACAACCTATGTCTTGGAGCAGAAATAAGAAAAATATGGTATATTCCCGTTAACCTCAGGTTTCTCCATATAAAGTGGGGTTTATGGGGGTCTTCATTTAACGGACTAATTCACTCACGCTTATTTTTGCTCCTAGACATACGTTGTGGGAACTCGCTAGAACCGCCTCCTTGAGGCGATTCTAACGAGCACCCACAACCTATGTTTGGAGTGCACGGGTGTGTTGTCTTGATGACTGGAGGTATTGCACCATTCAAACAGCGAGTAGCAAGATGTTGATCAGTCTATGCAAATGCGCCTACCCCCCTCCCCCCGACCCCATCCAAAAAAAAAAAAAAAAAACGATTTTCAAGTCGTGACTCATATAAACAGTGATAGTTTAGCTAAACATTACGAAAATACACCTATACAAATACATTGCCACCTTTATCGCCGAAAAATTGAAAATTTTATGATGATAACTTGTGATATTTTCCTTATTTCTGCTCAAAATATAGATTGTGGCCACTCGTTAGAACCGCCTCATCGAGGCGGTTCTAACGAGTACCCACGACGAGGCGGTTCTAACGAGTACCCACAATCTATAATTTTGAGCAGAAACAAGAAAAATAAGATATACCCCCCGGAAACCCCAGTTTTACTATATAAAAGTGGCGCTCAAGGGGGTCAAAATTATATAGGCATGTTTTCGTGATGCAAAGAGCAAAATCTACGCATATTTGTTTTCACTGGAAATATGAGTATTTGGCAATTTCGATTGATGGAAGTTCTTATGTCATATTGGAGACATTGCTTTCGAGTTTGTGGGGACTTTTCCCCGACATTGAAATGTAATGACATCTCAAGCCCTACCGTTCAAAGAAACCGCCAGGGTTTAAGGAGCGGTCCGATTGGCACCACTTTTCTTTGAGCAGCTTTGACCCTCTAAACGGTTTACAAGAAAACTGTAATCAAGTTTAGTCGGTTTCAGCTCCGCGCGAAAACACCATGCAGTCTGATCTTTTTCTCCAAGCCCCGATGGGCGGGGATGCTCAGTGTAATGTTAACCAACCCATTCATTAGCTTTGAACAAATGAGCGAAGATGTTTTTTCACACACACACAGATGCGAGCTATATATATTGTTTGATGCGAGACCAAATCAATAATCATAGGTTATTGATTATATATTGTGAAATATTCGGCACGAATTCATATGGCGAAGGACGCACGAGCTTGCGAGTGCGTCTTCGCCATATGAACGAGTGCCTAATATTTCACAATATAAAGTCAATAACCTTTTTATTGTATACCCAAAACTTGAACTGTCTACTAGAATTCAACATTGCCTGGTATAGAAATCTGAACGTAAAATCAGATTATATAGTAGTTTGAAATGGAAAACAATGAAGGTCGTTAAGTGTCTCCCTACACGTTGAAACAACGCCCAATGGCGCCAAAGCGAAGACGACGTTAACGTTGGTGGATGTGACATCATTAAAACATTGACGTTTCCCAAACGCAGGTCGCCATTTTTTTCCGAAGCGTCGGTTATATTTCTTTCAAAATACTCCTGATTTCTTAGAAGAAAGTATTGAAAATTTAAACAGATTGCTTGTAGGTCATATTGGACAGGATAAAATGCGCTTTAAGCACTTTGTCAGAACCTATATTCGTTTTGTTTTGCGTTCTTTCTGTCGATGCGGACGATAAAATGGCTGCCGATGTTTCATCTTGAATTACATAGATTTGAAAGTAGTTCTATTGAGAACGAGACTGCTTATCTACGGGCAATATAAACTTGACTACGGGCAATATGGAAAAATATTGACCGTTAACTTCTGTACAAAGTAAGCGGGACATTTTCTGGGTATAGGCCCCTATAATAAGTAACCAGCCTATCCCATTCCCACCAAGATTTTCATGCCTTGTTTCAATATATGTTAAAGGCATGATGGCAAAATTGCACCTTTATCGTGTCAATCACTCCTAAGATATTGGATGTCAACATGGCTAGCTAGCGATGCAAAAGCAAGTTTTTCGTCCCGTAATCCGGTACTTGTATTTGAAAGGGAAAACAGGCCATTGCAGGAAATACATTGGGAGTAGACCAATGCTATGGCTCTTCTGCACCATCGTATGCACAAGTTAAATTCTGGCCCCGAGGTTATAAAACTTTTTTCATGCTCAACTCAGCTGAGCATGAAATTTGTGGTGTTCATAAAAATTAAAATACCAAGAAGTTTGGTGTTTTTTCTTTCTCAGATAGCAGAGAGTGTTATTTGTCCTGCTCACAAATTTTAAAATGCCAGCAATTGTTGGCATTTTAAAATTTGTGAGCAGGACAAATTTCATGCTCCAGTGAGTTGAGCATGAAAAAAGTTTTATAACCTCGGGGCCTGGGTTAGTGAATTCAAACAAGGTAAAACGTCTTTAGAAGACGAAAACAAACCAGGCTCCGAAGTTATAAAACTTTTTTCATGCTCAACTCAGCTGAGCATGAAACTTGTGGTACTTATAAAAATAAAATACTAAGAAGTTGAGCGATTTTTCTTTCTCAGATCGCAGAGAATGTTATATGTCCTGCTCACCAATTTTAAAATGCCAACAATTGTTGGCATTTTAAAATTTGTGAGAAGGACAAATTCCATGCTCAAGTGAGTTGAGCATGAAAAAAGTTTTATAACCTCGGGGCCAGGCTCCGAAGTTATAAAACTTTTTTCATGCTCAACTCAACAAACAAATCGGGCAATTTTCTTGCTCAGATCAGCGCAGAATGTCATTTATCCTGCTTATAAATTATAAGGTGCCAACAAATGTTGGCATTTTAAAATTTATGAGCAGGATAAATTTCATGCTCACGTGAGTTGAGCACGAAAAAAAGTTTTATAACCTCGGGGCCACTTCTGGACGTCCATTAGATGCCACCGATGAAGAAAGGTGTAAAACTTGTGTACGCTGATAGGCGAATTAGGTGGAAGGAATAGCAAATGCATTTCACATTTCACAGGTAGCGTTTCAACAATTTTACATGATCACTTGGGTATGCGCAAGCAAACAGCCCGTTGGGTCCCGAAATCCCTTAGCGGCGACAAGCAAATGCAACCAGAGCACAAGTATGCAATACATTGTTGAAGCGATTGAGGTCAAAGGAAGATGATTTTCTTTCACGTCTGGTGACTGTAGATGAGACCTGGGGCCATTATTATAAATCAGAGAATAAAACTCACAGTCGCCAGTGGGTATGGCCGGGTATCCGAGGCCAAAGAAGTTCAAAACGCAACCCTCTGCTTGCAAGGGGATGACAACTGTATTTTAGTATTACGCTGGACTTTCTAGCAAAGAAAAGTACAAAAACAGGTGCGTATTATGCAAATTTGATCGACTAACTGAGAACTACAGCCTGTGAAAAACGCCGAGGTAAATTCTCCAAAGGGAGTCTGCTCAAACAGGACAATGCAAGAGTCCACACCTGCCATATTGCAATGGACGCTGTTAAGCGGAATGGGTATGAGCTAATACCGCACCCCGCCTATTCTCCGGACTTAGCTCCAAGTGAGTATTTCCTACATGCATTCCCAAACTTGAAAACGGATAAAAGTGGACGTCATTTCCGGTCCAACGAAGACGTCTTGGTGGGCGGAGACAATGGCCCTGGCATCTTCAGTTGCGCACAAGATATTATCTTGTTCGCACAACTTAATATCTTGCGCGGACAACATAATATCTTGTGCATATACAAGGTCGCACAATATAATATCTTGTTCGCATAACTTCCCAAGGACTATGTTGTGCAAACAAGATAATATGTTGTGCGAGCAATATAAATGTGCGAACAAGATAGTATCTTGTGCGCACAAGATATTAAGTTGTGCGAACAAGATATTTTATTATATACCCAGAAAATGACCCATTTACTTTGTACAAAAGTTACCGGTAAATATTTTTCCATATTGCCCGTAGTCAAGTTCATATTGCCCTTAGATAAGCAGTCACGTTCACAATAGAACTACTTTTAAATTCGGCCATTTCGATACTAAAATCGGCAGCCATTTTTGTCGTGCGTATCGACTAAAAGAACGTAAAACAAAACAAAAATAGGCTGCGACAAGGTGCATAAACAGCATTTTATGTTAGCAAATATGACCTACCTGCGATCTGTTAAGATATTCAATAATTTCTTTTAGGAAAACAAGAGTATTTTGAAAGAAACAGATCGAACACTTCGGTAAAAATGGCGTCCTGCGTTGGGAAACGTCAATGTTTTTCATGACGTCACATGCACAAACGTTTTGGCGCCATTGGACGTGGTTTTTTCATTGTGTAGGAAGACATGAAGAACGACATGCAAATTCACCATTTCAAACCACTTAAAGATGTATTAATTTCATTTTACTTTCAGATTTCTATACCAGGCAGTCCTGAATTCTGGCAGACAGTCCAAGTTATGGGTATATAATAAAAAGGTTATTGACTTTATATTGTGAAATATTCGGCACGAGTTCATATGGCGAAGGACGCACGAGCTTGTGAAATATTCGGCACTCGTTCATATGGCGAAGACGCACTCGCAAGCTCGTGCGTCCTTCGCCATATGAACTCGTGCCGAATATTTCACAATATATAGTCAATAGCCTATAAATCTTGTGCGCACAAGATAATATGTTGTCCGCACAAGATAAATTATGTTGTCCGCACAGCATATTATCTTGTGCGCACAACATATTACCTTGTACGCACAAGATAATATCTTGTTCGCACAGCTTCTATCTTGTTCGCACAACGTATTAAAAAATAAAAAAATCATGTCCCTTCCCGGGTTTCTAGAACTCCACCTTTAAAATGAATACGCATTATAAACGTTGTGCCATAATACCGTATTTTACCCTTAACTTTGGACCCTTTTTAAAATTCTATGACTTTATGGTGTTCGAATATTTAGGATAAACACGGCAAATTATTTAATGCTAATATGTGCTTACGAAAACACGCCAATACAAATACATTTTAAACTTTAGAGCCAAAAAAATAGAAATTTTAAGATGAACAATTGTGATATTTTTCCTATTTCTGCTCAAATTATAGATTGTGGGTAGCCTACTCGTTAAAACCGCCTCATCGAGGCTGGATATTCGTTAGAACCGCCTCAGCGAGGCCGTTCTAACGAGTACCCAGAATCTATATTTTAGAAAAGGAATAAGAAAAATAAGGTTTACCCCTGTATACTATATGGGCCCCGTCAAGCGATTTTGGTACTTATCGGATATGCGAGCAGCGAAAGTTCAGGCGAGCCTGCGCGGCGAGAACCTTCGCTGCTCGCACATACAAGCAGTGAATCAAGAGGAACCTTCAGACAGAAAGCCATATCTCTGGTCCCTCTGAGTGGCTGGGCATGCGCAGTTAAAATTTGTCATGACGGAATGCTCGAAGACTCAAATTCGCTTGGCGGGGCTCATATAAAAGTGGGGTTCAAGGGTTTAAAATTATATAGGCGTGTTTTCGTGATAGGTTACTTGAAAGCATGCTTTTGTTTTCTTATTTTAGATCTGAAATGTAAATCGGGTGAAGAAACAGGTGCTACAACCAATGCTCTTTTATTTGATTTAAGTATTGAAGTTGACATCGATCCAGGTAAGAATAAAAGAGCATTGACAGGTCGGTTCTGTCTGATTATGGGCTTGAGAAATGGTCCAGAACTTGGATTTTGACCGTTTCATCTAACCATTTTCATAATGAAATATAGGGATCAACCATGGCCTTTCATGGATTAACATTCGCCGGGTCCAGATGAAGCTGTTTGAACATGAGGAGGCGAGGCCGGATGTTCAAATATCTTCCGAGGGATCCGGCAAATGTTAATGCAATGAAATAACCATGGGTGATCGTTGTTCTTGCATAACTTACGATTCAGACAGCAAATTTTGACGAAAAAGCCCAAAAGCTCCATATAAACTCTTCAAATGCGACTGGCGAACCAACATGGCGACCAGTTCAGAATGTTACTTACAATGACGTTGTTACGCAGTAATCAGCTGACGTCATCATAGAACCCTGAAACGCTACGTTCAGGGCGATAACGTTACGTCGCTCAACGCGTTACGCCGCTCAACGTAAAGGTAAACAAAGCAAGGCCAGTCTTGTGATATCAAAAGCTCAAACAGCACGCGAAGTTCATGATTTGAACATGGTTGTTGGTGTCTGAGCACGGCTTTCGGTCCATTTGACAATGGCTTCAAACAGCCAAGAACGCACATTCCTCTACCTAGGCGTCCCTTATTGGGTCGATTGTTTGTCAATCGACCCAAAGTTACATGTGACCGTCAGTGCTGGGTCATAGAATCTAATAGCTGAGAGATCAGAGTCGTGTGTGAGTAACCTGTAAATTCACGGCTGGAATAATGTGTGTGGTTTGGCAAACAGTGTAGCTTAAGATTACACGCCACAAAATGCTGCGTCTGATCAGGGTATCTACACTGTTTGTTTACAGTAGAGGAATTTAATGGGAATGGAAGATCTGGCACATTTTTCCGCCATTTGTCAAAGGGAGGCAACTTTCGGGACTTCCTGTTTGCTTTCCTATGAGCCCTGTCCCACTGAAAAAGGGGCCTACTGCTAAATGAAAGAATTTGCTCTTCAGTAGCAAATTCTTGCCTTTAAGAGTTGACCCCTATTCACATGGGAGACAAAAATACTTTTGTAGGTGTTACATCCCCTGAAGGTGTTCCCATTCCACTTAAGGGTTCAGCGAAATAGTCTTGGTCCCCGTTCAGAGGCTTTTTACCAGCCTGATTAAGGATTTTTGAGAATGCAAACTGATTAGAGAGCCTCATTACTTCTCCACTAGTGGCTACATAGAGAGATATAGAGCTTCAATGGTCTCCATGCGGTCAGGATTTTAGCAAACAGCTAGCATTCTGAGAAACATTTGGATTACCTTGGGGAAAATATGGCCGCTGCCAGAAGGCTTCACTGCAACCATTAAATGTTGATTAAATTACCTTAGCAGATTTCAGTTGGTAATAAAAGTCAGAGATTAATCATTACAGTAACTTTTTTTTTGCAAATGAAGAATTAATATTATAAAGGTGGTCATTCACTTTAAAGCGTAAAGAATTTAACAGCACACACAGCCTCCCAGTAAGCATTCTACATAAATCTACAGCGGGCCGTTAGCGGCCCGTCAGGGTAGCTGACGGGCCACTAACGGCCCGCTGTAGATTTATGTAGAATGCTAGCAGGGCTTTAGCCTATTTTTTACCAGTTCGGGCTTTGATTGGCACATTGACAGTAGCCTGAAAGCAGAAAAATGAATGTATATATATGCATGGTTTTTGTTTTGTAAACTTTTCTGGATAAAATATGTTTAAACCAATTACGTTAACACACACCTGTGACATAATGCATTCTTTCATATATGTCCAAAAAATAGCTACTTTTCCAATGAAATTTGTTGATATTTTTCTTATTTATAATCCATACAAATGTTCATGGTGCCCGTTAGAATCGCCTCATTGAGGCGGTTCTAGCGAGTACCCTCAACCTATGTCTGTGATCAGAAATAATCCAAATAATGTATACACCTGTAAACCCAAGGTTTCTCTATATAAACTGGGGTTCTTTTCACGGGCTTGATATCGAGATGCCCAGGAAGCTTAGGCATTTTTGGAAGACTGCCTTTTTTAACCCTTGTTCTGCTGAATATTCATATATGCCACACCCACTACTGATTATCAGCCAATCAGATTACTTGATGCAAATTATTTAAAAACATTCATAAACTGGATGGCAAACAATGAAGATCCTGATCAGATGGCTTCTTCAGAAGCCATCTGATCTGGATCTACATTGTTTCAAAGATAAGGCATATCCGGGCTCAGCAGGACAAGGGTTAATAAATCATCGCATACTATGTATGTTCAAACGCCTTGTAAACTTCAGCAGAGGGGTTTACAATTTTCATCAGATTGTTTGCAGTCCTTAGAATCGCCGCAATATATGTAGAAAACTTTATGAGCCGGAGCAAAGAACTTACATGTACGCACAGCGAAGAATCAGATCAGCCTGCGCATCCAAACAGTCTAACCAGAGTCTTCTCTTGCTGCATGAAGGAGCATTGGGCCCTTAGCTACCCTTAGAGCGAACAGCGAAGACTCTGATCAGACTGCGCGGATGCGCAGGATTATCTGAGTTTTCGTTGAGCGCACATGTCTTATTGTAGGTTTTGTCATGCGCTGGCTCATATTAGAAAATAAACATGGATTGCCATGGTTATGTTATTGTAATGGGTCCTACGACTTGTTAAATTCGTTAAGATGCCGCGATGTTATAAGTTCACATTTTTAGTTCATTCCTTTCTGAATAAGCTCTTCCCCTTATATACAGTAGAACTTCGATGGCTCGAACACCGATGGCTCGTTTACCATGGATGAGTCGAACCCATTCTTGAGCCCCTAGCGGAAATCCTCTACCTAAGAAATAGTGGGGGATAATTAAGGAGATTTTAGTCTTTTATCTTGCAAATGTATGCTGTGTGTACTCATTAGAATCGCCTCGATGAGGCGATTCTAATGAGTACGCACAGCATACATTTTCATAATAGAACACCGAAAAGATGTCTAAAATAATCTCGTTATGCCTCCTGACAGTAACCTCAGTGGCTCGAACTACCGCTGTCTCGAACAGATTTTCATGGTCCCAAAGGGGTTCCAGCCATCGAAGTTCGACTGTATGTCACTTAATCCATTACATACCCAATGGAATTTTCCTCCTTACGAGTAAAACACGAGTCTATTTCAACATTTAGTGGTGACATAACGATAACAGACCGGCGCGACATTATGCATTTCTCCTCATCTCCAAAATACAGTAGAACTTCGATGGCTCGAACACCGATGGCTCGTTTCCCATGGCTGGGTCGAACTCGTACTTGAGCCCCTAGGAAAATCTCCCACATAATAAATAGTGCGGGATAACTGAGGAGATTTTGACATTGCATCTTGCCAATGTATGCTGTGTGTGTTCATTAGAATCGCCTCGACGAGGCGATTCTAATGAGTACACACAGCAAACATTTTCATTATCTGACATCGAAAGATGTTCAAAAGTATCTCGTTTTGCCTCTTGGCAGTGACCTTCAGTGGCTCGAACTACCGCTGTCTCGAATAAATCTTCATGTTCCCATAGGGGTTCGAGCCATCGGAGTTCGACTGCAGTTTACTGCTGAAAAACTTTGTGATCTATTCCTCTTATTTATACTGCAAACATGGGCTGTTTGTGCTCGTTAGAACCGGCTGTTTGTGCTCGTTACTACCCACAACCAATGTCGTGGAGCAGAAATAAGTTAAACAATATAAACCCCTATAAACCCCAGTTTGCTCTATATAAAATGGGGCTTAGGGGTGTTCATTTCACGGACTTGTTCTCGTGAATCTCAGATTATGTCAGTTTGTAATATGAACTCCGCAGAGACTAAGTACCATTTCTGTTTGGCCTGTCGTGCATCACGTGACATTCGCAATTCTTGCTTGCCTGCTTATTACTGTAGGCGGCCAAAAATTCATATTTGTACAACTAATGACAATCGTTCAAAAGTTAGCTAAATATGTCTATTGTGTGTGTGTGTGTGCGTGTGTGTGTGTGTGTGAATTAAGAAATAATCTCCACGTACCGTGTGTTATCGTGATTAACACACGGTGTTGGAGGGCAGATTGCGAAATATTAATTCACGACGGCGAATCTGGAGGGCAGATTGCGAAATATTAATTCACGACGGCGAAGCCGGAGTGAATTAATATTCGCATCTGCCCGACAACACCGTGTGTTAATCACGATAACACACCGGGTGCGTGGAAATTATTTCGATTCTAACATGATGCTAAACTGAAATACAGTAGTAACAAAGCGTTATCTGGGGGACTATTTTGCAGCGGATGTCGACAGAAGGAAATGTTTACATGCAACGTCACGATGACGCCAAATTGCACGCACCACGTTGACGACGTGAATTATCGCATATTTGCAAACGCTGACGTTTCCATTGGGTTCAATGGGAAAAACGTTAACGTCATGTTAGAATTCGGGCTTAACGTCGCTTTCAACAATTTTTCAGTCATATCACGACGGTGTCTGGTTGCGACAGGGAGCTCAATGCTCACGTTTATAGTGCTGCCTCACTGAAGTATCATGTCCCAGACACATTACATGATACCACACCCAGTCACATTATCCTGACACTGGATCGACCAGTCCTAGCTCTACCCCGTAAATCTGAGTGCCAAGCGAGGAGCAGCTAATACCATTTTTAACGACTTTGGTATGTCGCGGCCTGGGATCGAACCCGAGACCTCCCGTTCCCCGGAGCGGACACTCTACCAACTGAGCTATCGGGGCCGGTTAAATATGTCTATTGAGCTGTCGATTGCAGAAAGTCCTTCTCTACTAGACTGTGATGTAAAATGACTTTTTTTCTCACTGGCATCTCTCCGTGTTACTGTGTTACCCTGTTTATATTGACGCGCTTATCATGACTAATACATTTTAAATTTTACCGCCAAAAAACGAAATTTTCATATGAAAAATTGTGACAATTTTCTTATTTCTGCTCAAACTATAGATTGTGGATACCCGTTAGAAGCGGTTCTAACGAGTACCAACAATCTATATTTCAGAGCAGAAATAAGAAAAAATAAGATTTACCTCTGTAAACCCCAGTTTTACTATATAAAAGTGGGGTTCAAGGGGGGTCAGTATTATATAGGTGTGTTTTCGTGATGTGTCTGCAAATCTTCACTGTAGCTTACTGATTAAACATATTTTATAAGGACAGTTTTTGCACACTTGATAACTCTTTCAAAGCATTAAACTACAGACTCTAAAAGATACAATAAAACTAGAACCTTATCTGTCGAAAGTACCACCCAGCCTTCTTCTACATTTTGCTAAACTCCGGTTAGGTAATCATGGACTCCCTTGCAAACTTGGTCGCTGGCTCGGACTCGAACGGAATGATAGAAAGTGCACTTTGCATCCCGAAAACACATCTATATCATTTTGACAACCTTGAACCCCACTTTTATATAGTAAAACTGGGGTTTGCAGGGTAAACCTTATTTTTCTTAGTTCTGCTCTAAAATTTAGTTTGTAGGTACTCGTTAAAACCGCCTGAGGCGGTTCTGACGAGTACCCACAATCTATATTTTGAGCAGAAATAAGAAAACTATCACAATTTTTCATCCTAAAATTTTAATTTTTCGGCGATAAAGGTTACAATGTATTTGTAAAGGCGTGTTTCCGAAATGTGTAACTTACAAGAAGTAGGGGAGGAATTTCATTATTCATTAATTTGTCCTTTTTTCAAAACTGCTTTGATTTGATTGATTTGTGGTTTAACGTCCCTGTCAACACTGTTTAGGTCATTTTGGAGACGCTGCTTCCAATTTTGTGGGACTTTTACCCGACATTGAGATGAAATGATATCTCAAGCCCTGTCGCCCAATGAAACCAATAGGGTTTATAAGCATGGACGGTCTGACTAGCACCGCTTTGCCTGGACACGATTAGATTCTCTAAGCAGTTTACCAGTACTTATGTGCAGTCAGTTTCAACTCTGCGTGGAAGCATCGTGCAGCCCATCTATTTCTTCAAGCCCCGATGGGCGGGGGCCGTTTTCAAAACTGAAAGACAAAAATGCATAGATAAATATTACTATAGGTCTTTTGGGGGGTTTTGGATTTACGGCCCTTTCAAGATTATTTCACTCATCAAGCCGATCGTTAATCAGAGGTGGGCGAAAACCGGAGTACCCGGAGAAAACCACATGAGCTTCCGTTGCAGAATTTGGCGTCTCACATGTGACCCGAGCGAGGCTCGAACCCACAGCGGTGGGAGACCTAATGATTGAGAATCAGCGCTCTTATCTTATGAAGAAGCCATCTGATCAGGATCTACACTGTTTTGCATTCACTTTGTGAATTTGTAGGAATAAATTACATCAAGTAATCTGATTGGTTCAAAGTAAGAGATGGGTGTGGCTAAAATGAAAAGCAGGATAAGGGTTAGCTGGCCTTCGTTGTGTTCCTATAGTAGTCGCAGATAAGATTGACATTTTTTTGGTTTTGGTTTTACGGGTCTTTCAAAATTATTTCACTCATATCGAGCCGATCGTTAATCAGAGGTGGGCGAAAACCGGACTACCCGGAGGTGGGCGAAAACCGGAGTACCCGGAGAAAAACCACCTGACCTTCCGTTGCAGAACTTGGCGTCTCACATGTGACCCGAGTGGTGAGAGACCTAATGATTAAGAGTCAGCGGTCTTATCTACTAGGCCATGGAGGCCCATCTACTATATGTCTACCAACGTGCTAAAATTTAGAGAATTGTTGAACTGCGGAAATGAGAACGACCTGTGTAGCATTTGCATTTTCGCGAAAACACTTATCATCGCGTGAACAAGTCCGTGAACTGAAGACCCCCTATACCCCACCTTATATAGAGAAAACTGGGGTTTATGGGGGTTTACATTATATTTCTTATTCTTGCTCCAAGACATAGGTTGTGGGTATTCGTTAGAACCGCCTCAATGAGGCGGTTCTAACGAGCACCAACAAGCAATGTTTGCAGTATTTATAAGAAAAATATCATGCATTTTCATATGAAAACTGGCCATGTTGGAGATGTGCATAGATATCACTTATTCGCATGGGTGTGTTATCGTAATGCAAAATAGACCCATTACGAAAACATTTCTATACAAATACACGGTAACCTTTATCGCCGAAAAAATGAAATTTTAAAGATGAAAAATTGTGATATTTTTCTTATTTTTGCTCAAAATATAGATTGTGGGTACTCGTTAGAACCGCCTCATCGAGGCGGTTCTAACGAGTACCCACAACCTATACTTATGAGCAGAAATAAGAAAAATAAGGTTTACCCCTGCAAACCTCAGTTTTACTATATAAAAGTGGAATTCGAGGGGGTCTTAATTATATAGGCGTGTTTTCGTGATGGGCGATGTTTTAAGTATGTTTTTATGCTTTCCCAAACAGTCTTACATTGTCAGTGTATTGTCTTTATCATTATTATGTATTTCCGCCCGACTCCGTATGGCCTTAGCTGTTGGTGTGACGTAAAACTGAATCACAGTCACTTATTATGTATTTCCGACAGGAGCACAACGTTCATTCGACGTTTAAAGAACGTTGAAACGTTTTCAGCGTTGTTTCAGAACGCTGATCCGACGTTGAGTAACTGCTGGGTTCTGTACACTCAAATGTCATGTGCATGACCTGAATTTAGGAATATTATGTTATGTTATATGTTATCTCTGTCTCACTGCTGTACTATTTTAAGATTGTATTCTGTGTTCATGTTTACCATGCTCTTCTCTTGCTTGTTTGCCTTTTTATACAGAGTGTTTCGTTTCGAATAAACTGTTTTCTTTTGTATTGTTTTTTAAGAAAAAGATCAGCTCTAGCTGTGATTTGTGATTTTTTGAGTAATAAATCACAGTTTGGAGGTCAGTTGTAAAGTAGACAAATCACGAGCGCGTAGCGCGCGTGGGGTCAGTTGTAAAGTAGACAAACCACAAGCGCGTAGCGCGCGTGATTTGTCTTCTTACAAATGACCGACAAACTGTGATTTATTACTCAACAAATCGCAAACTAGAGCTGATCTATTTCGATTCTAACAGGCTGAAAATTGGCAATAATGCTGTTGTTTCCTTCAAAATCTCACATCCTTTCGCCATTGTTAGAAGAAACCCCGCTAAAATTATCGACTAAAATACATGCATTTATGCGAGAATATGACGTTACACCGTCTAACGTCAAGGAAATCGACTAGTGACGTCATAAATTGGCAGTTTGTAATGACGTCACTCGTCACGCTCTTCCTTGCAGTGATTTTTTATGGAATAAAACACAGTTATTTTCTATTGCCGTGTTAGAATATTGTTTTGAATGTAATTTTACGAGTTTGTAAGAATTTAACCCATTTGGTACTGCAAACCCCAAAACGGACGCAAGGGCAAACAGTGCAGGCCCAGATCAGATGCCACAGAATGCGGTGTCTGATCAGGGCCTACACTGTTTGCAAAAAGTTCAGCCCTTTTCCATATAAATTGTGAAGAAAAAAACAACCTGTCACCCCTAAATTTTGAAATGGACTCCTGCTATATAATAAGAGGAAGATTCCAATTTGGTACAAAAAGGGTTAAGCATGACTCATTACGACAGCACACCCGTGCGACATAGTGCATTTTTTCACATCTCCAAAATGACTACTTTTCTGATGAAAATCCGTGATATTTTGCTTATAAATACTGCAAACATAGGTTGTGGGTGCTCGTTAGAACCGCCCCATTGAGGCGGTTCTAACGAGTACCCACAACCTATTTCTTGGAGCAAAAATAAGAAAAATAGTGTATACCCCCGTAAACCCAAGTTTTCTCTATATGAAGTGGGGTATAGGGGGTCTTCATTTCACGGACCTGTTCTCGTGATGCTAGTTTCGCTTTTGTTGCTTCAGGAGTAAACGTCATTTTGACAGATGGTTCGTTCGGAATGCATTGTTGTGGGACTGTGAGGCAATGGAGGTTTTGGGTTGCAAATGCGGGAGTTATTAGACTTCAAGTATGGAGATACAATGCGGCTAGTGGAAAATATCGCCTCCTTGGAGAAAATGTTTTCAGTTATTCTGAAGGTAACTACCCTGCGGACCTTAAATGGCTCGATCCCCTTGCGACCATGAGGGATAGTTCCAGCCACTGAGATTGAATCATAAAGCCAGCTTAAGAGGCATACTTTGAACAAGAGCTGTCATTAGATAGCATAGCTCGCCTGGGAAAGTATCTTTATTAGGTGGGAGTATTGCCTAATAATTTTTGCACCTATATTTATCATCATACCAACCCGGGGCAAATCCATTGCATAGGTAGGAAAATATGAGCTCTAATTGAATTTTTAACATAAACTTGCAAAGTCCGCGACCTTGACCTTGAGATCATTGGCGTGGGCTGGAACTTACTGAATAAAAACTTTGGACCTATAGCTTAGCACCATTCCAAATATGAACTAAATCCACCATATGGTTTGGAAAATATGAGTACTAAAAACTTTAACATAAAAAATTCAAAGTCTCCTGGACAAAGGTATTGCTGAAAAAAACATAGGTTTGGACCTATATCCTTAATCATACCAAATATAAATCAAATCCATCGTATGGTTTGGAAAATACTACCTGTTACAAAATTCTACCATAAAAATCGTAAGACCATGACCTTAACCCTCAGGTCGTAAGCATGGATGGGGGGTAAAGCTGAATAAAACATCGGACCTATATCTGGCATCATATCAAATATGAACAAAATTCATCGTATGGTTTGGAAAATATGAGCTGTTAAAAAACTTGAAAAATAAAAATAGTCTTAGTCTGTGACCTTGACCTTGAGATCATGGGCATGGGCAGGGGTACTGCTTAATGCAACTTTAAACCTATCTATCATCATACCGAATACGAACCAAATATGTTATATTGTTTGAAAAGTATGAGCAGTTAAAGTTTTCGAGAAAAAAAACTTAGCATAGAAATTCCGTGGGCCTTAACTAAGGCTGCCAAGATTAATCGTATAAATAATTAATCGACCGATAAATTCTTCAAAAATGATTATCATTTCTGATTTGCTTTTAATCGATTACTTGATAGGTACAATTTACTACCCAATGTTATGCCTAAAATAGATGGATGAGTGGCAAACAGTGCCGACCCTGATGAGACGCCGCATTATGCGGCGTCTCATCTGGGTCTATACTGTTTGCTCAGGCCTGTCTGTTCAAATATACATATGGTAAAGTGCAACATATGGTAAGACTCATGCTCAGACAGAAGTCAGACAGGTAAAATAATGACAAAAACCTTAGCGATTACTAATCGATTATCGATCGCAATAACAGGACTGATAATCGATTATTTTTCAGCTCCGATTAGCCAGCCCTACCCTTAACATTGAGGCCAGTGGCATTGGCAGGAGTATTGCTGATAAAACTTTGGACCAATTTCTATTATCATACCAAACATGATGGAAAATATGGTTGAGAATATAAGAATCTTATATGGGTGTGAGGGGTGGATGGAGAAATCCGTCCCGAGGGACACTGTCCGGCATCACGAGCCTTGCCGAGTGATGCCGGACAGTGATCCCGAGGGATGGATTTTTCTATCCACCCCTCATACCCATATTGGATTCTTTTTCTTGCATACCTTCCATTTCTTAGCGCGGAATTTCAATGCTGCAGTCACTTCGGTTACCGTCGTCCGCCATTTTGTGATGACACAACAGGACGTCACGCATGACGACGCCACGCATGAGGTTGCAATCAACTAGTGCATTTATCAATTAGCGATTATATTCGATTTGGGGTCGGAACACCAGGGTTAGAACATAAATTTCTATCTCAGGGTAAAATCACGGATTTCCTTGTCTGGTGTGCAAGAAAATATGAGCTCTTAGAAAAACTTAAACGCTAATGCGGACACCGACTTCAACGCCAACACCGTTGCCGTCGCCGGGGCTTCCTGGACTTCGTACAGGCAAGCTAAAATTCAGGGATGTTTTTCCTATCCTCTGTAAAATATGGGTATGTTGTTTGTACTCTTTTGAATGGCCCCATTGAGGCGATTCTTAGGAATACACACAATATATAATTTCATGGTTGGTTGGTTGATTTGAGGTTTACCGGCCCCGTCAACACTGTATAGGTCATTTTGGAGACGTTGCTTCCAATTTTGTGGGACTTTTACCCGACATTGCGATGAAATGACATCTCAAGCCCTGTCGCCCAATAAAACCAATAGGGTTTATAAGCATGGACGTTCCGACTTGAACCGCTTTGCCTGGGCAGGCTTAGATCTTCTAAGCAGTTTACCAGTACTTGTGTGCGGTCGGATTCAGCTCTGCGTGGAAGTATCATGCAGCCCATCTATTTCTTCAAGCCCCGATGGGCGGGGGTAAATTAGTGAAAAATCATTCTAAAATATATACATTCTTATATTAAATAGAAGTGAAGGGAATGATCAGGAATTGATACAATTAAGCCACAGCTCCCATCAGGTCCCATTTAGGTCCCAAAGATGTTCGAGCCATTGAAGTTCGACTGTATATTGAAAATTATTACCACCAAAAAAAAAAAAAAAAAAATCAGTTAAAATATGATCGTTTTGATATTTCTCCTAAGAACATAGATTGTAGATAATCGTGAGAACCGCCTCGACGGGCTGGTTCTAACGAGTACCCACAATTAATGTTTTAAGCTGAAATAAGAAAAATAATGCCTAGTTATCCGTATTATATAAAAGTGGGGTTTGCTGTGGGGGTGGGGGGGTGGGGGGGTGGGGTTGGGGTAGTGGTGGTGGTGGTGGGGGGGGGGGGATCAAAATTAAATCGGCATGTTCTCGTGATGTCAATTATAATAATTGCGTGGGTACTCCAAACTTGGATTGTGACTGCTCGTTAGAACCGCCTCTGTTTTTCGAGCAAAAAATACGGAAATAAAAAATGAGCCGGGGAATAGCATTTCCTACAATTTACATGTGCGCCCAGCGAAGAATCGGATCAGCCTACGCATCCATATAGTCTGACCAGAGACGTCTCTTGCTGCATATAGGAGCATTGGGCCCTTAACTATCCTTAGAGCACACAGCGAAGACTCTGATCAGACTGCGCGAATGCGCAGTCTGATCTGAGTCTTCGTTGGGTGCACTTTAAAATTGTAGGAAATGCTGTGCCCCGGCTCAAATAAGAATAATTAAGTCGGGTTTCCGAGAGTGTTCAAAACATTGACTTGTTCACGTGATCTACAGTTGGGCCAGTGGATCTAATACCTTTGGGACCTCGAAAATCTGTTTGAGACAGGAGTAGTTCGAATCATTGAGCCATGACCTAAATAGTGTTAACTGGGACGTAACGTTTAAAAGGCTTTCGATAAATGAATCAGTTTTTGAAATTCTTGGCATCACGCAATCACGTGAACACGCCTATGTATTATTGCCCACCTCAGACCCCACTTTTATGTAGTAAAACTGGGGTTTACAGGGGTATGCATTATTTTCTTATTCCTGCTCAAAGACATAGATTGTGGGTACTCGTAAGAATTGCCTCATCCAAGCGGTTCTAACGCGTGCCCACAGTCTATGTTTAGAGAAGAAATCTCAGAAATATCACAATTTTTTTACCGGAAACTTATCATTTTTTGGTGCCAGAATGTTCAATATTTTAAATAGGCGTGTTTTCGTAATGAACTTTGAAATTTAAATAGTTTAAACAATTTAAATTTCAAAATTGATTTTCAAAGCACAAATGCAAATAACCTATCAAATGATCTGTTTATGCTTTCACCGCCACACAATAGCATTTTGTCCCTATCTGCACTAGACATGTCTGAACAATGTGTCATATTGACGCGGGGTTACGCGATGTTTTCATTTATGTTTCAAATGTTTCAAATAACACTTATGACGTCATAAAGTGCTTTATAAATGTGAAAGAGTTATATACAAATCTTGCTTAGTTTACAGGACAAACGCTTTACATTGGGTGCGATTTGTGCCTTCATGGCAACTTGGGCGGGGGAGGTGGAGGGCAGGATTGACCTGCTTTCCACGTCCTCCGCGAAGGAGGTCACCTCACTCCCCAACGGCTAGCTGATTACTGTAAAATTGGCAGGAGTCAGCACATTGGCAGCCTAGGGAAAAGAGCAGTACCAATAACTAATCCCAGTCGGCAAACTGGGGGTAGCCCGTATGGGCTCTTGGCGCCCGGTTACCTTAAAAACAAAATCATTCATTCACCTGGGCAAGAATATCATCTTACACGGGTAACGTGCTAGTGGAGGGTATAGCACTATCAGTATGGAGGGTCACTGACTTATCACAAGGCTTTACGAGTGATGTTGGACTGTGATCCCGAGGGGCGGGCCCTCCAACTCTTAGAGCTGATCTATTTTTAGTGGTTTACCAGTCCTCAATTTCGTTCCATTACGAAAACACGCCTATACGAATACAGTATAACCTTTATCGCCGAAAAAATGAAAATTTTGAGATGAAAAATTGTGATATATTTCTTATTTCTACACAAAATATAGATTATGGGTACTCGTTAGAACCGCCTCATCGAGGCGGTTCTAACGAGTACCCACAATCTATATTTTGGAGCAGAAATAAGAAAAATAATGTTTACCCCTGTAAACCCCAGTTTTACTATATAAAAGTGGGGTTCAATTTTAAGGGGGTCAAAACTTTATAGGCGTGTTTTCGTGATGGGTTTCAGCTCTTCACGCAAGCATCAAGAAAACACGCCTATATGGTTTTGAACCCCTTAAACACCAATTTTATATAGTAAAACTGCGGTTTGCAGGGTATACATTATTTTTCTTATTTCTGCTCAAATCATAGACTGTCGGTACTCGTTAGAACCGCCCCGGTTCTAACAGATATCCGCAATCTATGTTTTGAGCAGAAATAAGAAAAATGTCACAATTTTTCATCTTAACATTTTCATTTTTTTCGGCGGTAAAATTTACAATGTATTTGTATACGAGGACTGTTCAAAAATGAATGCAAGTAGAACGTTTTCTCATGCACTAATGCTAAAATCACCTGGAAATAAATATCACAGCGTAGAAAAACATTTTACCTATACTTTGATACCAAACCTGTTAAAATCCGTGCACTTTAGCCATGTATATCTTTCTATAAACACTGTCTACTCTTGTATACTTATACAAAACATGGTTGGAAGAAGGTCAGAGTACGCCGTTGAAACACGGTCCTATATTAAGAATCGTTGTATTCTTGGTATACGGTGCAAAGACATTTTTGATGAAATATGTTCGGTTCATGGGCATAATGAAATGTCTTTTCCGACAGTTTTTCGTTGGTGTAAGAAATTCAGCTGTGGGCTAGGCTCAACAGAAGATGCACCACATGATCGTCGGCCGAAAAGAGCAACATCTGCAAAGATGGTTGCTAGAGAGAAAGAAATAGTTGCTACCTATGCACGATACACCACTAGGCAAATAGCTAGTATGGTTGGCATCTCATTAGGAGCAGCTCATACAATTCTGAAACGGGATTTGAAAATGAGAAAGATCTGTGCTAGATGGAATCCCCATCTGTTGACAGATGAGCAGAAAAAGACACGCGTTCAGTGCGCCAACAAGTTGCTTAAAAAGTTTCCAAATTACAATGCACGGTCTTTCGCTAATGTCGTCACAGGTGACGAGACATGGGTTCACTTTTTTGAGCCAAAACGAAAGATTCAGAACAAAATATGGCCAAAGTATTGCAAAAGACCATGCATTGAAAAGTGGACCATGAAATCAGGGCCCTGCTATTCAGGTTGCTGTGCCTAAAGGCAAATCTGTAAATGCGAAGTTTTACAAGAATAAAGTTCTTCGAAAATTGAAGAAATATGTCAAAGAACGAAGACCCGCAACTGGTTTGGCCAATGTCAGATTGCTACATGACAATGCGTCATCGCACAAGGCGTTCATTGTGCAAGACGATCTGAAGCAGGAAAAGGTTGTTGAACTCCCTCACCCCCCGTATTCCCCTGACCTTGCCCCGTGTGACTTTTCTTTTGTTCCCGCGGCTGAAAAAATACCTTTCTGGTCGAAAATTTGTACAGCGCAAACAACTCGGTTCTGCAATATTTCAGTGCCTTCATAGTATACCTCGAAAAGACTACCAAAATGCATTAAATGATTGGATCAGAAGACTGAAAGTTTGTATATCTGTTAAAGGGGAATACTTTGAGGGGACAAAATGAATTTTTCATCGAAATCTATCACGGAATCATTTTTATGTGCTTAGTTGCATTCATATTTGAACAGTCGTAGGCATGTTTTCGTAATGAGCGCCACGCAACCTAATCTATTTCTCCAATTTTGAAAAGCTATAACCTGTATAATGTACCAGTATAGTGTATATTGCTTCTGCAGAAACTGAACACTGTCCTTTTTGAATCAGAGAAAGGGAAACAATGTCCATTAAAGATGTTCCATGATCAATATTCGCCAAAGATCATTGCAAAGACTTGAATTTGTGTCGCCAAATACACAATAAAAGCTTATTACTTGATAACCAGCTTCTGGTTCTGAATCTCCAGCGACAGGTTCTAACCCAGCAGACACATGACGTAATTGTTACGTCACATCAACGTTGATGCAACGTCATGACATTTATGCAACGTCACATAAACGTCCGTGCAACGTCATGGCGTTGCACGGACGTTGATGTGACGTTGCCCTAGCGACGCGCGCCTGCTGGGAAATACCAAGGCCACAGAGACGAAGTTTTCTTTTCAGATCAGATAGGAGACAATACAGGGGCGCCTCGTTCAGAAGATATAGTCACATCTGAAAGGATATCGTTTGAAACCGGAGATTACATAGGCTGGTAATTAAAGTAAAATTCCTATTTAAAGACCACCTTTGGGACTGTTCAAAAGTGGTCTTTGAGACCACTTTTGAACAGTCCCAAAGGTGGTCCCTTATTAGGAGACGATGACCGTACTAAACACAAAGTAAGACTAACTGAAACCTCACTGAGCTTTCCAAAGCAGATTTAGTCTTAGTTTTAGATGATCTTTAAGGCATTTATTCTTGATTATTGAGGACTATCATTTCATTACATAATATTAGGTAGCCCTCCGTGCTGACTGAAGAGAAGTCCTCTGTCTTCAACAGGTAAGGGGCCTTCCTGGGGAAAATCAATAATTTACTAACTGTTGACTAGAGTATACATTATTGATTTTCCCCTTCAGTGCCTCAGTCAGGGGATTCAACAAGAGCTACTTTTCACCCTATTAAGTGCCGCCTTTGATCTGCTATAGACAGTACATCACAGGGGGCAATAAAACAATTATGAACACATGGTGTGTCCTACTGTTACAAGAATAAATGCCTTTAATAGCGGAATTTTACTGTATATTGTTTTGTGTTTTGCTACTGGAAACGCTGGCCGGCGGGAATCACGCTAACAAGTCCCTGGAATGAACACCCCTCTAAACCCCACTATATATAGATAAATCGCGAGTTTAAAAGGGGTATACATTATATTTTTTTTTCATTTTTGATCCAAGACATAGGTTTTGGGTACCCGTTAGAACAGCCTGAATGAGGCGGTTATAACGAGCACTCACAACCTGTGTTTCGAGTATAAATAAGAAACATATCGCAAAACGTCATCAGAAAAATGCCCGTTTTTAGTTGTAGATATGAAAAATGGGTGTGCTTTACACTCGCATGCGCAGCCATTAAGGGGAACGGGAACACCCAGAACATTTTCCACCGCCACTTTTCAAAGGGAGACAACTTTCGGGACTTCCTGTTCGCTTTTCTATAAGCCCTGCTCCACTGAGAAAAGGGGTCTTCTCTTAAAGGAAAGAATTTGCTCCTCAGGAGCAATTTCTTTCCTTTAAGAGATGACCCCTATTGACATGGGAACCAAAAATACTTAAGTAGGAGTTGCCTCGCCTGAAAGTGTATCCATTCCCCTTGAATGGGGCTAGATGAATGACTTCTTGTTTGGGGCTACCTTGAGGTTACCACTACATGCCTGCATGCAGCAAAACATCTGGCGAGACTGCGGATATGCGCATATCCGCAGTCTCGCCAGAGCCTTTGCTCTTGGCGTACGTGGGAACCAAGCAGGCACTTGACGTAATGGTGACGTCACGGTCATGATGTTTATGCAACGTCACATCTACGTCGGTGCAACGTCATGACGTTGCATCGACGTTGATTTGACGTTGCCCTTGCGACGTGTGTCAAAGTTGGTCATGGCAGAGCGGCATGTTATAATCTATAAATAGACAGCACAATCTGTGACGCCTGACATATGATCATGAGATATTTCTTTCAAAAATTAAAATTTCCTTTCGATATCAGTTTCCAAAATTAGATTTTCTATGCGACATCGCTTACTAAAATTACGTAACAGTGAGATGGTCCGCTTCATTATGAATATTGGAACCAGCAGTGTTGTAGTTTGGCCCACTTTTCTCCGAAAATGGTGGACGAAAACGCAACAGTACAAAAACATAGAAACAAACTTATACTTCTAGCTTGACCAAGTTTTTCCCGTTTAATGACAATGTAATTGTATTATGTCAGATGGGCGTGCCATAGTGATTCGGTATTCTGTGAGCTAAGCTAACCATATCTGTATAAAAAAAAGTTCATCAACGACCTTTGAGAGTTCAAAGATTAAGCGTGACAAGACTATCCCATTTTTTAGGGGAAGCAGGTTTCGGACAACATTTACACTTGATTTTAAATAGATAGATGAATGTTTTGACATTGCCATCATGTAAAAGTCTTGGCTTAGTGGTTTCGTGTAATGCTTAGCACTGCGAGTCTAACTAGAACCTTTTAGCCGAGTAAGGTTCGAGTCCCAGTGGCATACATATTTTTTTATAATTTTCTATTTAATTTTCATCTTTAATGTTTATAGTTAGTTTATTTATTTGTATTTTTCATATTTTATCTTTTTGGTTCCCTTTTTATTTTAACCAATTATATTTAATTTCATTTTATATTGTTCAGATACATTTCAACAAAGCATTCAAACATGAAGCTTCGCCTTCACTGACAGTATATCACAATGGTATCCATCTTACTTACATTTTTGATAATTTTACTAGAATCCGAGCCACAACGATTCCCTTGCGCTCGTTTCATTTTCCAATGAGATGAACATATACATCTAGCGTGATGGCCGTGGCACGTCCATCGGGGTTTTGAGAAACAGATCGGGCTGTACGATGCTTTTTAACAGAGCTGAAATTGATCGCACATGAATAATGGTAAATCGCTTAGTAAATCTAATGCTGCCCGGCAGGCGAGGTGTTGTGAGTTGTCCCGTTCATTCATGTGACCCCTTTTTGTTTCATTAGAAGGGCAGGGTTTGAGATGTCATTTCATTACAAAAGCATGCCTATACAAAGATATTGGAAATATTTACTACCAAAAGAACGAAAATTTTGATGAAAATTTACAATATTTTTTTCTTATTTTTGTTCCAAACATAGATTGTGGGCACTCATTAGAACCGCCTCGACGAAGCAGTTCTAACGAGAATCCACAATCTATTTATTAGAGCAGGTATAAAGAAAATATTGTTTACCCCTATAAACCCAAGTTTTACCTTATGAAAGTCGGGTTTGGTGATGTCAAAATTATAAAGGCGTGTTTTTGTGATGTCATCTCAATGTCGGATAGAGCCCCACAGAATTGGTAGAAACGTCTCCAAAATGGACGGGGACGATAAACCGCCAATCAAACAAACAAACAAGTATCTTGTGTGACCCACTTTTATGATTTACACGGTAAGAGCGTGACCACATTTACGAAAAATGTTCAGGAAAAGTAAAAACAAAAGTAATAATACATAAATAAAAGCCTCACCCAAGATTTGAACACTAGACCTCCCTGTTGGCGGATGCGTTACTAGACCCTCTCGACTATACTTCTATGTTACGTAAGATTAATAATAGGACGGTAGCTATCGCCAAGTTTGAAAATACCAATTAAAGGCTATTCGCCTAAATTATGGACGAGTCCAAAATTAAAAGTGCAGTCACGTCTCACTGCGTTTTGAACGACTATACTCGGAGGATAAGTTGACAGTGACGTCAGCGAATGTTTTTGTTATTGGGCATAGTCCAGTGTTGTCAAAAGGTAAGCAATCTTCGGTAATATTCAATATAACGTGATTTTATTGAATATCTGGTAGACATTCGACTTGGCACAGTGGAAAGTGTGCTATAGTCAATCAAACATTTTGCACTTTATAGTTGTGGGTTCGAGCCTCACTATTATTATTTTTTCCGTTGTTGAAATATTACATTACACTTTTCATTATATTTTCTTTTGCTGAAATCAGTAATTCTGTTTTTATGTGTTAAGAAGGAGCAACACGGAGCAATGTCGAGAAGCTGGCAGTCTTCAGAAATTAGTCTGAATGTTCCATTTTCCTGAGAGAGAGATTGATAGTTTTGCATGCTGGCTCAAGGATTGGATTTATCAAGTGTGTGTGTAGGGGGGGGGGGGGCAGAATAGGTCTGTAAGGCCAACACAAGTACTGGAGACTACTATGACGAGATGAATGGGGATAACTTCTTCAAATGGGCGAAAAACAAGCTTATTAGAGTCAGTTGTCATCATTGATAATGCACCGTACCAGAACCTCCAGGTAGACAAGTGCCCTACACAGGCTTCCAGAAAGGCAGACAATTTGGCAAAAAGTACGCTTTGATTCTACAATGCTAAAAGAAATGCAAAAGGCAGAAAACCGCCCCATCATTAGTACTAGACAAACTATTAAAGGAACATGGATATGACTGCCTGAGACTTCCTGCCTACCATGCTGACCTTAACGCCATTGAGCTGATCTGGGTAACGATGGAAGGCTACATCGCCACGCATAACCTAACATTCAAGATGGGTGACGTGATGAAGCTCACGTAAGAAGCAATCTCTGCAGTGACGGAAGATGAGTGGCTCTCTTGCTGCAAACATGTAGAAGATATTGAGAAGGCTTACTGGAAAGTGGACATAGCAGTTGAAGAGGAGGAAGAGAAGATTCTGATCGAGGGGACCTCCAGTGACGAAGATACAGACACGGCAACCGAGTGCTCCGATTACTGATTCGGACACAGAATTTGCAGAAGAATTTTAAGCTTGTAAAATCAGATGGGATTTCTGTTTTAGTGCTGAATATATATTTAGTATCCTGTCTGTTTGTATTGGAGTTTAACGGTCCAGTCAACAATATTTAGGTCATTTTGAGCCGGTCAGTTTACCTATCCACGATTTTCCTGGGCAGGCTTATACGTAAGCGGTTAACCTGTACAGAAAATGTTTGATTGATTTGATGTTTAATGTCCCCGTCAACACTATATAGGTCATTTTGGAGACGTTGCTTCCAATTTTGTGGGACTTTTACGGGCCATTGAGATGAAATGACATCTCAAGCTCTGTCGCCCAATGAAACCAATAGGGTTTATAAGCATGGACGGTCGACTCCTACCGCTTTGCCTTGGAAGGCCTAGATCCTCTAGGCAGTTTACCAGTACGCGTGTGCGGTCGGATTCAGCATCGTGCAGCCCATTTATTTCTTCAAGCCCCGATGGGCGGTACAGAAAATGACAACTTCACATCTTGAATCAGTGGAAAGATCAAGATCAATCTCCACGAAAGAATGTTTCCGACACAGGCAGGAATCGAACTTGCGTCGTCATTATAAAATCAGAAAAACACTATCTTGCATAAAAAATATACTAAAAACATTGACCTAAAAAATCCAAAAAATACATATCAAATTTCAATTTAAAAGGACATCAAAGAAAAGGGAAACTCTATTCACGATAAAAGAAAAAAAAAGAAGAAGAAGCCTGGTAGGAATCGAACAACTAAGGGGCATCTCATCTTAAACAACCCCAACACTAACCATTTCAGCCATTTCAACTCGACCTGTAAATGATCCGAATTCTTCTTCTTCTCACTTTATCGGACGGTTACAAGATTTTATCGATAATAACGGTAAAACCCTGTCTTACCTATCGATGGTGGTATAGTCTTAAACGTCACTTTCAACTTATCCTCCGACAACAGTCCCATTATGAACGTTGACAAACCCAACAGCTCGCACAATGACAAAAACTGAAGGTCCTTGTAAACCATTAAGTTTTGTGATTGTTGTTGACTATTGAGTCACTTGGACATGATGTGATGTAGACCAGAGAACAAAGACCAGAATACAATTACATTGTCATTATCAGGGAAAACTTGGTCAAGCTAGAAGTATAAGTTTGTTTCTATGTTTTTGTACTGTTGGGTTTTCGTCCACCATTTTCAGGGAATATTGACCGAGGCTTGGCGTATAATATCTATGTTATATATAGAGGATATTTACTTTTTTGAGATGAATACCAAAAATATTTCATCGAGTGTGTTGAAAATATCAGAATTTTCACGAGTGCGAAGCACGAGTGAACATTCTGATGTTTTCAACACACGAGATGAAATATTTTTTTATATTTATCGAAAAAAAGTAAATTTTCTTTTTATTTGATAATATTTTAGGACTCTAACTGTAATTGATCAATCGGATCTTACGTCACAATTTTTGACTTGGCTATGATGTCACAACTGTCAGTTGCAAACCATAAACAGATCGCCATTTTTAAAACAGCATTTTTACAGTTCAAAGAATGCTTTTTCAAGGTATTTTACAAAATAATTTTATTGATAACATATGAATTTTGGTGAGAAAAGTAGTCCGGGCTGCTACTGTGATTTTTCACACTGTGAAAATATCATTTGTATTTTCACAGTGTGAAAATATCACTTATTTGTTTCCGATATGCATTGATTTCACTGCAGAGAATCAAATGAAAAGTGCTTTTACCCGAGAGTGAGTTCGAATCAGCCGTGGTTAACCTTTTTGTACTAAATAGAATCTTCCTCCTTATATATAGCAGGAGTCGGAGTCCTGTCCATTTCAAAATTTAGGGGTGTCAGGTTGTGTTTTCATCAAAATTTACTTGGAAAATGACTGAACTTTTAGCAAGCAGTGGAGACCCTGACCAGACGCCGCGTTCTGTGGCGTCTGATCTGGGCCTGCACTGTTTGCAAGGGTACCCGTTTTGGGGTTTCTGGTACTAAATGGGTTAACGCGCTCTAGGTATCCCAGCCATTAGCCTTCCGCTATATTCGCTTTATACGAGTATAAGAAATAAATCAGCTCTAGCTCACTGGTAAAGGCAAGCGCGCAGGGTAAGGAACAAACACACAGGATAAGGAAATTTTTCCGATTAGGATAAGCAAGAAAATGGCGGAATCGGCATCACATGTGCAGATTTGTTGTTGTTCTAGATCTTGTGTTATGGTTACTTATCAATACGGCTGCTCACATAAGCTTCAGGGAAGACACATATTATTCACGAATTTATCTTCGATGGTCCGAATTCGACAGGTACAGCCAGTCAAACGGAGAACCGGACACAGTGAAGCTACTCAACCACGAAATCTCATTATTTTACATGAAACGCTCTTCTGCGAAGATGACATGCACTTTTTTGTTGGTTGTAGATATACACATAATAAATCGGACTGTTGTAAATACGATTTAAGGAAAATTGGAAATTGGAAGGCCCACAGTGAGAAATCCTCGTTCTATTTTCAATACAACGCCTACGGGCATGGAAATGGGTACAACGCATATAATAAGACACAAAGTTTAGAAGGGAACATGGTAGTTGTATGGTCGTAGCTCTAGTAAATTTCGATCTCAGATTAGGTTTTCCGATATTAATAATTAGTCCTACATAGTTTAAAGCACCAATTGTGACCTTTAAGAAACGTTCGAAATTTGTGTGACTTGTCTTGGCAGGCGCATTGCTCTGGTTCTAGCAATTTATGGTTGAGTAGCTCAACTGTGTCCGGCTCTCCGTTTGACTGGCTGTAACTGTCGAATTCGGACCATCGAAGATAAATTTGTGAATAATATGTGTCTTCCGTGAAGCTAATGTGAGCAGCCGTATTGATAAGTAACCATAACACGAGACCCAGAACAACAACAAATATAGGGGTAGATGGATAGGGTTCATCGCGATCATGATTTAGAGAAATTATATATATGTCCATGCAGTATTTCTGGTAGAAAATTGTATGTTTGTTCTTTTGCTGAAAATAAGGTAGATAACCTCGCCATATTCGTGAGACATACATATTGCATGGTCATTTAAGGGCCTGATATGATTTGGCTCCTTTCTTGCCCCCACTCAAATCCTCTTCAGTGTGTATCGTTTCACTTGCTAACAGGCTTAGTTAATTGAAACATACAGAAACAAATTGTTTCGTCTTCATGTATATTCAGAATAACTTGACTTTTGATGTGTCTGTATTGAGTTAATAAATTATGACGAAAATAGTAAGAGAAGTGTGATAAAAGTATATCCCTTCGAATGAAAAAGACAATAGAAAGTGCCTTTGGAGGCACCTAATTATATAGGTTTCAATTGGTGCATTAATATATCAGGTAGCACTGCTAACCATTTGTACACTAAGTGTGTCGTATCTAGTTACCCCACCCACTTGCATTATCATGGAGATATACGACAAATGAAACATTACAGGATCAAACTGAAACAAGTACCAAATTATTCATTGGGTTCTAACTAAGAACATGAGTAATAACAACATATATTTATCTTTACTGTGAACTGAGTTATGGCAATTTAAAGTATGCTCATGTATTGGTAACTGCATTTTTATGCCGGCCTCGGTAGCTCAGTCGGATGTACGTCTGACTGGTTATCAGGAGGAAGCGGGTTCGATACCTGCCGGGGTCAGCAACATTCTTTCGTGGAGATTGATCATGAAACTTTTTCTACGGCCATTCTCTACCTTCCGCTGATTCAAGAAGGGCAGTTGTCAATTTCTAGCGAAAGAATGTGCACTGTACTGGCTAACCGCTTACGTATACGCATGCCCAGGAACAATGTGGATAGGTAAACGGACCGACTCAAAAATGAGCAGGTCAGTTTACCTAAACATAAGCGGTTAACCAGAATGGTGCACATTCTTGATCAATCTCCACGAAAGAATGTTGCCGACCCCAGTAGGTATCGAACCCACGTCCAGTCAGACGCGCACCCGACTGAGCTACCGAGGCCGGCCTAGAGAGATAGGGGAGATAAAAATAAAATAAAACAGAAAATACTCAGATACCTTCAATTTATTTAATAATTGTGTCTAAAACTTGTGTGTGCAGAGTGATCTTGATCCACACTGTTTGCAAACATTATTCAAAACATTGTTGTGGGTACAGAATACACTGTTGCCTCATCCGAGGCGATTATATCGTGCAGCCACAACATATACTACTGACAAGAAATAAGGAAGTTTATCCCAAATTATCTTTGGAACACATCCTTACAAGGGTTTGTTTTACAAAATCCTAAAAATATGTTGTGGGTCCATGTTAAGAGTTAATGAAAAGTATCACAATGTACACGAACGAACACCCGCCCATATGGGGCTTGAAGAAATATATGGGCTGCATGATGCTTCCACGCAGAGCTGAATCCGGCCCGCACACTAGTACTGGTAACCCGCTTAGAGGATCTAAGCCTGTCCAGGAACCGCAGTGCGAGGCGGACCGTACATGCTAATAAACCCTATTGGTTTCATTGGGCGACAGGGCTGGAGATGTCATTTCATCTCAATGTCGGGTAAAAGTCCCACAAAATTGGAAGCAGCGTCTCCAAAATGATCTTTAAAGTGTTGACGGGGACGTTAAACCTGAAATCATTCAAACGAACGAACAAAACCAACAATTTAAGTGTGAAAAGGGTAATAAAGAAAGCAAGGAAACATGACCAGTCAACAAATGAGTCAGCCCGTTAACCAAGTGCGAATTGATTTTGTCTTCTAACAAGTTAAAACACAATCATTAAATTTATCCATTTTTGTATAGTTATCAATTAGTATGTCTTTGCTACTAACGATTTTGACCAGTCATAATATCACAAGCTTAAAGGTATAGTTTAAAAACAAAATAAAATTTCTAATTGATTTTAATTAAAATCTTCTTTAAAATGTTCCTACCACAAACATTACTGAAAACAAACCCAAAACAATAAATTGTCAATTTGAACTGGGCATTATATTAACCTGGCCAAATTGTCCTACCCAATATTTTTTGCTCGCCAAATTGTCCTTGGCCGAATTGTCCTAGGTCAAATCGTTCCGGCCACATCGTCCTAGATTCATAGTGGGGTGGGGATGTATTATATTGCTAGAACCAGAGCATTGCACATGCCAAGACAAGGCACACAAACTTTGAACGTTTCCTAAAGGTCACAACTGGTACTTTAAACTATTTTGGACTAATTATCAATATCGGAAAACCTAATCTGAGATGGAAATTTACTAGAGCTGCGACCATACAACTACCATTTTCCCGGACAGTTGTGTGTCTTATCATATGCGTTGTACCCATTTCCTTGCCCGTGAGCGTTGTATTGAAAATGGAACTAGGATTTCTCACTGTGGGCCTTCCAATTTCCATTTTTCCTTAAATCGTATTTGCAACAGTCCGAACTATCATGTGTATGTCTACAACCAACAAAAAGTGCATGCCATCTTTCCAGAAGAGCGTTTCATGTAAAATAATGAAATTTCGTGGTTGAGTAGCTCAACTGTGTCCGGCTCTCCGTTTGACTGGCTGTAACTGTCGAATTCGGACCATCGAAGATAAATTTGTGAATAATATGTGTCTTCCGTGAAGCTAATGTGAGCAGCCGTATTGATAAGTAACCATAACACGAGACCCAGAACAACAACAAACCTGCACATGTGATGCCAATTCCGCCATTTTCTTGCTTATCCTGATCGGAAAAATTTCCTTATCCTGTGTGTTTGTTCCTTATCCTGCGCGCTTGCCTTTACCAGTGTATATCACTGTTTGGAGGTCAGTTCTGTGGTAGATTAAATCACGAGCGCTAGCGCGAGTGTTTTATCTATTTATAACTGACAGACAAACTGTGATATATTACTCAACAAATCGGGCAATAAAACTGACCTATTTCGATTCTAACACACTAAGTCGACGGTCTACGTAAAAAGAACATTTAAAACAAAACAAGTAAATAAGCGCATTACAATAGGGATAACTGTATTTAACATTGTCGTTTGGAGAGGTAAAACCTCCGATATTCCTCCCCAAATGGCAGTTTTGAATGCAGTTATCCCCTAAGTGACCCAAATTATCGGATCAGAACGTGTTTTCGTGTGTAACTCTGACACTGCGTTGACATTGTTGCACTGTTGATGACATATATGTATATATTACCAATACTTTCCTGCATATCCGTAGCTGTGAACTGCGTAAAACCAAATGCCAACCAATGAAAAATGTTACGTAGAGACGTCGGATTTCCGACAGTATATCGCAGAATATACCGTCGCAAATTTTTGACGTTATCCAATCAGACGTAGCGTTATATACGCAAATGCATTAGAATGACAAATTAAGCTAAACTGCACCGTGAAATAGCGTTTTTACGCCCCCGCCCGTTGGGGACTGGGAGAATTAAATTAGGCTGCATAGTGTATCCGCTTAGAGCTGACACCGACCAAACATTCAAGTACATGTACTGGTAAACCGCTTAGAAGGTCCAAGCCTGCCTAAGCAAAGTTGTGCAAGTCAGACCTCCCTTGAAGCCAGGCGACGTCTTTGGGTTGTTTGGCTTGAGATGTCATTTAATCGCAATGTCGGGTTAAACCCCACAAAACCGGAAGCAACGCCTCCAAAATAACCAAGAGTGAATGTTGAACGGGACATAAAACCTCAGCAGTTATATCTAAACATAATAGCGTTTGAACGAAATCCTGGCCCCGAGGTTATAAAACATTTTTCACGCACAGCTTACTTCAACATGAAATTTGCCCTGCTCATAAATTTTAAATGACAAAAAATTATAAGCAGGACAAACAACACTCTTTGCTGATCTGAGCAGACAAACTGCATCATTTGTTTGCATTTTGATAGTTATGAACATTTCAAATTCCATGCTCAAGTGAGTTGAGCATGAAAAAAATAACTTAGTGGCTGTAGTGCTGACGGGAACATAAATGTTTTTATCCGGTTTTGTTTGTTTGTAAAGGAGTTTTACGGCCCAGTCAACACTATTTAGGTCATTTTTGAGCCGGTCAGTTTACCTATCAACACTTTCCTGGGCAGGCTTATACGTAAGCGGTTAACCAGTACAGTGCACATTCTTTCGCCAGAAACTGACAACTGCCCTTCTTGAATCAGCGGAAGAGAGAGAATGACCGTAGAAAAGATTTCATGATCAATCTCCACGAAAGAATGTTGCTGACTCCGGCGGGAGTCGAACCCGCGTCCTCCTGATCACCAGTCAGACGCGCATCCGACTGAGCCACTGAGGCCGGCGTTTTTATCCGGTCCTTTAGTGGTGCAATGTTGAATGTCAGAATGTTGTGCAAAGAGGGTTATCTGTAAAGCCTTGCCCCGAGGTAAGCCCCCGCCCATAGGGGCTTGAAGAAATATATGGGCTGCATGATGCTTCCACGCAGAGCTGAATCCGGCCCGTACACTAGTACTGGTAAACCGCTTAGAGGATCTAAGCCTGACCAGGAACCGCGGTGCGAGGCGGACCGTCCATGCTAATAAACCCTATTGGTTTCATTGGGCGACAGGACTTGAGATGTCATTTCATCTCAATGTCGGGTAAAAGTCCCACAAAATTGGAAGCAACGTCTCCAAAATGACCTTTACAGTGTTGACGGGGACGTTAAACCTCAAATCAAACAAACAAACAAAATTGCCCCGAGGTTATAAAACTTTTTTCAAGCTCAACTCAGTTGAACATGAAATATATAATGTTAATAAATATCAAAATAAAAGAGACAATTTTCCTGCCCAGATCATCGCAAAGTGTTATTTGTCCTGCTCATAAATTTATAAATGCCAACAATTTTAAAAATTATAAGCAGAACAAATTCCATGCTCATATGAGTTGAGCATGAAAAATGTTTTATAACCTCGGGGCCTGTTCTGGGTGCATGCACTAGGTCTGTGCTCGAACGGAAGAAGGTTTATCTAAAGTGTGTTTACATCACGTGAACAAGTCCGTGAAATATAGACCTCCCAAAACCCCACTTTATATAGAGAAAACTGGGATTTACGGGGGTAAACATTATTTTCCTTTTTTCTGCCTCAAGACATAGGTTGTGGGTACTCGTTAGAACCGCCTCAATGAGGCGGTTCTAACGAGCACCCAAAACCTATGTTTGGAGTATAAATAAGAAAAATATAACAAATTTTCATCAGAATAATTTTTTTTTTTGTGGTTTGAAAAATGTACTATATCACTCGGATGTGTTATCGTAACGAGTCCCCGAAAGGGACATTTGAAAGCAGCGTAGTTCCGGATCAGAACATAGGGTCTGATCAGCATCTACACTGTTTGCTCAAAGTATTTGGTTGCCGTTTTACTATTGAATCAATATATATATATATATATATATATATATATATATATCCTTAATTCGATTAATTGACATCCGTAATTCGCATTAGGTATATCGTTATTTCGAATTATGGATATCCATGAACTATTATTGATATCCATGAATAATTATGGATAACCATAATTCGATTTATGGATATCACTTATTGAATTTATGGATACCCATAAATATTTATGGATATCTATAAATAGGGAATAAATAGTAAAACGGCGCCCCCAAAAAGGACAGTAATTTTACGAAACAGTCTGTCCCTGTTGAGTGAGTTTGTGAGTCTTTGAGCTTTACGTCTCAACAACAGCTAAGGCCATATGGGGACGGAACCCCGGTTTCAAGACTCGGCCGAAAGTCTGGAGAAGCCCGGGATCAGTCCTACGATCCCTAGTTTACAAGGCGAGAAGCATAACCACTACACCATGGAGGCTTCTCTGTCCCTGTTGTGGACCATTTACCAGCCTAGATAGAGAGACATCGACCCAAAGTGTTTTCAATGTTTGATATTTCTTAGGTATTCGGAATCAGCGCCAACGATACCATATGCAGCGATAGTGAATGCTCCCCCAGAACATGAGCCTGTGGAAACCCTTCTTTTGACTACAACAGCACCCGAAGTCAATGGAGAAGAAGTAGATTTTTGGGCAGCGGACATTGCACAGGATCGAGAGTATGCTGTTGGGGCCCTGTTCGCTATAAGTATGTATGTTGTTTTGTGATGAGTTTTATCTATTGATATGTCGGCGTCTATAGCTCCTCGGGCTGCAAGTCTGACCGATGAGCAGTATGTCGTGGTATCGATACCTGCCGGGTCAGCAACATTTTCACATCGCGAAAACATGCCTTTAAAATTTTGATCCCCTTAAACCCCACTTTTATTTAGTAAAACTGGGGTTTACGGGGTTGGATATATTTTTCTGATTTCTGCTCCAAAACATAGATTGTGGCTACACGTTAGAACCGCCTCGTCGAGGCGGTTCTAACGAGTACACATAATCTATGCTCAATGCATAGATTGTGGCTACACGTTAGAACTGCCTCGTCGAGGCGGTTCTAACGAGTACACATAATCTATGTTTTGAGCAGAAATCTGAAAAATATCAGAATTTTTTATCTGCGAATTTTCAGTTTTTGGTGGTAAATTTTTTCAGTATATTTGAAAAGGCTTGTTTTCGTAAATCGTTAAGATTGATAACGGTCATTCTCCTCCTTCTGCATATTCAAGAAGGGCAGTTGTCAGTTTCTGGAAAGAAATACAATGTATTCTGTATTGGTTATAGAGGATCTTACAGGAGTGTTCATGTACTATTGAATTTATTAAACGATTTGAGGATAAGGAGTCGACCATTTGATGCTTTTTCTTCAACGAGTTTGCCGGCCTCGTTAGCTCAGTCGGATGCGCATCTGACTGGTGATCAGGAGGACGCGGGTTCGATACATGCCGGGGTCGGCAACATTCTTTCGTGAAGATTGATCAATCTTTTCTATGGGTATTCTCTCTTCCGCTGATCAAGAAGGGCAGTTGTCAGTTTCTGGCGAAAGAATGTGTACTGTACCAGTTAACCGCTGCCCAGGAATAGTGTGGATAGGTAAACTGACCGGCTAAATGACTTAAAATAGTGTTGACTGGGCCGTTAAACTCCAATACAAGCAAACTCTTTAACGAGTTTAATTAATTCAATAATAAATGAGCTTGAATGCAAGATTCTATTTATCATATGGGCCCCGTCAAGCGATTTTGGTACTTATCGCCTATGCGAGCAGCGAAGGTTCAGGCGAGCCTGCGCATCCGCGCAGTCTCGCCAGAACCTTGGCTGCTCGCTCATACAAGCAGTGAAACAAGAGGAACCTTCAGACAGAAAGCCATATCCCTGGCCCATCTGAATGTCTGGGCATGCGCAGTTAAAATTTGTCATGACGGAATGCTCGAAGACACAAATTCGCTTGGCGGGGCTCATATGACATTAAAACGCATTTTATTCACTATCTGTTGACAAAACTGTCAATATTCCCTCATTAGTAAATGCGACGCGACGTCATTACTGACGTAGTACATGTAACGTTAAGGGGCGTTTCTAACTAATTTGCATATTTAATCCACTGGTGGATTACAGAATTTATTACATGGCGTTATTACACTCTCAGACGCGATGCCATATGATAAAACCGCTTATATATATGGAAATGTTATGTTTTCTGTCAGTTCGATATGACCTAAGTAGTGTTGACTGGGCCATTAAACTCAAAACAAAACCTACTGATACATAGTGGACTGCATTTACAGTTCAAGAGGAATTTACAATTTGCAGCGGAGTCTCGGACATGTATGAGTCTCTTACACTGTATCTGTTCCAAGTTAAACGTTGAACATAAAATATAAGAATGTTCAAACACTGATCTGTCCGCTGACACCTAGTTGCAAAAAAAAAATAAAATAAAATAAAATAAATAAAATAAAAAAAATAAAAAAAAATAAAATAAAATTTAGACAACTGTAGATATAACGGAACCAGGGAAGGGACAGGATTTTTTATTTTTGATATGCTGTGCGAACACGATATCTTGTTAGCACAACTTAATATCTTGTGCGCACAAGATATTATCTTATTTGCACAACATATTATCTTGTTTACACAACATATATTTGGAAGTTGTGCACACAAGATATTAAGCTCTGCGAACAAGGAAATATCTGGTGCGCACAACTTATATAAAAAAAAATCATCTCCCTTCCTATAGTGTAATCTGTATATTTATGTAGCACATTTTGTCAACAAAGAGCATTTCGATAATCAACGGAACATCATGATAGCAGGTCCATGTTAACCCGTATCTTGCTGAATATTCATTTAAGCCACACCCATTTCTGTCTATCAACCAATCAAATTACTTTATGTAATTTATTGCTACAAATTCATAAACTGAATGCCAAACAGTGTAGATCCTGATCAGATGGCTTCTTCAGAAGATAGGGGTTGTCGTGAATAGCAAGATAAGGGTTAAAACCCCACTTTATGTAGAGTAAACCGGGATTTTTAGAGAAAACCGGATGTTTTTTTGTTTCTGCTCCAAGACACCCAGAAACACCCAAAAACTATGTTTTCAGTATTTAAAATAAATAAGTATAATATCACAAAATATGTTTTCATAATGAATCATGGTAAATAAACCAACGGTGTAAGAGCTGTTGAATTCACTTTTTCTATTTAGAACAAACACTTAAAATTGTCCTTTGACCTCACCCGTAACCCCAGGGGGTCAGATCAAAATTTGGATACCTTCCCATTACGATAACACACCCGTACGACATAGTGTATTTTTCCCAGCTCCAAAATGGCTACTTTTCTGATGAAAATCCGTGATATTTTTCTTATTTCTACTGAAAAACATAGGTTGTGGGTGCTCGTTAGAACCGCCTCAATAAACATAGGTTGTGGGTACTCGTTAGAACCACCACATTGAGCCTTGTCTTGGAGCAGAAATAAGAAAACTAATGTAACCCCTTAAACACCAGTTTTATCTGTATAAAGTGGGGTTTAGTGGATGTTCATTTCACAGACTTGTTCACGTGGTGTTGCGCATCTGCAGTCCCTAAGCAATAGGCGTACTAAGTTTGGTCACCGTAGGCAAAGAAATAAAAAAGTAGTTCCATTTACAAGCATTTTCTTCAAAATTTGACCTATACCTCACCCCATGATACCAGGGGGTCATACCAAACTTTGAATACCTTCATGGTCATCTGCAACCCATAATCAGTGTGTGTACCGAGTTTTGTCAGCATCGGCCAAGAAAAAAAAGTAGTTGCAGTCACAAGGTTCAGTGCGACATACGGCAGGAAGGAAGGGCGGACATGGCGAAAATAATCACACCCGTTTTTATGCCCCCAACTTCGAAGAAGTTGATGGGGCATATTGGTTCTGTCTTGTCCGTATGTCCGTCTATCTGTCTGTCCATCTGTCCGTTACGCTTTCACCCTGTAGGAAACTCAAGAATGGTTTGAGGTAGGATCTCGAAATTTCGTATATGGAATGTGCATGAAAAATTAACGGACACGTATTTTATTTTTTTTTCGCCGGACTTGTCTTTGCAGAGTTACGCCCCTTTTCGGTTTTATGCATTGTGGCTATGGGGAATCCTTGTGAGCAAGATATCTGGAGAACCGTTTGAGCTAGGCTCATGATATTTAGTAGAGAGTTTGGGTCCAACGTGTAGATGACCTGATTAACTTTTGATGAAACTCTGAGAATATTTAATGGAGTAACCCCCCCCCCCCTTTTCGGACTTATGCATTGTGGCAATGGGGAAACTTTGTGAGCAAAATATCTGGAGAACTGCTTCAGCTAGTTGACTTATGCATTGTGGCTATAGGGAAACCTTGTGAACAAAATATATGGAGAACCGCTTGAGCTAGGCTCATGATATTTGGTATACTGTTTGGGTATAATGTGTAGATAACCTGATTAACTTTTGACGAAATTCTGAAAATATTTAATGGAGTTATGCCCCTTTTTGGACTAATACATTTTGGCTATAGGGAAACTTTCTGAACAAAATAACTGGAGAACCACTTGAGCTAGGCTCATGAAATTTGGCTGTAGGGAAACCTTGTGAACAAAATAACTGGAGAACTACTTGAGCTAGGCTCATGAAATTTGGCTATAGGGAAACCTTGTGAACAAAATAACTGGAGAACCATTTGAGCTAGGCTCATGAAATTTGGCTATAGGGAAACCTTGTGAACAAAATAACTGGAGAACCACTTGAGCTAGGCTCATGAAATTTGGCTATAGGGAAACCTTGTGAACAAAATAACTGGAGAACCACTTGAGCTAGGCTCATGAAATTTGGCTATAGGGAAACCTTGTGAACAAAATAACTGGAGAACTACTTGAGCTAGGCTCATGAAATTTGGCTATAGGGAAACCTTGTGAACAAAATAACTGGAGAACTACTTGAGCTAGGCTCATGAAATTTGGCAGTCTGTTTGCTACTAAGGCATGGATAACCTGAATTGTTTAAAATCTGTTAATATCTGACAGGTTTATATTTAATGCAAATGATCATGAGGTACTGTCTACTGTCCCATTTAGGGACAAGCATATGGTTTGGGGGCATAGTGTTTCACAACACAATTTCTATTTTTTTTAAAGCGGGTATAATAAGACAATCATGAATTCAGCAATAACATGATATTACGACAGAAGAAATTCGTCCACGTTAATTTTTTCTTCTCTACTCATGTGCCAGTTACTTTTGCACTGTAATCAACATGTTATACATGTATTTGTGTTTTCCAGATTTGAGCCCAACATTTGACCAAACTGTTACGGAAATTGACATAACTGAAGTCACGCCAATAGGCACGGAAGTGTTTGTACTCTCTGTGAGTGACGGGGACCCATTTGATGTAGCGGACCTTAGGGTTTGGATGGTAACCTCAAGCGAGTATTTCGGGCTGCAAAGTCGTAAGTTGTGAGATTGTTTGGGGTTTGGCGACATTACGAAAACATGCCTATACAAATACACTGTAACCATTATCGCCTAAAAATGAAAATTTTAAGATAAAAAAACGTGATATTTTTCTTATTTCTGCTCAAAATATGGATTGTGGGTACTCGTTAGAACCGCCTCATCGAGGCGGTTCTAACGAGTACCCACAATCTATATTTTAGAGCAGAGATAAGAAAAATAAGGTTTACCCCTGTAAACCCCCAAGTTTTACCATATAAAGGTGGGATTCAAGGGGGGTCAAAATTATATAGGGGTCTTTTCGTGATGATACGTACCCACAATCTGTATTTTAGAGCAGAAGATGAGGTGTTTCAAACGTGTACCCACAATCTATATTTTAGATTAGAAATAAGAAAAAATAAGTTTTACCTCTGTTAACTCCAGTTTAACTATATAAAATTGGGGTTCACGGCGGTCAGAATTATATATTGGGGTTCAAGGCGGTCAGAATTATATAGGCGTGTTTTCGTGATGATTCTGTGGCTTCTGATCTGGGTTTGCAATCAATGCCACTGTCTTGTTTTGGAATTTTTCATCTAAAAAGGATTAACCTGGGCTAATTCCGCAGGCAACAAATTGTTGATATCGTTCTCATTTTCTCAGAAAACAAGATTTGACACATCTCATGCAATTTTGTCTGCAAAGGTGACAATTTGCATGACATGTCAAATCCTGTTTTTGATGTAAAGTCCGGTTTTCTGGGATTTTGTTTGTTTGATTTGAGGTTTAACGTCCCCGTCAACACTGTAAAAGTCATTTTGGAGACGTTGCTTCCAATTTTGTGGGACATTGAGATGAAATGACATCTCAAGCCCTGTCGCCCAATGAAAAAATAGGGTATATTAGCATGGACGGTCCGTCTCGCACCGCGGTTCCCAGTACTAGTGTGCGAGCCGGATTCAGCTCTGTGTGGAAGCATCATGCAGCCCATATATTTCTTCAAGCCCCTATCCGGGTTTCTGGGAAAAATATTTCAAAATATCGTCAGCTTAAAAATAACCAGCATGCAGAGCGTTGACAGGGCCATCGCAAGCAACGTGTCTTTTAACATACGCACACGATTAAGGGGAATGGGAGCACCTTCAGGGGAGGCAACTCCTGCAAAAGAATTTTTATCTCCCATGTCAATAGGGGTCAACGCTTAAAGGAAAGATTTTGCTCCTGTGGAGCAAATTCTTTCCTTTAAGAGTAGACCCCTTTTCCCGCTGGACACGGCTTTTAGAAAGACAACAGGAAGTTCTGAAAGTTGTCTCCCTTTGTAAAATGGCGAAAAAAAACTGCCAGGTGTTCCCATTCCCCTTAAGGATCAGATCAGACTGCACTGTGGTTTGACTGAAAGAATACTCTGGATGATTGGCATCGATATGTACATGTATTTTTTCAGATTTCTATATTTGTGCACTTCATGAATGGCTGGTTGTTATGATTTTGTTTGTTTGTATTGGGGTTTAACGGCCCAGTCAACACTGTTTAGGTCATTTTTGAGCCAGTCAGTTTACTTATTCACACTTTTCCTGGGCAGGCTTATACGTAAGCGGTTAAGGTTCCTCAATACATTTGCACAAGAAAAATATAGGTGTGAGATTTGCACGTTATTTTTTCCCAAAATATTATCCTGATTTCCTTTTAAAGTGCCTGTCCTAGAAGAAAAAGGTCTGGAGATACCAACGGTTATTACAGCAAGTACTTTCTTGCAGTAGCTACATCTCTGTGCCTTTGAAAATAAATGCAATTCTGTATTTTTCACTTTTACCAGGAAAAAAATGAAACTGCTTTCTAGCCTTTTCACAAGTTACTAAAACAGCTGCAGATCAATAGTTCACATCAAATACTAGCGACTCGGACCAAGCTTTCTATTAAAAAGCGTACCGAAATTGAAAACCAGAAAAAAAAACTTTGACATGTTTTCTTCATGGGCGCCGCCATCTTTTTTTTGCGGTAAATCTGAATACTCAGAATGCTCATCATTTATGCATTCCACATTTAATTTTGCCCATCATCAATGAATATACCTTGAAAATTCAGCTATGTAGCCTTCTGCCTGCATACAGCATCATGACATCGCCTATCTTGGAAGCGTGTCATCACTGATAAATTATTGTAGCTGTCAAATTGAGGAGATAGCCATCTTGCCAACTAAAATTGTATTCATACGCCTTGGAACTAATTTCCCAAAAATAACAATGGTTCACCATTGTTTTTAATTTAAAACGTAATATTCATTTTTGAAACTGTCTTGCAACTAATTTCAGGTACTTTCTAACATAATGTGTTTGTTACTTTATGAAAAGTATGCATTCATTTTCCGAACTATTTTTATGTGTAACATTGTCAGGATTGTGTTGTTCGGTCCAGCTATAAGTAAACACATTGAAAAAAAAAAAAAAAAAAAAAAATCAAGCTTTTTTCATCAAAACATATTACATGCATTGGGCTTCTGTGAGTTTTAACCAGCCTACACATTGGTAAGTAGGTGACACAACAGATCATTTAATAGATTAGATCAATATAACCTTTGTGTTGTCCAGAAGTTCACCTGTCAAAAAATCACTGATTTGTTTATGGTGGCTCATGTGTACCTATGTAACAAACCAATGCCAGGGTAAAAATCATTTCTATACCATTGCAGTTGTTGGCAGTTGCACAAAGTTTCTGGTGCTGAACAGGCTGCTTTCAGTCCTTCATTTCAAATATGGGGATAGACTGTTGGCTTCTCTTAATTTCAATTTTTTTGTTTTTGATTTATCAAGTATCAAATCACCCATCCTGTAAACACAATCAGTAACACAGTGAAACTTTGGTGCAGTGATTGCATGAATTCTTATAAATTGCATGACTGAAATATATAAAATGAATAACTGAAAGCACCAAAGAAGGGCAATCATTTTACAAGCTAAATGCAAGAGATTTCAACACCTCAACCCAATCAACGAGCTTGTTGCCAAATTGATAGAACTGGTCATTTTTGGCTACCATACACTGAATTTAAAATAATACCAGGTGAGATAATTACATTTTTTTAATTTTTGGGAATCATTAATTTTCAGTACTATTTAGGTATTTTACTTGAAATTCCTCTGTTGCAGTACCTAAAGGCAACCTTCAGCCACATTTCTATGATAGTATTTTACACATTTTGGTTCTGTGGATTGAGATATCATTTTTTTGCAAAACCAAGGAAAAATGCAATAAATTACTAAAATGGTGACTTTCGAATAAAAATCTTTGGCTTCCATATTCTTACATTTACATGGACTACCATCTGATGAAAAATAGTTTTGGGTAATTATTTGCAAATATGATTTTTTCAGTACCTCAAATATAGCTAAGTAACTGTATTGAGGAACCTTAACCAGTACAGTGGACATTCTTTCGGCAGAAACTGACAACTGCCCTTCTTGAATCAGCGGAAGGGAGAGAATGACCGTAGAAAAGATTGCATGATCAGTCTCCATGAAAGAATGTTTAGATTGTTATGGTATGATGCGGTCTGATTTGTAGATTCATTCAGTTAAGAAATATATCAGCTCTAGCAGTCGTTTTTAGTAATAGACCACAGTTTGGAAGTCAGTTCTAAAGCGATCAAATAACGAGCGCGTAGCGCGATAGCTGTGGTTTATTACTCAAGAAATCACACACTACATTACGATGACTCACCCATGCGACAAACTGCATTTTTCATATCTCCAAAATGGCTACTTTTCTGATGAAAATCCTTGATATTTTTTATATAAATGTTCCAAACATAGGTTGAGGGTGCTCGTTAGAACCGCCTCAGTGAGGCGGTTCTAACGAGTACCCACAACCTTTGTCTTGGAGCAGAAATAAGAGAGCATAATGTATACCCCCGTAAACCTCAGTTTTCTCTATATAAATGGGGTTTAGGGAGTCTTCATTTCACGGACTTGTTCATATGATGTGGAGCTGATCTATTTCGATTCTAACAACAAAAACCGACAATAATTTTGTTGTTTCCTTTGAATTAATCCAACCTTGCGCCATTTTAAGGAGCAATCATGCTTACATTATTGACTGTATAGCACACATGTATGCACTTTTGTGATGTTTTTGATGATCCTTAAGAAATAGATTAGTTCTAGCAGTGTTTTATTGAGTGATATATCACTGTTTGGAGGTGAGTTGTAAAGTCGATCAAATCACGAGCGCAGAGCGCGAGTGATTTGACTACCTTCAGCTGTCCGACAAACAGTGGTATATCATTCAATAAATCACGGCAGTAGAGCTGATCTATTGCGATTCTAACACTGAAAGTCGTCGAAAATGCTATTGATTCCTTCACACCATGCGAACAAGTCCGTGAAATAAAGACCCCCCCCCCTAAACCCCACTTTATATAGAGTAAACTGGGGTTAACGGGGATAAACCTTATTGTCCTTATTTCTGCTCCAAGACATAGGTTGTGGATACTCGTTAGAACCGCCTCAATGAATGACATCATAAAATTGGATAAAAAGTTGGCTCTTGGCGTCCAGCTCTTCCGCTCAGTGATTTATCACTCAGTATATCACTGGATCTAACTATTGGGTATATAGGCGACCTGTGTTAGAATAGAAAATAACGTTTTATGGTCTAACGTCATAAAATCTTCGTGTGATGTAATTAAACGGTGGCTTTTCGCTTCACACTGTTATCCGTGATTTGTTGCATAATGAATCACAGTTCTTTTCCATTGCCTCTATAGGCGTGGTGTTAGAATGCGCTTAAATGTCATTGTTAGAATATTGTGGTTTCATTCTAGTCTCTCCAAAAATGTCTTTTTCCCCGGCTTAGCACAAACTGTTCAAATACACAAGCATACATAACTATTGATTTGAATCTATATGCTGTTTTTACGTATTTAAATATTATATTTTGTCTTATACGTGCGTGTGTGTACGTGCGTGCGCGCGTGTGTCTGTCTGATTGTACACTTTAAATTGCCTGTATTTTCCAGTGTCTGTCGTCACAACACAAGAAGCACCATTGCCAGATGGGAACCACGATCTGACGTTTGCTGTCGTTGATCACTGTGATGACGTTGGCCTCTTTACGCTCACTATTACTGTTACAAAAGAGGTAACCCTTTAACCCTTTTCTTGCTGAATATTCATTTTAGCCACACCCATCTCTGACTTTGAACCAATCAGATTACTTGATGTAATTTATTACTAAAAATTCATAACATGAATGTCAAACAGTGTAGATCCTGATCAGATGGCTTCTTCAGAAGCCATCTGATCTGGATCTACACTGTTTACAAAGATAGGAGTGGGTTAACCGTTGTGAACAGCAAGATAAGAGTTAAACGCTTGAGGAAAGTGGATATGCAGGACACATTTCTGTGTTTGAAAAGGGAGAACAATACTCTTTGTACAGATGTGTCGTATTTAATGGAAAGCGCAATGGAAGTAAAAAACAAAAACATAAAAGGAGTGGCCACTGTGGACAAACGCTTGTCAATAGCCGATATACGTTAAAATGGCTATTTTAGACTTTCTAGAACGAATAAGTCTCAGTTAGACCTTTGACTGAGGGTTACTATTGATGCTAGTCATGAGATATGTTTTCTTTAAATGGTAATACGTACACTTCTAGGGCGGGTAGTCTTTCAAAAATGTTTTAGATTAGAACTCCTTTTCTGGAAAAGATAACATAAGAAAAGACCATTGGCATCACACGAACAAGTCCGCGAAATGAACAACCCCTTAGAACAGACTTTATGTTGAGAAAACTGGGATTTATGTGGTATATTGGGGAATACATTATTTTTTCTTATTTCTGTTCCAAGACAGTTGTGGGTACTTGTTTTGAGCCGGTTCTAACGAGCACCTAAAAGCTCTGTTTGATTATTAGAAAAATATCACAGATTTTCATCAGAAAAGTAGCCGTTTTTGAGATGTGAAAAAATGCTCAATGTCACACTGGTGTTTTCATCATATTGGCATCCTCCGATTTCTATCGGCTTCAAATGTGCATGCGCAACCAGCTTTTAGGGTTTCTAAAAGTATAAGGGGAAGTCTCAATTGCCTGTCATTATCAAAACACTTATCAATTAGTTAACAGAAACGCCTTGGTCGGAGTCTCTCTCTTCTCCAAGAGATCGCAATTATTCTGGCAATGTGAGAACAAGAAAAGATACAGACAGGAGTCAACGCGAACGCACACAAAATGAAGAAGACGGAACAACAATTCTATTAAGAAAATGTGTAAATAAACGTTTGTAAATAGTGATTTTAACGCAAAATTTGTCAATAGCCACTTTTTACGACAAATCGTATTGATAAACGTTTGTCAATAGCCTGTTCCGTCAACAAAAATGTCTCTTTCAAAGAAAAAATGATGGAAATGTGTCTGTTCCCCTTAACAATATAGTAAACAAAATTGTTTAACACTGCGTCTTACACGAGTGGTCATTATGTCTCCCCACCAAGGGCGAGGTGGGCATATTGTTTTTGGTGCCTATGCCATTTGAGTCGGCGTTTGCGTTTGCGTAGCCTGTTTGTACTATATCTCCTGAACCTTTTGATGGATTCTGACCTAACTTCCAGGGTTACATCATTAGGATGTGGGAAACAGCCATTAGGTTTTGATGGCCTTTATCTTATTTCCAAGGTCACAGGCCCCAAAAACTGTCAATTTTGGGCCAAAAATGGCTTGTATGCAACCTATCTCATGAATGAATCGATGGTCAAACGCGGTACATTATATAATTGTAAACTATAAACGATTTGACTAGATTCGGTGACCTTGGCCCTATTTTCACAGACATAAGCCCCCAAAAATGGTCGGCTTTTCAGCACCCTATCTTGTAGACAAATTGATGAAATTTTGTTCCCCCCACCGAAGGGGAAGGGGGCATATTGTTTTTGGGCGGATCCCATTGGCGTATGCGTCGGCGTGACACTTCCTTGTGTGCAAAATAGCTCATGAAAAACTGCATCAATTTTAATCAAATTTGCATGGATATAACATTGGGACAGGATGAATAACTAATTAGGTTTTGGTGACCTTGACCTTATTTTCAAGGTTATAGCTATGCTAAATAGGCCAAATGTAGACAAAATTTAGATTGAGTGCAGTAAATCTCATGAACTACTGGGTGGATTTTAATCAAATTTTGCACGGATATAACTGTAGGACAGGTTGAAGAAGTAATTAGATTTTGGTTACCTTGACCTTATTTTAAAGGTCACAGCCATGCTAAATAGGCCAAATTTAGGCCAAATTGAGGTTGTGTGCAGTATATCACATGAACTATTGGGTGGATTGTAATCAAATGTGCATGGACATAACATTTTGTCAAGATGAAGATAGGATTAGGTTTTCGTGACCTTGACATCATTTTTAAGGTCGTTGCGGTGCAGTTAAATTCAGCTTGTTTTGAAAGGGGTATGTGGTTGGGGATATCTGTTTTCTCAGAAAACAAGTCTAGTTTGGTCGAACTTGGACAATATATCATTGCAACAGGGTACCAAAGATTTGATAAGGTTTTTGTGACCTTGACCTTGTTTTCAAGGGCACATACCCAAAACAAATTGTCAAATTTGGCAAGTCTTATTTGTCAAACTTGGTAAAATATATCAGTGCAACCTACCGGACATTTGATTAGATTTTGGTGACCGTGATCTTATTTAGAGGGGGGCCAGACCCCACTACCCCCCCCCCCCCCCCACACACACACACAAATACACACCCAAACGGTCAATTGTGTCTTGTCTGCACCTCATGAAAGAATCAATGAAAAATTTTATGGACCTTTGAACAATTCAGCATTTTAATCTTGTAAGCTAGATATCTCAAATACGGTTCAAGCTATTGCCTTGAACTTGGCAGGCTGACCATGCTGATATGGAATGATTAGTGGATATGATCTTTTTAACTTTTGAAAAAAAAAAATGAAAATTTCTTTTCAGTTATGGGCCTTTGAAAAATTTCGACATTTATGGCCAATAGAGCTTGACAGACACCATTTCTTGTTTTAACGATGGTTGAATGTTGAGTCAATGCTGCGTGTCTGAAGGTCAGAGGCTTAACACATTTAGTACCGGAAACCCCAAAACGGGTACCAGGGCAAACAGTGCAGGCCCAGATCAGACGCCACAGAACGCGGCGTCTTATCAGGGCCTACTCTGTTTGCGAAAAGTTAAGCCATTTTCCAAATATATTTTGAAGAAAACACAACCTGTCATCCCTATATTTTGAAATGGCCTCCTGCTGTATATAAGGAGGAAGATTCCATTTGGTACAAAAACGGTTAATATTTACTTCCCATCTGAAAATAGATCAGCAAGTCTGAAATAGATTCTTTCCTTGAGCAGACCCATAAAGACAAATAAATAGAAGGGAAGGCAATGACCAGGAATCGATACAATGAACCCACAGCTCCCATCAGAGACACCAAAGGGAAATAATTTATGCATAACGAAAACACACCTATACAAATACATTGTAATATTCATCGCCGAAAAATAAGAATTTTAATATGAAAAATTGTGATATTTTTCCTATTTCTGCTCAAAATATAGATTGTGGGTACTCGTTAGAACCGCCTCGATGAGGCGGTTCTAACGAGTACCCACACTCTATATTTTAGAGTAGAAATAAGAAAGATAAGGTTGACCCTTGTAAACCCATGTTTAAACAATATAAAATGGGGTTCCCGGGGGTCAAAATTATATAGGCGTGTTTTCGTGATGCAAACACGAAACAACTAGACCCAAATGGAAACATCAATAGTGGAAAGCCAAAAGGACAGCTACTTTCCCACAAAATGGCCAACTGGCTATCCAAAACAAAATAATATAAGCGATACACACTGTCAAAGACAAACCATAACATAAATTAGCCGCGACAGAAGAACCGCCTTGGAACGGTGAGTGAAACGAAATCCACTGTGGGGCTTAAATCGAACCAACGTGGCCACAATCCTCGCCCTTACTTCCGTCGCGATTTAGACAAATAATTTGTTCAGTCCTCATGAAGGCCTCCTAACATCTCCGTGAACACAAAAATCAAACAACCACAGAGATGAAACAACTGTGAGGACTCGACAGCAAGAAACCACTAATTTGCTGGAACAAAAGAAGACCAACAGTTAGACTCCGATTGGCCCGACCAGAGACCAGAAAGCCGATCAGTTTTGAAAATATTTATTTCCATGAAAAGGTATATAAATTCTCTAAGGAACTATTTCACCTTTTTACAACAGCCCGTGGCAATCAACAATCTACCGGGATCAGGAAATTTCAACGAGTCTGCTACTGGTGAAACCTTTATCAAAACACTAACATTTGACTCAGTTGGTCCACACACCTGTGAGATAGCCGGTTATGAACCTATTCGAGACGAAGGAAGCCCTTTTATTATAAAATCCGGTAAGTTCATCTTTTTAATCCTAGTTAACCAATTGCATGCGGGAAACCCCTAAAGGGGCACCTTGGCAAACGGTGCAGGCCCAGGTCAGACGCCACAGAACGCGGCGTCTGATCAGAGTCTGCACCATTCGCTTACAGTATCCCCATCAAAATAGAATAAGAACAAAAAAGGCATGGCACCCCTTATTTGACAAATGGACTTGTCCAACATATAGCAATGTTTCACCAGCATACAATAGGTTAATCAAGTCATCATGTCAACAAGTCCGTGAAAGGAAGTCTCCCCCAAAACCCCACTTCACATAGGGAAAACTGGGGTTTACAGGGGTATACATTATTTTGCTTAATTCTACTCCTAGATATAGGTTGTGGGTACTCGTTAGAACCGCCTCAATGAGGCGGTTCTAACGAGCACCCATAACCTATGTTTGGAGTACAAATAAGAAAAATACCACAAACTTTCATCGGGATATGAAAGAATGGACTCTGTCACACGGGTGTTTTTTCGTAATGTTTTAAATGCTTTTTAGTATGTTTCCAGCCAACCCAAACCACGTGGTCAACGTCGGGACGACAGTGATACGTCGTATGACCGTCGGCCCGACGTTGGCACGTCATTCTTTGCTGGCTGGGTTGTGTGTACCGAATAAAATTGCCTCGATGAGGCGATTCTAATGTGATTTGTTTGTATGTATTGGAGTTTAGCGGCCCAGTCAACACTATTTAGGTCATTTTTGAGCCGGTCAGTTTACCTATCCACACTTTTCCTGGGCAGGCTTATACGTAAGCAGTTAACCAGTGCAGTGCACATTGTTTCTCCAGAAACTGACAACTACCCTTCTTGAATCAGCAGAAGGGAGTGTATCGAGGTGTGTCCTTGGGCAAGACACATAATGACACTGCCCCACTCCACCCAGGTGTAAATGGGTAGCAGTGGTCTAAAAGCCACTGCCTCTCTCTCTCGCGCGCGCGTGAAAACACCCGGAATGAGTGTTCGAGAGCGATTCAATAAGCTTAAAGCTTTCATCGCAATCGAACTAAAATAAATTAGTATAAACTAAGGGAGTGTATGGCTGTAGATCAATCTCCATGAATGAATGTTGCCAACTCCGGCAGGTATTAAACCCGTGTCCTCCTGATCAAAACCTTTTCTTCTGTACAAGACATAGGTTCTGTTACTCTATAGAACGGTTCTAGCAAATCCTGGATAATATGTATTTGTCTGTTGAAGCAATTAAAATAAATTTTAAAGCAACGGTTCTAACAATAACCCACAACCTATACATGGAAATATGAAAGAAGGTACTATGTCAAACGGATGTATTCTCGTAACTTGGACGCAGTATAGATATATATTTCACGGCCCCGCCCATCGGGGCTTGAATAAATAGATTGGCTGCATGACGCTTCCACGCAGAGCTGAAACCGACCGCACACGAGTACTGGTATATCGCTTAGAGGATCTAAGCCTGCCCAGGCAAAGCGGTGCGAGTCGGACCGTCCATGCTTATATTGGTTTCATTGGACGACAGGGTTTGAGATGTCATTTCATCGTATTGTCGGGTAACAGTCCCACAAAATTGGAAGCAACGTTTCCAAAATGACCTATACAGTGTTGACGGGGACGTTAAACCTCAAATCAAACAAATAAAACAAACATGTATATTGGATCCTAGATATATTAATAATAATAATAATTCTGCTTAGAACTTAATGCATATGAATAAAGCCATTCGATAAATTTTAATCTCTCCGGAGAGGGCGGCCCCCGCCCATAGGGGCTTGAAGAAATATATGGGCTGCATGATGCTTCCACGCAGCACTGAATCCAGCCCGCACACCAGTACTGGTAAACCGCTTGGAGGATCTAAGCCTGTCCAGGAACCCCGGTGCGAGGCGGACCGTCCATGCTAATAAACCCTATTGGTTTCATTGGGCGACAGGGCTTGAGACGTCATTTCATCTCAATGTCGGGTCAAAGTCCCACAAAATTGGAAGCAACGTCTCCAAAATGACCTTTACAGTGTTGACGGGGATGTTAAACCTCAAATCAAACAAAAACTCTCCGGAGAGGTAATACAATATACCTTGCGCGCGTGTCCATTTATCTTCAGGCTTCCTGACGGTCAGTAGCCGGTATACAATACACATTACATGTGTCATAAAAAGCGATAATTGTCTTCAGCTTAAATCCCAGTGATTTTCCCCATTGAGTGAGCTGAAAAATATATGGGCACAGAACCGCCAAAGTGATAGGTTCTAACAAGTCCTTTCTACCTATGTGTGTGTGTAAAATCATACTGATTCCTGATTACACGACTGTTTTGAGCTGAAACCGTCCGCACACTAGTACTGGTAAATCGCTCAGAGGATCTAAGCCTGTCCAGGAACCGCGGTGCGAGTCGGCCCGTCCATGCTTATACTCGTAAACCCTATTTGTTATATTGGGCGACAGGGCTTGAGATATCATTTCATGTGCGTGTCGTGTAAAAGTCCAACAAAATCGAAAGCCACGTCTCCAGAATGATCTATACAGTGTTGACGGGGACGTTAAACCTCTAATCAAACAAACAAATAAATGATTAAGCCTCAGTAGCTTGAACTACCCCTAATTCGAACACATTTTCATTGTTCCAAATGTATTCGAGTGTTTTTCTAATTCTTCAATATTTTAGCTATATGATAGTTGGGCGGTATATACTTTCAGATGTGAATGTTTACACAAAGGGTAATGCAAATGTGAGATATAACAATGTTACAACCTACTTTGTCAACGTTTCTTGTACAGACGGATCAAGTAGGGATTCAAGGATTCTTACAGTCGATGTAGATCCGAACACCAAACCTGCGTTTCAGAACTGGGAAGGTATTTTTTCAGAATATTTTTACCTACCGGTATATCTTCCATTTTCCTTCATTAGGCATTGGCTTTGTCTTTATAAGGGCCCTACGTTTTACGAAACCATCACGAAAACATGCCTATATAACAGGCCTAATATTTTTCAGGCATATGTTGGATTTCAGGCTTTTAGGGCTTGATTGTTTTTTTATTTTCTCTTGATTTTAGGCTTTTTTGATTTCGATTTTTCCTCCTATATTCTGTTTAAAATGACTAACACTTATCCTCAGAATAAAATTATTTTGCTACACCCATTTCTGCCTATTCACTAATCAAATTATTTGATATAATGTATTCAAGTCACAAACTACATTACAAACAGTGTAGATCCTGATCAGATGGCTTCTCCAGAAATCAGCTGATCTGGATCTACACTGTTTGCATAGGTAATGGTTGTCATGTACAGCAGGATGATGGTAAAGGCTGCAAAATCAGGTCTTTCAGGTTTTGAAAAGCTTGGTCAGTATGAGGCCTGATATAATTCTGACCCCCTCGAACCTAAAACTAGGGTTACAGGAGTAAACCTTATTTTTCTTATTTCTGCTCTAAAATATAGATTGTGGGTACTCCTTAGAACCGCATCGATGAGGCGGTTCTAACGAGTGCCCACAATCTATACTTTGAGCAGAAATAAGAAATATTTCACAATTTTTCATCTTAAAATTTTCATAGAAGCCTCCGTGGTGTAGTGGCTACGCTACTCGCCCTGTAAACCAAGGATCGCAGGATCGATCCCGGGCTTCTGCAGACTTTGGGATGAGTCTTTAAACCGAGGTCCCGTCTCCGTATGACCTCAGCTGTTGGTTGGACGTAAAAGTGGTACATGTAATGTATTTGTATAGGCGTGTTTCAATAATATATGTTCTGTTTCTTGTAAACAAACTATAAGCAGAAAAAACACGATCATTACTGAAAACAGCCATCTCAATTTATTACACCTCGTTAATATTCTTTAGATATTCCTGAATTCTGATTGGTCGAGAGCATGCCACGCGCAGAAAAGGGGGACAAAAGGCCATATCCCCCTGTAATATTCCCGTGTTCTCGTAATGCATAGTACAAAGAGCCAAAGTTAAAGCTCAAGTAAGTTCGGCCCCCGCCCATTGGGGCTTGAAGAAATAAATGTGTTGCAAGATGCTTCTGAATCTGACCGTACACGAGTACTAATAAACCGCTTAGAGGAGCTAAGCCTGCCCAGGCAAAGAGGTGCGAGTCGGACCGTCCATGCTTATAAACCCTATTGGTTTCATTGGGCGACAAGGCATTTCATCTCAATGTCGGGTAAAAGTCCCACGAAATTGGAACTAACGGCAACGTCTCCAAAATGGCCTTGATAGTGTTGACGGGGACGTTAAACATCAAATCAAATAAAATCGTGGCAATGTAAGTCAGTACACTCTATACAAAGCATATACCTTCACAGGTAAACGTGGTCTAGCACGGCTGTGATATTCTTTGATCATGTTCAGAATCAGACTTAGAATTGTTACTGGTGGCACGTCAAATGGCATTCATACACCAGGACCTGTGATATGGGAAGTTAGTCCTTATCTATCTATCTATCTATCTATCTACCTATCTATCTATCTATCTATCTATCTATCTATCTATCTATCTATCTATCTATCTATCTATCTGTCTGTCTGTCTGTCTGTCTGTCTGTCTGTCTGTCTATCTATCTATCTATCTATCTATCTATCTATCTATCTATCTATCTATCTATCTATCTATCTATCTATCTATCTATCTATATCTATCTATCTATCTATCTATCTATCTATCTATCTATCTATCTATCTCATACTGAGTCGGTCATATTCGGCCATTACCTCAGTTAGGTGGGTGGCTAAATTTAGAATTTAGCATATAAAAAAATCACCACTGGATGAGCCCTTAAAACTATTTACAATCCGAACACAGATGTATCCTAAAATGCATACCTCTGAGTCTCAATCTTATACTGTGCGGGCTTTGAACTCCTCTGCGGTCTTGGCATTCACAGCAGAAGATAAAAGACTATTCCTCTGAGGAATAATTCTAGGGAAGAAAAAGTTTTTCAGGGCATCACTATAGGACTGGTACCCGCGATACTGTGTGTTATTTGCTCTTGATGCCCTTGTCCGGGTTGACACTGTTGCAGGGGTCAAGTACCTATCCTTGTTAATTGATACTGTACCAGAATGTATCTTGTAGAAGAAGGTTAAGGAGGACTGCTCACGACGGGTCTCCAGGGATGGCCACTCTAGCTCATCAAGCATGTCATCGACGCTACTTCTATTTCGCCATCGTCTGCAGGTCCATCGAGCAGCTGTCCTCTGCACCTTCTCCACCTGCTGAAACTAAGTTATAACATAGAGAAAAACTTAGCTACACTATCCTCTGCACCTTCAGCAATGGATATGATCGAATCGGGAAGGGCATTCATATTTCTAATGGTTCGGGGGAGGAACGATTCTTCATAGATGTCAGTTCTTGCCTACTGCAAGAACTGACATCTATGAAGAATCGTTCCTCCCCCGAACGTCTGAAACGCCAGTGAATGATGATTTCTACAGTGCCTAGCGTGGGGAACAAGGTCAACGGTTGGAATGCTGGCAGCAACCTTCAGACCTTTGTATAAGAGTATGAGCCTTTTGTTCTCGCGTTGTAGAGTTTTATTTACGAGCTCATAGACTTAATATAGCGTCACGAAAGGTGTATATACAAGAAGTTCCGACATTCATGACAACGGAATATGGCAGTGATCAAGAAACTTATTCTCCACACATTCCCTTTTTATACGGCCGTTCGAAAAAAACGGTCGTATTATGTTATGCCCCACCCCCGGCGTCCGTCCCTCCGTCCGTCTGTCGGCACCAACGAAACGACATTTAGGGATGCAAAAAATTTGGACAGTTTGACACTTAGGTATATATTCGTGAGTCCAAATGGACTTTATTCCGTAATTTTGGTATTTAAGTGGCAAAAATTCGCTCTTAGGTGGCTTGCCGCTTAAGAGAATTTGCCCCTTAAGTAGTCAATATGCCGACGCCTAGCCACTTAAGTATCCATTCGTAGAGACGTACATCCGTCTGTCCGTCCGTCTGTAAACTTTTCGTTTCCGGATAACTCCTCCTACAGTTTATGTCCGATCAAGCTGAAACTGCATACATAGTTAGACCATGATCTGGGGCAGTGCATACTATTTCGAGGTTGCATCCCACCAAGTAATAATAGAGTTATGCCCCTTTGATTTTTTTTGTAAACTTTTCGTTTCCGGATAACTCCTGCTACAGTTTACATGCGATCAAATTGAAACTTCATACATAGTTAGACCATGTTGTGGGGCAGCGCATATTGTTTCGAGATTACGGTCCACCAAATAATAATAGAGTTATGCCCCTTTGAAATTTTTGGTAAAGTTTTCGTTTCCGAATAACTCCTCCTACATTTTACATCCGATCAAGCTGAAACTTCATCCATAGTTAGAGCATGATGTGGGGCAGAGCATATTGTTTCGAGGTTATGGTTCTCCAAATAATAATAGAATTATGCCGCTATGGAATTTTTTTGTAAACTTTTCGCTTCCGGATAACTCCTCCTATAGTTTACATCCGATCAAGCTGAAACTTCATCCATAGTTAGACCATGGTGTGAGGCAGCGCATATTTTTTCGAGGTTATGGTCCACCAAATAATAATAGAGTTATGCCCCTTTGAAATGTTTTGTAAACTTTTCGTTTCCGGATGACTTCTCCTACATTTTACATCCAATTTAGCTGAAACTTCATATATAATTAGACCATGCTGTGGGGCAGGGCATATTGTTTCGAGGTTATGGTCCACCAAATAATAATAGAGTTATGCCCCTTTGAAATTCTGTACATCCGCAACTATTATTGACATTTATGCCTTTGGCGCAAAGGATTAAGCCTTTTACTGTGCGCTGACCTTCTCGGCTTACCTGTACAGAATCTCTTGTTGGAAATAGCAGGGGCTTTAATGGAAAACAATTTTTAAACAAATATAACTTTTTTATATTTCAATTTGATAAAGATGTTCCGATTTAATTTTATGGTCCGTTTAAATTCCTTCAAAATGATATCAAATAAGTGGAACTTTTATTTAATTAGCTGCCGGCATTTTTATTTTCAAATTAATAGCCTATAATCCTTACTTGAAGCATACAAATCTGTGGAAAAACAACGGCAGTAACCGACTTTAACGGTTAAAATCTACACTTTTTGTTAATATTGCAAAAAAACGCCCGTATCAGACGCAATGTGTATACAATATTGTGCATTTTGATAGCAATTACAATATTTCAAAATAATATTTAATAACGGCATTTTGCGATTAAATTTGGTGCTTATTCAGAAAAAGCTTTATCGTCTACACACGCGTGTAATCCCAAAGCGGGTCAGTTTCAATCGACTGTAAAATCAACACAACTTCGTCTGGGCATCTCCTACGAATGTAAATTAATCTAAGAATGCGGTGTCTGATCTGCATCTTAATTATTTATTTATTTATTTATTTATTTATTTATTCACGTATTTTTTTTATTTTCATGACCTGATTAGATTTTTGCGCATTCTTTATACTTACTACGCAAAGTTAAATAAACATTGCTAGTAATAAGATTTATGATTACATTTGTTTGTTTTGTATGTTTGTATGATTACAGCTGAAAGAAAGAAAGAAAGAAAAAAAAAAAGAAAGAAAGAAAGAAAGAAAGAAAGAAAGAAAGAAACCCATGTGAATTTGTCACGAAATTTCTAAAAAAATTATATAACTTGGTTATAATATATATCTTATTCCAATTACTCAGATACAGGCTAATCTGACATTTCGTTGTTCGCACATTGTTTTGTTGGAATACCAGAGGAATGTTTATTTTATTTTTATTTATTTTTTATTTTTCAAACATGCGTTTGATTATTTAAATGCTATTGTGAATTCGGTCTGGTAAATAAAAAAAAAAATAATAAAAAATAACCGTAAAGATGCCATTTATGCCTATGTTAATTGTTTTGTATTCATTATTATCATCTTGGTTGTAATGAAAACCTAATTAAAAACTGCTTTATTTAGAGAAAACTTGGGTTTACTGTGGTAGTCATTTTTTTTTTTCACTTCTTCTCCAAAACATAGGTTGTGGGTACTCGTTAGAGCCACCTCAATGAGGCGGTTATAACTATGTTTCAAGTATTGATGAGTTTACTTTGACCGATTAACTGTTTTTGAGATATCAAAAATGCACTATGCCGCACGGTATGTGTATATTTTATTATTATTATTATTTTTATTATTATTCTATTCATTTATGTGTAATCAAATGATTATTAGAAATTTTTCTTTTTTTATTAAAAATTAATTATTTATTTATTTCAACTGTTAAGTGATTTAAGATGAGGTGTGTACCCTTTTTCTGGTGTTCTCTCCACGATGCTGCGAAAAAGAATATGCATGTAAACCAAACTTTATATAAAACAGTCGGGTTATCCGGAATCAGTATGATTTTACACAAAATATAGGTAGAAAGTACTTGTAAGAACCACATCAATTTGGCGGTTCTGTGCCCATATATTTTCAGCTCACTCAGTGGGGGGGGGGGGAGTGTGGTTGGGGGGGAGTGTGGTTGGGGGAGGGGGAGAAACATCTCGGGTATTTAAGCTGAAGACAATTATCGCTTTTTATGACACGTGATGTGTATTGTGTACCGGCTACTGACCATCAGGAAGCCTGAAGATTAATGGACACGCGCGCAATGTTTATTGTATTTCCTTTCCGTATAGATTAACTTTATTCATATGCATTAAGTCCTAAGCAGAATAGGTATTATTTAGATAATGAGAATATATTATTATTATTATTATTATTATTATTATTATTATTATTATTATTATTATTATATCTTGGATCCAATATACATGTTTGATTTGTTTGTTTGATTTGAGGTTTAACGTCCATGTCAACACAGTATAGGACTAAGGTCATTTTGAAGACGTTGCTTCCAATTTTGTGGGACTTTTACCCGACAATGAGATGCAATGACATCTCAAACCCTGTCGCCCAATGAAACCAATAGGGTTTATAAGCATGGACTCCTACCGCTTTGCCTGGGCAGGCTTAGATCCTCTAAGCGGTCTACCAGTACTAGTGTGCGGTCGGTTTCAGCTCTGCGTGGAAGCATCATGCAGTCAATCTATTTCTTCAAGCCCCGATGGGCGGGGACCGTGAATTATACATGTATACTTGGTCCAAGTTACGAGAATACATCCGTTTGACACAGTACCTTCTTATAGGTTGTTGGTTATTGCTAGAACTGTTGTTTTTAAATTTATTTTAATTGCTTCAACACACAAATACCTATTATCCAAGATTTGCAAGAACCGGCCTATAGAGTACCCACAACCTATGTCTTGTACAGAAGAAAAGGTTTGGGATGATTGCTGGAAACATTTCATTGATAACATACGTCTTTATTTATCCCCATCAACACTGTATAGGTCATTTTGGAGACGTTGCTTCCAATTTTGTGGGACTTTCACCCGACGTTGAGAGGAAATGACATCTCAAGCCCTGCCACCCAATTACACTAATAGGGTTTATATGCATGAACGATCCAACTCGCATAGATAGATAGATAGATAGATAGATAGATAGATAGATAGATAGATAGATAGATAGATAGATAGATAGATAGATAGATAGATAGATAGATAGATAGATAGATAGATAGATAGATAGATAGATTAAACTGACATGAAACTCAGTAATATGTCTAGGAAAACCGTTGACTTTCTAAATCTTCAGAAACGCATTGTCTATATTCTGTAATTTTTGCGTACAACTCGATATGACAAAAATATCTATGGCTGCGGCGTAAAACAAAGTAAATAAAAAAATATTGTAAATAAATATATTATCTAAATGCACGGTCAGTAGAGTCGATTGGTTCTAACTAGTACCCACAACCTATATCTTGGTGCAGAAATAAAGAAAATAATGTATACCCACTTTTCTCTATATAAAGTGGGGGTTAGAGGGTTTTCATTACACGGACTTGCTATCGTGATGATAAAACGGTGATTCTTTTTAGCAAGAAGCGTAATCTCGGATGAGACCAGAAGTCTTAATTGTTCATTTTATCTGAAATATTTTTTTTACCGTCCCCAGGTTTATGATATTACTTTTTTAAATACAACTGCAGGTCAAGTTGCCACTTACTGGTCTAGTGACTACTATTGGTACAAAGATTAACGGCGCGCGTCACAATACTTGGTGATAATTCGATTATCGACAGGTAGTCGGAAGTGTGCTTACTCAATGTATTGATCGATTAACAATCCATCATAAACGATTATATTGACGTGCGTCGTTTACCTGAGCAGAAAGAAAGAGCGTATATGATGAAGTTATCGTCATTTAAAAAAGAAAGAAAGATTTACTCGTTTAGCACGAACAAAATAAGGAAGAGAAACATATAAACTAGCTAAGAGACATTGGCGGCACAGGCCGCCACAAATACTTCTTCTCGGGGGGAAAGGGAATAATATAGTATTCTTATTGCTTGTTTAAAACAGAGATTGTTGGACCTCATTAGAATCGCCTCGACGAGGCGGTCTTACGAGTGCTCAAACTCTGTGCTATCAGCATAAATGAGAATATAACAATATTTCATGTGTATTTTCAAATAAATAAATAAAGGAAGAAAAAAAAAGGAAGATGAATATTATTTGTGAACAACTGAAAACTTGAAGTTGCTTATCTTTACTCCTTTCACACAATGATGGCATGATAAATATACTATTAAAGGCTTACTGAGTCACTAAGAAGCAACTGAGACTAGATAGATAGATAGATAGATAGATAGATAGATAGATAGATAGATAGATAGATAGATAGATAGATAGATAGATAGATAGATAGATAGATAGATAGATAGATGGATGGATGGATGGATGGATGGATGGATGGATGGATGGAAGGAAGGAAGGAAGGAAGGAAGGAAGGAAGGAAGGAAGGAAGGAAGGAAGGAAGGAAGAAAGGAAAAAAGAAAGAAAGATAATCGACAATTATTGTGTCAAGACAGATTTATCCGCATTAAAATCAGTAAGATTATCTCCTTTGCATTTCTATGCTTACAATTCAGACTCAAGGTTCTCGTCTCAACGGATACATTACGAAATCACGCCTATATAAATACATTGTAAATTTAAAAATCAAACAATGAAAATTTTCAGATGAAAACTTGTGGTATTTTTCATATTTCTGCTCAAAACATAGATTGTGGGTGCTCGTAAGAACCGCCTCGCCTAGGCGGTTCTGTCGAGTGCCCAAAATCTATGTTTTTGAGCAGAAATAAGAAAAATATTACAAGTTTTCATCTTTTTTTTTTTCGGTGGTAACGTTTTGAATGCATTTGTATAGGCGTGTTTTCGTAATGTATTTTGCAGATATGTAAGTGATTGGTCCCTTTTGATAAATCGGCCAATTTGTTGTTTGTTATTGTCAGCATTTTGAACATATTCCTTTACATTAACAATCAATAACGGCCCCGCCCTTCGGGGCTTGAAGAAATAGATGGGCTGCATGATGCAATTACACGCAGAGCTGAAACCGACTGCACACGAGTACTGGTTAACCGCTCAGAGGAACTAAGCCGGTGCGAGTTGGAACGTCCATGCTTATAAACCCTATTGGTTTCACTAGGCGGCAGGGCTTGAGATGTCAGTTCATCTCAATGTCGGGTAAAAGTCACACAAAATGGGAAGCAACGTCTCCAAAATGACCTATACAGTGTTGAGGGGGACGTTAAACTTCGAATCAAACAAACAAACTAACAATCAATGAACCTTTCTTTCCAGAATAAATATTTGATGCTTGAATTTGCAGTATGTTATTATAGATAATTAAAATGGTTACAGGTAAATAAAGAGTAATTAAAACCTAATTCTTCGTTTTATATTTTTGATTAGTCACAATTAATTTCAAACAGTGTAAGTAAGCATTACCTAACATGGATATGTTACAATATTGAATAATCATTGCGACCATTATGATAACACATTCATGTGAAATAATGCATTCTTTAGGTTGCAGAAAACGGTTATTAAAACAAATGTGTCATAGTTTATTACTTCTTTAAATATAGGTTGTGGATCTTGTTAGAACTGCCTCGCTTCTGACGAATACCCACAACATATGTTTGGAACGAAAGTAATAGAAAAATATACATGTATGTTCCAGCAAACCACAGTTTTCTCTATATAAAGTTGGATTTAGAAGGGTAGTTCATCAGTGACATGGACTTGTTAACATTATAATGATAGTCAAGCAGATTTCAGTACATTTTGGACGGGAAAGCCCAAACATGGACACTTATTCTGGAAACAGTGCATGCTCAGTTCAGACGTCGAGCTTAGATCATGGCCTTTGCTGTCAACCCATTACGGCCTCCGCCCAACGGGGCTTGAAGGAATAGATCGGGCTGCATGATGCTTCCAAGCAGAGCTGAAACTGACTGTACAGCACATGAGTACTAGTAAACTGCATGGGGGCTCTAAGCCTGCCCATGAAAAGTGGTGCGAGTTGGACCGTCCATGCAGATAAACCCTACTGGTTTCATAGGGTGGCAGGGCTTGAGATGTCATCTCAGTGCCGGTTAAAAGTCCCTCAAAATTGGAAGCAACGTCCGCAAAATGACCTATACAGTGTTGACGGGGACGGTAAACCTCTAATCAAACAAAACTGTCAACCCATTTAGAAAACATATCCTTGTGACAATGTTTTCTTTCTTATCTTCGAAATGTTAATTTATATCTAAAAAAACACGTTATTTTTATGGTGAAAAATACAATGTCTTGGTGCGGATAATACACATTGTAACCCCTCTAAACCTCTCTCTTCTGTAATGTAAAGTGGGGTTTACAGGGGGGTTTATTACATGGACTTATGAACATGTTGCTTTACTAAACAATGTAATTTTAAATAATGCAATCTGACGTCCATTAACTATTAATGTTTTTTTTTTTTTTTTTTTTTTTTTTTAAATAATGTGGAATATCACATTCCAGAAAAAAATGGATTTATGAGAACCGATTATATTTTAAGTACAAAAAGGCTCAATTTTAACCGTTTGACAAAACGAGAATTTTTCTCGCTTAAAGTACCAAAACACGCAGATCAAAATTAACTAGACGTATCTATCGTTCAATATCCCCCGGGGTCATTTTCACACACGGCCGGATTAAAACACAATACTGATTACACGACAGGTACACGAATAGGTATCTATCGTAGGCCTCAGTCAAAGGGAGATAACCCAATATTGACTTTCTGTGCGACTGTCACGGTTGAAAGTCATCGGGCTAATGTCAGATATAGTTGGCCATGAACATTTTGTTTTCGGATAACGCCTCCTACATTTTAGATCCGATGATGTTGAAACTTTACATACAGTAAGACCATGATATGGAACAGTGCATATTATTCTGAGGCTACGGTCTGCCAAATATGACCAGAGTTATACCCCTTTAACAGATTTTTCTAAACACTCCCTTTCCGGATAACCCATCTTACATTTTACATCTGATGAAGCTGAAACTATACATATAGTAAGACAATGATGTGGAACAGTGCATATTATTTTTAGTTTTAGGTTACAGTCACCCAGATATTACCAGAGTTATTCCCCTTTCACATATTTTTCTAAACATATTTTGTTTCCGGATAATGCCTCCCACATTTTACATCTTATGAAGCTGAAACTTTACGTATAGTTAGACTATGGCGTGGAGCAGCGCATATTATTTCAAGGTTACAGTCCACAATTTATTGCCCGAGTTATGGCTATATTATTTTGAGGTTATGTCCACCAAATTTACCGACCATGAAAATTTGTTGGAGACAGGTAGTTTGAGCCATTTAGGGTTATTAATAGTGCCAGGTAAGAATGTATGGAGCACATATTGTTCCTTGGTTACGTTCCACAAATCCAACCTTGTACAACAGTCAGTATATATATGCCCCATCTTCTAATTGCCACGGGCGTATAAAGTCCCGCTTGCGGAGGTCTGCTTTGGTTAACTGAAGCAAACGGATTTTTTTGTAAACCCTTAACCCGTTTTGTACAGGAACTCCCAAAACGGGTAGTCGGCAAACAGTGCTGGCCCAGATCCAGCGTCTAATCAGGGCCTACTCTGTTTGCAAAACATTCAGCCAGTTTCCAAATAGAATTTGAAGTAAACACCACCCGACACCCCTAAATTTTGAAATGGACTCCTCCTATATTTAAGGAGAAAGATTCCATTTGGTATAAAAAAGGTTAATCACGGTGTGCAGATGGGCGTATCAGTGACATCAACGATGGCTACGCCGGATAACAACAGTTATATTCTTACGCCTTTGACTTACATGAGCTTTTGTTTGTCTGTTTGTTTGATTTGATGTTTAACGTCCCCATCAACACTGTATATGTCATTTTGGAGACATTGCTTCCAATTTTGTGGGACTTTTACCCAAAATTGAGATGAAATGACATCTCAAGCCCTGTCGCCTCATGAAACAAATAGGGTTTGTAAGCATGGGCGCTCCGACTCGCACCGCTTTGCCTTGGTAGGCTTGGATCCTCTAAACTGTTTACCAGTAGTCGTATGCGGTCGGTTTCAGCTCTGTGTGGAAGAATCATGCAGCCCATCTATTTCTTCAAGCCCCGACGGGCGGGGGCCGAACTTACTTGAGCTACAACTTTGGCTCTTTGTACTAGGCATTACGAAACACGCCTATACAAATACATTGTAAACTTTACTGTCGAAAAACGAAAATTTTCAGATGAAAAATTGTGATTTTCTCTTATTACTGCTCAAAATATAGATTGTGGGTACTCGTTAGAACCGCCTGGATTGTGGGTACTCGTTAGAACCGCCTCATCGAGGCGGTTCTAACGAGTACCCACAATCTATATTTTTGAGCAGAAAAATGATAATAAATATATGGTTAACCCCTGTAATCCCCAGTTTTACTGTATAAAAGTTGCGTTCAATGGGGTCAAAATTATATAGGCATGTTTTCGTGATGTAAATTATCACGGATATACATCTTATCTTACCATTTCCTTCGGCGGCCCCGCCCATCGGGGCTTGAAGAAATAGATGGGCTGCATGAAGCTTCAACGCAGATCTGAAACCAACCCACACTCGGGTACTTAGAGGATCAAAGCCTGCCCAGGCAAATCGGTGCGAGCGGACCGTCAATGCTTATACACCCTATTGGTTTCATAGGGCGACAGGGCTTGAGATGTCTTTTCATCTCAGTGTCGGGTAAAAGCCTCACAAAAATGGAAGCAACGTCTCCAAAATTTCCTTTACAGTGTTGACGGGGACGTTAAACCTCAAATCAAACAAACGAACAAAACCATTTCCTTCACCTGAGGCCTCCGTGGTATGGTGGTTATGCTACTCGCCTTGAAAACCAGGCCAGGGGTCGCAAGGTCGATCCAGGGCTTCCCCAGACTTTCCGATGCGTCTTTAAACCGAGGTCCCGTCTCCGTTTGACCTAAGCTGTTGGTGAGACGAAAAACTCAAACACTCACCATTTCCTTCAGAATGACAACAGCAGTTATTGTCTCCCTTGTCTTGTTTTGTCACCTTTGCTTAGCTGGTTTTGTTTGTTTGTGTCGCGGGTTTTGTGTCGAGGTTTTACTTCCCCGTCAGCACCATTTAGGCCATTTTGGAGACTTTGCTCCCGATTTTGTGGGACTTTTACCCGACATGATGAAATGACATCTCATGCCCTCATTGAGGCGGTTCTAACGAGTACCCACAACCTATGTCTTGGAGCAGAAATAAAGAAAATAATGTATATCCCCATAATCTCCACTTTTCTCTATATAAAATGGGTTTTAGAGGGGTATTCATTACACTTGTTTACATGATTGACTGTATAAACTATATTTTGTTTCAGCTACAAAGACTATTATTGCTTCCGACTTTGTGGGAAAGTAACTGTCCTTTTGGCTTTCCGCTATTGGTGTTTCCATTAGGTCTTTTGTTTCATGTTTGTGCTTCTTTCCCTTTGGTGTCTCTGATGGGAGCTGTGGGATTGTATCGATTCCTGATCATTGCTTTCACTTCTATTTTCTATATAAAGTGGGTTTTAGAGGTGTTTTCATTAAACTTGTTTACATGATGGACTGAATAAACTATATTTTGTTTCAGCTACAAAGACATTTATTGCTTCTGACTCTATATAAAGTTGGTTTTAGTGGGGTATTCATTACACTTGTTTACATGATGGACTGAATAACCTATATTTTGTTTCAGCTACAAAGACTATTATTGCTTCCGGCACCAAATCCGGTGACGTAGTGTATACAGCTACTGTAATTGATCCTGAAGATGACGTAGATATCACCATGGTGTCATGTGACCCTTCCTCATGTCCATTTACGGCCAACAATGTAGATGGCAATAAAGGTAAGCTATACACAGTAATCATAGGTCGAGACAAAGTGGATAAGTTCGGGATATATTTTTGGGTCGATTTTTTTGTTCATCGACCCAAAGTTACTAAGTCAAAAAGTTAAGCATAAAAGTTACTTCACTGATTTGATGGGAATTTAGACGGCACCCACCCATCGGGGTTTGAAGAAAAAGATGGGCTGCATGATGCTTCCACGCAGAGCTGAAATCGACCCGCTTACGAGTACTGGTAAACCGCTTAGAGTCTAAGCCTGTCCAGGCAAAGGGGTGCTTGTCGGACCGTCCATGCTTATAAACCCTATTTGTTTCATTGGGCGACAGGGCTTGAGATGTCGTTTAATCTCAATGTCGGGTAAAAGTCCAACAAAATTGAAAGCAACGTCTCCAAATTACCTATACAGTGTTAACAGGAACGTTAAACCTAAAATCAATAAAAACTAGATGGCCAAAGCCTTTGATATTTTGGACATCACATCGTTTAGTGGACCTCAAACAGGTTGTTGAAATTATAGTCTACGGGCCAGTAATTGCCCTCATGTTATAGAAACCTTGAAAATCTTATTGTCAGAAACCAGAAGACTCAGACCTTTGATATTAAATAGAAAGCTTCGTGCAGTGGACCTCTGCCAGGATTGTTTCAGTTATAGCCCTGGGGACTTGTGGCCTTCATGGTTTCCGTAGGCTTATTTAGCGAAAACATTTGTGTTAAACCAAAATCCACAGGCCTTTGACGTTTGATTCACAACTTTGTCTAGTAGACCTCTACCGAGATTGTTCAAATGACCATGCCCAGGGGCCAACATGATTTACACAGACCAATAAATGGAAAACCTTCAAAGGTCTTTGAAACAGGAAGGGTCAGGCATTTGACATTTGGCTTCAACTGGTAGTACTTTGCCGGCTTCGTTCAAATTAAAGCCCTGGGGAAAAATGTTGGCCCCACAAATTATTTGTCTAAATCGCGATGGAAATAAAGGCGAGGATTGTGGCCACGTAAAATTGATTTAAGCGCGCCAGTGGAATCGGTTCACTGACAGTTCCAAGGCCGTTCTTCTGTCGCGGTATGCTTTTGTTATGGTTTGTCTTTAAATGTGAGTATCGCTAATATTATTTTGTTTTGAATAGCCAATCGGCCATTTTGTGGGAAAGTAACTGTCCTTTTGGCTTTCCGCTATTTATGTTTCCATTACGGTCTAGTTGTTTCATGTATCTGCTTCTTTCTTGCACACCAGACAAGGAAATCCGCGATTTTACCCTGGGATAGAAATTTATGTTCTGACCCTGGTGTTCCGACCCCAAATCGAATATAATCGCGTGTTTGATAAATGCACTGGTTGATTACGACCTTGTGTGCGCCGTCGTTAAGGTTGACGTCATGCATGATCCGTGACGTCACTAAACATTCCTGCAGTGTCAACACAATATGGCGGACGTTGGTAACCGAAGTGACCGCAGCATTACAAATCCGCGCTAAGAAACGGAAGGTATGCAAGAAAAAGAATCCAATATGGGTGTGAGGGGTGGATAGAAAAATCCGTCCCTCGGGATCACTGTCCGGCATCACTCGGCAAGCCTCGTGATGCCGGACAGTGACCCTCGGGACGGATTTTTCCATCCACCCCTCACACCCATATAAGATTCTTATATTCCCGTTGGTGTCTCTGATGAGAGCTGTGGTTTAATTGTAGCGATCCCTTAACCAAGCCTTCACTTCTATTTTATGCTGATGACAAGGTCAAAACATAGAGGATCTTACATGAGTGTTCATGTTTTATTGAATTTATTAAACGAGTTGAGGAAAAGGGATAAAATGCGAGGCTTTGCCGAGCATTTTATCCCTTTTCCTCAACGAGTTTAATAAATTCAATAATACATGAGCACAAATGCAAGATTCTGTTTATCATATGACATTTAAAACTCATTTTATTCACGATTGTTTAACAAAAATGTCAATATTCCACCATTAGTTAACGCGACGTCGTTAAGGACGTCGTACATGTAACGTTACGGGACGTATCTAGCTAATTTGCATATTTAATCCACTAGTGGATTATCGAAAATAATACATGGCGTTATTACACTCTCAGACGCGACGTCATATGATAAAGGCATTTTCAGCATTCAAGGGGACGAAACTGTATCAGAGATAGGCAGACATCACCAGTTTTCGAACTTATCCAAAATTTCAGTCACAACATACTTATACGCTAATGTCAGGAAGTCTCGATAAAACTAAATGCCTTATCGAGATGACATGGTACAAAATAGGCATTTTCAGCAAAATGGGGACATAACGCCACGAGTAATGTGCCCCCAATATTAGTGTGCAAATATTGTTTTTTCATTCAAGCTTTCATCCCTAACTTACTTATATGTAAGTTTCAGGAAGATCCTTTTAAAAAGGAGGGGCTTATGATGCTGACAATGTCAGCAATTGGCATTATGATGATGACATGTCAAAAATGGAGATCATCAGCAATCAAAGGAACATAACTCTATGATAGACTGGCCCACCTCGCAAGTTTTCAAACTCAACTGAACTGTTATCTCCAACCTATTTAAATGCTAGCTTCAAGAAGATCCCATTAAAGCTGAAGGACTTGTGGTGACGACAGGGTCCGAAATGGGCATCTACAGCAAAGAATGGGGGCATAACTCTATGATAGATAGACCAACCTCACCACTTTTCCAACTCATCTGAGCTTTTATCCCTGACTTGCTTATAAAACCTGAAGGGGTTACGTTTATGACTAGGTCAAAATAGGCATTTTCTGCAAGCAACGGTTAATGCTATGAAAATACGCCGACCTCACCAGTTTTCGAACGCCGACCTCGCTGGTTTTCGAACGCTTCCAAGCTTTAATCCCTCACCTGTTGACATGTAAGTTTCAAGAAGATCCGATAAAAACCGAAGAATCTACGGTGATGATAAGGTCAAAAATAGGCATTTTCAGCAATCAAAATAACATATAGGCTGCCCTCGCCAATTTTCAAACTCATTTCTAGCGTTTATCCCTGACTTACTCAAATATAAGTTGCATGGACATTTTGATCAAAACTGAAGGGGCTACAGTGATGACAATGTCAAAAACAGACATTTTCTGCAATTAAGGGGAAGTAACTCACTGACCATTCAAAGGCGGTTCTTCTGTCGCGGTTTATTTTTGTTATGGTTTGTCTTTGAGTGTGTGTGTGTTGCTTATATTATTTTGTTTTGGATAGCCAATTGGACATTTTGTTGGACAGTAACTGTCCTTTTGGCTTTCCGCTGTTGATGTTTCTGTTGGGGTCTGGTTGTTTCATGTTTGTGCTTCTTTCCCTTTGGTGTCTCTGATAGGAGCTGTGAGTTCATTGCATTACGAAAACACGCCTTTACAAATACATTGTAAATTTCACCACCAAAAAATGAAAATTTTCAGATGAAAAATGTCGATAGTTTTCTTGTTTCTGCACAAAAAAACATAGATTGTGGGTACTCGTTAGAACCAAGTAATGTATTACCCTGCAAACCCCAATTTTACTATATAGAAGTGGGGTTTAAGAGGGTCAAATTTATATAGGCGTGTTTTCGTGATGGTATCGATTCCTGATCGGCAGACCTCACCATTTTTTTTTTAAATCAGTCGAGGTTTGATCCCTTATTTACTTACATGTAAGTTTAAAAAAGGTCCGATGAAAGCTGAATGGGCTACGATGATGGCAAGGTCAAAAATAGGCATTTTCAGCAATCAAGGAGACGTAATTCTACGATAGATTAGCCGACCTTGCCAATTTTAGAACTCATCCGAGCTTTTTTCCCTGACATACTTACATATAACTTTCAACTTGATCAGATAAAAATTGAATGGGGGCTACGATGATGACAATGTCGAAAATGGGCATTTTCAGCAAAGCAGGGACGTTACTCTAGGACAGACAGACAGGCCGTCATCACCAATTTTCGAACCCATTCAAGCTTTTATCGACGACTTACTTGTATGTATGTTTTAGGCAGGAACGATCAAAACTTAAAGAGCTAGGGTGATGACAAGGTCAAACATAGGCATTTTCAGCAATCAAGGGGACGTAACTCCACCATAGATAGACAGACCTTGCCAGTTTTCAAACTCATCCGAGGTTTTATCCCTGACATGCATGCATGTAACTTTCAAGGTCGTCTGATACAAACTGAAGGGGCTACGGTGATGACAAGGTCGAAAATAGGCAATGTCAGCAAAGAAGGGGGCTTAGCTCTATGACAGACAAGCCGACATCACCAGTTTTCGAAGTCTGTCAAGCTTTTATGCCTGATTTACTTGTATGTAAGTTTAAGGCAGATACGATCAAAACTGAAGCGATTACGGAGATGACAAGGTCAATAATAGGCATTTTCAGCGATCAATGGGACGTAACTCTACAATTAACGGGCCGACCTTGGCAGTTTTCAAACTCACCCGAGCCTTTATCCCCGGCCTACTAATGTGTAAGTTTCAGAAAGGTCCAATTTAAATCTAAAGGCGCTACGGTGATGACAAGGACTTTCCCATTTTAAGTCTATCGAAAACATTGTGGTTGCCACAACAACCAAAGTTTTCATTCAATCTCGATAAAAAGCTAATGTCATCTATGTCCCACCAGAGGCATACTACAGATAAGAGATCAGTCTGCAGTTGGAGTATAGTATGGAGAATAGTAGGCTACAGAGATATAACTGGTCAAATATGTGGACGGACGACGGATAGGCGATGGGTGGACTACCATCCTATAAGCTCCCCTGGAGCCTTCGGCCCAGTTGAACTAAAAAAAATCCTTCTTGTCTAAAACAAGAATGCCCTTGCCTTTGATATTTGGTACATAGCTTCTAGGGATTTCAAATAAGATTGTTTAAATTATGGCTCTGGGAACAAAAATGGCACTGCCCTTGGGCAAAAATTGCTTTACGCAGACTTAAATAGGGAGAACATTAAAAACCTTCTCTTCTAAAACCAGAAGGACCTGGCATTTGATTTTGATTTGCAGCTTTGTCTTTTTCCGCTATTGATGTTTCCATTAGGGTCTGTTGTTTCATGTTTGTGTTTCATTCCTTTTGGTGTCTCTGATGGGAGCTGTGAGCTAATTGTATCGATTCCTGGTCATTGCCTCCACTTCTTTTTTGTCTAGTGGACCTCTACCAAGATTGTTCAAATGATAGCGCTTGGGTCAAACATGGTCTCGTCCAAGGGCTCACTTATTTTACAAAGACTAGTATATGGAAAACTTAAAACATCTTGTCTGTAACCAGAAACCCTGGGACCTTTGATATTTGGAACATAGCTACGTCTGGTGGACCTCTTCCAAGAATGTACAAATAATCACCCTGGAGCTAAATTCTTGAACATCAACACTACGAGAACACGCCTATATAATTTTGACCCCCTCATACCCCACTTTTATATAGTAAAACTGGGGTTTAAAGTGGTATCATTATTTTTCTTATTTCTGCTCAAAAACATAGATTGTTGGCACTCGATAGAACCGTTTCGTCGAGGCGGTTCTATCGAGTCCTCCTCGCAATCTATGTTTTGAGCAGAAATAAGAAAAATATCACAATTTTTCATCTCACAATTTTTATTTTTTTTTGCCAAAAAAGAATGGCAATATATTTGTATAGGCGTGTTTTCGTAATGTTTTTACCAAGTCTTAAAGCAATCTTCCTTCTGAAACTTCAATATTAAGTAGTAAATCTCTTAGCGCAGGTGAGCGATATAGGAACAACATTGTCCTCTTGATATAAGCATATTATTTGCAGGTTGTAAACTTCAGGTGTGTAAGAATTAGATATCTGTAGAAATGTATTCGGAGAATGCATTAACGTTGTGCAAACTGGGAAGGCCCTGATCAGATGCCTATGAACGTCTGGTCAAGGCATCTACTGTTAGCCAATGTCTTGCCTTGGGATTTGCTGTCTAAATACGTAAACATTGCTGTCATTAACCTATATACATTTACCTGTTTTTTTCATTGTAGGAGTTATATCTGCCACGGAAGACCTGACTTTGCATCAAGTGTCACCGTATACTATCCGACTAGCTGCAGACGACTCCTTCAACATTGTGACGTCAGCCACGCTGACCATAATCATTGACGGTATGGTGACAGAAGCAATATTATTCATTATATTTGGGAATTTAAGAGATTTACTCAGTCCAACACAAAATGTGAAATTCTTTGTTTAGTCACGATATGATCACCTTTATGTTGTAACCTTTCAAATAGCAAAGGGACCTTTAATCTTATTGTTTGCACAGAATCTGGTTTCACGGAATTAATTTTGTCTTCCCATATCCATCACGTTATTAAGTCCGCGTAATGAGCACCCCTCTGAACCCACTTTATATAGAGAAATTCTTTACATCAGATACAAAACTAAAAAAGTATACCATATTTTGGTCTTGTCAAACTATTTGTGACGCTTTATTATCTTATCTTTTAGCCAATATTTATATTAGATTTTGAACAAAGTTACATAGAAAAATCGTAGGTTTTCCAATGGGTAGAAACTGTGCTCCCCATGTAGCTGATTTATTTTTGTTTTGTTATGAACGAGATTTCATGATGTCCCTATCTGGTCAAAGACAAGTTGACATTATTGAAGCTTTTAACCCTAGCTCAAGATATTTAGATGATCTTTTAAATATTGACAACTCTTATTTTGAAAGAATGGTCAATCGAATTTATCCATCTGAGCCGCAGTTAAACAAAGCCAATAATTCTGATATCGAAGCCCCGTTTTTGGATTTGCAATGGTTTTGTTTCAACTAAAAGTCATGATAAGCGCGATGATTTTGGTTTCAATATAGTTAACTTCCCATTTTTAGATGGTGATATTCCATGTTTGCCATCTCACGGTGTTTATATTTCGCAGCCTATTCACTTCGCAATAGTGTCAAATCATGTCGCTGATTATAAGACTCGTAATAAAAGTTTAAATGCTAAACTGCTACATTAGGGATAGTGATATCATAAACTTCGGAAAGCATTTTCTAAGTTTTATCGCCGACACTATCAATTAATTTCTCATTTTAATGTTGGATTAAATAGACTTTTTTGCAGGGAATGTCACAGCCTGAGTTTTTTGGCGACATTATATGTAAATTAAGACAAATTAAAGGCAAACCTAACTTTTCGGAACAATTTCAGAATATTATTAAACGTTACAAACGATTTGGATATAATATAATTTCTATTCAACAGTCTATTTGCATTGTGTTTGGCCCAATCACGGTCAGACATTATGCTTTCCTCTTTAATTGCACGCCAGTGGATCGGGGTTCAGACTCCATGAAAGCTTAGACTTAAAGCTATTAATTAGTTGGTCGAAACCGGAACTTTTATGTCTGTTGCTTGGTCCAACGGGGTTCAACTGCTGGTTTCGTTTGCTCCAGTGTTCCTCTGGCATGGTGTTCAGCACCGGATGGCTCATCGCGTTTTACTGTCTAGTCCTCGTCATTGTGTCAACTTGGCTATAATTGTGATTTATTTGTTTAGTTTATACTAATTTATTTTAGTTGGATTGCGATGGAAGCTTCAAGCTTATTTTAATCGCTTTCGAACACTCATTCCGGATGTTTTCACGCGCGCGACAGAGAGGCAGTAACTATTACACCACTGCTACTCATTTACAACTCGGTCGAGTGAGGCAGTGTCATTACGTGTCTTGCCCAAGGGCACGCCTCGATACCCGGCGCCGGATTCGAACGCACAACCTCTCGATCATGAGTCGAACGCGTTAACCACTGCGCTATCGTTTACCGAGTTGATTCACTGTTGAGTTAGGAAACCTTCACGTGGACCAAACAAATACTTGTTTGAACCACAATGAAATAGTGGGTTATGGTTAGGATCCCGTAAAGTTAACTTTAACCGACCAGTAGTATAAACTGACCGTTCCAAGTCGGTGCTTTTGCTGTGGTTCCTTCATGTTTTGTGTTGGTGGTTCTGATTCTTTCCCTAATCATGTATGTTGTTACGTTGATTATCTGATTCTTTCCCCATTTTGGTTGTTTATTTTGGTAACATTAATTTTGTCCTTCCAGCTTAATGTTTGTCATGTTGGTGATGCTGATTCTTTTCCCCATTGCTCCTTTTTAGTTAGGTTTGGATATTCTTAGCCTAGCCACCATCTGTTTGGGAAACAGCCGCTGACAAGGGTTTCCTGTTTTTCCGTTCTGTTTACTCTCGTCACTCAATGTTTCGACTTCTTTCCCTAGTGATAGTGAGGGAATAATTTAGATCTGATTGTATCAGTTCCTGTTTGTTTCCCTTTTTAATTTACATGGGCATACAGTATTTCTTCTTATTTGAACTTCAATACATAGGTCGTTGGTACTCGTTAGAACTGCCGAAATGAGGTGTTTTTGGAGTGTAAATAAATAAGGTGTTTGGAGTGTAAAAAGATATTACACATTTTCATCAGAATTATAACCATTATGGAGATATGAAAGCTTGCACTACGTCATGCGGGAGTGTTATGGTAGTGTTTGTTTAAAATGCATCTCAATAATAAGCTCTCCTAATCGCCTCCAAATGATGGAAAAAGAGAGTGTATTTGGAAAAATATGTTATTTCACTGCTCTGATTTTCGAGTATCCATCACGAAAACACGCCTATATAATTTTGACCCCCTTGAACCCCAGATTTATAAAGTAAAACCGGGGTTTGCAGGGGTAAACATTATTTTTCATATTTCTGGTGTCTCAAATATAGATTGTGGGTACTTGTTAGAACCGCATCGATGATGCGGTTCTAACGAGTACCCACAATCTATATTTTGAGCAGAAATAAGAAAAATATCATAATTTTTCATCTTAACCCATATATGCCTAGTGGCCCTTTTTTGGGACGTTGGCAAACAATGTAGACCCAGATCAGACGCCGCAGAACGCGGCGTCTGATCTGGGTCTACACTGTTTGCTCAAAGAACATACATTTTTGTACAACTTACATTAAACAAAACAAATCTGACACCCCTATAATTGAAAATGGACAACTCCAAATTTATAAGATGGAAGATTCCATTGTCATATATGGGTTAAAATTATCATTTTTTCCTGTTATAAAGGTCACAAGGTATTTGTATAGGCGTGTTTTCGTAATGAAACGAAGAAAAGAGTTTCCCATGATAACACAAACGAAGGTAAATCCTTAATGACCTTGCGAATTTTTGGTATTCTTAACTGAGATCAAACATGATGACACAAAGCCAAATACAGACATCTTACATTGTAAATGGAGCGTAAATGAAAGCACCTTTGATGACTTGGTTTCTTGGTTGAGTTTCTGAAGTATGATATTAATAAAAGTATAGTATTAACAACATTGTTCCCTGTAAAATAAGTAATAATTTAGCCCGGGATGGGGTTTATTTATATTGTACGCGACCAAGAGCTTACCACTCTCTATTACCCTCATACAGACATATGTTTGTGTTGATTTGTTTCTGATTGGTCTGAAGCCAAATACTACTCAATAGAGTTATGTGCTGAAGCCACAAAATCTTTTATTAACCAGTAACCTAAGTCAAAACATTGAAATTTACACCGCAGCCAGTGAATCAGTCAAAATCTATGTATTTCCAATTTGTTAATGGTCAGTTGCTTTAAAATGGCTTTAATAGTCTTATGCATTTAATGGGCCATTAATGTCAGATGCTGAAAGAGCAGAGTGTCTTATTGCCAAGTTATCTTATTCAAAACATTGAAGTTTACACCATACCCAGTGAAGCAATCAATAATGTATGTATTTCAAATGTGTTAATGATCAGTTTCTTTCAAAGTGCTTTAGTCTTGGGTATTTAATGGTCAATTCTTTAGATATAGTAATGATTCATAATTTTTATTAAATCTCTGGTAATAATTTTTACCTGACAAGACTTAAAAGTACGAGTAATATAGATAAGGAGGGTCTTTTTAAAAAAATAAAGGATAATTTCCTTCAATTCTCGATACTTTGGTATTTATTTGAATTGCCTCAAAGAGGCGATTCTAAGGAGTACACTAAAATCATTTGGTAGCATTGATATTTTTTTTTCATTATATTGGCATAATGTTGATTTTCATCCCTTAAATAATTTGGTTTATGTGTCAGGTAATTTCAACGTTTTCTTCGATTCTAAAGGTATCCTTTACTAACAAAGAATGTGTAATCCAGAAAGCATTGACTTCCTATCTGCATCTCAGTTTCAAATGTTATAGCTCATAAACAGATAAATGGGCCCCGTCAAGCGATTTTGGTACTTATCGCCTATGCGAGCAGCGAAGGCTCAGGCGAGCCTGCGCATCCGCGCAGTCTCGCCAGAACCTTCGCTGCTGGCTCATACAAGCAGTGAATCAAGATGAACCTTCAGACAGAAAGCCATATCCCTGGCCCCTCTGAATGGCTGGGCATGCGCAGTTGAAATTTGTCATGACGGAATGCTCGAAGACACAAATTCGCTTGGCGGGGCTCAAATGACTTCTGACATGCTAGTCTCATGACAATGTTTTGATAACTAAGGATAAGGTCTGAACTCTCCGCGTGAAACTAACCAATCAGATGGGTTTCTCTACAAACAGCTGAGTGTAGAATGAATAGCTCTGGTCTTATGCACTACTTTGCGCTAACCAATATTGTTCGTAAATTCGATAAACACCAGAAAAATAAAATTCATTGCTTACAGTAACATTATCTTTATTATCATGGGAGGTTTAATCCTTTATTAGACTTAAAATGAGACAAGAATTTATTTTCACGCAGTTTCTCTATTAATGCCAGAACAGTAACATGGTCGTTATATAGTCGCCAAGGTCATTTAGACGTCCCTTATCAATTATATGACATCACGTGACTCAGTGCATTCATTCAGATCACGAAATCGCGCCAATATAATTTTGACCCCCTTGAATCCCATTTTATATAGCAAAAGTTGGGTTAACAGACTGAGGTTAACGTTATTTTTCTTATTTCTGTTCAAAAATATAGGTTGTGGTTACTCGTTAGAACCACCACGATGAGTCGGTTCTAACGAGAACTCAAAATCTATATTTTGAACAGAAATAAGCAAACTATCACAATTTTTCATCTTAATTTTCGGTTTGTTCCTGCGGTAAAATAGAAATTTAGGCAATGTTCAGGAATCGACAAAATTATCCCACAGCTCCCATCAGTGACAGCAAAGGTAAAGAAACACAAACATGAAATAACCCTGAATACGCTGGAACCGTCATAGAATCTGAGGCCTGACCAACCGGCGTGCAATTAAAGAGGGAAGCAAAGTTGTCCACCGTGATTGGGTTAACTACCATGCATGCAGTATGTCGTATAACGTTTATGTTGTACCCAATCTTTTTATATCGAAGAATGATTTTACGAAATTGGGTTCTTAAGTCTTGTTAAAGTTTGCAATGTATTTGTATAGGCGTGTTTCCGTAATGAGGTATGAACTGCATTAGGTCCCAATAACTAATTTTTGGGCTTTGTAGGAAATGCAACGAGAATGTAAATATTAATGAATAAAATTAACAATATATGATCTGATTCTTCTAGGTATTATTTCAAAATACGCAGAAAGTGGTTTTTTTTTCAGAATATAAACCCTCTGGTAATAGAAGAAACTGTATACATTAAGATCACAATTTTCGAGTGAACATATGTGATACTTTTCTTATTTGGGTGTTTGTAAGAATATCCCACCTAACGAATTACAACACTATGTCTTTTTTAACGAGAATAACAAAACATAACATCACGAAAACAAATCTTTATAATTTTGACTCCCTTGAACCCAACTTTTATATAATAAAACTGGGGTTTATAGGGATAAACCATATTTTTATTATTTCTGAAAAATAGCATTAAAAGTTTCGCTTTTTTCGACGGTAAAATTGACAATGTATTTGTATAGGCGTGTATTCGTAATTAACATATAATCTTGTAAGCCACAGTTTTCTGTTCATAAAATTGAGATCTAATTCAAGGTAATGTTGGTTGGTGCCTGATGCTCTGTCTCTGGTCGGGCCCATCGGAGTCTAACTGTTGGTTTTCCTTTGCTCCAGCATTTCAGTGGTTTCTTGCTGTCGAGTCCTCAGCGTTGTCTCACCTCTGTGGTTCTTTGATTATGTGTGTTCACGGAGATGTTGCACTGATGAGTTAGGTTGCCTTCATGCGGACTGAACACATTATTTGTCTAAATCGTGACGGAAGTAAGGGCGAGGACGGTGGCCACGTAAAATCGATTTAAGCCCCCCAGTGGAAATCTTTCCACTGACCGTTCCAAGGCGGTTCTTCTGTGGCGGTTTATTTATGTTGTTGTTTGTTACTTACTGTGTGTATCACTTCTGTCTTTTTATTTGGATGGCCATATGGCCATTTTGTGGGAAAGTAACTGTCCTTATGGCCTTCCTTTGTTTAGGTTGCCATTATGGTCTGGTCACTTAATGTTTGTGTTTCTTTCCCTTTGGTGTCTTTGATTGGTGGAGTAAGTTAATTGTATCGATTCCTGATCTTTGTTTTACTTCTATTTTACTTGACTTGTTGCTTTTGTATATACATGGTGATTATTTGAAACGTGAAAGCTATTGCTTCAGTCGAATTAAACATTGGCTAACGTGTGTGTATTGTTCATAATATTTTAAACAATTAAGTAAGAACACGTTACTCCGGAAATACTATCATCACGAAAACACGCCTATATAATTCTTGACACCCTTGAACCAAACGTTTATATAGTAAAACTGGGGTTTACAGGATAAAATCTTATTTTTCTTATTGAATAAAATATAAAATATAGATTGTTGGTACTCATAAGGATGAGGCGGTTCTAACTAGTGCCAACAATCTATATTTTGAGGAGAAATAAGAAACATATCACATTATTTCTTCTTAAAATTTCGTTTTTTTGGCTGCAAGGTTTACAATGCATTTGTATATGCAAGTTTTCGTAGTGCGACACGTTGATAAGTCCGTAAAATAAATAACCTCTAATCTCCACTTTTTTTTAGAAAGCTGGTGTTAACAAGGATATACATTATTTTTCTTATATCTGCTTCTAGCGGTAATTTGCGGGTACTCGTTAGAACCGCTTCTATGAGTTGTTTCTCAAGGGCACCCACGACCTATGTTTGGGGTATTAATAAGAAAAATATCACGATTTGTCATCAGAATACAAAATAAAATGAAGGCAATGATCAGAAATCGATACAATTAGCTCAATCCTTCCATCAGAGACGTCAAAGGGAAAGAAACACGAACGTGACATCACGAAAACACGCCTGTATAATTTTGACCCCCTTGAACCCCACTTTTATATGGTAAAATGGGGTTACCGGGGGTGTACCTTATTTTTTCTTATTTCTGCTCTAAAATATAGATTGTGGGTACTCGTTAGAACCGCCTCGATGAGGCCGTTCTAACGAATGCCCACAATCTGTATTTTGAGCAGAAATAAGAAAAATATCATAATTTTCATCATAATTTTTTTTTTCATTTTTTTCGGCGATAAAGGTGGCAATGTATTTGTATAGGCGTGTTTGCGTAATGAAGTAACTAAACAGCATACTGTGTGGGGGTTATAAACCCTTTCACACGGATATGTTATCGTTTTGGAACAAAGAGCAACAGAAACATTACGAATACACGCCTATACAAATACATTGCAACCTTTATCTCCGAAAAATTGAAGATTTTAAGATGAAAAATTACGATATTTTTCTTATTTCTGCTCAAGATATAGACCGTGGGTACTCGTTGGAAGCGCCTCGTCGAGGCGGTTCTAACGAGTACCCACAATCTATATTTTAGAGCAGAAATAAGAAAAAATATGTTTTACCCCTGCAAACCCCAGTTTTACTATATTAAAGTGGGGTTCGAGGGGGTCAAAATTATATAGGCCTGTTTTCGTGATGATGTTACCCTGTCACACGGATATGTTATCGTTGTGTAGAAAAGAACCACAGAAAGAAAGAAATGGCGTTGTATTATGCAGTCACACCCACAAACAGAAAACATGTGTACTAAAACACAATTTTAATTAACAGACAAGACTTGAAACAATCTTCCCCATCCGTTCCAGTTGAAGTACAATTGAAATTGAGAGTCCGCAATTTATTACAGGTAGAAATTATAAGCCTATGTTTACCAACATACCGACCTCGAAAGGAGTAGCAGAGGGTACTGCTTCTGGCACCTCAGTATTTCAAGTATCATATCTAGACAGTAACGAAAACGACACAGTCACATTAGCAACAGTTTATGAGCCTGCTGCTTGTGAAAGTATTTTCTACTTAGATCCTGGAAGTAAGTATATATTTAACGTAAGTGGGAGGATATCTGTTTCAAATCATTTCACACCTGTAGATAGGAACAGTTATTATGCAAATAGTGTAGATCAAACAAGATGGCTCATATACAAAATGACCCTTTGAATTCAATGCCTTTCTATACCTTTGTTTAAGAAATTTTTAGAAAACTTATCTTTTAAGGGCATCACACATTTTGAAACAATAATTTTCTCTGAAGGTGTCTCTTTTGTCCTTTAACGTCGTGTACTGTTCTTAACCCATTTAGTACCAGAAACCTTAAAACGAGTACCCTGGCAAACAGTGCAGGCCCACATCAGACGCGGCGTCTGATCAGGGCCTACACTGTTTGCAAAACGTTTGGCCATTTTCCTAATCAGTTTTGAAGAAAACACAACCTGACACCCCTAAATTTTGAAATGGACTCCTGCTATATATAAGGAGGAAGATTCTGTTTGGTACAAAATGGTTAAAGGAGGCAGATTGTGTTAAATTAACAGAACCCTTTCAATTCATTACGAAAACATGCCTATACAAATACATTGTAAATTTTACCACCGAAAAATGAAAATTTTCATATGAAAAATTGTGATATTTTTCTTATATCTGCTCAAAACATAGATTGTGGATACACGTTAGAACCGCATCGGCGAGGCGGTTCTAACGAGTATCCACAATCTATGTTTTGAGCAGAAATAAGAAAAATAATGCACACCCCTGCAAACCCAAGTTTTACTATATAAAAGTGGGGTTTAAGGGGGTCAAAATTATATAGGCATGTTTTCGCGATGTGATTTTATCATATAACGTCACTGTTATTAAGCACACAGTTTTCTCTGCATAAAAGGGGTGGCCTGTCTAATCGTCTCCAATAAACAAGTCCTTCGGACCATAGTGCACAGCAAAGGCTTATCTTATCTAAGTGATTATGAGGTGATTATGAACAGAGACTCTCTGAGAGATATGTTTAAAAAGGGGCTCCATAAGGGGAACTTGTGTGATGGTATATTTTCTACTGAGATTCTTTCCAACAAATTGTTGTTTTAAATTACTACTTTTGTATTAAAAAGGTTAAGAAAAACACTGACATCCATTGTTTCATTAACTCAAAAGTGAAAAGAAGTAAACAAACACGGTCAAGGTAAATGGATTGATTAATTTAAGATTTAATCAATTAATTAACTTTCATTAATTAATTTATTTATTATTTTTTGAAAGTATGTGACACAAATCATATAATGTCTAAAGCATTAGCAGTTTATAGTTTCAGTCAAAGTAAACCGATTTAAACCCTACATTTTTATGCAGTAAAACCGGAGTATAGATGGGGCATACATTATTTTTCTTATTTCTACTCAATAACATATATTGTGGGTCCTCGTTACAACTGCCTCGGCTCTAACGAGGACCCGCGATGTATGTTTTTACATTAAACGAGTACTCACAATGTTAAAAACATATTGGTTAAGCTGGTGTTTATAGGGCTATACATTATTTTGTCTTATTTCAACCAAAGGTGGTTCTAACGAGCACCTTCAATATATGTTTTGAGCAGAAATACCAAATATATCGGGCTTTTTATCTGAAAAATTGCATTTGGGTGGTAACATTTAACCATTGTATTTTAATAGGTATATTTTTATAATGATTCGGGCCCCCGCCCATTGGGTCTTGAAGAAATAAATGGGCTGCATGATGATTCCACGCGGAGCTGAATCCGACAATCACGAGTACTGGTAAACCGCTTAGAGGATCTAAGCTTGGCAAGGCAAAGCTGTGCGAGTCGGACTGTCCATGCTTATAAATCCTATTCGTTTCATTGGGCGACAGGTATTGAGATGTCATTTCATCTCAATGTCGGGTAAAAATCCCACAAAATTAGAAACAACGTCTCCAAAATGACCTTTATATTGTTGATGGAAGTTAAACATCAACTCAAAGAAACAAAATTTTATAATGATTATAAATGATGACTAAAAATAAGTGCGGCTGTTTTCTTCCAGTAATATCAAAACCAGGACGCAGTTATCAAACAAGAAAACAAATAGATCTTAAATCCCTGGATAACTGACTATCCTTCCTTGGTATGCTACCTGTATGAAAACCATAATACTCCAAGTATATCTAATCTCAAAACTGCTTTCTTCAATAACTGGTCATTAGGATTTTATGCAATCAAAAATGTGTCTTTAAGTGAATAACGCCATATCATAAAAATCATATAACTACTCGTGTAATAATATAATAACATGTAAGGTTAAAGTTATACGTTGATACAAGTTATTAGGGAATATGTTTGAAAAAACCATGAAGCGAAGCACTCTGCACATCCGCTGATGGAAAATACAGTCCCAATAGGCACATGACGTAATTGTGACGTCACATCGACATCGAAGCGACGTCGTGCCCTTTATGTAACGTCACATCGACGTTGGTGCAACGTCTTGACGTTGCACCGACGTTGATTTGACGTTGCCCTAGCGACGTGTGCCTGCTGGGATGCCTCTAATTTCGATATGTAACAGTTCAAGGCTCTTAATAGTCTCTATACGTTGGTAGTCTGTTCATGCATTAGCTCGATGCAATTCCTGAAGACCGGTTTTCCCGTGATAGGCCAAACTCCTGTAATATCGCCTCCAGTCTGAAGTTTATTGTACTTTGAAAAGGAATTTAAAAATCTTACGGGGGTCACTGTCCGACATCACGAGGCTTTTCTTGCCTTGTGATGCCGGACAGTGAACCGAGGGGCGGGTTTTTCTATCTACTCCTCACGCCCATATAGGATTGTTCTTTTGCATACTTTTCATCTATGAGAGTGTTTTTGTTTATAATGCAGTCACTTAGAATGTCGACCTCCGTCATATGCGGATGACAATTTTGCGGCATTTATGACGTCACTGTACGTGCAGTGACGTCCAATTTTATGACGGCGTACGTGGCGTCATATTCAACCAGTGCACATAAACACGTGAAAATTCTCAGTTTGTATCCTATTCCTGGGTAGAATTACCTGGGTAGGATAAGAATTTCTATCACTGGCTTACGTTCAGAATTCTTTATCTGGTGTTCAAGAAATAAAGTGCTTCACGGGGAGCGAAGTGCATCAATTTAAGAAGATTTTTAAAAAGATTTTTTAAGATTTTTTGTTACCATACATGGTCATGGCGGCAATCTTGATAATGTAATCCGTCCAATAGAAGAGACATAGGCAAACAAAGCAAAATGCGGCGTCCGATGACGGTGTACACTGTTTGATAGAGGTACAGTACTACATGTATTTCGTAGAATTTTCAACAGATAGAATAATCATATATTCTGACATTACATATGAGCCCCACCAAGCGAATTTGTGTCTTCGAGCAATCCGTCATGACAAATTTTAACTGCGCATTCCCAGCCATTCAGAGGGGCCAGGGATATGGCTTTCTGTCTGAAGGTTCCTCATGATTCACTGCTTGTATGAGCGAGCAGCGAAGGTTCTGGCGAGACTGCGCGGATGCGCAGGCTCGCCTGAACCATTGCTGCTCGCATAGGCGATAAGTACCAAAATCGCTTGACGGGGCCCATATATTCTGACATTATGTATAATAAATTTTAGGTGGAGAGGTAACGACTCTTGCTGACCTGGATTTCGAGACTGTAGCTGAAACAGAGTGTAGTTTAACAGTAATTGCAAATGATGGAAAAGTTAATTCAGAAGCAGCAATGCTCAATTTATCAGTTACTAATATTGACGAGCCCCCGGTTCCTTCAAAACCTGTCTACAGCATTGTCACACCCGAAGTAACTGTAAGTTGTCTTAACACTATGATACGAAATCTAATCCTTGTGAGCTATATTCAATACTAAACATGTCTTATGTCGTATTTATTCGATGAAGACTCTATAAGTTCCTGTGTTCCAAGCAAAATACAAAATTACCTTGCTGCATGCATGGAATGTTGGTAACACCACGAAAACATGCCTATACAATGTTGACCCCCTTCAACACCACTTTTATATAGAAAAACTGTGGTATGCAGGGTTAAGCAATATTTTAGTTATTTCTGCTCTAAAATAAAGCTGGTGGATACTCGTTATAACCACCTCGATGAGGCGGTTCTAACGAGTGCTCACAATCCATATTTTGAGCAGAAATAACAAAAATATTGCAATTTTTCTTCTTAAAATTTAGTTATTTCTTCGGCGGTAAAGTTTAAACTGTATTTGTACAGGCGTGTTTTCGTAATGAAGAGGCGTCCACTAGTTGTCACTCGTAAAATGTTATAGGTGACTGAACAGTGACAGTGTTTGCTTCTTATTCCAGCAACCTCATAGATAAACAGTCTTCTTCATGCTTCATTTAACGTAAAAGTAACATATATTACCAAAGTAGAAGTCACTCACGTGTGCATATGGAAACAAAACAATATGTAATGGTTCTTAAGTATGCATTCGAAATATTTTGATAATAGATCCTCCGACAGTAGTTCATCTGCATCGAACGCAGACTCGATTTGATTTCTGGTAGATAATGACAGACGAGATGTCCCTGAAGTTGCTTAGCCCCAAAATCCTCCGGAGATAATAGTCTAGGGGACACGAATGTAAATGGGTCCATAAAGTAAATACACGAGGACTATTTAGGGCCACCAAGCGGTACAAAGATTAAAATATGTTAGGGCTAGGACACTTGATGTTTTCTCCTATTTGTTTGAAATATTGTTTTCGAATTTAAGTTTACTACAATTGCCGGGAAGAATCACGGTGTCGAAACGTGCCTATTGAATTCAAAGAAAGTTTATGAACATAATTGTTTGACTTTTTGTGCACATTTTGCAGTTGATTATTTATTGTCTGTTTTCCAGTGAAGATTGCACGACGAAGAATAGACCCACAAGATTCGGCCTGGCCCCGCCCCTCGGGGCGTGGAGAAATAGATTGGGTTGCATGATGCTTCTACTCAGCGCTGAAACTGACCGCACATAATACTGGTTAACCGCTTAGAGGGTCTACGCCTGCCCCAGCGAATTGGTGCGAGTCGGACCGTTCCTACATATAAACCCTTTTGGTTTGTATGGGCGGCAGAGCTTGAGATGTCATTTCATCTCAGTGTCGGGCAAATATCCCACAAAATTGGAAGCAACGTCTCAAAATGTCATAAATGGTGTTGACGTGGACGTAAAACCTCAATTCAAACAAACAAACAAGTTTCGGTCAACATTCAAAAATTGTCCGGTAGCGAGATTTCACTGCCACTAAACCGTCTGTAATATTTTAAATTTTCTGGGATGCTGGTAGATTACGACACGATTTAACAAATAAACTAAACCACAGGACAATGGTTCTGATCCGCTCACATGAGAGCTGAATGTAATTTGAGTCATTTAGTATCGAGAAGATATTTCTGCAGGATTTTTACCATGGCAGCAATCTTGCAAATTTGCACTTGGCGTAAAATACGTCAAGGTCAACCCAGACTTATCATTTGAATAAAATATGATGGACCGAAATCCCCACTGCTGTATTCCAAGTTTCAAGGCAATTGAGTCCACTGGTTCCAGAGAAGAGAATGTTTTGAAGATTTCTTTAGCATATTTGGTCATGGCGGCCATCTAGATCACGTGTCCTGGACCATTTGAACAATTTTTCATCTTGTGTCCCACAAAAGCTTCATTGAAAATTTGATTTCAATTAACCAAGGGTTTTTAAGAAATAACAAAATTTAATTTTTATATCTGAGTGCCCTTAATGTTCAAATTTCAAGGAGTTCAATTAACCTAGGGTTTTTAAGAAATAACAAAATTTAATTTATATCTGAGTGACCTTAATGTTCAAATTTCAAGGAGTAACCTTGATCTTTGATGCGCATGTAGCTTCATTAATTCATTTAGTTGATAGCATATATAACTTAAATATCACAAGTTTCCGAAAAATTAACAATTTCCACTTTTTTAAATACAAAAGCATATTCACCCAACTTTGGATCTCCAATGCTACATGCCATGTTTTAGAGAAATCGGCCAATTGGCTCCGGAATAGAAGCGCCTTCTGTCGCGGTTTATATTTTGTTATGGTTTGTCTTTGAGTGTTTGTATCGCTTATATTATATTGTTTTGGATAGCCAATTGGCCATTTTGTGGGAAAGTAACTGCCTTTGGCTTTCCGCTATTGATTTTTTCATTAGGGTCTGTTGTTTCACGTTTGTGTTTCTTTCCCTTTGTTGTCTCTTATGGGAGCTGTGGGTTAATTGTATCGATTCCTGATCATTGCCTTCACTTCTATTTGGCTCAGGTGAGCTATCAAGAGGACCAATGGTCCTGAACCGCCCAGCTGAGTTCTGAGTGTATATGGAGTCATTTGGTTTCTGAGAAGATTTCTGAATGTTTTACCATAACAGCCTTCTTGGTCATATGACCATAACCATTTGACCATTTGGATAAAGTTGCATTCCCCCATCCCAGTTTTGTTATAGTTTGTCTTTGTATGTATGTTATGCTTTTATATGTTTTATTTTGGATAGTCGTTTGGCCATTTTTGGGACGGGGCATGTAACTGGCCTTTTGCTTTCCTCTTGAGATGTTCTCATTAGGGTTTACATCATAGTGTAGTTTATATTTTCTTGTCCTTTGGGATCATTGATTCCATTGTGGAATTTCGAAAATATTTGAGGGTCACTGATGAGGCCTAATTGGTCGAAACTAGCTAGTCTGGCCCAGAAAACATGTACACTCCATATTTTTCGTTCTGTGGTGTATTGTTTGCTCTCAAAGGGTAACCCTTTTATAGAACATATTTAGTTATTTCATGTTCATGTTTCTTTCCCTTTTGTGTCTCTGATTGGAGGTGTTGGGTAAATGTATCGATTACTGATCATTGCCTTTACTTCTGTTATATTTTATGAACAAATTATCATGAAATATCGAGGCCAATTGTCCCACTGGTTGGAGAGAAGATTTTTTAAGAATTTTTGTTTCCGTACATGGTCATGGCGGCAATCATCACGAAAACCCGCCTATATAATTTTGACCCCCTTGAACCCCACTTTTAATAGTAAAACTGGGGTTTACAGGGATAAACCCTATTTTTCCGCTCTAAAATATAGATTATGGGTAATCGTTAGAACCGCCTCATTGAGGCGGTTCTAACGAGTGCCCACAATCTATATTTTGAGCAGAAATAAGAAAAATATCACAATTTTTCATCTTAAAATTTTCGTTTTTTTCGGTGAAAAAGATTACAATGTATTTGTATAGGCGTGTTTTCGTAATGCTTGATAATGTTACCAGAACAGTTGAAAAACTTTCATTTCTTCCAGCCTATAAACGCTTCATATGAAATTCGACTTCAGTTTATCAAGTGTTTGTAAGAAATAAGTTTTAGTTTAGATGAGTGACCTTGGTCCAATGTCAAGGGGTGAAGTTGGATACTCATGTAGCTTCATTTAATTCATTTTGATTGCATATATAAATTTGAATTTCAGAAGCAACTATAGTTTACGAAAATTTAACAATCTCCACTTTTTCTCATACAAAAGTATATGCGACCAAATTTGACGTTAACCTAAAATAGTTCACGGTCAAATAAGAGTCATTAATTGAAAAATTATGATGGTTTTGAGTCCTACATATCTCCAGTGTCAAGGCAATCGGTCCATTGGTGTCGGCAGAGAAGGTTTTTGAAGTGTTTTACCATGTGTGGCATGGTGGTCATATTGGTTATGTCAACAAACTCATACTAATTAATTTTCATTTCCTTGTTCCTATAAGCTTTCAGAGGAAATTTGGTTACAAATGGTCCAGTCGTTTCTGAGAAAAGCGAGTTTAAATATTCATATCTGAATGACCTTGGGCCAATGTCAAGGAATGACCTTGACCTTGAATACTCTTATAGTTTCATTTACTCATTTAGCTAAGTGTATCTACCAATTTTCGGATTACAGGCTGTAACAGAGCCCGACAAATACACTATTTTGACTTTGCCTATTTGACCAAATTTGACCTTGGCCTAAAACAGGTCAAGGTCCTCCAGGGGCCATCATTTGAACCAACTATGATTGCTGGAGTTCCCCCATCCCATGGATGGCCCACATGACATTTGACCTTAATCGGCCGAGTGGTTTCAGAGGGGATGTTTTGCAAATTTTGACAGAAGACAAACAACAGAGCCTTACCGTACTATAAGCTCACCTCTGAGCCTTTGGCTCAGGTGAGCTTTAACCGACATGTAGCCTTTCTGAGGAACAAAATGAGAAAATATGGAAATGGCTATAACTCTCAAACTGTTGCTCATATTTTGTAGCTTTTGGTGTACTGACAGTCTAGGGCAGGAATCTGCATACAAACTTTAAACATTTCAGATGTCTGTTAGATTAGCCTAGCCGAAAGCCCATTGAAATCGGCGCCTGTGGATTAAATAGCCAATGCCCTACTTCAGGCATTTTGGCTAAATTTTGTAGCTAGGCTGAAGGGGAACTGATACCATAGAAAACACTCGTTTTTCGTGGTGTAGTTTATCTTCTGTATAATATTACACTTTGCTACAAGTTCAACGTATTACCATGCACACACAAAAAAAAAACACATATGGTTAGTGTTATGGATATTTTGCTTGACAATGCAGAAACGGCGAGAAATTGCCACGGGAAAGGTCGAAAATGGGTTGTTACGTATTACATGTATATCCTTTATATAGGTATAATGCGTAACCACCGAAATTCCCTTTTTTAGCAATTTAAATCCCAACCGGATGTAATTGTTTCACGTTCCTATCCAATGGTTACACATTCTTTCGTTCCGTAGGTATTACTATGCTCACCAGAACTCCAGCGGGAGAAAATGGTCCTGCCCGCTGGCAGGTATGTTTTTCAACTACCCATGGTGGCTTCAAAAATCTAAGTCAGGTCCACACACGGATCACTGATACCAAATTAATTTGAAATTTAATGCCTTAGGTCCAAATGCTTCTTACTAAGTTGATAGGCCTTTCAGGGCCCGAAATGACGAGATTACTTTTTACCATATATATGGAAATTGAAGTCATCTTGGCCATTATTATCAACTTTCATATAGCGGTCTGCAAATATCAATTCTGATAGCATTTGCTACAATAGAATCAGAAAATAATCCACGGTTTAAAAATGCCCAAAAGACCAAAAATACCTTGACATAAAATAGGTCAACCGAAAGGTCACTGTTTGACCATACTTGCAAGGAGTATCAGTTTTTATGTCACCGGCTACGTTAGAATAAGAAAATCCACTGTGTTTTCTTATTTTCTATGCAAAGATCTTAGTGACCAATGTTGACCTTGATATAAAATAGATTGAGATCAAAGAAGGTCATTATTTGAACAAACTTTGTTCGGGCCAAAGTCCGCAAAACTACATACCAAATTTCAAGGTCATCGGCCATTTGGTTCCTGAGAAGAAGATTGCCAAAGGGGTTTTACCATATATGGTTGGTACCTAATGCTTTGTCTCCGGTAGGCTCACCGGAGTCTAACTGTTGGTTTTCTTTTGGTCCTGCAATTCAGTTATTTCATGCTGTCAAGTCCTCGTTGATGTTCATCTCTGTAGTTGTTTGATTTTATGTTCTCGGTGATGTAGCACTGATGAGTTGGAAAGTCTTCATGCGGACTCAACCAGTTATTAACCCTTGTCCTGCTGATCCCGGATATGTCTTATCTTTCAAACAATGAAGATCCAGATCAGATGGCTTCTCAAGAAGCCATCTGATCAGGATCTACATTGTTTGTCATTCAGTTCATGAATTTGTTGCAATAATTTGCATCAAGTAATCTGATTGGTTGATAATCGGTAGTGGGTGTGGCATACATGAATATTCAGCAGGACAAGGGTTAAACCACGACAGAACAAGGGCGAAGATTATGGCCATGCAAAACCGATTTAAGCCCTCAACTCCCCCCCCTACCCCAGTGAAATACTTTTTGCTGACCGTCGCAAGGTGGATCTTCTATCGTGGTTTATTATTTGTTATACAGTCGAACTTCAATGGCTCGAATACCTTTGGGACCATGAAAATCTGTTCGAGATAGGGGTAGTGCGAGCCACTGAGGGCAAATGCCAGGAGGCATAACGACATACTTTAGGACATTTGTTTCTGTGTTCTATAATGAAAAATGTATGCTGTGTGTAATCATTAGAATCGCCTCATCGAGGCGATTCTAATGAGTACACACAGCATACATTTGCAAGGTAAAAGACGAAAATATCCCAATTTTTACTCTCCCTATTTCTTACGTACAGAAATTCCCTAGGGACTCAAGAACGTGTTCGACTCAGCCATAGTAAACGAGCCATCGGTGTTCGAGCCATTGAAGTTCTACTGTAGTTTGTCTTTGCACATATGTATTTCGCATACCTTTTATTTTTGATAGCTGATTGGCCATTTTGTATGAAAGTAACTGCCCTTTCGGCTATTCGCTACCGAGTTTTTTTCACCAGGGCGTAGTCACTTCATGTAAGTGTTTCTTTCTCTTCGGTTTCTCTGATGGGAGATGTGAGGTAATTATATCGAAACCTGATCATCGCCCTCACCTTTATTTTTCATCAATCGTTATTGGGTTAGCTATCATGCATGCAGTCTGTCGTATAACATTTATGCTCTACCAAATCTTTTTATATCGAATAACAATTTTACGAAATTGGATACTGAAATCATTGCATCCATATATATTTTTCGATATTCATATACTAAGTCACCATAAAATTCTGGCTACAATAGAATCAAAACAATCCATTGTTTTGCCTTCTCCCCATACATAGATCTAAGTGACCAAAATTGAACTTGACGTAAAATGGGTCAACCAAATATCCCCTTCTGAAAAAATTTGCTAGGGCCCCGAGTTCCCAGTGTTGCATACCAATTTAATTTCAAGGTCATCGGTCGTTTTGTTCCTGAGAAGATTTCTAAAGTGTGTTTTCCATATATGGGCATGGCAGCCATCTTGGTCATGTGTCAAAGATCTCTTGAACGAACGCTTTTCCCAAACCGATGGAGGCTACAAATATAATTTGCTTTCAATTGGCCTAGGAGTTTCTAAAGAGATGTCACATGAAAATGTTGACTCAAATGACGAAGGTTAGACCACTGCCTATCCAGTAAGCTCACCGGAACTTGCAGGTCTGGTGACCTAAAAACCTGGATATCCATACTGCTCAGCTAGATGCATGACATTGATGTGTGCTTTGAGAAGTAGACATAATGACAGTGGACAATTAATTTCTGTTTTATATATTTTAGAAATAGGGCAAACAACAGGGAGTCAAATTTGAAACTTTTACCCGCTTTGCTTCCACGAGGTTTCGCTGTGGCCAGTAACTCTTGCTATACTATACTGAAAACAGCGACGTCTCTCTTATCGAAGTAAAGCAGTAGTCATGCAGGGTAGTGTTTGGAAGGGTGACCCGGCGATTTTATTTTTTGATTTGTTTTTGTTGTTGATAATTTACATTCTATTTTTACTTCTGGATTGTATTTTATTGTCTGAGAGACACTGCCTGTATCTTGACTAATATCAACACTAAGACGCCAACTCTATAGTCCAATTCAAATTTAAACCTCTATTCATTGCCAACTTTTTAGATAACTGAGACTCGCTAATACCTTAACAAAACGACCTTAACAAATATCGAAAAAGATTCGAGATGACATAACAGAACCGATTTAAAGATGGAACCTCAGCGCAGCCGGCTGTGAATGCTATATTATTTCCAGGTTAAGCTGATATATTTGACAACGAATTTTTCATATACAGTTGGTACTTTTGCTCGTTATTTGTCACTGCTATTGAGATTATTAAAAATATAGTATAATGAAGATAAATGCAACATAGTGCTACACGTCTTCTAGATTTTGAGATTTGATGAAAACACGCCTATATAATTTTGACCCCTTTGAACTCCAGCTTTATTAGCCGAAACTACGTAGTATGACCCATCTTCTTTCTTATGAATGTTTTCATTGCTCTTAAACGAACTCATTTTAGATTTTTATTTATACAGTAAAACTGGGTTTCATAGGGGTAAACGTTATTATGCCCCCGTAGGAAGACATATAGTTTTTGCACTGTCCGTTTGTTTGTTTGTGGGTTTGTTCCAAGGCGGTTCTTCTGTGGCGATTTATTTATGTTGTTGTTTGTTACTTACTGTGTGTATCACTTGTGTCTTTTAATTTTGGATGGCCATATGGCCATTTTGTGGGGAAGTAACTGTCCATATGGCCTTCCTTTGTTTAGGTTTCCATTATGGTCTGGTCGCTTAATGTTTGTATTTCTTTCCCTTTGGTGTCTTTTATGGATGGAGTAAGTTAATTGTATCAATTCCTGATCTTTGTTTTACTTCTACTTTGTAGGTTAGTCCGCACATTTTTGTGATGCAAACTATTTCCCCATTTCTCCACCGACTGAGCTGAAACTTTGCAAATGCATTCCTTGTGAGGTGCAGGTGTGCTTAATACATTTTGCACGTTGATCCTATCATTTTCAAAGGAGTTACGGCCCTTCATTTCTAAAAAAAATGTGCTAAAAGCCTTGTGATACGAACTACTTCAACATTGCACGACCCGCAGAAAAAGCGACCGACTGAAGTCGGTTGATTTCTAAGAGTGCCCTAAAATCACCGTGTCATTCTGTCAGTCTGTCAGTCTGTCCGTCCGTAACCCGTTTGTGAAAATTGGTGATAGTGACTTAACCGCTTGGAATAGTTTAATAATTTTGGCATACTGATAGATATGAATGCGATCTAACCAATGAACTTGCGAAATATTACATTCCATTTAGTATAGCCTCGCCGAGGCGAAAAATATGAAAATTTGCGAACTGCTTCTCCTCGGAAACCGTTGGGCCGATTGAAGTCAAATTTCATATGGAGCCTCTATGGGATGGGGGGAACCAAAATTTGCTAACGGGGTCCAGGTCACATGACCAAAATGGCCGCCAAGCCATATATGGTCTGTCTGTCTGTCCTTCCGTAATCCATTTGTGAAAATTGGTGATAGTGACTTAACCACTTGGAATATTTAAACAATTTTTGGCATACTGATAGATATCAATGAGATCTAACCAATGACCTTGCGAAATATTACATTCCATTTAGTATAGCCTCGCCGATGCGAAAAATGTGAAAATTTTCGAACTGCTTCTCCTCGGAAACCGTTGGGCCGATTGAAGTCAAATTTCATGTGGAGCCTCTATGGGATGGGGGAAACCAAAATTTGCTCATGGGGTCCAGGTCACATGACCAAAATGGCCGCCAAGCCATATATGGTTAAAACCCTTCAAAAATAGTCTTCTCCAGAACCACTGGGCAGATTTCCACGAAACTTGATAAATAGGATCTGGGACGTAGGCCTATCATAAATTGCTTAAATGGTGACCCTTGGTTGACCTTGACCTTCTTTTTGCCTAGGTCAAACTTTGACACATATTCTTTTGTATTGGAAAAGTGAGAATGCATTTTATCCTGCAAACGATTCAGAATACAGTACTAAAGTATAAGATATGTTTTTGCTCCTTACGATAAGGCGCATTTATTGGGGGAACCGTTTTAGGTCCAGTTTCTTCACTGATTCAGCTGAAACTTTGCGCATGCATTCCTTGTGAGGTGAAGGGGTGCCTAACACAATTTTCACGTTGATCCTATCATCTGTGACGGAGTTACGGTCCCTGATTTTCTGAAAAACGCGTTCGAAAACCGTGTGACGCGAACTGCCTCCACATTTCTTCACCGTTTGAGCTGAAACTTTGCACATGCATTCCTTGTGAGGTAAAAGGGTGCCTAACACAATATTCGCATTGATCCTATCATCTGCGAAGGAGTTATGGCCCATGATTTGCTGAAAACGCGTTCTTAAACCTTGTGACGCGAACTACTTCCACATTTCTCCGTCAATTTGTTATAGTTTTGCTTATGCATTTGCAATGATATGTAGATGTGCCAAACACAAAATTCATTCTGCTCGGATGAAGCTTTATGGAGTTTTGGCCCTTGATTTTCTAAAAAATGCGCTAAAAATCTTGTGACGCAAACTACCTCAACATTTCTTCACCGCTCTAGCTAAAACTTGGCACATGGAATCCTTGTGAGGTGAAGGGGTGCCTAATACAATTTTTAAGTTGATCCTATCATCTGCGACGAAGTTACGGTCCTTGATTTTCTGAAAAAAAACGCGTTCGAAAACCTTTTGACGCGAACTACTTCCACATTTCTTCACCGACTGAGCTGAAACTTTGCACATGCATTCCTTGTGAGGTAAAGGGGTGCCTAACACAACTTTCACGTCGATCCTGTCATCTGCAAAGGAGTTACGGCCCTTTATTTTCTGAAAAACGCGTTCTTAAATCTTGTGACACGAACAACTTCCACATTTCTTCGACAATTTTGTTAAATTTTTATGCCCTCGTAGGAGGGCATATAGTTTTTGCACGGTCCGTTTGTTTTATGGGTCTGTGTGTGGGTTTATGGGTTAGTCCGCACTTTTTCTCAAATTGGCTCCCACGGGGGCTTTGCTCACTTATTGTTACAGCTCTTGTTTTTCTTATTTCTACTTTAAAATATAGAGTGTAGGTACTTTTTAGAACCGTCTCATCGAACCAACAATCTATATTTTGAGCAGAAATATCTCAATTTTTCATCTTTCGTTTTTTTCGATGGTTAAGTTTACAATGCATTTGTATAGGCACGTTTTCGTAATGAGGCAGACTTTTTTACTGATATGTAATTCTTTCTTCAAAAGTATCCATTTTGAAGAAAATATGTAAATCTCCGTCGGGAATAGACCTTTGAACACTTTTATCCCTGAGTGAACATTTTCGAATGCAAAATCAAATGTATGCAAATCTCATTTACGGCATTGAAACTTTTTAATGCAAGTAACGCTATATATAGTCTAACTAACTTCCTAACGGCAATTCTTTGTTTTTTATCAACATTTTTTCGATATTACAATAATCCAAATCATTATATTTTCAGAGCGGCACTATACTGCCTGATCCAGATATAATTGTCACTGATCCAGAAGAGACAACCGTATCTATAGGACCACTTGATTGTGGATCAGACACTGGCAACTTCGATCTTGACTCCACAACCAGACAGATTACCATGGTGTCTGCTTATGATCTGGATGACCCTCCACTAACCTCCAAATCCATCAACTGTACGTTTATATGTACCGATGGAACAAGCCAAACTGTACAGGCGATTCTTGAAATTGAAATAACTAACTCTAATGATGAGAAACCGACATTTGCAGATGGTGCTTTTTCAAAAACTATTGAAAACACTCAGGCTCCTGGAGTAATTATCTCAGTACCCGCAATGGACAGTGATGGATTCGCACCAAATAATCTGGTTTCTTATACACTGTCTGGCTCAGAAAAGTTTATGATAGACGCAAACGGTGATATTGTATTAATTGGAGATATAACAAGTGACGTGTCAATACAACCATACATTCTTACAGTAACAGCTACTGACCAAGGCTCACCGAGTCTTTCAAATAGTGTGCAGGTCACAATCTCGGTTACAGGCACTACGACATCAACTACAACGACTACTCCCACAACTACCACTACTTCATCCACTACTTCTACAACCACTACAGCCGGAACAGTTGTTATAAGTGATGGAACAAACTGGTTAGATAATCCCATAATTAAGCTGTGGCTAGCAATGTTGATATTGCTTCTGCTTGCTCTCTTAGCAGTCGCAGGATTTCTCATTTATCGATGTTACAAGAGAAAAGCTTCGGCTGGGTAAGTATCGTCTTACAATTTTCCATCTATAGGTTCACAATGTATTTGTATAGGCGTGTTTTCGTAATATTAATGTATTTGTATAGGCGTGTTTTCGTAATGAATATTACGAAAACACGCCTATACAAATACATTGAGAACTTATAGTTGAAAAATTGTATATTTTCCTTATTTCGGCTCAAAATATAGATTGCGGGTACTCGTTAGAACCGCCTCATCGAGGCCGTTCTAAAGAGTAACCACAATCTATATTTTAGAGCAAAAATAAGAAAAATAAGGTGTACCCCTGTAAACCCTAGTTTTACTATATAAAAGTGGGGTTCAAGGGGGTCAAAATTATATTGACGAGTTTTCGTGATGACTCTTACGATGCTTGAAATTAATATGAATATCCTGTAAGCAAGTCTGTCTGTGTTATTGACATTATAATTAATTTAAACAAAATCATAAACAGGAAACCAACTCAGTTTTATGCTTAAATTGTATAATCTAGTTTTTTTGAAGTCCTGAATCCATTAGTATATGGCTAAGAATTTTGTTTTCATTTTGATATGTGTCCACAGCTTCGCTTGAACCATTTACAGATCTTTCCACTCTTGAGTTGATTTATAACTGAAGCGGGGAATTTACTGGGTGATAATTTACCTTGACCTTGTCCTTGGTTTCAGTGTCGGTGTCGAAAGTGGTCTGAGTCTTGTGATTGTGACGCTCCCTGGGATTTCTTTTTTTTTTCTGGAAAATTACTCGTTAGAACAGTGAGGCGATTCTAACGAGCACACACAACATATGTTTGCTTTATAAATAAGGAAAATACAATCGATTTTCGTCAAAAAGTAGCCATTTTGGAGATGTAAAAAATTGCACTATTTCGCCCGGGTTTGTTAACGTAATGGTCATAGTATGCCATATTTGGCCGTCGTAAACATGATTCAGTGCAATAGGAACTGAAAAAGGAGACAATAATCAGGAATGGATACAATTAACACACAGCTCCAATCAGAGACACCAAAGGGAAAGAAACACTAACCCCAATGGAAAAATCAACAGCGGAAAGCCAAAAGGACAGTTACTTTCCCACAAAAAGGCCAATAGGCTATCCAAAATAAAATAATAAAAGCGACACAAACACCCAAAGACAAACCATAACCAAAATAAACCGCGACAGACATCACGTGAACAAGTCCGTGAAATGAAGACCCCCCCCCCCCCAAACCCCACTTTATATAGAGAAAACTGGCGATTACGGGGTTATTCAGTATTTTTCTTATTTCTGCTCCAAGACATAGGTTATGGGTACTCGTTATGGGTTCTAAAGAGCACCCACATCCTATGTTTTGATTTGAGCATTTATAAGAAAAATATGAAGGGTTTTCATCAAAAAAGTAGGCATTTTTGAGATGTGAAAAATGCACTATGTCGAACGGACATGTTATCGTAATGGAAGAACCGCCTTGGAACGGTCAGCGGAAACGAATTCCACTGGGGGCCTTAAATAGATTTTACCTGGCCATAATCCTCGCCATTGAAACACTGTTTAACATTCCAACATACTTATTATTTGACATTTTGGAGTTACAGTTTTCTTTTATGTACATTAAGGGGGTCCTCTAAAAAGGACCTACGCGTTTAAAGTATCAAAATGCTCACAAAGAGTTAAATGTTTTCTTGATTATACCTCTCTTGGAAAGGTAGAAAAAATATATTCAATGATTTGCCTCCTCTGCAGATGTATCTATTTCTTTTGAAATGTCCTCACGGTATATGCAGGATCTTACATTCGTGGCCATTTCATATGAAATTTGTGAAACGAGCCTTGGGCGAGTTTAAAAAATTTCATATAAAATGGCCACGAATGTAAGATTATGTTTATCAGATAACGATTAAGATTATTATTTTAAATTGCATTTTTCAAAGGAATGTAGACGGGGACGTTAAACCCCAAATCAAACAAACAAAGCAAAGGAATTTCAATAGGAAACATAGGGTTGTAATGTTACGCGCCTGTAACCATGTGGTATTAACGCGTGGGAATATGATTTCTATGATATGGCATTATACTCACTTAATAACAACGACGTTATATCATAATTATTTTTCAGTTTAAGAACAAAATCTCTCTTATACAAAGTTACTTAATACGTAACTGTATATTCATCTCTTTCTTCAGAGCAAATTTGACAGATATAAAAGTGAATAATAATAACAATGACGAATTTGCCAAAAGCTATGACAGTAAAAACGGAAGTAGTAAAGGTAAGTGAATCGCCATACACCATATTTGCATTATTTGCTGGCTCCCAGCTTGCACATTGTCAATAATGGAAAAACAGGTAACCAGACCCCCTGACCTTTCAAGGTCAGGGGGTCTGGTTACCTGTTTTTCCAACACTGATAACCTTCAGACTAGGAACCAGAAGATAATGCAAATAAGGTAAATAGATCATCTACTCAGAGTATGTTATCACTCGAAAAACACGCCTATACAAATACATTGTAAATTCTACCGCCGAAAACACGTAAATTTTAAGATGAAAACTAATAATCATTGGCATGTTTGTTGACCGCAGCCAACAGCGGTATTGAGATAAACACAATTAAATGATTACAGTAGGTCCAGCTGTAAAGAAAATTACGCATCACCGTTAAACGAAATTTTCGGCCATTTTTGTTTGTTTGATTTGATGTTTAACGTCCCCGTCAACACTGCAAAGGTCATTTTGGAGACGTTGCTTCCAATTTTGTGGGACTTTTACCCGACTTTGAGATGAAATGACATCTCAAGCCCTGTCGCCCAATGAAACCAATAGGGTTTATTAGCATGGACGGTCCCCTCGCACCGCGGTTCCTGGACAGGCTTAGATCCGCTAAGCGGTTTACCAGTACTAGTGTGCGGGCCAGATTAAGCTCTGCGTGGAAGCATCATGCAGCCCATATATTTCTTCAAGCCCCTATGGGCGGGGCCACAAACTTTCGACCATACCCCCCAAATGGCATATGAAAGAAATACCAAGATTTTAAGGTCTGTTACAGCTTTTGAAAATTGAACGGGGCTATCTTTTTCGGAAAATAGCTGATGAGACCCTAGAGAGTTTTCCCGCTAGTCCTTATTAGTTCACCCAAGATAGCTTTACTGGCAATTTCCTGATTCTCTCCCGTAAGCGATTGTAAGAATTGGGTTAAAAAAAAAGGTTCCGTTACCGCACTATATTTTTTTTTAATCTGTGTCATTCAGACGCTTGCTAGTTAATAATGAAGTTTCTTTTTTTTTATTCGGGAGAGATTGTATACGGTGTAGAATCAGGACTAATATATACGGCCGAAATAGTTCCAACATTCTTCCAATGCCTTTCAGGGGAGTTCTCCATAAAAGTGTCTTAAAGGGTCTATTTTTGGGACTTCCAGGAAAGAAAAAGGGGATTGGTTTTATTTTCTGGGGTTATACGGTATTAAAGAAATACGAACCTACTGACAGTAATTAACGAAAATAGCGTTCCAATATTCGGGGGAGATTGTATACGGGGTAGAATCAGGACAAATATATACGGCCGAAAATTATCAAACACTCTTCCCATGCCTTGCAGCGGGGAATTCTCCCCCAAAGTGTCTTAAAGGCATTTATTCTTGATTATTGAGGACTATCATTTCATTACATAATATTATGTAGCCCTCAGTGCTGACTTAAGAGAAGTCCTCTGTCTGCAACAGGTAAGGAGCCTTCTTGGGGAAAATCAATAATTGACTAACTGTTAACTACAGTGTACCTTATTGATTTTCCTCTTTATTGCCTCAGTCAGGGGATTCAAAAGGAGCTTCTAATAACCCTATTTAAGGCCGCCTTTGATCTGCTATAGACAGTATATCACGGGGTAATAAAACATTTATGGACACACGGTGTGTCCTACTGTCAAGAATAAATGCCTTTAAAGGGTCTCTATTGGGTACCTCCAGGAAAAGAAAAGGGGATCGGTTTTCTTTTCTGGGGTTATACGGTATTAAAGAAATACGAAATTACTGACAGTAATTGACGAAAATAGCTTTCCAATATCCGGGGGAGATTGTATACGGGGTAGAATTAGGACTAATTTATACGCCGAAAATTGTTCAACAATCTTTCTAAGCCTTGCAGGGGGAGTTCTCCCCCAAAGTGTCTTAAAGGGTCTCTATTTGGGACTTCCAGGAAAGGAAAAGGGGCTCGGTTTTCTTTTCTGGGGTTGTACGATATTAAAGAAATACGAACTTACTGACAGTAATTGACGAAAATAGCGTTCCAATATTCGGGGGAGATTGTATACGGGGTAGAATCAGGACTAATATATACGGCCGAAAATTATCAAACATTCTTCACATGCCTTGCAGGGGGAATTCTCCCCCGGAGTGTCTTAAAAGGTCTCTATTGGGGACCTCCAGGAAAAGGAAAGGGGCTCGGGTTTCTTTTCTGGGGTTATACGGTATTAAAGAAATACGAAATTGCACGACCCGCAGAAAAAGCGACCGACTGAAGTCGGTTGATTTTCTAGAGTGCCCTAAAATCACCGTGTCATTCTGTCATTCTGTCAGTCTGTCATTCTGTCAGTCTGTCTGTCCGTCTGTAACCCGTTCGTGAAAATTGGTGATAGTAACTTAACCGCTAGGAATATTTAAACAATTTTTGGCATACTTATAGATATCAATGAGATCTAACCAATGAACTTGCAAATTATTACATTCCATTTAGGATAGCCTCGCCGAGGCGAAAAATATGAAAATTTTCGAACTGCTTCTCCTCGGAAACCGTTGGGCCGATTGAAGTCAAATTTCATATGGAGCCTCTATGGGAAGGGGGAAACCAAAATTTGGTCATGGGGTCCAGGTCACATGACCAAAATGGCCGCCAAGCCATATATGGTCTGTCTGTCTGTCCGTCCGTAACCCGTTTGTGAAAATTGGTGATAGTGACTTAACCGCTTGGAATATTTAAACAATTTTTGGCATACTGATAGATATCAATGAGATCTAACCAGTGAACTTGCGAAATATTACATTCCATTTTCGTATAGCCTCGCCGAGGCCAAAGATGTGAAAATTTTTAAACTGCTTCTCCTCGGAAACCGTTGGGCCGATTGAAGTCAAATTTCATATGGAGCCTCTATGGGATAGGGAAAATCAAAATTTGCTAATGGGGTCTAGGTCACCTGAACAAAATGGCCGCCAAGCCATATATGGTAAAAACCCTTCAAAAATAGTCTTCTCCATAACCACTGGGCAGATTTCCACGAAACTTGATAAATAGCATCTGGGACGTATGCCCATCCTAAATTGCTAACATGGTGACCCTAGGTTGACCATGACCTTCTTTGTGCCTAGGTCAAACTTTGACACATATGCTTTTGTATTGGAAAAGGGAGAATGCATTTTATCCTGCAAACGATTCAGAATACAGTACTAAAGTAATGAGATCTAACCAATGAACTTGCGAAATATTACATTCCATTTAGTATAGCCTCGCCGAGGCGAAAAATGTGAAAATTTTCGAACTGCTTCTCCTCGGAAACCGTTGGGCCGATTGAAGTCAAATTTCATATGGAGCCTCTATGGGATGGGGGGAACCAAAATTTGCTCATGTGGTCCAGGTCACATGACCAAAATGACCACCAAGCCATATATGGTCTGTCTGTCTGTCCGTCCGTAACCCGTTTGTGAAAATTGGTGATAGTGAATTAACCGCTTGAAATATTTAAACAATTTTGGCATACTGATAGATATCAATGAGATCTAACCAATGAACTTGCCAAATATTACATTCCATTTAGTATAGCCTCGCCGAGGCGATAAATGTGAAAATTTTCAAACTGCTTCTCCTCGGAAACCGTTGGACCGATTGAAGTCAAATTTCATATGGAACCTCTAAGGGATGGGGGAGACCAAAATTTGCTCATGGGGTCCAGGTCACATGACAAAAATGGCCGTCAAGCCATATATGGTAAAAACCCTTCAGAAATAGTCTTCTCCAGAACCACTGGGCAGATTTCCACGAAACTTGATAAATAGCATTCTGGGACGTAGGCCCATCATAAATTGCTAAAATGGTGACCCTGGGTTGACCTTGACCTTCTTTGTGCCTAGGTCAAACTTTGACACATATGCTTTTGTATTGGAAAAGTGAGAATGCATTTAATCCTGCAAACGATTCAGAATACAGAACTAAAGTATAAGATATATTTTTGCTCCTTACGATAAGGCGCATTTATTGGGGGAACCGTTTTAGGTCCAGGTCACATGACCAAAATGGCCACCATACCCATATATGGTAACACTCATAAAGCCAAAAGCATCCGGCGGGTCGTGCACTTCAGCTGAAGCACTGGTTACTGACAGTAATTGACGAAAATAGCTTTCCAATATTCGGGGGAGATTGTATACGGGGTAGAATGAGGACTAATATATACGGCCGAAAATTATCAAACATTCTTCACATGCCTTGCAGGGGGAATTCTCTCCCGGAGTGTCTTAAAGGGTCTCTATTGGGGACCTCCAGGAAAAGAAAAGGGGATCGGTTTTCTTTTCTGGGGTTATACGGTATTAAAGAAATACGAAATTACTGACAGTAATTGACGAAAATAGCTTTCCAATATTCGGGGGAGATTGTATACGGGGTAGAATCAGGATGAATATATATGGCTGAAATAGTTCCAACATTCTTCCGATGCCTTTAAGGGGAGTTCTCCCCGAAAGTGTCTTAAAGGGTCTATTTTGGGGACTTCCAGGAAAGAAAAAGGGGCTCGGTTTTCTTTTCTGGGGTTATACGGTATTAAAGAAATACGAACTTACTGACAGTAATTGACGAAAATAGCGTTCCAATATTCGGGGCAGATTGTATACGGGGTAGAATCAGGACTAATATATACGGCCGAAAAGTTTTTCACCAATATTTCTAAGCCTTGCAGGGGGAGCTCTCCCCCAAAGTGTCTTAAAGGGTCTATATTGGGGAATTCTAGGAAAAGAAAAGGGGCTCGGTTTTCTTTCTGGGGTTATACGATATTAAAGAAATACGAACTTACAGACAGTAATTGACGAAAATAGCGTTCCAATATTCGGGGGAGATTGTATACGGGGTAGAATCAGGACTAATATATACGGCCGAAAATTATCAAACACTCTTCCCATTCCTTGCAGGGGGAATTCTCCCCCGGAGTGTCTTAAAGGGTCTCTATTGGGGACCTCCAGGAAAAGAACAGGGGCTCGGTTTTCTTTTCTGGGTTTATACGGTATTTAAGAAATACGAATTTAAGGACAGTTGCTGGCGAAAATAGTGTTCCAATATTCGGGGGAGATTGTATACGGGGTAGAATCAGGACTAATATATACGGTCGAAATTTATTAAACATTCTTTCCATACCTTGCCGGGGGGGGGGGGGATTCTCACCTAGAGTGTCTTAAAGGGTATATATTGGGGACCTCAAGGAAAAGAAAAGGGGCTCGGTTTTCTTTTCTGGGGTTATACCGTATTAAAGAAATACGAATTCACTGACCATTATTCAAGAAAATAACGTTTCAATATTCGGGGGAGATTGTATACGGGGTAGAATCAGGACTAATATACACAGCTGAAATTGATACAACAATAAGTAATATTTAGGGGTTTTTCGTGTAGTGAAATGTCAAACATGAATTTACCGTTACATTGTACGAAACGGCTCGCCAATGCTGAGGTTATTTACAGGTAAATCTACCTGAGTGATCCGTTATTACGTAATGAACAGGTAAGTTTATTTCTATTAAGTTCATTCATGTAAGACTTTTACGGAATAAAAAGCATTTAAGGAGGTAAGCAAGTTACGGGACCTGACGAGGCTAAATTATGCAGATTTGATTTATTCCGTAAATTTAAAGGTAAGAAATAGAAGCCAACGAAATGCATTACATTGTTATATTGTATTTGAATTTATAAGGCAAGTGATTTATGTAACACTTACGGAACAAAGTGCATATAAGAGAGTATAGCATTTTATTGAAATAAAGCTTAAATGTGCAAAATCGCTTTATTCCGTAAATTCCAATTTCAGAAATAGAAGCCAAACATTGAATAGTTGTTGTTAGCTAATCTCTGGCTTCTATTTCTGAAATTTGAATTTACGGAATAAAGCGAATTTGCTGACGTTAGCCTTATTTCCATAAAACGCTACATTTTCTTCATGAACTTTATTCCGTAGCTGTTGTTGTTTTAAACTTCCATGCAAGCGCCTGAATAACCCAGATCAATATTTTAACAGCTATACGCACATAATGAAGTACGCTTGATATTCTCTCCCGAATTCATAATTTACGGGAGAAAATCAGGATATTGCCGCTTTATTTTATAGACTCTCCAAAAAAATTCACTGAGTCACTCGAATCGTGTCACGTGACTTGACACTAGGATAACCTATCTGTGGCTAAAAATATTCCTACCTCGTACACGTCGCCATTCACCTTATTTGCATTATCTGCCGGTTCCTTGTCTAAAGATTATCATTATTGGAAAAACAGGTAACAACCCCCCAGACCTTTCAAGGTCAGGGGGGTCTGGTTACCTGTTTTTCCAATATTGACAATGTGCAAGCTGGGAGCCAGCAAATAATGCAAATATGGTGAATAGTCCTAAAGGTTTTCGAGCCATGCATTACGATAACACACCTGTGTGACATAGTGAAGTCTTTCACATATCCAAAATTGCTACATGTGCGATGAAAATTTGTGTTATTTTTCCTATTTATACTCCAAACATTGGCTGTAGGTACTCGCTAGAACCGCCTCAATAAGGCGGTTCTTACGAGTATCCACAACCCATGTTTCGGAGCAGAAATAAGCAAAATAAATTATACCCCTGTCAACCCCAGGTGTCTCTATATAAAGAGGGGTTTTACTGGGGTGTTCCTTTCATGGACTTGATTTCATGATGGCATCTAATCTGTACATGTAGACTGGCTGCAATTTATGTTAATAATAACATTTTATTTCACGTCACAGAAAGTAATCATAATTGGCGGGTGGTGACATTAGAACGTAGATCTCTGTTCTTCAATACAGGACATTTTATAGGGATCAAGCAGCAGATTGTTAAAGTAATATCAAATATTCTAGGGTTGAAGTCACTTGTGCTAACTTAGCTGATTATGAAAAATTCTCCTTTTTTTTGGCAGAAAAAGTGGCCTGTTTTTAAGGGCAGCTTCATTAGTTAAATTTTGTTGTGACACATTCCGGTGCTGTCGTAAACATTATGAAAACACGCCTATACAAATACATTGTAACCTTTATCGCCGAAAAACCTGAAAATTCTAAGATGAAAATATTGAGATATTTTTCTTAATTCTGCTCAAAATATAGATTGTGGTTACTCGTTAGAACCGCCTAATCGAGGCGGTTCTAACGAGTAACCACAATCTATATTTTGGAGTAGAAATAAGAAAAATAAGGTTCACCCCTTCAAACCCAAGTTTTACTTTTTAAAAGTGGGGTTCAAGGGGGTCATAATTATATAGGCGTGTTTTCGAGATGAATACCGGTGGCAGCAGAAATGAAACTTCTGCTGGGCGGAAGAACGCACATACGTCTATAGGATTCCTACACTTAGATCAATCCCTAAGTGTCTGACAAACTCTCAGTTTTTCGGGAAGCTGTTGAAAACGGTGAGGTAATATGAGTTATGACACATTACGTGAAAACCTCGCAAAACATGTTTTGTAAAATATAAAAAATTTAACTTGTATTTGTTTTTGTTCTCGGACACTTAGGGATGTCCCAAGACCAATGTTAGAAATTTATTTTATTTATTTGTTTTGAGGTTTAACGTCCCCGTCAACACTATATAGTCATTTTGGAGACGCTACTTCAGAGGTTGTGGACATTTTACCCGACGTTGGTCAGTGATTCATAATCTTTAATAGAAATATTATAAACAAAAAAGTTTTTTGGTTTGATTTAAGGTTTAACGTCCCCGTCAACACTGTAAAGGTCATTTTGGAGACGTTGCTTCCAATTTTGTTGGACTTTTACCTGACATTGAGATGAAAAGACATCTCAAGCCCTGCCACCCAATGAAACCAATAGGGGTTATATGCATGGACGATCCGAATCGCGCCACTTTGCCTGGGCAGGCTAATACCCTCTTAGCGGTTTATCAATACTCATGCGCGGTCGGTTTCAGCTCTGCGTGGAAGCATCATTCAGCCAATCTATTTCTTCAAGCCCTGGTGGGGGGGGGGGGGCCGACCATGTTAGAAAAAGTCTACACTGGGACTTTAACATCTTAATAAGGAACCCCAATATTTCCGTCATCCCCCAATGTCCGCCAGCATGACAAGTAACTTAGATGATGAACTTATTGGGCTCCATTAACAAGATGCTTATTTCCGAAGCCTTTTTTTTTTAAAAAAAAGAGGGTTTGCCATTATTTTGTCTTTGCATTAATTCATAATTTATTATTAACCAAATGAAATCTTTCTCAAAATCCTTCTCATTTGCACAGACATTTTGGGATGACGGGCATATTGGGATTATGTTTGCCGGGTCTTGTCCGTCATCCGTTTCGGTTTCAAAACTTTGGGGGTGAGACACACTGATGAAGATTAAATATCAGAAAGGCTTCTGTGTCACTAAATTTGGTGTAGTTACGCCTTAATTATTAAAGGTCAAGTGAAAAAAATACTTTTTTGTTTCGGACCCGCCCATCGGGGTTTGAAAAAAAATTGATGGGCTGCATGATGCTTCCACGCAGAGCTGAGACCTACCCGCACAAGAGTACTGGTAAACCACTTTGAGGATCTAAGCCTGCCCAGGCTTAGCGGTGCGAGTTGGACTGTCCATACATATAAACCCTATTGGTTTCATTTGGCGGCAGGGCTTGAGATGTCATTTCATCTCAATGTCAGGTAAAAGTCCCACAAAATTGGAAGCAACGTCTCCAAAATGACCTTTACAGTGTTGACGGGTCGTTAAACCTTAAATCAAACCAAAAAACTTTTTGTTTATAATATTTCTATTAAAGATCATGAATCACTGACCAACGTTTTGAAAACCGCATCGAAAATTCAATTTCGTTCAGAAGTTATGACTGTTCAAAATCTGTCATCACTTATTTTAAGTCAGAAAAGTTTGTGTTACTATAAATAGATTTCCATCTCACAATGCATCATTTTGTGATGTCATATGAGGTTTAAAATTTTACTTAAAAAATAATCTTTCTAATTATACAAACAGAAATTATGTAAGCCAAAGCTGGGTACAGGATAATAAAAGCACTTATATTTACAATAAATAAATGTTGTCAAATGCAAATTTAACTATAATATAACCATTTAAATTAAGATTTTAAAAGGGTTTAAATAATTAAAAAAGATATTATGAAATGATAACATGTCATGAAATGAGGAAAATTATTCTAGTTTTACCTATAAGAACAAGCCAAAAAAGGAACCGCAAGAAAAAAAATGTCAGCATTACCCAGAAAATGAAATTAAAATGTTTTGAAGTGAAGTTTAAATCTAAAAAAAAATCGTCATAATCATCACATTTTAGGATTACATTGGTAATAGTTATTCTTAAGTACAATTATTAAAAAATAATACCACAAGAATTTTACAGTATGTGCTTTATGAGTAGAGTTTAAAAGTTTAAAATAGACACTTTTTAAATGTTTCAAGAGCTTCAAATGTCGTCATAAATTACCTCATGAATATTAATGAACAATGAAAAACCTTTTTGGAAGTTGTTTACAAAAGGCCATTTTCAAAACTTTATACCGAGGCGAATAAATTCTACGATAGTTCTCATCAGTTATATGATGCGGCTCTCTTAACTAGAGGCTATACTCAGCATACTCTCCGTCCTTACATTGATTCTGAAATTAATCATAAACGCCATTTCTTCAAAATATCCTTCATTAATAAGGGTATGGATTTTATAGATTTGCCCAGTATCTTTCGTGAGAGATCGGTGCTTTCTTCCATTCCTGCTTATTTTCAAAATACTGAAACACCTATAATTTGCTATAAATATAACAAACCTGTTAGATCTATCATTTTTAATTTCAATAAACTTGTTTCAGATCTTGATATTGATACTAATACTCCTGATTCATGTGATTGTAAAAACTCAAAGTATTGCTATCCTGCTGATGGTCATGTAATTACTGGCAATTTGAAAATTATTCCTGATTCTAGGATAAGGAATATAATTTCTAAAGGACCGAAATATCGGTTTCCTTCTAAAATTGATTTCAGTAAATGTAGAGATGAAATCGCTGCTTCCTTGAATGAATTCGGTAATCGATGGTGTAAGCGAGAGTATGTTGAGTATAAAGCCCTAAAGGACTGGAAACTTAGCATTTTAAGTCTAGTGAATAAACGCATTTCTTTCTATTCTCAAAATACTAACTTATTACCTCCTAAGCCCAAGACGTCTTTACGTCATCTTAAACTAGGTATTCAAGAATTTCATAAGAAGTTTGTTTTGGCCCCTGCAGACAAGGCCGCTAACAACGTCGTCGTTGTGTGACGGCTCCACTATGTTAACACGCTTAAGCAGGAGCTTGGTGGTACTAAGGCCTATGAACTTCAGCCTTTAGCTGAAGAGAGAGCTATAGTAGATAAACATGTTTGTCTTTCAGCCACCAAGTTTGCTGTGTGTGTTAACGAAGGCCAAGACAAGCTTCCTACGCTATACTGGTTACCAAAACTTCATAAAAAACCTTACAAAGCACGGTTTATTGCAAATTCTAGTTCTTGCACTACCACTGAACTTTCTAAATTATTAACTTCCTGTCTTACTGCTATTAAAACGCATGTAATTAAATATTGTGATAAAGTCTTTGAAAGATCAGGAAGAAATCTGTTTTGGTCTATAAAAAAATCGAATGAGGTTTTAAATAAATTGAAATCTAGACAGTTTCGTGCTTCTAGTCTGTCTACCTACGATTTTTCCACTCTTTACACTACACTTCCTCATAATCTTATAAAAGAAAAGCTTAATGATTTAACTGAATGGGCTTTTCACAGAGAAGATTCTCTCTATCTTGCATGTAATGTCAGAAATGCATTTTTCACTTCTAAAGAGCATAAGAATTATACACTTTGGTCATGTCAGAAAGTGTGTGATGCCCTCACCTTTCTACTTGACAATATTTATATTAGATTCGGTACTAAGTTATTTAGACAAATTGTGGGTATTCCGATGGGTACTAATTGCGCACCTCTTGTGGCTGATCTGTTCTTGTATTGTTATGAAAGAGACTTCATTTTGTCGCTTTCCATTGATAACCAATCTGAAATTATTGAAGCTGTTAGCTTTACTTCTAGATATTTAGATGATTTATTAAATATTGATAATACCTATTTTGATGGTTTGATCAGTCAGATTTACCCCCTAGAACTTCAGTTAAATAATGCAAATTCTTCTGATACCGAGGCCCCGTTTTTGGATTTACATCTATCTATTGTAGATGGATTTGTTTCGTGCAAAATTTATGATAAACGCGATGACTTTGATTTTGAGATTGTAAATTTTCCTTTTTTGGATGGTGATGTTCCTCGTGCGCCATCCTATTGCGTTTATATTTCGCAATTAATTCGATTTGCTAGAGTATGTAGTCATGTAACTGACTTCAACACTCGTAATAAATTATTAACGGCTAAACTCCTTAATCAAGGTTATCGGTACCATAAACTACGCAAAGCCTTTTCAAAATTTTATAGACGCCATTCTGATTTAATTTCAAAATTCAATATTGGACTTAAATCTCTTCTGCAACAAGGTCTATCCGAACCCGAATTTTATGGTGACTTAGTATATAAATTCAGAAAAATATATAACCGCAATGACTTCAGCACCCAATTTCGTAAAATCATTCTTCGATATAAAAAGATTGGGTACAACATGGATATTATACGACAGACTGCATGCATGGTAGTTAACCCAATCACGGTTGGCAACTTTGCTTCCCTCTTTAATTGCACGCCGGCGGGTCAGGCCTCAGATTCTATGACGGCTCCAACGTAAAGGCTTATTGAAAATTAAAGAGATAATGTTGGTTGGTGCCTGATGCTCTGTCTCTGGTCGGGCTCATCGGAGTCTAACTGTTGGTTTTCTTTTGCTCCAGCATTTCAGTGGTTTCTTGCTGTCGAGTCCTCACCGTTGTCTCACCTCTGTGGTTCTTTGATTTCTGTGTTCACGGAGATGTTGCACTGATGAGTAAGGAGGCCTTCATGCGGACTGAACAAATTATTTGTCTAAATCGCGACGGAAGTAAGGGCGAGGATTGTGGCCACGTAAAATCGATTTTAAGCCCCCCAGTGGAAATCTTCCACTGACCGTTCCAAGGCGGCTCTTCTGTGGCGATTTATTTATGTTGTTGTTTGTTACTTACTGTGTGTATCACTTGTGTCTTTTAATTTTGGATGGCCATATGGCCATTTTGTGGGAAAGTAACTGTCCTTATGGCCTTCCTTTGTTTAGGTTTCCATTAATGTCTGTTTGTATTTCTTTCCCTTTGGTGTCTTTTATGGGTGGAGTAAGTTAATTGTATCAATTCCTGATCTTTGTTTTACTTCTACTTTAGAACCGTTCGGAATTTTTCAACGCAGTTTTCAGTACCATATTCTGTGCATCAAGGCCTTTACTTTCATTGACTTTTAAAGAAAACAAAAAATTCGTTGCATTGATCTTTGAGATCCGAAGGTCAACTTTTTAACATAGGTTGAACGTTAATTTGTTTTATTGATAATTATTAATAAATGAAATTATTTCTAAGTTAGTTTTCATGTTGTCGGACATTTAGGGATGACGGACATATAACTATGCTAAGTGTCCGACAAGAAAAAAAATTCATTACACTGAAAATAAATCGCGAATTTCTCACTTAATATGTCATAATTGATCATTCCCACCAATTTCAACAGCTTCTCCGGAATCTTAGAGTTTGTCGGACACGTAGGGATGTCGGGCGTAAAAGGATCCTACATACGTCTCGTAACTTTTTTAAATTTGCCTAAAAATGTAACGGGCAAATTTGCACAGTCTGATCAGAGTCATTGTTCACAATAGCCTTTTATTGACAATGAACAACCGTTATTGCAACATGCGATGACTGTAATAAGACAATATGTGACTTTTACAGCGATGAACTTTTATGTGCGTATTTTACAGCAAAAACAGTAAAGCCTACTAGTCATGACAAGGTCAGATTCAACAAAAGCAACGGATCAGTTTCGGTCCTATCGCTGGAAGAACCGAGACCAGGTAGTGGCGACAGTGGCATTAACGTCTCGCCAACTTCTGTTACCTCTGGTGTGAGCCTGTTTCCAACATCACCAACATCACGTACCTCAGGGATGAGCCTCTCTCCGACATCTCCGACATCTCCGACATCTCTAACTGGAATCAGTATCCAACCATCAGAAGAAAATTTATCTGGAAATGTTAGTAATGGCTACGCACATAACGACCCCCTTTTCTTTAGACGTTGGAGGCTTGAACAGGGCCGATGTCGTTTAGCGCTGCAAACTGGGCGTATTTCATGATAGAAGAATATGACAAATTGCGCGTAAATATTATTTAACCGAAACCTTTTATACGATAATTCCGAGTTTTCTTTATATATGGAAAGCAGAGGGGTTATTTAAATAATTCAAAATGGCATCGTAATTGACATCCAAATCTTGGCCATGCAAAACAAAAATTGGTCTTTTAGGGTGTCTCAGATTAGTCTGTTCACTCACAATATACAATACAGCCATCTACACGGATGCGCAGGCTGATATGAGAATTTGCTGAGCGAACCTGCTTGAAGTCTCGTTTTGCTTGACGCGACCCAATAATTATTTTATTTTGTATCAAAAGGAATCTTCCACCATATAAATATATATACATAGCAGGATTTCATTTGAAAATTCAGGGGAGTCAGGTTGTGAACTCGTATTCTTCAATCTGGCTGTATTATTGGAAAGCAAGTGTCCTTTTGGCTTTCTGTTTGTGACTTTTTCATTATGGTAAAGTTGGTAAAGTTGTTTGATGCCTTTGGTATCTTGGATGGGGTGGGGGTGTATCGATTCCAAATCAGTGCCTTCACTTCTGTTTGATCCAGCGCACGACAAAACCTACAATAAGACATGTGCGTCCAGCAAAGAATCAGATCAGCCTGCGCAACCATATAGTCTTACAAGGGACTTCTCTTGCTGCATGAAGGAGCAATGGGCCCTGAGCTATCCTTAGAGCGCACAGCGAAGACTCTGATCAGATTGCGCGGATGCGCAGGCTGTTCTGAGTCATCGTTGGACGCACGTGTCTTATTGTAGGTTTTGCCATGCGCTGGCTCATTTTATAAAAAGTGACCGATTTTGCCATGGTTGGAAACTTGGTGACGCTGTGTCTCATTACATGGTGAGTTATATATGATTTGTTTATTCCAAAATAGAAGTGAATGCAATGATCAGGAATAGTTACAATCACATAGCTCCAACAAACATGAAATAGCTAGACCCCAATGGGAACATCAATAGCGGAAAGCCAAAAGGACAGTTTCTTTCCCACAAAATGTCAAATTGGCTATCCAAAACAAAATAATATAAGAGATACACACACTCGAACAAATATAAACCGCGACAGAAGAACCGCCTTGGAACGGTCAGTGAAACGAATTCCACTGGGGGGCTTATATTGATTTTACGCAGCTGCAATCCTCGCCCTTACTTCTCCAAGGCGGCTCTTTCGTTGCCGTTTCATTTCTTTTAAGTTCGGCGCTGTTCAACTTGTGAACGTTTTCATTTCCATGGCAGTTGTTCTCTTGTAGGATATTATTGTTATTGTTCGTCTTTGAATGTATGCATTGCCATTGTATGTTTTTTTTGTGGATAGCCGTTTTGACATTTTGTTGGTTAGTATTTGTCCTTCTGGCTTTCCGCTTTTATGTGTTCATTATTTCCATTTGATGTCTTGAATGTGAGGTGTGATGCAATTGTATCGATTCCTGGCCGATTCCTGATCATAGCCATCACATTTATTTGGCACTTGTTCGTATTTAGCTCAGTAGAGTTAACTGAGTTGTCATCTGTTTTGGAGGAAGCTACTTGCGTGATTGTTAACATCACGAAAACACGTCTATATAATTTTTACCCCCTTGAACCCCGCTTTTATATAGTAAACCTGGGGTTTACAGGGGATTTACAAGGGTTAACCTTATTTTTCTTATTTCTGTTCTAAAATATAGATTGTAGGTACTGGTTAGAACCGCCTCCATGAGGCGGTTCTACCGAGTACCCTCAATTCATATTTGAACAGAAATAAGAACATTTTCGCAATTTTTCACCTTAACATTTTCGTTTTCCGGCGGTTAAGTTTACAATGTATTTGTATGGACGTGTTTTCGTAATGGATGTATTTTCGATATTCCCCTTTGATGTTTTGCATAGGCATTGGGGTCTTTGGTTATGATTCGACCAGTTTCTGATGTATCATTACTCATTCAATTTTAATTATTTAATTTTCAGTAAGTTTACTGTATTTCTTGCAGTGACTAGATTTAAATAAATAAAAGAGCCATAAAATCACTCGAAATCCTCCTTAGACTTTGCTAAAAAAATTGTAAAGTGATAAACTTTACAAATAGTTACCCGTTTCGCCATTTTTGGAATGTTGTTACATGATCATTCATTTGAATAACCCTCTGTTTTCCTGTATATGGTAGACATTTTTCAACCAGATTTAGATTAATTTTCTGTGTTTTAAAATGTAAAATCAATATAGTATTATTTTAATAATTTTGACAACAGAAGTTATCACTGCAAAACGCCTTGCTTGCCACCTTTTTGCTTCTCACAATGAGGAAAATGGATATACCGCCTTGCAAAAATAATCTTCAGTAGCGAAGAAATTCGCTCCTTTTTCCTTTTACTGTACTCGGTGTACTAGAAGGGAGCAAAACGCATGGATTTTTATTTATCACACTAATTTCAATATTTAACTAGAATACCCAAGGTAGGGCGTTGACAACCAGTGAACATCAAGACCAGACGCCACAGAAAGCAGCACATGATCATGGTCTTCAGCGGTTGCTAGAAGTATGGATTGCTTTTATGAAATTATCAATTACTAAACCTTATATCAGGGTAACATTCCAGTATTATTGGTATATCCAGTTTCCTTAAGGGGGATAGATACACCTGGCAGATTTTTGCCCATTTTTTCAAAAGGAAGGGAACTTTCGGGATTTCCTGTTCGCTGTTCTTTTGTACTCTGTCCTCAGGAGCAAATCCTTTCCTTTAAGAGTTAACCCCTATTTTCTGTAAAAGACTACATTACTTTTGCAGAAGTTGCCTCCCCTGAAGGTGTATCCATTCCCTTTAAGTAAATTGAGAATGTAGATATGCATGTCCTTAAATAGTAAAATAACACAGCTAGAGAGGCGTATACTGCAAACACTGTGGATATTTTTTATCTCTTATCCTGCCGTTCACGACAACCCTTTTCTTTGCAAACAGTGTAGATCCAGATCAGATGGCTTGATCAGGATCTATACTGTTTGACATTCAAGTTATGAATTTGCAGGAATAAATGTCATCAAGTAATCTGATTGGTTAAAAGACAGAAATGGGTGTAGCTAAACTGAACATTCAGCAAGAGAAGGGTTAATCTTCTGAAGCGCTTCTGAAACACATTGAGCAGATATTACATGTTTTTTATTTTATCTGATCGTTCACAAAAAAGGCTTAATATTGCATGGGAATCGCCTCCCCACGCAGACATTTCATGAGCGATATCGAGCTTTATTTCTTGAAAGTAACATAATAAAATCATGTCAACATGTCCGTGTAATGAACACCCCTCTAAACCCCAATTTATATAAAGAAATCTGGGGTTTACAGGGGTATACATTATTTTTCTTATTTCTGCTCCAAGACATAGGTTGTGGGTACTTGTTAGAGCCGCCTCAATGAGGGAAAACCCACAATCTATATTTTAGATCAGAAATAAGAAAAGTAAGGATAACCCCTGTAAATCCTAGTTTTACTATATAAACAAAGGGTTCAAGGGGGTCAAAATTATATAGGCGTGTTTTCATGATGCATTGTAGACCTTGACAGGCTCAAATCCATCTAATCCGGGTCTGCGTTGTTTGTTTATGCAAACACCAAGTTGATTATCATTTTACTGTAGAGGGGAAGCCTACATGCGAACGTACACATCTTTTGGAAAAGGGACTCGAATAGTTTTATTTAATATTAAACTGCTTTCGAAGTAAAATGTGACCACGCCATAAAATACTGAAAAGCAGCTTTAGAAAGCTTGCTTTTATTTTGGCATTTTCTATCGCCTTTTCTGCTTTATGTTATATTAAAAACTTTACCACATACATCATATGAACAAGTCGGTGAACTAAACAACGCCCTAAACCCCTCTTTTTATAGATAAAACTGAGGTTTACGGGGTATATATTATTTTTTCTTATTTCTACTCCAAAACATAGGCTGTGGGTACTCGTTAGTTCCAACAAGCACCCACAATCTATGTTCGCAATACAAATAAGAAAAATATCACAAATTTTCATCAGCAAAATGTCTTTATTTTGAGATATGAAAAGATAAATTATGCCTCACGGATGTGTTGTCGTAATGTGCACTGCTGTAAGCACAATTAACCCTTATTGTACCAAATGGAATCTTCCTCCTTATATTAAGCATGAGTCCATTTCAAAATTTAGGGGTTTCAGGTTGTGTTTTCTTCAAAATTTGTTAGGAAAATGGCTGAACTTTTTGCAAACCCTGTGGGCCCTGATCAGACGCCGCGTTCTGCGGCGTCTGCTCTGGGCCTGCACTGTTTGCCCTGGTACCCGTTTTGGGGTTTCCGGAACTAAATGCGTTAAGTCTGCACTAGTGGTTTGTCAATTACACAATGATAACTTATTCAAGGCAATGGTTACTTGTTTGAAGGCAATGATAGCTTGTATTATCGCGATGATAACTTGTTTTAGGGCAACGATAATCTGTTTCAGGGCAATAATAACTTTTAGGGCAATTGTAACTTTTTATAGGCAATGGTAACTGGTTTACCGGAGATTGTAAGTTGTATTAGGGCAATGAATATTTCTTTAAGGGCAATGATAACTTGTGTTAGGGCAACAATAACTTGTTTTAGGGCAGTGATTACTTGTTTTAGGTCAATGCTTACTTGTTTTAGGCAATGGTAACCTGATTTAGGCAATGCTCACTTGTTTTAGGGCAATGATGACTTGTTTAGGGCAATGGTAACTTGTTTGGAGGCAATGGTAACTTATTTTATGGAGATGATAACATGTTTTAGGGCAATGATAGCTTATAAAAGTGCAATTTTAACTTTTTATAGGCAATAGTTAGTTGTTTAAGGGCGCTGATAAGTTGTATTAGGGCAATGAATAAATGTTTAAAGGCAATGCTAACTTGTGTTAGGGCAACGATAACTTGTTTTAGGGCAGTGATTACTTGTTTTAGGTCAATGCTTACTTGTTTTAGGCAATGGTAACCTGTTTAAGGCAATGCTAACTTGTTTTAGGGCAATGATAACTTGTTTTAGGGCAATGGTAACTTGTTTTAGGGCAATGGTAACTTGTTTTAACATACATAACTACAGAGGAGTCGGAACGATTTTGACATTGGGGAGGCGACTCACGAGCACCGAAGGCGCGAGTGGGAGGAGAGCACGAGCTCTCGTGGTGGGGTTGGTTGCGGGCGGGGATTCCTACAAAGAAAATTTTGAAATTAATGATGAAAAAAAAACCGTGATAAAAAAAAAAATTAAAATATAACGAATCTATGTTATCATATCGTCATAGTGACAGACATAATTTGTTTGATCTGAGGTTTACCGTCCCCGTCAACACTGTATAGGCCATTCTGGAGACGTTGCTTCCAATGGTTTGGACTTTTACCCGACATTGAGATGAAATGACATCGCAAGCCCTGCCACCCAATGAAACCAACAGGGTTTACATTCTTTATCCATGGTTTAGCTCTGCGTGGAAGCATCATGCAGCCCAATCTATTTCTTCAAGCTCCGATTGGGGCAGAACATTAGACATAAGACTTAGCATCACGAAAACGAGTCTTCTTTTTAATTTGAATCGCTCCTACATCCTACTTTGTATAGTAAAAATGGTCGCCCCTAAACAAGCTACCATTGCCTAAAAAATACAATTGCCCTAAAAAAGTTATCATTGCCCTGAAACAGGTATCGTTGCCCTAAAACAACCGAGGATTGTGACCACGTAAAATTGATTTTAGCTCCACCCCCCACCCCCTCCAGTGGAATTCGTTTCAATGACCGAATGTCTTTGAGTGTTTGCATCGCTTATATTATTTTGTCTTGGATAGCCAATTGGCCATTTTGTGGGAAAGTAACTGTCCATTTGGCTTTTGTCTATTGATGTTTCCATTAGGGTCTGTTGTTTCATGTTTGTGTTTCTTTCCCTTTGGTGTCTCTGATGGGAGCTGTGGGTTAATTGTATCGATTCCTGATCATTGCCTTCACTTCTATTTTACAGTGGTGTACATTATTTTTTCTTATTTATCCTCAAAAACACAGTGTGGGAATTCGTCGTACCACCTCATTGAGGCGGTTCTAATGAGTTCCAATAATATATCTTTGTCAGAAATATGGAAAATATCAGAATTTCTCATCTGAAAATTTTCATTTTTCGATGGTAATATTTTCAATATATTTGCATAGGCCGTTTTTTTCTGATGAAAATCTTTGATTTTTTTTGGTTATTTATACTTCAAACCTAAGTTTGTTGGTGCTTGTTAGCTGTAAACCCCAGTTTTGTCTATATACAGTGGGGTTTAAGGGGGCGTTGGAAACGTTTATATCGAATTTTCACTCAAGAAAGAGTCTTATAATGCCTTCGTTGTGCTCGTGCCAAGATTGCATTAAGAAAACACGCCTTTACAAATACATTGTAAACTTTACCTGCGGAAAATCGAAACTTTTTAGATGAAAAATTGTGATATTTTTCTTATTTCTGCTCCAAATATAGATTGTGGCTACACGTTAGAACCACCTCATCGAGGCGGTTCTAACGAGTACCCACACTCTATATTTTAGAGTAGATATAAGAAAATAATGTTTCCACCAGTAAACCCCCGTTTTATTAGCTCACCTGTCACTTAGTGACAAGGTGAGCTTTTGGGATCACTTTTTGTCCGTCGACCGTCGTGCGTGCGTGCGTCCGTAAACTTTTTCTTCAAACAACATCTCCTCCTAAACCACTAATCGGATTATGACCAAACTTTACAGGAATGATCCTTGGGTGGTCCCCTTTCAAAATTGTTCAAATGGTTCCGGTCTGTTGGACATCTAGGTCACAGGAGCTAAAAATAGATTTTTTACTGAAATTTTTAAAAATCTTCTTCTCTAAAACCGCAAGGCCCAGGTCTTTGATATTTGGTATGAAGCTTCATCTAGTGGACCTCTACCAAGATTTTTCAAATTATAGCCATGGGGCCAAAAATGTCCCCGCCCCGGGGGCCTTTGGTTTTACATAGGCTTATAAAGGGAAAACCTTTAAAAATCTTTTTCTCCTAAACCACAAGGCCCAGGTCTTTAATATTTGGTTTGAAGCTTCATCTAGTGGACCTCTGCCATGATTGTTCAAATTATAACCCTGGGGCCAAAAATGCCCCTGCCCCGGGGGCCTTTGTTTTTATATAGGCTTATATAGGGAAAATCTTTAAAAATCTTCTTCTCTGAAACTGCAAGGCCCAAGTCTTTGATATTTGGTATGAAGCTTCATCTAGGGACCTTTATCAAGATTGTTTAAATTATAGGCCTAGGGCGAAAAATGCCCCCGCCCCAAGGCCCTTTGGTTTTACAAATGGGTTATATAGGGAAAATATTTAAAAATCTTCTTCTCTGAAACCACAAGGCCCAGGTCTTTAATTTTGGTATGAAGCTTCATCTAGTGGACCCCTACCAAGATTGTTCAAATTCTAGCCCTGGGGCCAAAAATGCCCCGCCCAGGGGCCTTTGGTTTGACATAGACTTATACAGGGATAATCGTTAAAAATCTTCTTCTCTGAAACTGTAAGGCCCAGTTCTTTGATATTTGGTGTGCAGGCCCTTTGGTTTTACATTGGCTTATACAGTGAAAATCTTTAAAAAGCTTCTTCTCCAAAATCAGATGGCACAGTTCTTTGAAATTTGGTGTGTAGCTTCATCTAGTGGACTGCTACCAAGATTGTTCAAACCATAGCCCTTGGGTCAAAAATGCCCCCACCCCGGGGCCCTTCGTTTTTAGATTGACTTATATAGGGAAATTAAAAAAAAATCTTCTACTCTGAAACCGCAAGGCCCAGTTCTTTGATATTTGGCGTGAAGCTTCATCTAAATTGTTCTAATTATAGCCCTGGGAAATAGAAGTCATGGCAATGAAAACCTTTGAAAATCTTCTTGTCTAAAAGCAGAAGGCCAAGGTCTTTGATATTTGGTATGAAACTTCGTCTTGTGGATTTCTACCAAGATGGTTCAAATTATAGCCCTGGGGACAAAAATGGCCCGCCCCGGGGACCCCAAGGTTTATGTAGACTTATATAAGGAAAACCTTTAAAAATCTTGTCTGAAACCAGAAGTCTCCGTGCTTCGATATTTGGTATGAAGCTTCACCTTTTAGACCACTACCAAGATTAATCATATTTTAGCCCGGGGCCAATAATGGCTCTCCCATGGGCCCACTTGATACCCTATGGATCAGGTGAGCGATCCAGGGCCATCATGGCCCTCTTGTTGTATAAAAGTAGGGTTCAAGGTGTCAAAATTATATAGGCAACTTCCGTGTTGAAACGTCTGTAATAATAATAAATTCTTCTTCTTCTTCTTCTTCTTCTTCTTCTTATTATTATTATTATTATTATCATGATTATTATTATTAGTTAAAACTTTATTTTATTTGTAAATCTAATACTTATAAACTCAACACATATTCAAAAAAGTTACAATGTTACACAAATGGGATTCAGGAGAAAGTCATTCGACTTTTGAAAAATCTGTATCCCATCTTGCTTATAGTGTAGACAAAAGTTATATGTGATTTAGCTTGTAAACAAAATCCTAAGTACTTTATTACATGAATTTGTGTGATAACATTCCTTAGAAATTACATTATCTGCTGCAGGCTCCACGGGAAGTGGATAAGTTCTTATTCCAACACTATGTTTTACCAGCTCACACCTTTCAACATGTAAGCAAAGACAAAACGTGCTTTGCCATTATTATTATTATTATTATTATTATTATTATTATTATTATTATGCAATCGTAAATTTAAAATTAAAACAGAAACTAGTTATATTTTATTTCAACTTTTCTCATTGTTTCTTTGCAGAAAATGGCAGACGTCGAGACTAGACGACTTCGGTTGCAGAGAATGTTAAGTGAACGATTAAGGAAACCGTGGAAGCCATATTAAAAAAAACAAAAAAACAGACGACTTGTTACATTTAACCTAACCTATTCAGACAATTAAACTTATCAAAACTGTAAATAGAAATTAACTTTAATCATTCTGCATTGAATTTAATGCAAAACTTGGAGACTGTCAGTTTGCAAGAAAACTTGAATTCATTGTATTTTCTTCGCAGACTTGACTGCGGTTTCTATCGCGAATTGTTATCATCATGAAAACACGCCTATATAATTTTGAGCACCTTGAACCCCACTTTTATATAGCAAAACTGGGGTTTACAGGGGTAATCCTTGTTTTTCTTATGTATGCTCTAAAGTATAGATTGTGGGTACACGTTTGAACTCATTTTTCTTATTTCTGCTCTAAAATACAGATTGTGGCACTCATTAGAACCGCCTCGGCGAGGCGGTTCTAACGAGTACCCACAAACTATATTTTGAGCAGAGAATAGAAAAGTATCACAGTTTTTCATAATAAAATTTGTTTTTTTGGGGTGGTAAAATTTACAATGTATTTTTATCTTGGCGTGTTTTCGTAATGGTGCTGCAAAGCATCATAGGCCAGTCATTTTAGCCCAAAAAGACCCTCAACCTCAAACAAATTCCTTCAGAAGGGTTTTCACTATTTTCCAAATCAGTGAGGTGTCCTGACTTACAGAAAAAAAATCCCTAAAAATATTCCCAGGCGAAATTGATTTTTTTGGGGAAAATGTTCGAAATTTGAATAAAAATCGCCAAAAACAGGAATTTAATTATAAAAAAAATCATTAAATTATATCAAATTAATTTAAATAGCCAAAACATTATCTAACTGTTGTCAAGTAGCGATAAAAGAAGTTTCAGCTTGATATGTGTGCAGAAAGCTGTCTTTTTTGGGGTAAAAACTTGGAAATATTGACAAAAAACGCAGAAAATGGGATTTTTTTTTTTAAAAAGTGACTAGTTTGGATTCTTGAAAATGTTTTGGTGTAAAAAGATATATATGTGTATAAGTTAACTACAGAAAAAAAAAATAAAAAATTTTATGTAAAAAAAAAATCATTTTTGTGGGGTAGTAAAATGCACATTTTTATATAAAACACTCATAATCCATTAGTTTTTGGGCAAGTAGCAACCACAGTATAAAAATGTATTGTATTATGTCTAACCAATTTATATAGCCAGATGTGCACTAACTGCTCTGAAGTAGCTATAAAAACATTCAGTTTTGTGCCTGCTCAGAAGTTTGCCTTTTAAGGGAGAAATTCAAAATTTTGACCAAAAAAGCGAGGGAAACTCGAATGTTTTTGTAAAAAGTTAGTGGTGAGGATTCTTGAAAATGTTTTGATGCAAAAAGTTACATATGGATAACCGTTAACTACAGAAACAAAGAAAGATATTGAAACGTTTATAAAGTTTCATTTTTCAGGCGATGAAAATGTTGAATTTTACCGAAAAATACCATATTTTTTCACATATCGGAATTACTTAACAAAATTTCATAGTATATACATGTCTCACGTGGAGCTGGTTTGCATTACCAGACATACAAACTACTTTGAAGCAGCTATTAAATGCTTCAACTTCATACCTTCACAGAAATGTTCCTTTCTAAGGTTGTTGGAAATTTTGCCAAAGAAAAAAACCCATAGAAAACGAACATTTTTAATACATGTATCTGGTAAAGGCTTTTGAAAACATGGCTTTTTTAGCTTTTCAGGGTAAAAAGATAATACTTTTACAGAAAAAAAAACACATGAAAAATGAACATGTATTATATATTTTAGCTTTCATAAGCTTAAGGCTTCTGGGAATCTATTGTAACTGGTCACTGTCCATGGTCGTCACTGTCATCCGTCTGCCCTTCTGTTCTCAATCTTCTTAAATGACATTTCTTAAGTCACTAAATCTTGTTCAGAGTTATTCAAAAATCCACTCCATGCAACTCTGATTGTCATGGCAACAAAAACGGGGAAATTAGCAAGATTACTTATCCAAAACCAGAACAAGAAGGTATTTTATTGGGTTTGGCAAGTAGCTTTTATCAACATTGTTTAAATCATAGCCTTGGGGTCAAAAGTGTACCCATCCCTGGTGATACAAATGTTTTACATGAACTCACATCCTGAAACTAGACGATCTTGGTATTTGATATTTGATAGGTATTCTCTGCTAGTGGATCTCTGCCAATTAAGATTGCCCAGAGTATAGCCCTCGGGTACCAATTGGCCCACACTGGGGTCTGCAGTTCGAAGAATTCCATCCTATGCAGCTTTTGTTGCCATGGCAGAAAAAAGGAGAATAAGTAAAATCTTTAAAATCATCTTGTATAAAGCTGTAAGGTCTTAGCGATTTCGTATGTAGCTTTTTCCAAGACACTTGTTTTACATTGACCCATATTGGAAAACTTTAACAATCTTCTTGCCTGAAAATGGAAGGGTCGGGCCTTTTATGTTTGGTAAATATAGCATCAGATGTGATTTTTTGTCAAGATTGTTAAAATTGATTCATATAGGGAAAACTATAAAAATGTATGCCCTTGTTATTTGTATGTATATGCCTCTAGTTGACTTTTACCAAAATTGTTCAAATCATAGCAGTTATCAACAAGGGCCCCGACTTCAGAATCATATGTTTTACACAGAGATTTTAAAATCTTCTTGTGAAACTGGAAGGCCCAGATGAAACAGAGGGCCAAGGCCTTTGAGATTTGGTATAACTTTATATAGTATTGCTCAACCAACATTGTTTATATTATAGCCCAGGAATAAAAATTGCCCAACTCCAGTGGGGTCACTTATTTTGCATAGACTCACACAGGGAAAAGCTTTAAATTAACGTTGAAACTAGAAGGCCCAGGACCTTTGATATTTGGTAAGCACGTGTAGCTACATCAAGTAAACCTTTATCAGGTGCTCATGCCATGTAATTGGGACCATGTCCATCATCCGTCCATCCATTCACAATTTCTTTACTGCAAGGGTTTCAACTAAACTGTGCAGGAATAATCCTCGGGTGATCTTAAAAAGTTTTCATTGAATTGCATTACCCTAATTTTACACTATTGTTCCTTGGGTGGCCCTCCACCAACGTTGTTCAAATTAATCAGTGGTGTAGAGATTAATCTGTGTGCCTTATTGTCCTTAAATGGTCTAAATTTAAGCACTGCTTGTCAAAAACGGTATTGAGTACAGGACACATTGCCACTCTTGGAGATGAAATTTAAACAAAACTGTAAAAGTTCATGTGAAATTTCAATATTCAGTATGCAATTATGTTAGCTTTGATGAGGGATATACATGCAGGACCATCATGGTTCTCTTGCTTTAAAACTGTTTGACTGTTTCTTCCTCCAGTATTAAGTTAAAGTATGTTAATTGAGTAACTGTGTTGCATATTTTTAGAAATAAACAGAAAATGCTATTTGTTGCTACTGTTGTCCTTATTCATGTTAGATTATGGCGAGATACACAGTGATATTGTTAAATCAAGCTTTTAGTTTTGCAGAGTTTGCGGTTTGATTTTGAATGCATATAATATACCTAAAAGCATTATTAATAAAATGTTTTTGGATAAGAAGGAAAGGAAACATATTTCCAGTTGCTGGATGGTTGCCCTGTCCCACGTACTATTTTTCTCTTTTTTTAATTCCCTTATTGTTTTGCCCAGACTTCACACTACAAGAACAATTAATCCAGGGTGAAACACAGGTCTACTGTAGTTTGGACATGGATTTAGTTAACTCAATGCTGCTTCTGATCTAGTAACATTTTGCATGTTCTTCTATAATTCCTGTTCTTCTGTTCTTTTATTGGTCTTTGTGATTGTCAAAAAATTGATGGCTTCTGTCATAGAAAAGTGACATATTTTTCTTATTTTATGCATTTCTTCTTTGTTTCCAAATGGGCATGTTGGCTTGAAGCATAACTGCTGCTATATAGCTAAGAAATTACACATATTAGACAAGAGAGAATTTGTCAAATAAATCGTCAAACAAATAATGTATCTGGGTTTTTGTTTGAGGTTTAACGTCCCCGTCAACACGGTATAGGTCATTTTGGAGACGTTGCTTCCAATTTTGTGGGACTTTTACCCGACATTGAGATGAAATGACATCTCATTCCCTGTCGCCCAATGAAACCAATAGGGTTTATAAGCATGGACAGTTCGACTCGCACCACTTTGCCTGGGCAGGCTTAGATCCTCTAGGTGGTTTACCAGTACTCGTGTGCGGTCAGTTTCAGCTCTGCGTGGAAGCATCATGTAGCCCATCTATTTGTTCAAGCCCCAATGGGTATCTGGGTTTAAAACAGTATTTTGTTGGATATAAACAACATTTTTGCAAAATATAAGATGGTTCATGATCTGACAGTACGTGTATGTATATTTTTGATATTTATATATATGAATGCCTTCCTGCAGGACACATAATAATGATCAGTGAAAGTCAAGTTAAAGTGTACAAGACTGTACTATATTGTATATTGTTAGAGCCCTATATTAAGTAGTATAGTGTTACTGGTGGCATATAATGGAATTTTTCAGGGTTTTGTGTAAAAATGTGCATTTTCCTACCTGGAAAATTGACTTTTCAAATGTCTAAAAATTTATTTTATTCCTGTAGTTAACTGATATCTTACTCTTTACATTAAAAAATTTTCATGAATCCTCACCACTAACTTTAAAAAAAACGTATTCCTATTTTCCATGTTTTTTATCAAAATTTTACATTTTCTGCCTTTAAAAAGTCAAATTGCTGTGCAGGCACGAAACTGAAGGGTTTTTTGAGAGCTACTTGATATAGTCAGTGTACATCTAGCTATATAAATTAGCTCGACATCACACAATTTATTTTTATAATGTAATTTCTACTTGACCGGAAAATACTAGATTTTGGGTGTTTTTATGTAAACATGTGCATTTTCATACCCCGAAAAATGGAACTTTTTAAAAATATTAAAATTTTATTTTTTTTTCCTGTAGTTAACTTATACACATATATAACTTTTAACATCAAAACATTTTCAAGAATCTACACCAGTAACTTTTTAAAAATGTATTCCCATTTTCTGCGTTTTTTGTCAATATTTCCAAGTTTTTACCCCAAAAAAGACAGCTTTCTGTACACATATCAAGCTGAAACTTCTTTTATCGCTACTTGACAACAGTAAGCTTATTTTTTAGCTATTTAAATAAATTTGTTATAATTTAATGAAATTTTTATAATTAAATTCCTGTTTTTGGCGATTTTTATTCAAATTTCGAACATTTTCCCCCAAAAAATCAATTTCGCCAGGGAATATTCTTGGGGATTTTTTTCCTGTAAATCAGGACACCTCACTGATTTTGAAAATAGTGAAAACCCTTCTGAAGGAATTTGTTTGAGGTTCAATGCTATTTTGACTGGCCTATCAGGAAAACGCACCCATGTGGTAGATCCTGTCCTGATAAAAGCAAGTTAAATTATTATTTCTGTCGATGCTTGGTAACGTTTCTAACAAGCAGTCATAATATAATGTTATTAATCAAGAAATTCGTATTGGCCCAGGTACAGGTCCGAGGTCGGCTGCATTGGCCAGAGGCCGAAGGCCGAGGACTTATGCAGCTGACCGACGATCTGTAGCTGGGTCAGTGCGAAATTACTTGATCAATGACAATTTTATTAATTGACACAATTAAAAAATCATGATTATTATTTTTTTTACCTCACTTGACCTCAGTTAACAATTAACACTGGGCTTATTCAGCAGACGAAAAATCGTTGATATTTGTTTTCTTATTTTCTCCAGAAAACAGGATTTGACATTTCATGCATACTGTGAGACAGGATTTGACATTTCATGCAAATTGTCACAATATAGATAAAATGTCAAATCCTGTTTTCTGGAGGAAAAAAAAAACAAACAAAAATATTTAAAAAATTCTTCTGCTGAAAAAAATACCCGGGATGCAGAGCGTTGAACTCTATATAAATTTTATCCCCTTGAATCCCACTTTTATAAAGTAAAACTTGAGCTTACAGGAGTAAGCCTTATTTTGCTTATTTCTGCTATAAAATATAGATTATGGGTACTCGTTAGAACCGCCTCGACTTACGAATATCCACAATCCATATTTCGAGCAGAAATAAGAAAAATATCACAATTTTTCATCTTAAAATTTTCATTTTTCGGCGAAAAAAGGTTACAATGTATTTGTATAGGCGTGTTTTCGTACTGAGCAAGAATACGGAAAGTAAACTATACATTAAGAAAACACGCCTACACAAATAGATGGGAAATTTTACCCCCTTAAAAAATAAAACGAAAAATTTAGATAAAACGTTGTGATATTTTTCTTATTTCTGCTAAAAATAGATTGTGGATACTCGTTAGAACCGCCTCGGCGAGACGGTTCTAACGAGTACCCACAATCTATGTTTTAGAGCAGAAATAAGCAAAATAAGGTTTACCCCTGCAAACCCCAAATTTGCTGTATAAAAGTGGGGTATAAGGGAGTAAAAACTATATAGGCGTGTTTTCGTGATGCTTTCTGTAAACTCCAATTCACCATATTCTTATCCGTGGCCTAGTGGTTAAGAGCGCTGACTCTTGATCATTAGGTCTCTCACCGCTGTGGTTCGAGCCTCGCTCGGGTCACATGTGAGACGCCAAGTTCTGCAACGGAAGGTCAGGTGGTTTTTGGCCGGGTACTCCAGTTTTCGCCCACCTCTGATTAACGATCGGGTCGATATGAGTGAAATAATCTTGAAAGGGCCGTAAAACCCAAACCGAAAAAAAAAAACATATTCTTCTCACGGACTTGTTAACGTGGTGATATTGTAATTACTAAGATCCTAACATTTAGGATAAATAAGGTATTCTTGTTCCCGCATATGGATACTGCGCAGTAAAACATCATTAGCGAAAGATTCATATTGATCACAAACTAAGGTTAATGACAGAGATAAATATCCCAATCCTGTGAAGCAGTTGTTCTTTTTCTTGCGACCTGCTGTGTTTATCAAAAGTGAAAAGAAAGACAAAATACAACAGACCAACTGCTTTGTGTAGAACTGAATAATACACTCCGTAGAACTAGACTGAGTTTCTTCAGAATTGGTGATTATTAATGAAAAATCATTGGCATTGCTTTCTACATATCCAGGATTTGAGAAAAAACAGGCTGCCGGTGGAGGGCACTTTCACAGACAAATAAATGGATATTTCATAAACTGTTAATTAAGCCTAAGTGTTTTCGGTAATGACCAGACATTACACGTGTGAAACATTGTTGATTATGAGATAAAACAGTTTAGTCAGCTATCTACTAGCTCTTTCATGGAAAGCAATACTCGAGATTGAGATTACATGTAGTTTGGTTGGAACCTTTCCTGGACCCGTTATGGTCAGCCATTATAAAAACACGCCGATTTGAGGTGATACTTTCATGGCTCTAAGATGGCAGTTTTCTGTTGAAAATTTGTAGTATTGTTTCCTAGTTTGACTACATACAAAGAGTGTGGGTGCTCGTAAGAATCGCCTCGCGTATCATCGTCGTTGTTGGAGTCAACATTGACATATATAATTTACACCCTTGTTGATTATACTTTTCTCCATATAAAGCAGGGTGTGCAAGAATATTCATTACATAGCCTTGTTAGCATGATGTTCCTGCCTCTCAACGGCTAAATTACAACATGACGAATATGTCATAGAATGCTAATTTACGTTTTATATAATGTCATGTATTCAGGAATTTCAGAGAGAAGCACCGAGCCAAGTTGTTTAAGACTAACAATGCTGTCAGTTAAAATATCGTCAAAACTTTGAACGTTACTAGTAATATTGCATATATGCTAATATTTTGCTGCAAAATGTGAAAAGCTTTTGCAAAAGCTGCACACCTTTTTCCAACAAAAATACCACTATATAAAATACTGTATAGTTTGGAATGTGATGACTAACGAGCTCGTTAAGCTATCGATTCTTTGAACAACTGGGCCTGATCACAGTTCATCACCCCACTTTATATAAATCAAACTGTGGTTTACGGGGTATCCATTTTTTCTTATTTCTGCTCAAAGACATAGGCTGGGGATACTTGTTAGAACCGCCTCAATGAGTACTGAGCCACTTGAAAAGTTCACCTTATGTGAAGCATAATAGGGTTTGCAAGAGTATGATGACCATTAAATTAAATAATGTAAACTGCTCTGCAAACAAGTTATTTGCCCACCTAAACCGTTTCTATTGATTTTGCCTCAGAGCTCTGCTCGTGCACATCCAAACATTTATTTTTATCTGAAATGAAAGTCACTGTTCATCACGCTAACAAGTCCATCAAATGAACATCCCCTTATGCCTCACTTTACATCGAGAAAAACAGGGTTTACGGGGGTATACATTATTTTCCTTATTTCTGCACCTAGGCGTGGGCTGTGGGTACTCGTTAACGAACCCACACAACCTATGCTTGCAGTATTTATAAGAAAATTATCATGGATTTTCATCAGAAAAATAGCCATTTTGGAGATGTGAAAAACTACACTATTTCGCACGGGTGTGTTATCGTAATGTAAACATTTTTTTTGACAGAAATGACAGTCACTGTTATGTAAGCGTATGATGTCATCTGCATATCCTTTTTGACGTCTGAAGATTTTTTACCTAATTTGGAGCCTCATTAAGACCTAATTACCAAAATAATGTTAAGCACAACTGGGGCCAGTTGTTCAAAGCATCGTTAGCCTAACGAGCTCGTTAGTGGTCATATTGTTAACTGTTCTAGCAAGTTAAATATTTAAAATTTTGGTATTTTCGCTGAAAAATGTGATGCAGCTTTTGCATTTGCAAAAGCTGCTCACATTTTTTCAGCATTTGCCTTAATACATGATCAAAGTTTTAATGATACATTAGCTAACGACATCGTTAGTTTTGAACAACTGTCCCCTGGTTCCAGTTGTTCAAAGCATCATTATCTTCACGAGCTCGTTAGTGGTCAAATTGTTAACTGTTCTAGCAAGTACAATATCTAAAATTTTGGTATTTTTGCTGAAAAATTCGCAAAAGCTGATCACATTTTTTCAGCAAACTTAGCATATTTGCTATAATACATGCTCAAAATTTTAACGATAAGTTAGCTAATGACATCGTTAGTTTTGAACAACTGGCCCCTCGTGTTTTATATTTCTTCCAGAACTGTATCATAGCATGATAAATACCTAATTTAACCCTTGTCCTGCTGAATATTCAGTTTAGCCACACCCTTTTCTGACTTTGAAACAATCAGATTACTTGAAGTAATTTATTCTTATAAATCCATAAACTGAATATCAAACAGTGCAGCTCCTGATCAGCTGGCTTGATCTGGATCTGCACTGTTTCCAAAGATAGGGGTTGTCGTGAACAGCAGCAAATTGTTTCTGTGGAGTAAAATAGTCTAAGATAAACGAAATCCCAGATATTATTTTTATATCCAGTGCAATGTTGAAAATCTACTTTAGGACATGCACAGGGTTAATATGCACAGAAGCATTACCGACATATATGTTAGGTAGCCTTAATAGAGAGCAAAAGAATACAAGAGGACCATGATGGTCCTATATCGTCCACCTGAGCAAACATATTCGAAGTTTCACACATCTACTGATGGTCTATCACGAGTGATCACCTTCCTTTAATTAAGAAATAGATCAGCTCTAGCTGTGATTTGTTCAGTAATAAATCACAGTTTGGAGGTCAGTTGTAAAGTAGACAAATCACGAGCGCGTAGCGCGCGTGATTTGTCTACTTACAACTGACCGACAAACTGTGATTTATTACCTAACAAACCACTAGCTAGAGCTGATCTATTTCGATTCTAACACGCTGAAACTCGGCAATAATGCTGTTGTTTCCTCCAAATTCTCACAACTTTCCGCCATTGTTAGAAGAAATCCCGCTAAAAGTATCGACTGAAACACATGCATTTACATCCTTTTCTAACGTTGTCGATGCGAGAAAATGACGCTACACCGTCCAACGTCAAGGAAATCGACTAGTTACGTCATAAATTTGCAGTTTTTAATGACGTCACACGTCACGCTCTTCCGAGCTGTGATTTGTTGCAGAATAAAACACAGTTATTTTGCATTGCCTATATAGGCGCGCTGTGTTAGAATAGCCATTTTAATTCTCTGCCCAACCTCTAGGTATTGTTCGGTATAATGTATCCTGACAACCAGTTATGGGCTAAAAGAAAGCATGATATTGCAGCCAAATCTCTTCTCATAAACCGTCAAAATGACAGATGATCGGATACCATCGACAAAGAAATCGAAAGTAGGAATTAAAAATTCATGAAAATGGAATTTCGCATAAAATATATGGAGTAAAAAATGTTTAAAAATATCTGACTTAGTAATTACATTTTACCTGACATGACACATATTCAAACGTGACGTAGATAGCGTCAGCACACATAACCTGGTAAACTAGTAAGACAAGGTCATTCAGGAAAGGCCACTGTCAAAGAGCACAGTCATCTCAATTCACCTTAAGAAAGTAAGTGACGGAAGCACAGATGAGGCCTCTTCAGTGAATAAGGGCTCATCTGTCGGCCCATCGGAGTCTGAACTGTTGGGTTTCTTTTGCTCCATAATTTTGGTGGTTTCTCAACGTTGTTTCATCTCTATGTTAGTTTAATTTTTGTGTTCCTGGAGAAGTTGCACTGATGAGCTTGGAGACTTGGAGCCAACTAGCCATTTTGTGGGAAAGTAATTGTCCTTTTAGCTTTTCGCTATTGATGTTCCCATTAGGGCTATTTATTCAATGTTTGTGTTTTCACTTTTGGCGTCTCAGATCGGAGCTGTGTGTTTATTGTATCGTTTCCTAACTATTGCTTTCACTTCTTTTTTGAAAAAGAAATTTGAACCGGTGACCTAGTGTTTTTACCAAGTATGATCAATATTAATCGAGATTATGGTATTATCAAGAAAAGCATTCTAGCAAAGATTCATCAAGATTGAAGAAAAGGCGTGGCCTCTTGAGGGCGAAGAAGGTTATAAAGAAATTTGACCTTGTGACCAAGTTTTGGACCTGACGTAGCCGATATTCAATTGCAATCGAGATATAATCAAAACAAACATTCTGGTAAAGTTTCCTGAAGATTAAAGCAAATCTGTGGCCTCTAGAGAGGGGAACAGGGTATTCAATGAATTTTATCTTGTGACCTTGTCTTTGATGCAGCATAAACCAAATTAGAACTTCACCCTTATAGTATAAAGACAAACCATATGATAAACTTTCATAAAGGTAAAGCAAAACTGTGGCTATTAGAGTGTGAACAAGGTTTTGAAGAATTTGACTTGGTTTTCACCCGACGTAACCCATATTAACCAAGATATCATCAAGGAAAACATTCTGATATACATGTAGTTTCATAAAGATTAAAACCCAAATGGCCTCTAGCGGGTGAACATGGTTGTAAAGCAATCTGACCCAGTGACCTAATTTTGATGCGACATGACCCATATTCGAACTTGACCAAGATATGCATTCTGATAGTTTCATGAAGACTGAGGCAAAACTGTAGCCTCTGGTGGGTGAACAAGGTTTTAAAGCAATTTTACCTAGTGACTTAGTGTTTGATTCAACATGACGCATATTCGAACTTAATAAGGATATCATCATGACAAAAATTTTGACATAGTTTCGTGAAGATGGAAGCAAAACTATGACCTCTAGAGGTTGAACAAAGTTTTAAATTAATTTGACTTAGTTTTCCATTCGACGTGACATATTCGTACATGGCCTACATATCACTGAGACAAATATCCTTTTATAGGTTCCTAAAGCTTAGAGCGAAACTGGGGTCTAGGGCGAACGTTGTTTAATGGCAGACCATGTACCTAGGTCTTGATACGACATTACCCATATTCAAACTTTGATTAAGGCAAAGCTGTGGATTCTACAGGATAACAAGTGTTTAAACCAATTTAACCTAGTTACCTAGTTTTTGACCCGACATGATCCATATTTGAACTTGACCAATACCAGACAAGACAAACATTCTGCTATGCTAAAGTTTCGTGAAGCCTGAAGCAGAACTGTGGTCTATAGACGATGAGCAATGATTTCAACCAGTTTGGCATAGAGACGTAGTGTTTGATTCAACATGACCTAAATCCCAACTTGATCAAGATAATTTTAAATTAAAATTCTGGTAAAGTTTCATTAAGATTGAAGCAAAGCTGTAGGCTCTTGCGATGAACAGGTAAATGTTGACAAAGGTTAAAGGACGACGCCCGCACGACAGACATAGGATGATTACAGTACATGTAGCCCACTTTAGCGCTTTATTCTCAGTGAGCTAACAATAGAAAGGAATATGGTTTTGTTCGGTAACAATTGATAAGGCCATTCATAGGGATTGGATTTTCAGCAACAAAGAGGGCATGACTATAACTAATAAGCTGACCTTGTCAGTTTTCAACATATACAGTGAAACAGAAGTGGAGGCAATGATCAGGAATCGATACAATTAACCCACAGATCCCATCAGAGACACCAAAGGGAAAGAAACATAAACAGCGGAAAGCCAAACAGAAAGTTACTTTCCCACAAAATGGCCAATAGGCTATCCAAAAATAAATAATAAGTGACACATACACCCAAAGACAAACCATAACAAAAATAAATCGCGACAGAAGAACCGCCTTGGAACGGTCAGCGGAAACGAATTCCACTGGTGGGCTTAAATCGATTGCCCTACAATCCTTGCCCTAACTTCCGTCGCGCTTTAGATAAAAAATTTGTTCAGTACGCATGAAGGCCTCCTAACTCATCAGTGCAACATCTCCGTCTTAGAATCTGAGGCCTGCCCCACCGGCGTGTAATTAAAGAGGAAAGCAAAGATGTCAACCGTGATTGGGTTAACTATCATGCATGCAGTCTGTCGTATAACATTTATGTTAAACCCAATCTTTTTATATCGAAGAATGATTTTACGAAATTGGGTGCTGAAGTCATTGCGGTTATATATTTTTCTGAATCTATATACTAAGCCACCATAAAATTCGGGTTCCGATAGACCTTGTTGCAGAAGAGATTTAAGTCCAATATAATGAATTTTGAAATTAAATCAGAATGACGTCTATAAAATTTTGAAAAGGCTGTAGTTTATGGTACCGATAATCCTGATTAAGAAGTTTAGCCGTCAACAATTTATTACGAGTGTTTAAGTCAGTTACATGACTACACACTCTGGCAAAACGATTTAATTGCGAAATATAAACGCCATAGGATGGCGCAGAGGAACATCACCATCCAAAAAAAGAAAATTTACAATCTCAAAATCAAAATCATCGCGTTTATCATAAATTTTGCAAGAAACAAACCAATCTACAATAGATACATGTAAATCCAAAAACGGGGCCTCGGTATCGGAAGAATTTGCTTTATTTAACTGAAGTTCTGAAGTGGAGTTGGGGGGGGGGGGTAAATTTGATTGACCAATCCATCGAAATAGGTATTATCAATATTTAATAAATTATCCATATATCTAGAAGTGGATCTAAAAGCTTCAATGATTTTGACTGGTTTTCAGCAGAAATGTACTAAATCTTATGTAAATATTGTCAAGTAGAAAGACTAGAGCTTCACACACTTTCTAACATGACCATAAAGTATAATTTTTATGCTCTTCAGAAGTGAAAAAAGCATTCCTTACATTTCATGCAAGATAGAGGGAATCTTCCCTATGAAATGTCCATTCAATTAAATCATTAAGTTTTTTTCTTTTATAAGATTATGAAGAAGTGTAGTGTAAAGGGTGGAAAAATCATAGGTTGACAGACTTGAAGCACGAAAACGCCTGGATTTAAATTTATTTAAAACTTCATAATAGAATTTTTTATAGACCAAAACAGATTTCTACCTGGTCTTTCGAAGACTTTGTCGACATATTTTATCACATGGTTTTTGATGGCAGTAAAACATGAAGTTAATAATTTGGAGAGTTCAGTGGTGGAACAAGAGCTTGAATTTGAAATAAACCGTGTTTTGTATGTTGAGTAACCAATATAACGTAGGAAGCTTGTCTTGGCCTTCCGTGACACAGAAGCCTGAACTAAAATTTACACCAAGTGCACTTGAGACGTGCACGCCAAGTGCAATATTTGCATTAACATGATAGTAAATTTGTGCACCTGACGTGAACATCAAGTGCACAAGGGTGTAAACTATAGTCCTAACCCCACTGTACGTGCTTTTATTCCAAGTCTAGGAAGTTCCGATCGTAACTAAAGGACGTATGCTGATGACATGGTCAAAAACAGAAATTTTAGCAACGAAGGGGACATAACTCTATGATAGGCCAACATCACCTCAAACTCATCAGAGCCTTTATCCCCAAACTACCATATATGTTAGTTTCTGGAAGATCAGATCAAAACTAAAGGACTCCTGGTAATTACAAGGTCCAAAATAGGCATTTTTAACAAAAAAGGGGACACAAATCTATGACTAATTGGCTAATATTGTTAGTTTTCGAACTTATCTGAGCTTGTATTCGTAACATATTTATGTAAGTTTCAGGAAGATCCGATCAAAACTTAGGGGATCATGCTGGTGACGTCGAAAATAAGCAAGCAATCAAAGGGACATACTCTTTACAACAGACAGACTGATCTTGCAAGTTTTCGAACTTATTTAAGCTGTTATCCCCCAACCAATCTTAGCTAAAGGACTTATGGTGATGACAAGTTCCAAAATAATAGGCATTTTTCGCAAAGGATGCACATAACGCCATGAATAATTCGCAAACTACACCAGTTTTCGAACTCAGTCGAGCTTTTATCCCTCACTTACATATATGTCAGTTTCAGGGAGACCCGATCAAAACTGAGGAACTTACGGTGATGACGGTGTCAAAAATAGGCATTTTCAGCAGTCAAGGGATGTAACTCGGCTGCAACTCTATGATAGAGAGGCTGGCCTTATCAGTGTTCAAACTCATACGAGCTTTAACTCCCAACCCATCACGAAAACATGTCTATATAATTTTGACCCCCTTGAACCCCACTTTTATATAGTAAAACTGGGGTTCCGGGGGTATACCTTATTTTTCTTATTTCTGCTCTATAATATAGATTGTGGGCGATGAGGCGGTTCTAACGAGTGCCCACAATCTATATTTTGAGCAGAAATAAGAAAAATATCACAATTTTTCATCATGAATTTTTCATTTTTTCTGCGATAAAGGTGGCAATGTATTTGTATAGGCGTTATTGCGTAATGCTACTAATATGTTAGTTTCAGGAGGATCCGAGCAAAGCCAATGGAATTACGGTAATGACAATGTACAAAATAAGAATTTTCAGCAAAAAAGATAGGACATAACTCTATGTGCAACAGGCCGATTTCGCCAGTTTTTCAGCTCATCCGAGCTTTTATTTACATGTATATGTAAGTTTCTGGAAGGTCCGATCAAAACTGAATAGGCTTTGGTGATGAGAATGTCAAAAGTAGGCATTTTCAGCAATCAAGGGGACGTCATTTTATGTTTAATTGGGCGACTTAGCCGGTTTTAGAACACACCCAAGCTTTTATACCCAGCCACCTTATATATAAGTTTCAGAAAGGTCCGATCAAACCTGAAGGCGCTACGTTGATGACAAGCATTTTCCTGTTGTAAATCTATGGGACCTTGTGGTTGCCATAGCAGCCATAGCTTTAGTTCGAATCCGATAACAAGCTTATATAACCAATCCCCCACCAGAGGCATGCTATAGATGAGGAATAAATGAGATCAGCCTGCAGGCTGTAGAGAAATGACTGGACATGTGCTGACGGACGGACGGGCGGACGACGGATGAACAAATACACTAAGCGCCCCATGCAGCCTTAGGCCCAGGTTACAGCAGAATGGAAATATTTTGAGATCTGAACTTAAAGCATGTCCAATAACCTCATGTTTGCATACATAAATTATAGATATTCAGAAAGGGTTATCCTTTGCTATAATCATAAACATTTTGGAAATATGGTATACTCCTCAGAACCCCACTTAGCGCAATAAAGAGGTGTTTATATGGATATAGAGTATGAGCTTGTTAGGATAATGGACAGAAGCTTTGGTTTACTTACCATAGATGTAAATATACTTGTTGCTTAAAAAAGAAGAAAAGAAAAAGAAAGTATAAGAATGTCATTGCTTTTTTTCTGACAAGGAATATTTTAAAGTTCCATTTTGTCTGATATTATAAAATGTTGTTTTTAGACATTATATACTGAGCAACAGTTATAACGCAACAGTGGTTCGTATAGATAATAATCAGCAGAATGTATAAATATTCTACGAATCGTCTATATAATATCACTGGCCAATGTCCAAAGCATCCAGCAGCACTTTGGTTTTAACCATTCTGTTTCGATCTGTTCAAGAAACAAAACATATTCTGGAGCTGGGATGTTTGTTAAAAATGAAACACATTGTGATTTTCAAGAACGCAGCATGTGACATGCATTCGTACACCTGAAATGAAGGTCGTTTTCTGAGAATACTGCTGCTAATTTTTAGAGTAATGATTAATTTTATTGTTAATCAATAGATTTTCTTTAATTTTGGTCACAAGCGATGACCTGTTATCACTTCCAGACAAGAAATTATGGAAATAAGGCATAAAGTGTCCCGTTGGAAATTTCAGAATTTGTTGAAAACAGTTCAAAGTCCTGAGGCAGTATGTCCACAGAATTATTGTGTTTTCTAACGCCCAATAACAATGAAAGTCAGCAGGGTTCACAAGGTTTTTATTTGTAAATCCCATTGTTGGAATTTTCACCACTTTAATTTTCTATTGTTGTCTATGGAATGTTCAGTAAAAATGCCAACATGTCAGTCGTTAGAACTTTGTTGTTAAATTTTGAGACAACGCGACAGACATTTTTAAATCACACCATCTTTCCTTACTGGGTGATCATTTAAAAAGAAATACTTGAAAAATTGGCATTCCAGATGTCTCCAGAAGCATATAGAATCAAAATTACTGTTTTGACCAATCAGATTCGACCTCGAAAGTCGATATATTAAGGAAAACGAACCAATACCCCCACCATCCTGGACACAATCCGGGTTGTGGGTACTCATTAGAACTGCCTCAATGAGGAGTATAAAAAGTTTTTTTTATATTCTTTAATAATTGAACTTAAAATTTTAACATGTATCAATTGTTATCAATAACTGATGACCACAAACCGAGATATTGTGAAAATGCACAACTACTGCAAGATCCAGGACACAATCGGGAATTTTCCGGACAAATTAACTTCAGAAATGGACCCCTAAAATATTCAAAATGAAAAATATGCTTTAATAATCTTTTAGAATGGAGCTGAAATTTTTATTTGATACTAACTTTATTAATTTCTGACCACCCAAAATCGAGATATTAAGGTTAACGCACCACTACCCCAAAATCCGGACAAAAATCCGAGAATTTCCCGGACAAATTAACTTAAAAAAAATGGACCCCTAAAACGTTAACAAAGTAAACTTTAATTTTTTTATCTTTTAGAATGGAGCTAAAAATTTTATTTTATACTAATTTTATTAATTTCTGACTACCCGAAGTGGAGATATTAGGGATAACGCACCACTACCCCCAATTTCCCGGCCATTTCCCGGACATTTCCCGGACAATTTCCGGACATTAGTTTGCACCCTCCATGGACAATGCTCTGGAAAACAAAATCAATGAAACCAAATCATTCACTGGTGAAAATTCAGCAACATTCGCATCCAGACTATCCTGCACCAGAAATTACCACGAAAATTTAACCATATCCGTGTTGCATTATGTGTTTGGCTCAGTATATTATTTGTGTGTCACATTATTTACTCAAACAAAATAAGATGGGATGTATATGGGTATACAGCATGAGCTTGTAAGCATAATGAACAGAAGCTTTGGATTACTTACCATAAATGTAAATGTGCTTGTTACTTTGGTTTTTGACTCAAAAAGAAAGAAAAAAAAAAAAAAACTTGGAAAAGAAAAATAAAATGTAAAAATGTTTCTCTCTGTTTTTATAAATTTTTCAATTTCTATTTGTATATAATTATATAGAGCTTTACAAAACAATGCGCTGCAAGAGTTGTTACAAGTAGGGAGGCCATTTAAACAAGTATTAGTCGACCTTATTTATTTATATATATATATTTATTTATTTATTTATAGAGGGTAACACATTTTGTACTAGTACTAATCTTCCATGCGGCCCTCTTTTCCTGGGTAGGAACCAGTACTAAGCAATGTGGATAAAGTCTCTTACTCAAAGAAACAACACTTGGCGCTTGTGGGGATCGAACCGGCTACCTCTCGATCTCAAATCCGATGCTTTACCACTGCACCACAGCGTTCCACATATTTATGATTTTCAATAATCACTCTGCAACAGAGAATTGAAAAAAAACTGTCGAGTGTAAGTAAGTAAGTAAGTAAGTAAGTGTAAGTAAGTTAGTAAGTGAGTAATAGAGGGTAACTCAATTGGTCCATGGGGCCCTTCAAAGCAACAATACACAAACATTACAAACGTCGAAAAGGAAAATGAGCGGCGTTCATTTAATGTTGTCATTGGGGCTTCTCATCGCATTCACATTTCGTTTAGTTCAACCCTTCGAAGTAATTTCTTTTGACGGAAACACACTGTTCAGGTCTCGAAATCCATTCTGTAAAGGCAGAGAATTAGAGAATTTTTAGGTACATGTATATATTGAAGACAGTGGTAAATTGCAACACCAAGTAAACTTCGGGATTCATAACGACGACCAAGAAGAGTTATCTGTAGAAAAGAAAACAGAAAAAAGTAGCGGGGACTAAGATATGGCGAATATGGTGGATGAGAGAGCTGGACTACCCTTTCCTCTTTCAAGAAGTAATGGACAAGAACACACATGTGAGCAGGTGCGTTCTCATGGACAAGACACAGACCAGAATCAGAATCAGAATCGTTACTGGTGACACGTCAAATGACATTCATACACCAGGACCTGTGATATGGGAAGTTAGTCCCTAGCTCTAACCAAAGATGTAAACTTAGCTACACAATCCTCAGCACCTTCAGCCGTCAAAATAATAGAATCGGGAAGGGCATTCCAATCTCTAATGGTTCGGGGGAAAAACGATTCTTTATAAATATCCGTTCTTGCAGTAAGGGTCTGAAACGTCATTGAATGGTGTTTTCTACAATGCCTAGCTGGGGGAACAAGGTCATCTGTTGAAATGCTGGCAGCACCCTTTAGACCTTTGTATAAGAGTATGAGCCTACTGTCTCTTCTCCTTTTCTTTAGAGACTCCCATCTTAATTTTCCTAGAATTCCAGTCATGCTCCCAGTTTCAAAGCAATAATTTCCAGTTACAAATCTAGCAGCTCTATTCTGAACTTTTTCAATTTCTTCATTTAGGACCACTCCGCTTGGGTCCCAGATGCAACTACCATATTCCAAGATTGGGCGAACAAGTCCCCTGTATGCTGTTTCTTTCACATCCTGAGGACACTGATGAAGATTTCGCCTCAGGAAACCAAGTGTTCTATTCGCCTTTGTACACATATTGCTAATGTGTGTATTCCATCTCAAATCGTGAGTGATTGTCACACCAAGGTATTTAATGGAATTCACATTTTCGAGGACCGTTCCCTCTAAGGTGTAAGAAGCCTCAACTTTATTAGATCTCTTCCTTGTTATCTGCATAATATTGCATTTAACTGGTTGAAATCTCATGCCCCATTTTCTGGCCCAACATCCTAATCTATCTATGTCAGCCTGAAGATTCAGTGAGTCATCTGTATCTCTAATTTCCCGGTAACAAACACAGTCATCTGCGAACAGTCTTATTTCTGAGTCAATATCAGTGGAAATATCATTGATGTACAGGGAGAACAAAAGAGGACCAAGAACGGTCCCTTGTGGGACTCCAGACAAAACTGGCGCCCATACTGAAGATTCACCATTAACAACAACACGCTGTTTTCTGTAGCAAAGGAAGGAATCTATCCATTTAAGAGTCTTCCCACCAATTCCATAACCAAATAATTTGGATTTAAGTAGTTCATGAGGAGGGGTGTCAAAAGCCTTCTCAAAGTCCAGAATAAATGTGTCCACCTGCCAGGATTTTTGCCCAATCATTAATAACCGTGCTCAACTGAGTTTCGCAACTATGCCTTTTCCTAAATGCATGTTGTCTGTCTGACAAAAGTTTATGTTCATCCAAGTGGGCCATGATGTTTGAGCAGACTATGTGTTCAAGCAATTTACATAGAACACAGGTCAGTGACACCGGGCGATAATTACGAGCAAGAGCCCTGTCCCCTTTTTTGAAAAGTGGACAGATGTTCGCTAGGAGCCATTCTTTGGGAATTTCACCCCTATCGAGAGATTGTTGGAAAAGATGAGCAAAAACTGGACCTAACTCGTTTGCTAGTTCCTTCAGGACTCTAGGATGAAGCTCATCAGGCCCTAAAGCTTTAGAAGGGTTCAAGCCTTTAAGTAATTTGATGACTCCCGCAGAGGATACAACAATATTTTCCATGAAAGGGGCCGATCTTCCAGTCAATGGAACCTCGTTGAACTCAGTTTTATTAAATGCATGTGGGGACCTCTTCAACCAGTTGCTGGTCAACGTTTTTCATAGTGTGTCTTTCCTTTCGACAACACAGCCTTCGAATAAAATTTACTTGTGGTTGTCTTGCCATTTGGTACGGGAATTTGAACAATGGGCCCATCACAATTGCAAAATACCACATACTAAACTCTTGCCATGCTTTTAATTATTTTGGCAATGACCGGCCTTGCTTGGTCTTTTAGCAGCCATGCGTCTCTGCGGCTCAAAATAATGGACCCAGGTTACATCACCTCTGAGCAGCTCCGCAATTCTACGTTTGTCAAACGTTTTGTACTTTTTCAAAAGAGTTTTTGTGGGTCATTAGTGACATAATTAAATGATCGCCCCTCGTATATGCATCATAAGACAATTCACTGAAAGTGTATAATGCGTATTTGGGAAATGCATCATTGGCAAAAGAAAACATTTGTTATGAGTGAGATTCAAAACATATACAGTAAAATTCCTATATTTAGACCACCTTTGGGACTGTTCAAAAGTGGTCTTCAAGACCACTTTTGAACAGTCCCAAAGGTGGTGTCTGACCAGAGGACACTGTCTGTAGAAAACACAATGACAGAATTACTGGAACCTACTAATTAAGGTTTTTTAAAGCAGAATTGGTCTTAATTTTATGTGGTCTTAATAGCGGAATTTCATTGTATATCCATTCAATACATGTTTCACAACGAGAGTTATTTGTACTAACCGGAATGCTTTTCCAAACAATTTAGCAAGAGCCTAGAATAAGTTACATTTAGCTTGCATCTCTTATTTTGATTTTGTTTCTTTGTATTTACGTCCCCGTCAACATGGTCATCACTATTTAGGTCATTATGGAGACGTCGCGTCCAATTTTGTTGAACTTTTACCCAACATTGGGATGAAATGACATCTCAAGCCCTACCGTCCAAACAAACCAAAGCCATTGCAGGCTTAGACCTTCTTAGCGGTTTACGAGTACTTATGTGCAGTCGGTTTCAGCTCTACCTGGAGCACCATGCAGCACAATCTCTCTCATGCAAGAATGTTGTAAACATCATACATGGTTTTGCTTTATTTAAGAAATAGATCAGCTCTAATTGTGATTTGTTGAGTAATAAATCACAGTTTTGAGGTCAGTTGTAGAGTAGATCAAATCATGAGCGCGTAGCGCGCGTGATTTGTCGTCTTTCAACTGACCGACAAACTGTGATTTATTACTCAACAAATCACAAACTAGAGCTGATCTATTTCGATTCAGGTTGAAAATCGGCAATAATGCTGTTGTTTCCTTCAAAATCTCACAACTTAATGCCATTGTTTGAAGAAATCCCGCTACAATTATCGACTGAAACACATGCATATATATCCTTTTATCACGTTTTCTAACGTCAAGGAAATCGACTAGTGACGTCATAAATTGGCAGTTTTTAATGACGTCACTCGTCTCGCTTTCCCTTGCCGTGATTTTTTGTAGAATAAAACACAGATATGTTCCATTGCCTTTATAGGCGCGCTGTGTTAGAATTAGGAATACACCTTGATCAATAGACGTTTGAATTACTTTCTGTCTTTTTTGTTGGACGGGAGTGTGTGGATACGATTTTACGGCCCTTTCAAGAATATTTCACTTATTTCGAACCGATTGTTAATCATAGACGCGCGACAACCGGAGTAGCCGGAAATAAAAACACCTATGATAGAAATTGGCTTCTCACATGTGACCCGAGCGAGGCTCGAACTCACAGCGGTGAGAGACCTTTTCATTAAGAGTCTGCGCTCTTACCAGTTGGACAACAGAAACCCATTTGGAAACATGAAAAACACTCTTATCTAACATGTGTGTTTTATCCTAATGAGAACTTTGATGAATCTTATCTCGCTCCTAGCCGATATACGAATGAAGGGCCACGACCATTCTCGAATTAATGCTCTTTCAGACACACTTGCGTGCATATAGCCAGTGCTGTTCACGACAACCCTTTTCTCTGCAAACAGTGCAGATCCAGATCAGATCTGGGCCCAGTTGTTCAAAGCATCGTTAGCTTAACGAGCTCGTTAGTGGTCATATTGTTAACTCTTCTAGCAAGTACAATATTAAAAATTTTGGTATTTTTGCTGAAAAAAATGTGAGCAGCTTTTGCGTCCGCAAAAGCTGCTCACATTTTTTCAGCAAAAATTACAGCATATTTGCCATATTTAATGATCAAAGTTTTAACGATACGTTCACTAACGACGTCGTTAGTTTTGAACAACTGGCCCCTGATCAGGATCTACACTGTTTGACATTCAATTTAAGAATTTGTAGGAATAAATTACATCAAGTAATCTGATTGGTTAAAGTCAGAAATGGGTGTGGCTTAACTGAATATTCAGCAAGAGAAGGGTTAATAGGGCTATACGCATACCATTAGCCTCCTCCTTCTGATGCTCTTCAACTGCACATGCGCAGCCGATTGATAGGTCTTTACGCATGCCCTTGTTTGTAGAATTCTCCGATGTATTTTCTTCAAATGAATTAAACCATATATAAAACAATGCAATCTTCAACCTCATTATGATAACTCACCCGTGCGACATAGTGCATTTGTCACATCTCCAAAATGGCTAAATTTCTTTTGAAAATTCGTGATATTTTTCTTAAAAATACTTCAAACATAGGTTGTGGGTGCTCGTTAGAACCGCCTCATTGTGGCGGTTCTAACGAGTACCCACAACCTATGCCTTGGAGCAAAAATTAGAAAATCATGAATACCACTGTAAACCCCAGTTTTCTCTATATAAAGTGGGGTATATGTGGTTCTTTATTTCACGGACTTGTTCACGTGATGTATAAGTTTGGAGTGGTTTTGTTTGTGGTACGTTTTACAAAGAATGTATGTATTTTGAGGAAACGGTGTAGACTCAGATCAGACGGCGCGTTCTGCTAATGTTTGCTAAGATGCCAAAAAAGGGCCGCTAGGCATATACGGGTTAACCCATTGTATACAGTGGACTCATTGTCATATGTTGGACAAGTCCATTTGTCATATAAGAGGTGGTAGGGATATTTTTCGGTTTTATTCTATTTTTTGATGGAAAATTCGGTGAGCAGATTATACAAGCCCTGATCAGACGCCGTGTTCTGTAGCATCTGATCAGGGCCTGTACTGTTTGTCAAGTTACCCCTTAGGGCTGTCCCGCCCATACTAGGTCGATACGTCAACCTCAGATCCTTGTTACCAGGATACCACGCCCATATAACTCTCGTATTTAGTATAGTAAAACTGGCGTTTACAGGGGGTATTCATTATTGTTATTTTTAATGATAGATTCTATCTGTCATCTCTAGCTGTCCTGCGTGTTGTGAAGTAGTTCCGGCTTTCTTACGACTTTCTTCCGGCTTTGACTGCCAAAGAAATATGAGTCCGCACAAAAATGTAGTCCGGTTAGGCGCAGTTATCAAAATTGTACATCGCAATACAAACTTTTGAAGCAGACGACTTGACGATTTTATCTTACCTTTCAGAGAATATATTCAGCACTTCATATGAATCAGCTGCATCATGTGAGACTGTATACCTAGATCAATGCGGCATCTGCTTAGACGTCTGCTCAGGTTTTACACTGTTTTCTAACAGTGCTGTCAATATTTAATCCTTAAAGACCAGCCGGTCAGCTGCAGACCAGAATATATATGGGTTTTCCGACATTCGAGGTCAAGTCTAGGTCAGTTACAACTAGGTGTATATCAGACTTTGCGAGAAAGGCTTTCCCTTTCAACCCTGGAATATGGTATAGATACCTATGCAAACAGTGTAGGTCCTGTGATATAATTCTAGGTGCCATATTTAGCAGAATGGACGAGCCCAACTTCAGTGATGAAAGAGTACACTCCAGAAACTCAAGGCAGTGAATAAATCAAAGCACTGACAACACTCATGCCGATTGTCTCTAAATGCAGGCTGGTCATGAACGAGGATTTGGACTGATCCGTTTAAACTTAACGGAAGTTTAGTAACTGATTCAACATGTAGAACAAGATCAGCAACGTGTTCTGTGGCGTTTGATCTTAGTCTACATTGTTTGCCAGATCGAAAATTTTTTCAAGTGCAGATTTTATAGATAACATGTAACCAAGACTGACAAACGACCCGGCCATGTTTGGGTTGATTGTTTGGCATTCGACCCGAAGTTACTAATAAAAAAGCGATTCAGAGCTAACGTCTACGTGACTATCACTGACTTCTCAGAATAACATTTTTCTTGCAGAAAATCGCCGCAGTGAGAACAGGGTATTCCATAAGACTGAAGAGGGTCATCCTGGAATCATAGGGTGAGCTTGGCAAACAGTGTAGACCAAGCTCGGACGCTGCAGAACGCGCTTCTTATCAAAATCTTCACTCTTTGTTTGGAATTTCAGAGTTAAATTAAACAGTTTAATCTCAGCCCAGGACTTTTACCCCAACCTACATCCAACCAACACTTTCGGTGCTTTGATTTTGAAACCAAACGATTGCATGATTACAACACGCTTAGGCACCATGCCCTTAAGCTAATCAAAGCGCCAAAGGCACTGAAATGACAGATTCTATGAGAAAATTAAAACACTGTGAAAACTTACAGACAACCTTTCTAAAAAGATCTTAAAATTTAGAAAAATAGTTCTGAAAATTGATATGTTTGCAGTTGTCTATACACCGATGGTATCATGAAATGTCATTCGATGTTTCAAATTTTGGAAAGAAACTATTTACTTTTTCGAAACCAAACATTAAAATTCAAGTTTTAACAATACTACTGGCAAGTAACATTTTTGTCTGGTCGGTTGTGGATACCCCCCCCCCAAAACTTACTCTATTTTTCACAAAGAGATCGGAGGAGAAAGGCTGGTCAGTCCAGTACATGAATTCCATTGGCTTAAAGACATTTTTGAGTAAGAACACCACTATAAACACGCGCGTAATCATGCTGGATTAGATATCCCGGATTCTGAGCGTAAACAAATAAATGGAACCACATGAGGCCGACGCACTTGATTGATGTAACGTCTCGCTGTTCAGTTAACGCCTCAGCCATAATTGGAAGCAACGTCTCCAAAATGACCTTTACAGTGTTGACGGGGACGTTAAACCTCAAATCAACCAACCAACCAACGTCTCAGCCATGATCTTGAATGTTCTTAATGTCGCTAGCTACAATAGCTCGACATACCATTTCGCTTATTCCATCCGATATTTCATGCTTTTATTACGCACGCGTCGCCTCGGCATACCTTACACCTATGTGTCGAAACATCCCGAAACGACAATCGGCGTGATTCACGCTGAAGTGCGATGTGTCACTGAAACGCATATCACGCGAGTCGCTTAGACGCCAATATACATGAACGTATTTCATGCACCAGCGTAAGCGTTCCGTACTGTGTCGACGTCTTAATTTTGGTCACGACAGGGACGTCTAGCTCTCAAAAGTGCATCGCGTAAGGGCGACGAATAGTGTCAGTGCTTATTAGTCGGTAGTTGAAACCCTTTGTTTATCTACAGGTACAGTGTAGCAGATGCCGCTGGAAATCTGCTTCGCATATGCGTCTGTCGGATGAATCGATCTTGACGCACTGACGTCGGTCTTCCGCTACGCCGACGTCCACTAGCGTTTTCTGTTGATAGTAAGATGTCGCTCCAACAGACAAATAGATCACACACGTGTGGCACCCAAAATCAGAGTCAACGCCATCCGCTTTCCGACCAGCTTCTAACTGTCCATTAGAAGCCTCCGTGGTGTAGTGGTTATGCTACTCGCCTTGTAAACCAGGGATCGCAGGATCGATCCCGGACTTCTCGAAACTTTCGGATGTGTCTTTAAACCGAAGTATCGTCTCCGTATGACCTTAGCTGTTGGCTGGACGTAAAACTCAAACACTCACACACTAACTCTAACTGTCCAGGGTTCAATGAAAAATGTTGTAATACGTTCTCACTTGATGCTTTTTGAGAACAAAATGCAATTTCTTCTTTTCTAGGCACGACCTTACATCACACATCAAAAGTTTGATCCTGAACATGTGGCTTCTATCAGTGCTGGTGTGAAGGTGGTACACAGGATCGTTGGCCCCCGCCAATCGGGGCTTAAAGAAATAGATGGGCTGCATGATGCTTCCACGCAGAGCTGAAACCGACCCGCACACGAGTACTGGTAATCTGCTTAGAGGATCTAAGCCTGCCCAGGCAAAGAGGTGCGAGTCGGACCGTCCATGCATATAAACCCTATTGGTTTTGATTGGGCGGCGGCAGGGCTTGAGATGTCATTTCATCTCAGTGTCGGGTAAAAGTCCCACAAAATTGGAAACAACGTCTCCAAAATGACCTATACAGTGTTGACGGAGACGTAAAATCTCAAATCAAACAATACAAAACACAGGATCGTGGCCGGACTGGTAACCATACGTCACGGTTGATTGATTTAACCTTTTTAGCTTAAGGGCATGGTGCCTAAGCGTGTTGTAATCATGCAATCGTTTGGTTTCAAAATCAAAGCAACGAAAGTGTTGGTGGGATGTAGGTTGGGGTAAAAGTCCTGGGCTGAGAATAAACTGTTTAATTTAACTCTGAAATTCCAAACAAATAGTGAAGATTTTGATAAGAAGCGCGTTCTGCAGCGTCCGAACTTGGTCTACACTGTTTGCCAAGCTCACCCTATGATTCCAGGATGACCCTCTTCAGTCTTATGGAATACCCTGATCTCACTGCGGCTATTTTCTGCAAGAAAAAGGTTATTCTGAGAAGTCAGTGATAGTCACGTAGACGTTAGCTCTGAATCGCTTTTTTATGCCCCCGCATCATATGATGCCGGGGGCATATAGTTTTTCGGTTTTCCGTACGTGCGTACGTGCGTACATGTGTACGCCCGTCTGTACGTGTGTGTACGTACGTACGTACGTGATCCTGTAACCTCAGGTTAAAGTTTTTGTAACAGGTAGAGCCTGATTTATGAATGGCATTTGGCGGGGGCATCCGTGTCCTATGGACACTTTTTCTAGTTTATTAGTAACTTCGGGTCGAATGCCAAAACAATCAACCCAAACATAGTCGGGTCGTTTGTCAGTCTTGGTTACATGTAGTGTTATCTGTAAAATCTGCACTTGAAAAAATGTTCGATCTGGCAAACAATGTAGACTAAGATCAAACGCCACAGAACACGGTGCTGATCTTGTTCTACATTTTTGCATCAGTTACTAAACTTCCGTTAAGTTTAAACGGATCAGTCCAAGTCCTCGTTCATGACCAGCCTGCATTTAGAGACAATCGGCATGAGTGTTGTCAGTGCTTTGATTTATTCACTGCCTTGAGTTTCTGGAGTGTACTCTTCCATCACTGAAGTTGGGCTCGTCCATTCTGCTAAATATGGCACCTAGAATTATATCACAGGACCTATACTGTTTGCATAGGTATCTGTACCATATTCCAGGGTTGAAAGGGAAAGCCTTTCTCGCAAAGTCTGATATACACCTAGTTGTAACTGACCTAGACTTGACCTCGAATGTCGGAAAACCCATTAATATTCTGGTTTGCAGCTGACCGGCTGGTCTTTAAGGATTAAATATTGACAGCACTGTTAGAAAACAGTGTAAAACCTGAGCAGACGTCTAAGCAGATGCCGCATTGATCTGGGTATACAGTCTCGCATGATGCAGCTGATTCATATGAAGTGCTGAATATATTCTCTGAAAGGTAAGATAAAATCGTCATGTCGTCTGCTTCAAAAGTTTGTATTGCGATTATAGGATGTACAATTTTGATAACCGCGCCTAACCGGACTACATTTTTGTGCGGACTCATATTTCTTTGGCGGTCAAAGCCGGAAGAAAGTCGTAAGAAAGCCGGAACTACTTTACAACACGCAGGATAGCAAGAGATGACAGATAGAATCTGTCATTAAAAAGGTTAATCAATCAACTGTGACGTATGGTTACCAGTCCGGCCACGATTTTGTGTTTTGTATTGTTTGATTTGAGGTTTAACGTCCCCGTCAATACTGTATAGGTCATTTTGGAGACGTTGCTTCCAATTTTGTGAGACTTTTACCCGACACTGAGATGAAATGACATCTCAAGCCCTGCCGCCAAATTAAAACCAATAGGATTTATATGCATTGACGGTCCGACTCACACCTCTTTGTCTGGGCAGGCTTAGATCCTCTAAGCAGATTACCAGTACTCGTGTGCGGGTCGGTTTCAGCTCTGCTTGGAAGCATCATGCAGCCCATCTATTTCTTTAAGCCCCAATGGGCGGGGGCCAACGATCCTGTGTACCACCTTCACACCAGCACTGATAGAAACCACATGTTCAGGATCAAACTTTTGATGTGTGATGTAAGGTCGTGCCTAGAAAAGAAGAAATTGTATTTTGTTCTCAAAAAGCATCAAGTGAGAACGTATTGCAACATTTTTCATTAAACCCTGGACAGTTAGAGTGAGTGAGTGTTTGAGTTTTACGTCCCACCATTAGCTAAGGTCATACGGAGACGATACCTCGGTTTAAAGACACATCCGAAAGTCTGGAGAAGTCCGGGATCGATCCTGCGATCCCTGGTTTACAAGGCGAGTGGCTATAACCACTACACCACGGAGGCTTCTGATGGACAGTTAGAAGCTGGTCGAAAAGCGGATGGCGTTGACTCTGATTTTGGGTGCCACATGCGTGTGATCTATTTGTCTGTTGGAGCGACATCTTACTATCAACAGAAGACGCTAGTGGACGTCGGCGTAGCGGAAGACCGACGTCAGTACGTCAAGATCGATTCATCCGACAGACGCATATGCGAAGCAGATTTCCGCCGGCATCTGCTAGAGGTAGCTTTGCACTAAGTACTGGGGGTACTGGCTTTTATCACTTTGGGACAGAGCTTTTAGTTGCAGTCTAAATACCAGACAGGCTTCCATTGGATAAATAGCCCATGTTTCATTTCAATGTGAGAAAAGGATAATTATAAGAAAATAAAACGATGTGTATTTTATAATTATATCTGCAAGCTCAAAGAAAATGTTGCTGATTTTATATTGTCACCTCTCCGTTAAAAAGCCGGCTTGTATTCACTGCGAATCTGCATGTAAACAAACATGGCGGACCATAGCTTGAAAAGGAGACGGGCTACATGTGGATTTTTTCTCATCAACTTGTTGAGCTAGGATGGCTCTATAAATAAGTAAGGTTTGAAAAGTTTTGTATGTGTAGTTTTTGTGGGAGCATGTAAAAGGTTACTATTGTAGCCTATGGAAAATATTTAGTGGTAAGCTCCCTATAGGTAGCTTTGCACTAAATACTGGGGGTACTGGCTTTTATCACTTTGGGACAGAGCTTTTAGTTGCAGTCTAAATACCAGACAGGCTTCCATTGGATAAATATCCCATGTTTCATTTCAATGTGAGAAAAGGATAATTATAAGAAAATAAAACGATGTGTATTTTATAATTATATCTGCAAGCTCAAAGAAAATGTTGCTGATTTTATATTGTCACCTCTCCGTTAAAAAGCCGGCTTGTATTCACTGCGAATCTGCATGTAAACAAACATGGCGGACCATAGCTTGAAAAGGAGACGGGCTACATGTGGATTTTTTCTCATCAACTTGTTGAGCTAGGATGGCTCTATAAATAAGTAAGGTTTGAAAAGTTTTGTATGTGTAGTTTTTGTGGGAGCATGTAAAAGGTTACTATTGTCGCCTATGGAAAATATTTAGTGGTAAGCTCCCTACACTGTACCTGTAGATAAACAAAGGGATTCAACTACCGACTAATAAGCACTGACACTGTTCGGCGCACTTATGCGATGCACTTTTGAGAGCTAGACGTCCCTGTCGTGACCAAAATTAAGACGTCGACACAGTACGGAACACTTACGCTGGTGCATGAAATACGTACATGTATATTGGCGTCTAAGCGACTCTCGTGACATGCGTTTCAGTGACACATCGCACTTCAGCGTGAATCACGCCAATTGTCGTTTCGGGATGTTTCGACACATAGGTGTAAGGTATGCGACGCGTGCGTAATAGAGCATGACATATCGGATGGAATAAGCGAAATGGTATGTCGAGCTATTGTAGCTAGCGACATTAAGAACATTCAAGATCATGGCTGAGACGTAAACTGAACAGCGAGACTTTACATCAATCAAGTGCGTCGGCCTCACGTGGTTCCATTTATTTGTTTACGCTCAGAATCCGGGATATCTAATCCAGCAGGATTACGCGCGTGTTTATAGTGGTGTTCTTACTCAAAAATGTCTTCAAGCCAATGGAATTCATGTACTGGACTAGCCAGCCTTTCTCCTCCGATCTCTTTGTAAAATATAGAGTATCTTTTGGGGGGAGGTATCCACAACCGACCAGACAAAAATGTTACTAATTGCCAGTAGTATTGTTAAAACTTGAATTTTAATGTTTGGTTTTGAAAACGTAAATAGTTTCTTTCCAAAATTTGAAACATCGAATGACATTTCATGATACCATCGGTGTATAGACATCTGCAAACATATCATGCAATGGAATTTGCAGAACTACTTTTCTAAATTTTTAGATCTTTTTAGAAAGGTTGTCCGTAAGTTTTCACAGTGTTTTGATTTTCTCATAGAAGTGTCATTTCAGTGCCTTTGGCGCTTTGATTATATGTATGCTCATAAACATAGATTGAGACATAGGGGCTTGAATCATGAAAAAATGAAAAAAAAAAAAAAAAAAATAATAATAATCATTTTTTTTTTTTTTTTCATTTTTTTATGATTCAAGCCCCTATGATTGAGAGCACTCGTTAGAACCGTCTCAGAGAGTAGAACCGCAATCTATCTTAATGAACCCCACAATCTATCTTTATGAGCAGAAACATGAAAAAAATATCATTTTGTTTATCTAAAAGTCTTTTGGCCCCCGCCCATACGGGCTTGAAGAAATATATGGGCTGCATGATGCTTCCATGGAGAGCTGAATCCGGCCCGCACACTTGTACTGGTAAACCGCTTAGAGGATCTAAGCCTGTCCAGGAACCGCGGTGAGAGGCGGACCGTCCATGCTAATAAACCCTATTGGTTTCATTGGGCGACAGGGCTTGAGATGTCATTTCATCTAAATGTCGGGTAAAAGTCCCACAAAATTGAAAGCAACGTCTCCAAAATGACCGTACAGTGTTGACGGGGACGTTAAACCTTAAATCAAACAAACAAAATCTAAAAGTCTTTAATTTTTCGGTGGTCAAATTTTTTCAATATATTTGAATAGGCGTGTTTTCGTAATCATGTCTGTAAAAGGCAAATACTCTGACGAGACTGTGTGTATGCGCATGCGCCACTGATATCACATGAAGAAGTCCATGAAATGAAAACCTCTCTCAACCCCACTTTATATAGAGTAAAATTGGGCTTAATTGGGTATACATTATTTTTCTTATTACTGTTCCAAGACATAGGTTGTGGGTACTCATTAGAACCGCCTCAATGAGGCGGTTCTAACGAGCACCCACAACCTATGTACCGCCTCAATGAGGCGGTTCTAACAAGCACCCACAACCTATGATTGCAAGATAAATAAGAAAATTATTATGAATTTTCATCAGAAAAGTAGCCATTTTGGTGATGTGAATAATTAATTATATCGCACGGATGTGTCATCGTAATGGCCTTTCTTGATCGCTGTTTGTCAATGTGATAGGCGGCCCTCGCCCATCGGGGCTTGAAGAAATAGATGGACTGCATGACCATTCCACGCAGAGCTGTAACCGACCCGCATACGAGTACTGGTAAACCGCTTAGAGGATCTAAGCCTCCCCAGGCAGAGTGGTGCGAGTCTGACCGCCCATGCTTTTTTATTGGTTTCATTTGGCGGCAAGGCTTGAGATGTCATTTCATCTCAGTGTCAGGTAAAAGTCCCACACAATTGGAAGCAACGTCTCTAAAATAACCTTTACAGTGTTGACGGGGACGTTAAACATCAAATTAAACAAAAACAAACAATGTGATAGGTGTTCGTTTTGTTTGATTTGAGGTTTGACGTCCCCGTCAACATTGTAAAGGTCATTTTAGAGACGTTGCTTCCAATTTTGTGGGACTTTTACCCGACATTGAGATGAAATGACATCTCAAGCCCTGTCGCCCAATGAAACCAATAGGGTATATTAGCATGGACGGTCCCGCCTCGCACCGCGGTTCCTGGACAGGCTTAGATCCTCTAAGCGGTTTACCGGTACTAGTGTGCGGGCCGGATTCAGCTCTGCGTGGAAGCATCAGGCAGTGCATATATTTCTTCAAGCCCCTATGGGCGGGGGCGAATGTGATAGGTGTCCTTTTCTCGTGAACTGACCCAATTATGATTAACGTCAGATTAAACATTGAAGTATAAATGACCATCTTAATGCAAAATTGATACAGAGGTGTTGTTTACTGAAAAAAAGCACCTAGCATGGCCCGATCTGCAATGAATACTGATTAAAAAAATAAACTGAATTTTAAACAGAATATTTTTATGTAAATCAACGGATTAAGAGGTTAATAAGCATTAATAGTGTATTCAGTGGAAATATCTCACGTTATTGACGGAAAATTAACTTAACCTTTACATTAAAAAAAAAATATTTATGTTTTCACATGATATTGAATATTGCAATGCTTATAGAATTCACTTTTCAAAATCAGAAAAATATCCAGACACGGAAAATTCTACTTTTGACTTTGTAAAAATATGAATACACATGAATATGTTGCACATGGTATGAGAAAAACAGTTTGTTTTTTCACTTGTCATCACGAAAGTACACCATTATAATTCTGACCCCTTGAATCCCACTTTTGTGTAGTAAAACCTGGATGTACAGGGGCAGGCCTTAATTTTCTTATTTCTGCTCTAAAATATAGATTGTGGGTACTCGTTAGAACCGCCTCGATGAGGCGGTTCTAACGTGTACCCACAATCTATATTTTAAGCAGAAATAAGAAAATATCACAATTTTTCATCCTAAAACTTTACTTTTTACAGTGATAAAATTTACAATGTATTTTTATAGGCGTTTTACGTAATGTGGACAACAAAGAAGCAGATAAGCCTGTACATTGCGCAATCTGATCACCACTTCTATATTCTCTGTATCACAATATACGTGTACCTGTAGTTTCTATATGAAAAATTCAAGGCTCCTGTTAGTCCGTATAGCTAAGCAGGGCGGTTATTGTCTAACCTGTTCTCATGGTGGAGATCAAATGGGGGAAATTATACACACCAGACGGCGCTTCAATGTCGTCATCAATTTTCCCATCATGAAAACACGTCCGAGCAATGAACACCCCCTTATACCCCTTTTTATGTTGAGAAAATTAGGCTTTGCCGGGTTTAAAATATTTTTTCCTATTTCTGCCCCAAGACATAGGTTGTTGGTGCTCTGTGAGGTGGTTCTACAGTGGCGGTCCTAACGAACACCCACCACCTAGGTTTGGAGTACAAATCAGAAAAATATCATGAATTTTCATCAGAAAAGTAGCCATTTTGGAGATGTGAAAAATTCACTATATTGCACGGTTGTGTTATCGTATAGATTTCAAATTTAAAGATACACATTGTACAAAGTACAGACAGAACCGATAGAAGACCAGAACTACGAGCATACCTTTGGGACCAGCGAAGTCTATATGATCAGCCTGTAGATCCATTACAATAACAAATCCGTGTGACATAAAGCATTCAGTCTCAAAAATGATGAAAATTTGTGATATTTTTTCTAAATAGGTTTCGTGTGCTCGTTAGCATCACGTGACCAAGTCCATGAATCGAACACCCCTCCCTAAACCCCACTTTATACAGAGAAAACTGGGGTTTACCGGGGTATTTATTATTTTTCTTATTTCTGCTCCAAGACATAGATTGTGGGTACTCGTTAGAACCACCTCAATGGGGCGGTGCTTATTAGAGCGGTTCTAACGAGCACCCAAAATCTATATTTGGACTAACAATAAGAAAAATGTCAAACATTTTCATCCGAAAAATACTAGTTTTAGAGATAAGGAAAACGCCATTTAGGCACACATGTGTTTGTTGGTCACTCAGGTAGGTTTTGTCGTGTTTTGATTTCATATGGAATTTGTTTGTTGAAGTTCACGTTATTAAACTAATGTTTATTAAAAAGATGCTCTTTATTGAAAATAATCCCAACCTTACGTTTAAACCATTAAAATCGATTAGGACTCTTAAATGTACGGAACTCGGGAAGGGACATGTTTTTTTTTTATATGTTGTGCGAACAAGATATCATCTTGTGCGGACAAGATGATATGTTGTGCGTCAAGATATTATCTTGTGCGGACAACATAATTTATGTTGTGCGGACAACATATTATCTTGGCCACACACGAAAATATCTTGTTCGCACAACTTAATAGTTTGTGCGCACAAGATATTACCTTGTTCGCACAACATATTATCTTGTTTGCACAACATAGATCTTGGGAAGTTGTGCGAACAATATATTATCTTGTGTGGACAAGATATTATCTTGTGCGCATAAGTTAATATGTTAACAAGATAAAATGTTGTCCGAACAAGATAATATCTTGTGCGCACAACTTATAAAAAAATCATGTCCCTTCCTGGGTTCCGTATAAAGGCGCATTGGTTAGAAAATAAACAGGTCAAACGCTGACTTACTAGCATGTTCTCTTTGAAAGATGGCGTGAAAAGCATTAAACCTCAACTTTTGAGAACTTAAAACAGAAATCTACTACATATTTGTGATAGTATTGTGTATATGTCTGAAGAGCTATATGTATATGTCATTCCACACTAGTTTATAGTTAACATTGCCTTTATACACTGGATTACCATCACTCAACTGCCAAAATGGACGGAATTTTCGTAATTTTCATTCTGATTACTTTTGTGTTCTTCATGCGACAAACATATGGTAAGAAAGTCTGTATTTCATGCATTTACAGTGTTATCTGTAATGCGTGTATTTAGGACACATGCATGTGAGACAAATTTTTTCATGGATCTGAAATGTTATTATTATTATTATTATTATTATTATTATTTTCTGTGGAAAACATATTTCTGCTCATTTGAAGCTCTGAATATTCAATTGTAAACCCCGCTTTCAATGATATAAAGTGTTCTTTTTTTTGTCAGAACATTTCAAGGGTATTCAGCCTCATAAAATAGGGTTCGTGGGTTCGATCCCGGGCTTCTCCAGACTTTCAGATGAGTCTATAAATCGAGGTCCCGTCTCCGTATGACCTTACCTGTTGGTGGGACGTTAAATTCAAAACACTCACTCAAGGGTGTTAATGGAACGGACTGCTTAACGTAATGATGATAAAATGCAATTCTTTTCAAATGTACATGTATGCTGCAAACATGCGGGGAGTTCTAATGAAATTCGACTACATGTATAATTCAGACTTAGAAGCATCTGTGGTGCAGTGGCAACGCTACTCGCTTTGTAAACCAGGGGTCGCAGGATCGATCCCGGGCTTCTCCAGACTTTCGGATGAGTCTTTAAACCGAGGTCCGTCTCCGAATGACCTTAGCTGTTGGTGGGACGTGAAACTCAAACACTCCCTCACTCACTCACTCACTCACTCATAATTCAGACTAATTCTTCTCCTATGGACGGGGTGGTTGGGTACACATTACGAAAAAACGCCTATACAAATACATTGTCACCTTTTTCGCCGAAAAAATGAAAATTTTATGATGAAAAAGTGTGATATTTTTCTTATATCTGCTCAAAATATAGATTGTGGGTACTCGTTATGACCGCCTCATTGAGGCGGTTCTAAAGAGTACCCACAATCTATATTTTAGAGCAGAAATAAGAACTGCTCAAAATAGAGATTGTGGGTTCTCAATATTTTAGAGCAGAAATAAGAAAAATAGGGTTTTACCCCTGCAAACCCCAGTTTTACTATATAAATGTGGGGTTCGATGGGGTTAAAATTATATAGGCGTGTTTTTGTGATGCATGTAAGGCAAAGTAGTCGCGCATCTTGTGTCACTTGGACGTTCAACTGATTTTGCCTCACAGTTGGGCAAGGCCCGCTGTCCTTACAGCAGGATAAGGTAGAGGGGGGGGGGGGGGGTAGGGGGTCTTATTTTTTCTAATTCTACACTTCCATTCATTTTTCTCTTTCTCCCCTGCCCCTTAGAAGCCTCCGTGGTGTAGTGGTTACGCTACCCGCCTTGTAAACCAGGGGTCGCAGGATCGATCCCGGGCTTCTCCAGACTTTCGGATGAGTCTATAAACCGAGGTCCCGTCTCCGTATGACCTTAGCTGTTGGTGGGACGTAAAACACAAACACTCACTCACTCTCCCCTGCCCCTTACATCTTCTCTATGATCTCCTCTATCTCTTTTATTCCATTCTCGAGACCACACAAAATGACATAGAGGATCTTACACGAGTGGTCATTTATTATGATATTTATCAATCGAGCCTTCGGCGAGTTTCATAAATTTCATATGAAATGACCACGAGTGTAAGATTTTGTTTATCATATGCCCACTTTAAATTGGATTTTTTCGCCTTTGAATTTGACATTTTTTTCCACCAAAAATGAATTGTTGACATGGACGTCTTCATGACGTCACTTAATCCCGCCAAAGTGTTATTTCACGTGAGGTCATACGATTTTTATTACATGGGGTTATCCACTCCCTATCAAGGACGTCATATGATAAATAAAAACATTAAACGTTCTTTCTCGCCCCCCCCCCCCCCACCCCCCGCCAATCGGGGCTTGGAGAAATAGATTGGGCTGCATGATGCTTCCACGCAGAGCTGAATCTGACCACAAACGAGTATTGGTAAACCGCATAGAAAGACTAAGGCAAAGCGGTGTGAGTCAGATCGTCGGATGCATATAAGCCTTCTGGTTTCATTGGGCGGCAGGGCTTGAGATGTCATTTCATCTCAATGTCGGGTAAAAAAGCCACAAAATTTGAAGCAACGTCTTCAAAATGACCTAAAAAGTGTTGACGTGGAAATTAAACACCCATTCAAACAAACGAACGTTCTTTCCTTTTGTTTTACACCCAATGTTCTCCAGCAAAAACACCTTTCGTACGTTTGTAAAGACCACCTTTGAACAGTCCCAGAGGTGGTCTGAATATAGGAATTGCATTTTACAATGGGTCCACAAAGTATTATTGTAAACCCATTTCTGTATTTAAAGTGGGGTTTTAAAAGCCTGTTCATTTAGTAAGATATGATCAATATGTACACGCATTTTTTGTGTGTTCTGTATTTATTTCATCCAGGGTACTCCTATTCCTAAAATGATCTCCGCTACTTCGCTACACTTCTAATTTCATGTACATGTATCGTTGTCGAAATTGTGTCGACCAAGGCTAACGGCCAAAAAAAATGGCATAATGCTTGTCCGTGAAATAAACCTCGGTAAACCCTATTCTACATAAAGAAAATTGGGGTTACAGGAGGTGTACATTATTCATCAAGTACTTAGTTATGCCTAGTCGTAAGAACTGCCTCATGAGGCGGTTCTAACGAGTATCCACAACCTTCCCGGGTTCCGTAGCGTACACTTTACAAAAATAAAAAATAAAAAATGTCGTCTTTCCAACCTTTAAAACGATGCTGTTTAATAGTTTTTTTTTTAAGTTTACTGTAAATATTGATTGTGGGTGCTCGTTAGAACCGTCTGAATGGTCGCTTCTAACGCGTTGCCACAATCTATGTTTTTGTTTGTTTGTTTGATTTGATGTTTAACGTCCCCGTCAACACTCTGTAGGTCATTTTGGAGGCGTTACTTCCAATTTTGTGGGTATTTTACCCGACATTGAGATGAAATGACATCTCAACCCCTGTCGCCCAATGAAACCAACAGGGTTTATAAGCATGGACGGTCCGACTCGCACCGCTTTGCCTGGGCAGGCTTAGATCCCCATAAGCGCTTTACCAGTACTCGTGTGCGGGAGGATTTCAGCTCTGCGTGGAAGCATCATGCGGCCCATCTATTTCTTCAAGCCCCGGTGGGCGGGGGCCGTCTATGTTTTTGAGCAAAAGGAATAAAAAATAATGTGAACCCCGAATTTTTCTGCTATATAAAATTGGTTTACATGGGTGTTCATTACAGGCACTTACTAACGTGTTGAGTTTCTGTTTTGTATTTGAGTTTAACGGCCCAGTCAACACTCATTTTTGAGCCGATCAGTTTACCTATCCACACTTTTCCTTGGCAGACTCATACGTAAGCGGTTAACCAGTACAGTGCACATTCTTTCGCCAGAAACCGGCAACTACCCTTCTTGAATCAGCGGAAGGCAGAGCATGACCGTCGAAAAGATTTCATGATCAATCACTACGAAAGAATGTTGCCCATTCCGGCAGGTATCGAGTCCGCGTCCTCCTGAACACCAGTGAGACGGGCATCCCATTACGAAACACGCCTATACAAATACATTGTAAATTTTACCTCCAAAAAATGAAAATTTTAAGATGAAAAATGGTGATATTTTTCTTATTTCTGCTCAAAATGTAGATTGTGGGTACTCGTTAGAACCGCCTCATCGAGGAGGCGGTTCTAAAGAGTACCCACAATCTATATTTAAGAGCAGAAATAAGAAAAATAATGTTTACCTCTGTAAACCACAGTTTTGCAATATCAAAGTGGGGTTCAAGGGGGACAAAATTATATAGGCGTGTTTTCGTGATGCGACTGAGCTTTTCTACGGTCACTCTCCCCCTTCCGCTGATTCAAAAAGGGCAGCTGTCAGTTTCTAGCGAAAGAGTGTGCACTGTACTGGTTAACCGCTTACCTATTAGCCTGCCCAGGAAAGTGTGGATAGTTAAACTGACCGGCTCAATAAATGACCTAAATAGTGTTGACTGGGCCGTTAAACTCCAATACAAACAAACAAACAATTCGACTGAGCTACCGAGGCCGGCTGAGGTGTTGAGTGATGACTCGGATAATTTTAAGACCAACCGTTACGATAACACGCCGTGCGACGTAGTGCATTATTTCACATCTCCAAAATGGCTATTTTTCTGATGAAATTTCGTGATATTGTCTTATTTTTACTTAAAACATAGGTGGGTGCTCGTTAGAACCGCCTCATTGAGGCGGTTCTAACGAATACCCATTACCTATGTTTTGGAGCAGAAATGAGAAAAATAATGTATACTCCGTAAACCCCATTTTTCTACATGTATATATAAAGTGGGGTTTAGGGGGTTGTTCATTTCACTGACTTGTTGACATGTTAAATTAATTCTTGTTTTAAAATTTAAGTTTCAGTCATGCTTTATTTTTTTCTGCATCCAGTTAATGTATTTTAGTTTATGGGGTTTTTGCTTTCGAGGACATTAATTTGGCACCTGGCTGTACATGTATGTCTTGGCGCAGAAATAAAGAAAATAATGTATACCCAGCAAAGCTATTTTTTTTCTCTGTATAAAGTGAGGTTAAGATGGTTATTCATTACACGCTCTTGTGAACATAATGCAAGGATAATTTTGATAACATACCCGTGCGACAAAAATGGCCATTTTTCTTATGAAAATCTGTGACATTTTTCTTATAAATACTGCAAACATAGGTTGTGGGTGATTGTAAGAACCGCCTCATTGAGGCGGTTCTAACGAGTACCCACAACCTATGTCTTGGAGCAAAAATAAGAAATCTGATGTATACCCTCGTAAACCCCAGTTTTCTATATATAAAGCGGGGTATAGGAATAGACCACGTGATGGATTTCAAAAAAGGACTGTTTTTTCTGTATTTTAATATGTTCATTTTTTTATTTCATCTAGGGTACGCCCACTGTTGGGATGGGGTAAATGGAGGAATGTACTACGGCACTTTAGCAATAACTACCAGCGGTTGGCATTGTCAAAAGTGGGTCGACGACAGCCCTCATGTCAACATCGATTATACTGATGACGCAAAATTTCCATTTGATGGGTCAAGGGTAGCGGCTAATAACTACTGCCGCGATCCAGATTTTAACTTTCAGCCATGGTGCTATACAATGAATCCTTCGAAACGCTGGGAAATCTGTGACGTCCCGATCTGTGAAAGTAAGACTCTTAGAAATGTTAGATCTGTGACGTATAGACCCTTTACATGTACATAGAGGATCTTACATGAGTGTTCATGCATTATTGAATGAGCACGAATGGTAGATTCTATTTATCATATGACATTTAAAACGCATTCTATTCACGATTGTTTACAAAAATGTCAATATTCCGCCATTAGTAAACGCGACGTCGTTAAGGACGTCGTACATTTAACGTTACGGGACGTATCTAGCTAATTTGCATATTTAATCCACTAGTGGATTATCGAAAATAATACATGACGTTATTTCACTCTCAGACGCGACGTCATATGATAAATAGCAAACATGACATATGGGAACTGTGAAATACCATAGTTCAGTGACCATCACGAAATTCTACCCCCCTTTATGCAGTAAACAGGGTCAAACCTTATTAGGGCCCCGCACTGAAAGTGTGGGTGCCCTATAGTAATCACTCTGTCCGTTCGTCCGTCTGTCTGTCTGTCCGTCTGTCTGTCCACAAATTTCTGATAGCGCTGCCGGGGCCCTAGTCAGTTTCACTGACAGCTCTAGTTTTTATTTTTTTTCTGCTCTAAAATATAAATTGTGAGTACTCTTTAGAACTGCCTCATCGAGGCGGTTCTAACGAGTACCCACAATCTTTATTTTGAGCAGAAATAAGAAAAATATAAGAATTTATCGACTTATTAATTTTTTTCGGCGGTAATTTTCAATGTATTTACCCTGATGATTTTAACTATGACAAGAGCACATTATGATGAGCTACTTGACTATGGGTATTTCGACCTCGTTTTGGAGTTCCTAGAGAATTTTTTCCATAGCTTCATATATTCATATCTTTAGGGTTGTTTCTATGGGGTTCCGTTTTACTATTTAATCCATATTTATAGATACCCATAATTCGATTTATGGATATCCATTATTCGAATTATGGATATCCATAAATCAACAGAATAATAGATATCCATAATTCTAATTATGGATATCATTAATTCGAATAAAGGATATCCATAAATACTTACGGATATCCATAAATAAATATGGATATCCATTATTCGAACTATAGATATCGATATATAATTATGGGTATCTTCAAATAGGGAATAAATAGTAAAACGGCGCCCCATACCGTAAAACTCCGCAAAATCCTAAAAAATGGGACAACTTGAGGACTTGCTGTAATTCTCCTAAAGATTTACCTTTTTTTTTAATAGTCCAGCGAGGAAAACAAAAGGTGCAGACGGTCTGGCAAACAGTGTAAAACCTTTTCAGACTACTCCGGGAGCAGTAAGATCTGGGTCTGCTCTGTTTGCTCTGGCCTAACTGTTCCAATACTTTGGATCATTACGATATTTTATCTTTATAAATATGTTGTTGTGTGTCCTCAAAATAGGCAAACACCGCTTAGACCAGGCAAAGCGGTGCGAGTAGGACCGTCCATGCTTATTAACCCTATTGGTTTCATTGGGCAACAGGGCTTGAGATGTCATTCCATCCCAATGTCGGGTAAAAGTCCCACAATATTGGAAACAATGTCCCAAAAATGACCTATACAGTGTCGACGGGGACGTAAAACCTCACATCAATCAAACAAACAAACATTAGGCAAACATGTCATTGTAAAATAATGGCGTCCAACATTGTGTCAGAAATGATAAATTTAAAGTTTTGTTTGATTTGAGGTTTAACGTCCCCGTCAACACCGTGAAGGTCATTTTGGAGACGTTGCTTCCAATTTTGTGTGACTTCAGATGAAATGACATCTCAAGCCCTGTCTCCCAATGAAACCAATAGGGTTTATTAGCATGGACGGTCCGTCTCGTACCGCGGTTCCTGGACAGGCTTAGATCATCTAAGCGGTTTACCAGAAATAGTGTGCGGGCCGGATTCAGCTCTGGGTGGAAGCCTCATGCAGCCCTTTTTTACTTCAAGCCCCTATGGGCGGGGGCCAAATAAATTTTAGGTACCCTTTCATATAAGTTTCTGCTTTAAACATGGATTGCGTAAGCTTGGCGGTCCTAACGAGTACCCACAATCTATGTTTTTAGCAGAAATAAAGCAGATGATGTATACCCTCGTAGACCCCAGTTTTTGTCTACATTAAATGGGGTTAAGAGGGGTCTCCGTTTTACGGACCTGTAATGGAGATGTTAGAATCGCTTCAATTTGAATGTGTACATACAACATGCTTTTATTTTTATAGAAAATATAACAAATATGCTTAAGGCACTCATGATCTGATGCTTTGATTTACCCTCAAGAATGGTTTACCCTCAAGTTTGATTTACCCTCTAGTTTGATTTACCCTCAAGTTTGATTTACCCTCTAGTTTGATTTACCCTCAAGTTTGATTTACCCCCCAGTTTGATTTACCCTCTAGTTTGATTTACCCTCAAGTTTGATTTACCCTCTAGTTTGATTTACCCTCTAGTTTGATTTACCCTCAAGTTTGATTTACCCGCAAGTTTGATTTAACCTCTAGTTTGATTTACCCTCAAGTTTGATTTACCCTCAAGTTTGATTTACTCTCTCGAACTACCCCTATTTAGAACAAAAATGCTTTTTGACCCGAAAAGGTTTTTGAGTACATCACGAAAGGGGAGGCAACTCATGCAAATGTGTTTTTGTCTCCCTTGTCAATAGGGGTCAACTCTTAAAGAAAAGAATTTGCGCCTGAAGAGCAAATTCTTTCCTTTTAGAGTAGACAACTTTTTCCGTAGGACAGGGCTTAAAGAAAGGCGAACAGGAAACCCGAAAGTTGTCTCCCTTTGAAAATTGGCGGAAAAAATCTGCCAGGTGTTCCCATTCCCCTTTAACCCCACATTTACATAGTAAATCAGGTGTTTACAGGGATATGCCTTATTTTTCTTATTTCCGCTCAAAACAAAGGTTGTTTGAACTCGTTAGAACCGCCTCGCCGAGACGAGTACCCAAAATCTATGTTTTGAGCAGATATTGAAAAATATCAGAATTTTTTATCTGAAAATTTTTACTTTTTGATGGCAAAATTTTCAAAATATTTAGATCGGCGTGTTTTTCTTGAGTTATTGAAGTTTCCTGTGTAGACAAGTTAGACACTTACATATCTATATCCTTATCCTGCTGAATAAAATAAGTCAGCCAAACCCAATCATTACGAAGACACACCTATACACATAAATTGTAAATGTTATGCCCCGGTCACACCTTTACGTTTCTGCTACGTTTCACCACGTTTCTGACAAAAACCCAAAACGTGGCAAAACGTCGCAACCTGCTGCGTTTTTTATGCAAATTAGATGTCTTGTTGTGTACATGGAGTATGAGCTACGTTTCTACTGCGAAGCTGCGGCGTAAGACCCACATATCGCGGCGTTTGCGTGACGTAAGTGCTGCGTATATCGCGTTGCTGTTACGTAGGAGCTGCGTTTCATTCTGACCTGCGACGTTGCTGTTGCGTAACAGCGGCGTTTTAAAACGTATGTGGTAATAGTATTGTTGTCATTCATTCAAGTGACATCGAAGTATCAACCTAACAAGGAAGAGAGGAAAGGCAACTTGCAAGACCGGGGCAAAGAGAAGCTCGATGCCTAATCTCAGCCCTGCGGTTAATATTCAGACTGATCAGGGATCAGAGCGGGACAGAAATCCGTGTTGTATATATATAATTTATATATGAGACCACTTGATCGAGATTAAAATGTATTATGCGATGCCACTTGACCTCATTTGAAACTCAACAAAAGCCACAATCGTCGCTATTACGCCGCAGGTAAACTTGAAACGCCACAGCTATTTTTACTACGTCGTACATACGCAGCAATAACGTCGCACATACGACAGCTACGTAGTACTTACGCCATGCTTACGTTATGATACGCCGTGGAAACGGCGTATTTAAAATTAAAACGTAACATATACGCCGTAGATACGAAAGGAACGTCGCTGTTACGCAGCGACAACGTGTCGTACGCCACACTTACGTGGTAAGTCTTGAGTGGCGTATGTGCGGCGTAAGAGGCGTTTGTGCTACGCTGCTGCTGCGTTCCTTTCGTTTGCACTGCGTTTCTGCTACGTATGTACGACGTTTCGAACCTGCCACGTATTTGCGACGTAAAGAAGTTGCATGCAACTTCTTTACGTGGCAGCCTCGCGTAAGAGGCGTTCCTGCTACGTATCTCGGCGTAAGAGCTACGTTCCTGCGGCGTACCTTTCGTTTCGCCACGTATTGAGAAACGTAGCGCTTACGCGGGTCGAAACGTAAAGGTGTGACCGGGGTATAACAGCCCAAAATGCAAATTTTAAGACGAAAAATTGTGATATTTTTCTTCAAGTTATTTCTGCTCAAAATATAGAATGTCATTCAGGCGGTTCTAACGAGTAACCACAAGCTTAATTTTAGAGCAGAAATAAAATAAATAATGTTTACCCCGGTAATCCCCAGTTTTACTATATAAAAGTGGGGTTCAAGGGGGTCAAAGTTATATAGGTATGTTTTCGTAATGGCTGATTATGACCAAAGAAATTTCTTGATGTACATGTACTCTATTAATTCAATTCTCAAAGTGCACGAGAAACAGTGTAGATCCTGATCAGATGGGTTCTGATCTGGATCTACACAGTTTGTAAAGGTATGGATTGTCGTGTTCAGTAGGGAAAGGGTTAAAATCCGAGGTCTGTGATATACCGATCCGCATACGTAAGATTTCTAATTACGATAATACACCCGTGCGACATAGTGCATTTTTCACATCACCAAAATGGCTACTTTTCTGGTGAAAACCCCTGATTTTTTTATTTATACTCCAAACATAGATTGTGGGTACTCATTAGAACCGCCTCACTGAGCTATGGCAGTAAAAAATGTTGATGAAAATCCCTGATTTTGTTATTTTTACTGCAAACATAGATTGTGGGTACTCGTTAGAACCGCCTCACTGAGGCGGTTCTAACGAGTACCCACAATCTATGTTTTTGAGCAAAAATAAGAAAAATAATGTATACCCTCTTAAACCCCATTTTTACTGTATAAAAGTGGGGTTTAAGACGGTGAAATTTATATAGGCATGTTTTCGTGATGGTGTTCCGCAGGGAAAGAGTTAAAATCCGAGGTCTAGGATTTACCAATGCGCATACGCAAGAGTCTAAAATCTTTAAATCTGAGTAACGAGTAATATAATTGTGGGAGACTGGAATAGTGTGAAGATGGTGCCGGAACGTTCTACTGCTTTTTGGTGAAATCAATGCATATCTGAAACAAATAAAAATGATATTTATATAAACACAGTGTGAAAAATAACATGAACGTTTTATTTCACAGAAGCAGCCCGGACTACTTTTCTCGCCAAAATTCATATATGTTATCTTTAAAATAATTCTGTAAAATACCTGGAAAAGCACTCTTTGTACTGTAAAAAAGCTGTATTCAAAATGGTGATCTGTTTATGTTTTGAAACTGACAGTTTTGACGAAGATTTTTAAAGGTTTTCCCCGTATAAACCAGTGGGCCCCGGCGCGGGGGCATTTTTGGCCCGAGGCCTATAATTTTAACAATCTTTGTAGAGGTTCAAAAGACGAAACTTCATATCAAATATCAAAGACCAAGGCCTTCTGGTATCAGACAATAAGATTTTTAAAGGATTTCCCTATATAAGCCTATGTAAAACCAGTGGGCTCCGGCGCGGGGGCATTTTTGGCCCCAGGGCTATAATTTGATCGCCAAAATTCTATATCTTTATCTATATCTTTATTTTGGCGAGAAAAGTAGTCTGGGATGCCACTGTGAAATAACACGGTCATGTTATTTTTCACAATATTACTTTTGCTTGTTTCAGATACGCATTGATTTTTTCTGCTATGTATAAAATAAATAACCATTATCATTGTTCTTGCATAACTTACGATTCCAATGACAAATTGTGACGAAAACGTCCCAAAGCTCCATATTAACACCGTATAAACTCTTCAAATGCGACCGGCAAACCAACAAGGCGGCGAGTCCAGAATGTTGTTAACGCTGACGCCAGTTACGCAGTGATCCTCTGACGTACATGTAACATAATATTCTTAAATGCTACGTTCAGACCGCTCAACGTAACGTAAACAAAGCAAGGCCCACTTTGTGATATTAAAAGTTCAGAATCCATGGATGTTCAAACAGCACGTGAATTTCATAATTTAAACGTGTTTTTGTTGTTTGAGCACGGCTTTCGGTCCATTTGACAATGGCTTCAAGAACCATAAGCCTAGGTATTTATGCAAGAGCATAGCTTCAAACAGCTATATGTAAGAACTAAACGTTAAAGCATGTTGCTAGTCTGTGCAGCCATTACGAAAACACGCCTATACAAATACATTGTAAACTTTACCGCCGAAAAAACGAAAATTTTAAGATAAAAAAATTGTGACATTTTTCTTATTTCTGCTCATAATATAGATAGTGGGTACTCGTCAGAACCGCCTCATCGAGGCGGTTCTAACGAATACCCACAATCTATATTTTAGAGCAGAAATAAGGAAAATAAGGTTTCCCCCTGTAAACCCCAGTTTTACTATATAAAAGTGGGGTTCAAGGGTGTCAAAATTATATTGGCGTGTTTTCGTGATGGCGTGTTGTCGTGATGACCACTCGTGTAAGATCCTTCAGCCACTATAGTGGATTAAATATGCAAATTAGTTAGATATGCCTCGTAAAGTTACACATGCATGCGTTTCTTAATCCCGCCAAAGTGTTATTACACGGGGGTCATACGATTTTTATTACACGACGTTATCCACTGCTGATCAACGACGTCATATGATAAGTGGCGTTAGTACATTCTCAGATTCTATGATAAATAGAGGATAGTTGATTTTTGGTGTTAAATTGGTGAAATTAAAATCTTACACTGAAAAAAATCAAATCTTCTGTTTCATATATGCTTTAAACTGTAATTATTAATGCAGTTTTAAAGCGTCGGAGCAAACTTTTCCTTGATGATTTTTACGTCGATTTAGAGGCGCTCAACGTGATAACTGGGTTTATCATATGACGTCTCGTTTGATAGGTTAGTATGTCTGCATGTTGCTGTCCGGAATCACTGTTGAGTCATGGTTCCTCCAAGCGAAACAATTTTTCATTTGTCAAAAGTGATTCCCGACAGCAACATGCAGACATACTAACCTAATCATTGCCTTCACTTCTATTTTGTTACTGTTGTCATTGTAGATTTGCCCTGTGGGTTCGGTATAGAAGCTGGTGCGAGCGACCCATTCACCCTGTCGACCAGTATTGATTCAAACGCAGGTACATGTAGGAGTAATATAAAAATCTGGGGTTGGTAACTCGAAGCCATCGTAAATATATCAACTTAAGATGTACTTAAGACATACTTAAGGTGACCACCGTAAAATTTATGGTCTCGTTACGCCGGTAACTGAAAACCTGTCGTATCGTTTCCATAAAGTTATGACCATCTTACCACTTACGATTTACCTGTGTAATTTTTGATCCCGTGCAAAGCGCTTCGGAAACTTTTTGTAAGCCAGGGCATAGCAAAATAAAATAACGCTTAACACCTTACTATAAATGATAATACCGGGGTTTGTTTAACAACAAGGCAGCCTTGTTGGAGCCTTTTCTGCCAGAGAAGGCTTGGGTAGCGGTATCATAATAGGCAAGGTTCTAAATAAACTATGGGATGAGAAACAATGACACAACTGGCGACCCCTTCTCTACATTTCCTCCTGATTTTCCATGCCTGAGCTCATATTAGCATCAATTACTTGAAAGTGTCTTAAACAAATTGTGCAACAGCCAAAATTATATATCTTTCAAAAATGAGATTTGAGGTCCTAGTCAACACTATATCAGTCATGTTCAGCTACTGACAGCTTTTCTGCATAGTTGTCATGCAGCCCCCAGTGGGCGCGGATCTTTGCTTTGGTGAATCGTGTATACAGCTGACTCTTTAAATGCATAAGGTGATCTGCGGTTCCTGTACAGCAGTCCTCAGGACAGGGCGTACAATATAGAAACTTCTTCATGGTAACACATGTTTGCTTTCCCACCTTACCAAGAATTTTCTCCCATAACCATATATTTATCTGTATTATACCCCCCCCCCCCCCTCCCCCACGTGTGAGACACAATATAGGATTAAACATGGTGTCTCGAGGAAGATTTTGAATAACATAATTCCCACGCGAGGAATCCCCAGGTCCATTGAGAAACTTTTTTGATCGCTATCATTACATGAAAACTTACTTGTGCAAGAATAAGGTGTGAAGTAGGAAGCGAGAAATAGGAAGTATTTGTTTGTTTGATTTGAGGTTTAACGTCCCCGTCAACACTGTAAAGGTAATTTTGGAGACGTTGCTTCCAATTTTGTGGGACTTTTACCCGACATTGAGATAAAATGACATCTCAAGCCCTGTCGCCCAATGAAACCAATAGGGTTTATAAGCATGTCCGCCTCGCACCACGGTTCCTGGGCAGGCTTAGATTCTAAAAACGGTTTACCAGTACTAGTGTGCGGGCCGGATTCAGCTCTGTGTGGAAGCATCATGCAGCCCATATATTTCTTCAAGCCCCTATGGGCGGGGGCGTTGAAATAGGAAGTAGAAATAGGAAATAAGAAGTGAGCAGTCATGACCGCTATTTCTCAAAAACAACACGATTGTGTTCAGTAGTACACTTATTGTACAGGCTATACTATCTTATTTCTTTTTTTTTCTTCTTCTTTTCTTCCTTTGTTGGCACGACTATTGCACACACAAATAAACAGCTTGTACATAATAATTACGTACTATACATATATACATGTTTATCGGAGATGTATAGATCTTTGTTTACATGTATTTTTATACAGGTAATTATATATCTGCCTTAATCAAACAATACATGTATCGCATATCATTACTAAAAGAAACCCTGTGTGCCGAGAAAAGAAGTGTGTGTGTGTGTGTGTGTGTGTGTGTGTGTGTGTGTGTGTGTGTGAATTCTGGTTTAACGTCGCTTTCAACAATTTTTCAGTCATATCACGACGGTGTCTGGTTGCGACAGGGAGCTCAATGCTCACATTTATAGTGCTGCCTCATTGAAGTATCATGTCCCAGACACATTACATGATACCACACCCAGTCACATTATCCTGACACTGGATCGACCAGTCCTAGCTCTACCCCGTAAATCTGAGTGCCAAACGAGGAGCAGCTAGTACCATTTTTAACGACTTTGGTATGTCGCGGCCCGGGGTCGAACCCCAGACCTCCCGTTCCCCGGTGCGGGCACTCTACCAACTGAGCTATCGGGGCCGGTAAGAAAAAAAAAAGTAGATAGATGTACAACGTCTTTTCTTATGCTTCTATGTAGTGTCTGTTTCTTTCGAAATAGTTAAGATGAGGTTACGGCATGCCTGAGTTGTCCGTAACTTTACGATATGGTTAAGTTGTCTCGATAAATTTCGGTACTTTCGAGTTACTCACACTAATCGCTACGAGTTGATTAAGATATACTTAAGGTCGTCGTAAGCCTTAAGAGAGCTTCGAGTTACCAACCCCAAATATGGTGTCCTGTTGCAGATGGGCGTTTCCAACCCGAGGGATGACCATGCGAAGCGGAACGATGACCGTGCTGAGCGGAACCGAGGCTACGCCGAGGTTCCGTTCAGCACGGTCATCCTGAGGGTTGGAAACACCTCGTCTACAACAGAATGCCATATAAGGTTCTTTTTCTTGCACGACGCCACCAAACAATTTTATTTCAATGAAACTTCGAAGATTGGAACACGGATAGCTCGTTTACCATGGCTAATTCGAACTTATACTGTAGTCCCTTCAGAATTCTTCAATACCCCCAGACATATACACATTTGGATATTTAAGAGAGGTTATCCTGATTTGATCGGTTAAAGATATATTGTGTGTACTCATTAGAATCGCCTCACCGAGGCGATTCTAATGAGTATACACAATATACCTTATTTTTAGAAGGTCTCAAAGATACTATGTGATCCCCAATCCCCTTCATGACCTGAAACTATATGATTTAACCTCAGTATTTCGAACTACTCTTATTTCGAACAAATTTGCATGGTCCAAAGGTGTTCGAGTCATCGAAGTTCGATCGTACTTTATTTAACGTTTTATTTTTCGCACACTATTCATGTACTTATGTAGTTTGCTTGGGTAGGAATATCAGGGTGAGAACAGAATTTCCACCCCAGGCTAAAACTAAGGATTTCCTTATCTGGTGTGCAAGAATATTTTCCTGCTTTTGGTTTTGACCGATATTTTTTTCGGTATCCTATTGGTAGGTAAAACAATTCGTCATAGAAAAGAGTGAGTGAGTGTTTGAGTTTTACGTCTCACCGACAGCTAAGGTCATACGGAGACGAGACCTCGGTTTAAAAGACTCACCCGAAAGTCTGGAGAAGCCCTGGATCGATCCTGCAATCCCTGGTTTACAAGGCGAGTAGCATAACCACTACACCACGGAGGCTTCTATCATAGAAAAGAAAGAAACAGTTTCTCAGGAAAAAAGTCCTGAACAAAGAATACAGCAGTCTCAAGACACAATCAAATAACTGGGTGTGTTGGTGGGTCGAATGTCTTTAAGCAAAAAGTGTAGACCCTGATCAGACGCCACGTTCTGGGTCTACCCTGTTTGCCAAGCCCAACCCATGATTCCAGCTCAAATTCTATGGATAACCTCATTACGCATCGATAAGAATACCGCGACAATTTGCTATAAATAACCTTTACCTGGTTTTCCGAAAATTCAGTGATTGTCACGTGGACTTAAGCATCGAAAAGCTTACTGCGCTTATTAACTTTGGGTCGACTGAAAAATAATCGACGCAAAAAGAAGCCACCGGAAGGAATCATTATGACAAAACACCCGTGCGACATATCGCTTTTTTACATCTTAAAAATGGCTACTTTTCCGAAGAAAATCCGTAATATTTCTCATTTTTACTGCAAGCATAGGTTGCGGGTGCTCACAACGTGGGTCTTGGAGAAGAAATTAGAAAAATAATGTATACCCCGGTGAACTCCGGTTTTCTCGATAAAAAGTGGGGTTTAATGGAGTGCTCATTTCACGGATTAGTTCACATCATGAGTTCACATGATGAAAAGAGCAAGCGCCATTGCTAAAGACACGCAATGTGACCTGATAGACAAGATTGCCGCCAAGGAACAGTGTAATATATCATGATCACTCTCAACCAGGTGAGCGATTTCTGGCCCACTTGACCTGTGTTTATTTATTTATTTATTTATTTACAGTCGAACTTCAATGGCTCGAACACCTTTCAGACCTTGAAAATCTGTTCGAGACAGGGGTAGTTCGAGCCACTGAGGGCTACTGCAAGGAGGTATATGATATACTTTTGGATATCTTTTCGATGTTCTATAATGAAAATGTATGTTGTGTGTACTCATTAGAATCGCCTCATCGAGGCGATTCTAATGAGTACACACAGCATACATTAGCAAGATAAAGGGCGAAAATCTCCAAAATTATCTCCCACTATTTCTTATGTAGAGGATTTCCCTAGGGGCTCAAGAACGGGTTCGACTCAGGCATGGTAAACGAGCCATCGGTGTTCGAGCGATCGAGGTTCTACTGTATTTATTTATTTATTTATTTATTTATAGGAATGAACTACCTAGCCAAAGATGCAGCATACAAGGTACGGTGCTGTGGCTCCATAAAAAAGTGGAAAATGTTCATTAAAAATTCTGGAACTGTGAAGCTACAGGTGTGGCGACAGGACAGCGCAACCGGGGAATACATACTGAGAGGAGAAAATACGTATACTTATTCTGACGGTGAGAATATTTTGTTTGTTTGATTTGAGGTTTAACGTCCCCGTCAACACTGTAAAGGTCATTTTGGAGACGTTGCTTCCAATTTTGTAGGACTTTTACCTGACGTTGAGATGAAATGACAGCTCAAGCCCTGCCACCCAATGCAACCATTAGGGTTTATAAGCATGGACGGACCGACTCGCACCGCTTTGCCTGGGCAGGCTTAGATCCTCTAAGCTGTTTACCAGTACTCTTGGAAATTCTGTTCTCACCCTGATGTTCTTACCCAAGCAAACTACATAAGTACATGTATAGTGTGCGAAAAATAAAACATTAAATCAAGTACAATCGAACTTCGATAACTCGAAGACTCGCCTGTTCATGACCAGTACTGAAATGTGCAACACCGGCCACGCCCTCTAGCGCTGGCTTTTTCAAATGATTCTAAATGAACTCAATTTTCCCAAAGGACCGGAAAATATAATCTGTACTATGATGATGTACGGGACGGGGAGGGGGGGGGGGGGGGGGGTTACGACCGCCACACTACATAACACCAGCTGCAAGAAAGAAGCCTAACCTATATGACATGTGATTATTCAGCAAATCTGGTGGGAAAAGGGGTTGGAATTTCTATGAGTTTACACCCACCCCGATGCGAATAGTATAGGTGGATTAAGTTTAGTTATGAGTAGCTTGCGATTACAATTGAATTTTTCATTTATGTCATCAACCAAAATATTTGTCAATACTCGAAAATAGCAAAATTCATAATATGAGGTTACTTCATCCGGCGTTGCTATAAATTTGGACCATTGAAATTTTACTCCCCATAAAATTGGTAAATTATTGCACTAATTGTTAAATTTATTTTGAAGCCATTTCTTTCACGCCACTATAAAGGACGGTTATTTTTGTACATGCATGTGAAACTTGGCGAATGTGTTTCTGTTCAAAATCTTTAGTGACCAAATGAGACCCTGACGTTGGAAAGATTAAGGTCAACACAATGCCATTATTATATATAGAAAACTGGTTTACGGGGCTATACATTATTGTTTTTATTTCTGCTACAAGACATATATTGTGGGTACTCGTTAGAACCGCCTCATTAGGGCGGTTCTAACTAACACCTACAACCTATGTTTGCGGTACATGTATAAATAAGAAAACTGTCACGGAGTAGCCATTTTAGAGGTGTAAAAATGCACTATGTCGCACGGGTGTTTACAATAATGCCAGGTTATCAGCAACCATTAGTATCAATTTGTTTTTGGTATTTTTTAAAAGCAAGTATAAACAACTTTTAATGGATAATCACTGTTGGACCCCACGTACACACAATAGGCCATATCAAATATGAAGGAAAAAAAAAAATCACCTCTTTTTCCGTGATGTTTGCTTTCAACTCATGTGGGAAAGCAGAACCGACAAAAATAGAATAAAACCAACCCCCCCCCCCCCCCCCCCCCTCAAAAAAAATATACATATATATATATATATATATATATATATATATATATATATATATATATATATATATATATATATATATATATATATATATATATATATATATATATATATATATATGTTTATAACTATATATAGGCCTTGCACCCCTCATATGACAAATGGACTTGTCCAAAATATAGGAATGGAAGAGCCCACTAGTGTACAATGGGTTAAAGTAGCCTGGTGAGACAATAAAATACTTGGGGTCTTGAACTGTTGTTTTAGCTCAGGAAAATGCAGCAATATTTGGGTCTGTTTTGGTTGTGTTAGGGTTAACAGACACGTCAGCCCTTGTGGGTCATTTTGTGCTGTGTCCCAGAGAAGGTGGGGGAACAGATAAAAGCGAGATAGTTGAGGACATTACGGCTACACGCCTATACAAAAACGCTGTAAATTTTACTGCCGTAAAAATGAAAAATTTAAGATAAAAAATTTAGATATATTTCTTATTTCTGCTCAAAATATAGATTGTGAGTACAAGTTAGAACTGCCTCATCGAGGCGATTCTAACGAGTACCAACAATCTATATTTTAGCGCAGAAATAAGAAAAAAACATGGTTTACCTCTGTAAACCCCAGTTTTACTATATAAAATTGGGGTTCAAGGGGGTCAAAATTATATAGGCATGTTTGTTTGTTTGTTTGATTTGAGATTTAACGTTCCCGTCAACCCTGTAAAGATCATTTTGGAGACGTTGCTTCCAATTTAGTGGGACTTTTACCTGACATGGAGATGAAATGACATCTCAAGCCCTGCCGCCCAATGAAACGAATAAGGTCTATAAGCATGGACGGGCCGACTCGCACCGCTTTGCCTGGGCAGGCTTAGATCCTCTAAGCGGTTTACCAGTACTCGTGTGCGGGTCAGTTTCAGCTCTGCGTGGAAGCATCATGCAGCCCATCTATTTCTTCAAGCCCCGATGGGCGGGGGCCGATAGCATGTTTGCGTGAAGAGGAAAATGAATGGAAGAGTGGACACTGAAGAAATAACAACGCACCCCCCACACTTTACCTTGACCTGCTGCACGGACAGCAGGCCTTTCCTCACTCAGCCAACCCCAAATACTTGGGTCTTTATGTCACTTCAAAAAAACTGGATTTGTTTTTCAATTTCAGCTCAGAAAGACGCACTTCAGGAAGAAACAGTTCCACTTTCTGACTCCATACCAGTGAGAGATGGTGACATACTTGGATGGTAAAGAGATATTATTGATTGATCTCAATCTTTGAGGGGGAAAATATACATTACGAAAACACGCCTATATAAATACATTGTAAATTTTACAGCCGGAAAAAGGAAGATTTTAAGATGAAAAATTGTGATACTCATCTTATTTCTGCACAAAATATAGATTGCGGGTACACGTTAGAACCGCCTCATCGAGGCGGTTCTAACGAGTACCCATAATCTATATTTTAGAGCAGAAATAAGACAAATAATGTTTACCCCTGCAAACTCCAGTTTTACTATATAAAAGTGGGATCCAAGGCGGTCAAAATTGTATAGGCGTGTTTTCTTGATGTATGCACTACACATGTGTTCCACCATTTGCTAAAGGGGGATAACTTTTGGGACTCCCTGTTCGCTTTCTTATAAGAGCAGCCCGTCTGTAAATGGGATCAACTCATAAAAGTAGATTAAGCTCTTCTGGAATAATTCTTTGCTCTAAGTGTTGACCCCTTTTGGCAAGGCAGAATAAGTTTGAAAGAGTTACTTCCCAGAAGGTGAATTCATTCCCCTTAAGAGCTCGCTTGCGTAGTTGAGCAGAGCGCGTAGACAGAGTGCGAGCCACGCTCGAGCAACAAAGAAGAGTCAAGCTCTATCAGAGAATTCTTTTCGTACCCTTATTCACGCTCATTACAAAGCCCCATGCCCTTCATCATATTCTTGTCTTTTAGGATCATTTATTTCATTGTGGAATTTGAAAGCATTCCTTTCGAAAACACGCCTATACAAATATATTGTAAACTTAACCGCCAAAAACACTAGCATTTTAAGATGAAAAATTGTGATATTTTTCTTGTTTCTGCTCGAAATATAGATTGTGGGTACTCGTAGAACCGCCTCATCGAGGCGGTTCTAACGAGTATTCATACTTTTTATTTCAGAGCAGAAATAAGAAAAAAGGTTTACCCCTGTAAACCCCGGTTTTACTATGTAAAAGTGGGGTTCAAGGTGGTCAAAATTATATAGGTATGTTTTCGTGATGTTGAGGATCGCTGATGAAGTTCACTTGACCGAAACAAGCTAGTTTGGCCCAGAAAAACACACAAAAAAACATACATTATGTGGATATGTATTCCTTGCTCCAATAGGATAGTACCGTTTGTATAGAACATGCTTGCTGTATATTTTTCTATATTCCTTTTGAAAACAAGAAACAAAAAAAAAAAAAAAAAAAAAAAAAAAAACAGTCGGTGCATATCCACCACCTGTTTGCATGCAATCTTATAGATGACGTCTGTAGGGCCCTACAATATCAGTTTTTGTCTTTACAAGGTATACATCTAACGACATGATATCTTACGACGCTGGGGCCGCGGTGAATAATCTTCTGTTGTCAACAGGAGCGCCCTCTGTGGGACAGTCTGTTAGCTTCTTTCCCGCAACGACAAGAGACGGCCGGAACTACGCTGTTGGAGTAGATGTCGGTCAGAGTGCGTACAATCATATCACGTCAATTCATCATTTTTGTATTTTTAGCTATCATTACGATACTGCATTCCTTCTTTACGAAATCATGTCGGCCCCCGTCCATCGGGGCTGGAAGAAATGATGCTTCCACGCAGAGCTGAAACCGACCCACACACGAGTACTGGTAAACTGCTTAGAGGATCTAAGCCTGCCAAGGCAAAGCGGTTCGAGTTGGACCATCCATGCTTATAAACCCTATTGGTTGCATTAGATGGCAGGGCTTGAGATATTATTTCTTCTCAATGTCGGGTAAAAGTCCCACAAAATCGGAAGCAACGTCTCAAAAATGACCTTTACAGAGTGAACGGGAACGTTAAACCTCAAATCAAACAAACAAACCAAACAAAAACGAAATCAGGCCTATACTAATATATGTACATTGTATATTTTACTGGGAAAAACGAACATTTACAGATGAACAGTTGTGTTTTAAAGCAGAAATAAGAAAAATAAGAAACTCCAGTTTCACTATATAAAAGTTGGGTTCAAGGGGGTCAAAATTATATAGCCTTGTTTTTGTAATGCATATCCGGAATAATGTTATTTTTCTAATGAAATTGTATTTCTTTTTATTCAAGAAATAGATCATGTCTAACTGTGATTTGTTGAGTAATAAATCACAGTTTGGAGGTCAGTTGTAAAGTAGACAAATCACGAGCGCGTAGCGCGCGTGATTTGTCTACTTACAACTGACCGACAAACTGTAATTTATTACTCAACAAATCACAGCCAAGAGCTGATCAATTTCGATTCTAACACGCTGAAAATCGGCAATAATGTTGTTGTTTCCTTCAAAATCTTACAACCTTTCGCCATTGTTAGAAGAAATCCCGCTAAAATTATCGACTGAAACACATGCATTTATATACTTTTCTTACGTTTTCGATGCGCAAAAATGAAGTTACACGGTCTAACGTCAAGGAAATCGACTAGTGACGTCATAAATTGGGAATCTTAATGACGTCACTCGTCACGCTCTTCCGAGCTGTGATTTGTTGCAGAATAAAACACAGTTATTTTCCATTGCCTATATAGGCGCGCTGTGTTAGAATTCAACTCAAAACATAGGTTGTGAGTGCTCGTTAGAACCGGCTCAATGAGGCGCTTCTAACGAGTGCCAATAACCGATGGCTCGGATCAGATGTGATGAAGAGAATCCAGACAATGAAACAGACGCATGTCGTATTGTCCTTGGGTGACGCTTCATAGCAGACACGGTTTCACCCTATAAGAATCTTATATGGGTGTGAGGGGTGGATCGAAAAATGCCGAGTGATGCCGGACAGTGATCCAGAGGGACGGATTTTTCTATCCGCCCCTCACATCTATATAGGATTCTTTTTCTTGCATACCGTCCATTTCTTAGCGCGCATTTTTAATGCTGCAGTCACTTCGGTTACCAACGTCCGCCATATTGTGTTGACACTGCAGGAATGTTAAGTGACGTCACGTAACGTGCTGTGACGTCAACCTTAACGACGGCGCATACGAGGTCGTAATCAACCAGTGCATCTCGTATTCGATTTTTGAGCCGGAATACCAGGTCGGATCATAAATTTCTATCCCGGGGTAAAATCACGGATTTCCTTGTCTGGTGTGCAAGAATGTCCTTGGGTGACCCTTCTTAGAGGACAAGGTTTCACCCAAACCGTCCTCTGCATGCGTCCTTGCCTTGCTTCTTGCTCTTCCAGGAGAGTCAAGGCTGCAGTTATCACCTGCTCCCCCTTTATATACTGCCCCAGTTGCAGCCGCAGTTGTGCTACTCTGAGCCTGAGTGGCAGAATCAGAGCCATCTTCGTTTTCAGTGACAACTCTTGAAATAAACTGAACAGTTGGAAATGACCAATGTATACCCATCTGAAAATGAAAACCATTCGCATAGCAACCAAATAGGCGTAGTGTCCCCGTAATATCACCGCAAGATGACCGCACGATGTCCGTGCGATTTTACAGACACGGTGCGGCACCTTGCGATATCCGCATCGTGACCCTACGGGTACCGTACGGTCATCCTTAGAGCCTACGGTAATCGTACAATTGTTTTATCCCAAATTTCCAGCAAAATTCTTGCGGTGCCTGCACGATCATCGCACGATGTCCGTGCCGTTCCTGTGCAATGCCCTTCTGATGATCGTACGATTCTTTCTATGGGCTACGGGCTTGCGAATTTTAAAATTTGTCGAAGTGCAGAGCTAACCCTAATCGACAAAGATGCGGCGTCTGTTAGGACGTCGTAGGAACCCGTAAAACATACGATAAGCATACGGTCGCCGTGCGGCGCCCGTACAGAAATGGAGCTACGGACGCCTTAGACCATTTGTAACCTGGGCATAAATAAGCTTATAGCTCCCATTCTTGTCCTGTATTATAGCATTGCTATGTTGTATTTTTATAAAATATTATCCTTTGAAATAGTATGTTTAACCAAGTGAGCAATGTGTCCTTTTTTGAAAAGCTACGGCGCTTTTTAACTTTTGGTCGATTGACTAAAAAAAGTATCGATGTGCATGTTAGTGCATATGCGCTAAAATGACGGATATTCTATACATACATGGACCTTTCGAGTTCGCGTATTTCGATGAGGGGGTAGGGTGTTAATGTGATGAAAAAGCCACATGCTCATCAAAATCTTGATTTTCTTGAATGATTTATTTTTCTTAGATTTCGCCCCTTACTTCACCAATTCCGGAAACACCGCCTCGATTTCCTTTTCAACATCGATTGGTACACCTGTATACCAACTTTATGTCTACGACGACGACGTGGGCCATAATGCCGGCCTTGGGATTACCATGACTACGTCTAGCATATATTTTGAACTTAATTCAGCAACCAGTAAGTGATAGTTTTTCGCGTTACGAAAACACGCCTATACCAATACATTGTAAGCTTTATCGCCGAAAAATCGAAAATTTTATGATAAAAAATTGTGATATTTTTCTTATTTCTGCTCAAAATATAGATTGTGGATACTCGTTAGAACCGCCTCGATGAGGCGGTTCTGACGAGTACCCACAATCTATACTTTAGAGCAGAAATAAGAAAAATAAAGTTTACCCCTGCAAACCCCAGTTTTACTATATAAAAGTGGGGTTCAAGGGGGTCAAAACTATATGGGTGTGTTTTCGTGATGAAACTTATTGATTTGTTATTTCCGTTCGGACGAAAAGAAGCGGAACAAATTAACTCTTATCCTGCTGTTCACGACAACCCTTTTCTTTGCAAACAGTGTAGATCCAGATCAGATGGCTTCTTAAACCATCTGATCAGGATTTTCACTGTTTGACATTCAATTTATGAATTTCTAGGAATAAATTACATCAAGTTATCTTATTGGTTCAAAGTCAGAAATATTCAGCAAGAGAAGGGTTAAGAAAAGAAATGCAAAAAAATTATCAAGTTCAGGTATTACCACTTTACTTGTTTAAGAGTATTTGTTGAAGAGTAATTCGGGAAGAAAATAAAGCTCTTGAGTAAATGCATTCCGAAAACATGCCTATACTAATACATTGTAAAGTTTACCGCCGAAAAAAATAAAGTTTGTAGATAAAAAAGTGTGATATTTTTCTTATTTCCGATCAAAATATAGGCGGTTCTAACGAGAACCCACAATCTATATTTTTGAAAAAAAATAAGAAAAATAAGGTTTACCCCTGTAAACCCCAGTTTTGCTATATAAAAGTGGGGTTCAAGGGGTTCAAAATTATATAGGCGTGTTTGCGTGATGGTACATAGGCCTATCACATATGGGACCCGCAACCCAGCTAGCAAAAAACAAAAAACAAACAAAAAAAAAAAAAAAAAAAACAGGGGCCAACGTCGGGTCGACAGCAGCGATGAGACATTGTTGTAGTGTGGGTGCTTATTATAATTGCCTCAATGAGGCATTTGTAATAAGTGACCACAGCCAATGCTTTTAATAAAGCATAGATAAAAACAAACAAAAAACCTCGCCCATGGTGGGATTCAAATCCGGGCCGCTCGGACGAAAGTCCCATGCTCTCACCACTGAGCCAAAGGGTCGACTCTCTGATGCAGTTGGCAGAGAGTGGTGACAAACCTATAAGCTATTCATATAATCTGTCAAGGTAGATAATTGGAGGGAAAAGTTGCGGTCCGCAACCCCTCCCCTCCCCCTCTTCAAGGAACTCGAAGCCAAATTCATCACGAAGCCATTTTCGGCGAAATAAACTCCGATCCAGAACGAGTCCCCATCTAACGAAAGGAAATTCATAATAAAAATGGAAGAATAGCTTGGAAAAAATACGTACCTATGGTAGGATTCGAACCCGGGCCGTTAAAGTCCAATGCTCTCACCACTGAGCCAAAACGAAAACACCTCACGGGGTTGGCTGAGTGGTGATGTAGAGGATCTTACATGAGTGCTATTGTATTATTGAATTTATTAAACGACTTGAGGAAAAGGGATGAAATGCGAGGCGTTGCCGAGCATTTGATCTCTTTTCCTCAACGAGTTTAATAAATTCAATAATACATGAGCACGAATGCAAGATTCTATTTATCATATGGCATTTAAAACGCATTTAATTCACGATTGTTTAACAAAAATGTCAATAGTCCGCCATTATTAAACGTGACGTCGTTAAGGACGTCATATATATAACATTATGGGGCGTATCTAACTAATTTGCATATTTAATCCACTAGTGGATTATCGAATTTATTACATGACGTTATTACATTCTCAGACGCGTCGTCATATGATAAAATGTGGATTATCGAATTTATTACATGACGTTATTACACTCTCAGACGCGACGTCATATGATAAAATGTTTTTATCATATGACGACGCGTCTGAGAATGTAATAACGTCATGTAATAAATTCGATAATCCACTAGTGGATTAAATATGCAAATTAGTTAGATACGCGCCGTAACGTTACATGTACGACGTCCTTAACGACGTCGCGTTTACTAATGGCGGAATATTGAAATTTTTGTTAAATAATCCTGTATAAAATGCGTTTTAAATGTCATATGATAAATAGAATCTTGCATTCGGGCTCATGTATTATTGAATTTATTAAACTCGTTGAAGAAAAGGGATAAAATGCTCGGCAAAGCCTCGCATTTTATCCCTTTTCCTCAACTCGTTTAATAAATTCAATAATACATGAACACTCATGTAAGATCCTCTGACGCCAAGTTCTGCAACGGAAGGTCAGGTGGTTTTTCTCCGGGTACTCCGGTTTTCGCCCACCTCTGATTAACGATCGGCTCGATATGAGTGAAATAATCTTGAAAGGGCCGTAAACCCCCCCCCCCCCAAAAAAAAAAAAAATGTAAGATCCTCTATATGTATATAAGCTATGTATATAAAGTACTAAGGTAGATAAGTGAAGGGAGTAGTTGCGGTCCGTTTTGAGTCAAAGCATGCAAAAATGTATTTGCGCACAGCAAAGACTCTGGTCAGTCTCATATGGTTTTCCATTCACCCCTAGTGTCTTCATGTAGACACGTACAGCTGTCTTTTTGTTGTTGTTTGAATTGAAGTTTTACGTCACTTTCAACACTATGTAGGTCATTTTGGAGACATTGCTTCCGATCTTGATGGACTTTTATCCGATAATAAGATGAAATAACACCTAAGTTCCTGTCGCCAAAAAGAAACCGCTATGGTTCATAGCTAGGGACGGTTCGACTCACATCACTTTTGCTGGGCAGACTTAGAAAGATATTTTAATTGCACGCAGATGGGTTAGAACATTTTGTTGGTTTACCGGTCGGTTTCAGCTCTGCGCGGAAGCACCGTGCGGCCTAATTTATTTCTCCGAGCCCCGATGGGCGGGGACAGATAGGTACGGCTGTAACATAACGTGAACAAGTCCGTGAAGTGAACACCCCTCTAAACCCCACTTTATATAGGGAATACGTAGTTTTACGGGGATATACATATTTTTCTTATTTCTGTTCCAAGACATAGGTTCTGGACACTCGTTAGAACCGCCTCAATGAGGCGTTCTAACGAGCACCCACGACCTATATTTGCAGTAGAATTGATAAAAAATATCACGGAGTTTCATTAGAAAAGTCGCCATTTTGGAAATGTGAAAAATGTACTATGTAGCACCGGTGTGTTACCGTAATGATCTGACTGAATTGGTGCGCATGCTGATTCGATTCTTCGCTGAGCGCGCGTAACCGAAGATCCATTTTCACTTGACACAGTTCAGTTTTAAACAGGCCTTGCTAATACGATGACACACACTTGCGACATAGTGAATTTTTCACAGCTCGAAAATGGCTACATTTTTGATGAAAATCCGTGATACTTTTCTTATTTATACTGCAAACATAGGTTGGGACTGCTCGTTAAAACCGCCTCATAGAGGTGGTTCTAACGGGTACCCACAACCTATATCTTGGAGCAAAAATAAGAAAGATAATGTATACCGCATAAACCTCAATTTTGTCGAAACAAAGTGGGGTTTAAGGGGGTTTTCATTTTACGGACTTGTTCGCATGATGCTTGCAGATGAAGTTCAGGTGAAGAGCGCATTGGCAGTTGGCGTCTACGATCTTGATTTTGAGGTTCTAGACGACTGCTGGGAGATTGGTATTTACACATTGACCATCACAGTAACCGACGAGGTATTTCTTTCTTTCTTTCTTTTTCTTTCTATCTTTCTCAACTCAACAGGATAGAAAATCGAGTCTCAGTTTTAAACTCTTTATAAGCAGTAATTTAGTGTGCAGCGGGCCACATACATATTCTTTAGAGAAGAAATCTGTTTCCAAATATACAGTAAAACATAACGAAAACACACCCGTGCGACATAGTGCATTTTTTCACATCTCCAAAATGGCCATTTTCCAGATAAAAACCCGTGATTTTTTTCTTATAAACACTGCAAATATTGGTTGTGGGTGCTCGTTAGAACCGCCTCATTGAGGCGGTTCTAACGAGTACCCACAACCTATGTCTTGGAGCTAAAATAAAGAAAAAAATTTTTACCCCCTTAAACTTCAGTTTTCTCTATATAAAGTGGGGTTTAGGGTGGTCTTTATTTCACGGACTTGTTCACGTGATGCTTTTTTCTATCTTTCTTTACTCAACAGGATAGAAAATCGAGTCTCAGTTTTAAACTCTTCATAAGCAGTAATTTAGTATGCAGCGGGCCACACACATATTATTTAGAGGATAAATATGTTTCCAAATATACAGTAAAATTCCGCTATTAAGACCACTTGAAATTCAGGCTAATTCTGCTTTAAAAAGCTAATTTAGTAGGTTACAATTATAATTTCCATGAAAAACAATGTTCAATTATATGTCGGCCCCCGTCCATAGGGGCTTGAAGAAATATATGGGCTGCATGATGCTTCATTGCAGATGAATCCGGCCCGCACACTAGTACTTGTAAACCGCTTAGAGGATCTAAGCCTGTGCAGGAACCGCGGTGCGAAGCGGACCGTCCATGCTAATAAACCCTATTGGTTTCATTGGGCGACAGGGCTTGAGATGTCATTTCATCTCAGTGTCGGGTAAAAGTCCCACAAAATTGGAAGCAACGTCTCCAAAATGACCTTTACAGTGTTGACGGGGACGTTAAACATCAAATCAACCAACCATCAATTATATGTTAGAAGTATCTAATGTTATCGCAGCAGGGCGTTTGTGGTGACACCCATACATGTTAAAGACAATAAAACTGTAACCTAATTATTTTAAATTTTAAAAATTCATTTCTTTCGCCACAGATAGGACACAGTAGATTACATTACTTCTTCGCGGGAAAAATAATGGTTTATCTTCGTTTATTCCTCATAAAACCTATGTTTGAATGTATTTCCAATTTGTGTAACCAGTATCAGTACCCACGAGTTTAACTGTACAGTTATCGATGACGTCATAGCCATATTTTATCATAAGCGCTATGCATCATGAAACCATGCCTATAAAATTTTGACCCCCTAAAACCCAACTTTTATATAGTAAAACTGGGGTTTGCCTGGGTATACTTATTTTTCTTATTTCTGCTCAAAAAACATAGATTGTAGGTACTCGTTAGAACCGCCTCATTGAGGCGGTTCTAACGAGTACCCAGAATCTATATTTTGAGGAGAATTAAGAAAAATATCAAAATTTTTCATCCTAAAATTGTCGATTTTCGGCGGTATTATTTACAATGTATTCATTAGGCATGTTTTCATAATGATTAATTCCTGTTTGTTGTTTATCAGCCTGTTAACATCAACAATCTGCCTAACTATGGAAATGTGAGCGAGTCTGAGACCAGTGAAACTCTAACTTTTACCATGGCGTTTGATTCATCTGGGCCACATGCTTGCAGCATAGACAGTTACCTGCCACTTAGACCCGAAGGAAACCCCTTTCTCGTCAAAGCAACTCCGTCTTCCGGTAAGTCATCATTGTCTAACAGTTTGAAAAGTGGATACATGCAGAAACATGACTTCTATTTAACGCATGTTAAGTTTGAATATTTAAGTGTAACGGTGTAGAGAAGCTCCAGGTGGTCTTATAGGACAAACGTTGTCTAACTTTGATTTCTCTGACAAACTATTTACAGTCGAACTTCAATGGCTCGAACACCTTTGGGACCACAAAAATCTGTTCGAGACAGGGGTAGTTCGAGCCACTGTGGATTACTGCCAAGCGGCATAACGGGGTTAATTTCAAGTTGGGACATCTTTTTGGTGTTTTATAATAAAAATGTATGCCGTGTGTACTCATTAGAATCGCCTCATCGAGGCGATTCTAATGAGTACACACAGCATACATTTGCAAGTTAAAATTCGAAAATCTTCTTAATTATCCCACACAACTTCTTATGTAGAGGAATTTTATGGGGACTCAAAACGGGTTCGACCCAGCCATGGTAAACGAGTCATAGGTGTTCGAGCCATCGAAGTTCTACTGTATTTAGAAGAGGTAAATGATTTGTTTGTTTGATTTGAGGTTTAACGTACACGTCAACACTGTACATCACGAAAACACGCCTATATAATTTTGACCCCGTTGAACCCCACTTTTATATAGTAAAACTGGGGTTTACAGGGGTGAACCTTATTTTTCTTTTTTCTGGTCTAAAGTATAGATTGTGGGTATTCGTTAGAACTGCCTCGACGAGGCGATTCTAACGTGTACCCACAATCTATATTTTGAGCAGAAATAAGAAAAATATCACAACTTTTCATGTTAAAATTTACGTTTTTCGGCGGAAAATAATATAATGTATTTGTATAGGTGTGTTTTTGTAATGAAGGTCATTTTGGAGACGTTGCTTCCAATTTTGTGGGACTTTTACCCGACATTGAGATGAAATGACATCTCAAGCCCTGTCGTGCAATGAAGCCAATAGGGTTTTTAAGCATGGACGGTCCGACTCGCAGCGCTTTGCCTGGGCAGGCTTAGATCCTCTCAGTAGTTTACCAGTACTCGTGTGCGGTCGGATTCAGCTCTGCGTGGAAGCATCATGGAGCCCATCTATTTCTTCAAGCCCGGATGGGCGGGGGCCGAGAAGAGGTAAATGAAAAAAACAACAACTTTTATTATGAAGGCCTTGCAGATATTTGCAAAATATTCTACATTGCTCTGTTCATTATGCTTGTGCCTTTCCGTCATGAAAACAGGTTCATTCATACGAAAACACGCCTATACAAATACAGTGTACATTGCAAACTTTATCACCGAAAACATAAAAAATATTAAGATGAAAAATTGTGATATTTTTCTTATTTCTGCTCAAAATATAGATTGTGGATACTCAAAATATAGATTGTGGGTACTCGTTAGAACCGCCTCAATGAGGCGTTTCTAATGAGTACCCACAACCTATACTTTAAAGCAGAAATAAGAAAAATTAGGTTCACCCCTGCAAACCCCGGTTATACTATATAAAAGTGGGGTTCGAGGGGGTCAAAATATGTATGCGTGTTTTCGTGATGTTATCAAAAAACGGGGCATCGGTATCAGAAGAATTAGCTTTATTTATCTGCAGTTCTGTGGGGTAAATTTATCTGACCAAACCATCAATGTTTAATAAATCATCCAAATATCTAGAAATCGAGCTAAAGGCTTCAATGATTTCAGATTGGTTTTCAACGGAAAGGGACATCATGAAAAATAGAAGTGAAGGCAATGATCGGGAATCGATACAATTAACCCACATCTCCCATCAGAGACACCAAAGGGAAAGAAACACAAACATGAAACAACAGACCCTAATGAACACATCAAAAGTGGAAAGCCAAAAGGGACAGTTACTTTCCCACAAAATGGCCATTGGCTATCCAAAACAAAATAATATAAGCGATATAAACACTCAAAGACAAATTCTAACAAAGATAAATCACGACAGAACGGTTAGTGAAACGAATTCTACTGGGGGTAGGGGGGTCATATTTCCGACGAAGTGTTTTGTTTCTCTATGATTTTCATGTCACTGTCACGAGCAGAAAATTAAGTTTTCAGTGTTTTGGGGACAGCGCCGTGAAATAATATAGAAACAAATATCCTGTTGATGATTTTGTTTATTGTTATTGTTGTTTTGTGGTAAATAAGGGGATCTTACATGAGTGCTCATGCATTATTGAATTTATTAAACGAGTAAAGGAAAAAGGATAAAATGCGAGGCTGTGCCGAGCATTTCATTCCTTTTCTTCAACGAGTTCAATAAATTCAATAATACATGAACACTGTGTTATTGAATTTATTAAACGAGTAAAGGAAAAAGGATAAAATATGAGGCTGCGCCGAGCATTTCGTCCCTTTTCTTCAACAAATTTAATAAATTCAATAATACATGAACACGAATGCAAGATTCTAATTATCATATGACATTTAACAGGAATTTTATTCACGATTGATTAACAAAAATGTCAATACTCCGCCATTAGTAAACGCGACGTCGTTAAGGACGTCGTACATGTAACGTTACGGGACGTATCTAACTAATTTACATAATATCTTATCCACTGGTGCATGTAGATTATCGAATTTATTACATGGCGTTATAACACTCCCAGGCGCGACGTCATATGATAAAGTTCTATATAGTCATGAACTAATAATTAATGAGGTACATATGAGATTTTCCTGTCGGAGATTGCCCTCCGTCGTCCTGACGGCATGTGGGACTACTGGTCACCGTATCCTCATATGAGCCCCGCCAAACGAATTTGTGTCTTCGAGCATTCCGTCATGACAAATTTTAACTGCGGATGCCCAGCCATTCAGAGGGGCCAGGGATATGGCTTTCTGTCTGAAGGTTCCTCTCTGTATTCACTGCTTGTATGAGCGAGCAGCGAAGGTTCTGGCGAGACTGCGCGGGTGCGCAGTCTCGCCTGAACCTTCGCTGCTCGCATAGGCGATAAGTACCAAAATCGCTTGACAGGGCCCATATATAATAGAGGATCACTTTAACCGTCTATCGTTGTGATTTACCTGCACCTGGCAAACGTTTAAGTCCTGGCGACAACTCCTTGGGTTTGGATTATATTTATGACCTTTCTATGTCCTTTACGCGGACTGGACAAGATACACGTGTAAACTTCGAGGGAACAAAGCGCGAAGGTTGTTGCTAGGTAGAACGGATACATGCCAACAGTAAATATTTGTACTGACCGTTCCAAGGTGGTGCTTCTGTTGTATTTTCAATTTTAATTTTATCTTTGCATGTGGGCTTGGCAATTTTTATGACAAGGTTATTTTTTGTCCGCCATCCGTCGTGCGTGCGTCCGCCAGTAAACAATTTCTTCAAACGACATCTCCTAAACAACTGATTAGATTTTGACCAAACTTCACAGGAATAATCTTAAGTTCGTCCTCTTTCAACGCTGTTCAAATGATTCCGGCTCATTGCACATCAAAGTCACAGTTGCTAAAATAGTTTTAACAGAAAACTTAAAATAATCTTCTTCTCTGAAACCACAAGGCCTAGGTATTTGATATTTGTTATGAAGCTTCATCTCGGTAACCTTTATCAAGATTGCCCAAGTAATAGCCTTTTGGGAAAATTACCCTGTTCCGGTGCCCACATGTTTTACGTAGACTTATGTAGGGAAAAAACACATGTTTTACATAGACTTATAATATGAAATAGGTGCGACCTAATTGCAACCAACTGTTTTGATGCTTATAAACCTCCCATTTTGTGTATTGTATATTAGGTGGCTCTTTTTGAAATGAAAATATTTTCTAAATGGACATTTGCAGTAGTACTGTAAAATTCCTATATTAAGATCTCCTTTTGGACTTTTCTGAAGTTTAACAGTCTCAAAGGTGGTCCCTGACCGAACAACGACAGCAACAAAGTTAAAATTGAACTGTCCAGTAGATAGTTAATCGAATAAATAAATAAATAAATAAATAAATAACAAGATGTGTTCGTGAAACACTGATGCCCCCGGACAGCGCATGTTAAATATGGAAGCAGTATCACTAAGCAGTTGAAAGGTATGGCCAATGTTCAAGACTTAAAAAGTAGGTCAAGGTCACAAGGTCAAAAATTATGGGATCGTTTGAAAGGTCTTGTGACACAGAATGCACATGTGAAATATGAAAGCCCTAACACTTACCAATCGAAAGTTATACATGGCCAATGTTAAAGTTTTTAAAAAGTAGGTCAAAGGTCAAGGTAACGAGGTCAAAAATTATGGTACCACTGGAAAGGTCTTGTGACAAAAGAATGCATGTGCAATATGAAAGCCCTATCAATTACCAATCGAAAGTTATAGACTATGTTAAAGTTTTTTAAAATGTAGGTCAAACGTCATGGTACGAGGTCAAAATTTATGGTACCACTTGAAAGGTCTTGTGACAAGGAACGCACATGTGAAATATGAAAGCCCTACCAATTACCAATCGAAAGTTATGGCCAATGTTAAAGCTTTTAAAAAGTAGGTCAAACGTCAAGGTCAAGAGGTCAAAAATTATGGTACCACTGGAAAGGTTTTGTGATAAGGTATACGCATGTGAAATATGAAAGCTCAATCTATTAAGATTCAAAAGTTATGCCCAATGTTAAGGTATTTGTAGACAGACAAACGGACAGACAGACCAAAGACTATATGCCTCTGAATCTCTTAGATTCCGGGGGCATAAAAATCACTCTGTCGAGAGAATGGTATCTGTATTTAGTAGAACTAGCATTATTTTTGAAAACTGCAGTTGCATTCTACCAGTATTATTTTTGAAAACTGCAGTTGCATACATACTTTAGGGTAGGGAAGAGTTATTATTTCTGTTCAAGAGATAGAAATGTACCTTGTTCTATCTATCAGAATTCTATCTCCTGTCTGTCTTCCTATCTATCTATCTATCTATCTATCTATCTATCTATCTATCTATCTATCTATCTATCTATCTATCTATCTATCTATCTATCTATCTATCTATCTATCTATCTATCTATCTATCTATCTATCTATCTATCTATCTATCTATCTATCTATCTATCTACCTACCTACCTACCTACCTACCTACCTACCTACCTACCTACCTACCTACCTACCTACCTACCTACCTACCTACCTACCTACCTACCTACCTACCTACCTACCTACCTACCTACCTACCTACCTACCTACCTACCTACCTACCTACCTACCTACCTACCTACCTACCTACCTACCTACCTACCTACCTACCTACCTACCTACCTACCTACCTACCTACCTACCTACCTACCTACCTACCTACCTACCTACCTACCTACCTACCTACCTACCTACCTACCTACCTACCTACCTACCTACCTATCTATCTATCTATCTATCTATCTATCTATCTGTCTGTCTGTATCTACCTATCTATCTATCTATCTTCCTGTTTGTATCTACCTATCTCTCCGAAGCGGCCCCCGCCCATCGGGGCTTGAAGAAATAGATGGGCTGCATGATGCTTCCACGCAGAACTGAAACCTACCACACTGGTTAACTGCTTAGTGGATCTATGCCTGCCCAGGGAAAGCGGTGTGAGTCAGATTGTCCATGCTTATAGACCGTATTGGTTTCATTGGGATACAAGGCTTGAGATGTCATTTCACGCAGAGCTGAATCCGACCGCACACGAGTACTGGTTACCCACTTAGAGGATCTAAGCCTGCCCAGGGAAAGCGTTGCGACTCAGACCATCCATGCTTATAAACCCTATTGGTTTCATTGGGCGACAGGGCTTGAGATGTCATTTCATCTCAATGTCGGGTAAAAGTCCCAGAAAATTGGAAGCAACGTCTCCAAAATGACCTATATAGTGTTGACAGGGACGTCAAACATCAAATCAAACAAATAAATTGAGATGTCATTTCATCTCAATGTCGGGTAAAAGTCGAACAAAATTGGAAGCAGCATCATGACAATGACCTCTACCGTGTTGATGGGGATGCTAAACATCAAATCAAACAAACAAAACTCCCATTGGGGACGTAAATGGGTCTAAAAGACGATTCTTCAGGAATCGCGATTCTGTTATACACCGGCCCCAGCCCATCAGGGCTTGAAGAAATATATTGGCTGCATGATGCTACCACGCAGAGCTGAATCCGACCTGCACACGAGCACTGGTAAACCGCTTAGAGGATCTAAGCCTGCCCAGGCAAAGTGGAGCACACAAGTCGTCCCGTCCATGCTTATAATAAACCCTATTGGTTTCATTGGGCATCATAGGCTGAGCTTGAGATGTCATTTCATCTTAATATTGGGGGAAAAGTCCCACAAAATGGGAAGCACCGTCTCCAAAATGAAATTTACAGTGTTGACGGGGACGTTAAACCCCAAATCAAACAAACAAATCTACTATACACAAGTTACAAGTACGTCGCATTAGGTGTACATTATTACATACACTCCGAAAGCTTACACAGTAATTCTGTAATTACGGCATCTGTAACCTGCACAGGCACAGGAAATTCTTTATCAGAATATAGATGTGACTAATTCAGTATCACAGGGTTTGTTGTTGGCCCGTTGATTTGTCCAGTAAACTTAGCGAATGTGTAAAAAGTCAAAATATGGGTCAAAAACATATCTACAATGCAATCCACTAACATTGCGCTTGTTTGATTTGAGGTTTAACGTCCCCATCAACACTGTATGGGTCATTTCAGAGACGTTGCTTCCAATTTTTGGGACTGTTACCCGACATTGAGACGAAATGACATCTCAAGCCCTATCGCCCAATGAAACTAATAGGGTTTATAAGCACTCGCACCGTTTTGCCCTGGGCAGGCTAAGATCCTCTAAGCGGTTTACCAGTACTCATGTGCGGCCGGTTTCAGCTCTGCGTGGAAGCATTATGCAGCCCGTATATTTCTTTAAGCCCTGATGGGTGGGGGCGAAGTAACATTGGGTACATTAAGTTTTGATAACTCTTATGTGTGACTTTGCCAAAGCCACCACTCAAAATTCACAATCACAAACATTGCAACACTTTCCCTACCAACTATCTGCAATGAAAATTGGTCTCTGAATTTTTAACAAACAGGACAAAGAATTCTATGAAAAGGGACCGGCCCCGATAGCTCAGTTGGTAGAGTGTCCCCCCGGGGAACGGGAGGTCATGGGTTTGATCCCGGGCCGCGACAACCAAAGTCGTTAAGAATGGTACTAGCTGCTCCTCGATTGGCACTCAGAATTACGGGGTAGAGCTAGGACTGGTCGACCCAGTGTCAGGATAATGTGACTTGGTGTGGTATCATGTAATGTGTCTGGGACATGATACTTCAGTGAGGCAGCACTATAAAAGTGAGCATTGAGCTCCCTGTCGCAACCAGACACCATCGTGATATGACTGAAAAATTGTTGAAAGCGACGTTAAACCCGAATTCACACACACATTCTATGAAAAGGGATACCCCCTTGAAAAGGAACTATCAATTTTGTCGCCCAACATTGCACACTAAAAAGTTTTGAGCTACTTGAACATGGGGCTTGACTCGAACAAGTTTTTGATTAGTTATTCTGCAATGTTATTAGATGCAGTGAGTTGAGATATAAAATATTTGTGCCGTTGGCTAGTTTAAACTCAGTCTTGACTATAAAAATCTTCAGATTTTTCTTATTTTGAGAAAAATTGAAAAGTTCTGCGATACTGGCAAATCTTCGTGTGCAAGCTCATTTTTTCAAGGCTTTACACAACTTAATTCTGATGCATGATAATAGTGAAACTGACAATGAGGGATACAGTTAATGAAAATGTGAATGCAAGGTGCGCAAAATAAACGAACGTGCAAAGTTACCAGACTCGACTATATTTTTTCTTTCTTTCTACTGATACTGCGACTGATCACATTTGACCAGTACATATACTCCTGGTTTCGGCGCCTGACCCTCGGGGCTTGAAGAAATAGATGGGATGCATGATGCTTCTACATAGAACTGAAACCGACAGCACACGAGTACTCCGCTTAGAGAATCTAAGCCTGCCCTGGCCCAGGCAAAGCGGTGTGTGTCAGAACATGCATGCTTATAAACTCTTTGGTTTTCGTTGGGTGACAGGGTTTGAGATGTCTTTTCATCTCAATCTTGGGGTAAAAGTCCCACAAAATTAGAAGCAACATCTCCAAAATGATCTATACAGTGTTCATGGGGATGCTGAACCTCAAATCAAACAAACAAAACACTCCTGGTGTAAATCACATACACTCCAGGTTTGGCAGGATGGGGCTGCCTACACAGTAATTATGCTGTTGTTGTTGATGTAATTATGGTAGGGATCTTTAACCTGCACTGGAGATGGTTCTCCCTGCACAGGGGGCCTCCAGTTAACATCCTGATCTAAAGGACTGTGCACTTGTGGCATGAATACCTCCAAATGATGCCAGTGGAGCATGTTCGGACATCGCAATTTTATTACCGCTGCCGGGAATCTAACCGGGGGCCCCTAGCATCAATGGCAACTGCACTAACCATAACCCGAAATATCTGGCTGTAGTGACCTACAGCCGTTAAGCCGCCAAATCAGAAAATAAAAAAGGCTTTTAGAACGTCAGTGAAGGCTCGGATAACACTAACCACTGAGCTACCACACTCCACTATATTTTTTTCACTCATATTTTTGGTTTTTACAGATTCCACAAGTTTTTAGGGCAAATCAAGGGGCCAAGATAGAAATATAGATAGGAAGATCTATAGACACATCCAAACACTACGTCATCGCTCAATAATACTATTTGCCGGGACGTACCGGTGGTGGGCAAAAAAAACGTATTTGGCCGTTTATCGCCATAGTAAATGCGATGTTATTTTCTGTAAACTTGTATTTTGTTTGGACTCGAAACGACAAATTTGAGCTTTAAACTTTTATAATAGACATTTCTTAGCTAGTAATTATATAAATTGGTTTCTAGAAGAATGGCGGATGTTTTTATGATAATTACCTGTTAAGCTTATGCAGGTAACGAGGTGGGACGGTCGTAATTATTTGTAATAAAAATGCGCAAAACGAATGACTAAATGCGGAAGATGCATGAATGAACTCTAAAATATATATATATCTACCCATTTAAAGTATAATTCGATCGATTTTCTGTGACAGTCAACTAAAATATGCCCGTAATATTAAACCAATTTACAATGTGTTTATATGGAACCAGAGGCTTTTTGCCAACCACGAAAGATCGTTATCGGAAGGAAAAGTAATTTTGCGCATGTGCAATGACAGGTAAACAAGGTCACGTGTCAAAACATTGGATCCGTCTATATATGTGTTCTTAGGGTAGATTCTGTGTTATTGATAGAAGTTTTTTGGGGCTGTCCAAGCAATAAAGCAACAATCAGTACAAGTTGACCAAAAACAGGTACGAGTTGACTAAGGTACGAGTTGACAACAACAAGTTGACCAGAAACCCTTTGAAATGAAACACCAAAGTTTGAACAAGATGTATCACAATTCACCTATTGCTGTGATCCTGGCCATCAGAGTGTAGAGTTTTCTTCTTTCGTGTACTATCTGCAGATCTTGAGCTAGGAGCTGCAAGCTTATTTTCGACAGAGCTAGATTGATCGGTCCCATTTTCTTCGACTGCTGTGGAAAAATCCTCACTAAGCATTGTTGGCCATATTGTTTTAACAACAGGTACATTGAACTGAAACACCAGTTTTAAAGGAAGATGTTTCAAGAAAAATGTACCTACTGTATTATTTTATTCACAGCAGGAAGTCTTTTGTTGTCGTTCATTTCATTTCGTTACTTCCTCTCGCCAACACTAACGGCTATTGCTTTTGACACGGTCTGTGACACTGTGTGTGTGTAGTGCTACCTCATGAAGTGGCATATACCGGCGAAAGGGTAAAGAAGACACCTTTTTATCATTGAATTATGTTTCTATGGGAGCTGTAGCTGTAAAACGTGAAAAAGCTTGATTGTGAGTTGATATAGCACAGCCAAGTTTGTTTATTTCGAAAAGATCAACGTGTGTCCATGGTAACAAGGAAGTTCAAATTTTAGCCAATCAGGTGCCTAATGTAACCGGAACCAATATTTTTTAACCGGAAGGACCATCAAATTTTCAGCCCAACAGCTGTTGGCTATTGAGGTTTTGAATGGGTGGGGTATGTTCCAATAAACAAATACACGTGTTACCGTTAAGCAACCAACTCTCGTTGTTTACCGCCTTCGGCGGCAAACAACTCGTTGGTTGGTTGCTATAAGGGAAAACCTTTAAAAACTTCTTGTCTGAAACCAGAAGGCCCAGGTCTTTGATATTTAGTACGAAGCTTCATCAAGTGAACCTCTACCAAGATTTAATCATATATAGCCTCGGAGCTCAAAATGGTCCCGCCCCGGGGCCCACATGTTTAACGTAGACTTATATAGAGAAAACATTTAAAATTCTTCTCGTCTGAAACCAGAAGTTAAGGAACTTTGATATTCAGTACGAAGCTTCATCTAGTGAACCTCTTCAAAGATTGTTAAAATTATTGCCTTGGAGCCAAAACATTGGCACCACCCTAGGGCCTACATGTTATACATAAACTTTTATAGGGGAAACCTTTAAATATCGTCTTTTCTGAAATCATAAGGCCCAGGTCTTTGCTATTTGGTATTAAGCTTCATCTTGTGGACCTCTAAAAAGATTGTTCAAATTATGGCATTGAGTCCAAAAATGGCTATGCCCTGGGGCCCGTATATTTTACACGGACTTATACGGGAAAAGCCTTAAATTACGTCTTGTCTGAAACCAGAAGGACCATTACGAAAACACGCCTATACAAATACATCGTAAGTTTTACCTCCGAAAAATCGATGAAAAATTGTTATATTTTTCTTATTTCTGCTCGAAATATAGAATACGGGTACTCGTTAGAACCGCCTCATCGATGCAGCTCTAATGAGTACCCACAATCTATATTTTAGAGCAGAAATAAAAAAACAATAAGGTCAAAATTATACAGGCGTGTTAACGTCTTTGATATTTGGCATGAAGCTTCATCTACTTGATCTCAACTAAGAATTTTGAATTATAGCATTTGGGCCAAAGATGATACTGCCTAGGAGTTCAGTCGGTTCGACTGATGTACAGTTATATTAAAAATAAGTTCTGAATAGTAAGATCCCTTAGAAGCAAAGAAAAAAACAAATAATCGAAAATAGCAAAACTCTGGATCTATGAAGATATTTATATCAACCTGGTTAACAATCCCGTCTTGCCTTTCTTAACATTTTCTTTTTTTTCTAAACGTCGCTGATGATTTTCCAGTTCACAGGTGAACGACACAGGGCTATCTTGGCCATCTTGTAATTGAAAAGTCTTACTGTTGGTTTTAGTTTTTCTTCAGAGTTTCGGTTATTTCATGCAACAGTTGCGCTGATGTGTTGGAACACATTCACGTCATTACGAAAACACGCCTATACAAATACAACTTTTCACAGAGAAGATTCTCTCTATCTTGCATGCAATGTCAGAAATGCATTTTTCACTTCTAAAGAGCATAAGAATTATACACTTTGGTCATGTCAGAAAGTGTGTGATGCCCTCACCTTTCTACTTGACAATATTTATATTAGATTCGGTACTAAGTTATTTAGACAAATTGTGGGTATTCCGATGGGTACTAATTGCGCACCTCTTGTGGCTGATCTGTTCTTGTATTGTTATGAAAGAGACTTCATTTTGTCGCTTTCCATTGATAACCAATCTGAAATTATTGAAGCTTTTAGCTCTACTTCTAGATATTTAGATGATTTATTAAATATTGATAATACCTATTTTGATGGTTTGATCAGTCAGATTTACCCCCTAGAACTTCAGTTAAATAAAGCAAAATTCTTCTGATACCGAGGCCCCGTTTTTGGATTTACATCTGTCTATTGTAGATGGATTTGTTTCGTGCAAAATTTATGATAAACGCGATGACTTTGATTTTGAGATTGTAAATTTTCCTTTTTTGGATGGTGATGTTCCTCGTGCGCCATCCTATGGCGTTTATATTTCGCAATTAATTCGATTTGCTAGAGTGTGTAGTCATGTAACTGACTTCAACACTCGTAATAAATTATTAACGGCTAAACTCCTTAATCAGGGTTATCGGTACCATAAACTACGCAAAGCCTTTTCAAAATTTTATAGACGCCATTCTGATTTAATTTCAAAATTCAATATTGGACTTAAATCTCTTCTGCAACTAGGTCTATCGGAACCCGAATTTTATGGTGACTTAGCATATAAATTCAGAAAAATATATAACCGCAATGACTTCAGCACCCAATTTCGTAAAATCATTCTTCGATATAAAAAGATTGGGTACAACATGGATATTATACGACAGACTGCATGCATGGTAGTTAACCCAATCACGGTTGGCAACTTTGCTTCCCTCTTTAATTGCACGCCGGTGGCTCAGGCCTCAGATTCTTTGACGGCTCCAACGTAAAGGCTTATTGAAAATTAGAGAGATAATGTCGGTTGGTGCCTGATGCTCTGTCTCTGGTCGGGCTCATCGGGGTCTAACTGTTGGTTTTCTTTTGCTCCAGCATTTCAGTGGTTTCTTGCTGTCGAGTCCTCACCGTTGTCTCACCTCTGTGGATCTTTGATTTTTGTGTTCACGGAGATGTTGCACTGATGAGTTAGGAGGCCTTCATGCGGACTGAACAAATTATTTGTCTAAATCGCGACGGAAGTAAAGGCGAGGATTGTGGCCACGTAAAATCGATTTAAGCCCCCCAGTGGAAATCTTCCACTGACCGTTCCAAGGCGGCTCTTCTGTGGCGATTTATTTATGTTGTTTGTTACTTACTGTGTGTATCACTTGTGTCTTTTGGTTTTGGATGGCCATATGGCCATTTTGTGGGAAAGTAACTGTCCTTATGGCCTTCCTTTGTTTAGGTTTCCATTATGGTCTGGTCGCTTAATGTTTGTATTTCTTTCCCTTTGGTGTCTTTTATGGGTGGAGTAAGTTAATTGTATCAATTCCTGATCTTTGTTTTACTTCTACTTTACCGCCGAAAAAACGAAAATCTTAAGAAGAAAAATTGTGATATTTTTCTTATTTCTGCTCAAAATGTTGATTGTGGGTACTCGTTAGAGCCGCCTCGATGAGGCGGTTCTAACGAGTACCCACAATTTATATTATAGAGCAGAAATAAGAAAAATAAGGTTTACCCCTGTAAACCCCAGTTTTACTATTTGAAAGTGGGGTTCAAGGGGGTCAAAATTATATAGGCTTGTTTTCGTGATGTGAACGAAACACATTTATTGCATCACGAAAATACCCCTATATAATTTTGACCCCCTTGAACCCCACTTTTTTTATAGTAAAACGGGTGTTTACAGGGGTAAACCTTATTTTTCTTATTTCTGCTCAAAAATATAGATTATGAGGCAGTTCTAACGAGTACACACAACCTATATTATGAGCAGAAATCAGAAAAATATCACATCTTTTCACCGAAAAATTTTCATTTTGCTGCAGTAAAGTTCACAATGCTTTTGTATAGGCATGTTTTCATAATGGTATAGAACACGACATTAGTGGTCACGTCATTTTAGCCACCACACCCCGGTTAAAGGTTTAACTGACCATTCCAAAGCAGTGTTGCTGTTATGGTATTATTATTGTTATTGTCTTTCTTCGCATGTCCTTATTTATAAAACACGCCTATGCAAATATATTGGTAAAATTTTACCAACAAAAATAAAATTTTTCAGATAAAAATCCGGATATTTTTCTCAGTTCTACACAAACCTTAGATTGAGGGTACACGTTAGAACCGCCTCTTCGAGACGGTTCTAACGAGTACCCACAATCTATATTTTAGAGCAGAAATAAGAACAATAAGGTTTACCCCTGTAAACCCCAGTTTTACTATATAAAAGTGGGGTTCAAGGGGGTCAGAATTATATAGGCGTGTTTTCGTGATGTGGTAATACGTTTAGTTTCGGATATTTATTTTGGCCATTTTCGGGAGAAAGAAACTGCCCTTTCTCGATTTCTGCTTGCATTGTTTTGTTTATGATGACGCTGTGTTTCTTTCCGTTTGCTGTCTTTGGCTGAAGGTATAATTGAATTGTATCGATTCCTGGTCATTGTCTTTACTTCTGATTTAATCGAATTTTCGAAACTTCTACCGGAACAGTTTAGATTTGAACTCTGGTAACCAATTAAGGGTTCCATGCTCATCTAATTCTTATTTGTAATCAAAAAATAGGTTGCTGAAACGCCTTAGAGCTTCTCGAAGTAGCAGCACTAATTTATACCATTGGTTAATGTTATTTAAGACTATGTGGATACCAAAATAGATGTTTTCACTGTATCAAAAACGATATTCACTATATCATAAATGATACATAGTATAATTGCAAAAACTAATTCTTGACTCAGGAACTTGAGGTATAATCGCTAAAGGACCGAAATACAGATTTCCTTCTTTTAATTAAGAAATAGATCAGCTCTATCTGTGATTTGTTGAGTAATAAATCACAGTTTGGAGGTCAGTTGTAAAGTAGACAAATCACAAGCGCGTAGCGCGCGTGATTTGTCTTCTTACAACTGACCGACAAACTGTGATTTATTACTCAACAAATCACAGACAAGAGCTGATCTATTTCGATTCTAACACGCTGAAAATCGGCAATAATCTTGTTGTTTCCTTCAAAATCTCACAACTTTTCGCCATTGTTAGAAGAAATCCCGCTAAAATTATGGACTGAAACACATGCATTTATATCCTTTTCTTACGTTTTCGATGCGAGAAAATGACGTTACACCGTCTAACGTCAAGGAAATCGACTAGTGACGTCATAAATTGGGAATTTTAATGACGTCACTCGTCACGCTCTTCCGAGCTGAGATTTGTTGCGGAATAAAACACAGTTATTTTCCATTGCCTATATAGGCGCGCTGTGTTAGAATATAGATTTCAATAACTGCAGGAGATGCACTGGAACTGGGGGCGGACAGGGGTTGAAATTTCATAAACTTTTTAGTTGAAGCCCCATCCCCCAGTAGTTTTACTACTGACCGTCCCGAGGCGGTGGTTCTTTACGGTGTCTTATTTGTTAATTGGCTTTATGTTGGTCTCCTTTTGCCCCAGCATTTCAGTAATTTCTTGCTGTCGAGTCCTCACCGTTGTTTCATCTCTGTGGTTGTTTGATTTTTGTGTTCACGGAGATGTTGCACTGATGAGTTAGGAGGCCTTCTTTCGGACTGAACAAATTATTTGTCTAAATCGGAAATAAGGGCGAGGATTGTGGCCACGTAAATTCGATTTGGGCTCCCAGTGGAATTCGTTTCCGAGCTGAGAAGGTTCTTCTGTCGTGGTTTATTTTTGTCATGGTTTGTCTTTGAATGTGTGTATTTCGTATATTATTCGTTTTAGATAGCCAATGGACCATTTGTGGGAAAGTAACTGTCCCTTTTCTGCTTTCCGCTATTGATGTTTCCATAAGGGTCTAGTTGTTTCATGTTTGTGTTTCTTTCCCTTTGGTGTCTCTGTTGGGAGCTGTGGGTTGACTGTATTGATTCCTGATGATTGCCTTCATTTCTATTATGCCGTTTGTTCATGTTTCATTTTTTGTGTATGCCTTCCTGTCACTTACTTTCCTTAAGTGACTTGAGATGGCTGCGTTGTTTGATTGTGACCTTCCTGAGTGATACGTTCATTACTAGTTTTAGTCGAGTCGTGCTTACTGTCAGATCCTGATTCTTTTGATATTGTTTGTACTGCATAATATTTACATGTTTATATTTGAAGATCAATTAGTGAAGGAGAGAATTGGAATGTACATATGCATTAATCGATGGTTCACGCGACAGTAAGCTGAACATAAAGCTATTACTTAAACATTTTGGAAAACTGATAATACACACATTTCAGTCTATTGTCTAATTGATGATTTATTAGTCAATTATTACCAGACGTATTAACGCCACCTTGAACTATTTATTCAAGTATTCCGTAGGATTGTATGTTTTGGCTCCGGCAGATAAGACAACAAACGATGTCGTCCTTGTTTGACAGCTCCACTATGTTAATACGCATATAAGCAAGAAATACGTTGATTAAAGGTCTATGAACAGCAGCCCTTGCCTGAAGTTCAGTCCGTGGTTGATAACGATTACTATCATTCAGCCACCAAGTTTGTTGTTGGTTTTAAGGAAGACCCAGGAAGGCCTTCCTAATTTATATTGGTTGCCTTAACGTCACAGGTTGCCTTACAAAGCACGGTTTATTACTATGTCCAATTCTTATTTCACTACTGAACATTCAAAATTGTTGACTTCTTGTCTTTGTGGAAGGGCAAAAATGGAATTAAATATATAGGAACAAGAATTATAAAGTTCGGGCAAAAATCAGTTTTGGGCTATAAATATCGAATGAGGTTATAAACTTAAGTCCAAAAGTTTTCGTACATACAGTGTGTCTATTAACCCATTTAGTACCGGAAACTCCAAAACGGGTACCAGGGCAAACAGTGCAGGCCCAGATCAGACGCCGCAGAACGCGGCGTCTGATCAGGGCCTCCACTGTTTGCGAAAAGTTTAGCAATTTTCCAAATAAAGTTTGAAGAAAAAACAACCAGACACCCCTAAATTTTGAAATGGACTCCTGCTATATAAAAGGAGGAAGATTCCATTCGGTACAAAAAGGGCTAATGATTTTTTCCAGACCTTTTACACTAGGCTTACTTATGTGTTTTTTTTTTAAAGCAAAAATGAAAATTTTATGAAGAAAAACGGAATGATATAATTTAATGGAGGTTTCTATTTACTTTCTAGTCAATAGCATAGAAAATACAGGTTATGGTCATGTCAGAAAGTGTGTGAAGCTCGCAACCTTCTACCTGACACCTCGTATTTATCAAAGATAAGAAACTAAGTAATACCTACAATTGTGGGAACACCGATGGGCACAAATTGCGCATCACTTGTAGTTGATTTGTTAATTGGAACAACTTTAGTAGAGGCTTCTAGGAGAAGCTACAGACCAAATATCAAATACCTTGGCCTTCTGGTTTTAGACAAAAAGATAGTTAAAGGTTCTTCCCTATAATGGTCTGTGTTAAACATGTGGTCCCTGGCGCAGGACCAGTTTTAACCCAAGGGCTTTAATTTGAACAATCTTGGTAGAGGTCCACCTGATAAAAGTAAAAACAAAATGAGCCGGGGCACAACATTTCCTACAATTTACATGAGCGCCCAGGAAAGAATCAGATCAGCCTGCGTATCAATATTGTCTAACCAGTGACTTCTTTTGCTGCATGAAGGAGCACTGGGCCCTTAGCCATCCTTAGAGCGCTCACCGAAGACTCTGATCAGACTGCGCGGATGTAGGGTATTTATTCCATATACCATTGAAACGATTGTTTATTTGGATAGCTACCTTGTATATTACAGATGTTGGAGTGTACTTGAAAGCCGGCGCTGCCGTCAGATACGCCGTCAACGCTAGTTACGAACTCACAATCACGTGTACCGATGGGTCAACGAGTGATACAAAAGTCTTGACAGTTAGCATACTGCCAAATGGTGCACCGACGTTCGACAACTGGCTTAGTAAGTGACAAAATATCAGTTTTCAACCCATGTATAACGCCCTTATTTTTCATCACGAGAACATGCCTATATAATTTTGGCCCCCTTCAACCCCAGCCTTATATAGTAATTATACATCATTTTTCTTATTTCTGCTCAAAAACATAAATTGTGGATACTCGTTAACGAGTACCCACAATCTATGTTTTGAGCAGAAATATGAAAAATATCAGGATTTTTATCTGAAAAAAAAAAAAAACATTTCTGACGGTAAAATTTTACCAATGTATTTGAATAGGCGTGTCTTCATAATGTTTTTGTAATAACACTCCCACATGCATTTCTTAAAATTTACATGTGCACCCAGCGAAGACTCAGCGAAGAACTGTCTGATCAGAGTCTTCGCTGTACGCTCTAAGGATAACTAAGGGGTCAATGCAGCAAGATGTGTCTTTTGGACACTCGATATGGATGCACAAGCTGATCTGATTCTTCGCTGGGCGCACATGTATATTGTAGGAAATGATGTGTCCCGGCTTATATGTGAGATCAATGACCCTTCTTCGCGGTTTGTGAGCTGACACCATTCAAACCAGGCTGCTCAGCTACACAGAGTAGCAACAGTCTTAAAAAGTTCGATCTTGAGAGGCTTTGCTTAATCCAAGACGCGAATACTAGTATACTAATCAGTCTATACGAAATACGAGAACAGGACTATTCAAAATATACGAGCCAGCGCATGACAAAACCTACAATAAGACATGTGCGCCCAGCGAAGAATCAGACCAGCCTGCGCATCTTTATAGTCTAACCAGAGACTTATCTTGCTGCATGAAGGAGCATTGCCCTTAGTTACACCTAGAGCGCGCAACGAAGACTCTGATCAGACTGCGCGGAAGCGCAGGCTGATCTGATTCTTCGTTGGACGCACGTCTTATTGTAGGTTTTGTCGTGCGCTGGCTCATATTGAAAATTTTACCGCAAAAAAGATTAAAATTTCCGAAAAAAAAAAATTGACATTTTTTCAACATAGATAGTCTCGTTAGGACCGCCTTGTTCAGAAATGAAAAAAGAATACCCTTGTCAACCCGAGTGTTATTTATACAAAAATGGAGTTAAAGGGGATCGAAATCACATGAGTGTCTTTAGTGATGGTGATGGTCACAACTATTGTCTTACAAGGGATGTTCGATAAGAATTGCAAAAATGCACGGAAATCAGGTAGGCCAAAATCTGCATCGCGTAAAGAAATCGTCTCCAAAATAAAGGAAGTCATTGAAGGACATGCCAGCCTTAGAGTTCGTGATAATGCACGAAAGGTAGGCATGTCAATATCAACGGTTCACCTTATTTTGAAGAAACATTTGAAAGTCAGAAAGATTAATGCTAGATCGGTGCTACATCTGTTGACTGATGAGCAAAAGAGGCAACGGGTTAAAGTGGCCAAAAAGCTGCTTCAAATGTTTCCAAAATATAACAGAAAGCAGTTGGCTAATGTCGTCACAGGTGATGAAACCAGGGTCCATTTTTTGAGCCCGTCAATAAGGTTATTATGGCCAACTAAATACAGCCAACGCGCAAAAATTGCCAAATGTTCTTTGAGTACACAGAAGGTTTTGTATGCAATCTTCTTCTCTGGCGAAGGAGTCACAATAAAAGTACCGGTGAAAAAGGGCAAAAGCATCACCGGAAAGTACTACAAAGACGTAGTACTGAAGAAACGGAAAAAGTCGCACTGCCATTGGTTTTAAGCACGTCCGTCTTCTACATGACAATGCCCCGGATCATATCTCCGCAATAGTTCCGGCGTTTTGGAAGAAAGAAAAAGTACCTGTTTTGCCTCACCCCCTATTTCCAAGACCTTGCCCCATGCGATTTCTTTTTGTTTCCGAAATTGAAATGATTCCTTACTGGGCGGAAATACCAGTCCCGACAAGCACTTGGATCTGCCATTACTGGGCCCAAATCAGCGTACCATTACGCCTTCAAGAAGTGGATACATCGGCTGAAACTTTGGATTTCTAGCCACAGGGAGTACTTAGAGGGCACGAAATGAGCACGTTTGGGCTAACTTGAAATTTGAAGTCTCCAGATAGAAATAAGCAATTCAATTCGAACATTCCTCGTATCATTACCTCTGGTATTCGCTTATTGCTCAAACAGGTTAGGTTTGGATACTCGGAGTTACCACCTGTTTTGGAAAAAGCTGCTGTTGTCTATTTTGTTTTCTGTCGTCATTCCATGTTTCGACTTCTTTCCCGAGTGATTTAGGATCTGATTGTATCAGTACCTGGTCGTTTCTCTTTTTAGCACACCTGAGCACGAAGTGCTCATGGTGAGGTATTGTGATCAGTCAATGTCCGTCGTCAGTCGTGCGTCGTAAGTCGTCAACAATTTTATTTAAATGCGAACTCCTCACAAACCCTTGGGCCAATTTGATTCAAACTTCATAGAAGCCTTTAGCTGCTCGACTTCTAGATATTTGGATGAATTATTAAATATTGACAATACCTATTTCGATGGTTTGTTCGGTCAAATTTACCACCCAGAACTTCAGTTCAATAAAGAAAATTCTTCTTATACCGAGGCCAGTTTGTGGATTTACTTACATCTATCTATTGTAGATGGGTTAAAATGATAAACCTGATGGTTTTGATTTTTAGATTGTAAATTTTCCTTTCCTGCATGGTGATGTTCCTCGTGCGGCATATTATGGCGTTTATATTTCGCAGCTAATTCGATTTGCCAGAGCGTCTAGTCATATAACTGCATTCAACACTCGTAATAAATTGTTAACTGCTAAACGTCTTAGTCAGGATTATCGGTATCATAAACTACTAAAGTTTATAGTCGTCATTCCGATTTGGTTTTAAAATTCAATGTCAATCTCTTCTGCAACAAGGTCTGTTGGAACCAGAATTGTATGATGAGATAGTATATAAATTCAGAAAAATATATAATCGGAATGACTTCAGCGCCAAATTTTGTAAAATCGTTGTGCGATATAAAACGATTGGGTACAAAATTAAAGTTATACGACAGACTGCATGTATGGTAGTTAAACAAATCACGGTTGACAACTTTGCCTCCCTCTTTAATTGCGCGCCGTTGGGTCAGGCCTCAGATTCTATGACGGGTCCAGCATAAAAGCTTGCTGAGAATTAGACAGAATTGATTCTATGTAATGTTGGTTGGTGCCTGATGCTCTGTCTCTGGTCGGGCCAATCGGAATCTAACGTTTGGTTTTTCTTTTGCCCCAGCATTTCAGTGGTTTCTTTCTGTCGAGTCCTCACCATTGTTTAATCCCTTTGATTGTTGGATTTTTGTTGGATAACTGATGTGTTAGGAGATCTTCATGCGGAATGAACAAATTATTTTTCTAAATCGTGACGGAAGTAAGGGCGAGGATAGTGGCCACGTAAAATCGATTTAAGCCCCCAGCCCAACCCCCGTGTTATTCGCTTCACTGACCGTTGTTTGAATTTGAGTGTTTGTATAGCGTATATTATCTTGTTTTGGATAGCCAATTGGCCATTTTGTGGGAAAGTAACTGTCCTTTTGGCTTTCCGCTGTTTAGTTTTTCATCAGGGTCTGGTTGTTTCATGTTTGTGTTTCTTTCCCTTTGGAGTGTCTGATGGGAGCTGTTGGTTAATTGTATCGATTCCTGATCATTGCCTTCACTTCTATTTTTCATAGGACTGTTGCCTGGGCGGATCTCTACCAAATTGGCTAAAATCATTCCGCTCCGATGAACAAAATGGCCGCTCGAGCTAACAATAGAAAAATCTCGCCAACACCTCCTCTACCCTGGGGGCCAATTTTATTCAAACATCACAGAAATAGTGTTTAGGTGACCCTTTTCCTAAATAGCTAAAACGGTTCTGCTCCAATGAGCAAAAGGGCCACCAGATCTAAAATAGACAAAAAACATCTGGGTCAATTTCTTTCAGACTTCACAGGAATGTTGCCTAGGTGACTCCCTACCAAAATAGGTAAAATCGTTCCTATCTGACCCACAAGATGGTTGGTTGGTTAGTTGGTGTGAGGTTTAACGTCCCCGTCAACACTGTAAAGGTCATTTTGAGACGTTGCTTCCAATTTTGTGGGACTTTTACCCGACATTGAGATTAAATGACATCTGAAGCCCTGTCGCCCAATCAAACCAATAGGGTTTATAAGCATGGACGGGCCGACTCGCACCGCACCGCCTGGGCAGGCTTAGAGCGTCTAAGCGGTTTACCAGTACTGGTGTGCGGTCAGTTTTAGCTCTGCGTGGAAGCATCGTGCAGCCCATCTATTTCTTCAAGCCACGATGGGTGGGGTGGACGAACAAGATGGCCGCAGTAGCTAAATATAGAAAAATCTTTAAACGACAACTCCTCCTGTACCCTTGGGCAAATTTCATTCAAGCTTTATGGGAATGCTGCTAAGGTGCCCCTCTAACAAAATAACTAAAATGGTTCTACACCGATGAGCAAAATGGCCACCAGAGCTAAAAATCGAAAAAACATAGTAAATTTGCTTTAAACTCCTCCTAAACCCTTGGGCCAATTTGATTCAAACTTCACATGGATATTGCCTAGGTGACTGCCTCCCAAAATAGGTCAAATCTTTCCTATCTGACGAACAAGATGGCCGCAAGAGCTAAAAATCGAAAAAAAACAAACAAACTTTAAACGACAACTCCTCCTGTACCCTTGGCCAAATTTCATTTAAACTTCGTAGGAATGCTGCTAAAGTTTCCCTCTAACAAAATAGCTAAAATGGTTTTGCTACGATGAGCAAAATGGCCTCCAGAGCTACAAACAGAAATAACATCGTAAATTTGCTTTAAACGCCTCCTAAACCCTTGGGCAAATTTGATTCAAACTTTACAGTAATGTTACCTAGGTGACTCCCTAGCAAAATAGTTAAAATTGGTCCGCTCTGATGAACAAGATGGCCACCAGAGTTAAAAATAGAGAAAATCCCACCTGTACCCTTGGGCTAATTTCATTCAAACTTCGTAGGAATGTTGCTTGAGCGACCCTCTACCGAAATAGCTAAAACGGTTCTGCTCCGATGAGCAAAATGTCCACCAGAGCTAAAAATAGAAAAACATCGCAAATTTGCTTCAAACGCCTCCTAAACACTTGGGCCAATTTGATTCAAACTTCACATGATTAATGCTTAGGTGACTCCGTACCAAAATTGGTAAAATCGTTGAAAATAGAACACATCTTTAAACGACAAACTCCTCCTGTACCCTTGGGCAAATTTCATTCAATCTTCAGGATAATGGTGCTAACGTGTCCCTCTAACAAAATAGCTAAAATGGTTCTGCACCGATGAGCAAAATGGCCACCAGCGCTAAACATAGAAAAAAAATCATAGTAAATTTGCTTTAAACCCCATCTGAACCCTTGGGCCAATTTGATTCAAACTTCACATGAATATTGCCTAGGTGACTGACTCCCAAAATAGTTCAAATCTTTCCTATCTGACGAACAATATGGCCGCAAGAGCTAAAAATCGAAAAAACAAAAAAAAAAAAAAAAAACAAAAAAAAAAACAACTTTAAATGACAACTTCTCCTGTACCCTTGGCCAAATTTCATTCAAACTTTGTAGGAATGCTGCTAAAGTTTCCCTCTAACAAAATAGCTAAAATGGTTTTGCTACGATGAGCAAAATGGCCACCAGAGCTACAAATAGAAATAACATCGTAAATTTGCTTTAAACGCCTCCTAAACCCTTGGGCTAATTTGATTCAAACTTTACAGTAATGTTACCTAGGTGACTCCCTTGCAAAATAGTTAAAAGCGTCCGCTCTGATGAACAAGATGGCCGCCAGAGTTAAAAATAGAGAAAATCCCTCCTGTACCCTTTGGCTAATTTCATTCAAACTTCGTAGGAATGTTGCTTGAGTGACCCTCTACCGAAATAGCTAAAACGGTTCTGCTCCGATGAGCAAAATGTCCACCAGAGCTAAAAATAGAAAAACATCGCAAATTTGCTTCAAACGCCTCCTAAACACGTTGGCCAATTTGATTCAAACTTCACATGAATAATGCCTAGGTGACTCCGTACCAAAATTGCTAAAACCGTTGAAAATAGAACACATCTTTAAACGACAAACTTCTTCTGTACCCTTGGGCAAATTTCATTCCAGCTTCATGGTAATGGTGCTAACATGTCCCTCTAACAAAATAGCTAAAATGGTTCTGCTATCATGAGCCTAAAAATAGAAAAAATAACATTGTAAATTTGCTTCAAACGCGAACTCCTCCTTAATCCTTGGGCCAGTTTGATTCAAACTTCACAGGAATGTTACATAGATGACCCCCTACCAAAATAGCTAAAATCGTTCCGCTCTGACGATCAAGATGGCCTCCAGAGCTAAACATAGACAAAATCTTCATTTGCAGTCTAAATACCAGGCAGGCTTCCATTGGATAAATATCCAATGTATCATTTCAATATGAGAAAAGGATAGTTATAAGGAAATAAAATGATGTGTGTTTTATAATTATATCTGCAAGCTAAAAGAAATTGTTGCTGATTTTATATTGTCACCTCTCCGTTTAAAAGTCGGCTTGTATTCGCTGCGAATCTGCATGTAAACAAACATGGCGGACCGTAACTTGAAAAGAAGCAGGGCAACATGTGGATTTTTTTCTCATCAACTTGTTGAGCTAGTATGGCTCTATAAATAAGTAAGGTTTGAAACGTTTTGTATGTGTAGTTTTTGTGGGAGCATGTAAAAGGTTACTATTGTCGCCTATGGAAAGTATTTAGTGGTAAGCTCCCCATAAGCCAGCCCATGTAAATATGTTACCTTTTGGAAGCATAGAATACACCATAGAACTGAAAGGTTTAGAGTATTTGTGCTGTCTGGGCATGACTAGCTATTTTCGATCAATTAAGCCTCGACAACATTTTCCAAATTGCACGACCCGCAGAAAAAGCGACCGACTGAAGTCGGTTGATTTTCTAAGCACCGTGTCATTCTGTCATTCTGTCAGTCTGTCAGTCTGTCTGTCCGTCCGTAGCCCGTTTGTGAAAATTGGTGATAGTGACTTAACCGCTTGGAATATTTAAACAATTTTTGGCATACTGATAGATATCAATGAGATCTAATCAATGAACTTGCGAAATATTACATTCCATTTGGTATAGCCTCGCCGAGGCGAAAAATGTGAAAATTTTCGAACTGCTTCTCCTCGGAAACCGTTGGGCCGATTGAAGTCAAATTTCATATGTAGCCTCTATGGGATGGGGGAAACCAAAATTTGCTCATAGGGTCCAGGTCATATGACCAAAATGGCCGCCAAGCCGTATATGGTAAAAACCCTTCAAAAATAGTTTTCTCCAGAACCACTGGGCAGATTTCCACGAAACTTGATAAATAGCATTTGGGACGTAGGCCCATCATAAATTGCTAAAATGGTGACCCTGGGTTGACCTTGACCTTCTTTGTGCCTAGGTCAAACTTTGACACATATGCTTTTGTATTGGAAAAGTGAGAATGCATTTTATCCTGCAAACGATTCAGAATACAGTACTAAAGTATAAGATATATTTTTACTCCTTACGATAAGGCGCATTTTATTGGGGGAACCGTTTTAGGTCCAGGTCACATGACCAAAATGGCCGCCATACTCAAATATGGTAACACTCATAAAGCTAAAAGCATCCGGCGGGTCGTGCACTTCAGCGGAAGCACTGGTTCTACAATAGAATCAACATTACGAAACCACGCCTGTACAAATAAATTGTAAATTTTACCATCAAAAAATGAAAATTCAGATGAAAAATTGTGATATTCATTACAATAACTACCCGTGTGACATAGTGCATTTTTCACATCTCCAAAATGTCTACTTTTCTGATGAAAATCTGTAATATTTTTGTTATTTTTATTTCAAACATAGGTTATGGGTGCTCGTTTGAACCGCCTCATTGAGGCGATTCTAACGAGTACCCACAACCAATGTCTTGGAGCACAAATAAGAAAAATAATGTATACCCCTGCAAACCCCAGCTTTCTCTATATAAAGTGGGGTTTATGGGGGTGTTCATTTCACGTTCATGTTCACGTGATGTTCTTATTTCTGCTCAAAACATATATTGTGGCGAGTCGGTTCTGAGATTTTAAAGTGGACCATACATTTTTCCAGTTGTTCTAAACTAACGTTAACAAATCATTGAAATTTGATTATTTAGTGTGGCAAATATGCTAATATTTTTGCTGACAAGTATATTAAGTAAATTTTGCAAGCTCCTCATTTTTCCCGGTTAAACATACCAAAGTATAACATATATAACTCGCTAGAACATGCAAAACTTAATTATTGGCCAGCTTTGTTAAGGTAACAATGCTTTGTACAAATGATCCCTGGATTGCACCACAATCTTGACTTAACGTCTAAAGGGCATTACACTGATATATCAAGAAGGAAAACAAGGCTACTCAGAAAAAAATGGTATACAAAATAAAAGTGAAGGCAATGATCATGAATGTATACAACTACCAAATACATTCCACCAGAGACACCAAAGGGAAAGAAACACGTGCATGAAATAACTAAACCCTTATGCAAAACAACAGAGACAGAAAGCCAATAGGACAGTTTATTTCCCACAAAATGGCCAAACGGCTATCCAAAATATATATTAGCCATTGAAACCATTACGATGACTCACCCGTCATTTTTCACAACTCCAAAATGGCTACTTTTCTGGTGGAAACCCTTGATATTTTTGTTATAAATGTTCAAAACATAGGTTGAGGGTACTCGTTAGAACCGCCTCACTGAGGCGGTTCTAACGAGTACCCACAACCTATGTCTTGGAGCAGAAATAAGAAAAATTATGTGTACCCTCGTAAACCCCAGTTTCTCTATATAAAGTGGGGTTTAAGGGGAGTCTTCATTTCACGGACTTGTCCACATGATGATAACACAAATATCGACACAAAAATATAATATTTGAAATGTTTAAACTTGCCTTTAAGGTATTACCGTTACACAGTCTATTTTATCACAACAAATGTTCTATCAATTATGTCGATAGAATGGACAGAAAAAAAAAGTGAAAAATAAAATCAAAACACCATATCACACGAATGTGTTATCCATATTGGTACTACCATTTTCTTTGATGTTTGTATCTAACTGCAATGCAATAATGTTTGATCATAATTTTATGTGGCGGCTGTTATTTATTTTGTGTAAGGGCATGTCCTGTTGTATTACAAGAAATGTGATATTTCACGCAGCAAAGTCAAGAAACAACATCAAGCCGTCCCTGGCAATGTAATGGTTTCTTTGAGTGATTGAGTGTTTGAGTTTTACGTCTCGCGAACAGCTACGGTCATACGGAGACGGGACCTCGGTTTAAAGACTCACCCGAAAGTCTGGAGAAGTCCGGGATCGATCCTGCGACCCCTGGTTTACAAGGCGTGTAGCATACCCACTACACCACGGAGGCTTCTATAATGTTTTCTTTGAAAACTGTAACTGATTATCTCCTGAGGCAATGCATGGAATAAAGGCCGTATAATAAAAAGATGTCACATTCGTGCTCATTTAATATGCAATGTTTGAAACTGACCCAAATGCTCTTTTATTTCCTTTTACCTAAATTGCTTCTAGACTATAGATCCTCTATACATTAAGGTGATGGCAAGAGCACATATGATGAGCTACTTGGTGATAGCCGTTAAATATGTTTTAAAAAAACTAACGTTTTAATTAGAGATTTGCCTATTACATGCATATCTTCCAAATATAGTTTGTGTGTCCTCTTAAGAATGTTCAAAGTGAAAGTGGTTTCCAAGAGTGTATCCAATATGCAGTGGATAGAAAATACACCATTACGAAAACATGTCTATACAACTGCATTGCAAATTTTACCGCCGAAAAAACGAAATTTTTCAGATGAAAAATTGTGATATTTTTCTTATTTCTGCTCAAAATATAGATTGTTGGCACTCGTAAGAACCGCCTCATCGAGGCGGTTCTAACGAGTGAGGCGGTTCTAACGAGTACCCAAAATCTATCTTTTAGAGCAGAAATAAGAAAAATAGGTTTACCCCCATAAACCACAGTTTTACTGTATAAAAGTGGGATCCAAGGGGGTCAAAATTATATAGGCGTGTTTTCGTGATGCGTTTGATTTTCTTTGTAGGTGCTAAAACACTTAGTGCCCCATCTACGCCTAACGGCCATCTTGTTTTACAAGCGACCGTCACTGATCCAGAGTCTGATCCTCTAACAATCGGAATGCCAACATGTACTCCGACGCCGTGCCCATTTGCCGTAGATAATGGTACGTATTAAACAAAACAGTGTCGAACAATACAACGAAGAGGATCAGGAGATGTCCATTACGAAAACACTCCTATTCAAATACATTGTAACCTTCATAGCCGAAAAAATGAAAATTTTAAGGTGACCATTTTTGATATTTTTCTTATTTCTGCTCAAAATATAAATTGTGGGTACCCGTAAGTACCGCCTCCTAACGAGTACCCACAATCTATACCGCCTCCTCGAGGCGGTTCTAACAAGTATCCACAGCCTTTATTTTAGAGCAGAAATAGGAAAAATAAGTTTACCCCTGCAACCCGCAGTTTTACTGTATAAAAGTAGGGATCCAGGGTGTAAAAATTATATAGGCGTGCTTTCGTGATGGCAAACAAAGCATCACCTGATTCAGTCCATGAAATGACCCCCTACCCCTACACCCCACTTTTTATAGAGAAACCTGGGATTTAAGAGGGTAAACATTATTTTTCTTATTTTTACTCCAAGACATAGGTTGTGGGTACTCGTTAGAACCGCCTCAATGAGGTAGTTCTAACGAGCACCTACAAACTATGTTTGCAGTATAAATAAATAAGAAAACTATTATGGAACTTCATCCGAAAAGTAGCCATTTTGGAGATGTGAAAAATGCACTATGTCGCACGGGTGTGTAAGCGTAAAGCACAGCAAGACACCAAATGGAAGAAACAAAAACAAAAACAAAAAACGTTGTGTATAAAGATCACACGCAAAAAGAGAAGCAAACAGCTTTTTTTCCCAGAAGTGGTAAAAGCTGAACAGGACAGCCTCCATTACGAAAACGCGCCTATACACATTGTATATTTTACCGCCGCAAAAATGAAACATTTCAGATGAAAAATTGTGATATTGTTCTTATTTCTGCTCAAAATATAGATTGTGGGTACTCGTTAGAACCGCCTCATCGAGGCGGTTCTAACGAGTACACACAATCTATATTTTAAATCTGAAATAAGAAGGATAAGGTTTACCCCTGTAAACCCCAGTTTTACTATATAAAACCGGCCCCGATAGCTCAGTTGGTAGAGTGTCCGCTCCGTGGAACGGGAGGTCTCGGGTTCGATCCCGGGCCGCGACATACCAAAGTCGTTAAAATGGTACTAGCTGCTCTTCGCTTGGCACTCAGATTTACGGGGTAGAGCTAGGACTGGTCGATCCAGTGTCAGGATAATGTGACTGGGTGTTGTATCATGTAATGTGTCTGGGACATGATACTTCAGTGAGGCAGCACTATAAACGTGAGCATTGAGCTCCCTGTCGCAACCAGACACCGTCGTGATATGACTGAAAAATTGTTGAAAGCGACGTTAAACCCGAATTCACACACACACACACACACACACACACACACACACACACACACACACACACACACACACACACACACACACACACACACACACACACACACATTACTATATAAAAGTGGAGTTCAAGGGGGTCAATATTATATAGGCGTGGTTTCGTGATGCTCTACCTTTGAAAATATTGTAGAGCCAGATCAGAAGTCATATGCTCAGGTCCTACACTGTCATGCAGTTTGTGAATTGGTTCCATGCAGTTTGTGAAGTTTACCAATATATTATGACAAGTATTTTGATTGGTGGATAGTCAGAAATGGGTGTAGCACAATTATATAATTCAGTAAGATACAGGGTTATGCATTACGAAAACACGCCTATATAATTTTGATCCCCTTGAACCCAACTTTTATATAGTAAAACAGGGGTTTACAGGGGTAAACCTTATTTTTCTTATTTCTGCTCTAAAACATAGATTGTGGGTACTCGTTAGAACCGCCTTGCCCAGGCGGTTCTAACGAGTACCCTCAATCTATATTTTGAGAAGAAATAAGAAAAATATCACACTTTTTCATCATAAGATTTTCATTTTTTAGGCGATAAAGATTACAATGCATTTACATAGGCGTGCTTTCATAATGCTATAAAATAAATAAGCATAAAAATTTTAATTGATTCATGGTTTACTATTTTCTATTTCATTTATATGAAATAAAATATAAAGACTAACGATTAGATAAGGCTAATTCAAATGATTATCAAGTTCCATTTCTGATTTAGTTTGACTATTCACCATATTTGCATTATTTGCTGGCTCCCAGCTTGCACATTGTCTATATTGGAAAAACAGGTAACCAGACCCCCCTGACCTTGAAAGGTCAGGGGGGTCTGGTTACCTGTTTTTCAAACACTGATAACCTTCAGACTAGGAACCAGCAGATAAATGCAAATAAGGTGAATATATCAAACAGCATCATTCATGTAAAAGTTATAAGAAAAACTTTGACTGTTTGGTTTGTTTGATTTGAGGTTTAACGTCCCCGTCAACACTATAAAGGTCATTTTGGAGACGTTGCTTCCAATTTTGTGGGACTTTTACCCGACATTGAGATGAAATGACATCTCAAGCCATATCGCCCAATGAAACCGATAGGGTTTATATCCATGGACGGTTCGACAACTACCGCTTTGCCTCGGCAGACTTAGATCCTCTAAGCGGTTTACCAGTACTTGTGTGCGGGTCGGATTAAGCTCTGCGTGGAAGCGTCGTGCAGCCCATATATTTCTTCAAGCCACGATGGGCAGGGGCCGAAAGCCATAACTGTATCTTTGCGATGGTTAACTTTACTTTCTTTGATGGTGATGTCCCCGAAAATACATATCCGTTTCAGTTGGAATTTGTAGTTTGGTCATTGACTTGAAAGATCGTAATGGGGTCAAATAAGAAAAAAAAAAAAAAAAAAAAAAACACTTTTGAAAGCAACGGTATCGGTGTCATAAATTGAGCAACTTGTTGCTAAAGTTTCCTCTGACAACATTTGTGCAACAGGGAATGTCGAAATCTGCATTTTACGGAGCTTGCTTTAAAAACAAAAAAAAAGGTAATAATAATAATTGGTAACAGTACTTTGCTTGTCATCAGGAAAACACGCCTATTTAATTTTGACCCCATTGAACCCCAATTTTTTATATAGAAATAACTGGGGTTTACAGGGGTATACCTTATTTTTCTTATTTCTGCTCTAAAATATAGATTGTGGGTACTCGTTAGAACCGCCTCGTCGTCTAAAATATAGATTGTGGGTACTCGTTAGAACCGCCTCGACGAGGCGGTTCTAACGAGTACCCGCAATCTATATTTTAGAGCAGAAATAAGAAAAAAAATCACAAATTTTCATGTTAAAATTTTCATTTTTTTCGGCAGTTAAGTTTGCTATGCATTTGTATAGGCGTGTTTTCGTAATGACAATAGCATAGTCATGTTTAAAACAATCGGATATAGCATTGATGACAGAATGCTTTGTTGTCGACTGGGCAACGCTGTTTCACTTCTTACTTTAATGGCGGTTACATCACGTGAACAAGTCCGTGGAATGAACACCCCCCTAAACCCCAGTTTATATTGAGAAAACTTGGGTTTAGGGGGGGGGGGTGAACACTATTTTTCTTATTTCTGCTCCAAAAACATAGGTTGTGGGTACTCGTTAGAACCGCCTCAATGAGGCGGTTCTAACGAGCACCCACAACCTATGTTTGCAGTACAAATAAGAAAATATCAAGGATTTTCATCAGAAAAGTAGCCATTTTGGAGATGTGAAAGAATGCCTTATGCCGCACGGGTGTGTTATCGTAATGAAGTCGGACTCCTGTATATGCATCACGCGAACAAGTCCGTGAAATGACCCCCCCCCCCCCCACACACACACACACAAATCCACTTTAGGTTGAAAAAAGAAGACTTTACGAATTTTATGATGACTTAGTATCTAAATTCAGAAAAATATATAACCGCAATGAGTTCAGCACCCAATTTCGAAATATCATTTTTCGATATAAAAAGATTGGGAACAACATAAATGTTATACGACAGACTGCATGCATGGTAGTCAACCCAATCACGGTTGACAACTTTGCTTCCCTCTTTAATTGCACGCCGGTGGGTCAGGCTCAGATTCTATGACGGTTCCAGCGTAAAGGCCTATATTGGTTGGTAGCTGATGCTCTGTCTCTGGTCGGGCCCATCGGAGTCTAACTGTTGGTTTTCTTTTGCTCGAGCATTTCAGTGGTTTCTTGCTGTCGAGTCCTCACTGTTGTTTCATCTCTGTTGTTGTTTGATTTTTTTGTTCTCGGAGATGTTGCACTGATGAGTTAGGAGGCCTTCATGCAGACTGAACAAATTATTTGTCTTAATCGCGACGGAAGTAAGGGCGAGGATTGTGGCCACGTAAAATCGATTTAAGCCCCCAAGTGGAATTCGGTTCCGCTGACCGTTCCAAGGCGGTTCTTATGTCGCGGTTTGTTTTCGTTATGGTTTGTCTTTGGGTGTTTGTGTCGTTTATAATATTTTATTTTGGATAGCCAATAGGCAATTTTGTGGGAAAGTAACTGTCCTTTTGGCTTTCCGCTATTGATGTTTCCATTAGGGTCTGTTGTTTCATGTTTCTGTTTCTTTCCCTTTGGACTGTAAATCTTTTCTGGACCAGACTAGCTAGTTTTGACCAAATAGGCGTCATCAGTGACCCTAAAATATTTTCAAAATCCCATAATGGAATCAATGATCCCAAAGGACAAGAAAATATAAAAAAGTAGAAGTGAAAGAAATGATCAGGAATCGATACAATTAATCCACAGCTCCAAACAGAGACACCACATTTATGTTATACCCAATCTTCTTATATCAAAGAATGATTTGACTACACCATGATGTAGGACAGGGAGACGTTTTACGGCCGCCACACACTCCCAAACATCAGCTGTAGTGACGTCAAATACATGTATGTTCTATAAAAGGGTTATCCTTTGGAAGCAAGAAATACAACATAGAACTGCAAAATCTGACTAAGTTAAAATGGTTTGCCTTTAAACTTTTTTCAGATGGTAATATAACGACAACACAAGACTTTGAATTCCACGAAGTCTCTAGCTATACTATAGAACTGTCAGCAGACGATGGATTTAACACCGTGACGTCACCAACACTTACGATTACTATCAGCGGTAAGCAGGCGTAATAACCGAACATGACCGAAAAACGCCACCTGCACTGCCCAATCAAAATGTATACATACAACCCTTTGTACCACGTTCACAAGTCCGTGAAATGAATACCCCCTTAAACCCCACTTTATATAGAGAAAACCGAGGTTTACAGGGGTCAACATTATTTTTCTTATTTGTGTTGCAAGACATAGGTTGTGGGTACTCGTTAGAACCGCCTCATTGAGGCTGTGCTAACGAGGGTACTCGTTAGAACCGCCTCATTGAGGCGGTGCTAACGCGTACCCAAAACCTATGTTTGGAGTATAAATAAGAAAAATATCAGGAATTTTCTTCAGAATGCACTTTATCGCACGGATGTGTTATCGTAATCGAATGTCACGGGATTGAAAAGTAAAGACCAGGGCTGTAAAAGTTTGTTATTCTCTACTCAAGTGGGCCTGAAATGTTAAATAATCATAAATGATAATTTAAACTACCTGGGCAATTTCTCCATAATTATTGTAAAATAGATCTATATTAATTGGTTATTGACCTTATGATATAGTCGGCACAAAATCGAATAACGCACGAGCTTGTTTTGTATTTATATATTACGAAAACACACCAATACAAATACATTGTAAACTTTACCGCCGAAAAAAACAACGAAACTTTTAAGATGAAAAATTGTGATATTTTTTTATTTCTGCTAAAAATAAAGATTATGGATACCCGGCGGTTCTAACGAGTACCCATAATCTATATTTTAGAGCAGAAATAAGAAAAATAAGGTTTACCCCAGTAAACCCGAGTTTTTCTATATAAAAGTGGGGTTGAAGGGGGTCAAATTATATAGGCGTGTTTTCGTGATGTATCCAAAAGTTTAAGTTTCTGTCTACTGAAAAAAAGGCCTTGTCTGGAATAGAAATTGGTACGTAGAACAGATGATATATCTACAGATGGTGCAAATCACGTTAGCGTTGGCGAATATGACGCCAGCAAACAAACACTGACTTTTTAACGCAGAGCGACAAGGCCACTGATTGCCGTTTATGTCTTTCAAAATATCACAGATTTCCTAGCAGAAATTATTTAAAAGCTGCACAGATTATAGGTAGATTATGGTCGATTGTGATACATGCGCTGTTTGCACTTATAATCGAAGTATGTACCCGTTATTTGTATGAGCCTTGAAGCGATGCACTTGGCAAGATGGCTGCCGATTTTTCTTTTCCAAATGGACAGGTATGAAAGTAAATCCAAAATAAACCCACTGCTTAATCAAAGCACTGAGAGTATTGGTGGGTCGATCGTCTCTGAGTGTAGATTGGGAAAACAGTCCTGAGCTGAGAATCGAACTGTTTGTTTAACTTTAAGCAAGCACAGTAGAGCTGATCAGACATCGCGTTATGTGGCGTCTGATTATATAGATTCTGTTTGCCAATGCCCGAGTGTACGAGCACAGTCCACCCGCCCTCGCCAATCGGGGCTTGAATAATTATATGGGCTGCATGATGCTTCCACGCAGAGCTGAAAGTCCCGTAACATTGGAAGTGATGGCCTACACAGTGTTAACGGGGACGTTAAACCTTAAATCAAACAAACGAGCACAGTCGAGAATTTTTTTCTTACGCTGCGCTCTGACGTCTTAGGGTAGTACTTGGATTTTGTTCAACAGAGTGGGGAGGGTGCAAACGCAGCCCCCTCCCATCTTTTGGAAATTATTTCAGATTCATACAGTTTTTCACCCTCTGCAAAATACCTTAAATTCGCATCCTCAACCCGCCCCTTTTCAGAGTCTGCGTACGGCCCTGAATCATGTTCAAAACTGCTGTTGCATACATATGGCGAACAGTGCCGACCTGATCAGAAGCAATGTACTCTATATCCGATCTTGGTCTACGCTGGATGTCTAATAACGGTCTGGGCTACTCATTTTTGCACTTAAACATTTCAGGGTTTCTAAAATTAAGTTCTTAGCAGGAGTGCTAAAAGTCTATTTTTTCTCGACTTGGCATACATTTGTGTAACAGTTTTATAAATAGAATGTAAGACGTCACGTGACAGCGTGGCCTTGATTAAGATATTGTTTGTGAGCAACATGACATTCTTATGCTATTTCGTTTAACCCTCAAATAGCACTATTTAAGCAAACAGTGAAGTTCCGCTGCGTCTGATCTGGGTATTATCCAGCACACGATTCCTGATAGCTCTTGTTGCATCGATAAAAACGTGATATTGTTTTTTTTTTCCAAATCAGTGGTGGTCACGTCGACAACTGCATGAATTCGGTTTGGCCATTTAGTAAATTAGGGCCGATCGTAAACCGATCGACCTAAAAACGTGGAATATGTACTTTCCTACGGGCAATATGTACTTGACTTCGTGCAGTGTCAAGAGGATGTTACTCGAGTTGCCATTTCATAAAGTTATCTGGTGCCACTAATTACGGTGTATTAAGAGTTGAATCTAATATATAAAACAAACTGTTCTACCAATTTGGATAAATTATTTCATTCGTTCAACGGAAATAATTTTTTTTTTTTTTCAAAATAAACTCCAACCGGCCAAATACTTTATATACATTGGACAACCCTGCCACCATCTCGAAAGTCCGGTGTTACTAATTACCGGCGTACATGTAAACAAATCCTGCGGAAAATTAGTTGGGTATATGTGTCTACATATGATGATGTTCTGTAATGAAATAATTTTCTGCCATTCAAAATGCATTACGAGAACTCGCCTATACAAATACATTGCAATTTTTATCGCCGAAAAAAAAGCGAAAATTGGAGAGGAAAATTTGTGCTTATTTCTGCTCTAAAATATAGATTGAGGGTACTCGTTAGAACCGCCTCAATTGTGGGTACACGTTAGAACCGCCTCATTGAGGCGGTTCTAAAATGAGGCGGTTCTAACGAGTACCCACAATCTATATTTTAGAGCAGAAATAAGAAAAATAAGGTTTACCCATGTAAACCTCAGTTTTACTATATAAAAGTGGGGCTTAAGGGTGTCAGATTTATATAGACGTGTTTTCGTGATGAAAACAAAACGGTCTGTTTTAAAGCTTTTTTCTGTTTCTACAATATGTTTTTATGAAGTATACCATTTTATTACCGACACATTACAGAACATAGAAATATACTTTTTTTTGAAAGAAAATCAAGTGTCACAACTAGTTATGATCATCAGTATTTGTTATCATTTAAGTTATGTAAGCGCCATAACTACAGGTATGTTTTATCTGCGGTCTTGTTCAGCTCTCCGTGGAGACACCATGCAACCCAATCTATTTCTCAATGCCTCGATGGACGGGTCTCGCTTTCCGTTACTATACCATTCTTTTAAGATTACATGTACATCACGAAAACACGCCTATATAATTTTGACCCCCAGGGGTAAACCTAATTTTTCTTATTTCTACTCTAAAATATAGATTGTGGGTATTCGATGAGGTGGTTTTAACGAGTATCCACAATCTATATTTTGAGCAGAAATAAGAAAAATATCACAATGTTTCATGTGAAATTTTGCGTTTTTTCGGCGGTAAAGTTTACAATGTATTTGTATAGGCGTGTTTTCGTAATGGCAGTTTGTAGTTTACAGAGAATCAGAGAATACTGTATTCATGATGGGACACGTATAAAGGATACTGAGTATTCGGTCAAAGGTTATAAAGCTATGCAAATAGCTTTTGGCAAGTTTCATTAAACTAGCCTTATGCAATTTTCATAAACGCCATATGAAATAAAACACGCATATAAGAGACCCTGTCTATGAGAGTTATTATATGGTTCTGTTGTGATGCAAATTGTTTTCATTATTTCAAGACTCTTGTCAAGGACCATCACGAAAACACGCCTATATAAATTTGACACCCTTAAACCCCACTTTTATATAGTAAAACTCGGTGAGGCGGTTAAAATGAGTACCCACAATCTATATTTTGAGCAGAAATATAGCAATATCATAATTATTCCTCTGAAAGTTTTCATTTTTCGGCGATAAAGGTATACCACGAGGCATACTTTTCAATACTGCTATGTTTGTTTGTTTGTTTGATTTGAGATTTAACGTCCCCGGCAACACTGTAAAGGTCATTTTGGAGACATCGCTTCCAATTTTTTGGGGCTTTTACCCGACATTGAGATGAAATGACATCTCAAGCCCTGTCACCCAATGAAACCAATAGGGTTTATTAGCATGGGCGGTCCGCCTCGCACCGCGGTTCCTGGACAGGCTTAGATCCTCTAAGCGGTTTACCAGTACTAGTGTGCGGGCCGGATTCAGCTCTGCGCGGAAGCATCATGCAGCCCATTTATTTTTTCAAGCCCCGGGGGCTGAATACTGCTATGTTACACCACTGTCTGTCAGCGGAGATGCCGCATCTTCGACCAAGTGCATTGCTATATCTCCAAAATGGTTATTTGTGATATTTTGCTTATTTTTAGTTCAAATATAAATTGCAGATGCCCGTTTGAATCACCTCGACGAGTATTTACAGTCCTTGTGTTTTAGCAAACCTCGTGAATTACGGTTAATTATATGATGCATTTTTCACATCTCCAAAATTGCTACTTTTCTGAAGAAGATCCGTGATATTGTGGATGTTCGTTGGCAAACGCCTCACTGAGGCGGCCTAGCGAATACCCACAACCTATGTCTTGGAGCAGAAATAAGAAAAATATGGTATGTCCCCAAAAATCTCAGTTTTTCTGTATAAAGTGGGGATAGGGGGTGTCCATTTCACGTACGATAACGCCCCAGTGCATCATAATGTATTTTTCACATCTCCAAAACGGTCAATTGTCTGAAGAAAATTTGTGATATTATTCTTATTTACACTCAAAACATATGTTGTGGGTACTCGTAAGAACCGCCTCATTGAGGCGGTCCCAACGGGTACCCACAACCTATGTCCAGCAGCTGAAATAAGGAAAATAATGTATACCCCCATGAACCCCAGTTTTCACTATATAAAGTTGGGTGTAAGGGGGTGTTTATTTCACGGACTTGTAAGCGTGATGACGTAATGAACTGTATTTTCTCTTTATCAAGTGGGGTGTGGAGGGGTATTTATTTCATGGACTTGTTAACCTGTTTATTTATCATGCGAAAAACGGCCCGCCCATCGGCGCTTGAAGAAATAGATGGGCTGCATGATGCTTCCAGGCAGAACTAAAACTGACCCGCACACGAGCACTGGTAATCCGCTTAGAGGATCTAAGTCCATGCTTAAAAACCTTATTGGTTTCATTGGGCGGCATGGCTTGAGATGAAGTCTCGCAAAATTGGAAGCTCCAAAATGACCTTTACAGTGCTGCCTGGTACGTTAAATCTCAACTCCCAAAATGACCTTGACAGTGTTGACGGTGATGTTAAATTTCAAGTCAAACAAACAAATCATGCGAAAATATACATAAACTGCTGTCGGAGGATAAGTGGACAGTGACTTAAAAGAGTATACCACCACAGGTTGCACCGGTATCATTATCATACCCATCATTGGCTGGCAAGACAGACTGTAACGTTATAATTATCATTACCGAAGCTTCGTTACCTTTTGACAATAGTGGACAATGCTTAATAACAAAAAACATTCGCTGACGTCACTTTCAACTTATCTTCGGAAAACAGTAGCATAGTCATGGCACCTTCCCGCCTCGCAGACATCTAGAAGATACTTAAACCCTTTTTAGCTCTTCTGTCACGTTGTGACGAGGTGAGCTTTTGGGATCACTTTTTGTCCGTCGTGCGTGCGTCTGTGCGTCCGTCCGTCCGTCCGTCCGTCCGTCCGTAAACAATTTCAAATAAGTATATCTCTGATACCCCACGGCCAATCTTGATCAAATTTCATGTGAAGCATCATTAGGTAGGGGAAAGGCTGCATAAGGATTTTGGACTGATCAGATTGGAATTCTGGTTGCCATGGCAATACATAGCTCCCATAGACTTATAATGGGAAATTTTTTAAAACTCTTCTTCTCTGAAACCACAGGGCCCAGAGCTTAGATATTTAGCCTGTAACAATGTTAAGTGGTCCCTACATAAATTCTGCCAATCATGCCCCTGGGGTCCAAATTGGCTACACCCCGGGGCCCTTTAGCTCCCATAGACTCAAAATGAAAAAAAAAAAAAAAAAAAAAAAAAAAAAGCTTCAAAAATCTTCTTCTCTGAAACCACAGGACCCAGAGCTTAGATATTTAGTATGTAGCAAGGGCAAGTGGTCACCTACATAATTCCTGCCAATCATGCCCCTGGGCTCCAAATGGGCCACGCTCCGGGGCCCCTTCGCCCCCATAGACTCATAATGTAAAAAAGCTTCAACAATTTTCTTCTCTGAAACCACAGGGCCATGTGCTTAGATATTTAGCATGTAGCAACGGAAAGTGGTCACCTACATAATTCCTGCCAATCATGCCCCTGGGGTCCAAATTGGCCACGCCCCGGGGCCCCTTAGCTCCTATGGACTCATAATGGAAAAAAAGCTTAAAAATCTTCTTCTCTGAAACCACAGGGCCAAGAGCTTAGGTATTTAGCATGTAGCAACGGCAAATGGTCACCTACATAATTCCTGCAAATCATGCCCCTGGGTTCCAAATTGGCCACACCCCGGGGCCCCTTCGCTCCCATAGACTCATAATGGAAAAAAACTTAAACAATCTTCTTCTCTGAAATCACAGGGCCCAGAGCTTAGATATTTAGCATGTAGTAACGGCAAGTGGTCACCTACATAATTACTGCCAATTATGCCCAAGGGGGCTAAACTGACCACGCCCTGGGGCCCCTTAGCTCCTATAGACTCATAATGGAAAAAAGCTTCAAAAATCTTTTCTCTGAAACCACAGGGCCCAGAGCTTAGATATTTAGTATGTAGCAAGGGCAAGTGGTCACCTACATAATTCCTGCCAATCATGCCCCTGGATTCCAAATAGGCCATGTCCCGGCCCCCTTCGCTCCCATAGACTCATAATGAAAAAAAAGCTTCAAAAATCTTTTCTCTGAAACCAAAGGGCCCAGAGCATAGATATTTAGCATGTAGCAACGGCAAGTGGTCACCAACATAATTCCTGCCAATCATGCCCCTGGGGTCCAAACGGGCCACGCCCCGGGGCCCCTAAACTCCTATCGACTCATAATGGAAAAAAGCTTCAAAAAGCTTCTTCTCTGAAACAGGGCCCAGAGCTGAGATATTTAGCATGTAGCAAGGGCAAGTGGTAACCTGCATAAATCCTGTCAATCATGTCCCTGAGATACAAATGGGCCCCGCCCCGGGGCCCCTTCGCTCCAATAGACTCATAATGGAAAAAAAAGCTTCAAAAATCTTTTTCTCTGAAACCACAGGGCCCAGAGCTTAGATATTTAGCATGTAGCAACGGCAAGGGGTGACCTACAGACCAGCTACCGGTAATAACCCATATTTATTTTTTTGTCCGCGGTAATAGGCTTTTTTTTTCTCGGAGAACAAGCGATAAATTTCTCCGAGAAGAAAAAAAATTCGCGTTTCAAATCGGTTAATTTCTCCGCGAAACGCCGCGACATTTCTCCGCGAACATCGATTTTTCTCGGAGAAAGCCAATTAGAACAGGTGAAGACGTTCACGGTGTTTCTTCGCGAAATATGCCTATACCAACATGTATATTTGTTCATGTGCATGTATTTTTTCATGCATTAAAATTTGGTACACAAAGTTGAAGCATATGACGAAATGCATGTTCTTTGTTCGACAACTCTAGCGATCGTAAAGTCTGATTTTGATCTGGTTGGAATCATAATGATTTGCATCTTATGCACTTTACAACGCAGTGAGAACATGATGAATGTTTTCTGTGTTCCTTTTTTTACTGTTGTGTAAACGCTTCATAAATTGAAAACTGTTGATTTTCTATCGGTTCACCATATTGGAGTACTTTATTTTTTTCTCAAGTAAATACTTTAGAAAAAATCAAACTCAATGTATATAATAACGGGGATCCTGCTTGTATGTGTGGGCGCTGATATCACTCTACATTTTGGTTGATCTTTTTCTTACACTGCGAGTTATTAAACATCACTGATGCTTACACTTAAGCTCACATGTAGCTCGAGTGAGAGATCTAATGTTTAAGAGTAGACCACGGAGGCCCGCTTGTGTTTCTTGCCTTTACAATTCAATTTTGCTCATACATTAACCCATTTTAGACTGGAAACCCCTAAACGGATACCGTGGCAAACAGTGCAGGCCCTGATCAGACACCACAGAACGCGGCGTCTGATCAGGGCCTACACTGTTTGCAAAAAGTTCGGCCATTTTCCTGATAAAGGTTGAAGAAAACACAACCTGAAACCCCTTAATTTTGAAATGGACTCATGCATATAACGAGGAAGATTCCATTTGGTACAAAAAGGGCTAATATGGGGAAATTGCGCGGCAAGCATTCCAAGGCTGCATATAAGTCTGATCTCTAACTTGGAGCAGAACTACAAAATTCTCCAAGATAATCAGCGAAGTTTGTACAGACATGCAACCTGGGTATCTTGTTTAGTCTACTGTACACCCCGTAGGTAACTGGCCCCAGTGTCCTAATGGGTAAGAGCGCTGACTCTTAGCCCGTTCAGTACCAGAACACATAAAGGGGTACCTTGGCAAACAGTGCAGGCCCAGATCAGACACCGCAGAACGCGGCGTCTGATCAGGGCCTACACTGTTTGCAAAACGTTAAGCCATTTCCCGAACTAAATTTAAAAAAAAACAAAAAAACTGACACCCCTAAGTTTCAAAATGGACTCTTTTATATATAAGGAGGAAGATTCAATTTGGTTCAAAAAAGGGTTAATCATCGGGTCATTAGGTCTCTCCGCTGTGGTTTGCGCCTCGCTCGGGCAACATATGAGACGCCAAGATCTGCAACAGAAGGTGGTCTTACTCCGGTTTTAGCTCAACTCTGATTAGCGGTCCGTTCGAAATAAGTGAAATAATCTTGAAAGTGCCGTAAATCCACTAAACACCCCGAGGATAACGGGCATCCTTAATGCGTATTTATGAGTTAGGTGTACCGGCCCCGATAGCTCAGTTGGTAGAGTGTCCGCTCCGGGGAACGGGAGGTCACGGGTTCGATCCCGGGCCGCGACATACCAAAGTCGTTAACAATGGTACTAGCTGCCCCTCGCTTGGCTCTCAGAATTACGGGGTAGAGCTAGGTCTGGTCGACCCAGTGTCAGGATAATGTGACTGTGTGTGGTATCATGTAATGTGTCTGGGACATGATACTTCAGTGAGGCAGCACTATAAAAGTGAGCATTGAGCTCCCTGTCGCAACCAACCACCGTCGTGATATGACTGAAAAATTGTTGAAAGCGACGTTAAACTCGAATTCACACACACATTAGTTAGCGGCGGGTGAGGGGTCGGGGAAGGAGACTTGGTAGCGGAAATAATGCGTGCGAATGCAAAGTAGCATGAACCATGGTGCGATATAGGTGTCTGATTTTTTGTCTGTTCGTCCGCGACATAGACCTAGCCTGCGGTGGAATTCATGTCTTCCTCTTTAACTGGTCACTAACTTTGCATTCAAAGCATCGGTTGCTGTACCAATTTGACAGTTTGTAATCATAAATAAATGAGGCGAATCTGAGCTTTTGGTTTTGTTTGTTTGAGGTTTTACGTCCCCGTCAACACTGTAAAGGTCATTTTGGAGACGTCGCTTCCAATTTTGTGGGACTTTACCCGACGTTGAGATGAAATGACATCTCAAGCCCTGCCACCCAATGAAACCAACAGGGCTTATAAGCATTGACAGTCCGACTCGCACCACTTTGCCTGGGCAGGCTTAGATCCTGTAAGCGGTTTACCAGTACTCGCATGCGGGCCGGTTTCAGCTCTTCGTGGAAGCATCAAACAGCCCATCTATTTCATCAAGCTGAGATTTTGGTTAATGTCACACATCATTATGGTGTTAATAACCTACATGTGCGACTCATTATGAGAACTCTCCTATTCAAATATATTGCAAAATTTTACCACTAAAAACGGAAAATTTTCGGATAAAAATTCTGGCATTTTTTCATATTTCAGCTCAAGATTTTGGGTACACTTTAAAACAACTCGACGAGTACCCACAGTATATGTGAGCAGAAATTAGATAAATAATGTATACCCCTGTAAACCCCAGTTAAAAGGGGGTAAAAGCGGGTAACAAATAAATAGGCGTATTTTCGTGATGTGAATAAAAGTTGTCATGAGACTTTAAAAAAAAAAAGGATGATACAAAGGAGAAATTAATTACTAAAATGAAATTGTGTAAAATGAAAGAATATTTGATTATGATTTAACAATGACTACCATTTGCCTTCGTTTACAAAAACAATGCCAAACAAACGAAGAAATAATAATGAGCCGAAAATTTCACGTAAGCCCAGTTGTATTTTTTTTCTCCGCGAAACGCAGGTAATTTCATTTTCAATGAAAGCAATCGGTCAAATTTTCGCCGAGAATTTTCTCCGCGAAACCGGGAAAAATTTTAGCGAGAAATTTCTCGCTCATTTTATCTTTTCTCGCTGCTTTGCGGAGAAAATAGCCGATTTCGCATTAGGCGGTTTCTCCGCGAAACGAAAAAATAGGTTATTACCGGTAGCTGGTCTGTACATAATTTTTGGCAATCATGCCCCTTCGATCCAAATTGGCCCCAACCCGGGATCCCTTAGCTCCTATAGACTCATAATGGAAAAAAGTAAAAAAAAAACTTCTTGTCTGAAACCACAGGGCCCAGAGCTTAGATATTTAGCATGTAGCAACGGCAAGTGGACACCTACATAATTCATGCCAATCATGACCCGGGGTTCCAAATGGGCCACTCCCCGGGGCCCTTTAGCTCCTATAGACTCATAATGGAAAAAAAAACTTGAAAAAGCTTCTTCTCTGAAACCACAGGGCCAAGAGCTTAGATATTTAGCATGTAGCAACGGCAAGTGGTCACCTACAAAATTCCTGCCAATCATGCCCCGTGTATCCAAACGGGCCACACCCCGGGGCCCCTTAGCTCCAATAGACTCCTAATGGAAAAACAAATTCAAAAATCTTCTTCTCTGAAACCTTAGGGCCCAGAGCTTAGTTATTTAGCATGTAGCAACGGCACGTGGTCACCTACATAATTCCTGCCAATCATGCCCCTGGGTTCCAAATGGGCCACGCCCCGGGCCCCTTCGCTCCCATAGACTCATAATGGAAAAAAGCTTAAAAAATCTTCTTCTCTGAAACCACAGGGCCCAGGGCTGAGATATTTAGAATGTTGCAACGGCAAGTAGTCACCTACCTAATTCCTGCCAATCATGCCCCTTGGGTCCAAATTGGCCACGCCCGGGGCCCCTTAGCTCCCATAGACCCATAATGGAAAAAAGCTTCAAAACTCTTCTTCTCTGAAACCACGGGGCCCTGAGCTTAGATATTTAGCATGTAGCAAGGGCAAGTGGTCACCTACATAATGAGCTTAGATATTTAGCATGTAGCAAGGGCAAGCAGTCACCTACATAATTCCTGCAAATAGTGCCCCTGGGTTCCAAATGGGCCATATCGCGGCGCCCCTTCGCTCCCATAGACTCATAATGGGAAAGAGCTTTACAAATCTTCTTCTCTGAAACCACAGGGCCCAGAGCTTAGATATTTAGCATGTAGCAACGGCAAGTGGTCACCTACAAAATTCCTGCCAATCATGCCCCGGGGTGCAAACGGGCCACGCCCCGGGGCCCCTTAGCTCCTATAGACTCATAATGGAAAAAAAAGCTTCAAAAATCTTCTTCTCTAAAGCCACAGGGCCCAGAGCTGAGATATTTAGCATGTAGCAACGGAAAGTGGTCACCTACATAAATCCTGCCAATCATGCCCCTGGGGTTCAAATGGGCCACGCCCCGGGGCCCCTTCGCTCCCATAGACTCATAATGGGAAAAAGCTTCAAAAATCTTCTTCTCTGAAACCACAGGGCCAATAGCTTAGATATTTAGCATGTAGCAACGGCAAGTCGTGACCTACATAATTCCTGCCAATCATGACCCTTGGGTCCAAATTGGCCACACTCCGGGACTCCTTAGCTCCTATAAACTCATAATAGAAAACATAAGTTCAAAAATATTCTTCTCTGAAACCACAGGGCCCAGAGCTTAGATATTTAGCATGTAACAACGGCAAATGGTTACCTACATAATTCCTGCCAATCATGCCCTTGGGTTCCAAATGGGCCACGCCCCGGGGCCCCTTCGCTCCCATAGACTCATAATGGAAAAAGCTTCAAAAATCTTCTTCTCTGAAACCACAGGGCCCAGAGCTTATATATTTAGCATGTAGTTACGGTAAGTGGTCACCTACATTATTCCTGCCAATCATGCCCCTGGGTTCTCAATGGGCCACGCCCCTGGGCCCCTTCGCTCCCATAGACTCATAATGGAAAAAAGCTTTCAAAATTGCTCAACCCGTTGTGCTTGGATGAACAAGATGGCTACAAATATAAAGACCTCCTTGTGTCAACCCAAATTGCTCAAACCCTCTACTCTTCCATATATTATCTTCAATTCCATTTGTACAATATGGATCAGGTGAGCGATCCAGGGCCATCATGGCCCTCTTGTTGTATCTAATAGAATCTTCCTCTTTATATATGACAGGAGTCCATTCCGAAATTTTTGGGTGTCAGGTTGTGTTTTTTTTTTTTCTTCTAAATTTATTTGAGAATGGCTGAACATTTTGCAAACAGTGTAGGCCCTGATCGGCGTTTGATCTGGGATTGCGCTGTTTGTCAGGGTACCCGTTTTGGGGTTTCCTGTACGAAATGAGTTACAGTATATGCAGCTCTATTATTCATTTTTTGCACGCACAATACAAAACTCGCCTATCCAAATACCTTGTAAATTTTACCACAGAAAAATGAAAATTTTCAGATGAAAAATTGTGATATTTTTCTTATTTCTGCTCAAAACATAGATTGCGGATACTCGTTCGAACCGCCTCCACGAGTACCCACAATCAATGTTTTGAGCAGAAATAAGAAAAATGATGTCTACCTCTGCAAACCCCAGTTTTACTATATAAACGTGGGGTTAAAGGGGGTCAAAATTATAAAGGCGTGTTATCGTGATGACATTTGAAGAACACTGTTTCAAAATGTTTATGAGCCTGTTCATGGATCTGTTCAAAATGTCTTTGCTATGCTCTATTTCAGATCTAATCCAAAAGCCAGTGTTCACCAATATGGGCGGTACAATGAATGTCTTGGAGAACACGGCACTCGGTGAAACTGTGTTCACAGTCTTAAAGTATGACGGCAATGGTGACACGCCCACTTTTTCAGCGACGTACGCCCCTGCGGGATGTGCAACCCTCTTTTCTATAAACAGCGGAAGTATGTACCGATTCCCACTTGGCTCAGAACATAACATACATGCAAACATTGATATTGTTTGATTTGTTCCCGTCAACACTGTAAAGTTCATTTTGGAGACGTTGCTTCCAATTCTGTGGGACTTTTACCCGACATTGAGATGAAATGACACCTCAAGCCCTGTCGCCCAATGAAACCAATATACAGTATATGTAGTTTTTAAGCATGGACGGGCCGACTCGTACCGCTTTGCCTGGCCAGGCTTAAATCCTCTAAGCGGTTTACCAGTACTCGTGTGCGGGCCGGTTTCAGCTCTGCATGGAAGCATCATGCAGCCCATATATTTCTCTTTAAGCTCCGGCGGGCGGGGGCCGTTGAGCAGTTGCAAATGCAAGCGCCAATATTTTCATAATATCATTGCTGATTTAGGTTTGACTAGGCATATTTACAAGTCGCTCTATTCTGTTCAACCCTCGCCTTGCCAGTGACCTTGAGATAGCACACAGACACGCAGTTTAGCTCTGTTGTGTTCAGTACTCGCCTTGCCAGTGTCCTTGAAATACATGTAGCACACACGCGCACGCACACACAGTTTCCGTTTGCGCATAAAATAGATACAAGAATTTTATTAGAAATTTAAACACCCATTTATCTTGATACCACGATCCAGGTCGTGGAAGTATATGTAACTTGTTATGTTTTAAAGGTCAAAATTCGGTTTCAACATGGTTCATTTCGAAAACATGCCTATAATATTTTTACCCCCTTTAACTCCACTTTCACATAGAAACCTTATTTTCCTTATTTCTGCGCTAAAATATAGATTGTGTGTTCTCGTTAGAACCGCCTCGATGAGGCGATTCTAACGACTATGCACAATCTATGGTTTTAGCATAAATAAGAAAAATATCACAATTTTTTATTAGCTCGCCTTACGATAGTAATGGGGGCGTTATTACCATACCTCCGGCGTCCGGTGTCGGCGTCTGCGTCATCGGCATCAGCGTCGGCGTCCGCATTTGGTTAAAGTTTACTTGCAAGCTCTTTTTTGTGATGTTTCACAATTTTATTTTCAAATAAAATAAACAATGGGTAAGAACCAATATTTTATATAATCCATTTTATAAATTCCATTTCCCAGGTTTTTTGGCTTAAATTAGACTTTTTGAGAAGTTAATATTTCCCTCTGTATTACCTCCCTTATTTCCCTCCTGCAAGCTGTGCGAGTTCAAATCCCGGGGAAGCAATGTTTTTTTTTTTGCTCTTTTTTTTCTTTCTTTTTTCTTTTTTAAAACACAGCGGGTCTGGGGCTCAAGGTCAAGTCAAGGTCACTGTGGCTATTTTTAGAAAAACATTGTCATCGCTCTAGCGCCTTCATTTATTGATGGATTTGTATATAACTTCACACAAATGTAGGGTATAATGATATCTCGAGTGACTTTGACTTTCAGGGTCCGGGGCTAAAGGTCAAGGTCACTACTTTCAGGGTCACGGGGTCAAGGTCACTGGCTATTTTTAGAAAAACATTGCCATCGCTTTTGTACCTTAATTTATTGATCTATTTTAATATAACTTCACAGAAATGTTCGGTATGATGATATCTCTAGCAAGTTCGACTTTCAGGTTCCCGGGCTGAAGGTCAAGGTCATTGTAAGTATTTTTAGAAAAAACTTTGTGATCGCTCTAGTGCCTACATTTATGGATGGATTTTAATATAACTTCACACAAATGTTGGGTATGATGATATCTCGAGCTGGTTCGACATTCAGAGTCTGGGGCTGAAGGTCAAGGTCACTGTGGCTATTTTTAGAAAAACTTTTTCATCGCTCTTGCACCTTTATTTATGGATTGATTTCAATATAACTTCACACAAATGTTGGGTATGCTGATATATCGAATGGCTTTGACTGTCAGGTTCCGGGACTGAAGGTCAAGGTCAATGTGGCTATTTTTAGAAAAACAATGTTATCGCTCTAGTGCCTACATTTATGGATAGATTTTAATATAACTTCACACAGATGTTGGATATGATATTATCTCGAGCGAGTTCAACTTTCAGGGTCCAGGACTGGAGGTAAGGGTCACTGTGGCCATTTTTAGGAAAACTTTGTCATCGCTCTTGCGCCTTCATTTATTGATGGATTTTAATATAACTTAACACAAATGTTGGGTATCGTGATATCTCAAGTGACTTTGACTTTCAGGGTCAGGGCTGAAGGTCAAGGTCACTGTGGCTATTTTTTGAAAAACTTTGTCATTGCTCTAGTGTCCACATTTATAAATGGCTTCAAAGATAACTTCATACAAATGTTGAGTATGATGATATCACGGGGGAGTTCAACTTTCAGGGTCTGGGGTCAAGGTCACTGTGGCTTTTTTCAGAAAAAAATAGTGATTGCTCTAGTGCCTACATTTATGGATGGATTTTAATATAACTTCACACAAATATTTGCAATGATGATATCTTGAGCGAGTTTGACTTTCAGGGTCTGGGACTTAAGGTCAAGGTCACTGTGCCTATTTGTAGAAAAACTTAGTCATCGCTCTTGCGCCTTCATTTATTGATGGATTTTAATATAACTTGACACAAATGTTTGGTGTGATGACATCTTGAGTGACTTTCCGGGTCAGGGGCTGAAGGTCAAAGTCACTGTGGCTATTTTTAGCTCACCTGACTGAAAGTCATGGTGAGCTTTTGTGACTGTGAGATGTCCAGCGTCGTCGTTCGTCATGCGTCGTTCGTCGTGCGTGCGTGCGTAAACTTTCCTTGTTAACACTCTAGAGGCCACAGTTTTGATCCAATCATCATAAAACTTATTCAGAACAATCATCATGACAATATGTCGGTCAAGTTTGAATATGGGTCATGTCGGGTCAAAAATGTGGTCACCAGGTCAAATCAAAGGAAACCCTTGTTAACACTCTAGAGGCCCCAGTTTTGGTCCAATCATCCTCAAGCTTGCTCAGAATGATCATCCTGACAATATCGCGGTCAAGTTCGAATATGGGTTATGCCGGGTCAAAAAGTAGGTCAGTAGTTCAAATCATAGAAAAACCTTGTTAACACTCTAGAGGCCACATTTGTGGTCCAATCATCTTCAAACTTGCTCAGAATGATCATCCTGACAATATCTCAGTCAAGTTCAAATACATATCAATTGGGGGTCATAAAAATTTAGGTCAGCAGGTCAAATCATAGAAAAATCTTGTTAACACTCTAGAGGCAACAGTTTTGGTCGAATCATCGTCAAGCTGGCTCAGAATGATCATCTCTACAATATCTAGCTCAAATTCTAATATGGGTCATGTGGGGTCAAAAAGTAGAACAGTAGGTCAAATCAAAGAAAATCTTGTTTACACTCTATAGACTGCAATATAAGTCTAAACATCATAAAACTTGCTCAGAATAATCATCTTGACAATATCTAGGTCAAGTTTGAATATGGGTCATCTGGGTTAAAAAGAGGGGAGTAGGTTAAATCATAGGAAAACCTTGTTAACCCTCTAGAGACCACCGTTTTAGTCCAATCATCATCAAACTTGCTCAGAATTGACCTCTTTCGGTAATACCATGGTCAGGAGGGGTATTTTAGCTATATAGTGGTACCTTTTACAAAGGCTCCCCCCCACTCCCTTTATCACCATTGTTAGTAAAACTGAGCGTGTTCATCTCCATCTGGTGCACTAGGACCTGATCCTAAATGTCCACAAGGTGCCAAGATAGTGACATACAAGTCAGCTCTGTAACGTCAAGGGGGTGGATACCACTCCCCTCTCGTCATCAAGAGCCATAGTTAGTTAGACTGAGCCCATTCATCTCCGTCTGGTGCACAAAACTCCGTTCAGAAAATCTGAATCATCGATTTTTTCGTTTCTCGCTTTTAATACTCATTTTAGCCCATACATCACTATGGCAAAGTTTTAGACCCCACCCTCCGCCGCTTTCTCCAGCAAGTCGTATGCCTCTGCGACAGCTAGGAAAGGCTGTGATTATTTGAACAAAATTGCAAAATCTGTATTTTCTTTCACAGACTAAGACATTCGGACAGGTTCGACACACCCTTTTAAACCATATATAGAAGTGGTTACTGCTCTTGTAAATTACAAGGGCGTCTATGTTTTATTTGCACGATTACTCCATGGAAAATCATTAGCTGTGACACCACATCTAATATCGGTATAATTCTTTTTGACGACTTTTGACAGCACATTGCGCTAGTGACTCCCCGTTCCTAGTGAACCTCTATCTAGCCATTCGAATATAAGGTGTGTCGCAATTGCATATCTGTTTATAAAGGGCGTCACATGGATTTGAATATTTATTATTTTACCTGACAATCATCGTCAAATGGACTCTGTGCTCTCATTTCTTTGTTTTGCAATTTTCTCCAAATAATCACAGCCTTTCATGACTGTCGCAGTGGCATACGACTTGTTGGAGAAAACGGCGGAGGTCGAGGTCTAAAACTGTCCCATAGTGATGTATGGGCTAAATGAGTATTAAAAGGAAGAAACGAAAAAATCAATGATTCAGATTTTCTGAACGGAGTTTAGGACCTGGCCTTCTATGTCCACAAGGTGTCCATATAGTGACATACAAGTCAGCTCAGTATTGTCAAATGGATGGATACCCCCCTCTTGTCACCATGAGTCATTGTTAGCTAGTTGGACTGAGTCCATTCATCTTTGTCTGGTGCACTAGGACCTGACCCACAATGTCCACAAGGTGCCCAGATAGTGACATACAAGTCAGCTCTGTATTGTCAAAGAGATGGATACCCCTCCCCCTTGTCACCATGAGTCATTGCTAGTTAGTTTGACTGAGCCTATTTATCTCTGTCTGGTGCACTAGGACCTGACTTTAAATGTCCACATGGTGACATGCAAGTCGGTGCTGTATTGTCAAAGCGAACTTTTGAATGTCTTCTTCCTCAAAAAAGAAAACAATTTTGAAAGAATTTTCCATGAGTGACACTCTGACAATTTTCCACTGAACATGATAGCCACCAGATAAAAATGTATAACACTTAAATGACTTAAGTTCCCAAATAGCTTGATTGATTTTGAAATGTTCGTTGATTCACTGTCAGCCAAAATTGCTCTTACGCTCCACTCCACCTTATACTACCTACCATAAAGATCAGGTGAGCGATCCAGGGCCATTATGGCCCTCTTGTTAAAAGTATTTTTGGGTACAGGCAAACAGTGTGGACCCAAATCAGACTGCAGAGCAGTCTGATTGGCAAACAGTGTGGACCCATATCAGACTGCAGAGCAGTCTGATTTGGGTCCACACTGTTTGAAAAAATGACTTTCAATTAAAGCAGACGACAATTGTGGTGATTGGCATTTCATACCTTAAAATATTATAAAAATGAATGGATTCTTATAACAAAGTGAATTTAATGAGTAATATGTGGACCAACATTGGTTTATTGTTTATTTCATTTTAATGTCATTCATGTCTCAGATTCACAATGAATGAAGACCCACTTGTACTTAAAAACAAAACACTATCTTAAAGCTGTAATAATAACAAACTTTATTGTATTACCAAATAAGAGAGTTCCTATAGGGGCAGAAATTCTCATTTTCTTCCCGAATGAAGAGATAAAGATTATGATAGTTTTCTGTCTTGCTTGGTAAGTCAGTGTCCCACATTCATTTTCTCTGATTTACAGTGGGAGCAGAACCTTATAATTTGTTACAGAATTAAGTTATCTGGCTGGATCAATAGACCAGCTAGATATTGCTAAATATTTGTGGATTTAGACACAAAGGAAGGGATTTCACAAGACATTTTTATATATTTTAGCTCACCTGAGCCGAAGGCTCCGGTGGAGCTATTGGGATCACTCACCGTCCGTCGTCGTCGTCCTCGTCTGCATGTCCGTTCACATTTTGCTTTAAACAACATCTCCTCCTAAACCACTGGATGGAATCGAACAAAACTTGGCAGAAATGATCTTTGGGTGGTACTGTCTCAAAGGTGTTCAAAGAATTCCATTCCATGCAGAACTCTGGTTGTCGTGGCAACAAAAAGGGGAAAATAGGAAAAAAACTTTAAAACTCTTCTTGTCTGAAACCAGAAGGCCAAGGTCTTTGATATTTGGTATGATCTTCATCTAGTGGACCTCTACCAAGATTGTTTAAATTATAGCCCTGGGGGCAAAATTGCCCCCGCGCCAGGGCCCACTGGTTTTACATAGTCTTATATAGGGAAAACCTTCAAAATCTTCTTTTCTGAAACCAGAAGACCCAGGTCTTTGATATTTTGTATGAAGCTTCATGTAGTGGACCTCTATCAAGTTTGATCAAATTATAGCCCTGCAGCCAAAAATGCCCCCCCCCCCCCCCCGCGCCGGGGCCCACTGGTTTTACATAGGGTTATAGATGGAAAACCTTCAAAAATCTTCTTGTCTGAAACAAGAAGGCCCAGGTATTTGATATTTGGTATGAAGCTTCATCTAGTGGACCTCTACCAAGACTGTTCAAATTATAGCCCTGGGTTGAAAAATGCACCGGCGCCGGGGCCCACTGGTTTTACATAGGCTTAATTGGGGAAAACCCTTTAAAACTCTTCTTATCTGAAACCAGAAAGCCCAAGTCGGTGCTAGTTAGTATGAAGCTTAATCTAGTGGACCTCTACCAAGATTGTTCAAATTATAGCCCTGGGGCCAAAAATGCCCCCGTGCCAAGGCCGACTGCTTTTATATAGGCTTATCTAGGGAAAACCTTTGAGAAATTTCTTGTCAGAAACCAGAGGGCCAAGGTCTTTGATATTTGGTATGAACCTTCAACTAATGGACCTCTACCAAGATTGTTCAAATTTTATCCCAGGGGTTCAAATGGCCCAGACCCAGGACCTACATGTTTTACATAGGCTTATAAAGGCCCAGGTCATTAATATTTGGTATTAATCTTCATTTAGTGGATCTCTAACAAGATTATTCAACTTATAGCCCTGGGGCCAAAAATGGTACTGCCCTAGGGTTTACACAGGCTAATATAGGGAGCACCTTTAAAATATTCTTGTCTGAAATCAAAAGACCCAGATCTTTGACATTTGGTATGAAGCTTCATTTGGTAGACCTCTTCCAAGATTTTCAAATTATAGCCAAGGGGGCAAAAATGGCCCCGCCACGGAGCTCACATGTTTTACATAGGCTTATATAGGGAAAACCATTAAGAATATTTTTATCTGAAACCAGAAGGCCCATGCCTTCGATATTTGATATTAAGCTTCATTTAGTAGACCTCTAAAAAGATTGTTAAAATATAGACCTGGGGTAAAAAAATGCCCTGAACCGGGACCCACATATAAATCTCTTAGCTCAGGTGAGCGGTATAGGACCATCATGGTCCTCTTGTTTAGAAAACAAATCATTGCTCTAGTGCCCACATTTATTGATGGATTTTAAGATAACTTCATACAAATGTTGGGTATGATAATATCTCGAGTCAGTTCAACTTTCAGGGCCTGGGACTCAAAGTCAAGGTCACTGTGGCTATTTTTTTGAAAAACTTTGTCATCACTCTTAAGTACCTACATTTATTGATGGATATAATGTAATTTTACACAAATGCTAGGCTAGGCTTTTTTTAATTTGTCTTGCGCGAGGGGATTTGTATCGTCTGTGATGCCTTATTATTACTTGGAAGTTTGTAGAATTCTTTTTTACCAAATATAGATTTCTTTTTCCTTTTTTACAGTAGAAAGGCTTAAAAACAGAATGATTAGGGGTACTTTTTGGTTCTCTTTCATTTACTGCATTCTATTGGGCTGTTTTACAGAAGAAAAAAAAAATGATAACTTGCCCTCATCCATCTTAGGCTCTCAAAGGCGAGCTATGCTGTCTTCTTACAACTCTTGTCTTAAAAATTTCGTTTTTATGGCGGTAAAGTTTACACTGCATTTGTATAGGTGTGTTTTCATACATGAAAAATTAGCCTTATCGCGAGACAACATTTCCGTACGAGTTGCGACTAGGTAAGAGATACTGAATAGCACAAAATATTGGATATTGAAGTATAGAATTAAAGAATATTACATGGTTGTGAGGGGCGGATGAAAAAATCCTTCCCGAGGGTCACTGTCGGCATCACGAGGCTTGCCGATTGATATCGGACAGTGATCCCAAGGGACGGATCTTTCTGTCCATCCTTCACACCCATGTAGGATTCTTTTTCTTGCGAACCTTCCATTTCTGAGCGTGGGTTTTTAATACTGCAGTCGGTTGCAGACGTCCGCCATATTGTGATGACACTACAGTGATGTTTAGTGACGTCACGTAACGTCTTGTGACGTCAACCTTAACGTAGGCGCACATGAGGTCGGATTCAACCAGTGCATTTATCAAACACGCTTGAATATTCGATTTTTGTTAAGAACACCAGGGTTATTTCTATCCCAAGCTAAAACTATGGATTTCCTTATCTGGTGTGCAAGAATATAAGAATCTTATACGGGTGTGAGGGATGGATGGAAAAATCCGTCCCAAAGCTGACTGTCTGGCATCGCGAGGCTTGCCGAGAGATGCCGGGCATTGATCCCGAGGGACGGATTTTTTATCCACACCTCACACCCATATAGGATTCTTTTTCTTGCATACCTCTTAGCGCGGATTTTAATGCTGCAGTCACTTCGGTTACCCACGTCCGCCATATTGGGATGACACTACAGTGATGTTTAGTGACGTCGCATAACGTGCCGTGACGTCAACCTTGACGACGGCGCATAGGAGGTCGTATTCAACCATTGTATTTATCAAACTCTCGAGAATTTTCGATTTTGGGTAAGAACAACAGGGTTAGAAAAGAATTTCTATCCCAAGCTAAAACTATGGATTTCTTTATCTGGTGTGCACGAAATTGAATGTATCACTAAGCAAATAAAAATCAAAAATGCAGACTGCGCGGATGCACAAGCTGATCTGCGATTAATGGGAAATAAGGCCCCGAGGTTATAAAACTTTTTACATGCTAAACTCACTTGAGCATGACATTTGTCCTGCTCACAAATTTTTAAATGCCAACAATAGTTGGCATTTTAAAATTTGTGAGCAGGACAAATAACATTCTCTGCTATCTGAGGAAGAAAAATCGCTCAACTTCTTAGTATTTTTTATGAGCACCACAAGTTTCATGCTCAGCTGAGTTAAGCATGAAAAATGTTTTATAACCTCGGGTCCTTATCATCAGGAAAACATGTCTATATATAATGACCCCCTTAAAACTCACTTTTATATAGTAAAATTGGGGTTCACAGGGGTAAACCTTATTTTTCTTATTTCTGCTCTATGTTTTGAGCAGGATGAGGCGGTTCTAACGAGTACCCACAATATATGTTTTTGGGTAGAAATAAAAAAAAAATATCACAATTTTTCATGTGAAAATTTTCATTTTTCGGTGGTAAAGTTTACAAAGTATTTATATAGGCGTGTTTTCGTAATGTTTTCACAAATTATTTTATTTCATCTTTTCTGGTATACGTGTGTATGTTTATTTATATTCCAGTCACTGATCATGTGCATACATCTTAACCTATGGTTTGGAAAAATAAACAAATACAAACAAAAACAAATATGTTTATGCAGCATAAAGCACAGAAATGCTTAAAGCTGAGAATATAAGAATCTTATATGGGTGTGAGGGGTGGATGGAAATATCCGTCCCGAGGGTCACTTTTGCGGCATCACGAGGCTTGCCGAGTGATGCCGGACAGTGATACCGAGGGACGGATGTTTAGTTATAAATAACAGTTTATACAGCATAAAGCACAATAATGCTTAAAGATGAGAAAATTGCATCCACAGATTTCTTCTAAGCAGCCAACAGGAATAAAATCATATTTCATGGATGTGGGGCACTATTGATTTTGTCATGTTACTTTTCAAGATGGCAGTATTACTACACTGGCTTCTTTGGACTTTGAAACTGTGGCTGAGACATCATGTGTACTGACGGTGACGATGAATGACGGGAAAGTTGATTCAGACCCAGACACAATCACCCTACAAGTAATAGATGTTAATGAACCGCCAGTGTTTACAAGTGCTCCGTATGCCATTTCGACACCAGAGGTCACGGTATGCATGATTAACCATGATTAACTGCTAATCACGACAGCCTAAACTTTGCAAACAGTATGGGTCTAGATGAGAAGCCATCTGACCAGGATCTAAATTGTTTGTCATGCAGTTTGTGAACTGAACGAGTACATTTTTACTTGAACTTAATTACAGTCGAACTCCGATGGCTCGAACCCCCTTTGGGACCATGAAAATTTATTCGAGACAGCGGTAGTTCGAGCCACTGAAGGTTACTGCCAAGAGGCAAAACGAGATACTTTTGAACATCTTTCGATGTCAGATAATAAAAATGTTTGCTGTGTGTACTCCTTAGAATCGCCTCATCGAGGCGATTCTAATGAGCACACACAACATACATTGGCAAGCTACAATGTCAAAATCTCCTCAGTTATCCCGCACTATTTATTATGTGGGAGATTTCCCTAGGGGCTCAAGTACGAGTTCGACCCAGCCATGGGAAACGAGCCATCGATGTTCGAGCCATCGAAGTTCTACTGTACAATAGCCGGCCTCCGCCCATCGGGGCATGAAGAAATAAATGGACTGCATGATGCTTCCACGCAGAGCTGAAACAGATCGCACACGAGTGCTGGTAAAACGCTTAGAGGATCTAAATAGAAGTGGAGGCAATGGTCAGGAATCGATACAATAATCCGAGAGCTCCAAAGGGAAAGACACACAAATATGAAACAACAGAACCTAATGGAACTATCAATAGCGGAAAGCCAAAATCCCACAAAATGGCCAATAGGCTATCCAAAATAAAATAATATAAGCGACACGAACACCCAAAGACAAACCATAAAAAAATAAATCGCGACAGAAGAACCGCCTTGGAACGATCAGCGGAAACTAAGCCTGCTCAGGCAAAGCTGTGCGAGCTGGACCGTCAATGCTAATAAACCCTATTGGTTTCATTGGGTGACAGGGCTTGAGAAGTCATTTCATCTCAATGTCGGGTTATCTCAATGTCGGGTAAAAGTCCTACGAAATTGGAAGCAGCGTCTCAAAAATGACCTTAACAGTGTTGACGGGGACGTTAAAACCTCAAAATCATACAAACAAACAAAACATTACAATAACACATTCATGCGACACGGTGCATTCTTTCACATCTCGAAAATGGCTCCTTTTCCGATGAAAATCCATGATATTTTTCCTATTTATACCGCAAACATAGGTAGAGGATCTAAGCCTGTCCAGGAACCGCTGTGCGAGGCGTACCGTCCATGCTAATAAACCATATTGGTTTAATTGGGCGACAGGGCTTGAGAAGTCATTTCATCTCAATGTCGGGTAAAAGTCCCACAAAATTGGAAGCAACGTCTCCAAAATGACCTTTACAGTGTTGACGGGGAAGTTAAACCTCAAATCAAACAAACAAGGTTGTGGGGCTCGAATGAAACCGCCTCATGTTCACGTGATGTGACTGGTGGTAAGCTGGAAATGGGTGTGGCGAAATTAAATTATTCTGCAGGATAAGGGATAATTTTGTTTGTTTGTTTGTTTGATTTGAGGTTTAACGTCCCCGTCAACACTGTAAAGGTCATTTTGGAGACGTTGCTTCCAATTTTGTGGGACGTTTACCCGACATTGAGATGAAATGACATCTCAAGCCCTGTCACCCAATGAAACCAATAGGGTTTATTAGCACGGACGGTCCGCCTCGCACCGCGGTTCCTTGACGGGCTTAGATCCTCTAAGCGGTTTGCCAGTACTAGTGTGCGGGCCGGATTAAGCTCTGCGTGGAAGCATCATGCAGCCCATATATTTCTTCAAGCCCCTATGGGTGGGGGCCGGGATGAGGGATAATAATCCCCATCATGAAAACATGCCTATATAAATTTGACCCCCTTAAACCCCACTTTTAACAGTAAAACTGGGGTTTACTGGTGTATACATTATTTTTCTTTTATCTGCTCAAAAACATAGAAAGTGGGTACTCGTTAAAACCGCCTCGCCGAGTATCCACAATCTATGTTTTGAGCAGAAATAAGAAAAATACCACATTTTTTCATCTGAAAATTTTCATCTTTCCAGTGGTAAAAATTACAATGTATTTGTATAAGCATTTTTCGTAATGCAATTCTCCATCATGATGTTCATTTCGAGCGATTTGATTGGTTGAAATAAAAGTTTTATACTTCGATAAATTCCATGAGCAAGAATCTCAAAACTGTTTCACACAGCGGCAGGTCATTAAGAAAACATGCCTATTCAAATACATTGTAAACATAACCGCCGAAAACACAAAACTTTTAAGATGAAAAATTGTTATATTTTTCTTATTTCTGCCCAAAATATAGATTCAGGATACTCCTTAGAACCGCCTCGATGAGGCGGTTCTAACGAGTACCCACAATCTATATTTTGGAGCGGAAATTCAAATTATTTTTATACCGCAATCAGGCATTCTAGTAACCTAATAAATGGGGTCGAATAGCTGCACGCTATAATCGGTAGTGACCTATAATACCTTCTACTGACCTATAATACGTCCAGGACCGGACCTACTTTTCAGGTCCCTATTAAACAATAACATGCAAACTTTCAAACATGAGAAAACAACGAAACTGCACGTTAAAATCCTTGCAATATTTATTCAAATAGATTTTCAGAAATTTCAGCTAAATTGTTACCTTCTCGGATTTTCCTGGTTTGAATGGCCCGTTGGAATAACTGCGCACTGCTACTGCAGTTGCGTCTCAACCTCGAAAATAATTTTTAAAGCGAGACAAAACTATTTATTTGCAGATTTTCATACAGAAAGTAAAGCGGTGAAAAACTTTTATTCGAGCGTCCGTGTTGTTTCCCACGTCCTGTCAGAAACTTTGCACTCGTTGACGTCACGTTATACTACGTGTGCCCGCCACTGAATGTCGTTTATCATGCCACACGGTCTGCTGTCATTTTTGCTTAAATTTGCTAAATTATTGTGAAACACATTGGTTGTTTTCTATTGCGGTATAAACTAAATACATGGATAGTGTCTTTAATAATAAAATATAATCGGTTCGCCTCGACAATTTATAGGGGCTCGCTAAAGCTCGCCCCTATAAAATTGTCTAAGGCTCATCGATTATATTCTATTATCAAAGACACTAACCATGTATTTACTATATGGAGGCAACCACTGAACCGATTTTCAAAACAACCATGCTAACAAGCCTGGTAATAAACACCCCTGTTACATGTAACCCAACTGAATGTAGAGAAAACTCCCTGCCCTTCATCATAGTATGGGTTATATTTTCTAGTCCTTTGGGATCATTAGTTTATACTAATTTATTTTAGTTCGATTGCGATGAAAGCTTCAAGCTTATTGAATCGCTCTCGAACACTCATTCCGGATGTTTTCACGCGCGCGAGAGAGAGGCAGTGGCTTTTCAACACCACTGCTACCCATTTACACCTGGGTGAAGTGGAGCAGTGCCATTACGTGTCTTGCCCAAGGACACCTCGATACCGGTGGCCGGTTCGAACGCACAACCTCTCGAACGCTTTGGGATCATTGATTCCATTGCGAAATTATGTAAATGTTTGAGGGTTACTGATGAATCCTAATTAGCCCAAACTAGCTAGTCTGGTCTAGAAAAATGTTGTTGACTCCACCACATTCAGTTCCGTGCTGAAGTCCTTGCTGTCAAAGGATTACTGTTCTATAGAACACATTTACAAGGGTATACATTAGTCTCCTAATTTCTGCTAACAATCGCATCATTACGAAAACACGCCTATACAAACACATTGTAACCTTTATCGCCGAAAACATGGGAACTTTAAGATGAAAAATTATATTTTTCTTATTTCTGGTCAAAATATTGATTGTTGTTCTCGTTAGAACCGCCTCATCGAGGCGGTTGTAACGAGTACCCACAATCTATATTTTTGAATAGAAATAAGAAAAGTATGGTTTACCCTTTTAAACCCCAGTTTTACCATATGAAAATGGGGTTCAAGGGGGTCAAAATTATATAGGCGTGTTTTCGTTATGTTACGAGTATGATAACACATCCGCGTGACAAATATGTTCTATAAAAGGGTTATCCTTTGGAAGCAAGGAATTCACCACAGAACTGGAAAATATGAAGTGTACATGTTTTCTGGGCCGGACTTGCTAGTTTGGGCCAATTAGGCCTCATCAGTGACCCTCAAGTATTTTCAACATTCCACAATGGAATCAATGATCCCAAAGGACAAGAAAATATAAACTACACTATGACGTAGTATCTCCGTATCTCCAAAAGGGTCATTTTTCTGATGAATTTTGCGTATTTCTACTCTAAACATAGATTATGGGTGCTCATTTATGTCATAAAAGTGGGGTTTACAGGAGGACATTATTTTCCTTATTTCTACTCCGAAACATAGATTGTATAGTTCGTCAGAACCGCCACATTGAGGCGGGTCAAACAGGCGGTTCTACAATGCAACGAGTACCGCGAACGACGTTTTGCGGGTCTCATCACGTGAACAAGTCCGTGAAATGAACACCCCCCTAAACCCCAGTTTATATAGAGAAAACTGGGGTTTAAGGGGGTAAACATTATTTTTCTTATTTTTACTCCAAGACATAGGTTGTGGGTACTCGTTAGAACCGCCTCAATGAGGCGGTTCTAACGAGCACCCACAACCTATGTTTGCAGTATAAATAAGAAAATTATCATGGAATTTCATCAGAAAAGTAGCCGTTTTGGAGGTGTGGAAAATGTATTATGTCGCACGGGTGTGTTATCGTAATGTAACGAGCACCTCGAGCATAAGGTATCAGAAAGTGTCATCAAACATATATTCTCCTCTGGAGACTTGAAAGAAGGTGCCATGTCACAAGTATTTAAACGGTTATCGAAATATATATAACAACAGAACAAAAAGAATTGGATATGATATACAGGCAACAGATTAATCAATCCTCGGACCAATCAATACCATTGATGGGTCCGAGATCAATCGTAGAAAACCATTATCAAGTATACTTACAGGGCAAGGATTAAAATTTCATAAACTCCGGAAATGAGCCCAAACCCAGTAGTTTTACTAACGACCGTCAGAAGTCGGTCGTTCTTTTGCAGTGACTTATTTGTTTATTGGCTTTGTGCGGCAGACTTGGGGTCAATTACTTTCAAAAGTAATTAATTAAATTAGAATTACTTTGCGAAACGTTCAATTAAATTACAATTACTCCAATTTTGAGGAAGTAATTAATAAAATTATAATTACATTATCGAAAGTTATTAATAACTTACGATTACATTGTCAGTCTAAGCCCCCGCCCATAGGTGCTTGAAGAAATATATGGACTGCATGATACTTCCACGCAGAGCTGAATCCGGCCCGCACACTAGTACTGGTAAACCGCTTAGAGGATTTAAGCCTGTCAAGGAACCGCGGTGCGAGGCGGACCGTCCATGCTAATAAACCCTATTGGTTTCATTGGGCGACAGGGCTTGAGATGTCATTTCATCTCAATGTCGGGTAAAAGTCCCACAAAATTGGAAGCAACGTCTCCAAAATGACCTTTATAGTGTTGACGCGGACGTTAAACCTCAAATCAAACATTGTCAGTCTAGATATGTAGAAGAGGTGTACAGTTTGATTTTGGTATATAACTGAAAAAAGTAACCCAGTGTCTGTTCAAGTTTTTATTTCAGGGCAATTTAAAAGACATAGAGGATATATTTTTTTTTTTCAGTGTAAGATCGAATTTTTTTATCGAATGAACACCAAAACCAGTATTTTCACGAGTGGCGTAGCCGTAGCCACTCGTGAAAATACCAGTTTTGGTGTTCATGAGTGAAAAAAAATTTGATCTTACACTGAAAAAATCAAATTTTCGGTTTCTTACATGCTTCAAAACGGCAATATTTAGCTCCACTAATCGCGTCACTCAGAGAAAACTAACTTTGTTTCAGGTCGTTTCGCGTCAATTTAGTGGTGTCCAACTTATTTACTGGGTATACTTTTGGGTGTAAACTAAAGGTTTGAACCTGAAAAATAGCCTGGGATGGCATTTTGAATGAATGGTTACTGAAATAATCGACATATTAGTTTCCCAAAGAAGGCGCGAACAGATCTAACGTCGCGCAACAAAATACGTGACGTCAGCACCGAAAATGACGTCATTAATGTCCTCGTGACGTGTGAACGTGTTTAGCGTCAATTCTAATACAGTTCATTAATTTCTATTCATCTGACGATGGAAAAACTGACCACAGAATTGGATTTGGAGAAAAAGTATTCCCAAACAGTGAAAAATCAAATTGATATCAGTCACTATTTGAAACAGTGACAATATCGTTTTTGATTTCACTGAGAAATCTCTATATTTCATTGAAAAGCATGCAAGAAATAGAACGTTTCTATAAAGTAAACAATTACCCCTGTACTACTTCTGTACATACCTCAAACGTTTTTCAGACATTGGTAAGATGCTGAACAGCATACAAATCTCATCACATTTTGCATGTATCTTAGATCTTGGATGAAATATTGCCAGTATGCTAACACAGGGCAGTGCATGATAAAATCTTCAAAAATTTGTAATCTGCTGAAAGCAACTGGATACTACAACACTTTAATGTATTTTCTTGAGTAGAAAGCGCTAAAATGTAGCTTCAGATTACATTATTGCATTTCAAGAATATGAGTGATTCAAAGTTTTTATCACTAAGAAGGCACCTCTCTGCACAAACCTATGAAATTGAAAGTACTTCAAAAGTAATTGTAAATTACACCCATTTTTGCAGAGTAATTAATTAAATTACAAGTAATGTGATTAAAAAATGCTGAACTGTGCATTACATCCAATTACTTTGACAAGTGTAATTAATTTGTAATTAATTACAAATACAGTTTTCATTACCCCAAGTCTGTTGTGCGGTTGGTTCATGTTTTGTCTGTTTCTTTAGCATGCCTCCATGTCTTATTTTAGCTGACTTGAGGTGGATGCGTTATTTGATTGTGGCCTTTCCTAAGTGACGTTTTCTTACTAGTTAGTATTCCTTGAATGGATTTTCATCGATTTGATCGATTTAACGGGTAATTCTGACTTAATGTTAAATGTTGATTCAACATTCAACATTAGGTTGTTTCAACGTTGATTATTACTAAAACTCTCCTATACAAATACATTGTAAATTTTACCGCCGAAAAATGACAATTTTTAGATGCAAAACTGCGATATTTCTTCTTTATTCTGCTCAAAATATAGGTTGTGATCACTCGTTAGAGCCGCCTCTTATTTCTGCTTTAAAATATAGATTGTGGGTACGCGTCAGAACCGCCTCGATGAGGCGGTTGTAACGAGTACCAACAATCTATATTTTGAGCGGATTTCATAAAAATATCACAATTTTTCATCTACAATATTTTTTTTTTCGGCGATAAAGGTTACAATGTATTTGTATAGGCTTGTTTTTGTAATATCAGGCATCTGCTGTGGCGTCTTAAGAAATAAAAGGTACATAACGGTAACACACTCGTGCGAAATAGTGCATTTTTCTTATCTCCAAAATGGCTACTTTTCTGATGAAAAACTGTGATATTTGTCTTATTTATACTGCAAACATAGGTTGTGGGTACTCGTTAGAACCGCCTCATTGAGGCGGTTCTAACGAGTACCCACAACCTATGTCTTGGAGCAGAAATACGGCAAAATAATTAATACCAGCATAAACCCCAGTTTTCTCTATATAAAGTGGGGTTTAATGGGGTGTTCATTTCACGGACTTGTTCACGTGATGAGATAATAAAAATATAATGTTCTATGATAAACATATTATATATTAAAGTAGCTTGACATGCTGCTTTGAATCACGCCTAGTGAATGTTCCCATAATTTACTCATCACTCATGACGTTCCGCGTCACCTGTGATACTTTCATCTAGAAACATCCACTCGCCATGAAACGGTGCCGCAGAACAAAGCTTCTTCAATAATAAATGTGTATTTTGTCACCTATAGGCTGGCACAGTGCTACCAGATCCTGGAATAACAGTTACAGATCCAGAAGGAACAGCCATTACATTATCACTGGACTGTGGCTCAGATTCTAGCTATTTGTCAATTAACACTGCCACAGGGATTGTAACCATGGATACAGAATATGACCTTGATCCATCCCTGGCATCATACGATATAAACTGCATTGTAACGGCCACTGACGCCGCAAGTCAGACATCGACAGCGGCACTAACGGTTCAAGTTACGGACAGAAATGATAATACACCGATCTTCTCGGCAGCAATGTATACCATCAGCATTTTTAACACCCATGGGTTGGGAGTAATAGGTTCTGTCAATGCCACTGACCGAGACAGCACATCGCCAAACAATTTGATCGCCTACACACAAACGCCTTCAGCGGAATTCCTTATTGACGCCAGTGGGAACGTACTATTAATAGGTGACGTAACGGGAGTTACAGGAATAACGCCTTTCACGGTGACGGTGACGGCAACAGACGGTGGAGCAGGTCCCTTGTCAAGCACAGCAATAGTTCAGGTTCTGGTGTCCGACGCAGCCACAGTGACGACCACGACCACCACGACAACAACTACGGGATCGACGGTCGGAGGCGGATCTACAGATTCGGGATTTTTTTCAAGCATTCTCAATATCATCCTTTTTACACTCGGAATAGCTCTTGGAACATTTGCATTGGTCGCTGGAGGCTACGTTTTATATCGGTTGTGCAGGAGTAAATCATACTCAAGGTTTGTAGAATTTCTCGTTGTCATAGAGGATCTTGTATTATTGAATAATTAAATAATACATGAGCACGAATGGAAGATTCTATTTATCATATGATATTTTAAAGGCCTTTTATTCACGATTATTTACAAAAATGTCAATATTCCGCCGTTAGTAAACGCGACGTCGTTAAGGACGTCGTACAAGTAACGTTACGGTGCGTATTTAATTTACATATTTAGTCCACTAGTGGATTATCGAAAATATTACATGGCGTTATTACACTCTCAGACGCGACGTCATATGATGAATAGAGGATCTTACACGAGTGGTCATTTCATATGATATTTATGAAACAAGCCTTTGGCGAGTTTCATAAATACCATATGAAATGACCACGAGTGTAAGATTCTCTTTATCATGTGACTACTTTAAATTGGATTTTATCGCCTTTTAATCTAACATTTTTTTTCTACGAAAAATGCATTGTTGACATGGACGTCGTCATGACGTTACTTAATCCCGCCAAAGTGTTATTACACCTGTGGTCACACGATTTTTATTACACGACGTTATCCACTGCTTATCAACAAAGTCATATGATAAATACATTTTTAACGTCGCTGTTATTAATGGATAATGTCATGTCATAAAGCATGAAATAACTCAAATGCAAAGCAAAACAAACAGTTAGACTCCGGTGGGCCCGACCAGAGACAGGCACCAACCGGCACTAATTAAAACGTTTAAGTAAAGACCTCATCGTTGTTTCATCTCTGTGTTTGTTTGCTGTTTATGTTCTCGGACACATTACATGATACCACACCCAGTCACATTATCCTGACACTTGGTCACCAGTCCTAGCTCTACCCTGTAAATCTGAGTGCCAAGCGAGGAGCAGATAGTACCATTTCTAACGACTTTGGTATGTCGCGGCCCGGGATCAAACCCGTGACCTCCGGTTCCCCGGAGCAGACACTCTAGCAACTGAGCTTTCGGGACCGGTTACAAAACATGTTATAGTATGGATGTTATTCGACATACCGCGTGTTTGGTCGTCGACCAATTTACAGTGAACAGCTTTGCTTCGCTCTTCAGTTGTGTAGCGGTGGAGCGGACTTCGGACTTTGAGGACCCTATCCTTAATATTTTAAAATTCAAGACTGGTGAAGCCTGATATTTCCAGGGATCTAACGGGTGTTTATCTTCTGCTCTGACGTCGGATTGTTGTTGAGTCCTCAAAATAGAAGTGGTGATATAATTAACCCACACCTCCCACCATCAGAGACACCAAAGGGAAAGAAACACGAACATGAAATAACTAGACCCTGATGGAAACATCAATAGTGGAAAGCCAAAAGGGCAGTTTCTTTCCCACCAAATAGCCAATTGGCTACCCTGCAGGCACTAAACGTTGACTCAACGTTGAACTAACGTTGAAACAACGTTTTCAACGTTGTTTCAACGTTAGTTCAACGTTGAGTGCCTGTTGAGAAGCGATACACACATTCAAGACGAACTATAACAAAAATAAACCGCAAACCGCATTGGAACTCTCAGTGAAAAGTATTTCATTGGGGGCTTAAATCGATTTCACGCGGCCGCAATCCTAGCCCTTACTTCCATTCATGCTTTTATATAGAGGATCTTACATGAGTGTTCCTGTATTATTGAATTTATTAAACGAGTTGAGGAAAAGGGATAAAATGCGAGGCTTTGCCGAGCATTTTATCCGTTTTCCTCAACGAGTTTAATAAATCCAATAATACATGAGCACGAGTGCAAGATTCTATTTATCATATGACATTTAAAACGCATTTTATTCACGATTGTTTCACAAAAATGTCAATATTCCGTCATTAGTAAACGCGACGTCGTTAAGGACGTCGTACATGTAACGTTACGGGACGTATCTAGCTAATTTGCATATTTAATCCACTAGTGGATTATCGAAAATCTTACATGGCGTTATAACTTTCTCAGACGCGACGTCATATGATAATAATATATACATGATCGATTTCCTGTGTATTTTATTATGAATCACTGTTCAGCTAGGCAGCCTCAATGTGGATCAATTTGATATTGCAATGTTTGATATTGCAGTCGAATTGAGGGCGAGGGTGGAAATTTCATAAACTCCGGAGTTGAATTTACTACTGCCCGTCCCAAAGCGGCTGTTCTTTTGCAGTGTCTTATTTGTTTATTGGCTTTGTGCCGTTGGTTCAAGTCTTGTCTGATGTTTTTGTGTGCCCCCATGTGGCGTACTTTCTTCAGGTGACTTAAGATGGTTGCGTTCTTTGATTGTAATCCATTACGAAAACACACATATACAAATACATTGTAAACTTTCACGCAATAAAAGGAAAATTTTAAGTTGAAAAAAATGTGATATTTTTCTTATTTCTGCTCAAAATATAGAATGTGGGTACTCGTTAGAACCGCTTTCAAGGGGGTCAAAATTATATAGGCGTGTTTTCGTGATGAAACGATAGCTCTGCCTAGTCAATCTTATCAACGGGCCTCCGTGGCCTAGTGGATAAGAGCGCTGACTCTTAATCATTATGACTCTCACCGCTGTGGTTCGAGCCTCGCCCGGGTCACATGCGAGAAGCCAAGTTCTGCAACAGAAGGTCAGGTGGTTTTTCTCCGGGTACTCCTGTCTTCGCACACCTCTGATTAACCTCGATATGAGTGAAATAATCTTGAAAGAGCAAAACATGTCAATCTTATCTGCGACTACTATAGGAACACAACAACAGATGAAGAACTGGAACTTTTAAACCCTTATCCTGCTGAATATTTATTTTAGCCACACCCATTTTTGACTTTGAACCAATCAGAATACTTGATGTAATTTATTCCTACAAATCATTCACTGAATGCCAAACATTGTAGATCCTGATCAGATGGTGAAGAAGCCATCTGATCAGGACCTGCACTGTTTGCAAAGATAGGGGTTGTCGTGAACAGCAGGATAAGAGTTAAATACAGTCGAATTTCAATGGCTCGAACACCTTAGGGACCTCGAAAATCTGTTCGAGACAGGGGTAGTTCGAGCCACTGAGGTTTACTGTCAGGAGGTATAACGAGATACTTTTTGACATCTCTTTTCTGTGTTCTTTAATGAATATGTATGCTGTGTGTACTCATTAGAATCGCCTCATCGAGCACACAGCACAGCATACATTTGCAAGATGAAAGACTACAATCTCCTTAATTATCCCCCACTATTTCTTATGTAGAGGAATAATGTGTTCGACTCAACCATGGTAAACGAGTCATCGGTGTTCGAGCCATCGAAGTTCTACTGTGTTTTTTTTTTTTTCAAAGCAAAAGTTGTCTTAATGTAGCTGGTGTAAATAGTGGAATTTCACTGTTTACATGACTGATGAATTTCTCTATGTTTCGTCTATTTTCAGTGGTCATATGCCCCGCTATAATGAGAAACCGAACAATTTACTGAAAGGTAATTTCCTTGATAAGTCACATATACCAACAGTCATTACGAAAACACGCCTATACAAATACATTGCCAATTTTTTGGGCCAAAAATTAGAAATTTTAAGATGAAAAATTGTGATATTTTTCTTATTTCTGCTCAAAACATATATTGCGGGGACTCGATAGAACCGCCTCGACGAGGCGGTTCTATCGAGTACCAACAATCTATGTTTTTGAGTAGAAATAAGAAAAATAATATATACCCCTTAAACCCCAGTTTTACTATTTAAAAGTGGGGTATGAGGGGGTCAAAATTACATAGGCGTGCTCTCGTAATGGATGCTGAACGATACATGACCATACTCGTCCCGTGGCCTAGTGGCTGATAGCGCTGACCCTTAAAGGCATTTATTCCTGATTTTTGAGTATATCATTTCATTACATAATATTATGAAGCCCTCAGTGCTGACTGAAGAGAAGTCCTCTGTCATCAACAGGTTAGGGGCCTCCTTGGGGAAAATCAGTAATTTGTTAACTGTTGACAATAGTGTACATTATTGATTTCCCCTAAAGTGCCTCAGTCAGGGGATACGAGAAGAGCTACTAATCGCCCTATTAAGGGCGGCCTTTGATCTGCTATAGTCAGTATATCACAAGGGACAATAAAACAATTATGAACATACGGTGTGTCCTACTATTACAAGAATTAATGCCTTTAAAAACTAGGTGGGTACGAACCACGTCGGGTCACATGGCTTTTAGACGCCATGTTTCACTACGATATGGTCACGTGGACTAACTTCCCAAACCACAGGTCTTGGTGTATAAATGTCATTTGACGTATCACCAGTAACAATTCTGATTCTTTGGCGTTTATAAACACCAATATGGGTGCTATACGTAAGCGACGTGTACTATTGGAAATGTCCATATGGCGCGGTTCCCTTTTTATTCTTATTTCTTATTAACTTACCAGAGCCGAAGTCTCGTCCATCGTCGTCGTCGTCAGTTATGCGTCGTATGTCTGTCAACATAATCTCTGAATCAACTTGGCCGCTTTAACCCAAATTTTATCTGTAGCATCCTTTGGCTAGGGAATTTCACGTTTATGTTTTTCTATGCAAAATTGGCCGACGTTTAGTTTGGTTGCTATGGCAACGTAGAATTTTCATAGACTTATAAGGGGGGAAATTGAAAAAAAACATAACGTGAACAAGTCCCTGAAATGAAGACCCCCCCCCCCTAAACACCAGTTTATAAAGCGAAAACTGGGGTTTTCTGGGCTATTCAGTATTTTTCTTATTTCTGCTCCAAGACATAGGTTGTGGATACCCGTTAGAACCGCCTCAATGAGGCGGTTCTAACGAGCAGCCACAACCTCTGTGTGCAGTATAAATAAGATAAATATCACGAATTTTCATTAGAAAATAGCCATTTTGGAGATGTGAAAAATTGCACTATGTCGCACGGATGTGTTGTCGTAATTTGCCACTTACTGCCAAGCCTTTGCAGATATTTTGTTTATGAAATGTTTACCTCTTTATAAACAGGTTAGCTCTATGAGGTTGAGATTTTATGGAAATATTCGCCATATCAGTCTTTACAGACATTACGCTAACACACCCGTGTGATATAGTACATTTTTCTTACCTGAAAAAGGCCATTTTTCTGACGTAATTTTGTGATATTTTTCTTATTTATACACGAAACATAGGTTTTGGGTGCTCATTAGAACCGCCTCATTGAGGCGGTTCTAACGAGTACCAACAACCTATGTCTTGGAGCAGAAATAAGGAAAATAATGTTTACCCCCTTAAACCCCAGGCTTCTCTATATAAAGTGGGGTTTAGGGGGATGTTTTTTTCACGGACTTGTTCACGTGATGTGTTGTGCTTTTGTTATGTTATTTGTGATGTTTTACAACCAGAAGTACTTTCGTCGTGGTTCCACTCATTCTTTCACGTCCAATATTTCGACATTTTCGATGCCTCAGGACTTGTGACCTACTCCCACGCCTCGAGGCTTTCACCTAAGGTGACTCGAATGGACAAGTCTGCAACCTGTGGAGTAAAGTGCTAACGTTACGTTTGAAAGAAAAGATGTTAATAACTTACTTGGTATTTTTTAATTTTGCTAAACAAAGATAGCGTGAATTCTCGACGATGTCTGCGATTTTAAGGACTATCAACTGGCATGGGTGTATAGGGCGTACTGTTTGGACATCGGTTTCTGCCACGCGCCCTTCGCCCCACCAGATTTTTTAAGGTACTAAAATGCTGGGTCTGGCGCGGACAGGAATGATTACAGTGCGATCCTTAACACGATTTTTATGACGTGCGTCTCTGCACCGTGTTTTGTTTTAGTAATGGTATTTTACCAAAACAGAAGTACTTTTCATGTCTACTTCAGTTCTGAAATTTATTCAGCAATACGTACATGCTCATATATATATAATTGCAACATGGAACCTGCATGCTACACAGGGCCACATGACAGATTAGTACTAGTACTAAATGTGTGACCCTCTATAAATAAGGTCAATTATTATTATTATTATTAACAATAAGAACCATATGTAAGACTGGCACACGTGCCAAATATGTTGTCCTCTTGAAATAAAGTTATTATTATTTTTATTATTATCAGGAATATTTTCCAGTTTCAACCCCCTTACCTAATATCGAACGTACAGAACATTCTCCGGACTTCATTGTAATATCTGCTCAAGATGTCAAAGATGTTGTGCTGAACCTCAACATTTACAAAGCATGAGGACAAAACTTACTAAACCCTCGCCTTCTAAAGAAGATGAAGAAATACTGGCCGAACCACTTGCGTTTGTCTTTAATCAGTCATTTAGGCAATGTTATTTTCCTGATCCATGAAAAGAGGCAAACGTATCATCGATCCATAAAAAGATGATTAATCTCTGCCGACCAATTACCGTCCAATTTCACTCTTAAGCAACATCGGCAAGACCATGGAGCGCTGCGTTCACAAACGCCTATACAACTATGTCATTCAGTATGACCAAATAACCCCACTACCGTCTGGTTTTAAACATGGTGACTCGACTTACTTTCCACTTTTGCACACTTGTAACAGGTTTTGCAAAGCACTCGACAACGGCAAGGAGGTAAGAGCCGTCCTTTGTGATATCAGTAAGGCTTTCGACAGAGTCTGGCAAAAGGGTCTATTACATAAACTCTCCGGTATTGGGCCTCTGTTATTTCTTATTTATATAACTGATATTGTCAAACATATAGGATCTGCAATTCGGTTATTTGCAGATGATACCAGCTTGTATCTAGTCGTAGACTCTCCTGATACAGCTGCTGGCATAATTAACACTGATCTTAGCACCATCAGTTAATGGGCAGAAGACAGGCTGGTCAAATTCAACGCTGACAAAACGATCTCTGTCCTGATTTCTAGAAAACTTGTTCCGGTTCATCATCCTCCGCTCTATATGACTGGTTCGATCTTAACAGAAAAAGACTGTCATAAGCATCTCGGTATAACACTTTCTAAATCATTTTGTTGGATGGAACATATTGACAACATATCTAAAAATGCATGGGTACGTCTAAATCTTCTCAGATCCCTCAAATTCAGGATCAGCAGACAGTCCCTCGAACAAATGTACACATCCTTAATTCTAGCATTACTAGAATAGTGTGGCACTGTTTGGGACAATGCATCGACTGAGAGTAAGAAAAAGAAAAGATTCTATCCATATAGACGCAGCTATAATAATTACTGGTGCTACAAAATTACGTAGCATACCAAAGTTATTGTCTGAGCTTGGTTGGGACACTTTACAAAGCAGGCGAAATAAACACAAACTAGTAACTTTCTGCAAAATAGTGCACGGACTTGGTACCAACTACCGATTAGACCTAGTTCCTCCCCTTGTACAAGAAATTACCAACTAGAACTTACGAAATAACTTTCAACTTTTTGCTTCAAACACCAACCTGTTCTATCATTTATTCATCCCTTCATCTGTTCGAGCTTGGAACTCCCTAGCCGACGAACTAAAACAGGCCTCATCTGTTGTATCTTTCAAGAATATCTTAAACATGCATGTTAAACTGTCACCTAAATAAATAAATAAATATTATAGTGTAGGCACTCGAATTGGACAGATCTTACATGCTAGATTGAGAATTGAGTGTAGCTCTTTAAATTCACACTTATACCATAAAACATCGTAGATAGTCCCTTCTGTTTATGCGGAGGATTCGAATTTGTTTACCACTTCTTGTTTGTTTGTCCGAGACGTACAGTAGCACGATATACATACTTACCAGCCAATTTTCATAATTACTCTACACGGAGTTTGCTTTTTGGATGTAACAGTAAAACGGAACAGCAGAATGAAGAAGTATTCTTAAAAGTTCAAGATTTCATTATAAATTCAGGACGTTTCGTAAACCACCCTTAATATGAGGCACCGAGCCAAAAAAGCAAGCTATGCTAAACTTTTCCTTGACAAGTGGGGTCCCCATCAACACTTACTGTTTGTCTTTCATTTCTTTCTTCGATATAAAATGATTCGGTACAACATAAATGTTATACGACAGTCTGAATGCGTGGTAGTTAACCCAATCACGGTTGACAATTTTGCTTCCCTCTTTAATTGCACGCCGGTGGGTCAGGCCTCAGATTCTATGATGGTTCCAGCGTACAGGCTTACAGAGAATTAGAGAGATCTCACTCTATATAATGTTGGTTGGTGCCTGATGCTCTGTCTCTTGTCGGGCCCATCGGAGTCTTATTGTTGGTTTTCTTTTGCTCCAGCATTTCAGTGTTTTCTTCCTGTCGAGTCCTCACCTTTGTTCAATCTCTGTGGTTGTTTGATTTTTGTGTTCACGGAGATGTTGCACTGATGAGTTGTGACCATCACGCGGACTGGACAAATAATTTGTCCACATCGCGACGGAAGTAAGGGCGAGGATTGTGGCCACGTAAAATCGATTTAATCCCCCCAAGTGGAATTCGTTTTTACTGACCTTTACAAGGCGGTTCTTCTGTCGCGGTTTATTATGCCCCCAACTTCGAAAAAGTTGGAGGGGCATATTGCTTCTGCCCTGTCCGTCCGTCAGTCCGTCTGCCGGTCCGTTACGCTTTAAATACCTAGGCAAACTACAGAATGGCTTAAGCTAGGATCATGAAATTTCATATATGGCAGGAGTATGTAAAATAAGCGGACCCGTATTTTTTTCTTTTCCGTCGGACTTGTCCTTGTGGAGTTATGTCCCTTTTTTGACTTATGCATTGTGGCTATGGGAAAGGTGTGAACAAAATATCTGGAGAACCGCTTGAGCTAGGCTCATGATATTTGACACACAGTTTGGGTCTAATGTGTACATGACCTGATTAACTTTTGACGAAATTCCGAAGATATTTAATGGAGTTATGTCCCTTTTTGGACTTATGCATTGTGGCTATAGGGAAACCTTGTGAACAAAATAACTGGAGAACCACTTGAGCTAGGTTCACGATATTTGGCAGTCGGTTTGCCTCTAAGGCATTGATGACCTGAATAACTTTTGTTGAAATCTGTTAATATCTGACAGGTTTATTTATTTTTAATTTTACTTATGCATTGTGACTATAGGGAAACCTTGTGAACAAAATATCTGGAGAACCGCTTAAGCCAGGCTCAGGATATTTGGCATACAGCTTGGGTCTAATATGTAAATGGCCTGTTTAGCTTTTTACGAAATTCCGTTTACGAAAAGAGTTATGTCCCTTTTTGGACTTATGCATTGTGGCTATAGTGAAACCTTGTAAACAAAATATCTGGAGAACCGCTTGAGCTAGGCTCATGATATTTTGCATACAGTTTGGGTCTAACATGTTGATGACCTAATTAACTTTTGACGAAATTCCGAAATATTTAACGTTATGCGCCTTTTTCGACTTAAGCATTGTGGCTATGGGGAATCCAAAATATCGAGAGAACCGCTAGAGCTAGGCTCATGATAGTTTGCATACTGTTTGGGTCTAATGTATAGATGACCTGATTAATTTTTGACGAAATTCCGAAAATATTAAATGGGGTTATGCCCCTTTTTGGACTTATGCATTGTGGCTATAGGGAAACCTTGTGAACAAAATATCTGGAGAACCGTCTGAGCTAGGCTCATGATATTTGGCATACAGTTTGGGTCTAATGTGTAGATGACCTGATTAAGGTTCTGCCGTGTCCGTCCGTCAGTCCGTCCATTACGCTTTAAATACCTAGGTAATCTACAGAATGGCTTGAGCTAGGATCTTAAAATTTCATATTTGGCATGAGCAAGAAAAATAAGCGGACCCGTAATTTGTTTCTTTTCCGTCGGATTTGTCCTTGCGGAGTTATCCCCCTTTTTGACTCATGCATTGTGGCTATAGGGAAACCTTGTGAACAAAATATCTGGAGAACCGCTTGAGCTAGGCTCATGATATTTAACATACAGTTTGGGTCTCATGTGTAGATGACCTAAGTAACTATTGACGTAACGGAGTTATGCCCCTTTTATGACATGCATTGTGGCTATAGGGAAACCTTGTGAACAAAATATCTGGAGAACCGCTTGAGCTAGGCTCATGATATTTTGTATACAGTTTGGCTCTAATGTGTAGATGATTAACTTTTGACGAAATTCGGAAAATATTTAATGGAGTTATGCCCCTTTTTGGACTTATACATTTTGGCTAAAGGGAAACCTTGTGAACAAAATAACTGGAGAATCACTTAAGCTAGGCTCATGATATTTGGCAGTCTGTTTGCTACTTAGGCATATATGACCTGCATTGTTTAAAATTTGTTAGTATTTGACAGGTTTATTTTAATGCAAATGATAATGAGGTACTGTTTACTGTCCCATTTAGGGACAAGCATATGGTAGGGGGCATAGTATTTCACAAACACGATTTTAGTTTTGGTTATGGTTTGCCTTTGAGTGTTTGTATCGCTTATATTATTTTGTTTTGGATAGCCAATTGGCCATTTTGTGGGAAAGTAACTATGGGTTTGGCTTTCCGCTATTGATGTTTCCATTTGGGTCTCTTGTTTCATGTTTGTTGTTCTTTCCCTTTGGTGTCTCTGATGGGAGCTGTGGGTTAATTGTATCGATTCCTGATCATTGCCTCCATAACCGAAAGCTTACTGTCAGAGCCTGTTAGTTGCTGTTGTAACTTACCGTACATGTACATTATTCTTGATAAATAAATACTGTAAACTAATCGACCCACCAGTAGTAACAGTGCATTGGTTTTGAAGTACAGTGAAATCCCGCTATCAAGACCACCTAAAATTAAGACTAATTCTGCTATAAAAAGCTTATTATAAGGGTGCAGTTATTCTGTTTTCGTGGTTTCTTCACAAAATGTCCTCTGTTAAGGGACCACCTTTGGGACTGTTCAAAAGTGGTCTTAAAGACCACTTTTGAACTGTCCCAAAGGTGATCTTATTATAAATGTTTTACTGTACATGTCTCTTGTTATTTCAGAAAATCCCAAAAGGCAGAACAATGACAGTAATGCAATGCGAAAACGAAGCCTGAGTGACAGCAGCAAACGTCCTGTGAGCAATGACAGTGGAATCAACATTTCACTGAGATCCCCTACGCCCTCCAACACCCGCTTTCAACCAATCTCCGTTCAACCGGCAGGCGAGGCATTTACTTCCGACAGTACCGAGGCTATGGCGCCACCACGGACCAACAATTTAACCATGCACGATATAAGAGAATGGAAACTCAACCAAGGGCAGTGGAGACAAGCACTTTTAGCGGGACGCCTGAAACACTGAACACCATTACCAAGACACGCCCATGTGAGATAAGATTTCCTTCGTGGTATAAATTGAAATTTTTGCCGAATAATTTCGATATTTTTCTCATTTCTACCAAAAATATATATTGTTAGTGCTCATTGGAACCGCCTCTATAAGGCGGTTTTAACGAGTACATACAATCGATGTTTTAAGCAACTATATGGAGAATAATGCAATATATTGTGACGCAACGTTTCTCTATGTCAATCATGGTTATCGAAGGTATTAACCCTTATCTTGCTGAATATCCATTTAAGCCACATCCATTTCTGTCTATCAACCTACCGGCCCATATAGCTCAGTTGGTAGAGTGTCCGCTCGGGGGAACGGGAGGTCACGGAATCTATCCCGGGCCGCGACATACCAAAGTCGTTAAAAATGGTACTAGCTGCTCCTCGCTTGGCACTCAAATTTACGGGGTAGAGCTAGGACTGGTCGACCCAGTGTCAGGATAATGTGACTGGGTGTGGTATCATGTAATGTGTCTGGGACATGATACTTCAGTGAGGCAGCACTATAAAAGTGACCATTGATCTCCCTGTCGCAACCAGACACCGTCGTGATATGACTGAAAAATTGTTGAAAGCGACGTTAAACCCGAAATCACACACACACACACACACACACACACACACACACACACACACACACACACACACACACACACACACACACACACACACACACACACACACACAGAGTCGACCAATCAAATTACTTGATGTAATTTTTTGCAACAAATTAATAAACTGAATGCCAAACAGTGTAGATCCTGATCAGATGGCTTCTTTAGAAGCCATCTGATCTGGATCTGCACTGTTTGCAAAGATAGAGGTTGTCGTGAACAGCAAGATAAGGGTTGAATACAGCACCTTGTTAACGTTCTGTGTCTGTAGTGGATCAGAAAAGGAGAACAAATAATAATGTTTGAATAATATTATCGCATTGACTTACTAACTGACGAGGCTGTTTTCAGCCAAAACTACAAATGTAGTTATCTTGACTACCTCATCTAGATATACTGGTCTTAAACAATGCATTCCGTCATAAAATAGAATCATAAGGAAACATTTAGCAATGAAGAATCCATATAAAGACTTTGAGATAAATTTTAAATGTGCCACCAGTGTTTTTCTTTTTTTCTGATTTTATCAGAGAATTTGACTTCACATTTCATATAAATCACATGTCACATATAATTTTAAAGTCGATTTTTTATCTTTTTTGTTTTCGGGTATTTAATGTGTTGAACAATGCTTGCACAAAATTCTTGCTACACAAGAAGGTTTGCACCAGAGCAGTTTAGTTGCAAGGAATGGGAAATGATCGCTTATGGATCTGAATAGTGCTGGTTGGAATTCACAGTTAGGACACTATCTTTCTTGTCGAGCATTTTTTTCAGGAATGAATACGCGCATGAATACAGGAATGTTTAAAAGTATTGCGCAGCTTATTACCCTTCCAGTCTTTGGTTCTAGAAGGACCCTTATGTTATTTATGTAACTTGAAGCTTGCATTGCTTCAATTCTTCATCGGTCACTAGTACTGCTTTTTGGTTAACTTTGTTAGAATTTTGAAACGAATTTGTACGCAGAAAGTTTGGTTTGAAAATAATTCGCTTGTTATATTTTGATTGGGATCTTTTTAAGTGTATGCGTAAGTTTTGTGTATGTATTTTCTAATTGTTTTACTTTAGCACGCAACACAAGGGCTGATTGATATGTTATTAACCTCGTATTGAAGGAGGTACGCAGAGATGTTCTTTTTAAGTGCTACTATTCTCTGACTACATAGGGCTGTGTATCCAAGGACTCGTCTCATGTGGTCAGTTTATATCGACGGGAAACAATCTAAATGTATACAAGACAAGCGGCTTTTGCAAGATGGACAGATCGGTGAAAGAGCAGTGATCCCTTATTTGCATAAAAAGGTTTAAAACCTTAGAATATCCATAATGATATGGTAGCAACACTGGTGAAAGATGCCCCTTCATATGCTACAGTGAAAAGGTGGATGGCAGAAATAAAGCGCGGCAGACAGAGAGCCTGAAGGATGACCGACGTCCTGGAAGGCCTTTCAATGTTGCAACCACAGAAATGGTCAATAGAGTTCATGATATTGTTATGACTGAAGACGAGTCAAAGAAAGATATATAGCTTTTCCGACAGAGGATCTTGCAATGAGAAAGCTTTCGGCCTGATGGGTACCAAGACTTCTGAAAGTTGATCAGACGCCCACCAGGCATGCGCACATTATCGCGTGCTAATCTTAACTTTTTTGATTTAGATCCTGCCAACTTTGTTCGGAGATTTGTCAACATGGGTCCATCATTTTACCCCAAAGGCCAAACAATACTCAAAACAATGGAAGCACCCTGGCTCAACCCCGCCAAAGATGGCAAAGACTGTCCCATCAGTTGGGAAGGTTATGGCCTCGGATTTCTCGGATGCAGATGGTGTTCTGTTGATAGATTATCTCAAAAAGGAACAAACAATCAATGACACATAGTATGCTTCACTTCTGACGCAGTTACGTAAAATATTAAACTTATGCGCCGCGGAAAACTCATTGAAGTTGTGTTGTTCCATTAGAACAATGCTCCTGTTCACAAGTCTATCATTGCTATGGCTGCATTCACGATTGTGACTTTAAATTGATTGAGCATCCCTCTTATTCACCTGATCTAGCTCCATCAGACTTTCATCTATTTCCAAAGCTGAATAAGGGCTATTTATGGCGCCCACTTTCAGTCCTATGATGACGTCATATATACAGTGGATGACATTCTGAACAGCCAAGAAAAGGAGTTCTATAAAAGTGGCAATGAGGCCGTTAAACTTCGCCGGCAAAAGTAAATAGATACTGAAGAGAATATTGTTGAAACATGATACAAATCGTCCGACAAAATCCAAATCCTTCAATATGAGCCTCCCAACATATTAAGCAGCCCCTTGTTACTTTAAACCGTTCATGAAATTGGATTCAGAAATAGATTTTCCATACAATAACACGTTAATGAAAACATACCCTCGTAAATATCACTGCATTCATGACTGTCAAAAATGACATTTGTTTCAGATGGCGTTTTTTTTTAAAATACAATTCTTATTGTTGCTTCAACAGCAAATATTTTGATCAGGAATAACGAAAATGATGCTAACGCTACTTAAAATCTGGATAAATTCTAGTTTATAATTGATCTAAGATACAAACGGTGGTTTTGGTAGTCTGTAATCTTTGATTGTGGCATTTCTTGGGCATCTATTTATATATTGTGTGATATGACATTGCGTTTTCGTTTTCGATATAGTAAATTAAAATCATTATCCATTCAACTAATATGACTTTGACACTTTGTCCCATGTTTTTTCTTTGTCCTTTTTATTTATTTCTACAACACTGCCTCAGCCCACATGCCGTAATAATTTGAGTGGCGTCTTGTGGATATGTGCATTCAGCATGCCCAGCGAAGACTCAAAATGTAAACACATGCGATTATTCTAAGCACTGCCGTTCCTACACATTAGGCAAAATAGCTACTTATAAACTGCACAACGACGACTGATTTTTTTTTTTTAGGGGGGGGGGGGGTGTTTTACGGCCTTTTCAAGATGATTTCACTCATATCGAGCAGATCGTTAATCGGAGGTGATCGAAAACCGGAGTACCCGGAGAAATACCACCTGACCTTCCGTTGCAGAACTTGGCGTCTCACATGTGACCTGAGCAAGGCTCGAACCACAGCGGTGAGAGACCTAATGATTAAGAGTCAGCGCTCTTAACCACTAGGCCACGGAGGTCCTTGAAGACTGATTGGACTATGCGCATGTATCCAAATACAAAAAACAATTACGGGATAACTGTGTTCAAAATTGTGATTTGGGGAGGTAAATTGGAGGTTTTTGGTTCGGAAATTTCTTCTTACGGCAATGAAAAGCGGTGTCACCACGCAAAATGTTACAACGACGCAAAATGTTATAAAATTATAACATTTTGCGTCGAGGTGAATTTTTTCCCCCGACGCAAAATGTTATAAAATTTGGATGACTGTTTTTCTAGCATATATTCGCTTCGGGGAGGCAGACGAAGTGAAGAAAGACTTGTTCAGTGCCGACACGTCCATTTTAAATCCAAACATCATAATATTTTCATGATTTAGGTTTTCATAAGTTACAACGTTTTGCGTCGAGCTTTATTTTTCACCCGACGCAAAATGTTGTAAAATTTGAAAATAGATGCCTTGCCTATTACAGACTCGGCGAGGCATAGGTTGTATGGACATATAAATATTGTGCAAATAAGTTAATTTTATCTCTCAGCAACCCAATGTTACGACGATAAAGAATGTTATAAATGTTATAACATTTTGCGTCGTTCTTAATTTTTCTTCCAACGCGAAATGTTATAAAATTATAACATTTTGCGTCCAGGTGAATTTTTCCCCCGACGCAAAATGTTATAAAATTTGGATGACTGTTTTTCTAGCATATTTTCGATTCGGGGAGGCAGACGAAGTGAAGAAAGACGTGTTCAATGCCTACATTTCCATTTTATGTCCAACACCATAATATTTTATGATATAGGTTTTCATAAGTTACAACATTTTGGGTCGAGCTTTATTTTTCACCCGACGCAAAATGTTGTAAAAATTTGAAAAAAGATGCCTTGCCTATTACAGACTCGGCGAGGCATATGTTGTATGGACATATAGTTATTGTGCAAATAAGATGATTTTATCTCTCAGCAATCTAACTTTACGACGATAAAGAATGTTATAAAAGTTATAATATTTTGCGTCTTGCTTAATTTTTCTACCAACGCAAAATGTTATAAAATTATAACATTATGCGTCGAGGTGAATTTTTTCCCCCGACGCAAAATGTTATAAAATTTGGATGACTGTTTTTCTAGCATATTTTCGCTTCGGGGAGGCAGACGAAGTGAAGAAAGACGTATTCAGTGCCTACACGTCCATTTAAAGTCCAAACATCATAATATTTTCATGATTTAGGTTTACACAAGTTACAACATTTTGCGTCGAGCTTTATTTTTCACCCGACGCAAAATGTTGTAAAAATTTGAAAATATATGACTTGCCTATTACAGACTCAGCGAGGCATAGGCTGTATGGACATATAGTTATTGTGCAAATAAGTTGATTTTATTTCTCAACAACCTAACTCCACGACGATAAAGAATGTTATAAAAGTTATAACATTTTGCGTCGTGCTAAATTTTTCTCCCAACGCAAAATGTTATAAAATTATAACATTTTGCGTCGAGGTGAATTATCTCCACCAACGCAAAATGTTATAAAATTTGGATGACTGTTTTTCTAGCATAATTTCGCTTCGGGGAGGCAGACGAAGTGAAGAAAGATGTGTTCAGTGCCTACACGTCCATTTTAAGTCCAAACATCATAATATTTTCATGATTTAGGTTTTCATAAGTTACAACATTTTGCGTCGAGATTTATTTTTCACCCGACGCAAAATGTTGTAAAAATATGAAAAAAGATGCTTTGCCTATTACAGACTCGGCGAGGCATATGTTGTATGGACATATAGTTATAGTGCAAATAAGATGATTTTATCTCTCAGCAACCTAACTTTACGACGATAAAGAATGTTATAAAAGTTATAACATTCTGCGTCGTGCTTAATTTTTCTTCCAACACAAAATGTTATAAAATTATAACATTTTGCGTCGAGGTGAACTAATTCCTCCGACGCAAAATGTTATAAAATTTGGATGACTGTTTTTCTAGCATATTTTCGCTTCGGGGAGGCAGACGAAGTGAAGAAAGACGTGTTCAGTGCCTACACGTCCATTTTAAGTCCAAACATTATAATATTTTCATGATATAGGTTTTCATAAGTTACAACATTTTGCGTCGAGCTTTATTTTTCACCCGACGCAAAATATGTAAAAATTTGATAAAAGATGCCTTGCCTATTACAGACTCGGCGAGGCATAGGTTGTATTGACATGTAGTTATTGTGCAAATAAGTTGATTTTATCTCTCAGCAACATAACTTTACGACGATAAAGAATGTTATAAAAGTTATAACATTTTGCGTCGTGCTTAATTTTTCTTCATACGCAAAATGTTATAAAGTTTGGATGACTGTTTTTCTAGCATATTTTCGCTTCGGGGAGGCAGACGAAGTGAAGAAAGACGTGTTCAGTGCCAACACGTCCATTTTAAGTCCAATTATCATAATATTTTCATGATTTAGGTTTTCATAAGTTACAACATTTTGCATAGCGAGGCATAGGCTGTATGGACATATAGATATTGTGCAAATAAGTTGATTTTATTTTTCAGCAACCTAACTCCACGACGATAAAGAATGTTATAAAATTTTAACATTTTGCGTCGAGGTGAAATGATTCCCACAACGCAAAATGTCGAGCTTTATTTTTCACACGACGCGAACTGTTGTAAAAATTTGAAAATAGATGCCTTGCCTGCTACAGGCCTGGCGAGGCATAGGTTGTATGGACATATAGTTATAGTGCAAATAAGTTGGTTTTATCTCTCAGCAACCCAACTTTACGACGATAAAGAATGTTATAAAAGTTATAACATTTTGCGTCGTGCTTAATTTATCTCCCAACGCAAAATGTTATAAAATTATATCATTTTGCGTCGAGGTGAATTATCTCCACCAACGCAAAATGTTATAAAATTTGGATGACTGTTTTTCTAGCATATTTTCGCTTCGGGGAGGCAGACGAAGTGAAGAAAGATGTGTTCAGTGCCTACACGTCCATCTTTAGTCCAAACATCATAATATTTTCATGATTTAGGTTTTCATAAGTTACAACATTTTGCGTCGAGCTTTATTTTTCACCCGACGCAAATGTTGTAAAAATATGAAAATAGATTGCTTGCCTATTACAGACTCGGCGAGGCATTTGTTGTATGGGCATATAGTTATAGTGCAAATAAGATGATTTTATCTCTCAGCAACCTAATTATACGACAATTAAGAATGTTATAAAAGTTATAACATTTTGCGTCGTGCTTAATTTTTCTTCCAACGCAAAATGTTATAAAATTATAACATTATGCGTCGAGGTGAATTTTTTCCCCCGACGCAAAATGTTATAAAATTTGGATGACTGTTTTTCTAGCATACTTTCGCTTCGGGGAGGCAGACGAAGTGATGAAAGATGTGTTCAGTGCCTACACGTCCATTTTAAGTCCAAACATCATAATATTTTCATGATTTAGGTTTTCATAAGTTACAACATTTTGCGTCGAGCTTTATTTTTCACCCGACGCAAAATGTTGTAAAAATTTGAAAGTAGATACCTTGCCTATTACAGACTCGGCGAGGCATAGGCCGTATGGACACATGGTTATTGTGCAAATAAGTTGATTTTATCTCTCAGCAACCGAACTCCACGACGATAAAGCATGTTATAAAAGTTTACCTAGGTACTTAAAGCGTAGCGGACGGACGGACAGACGGACACGGCGGAAGCAACATGCCCCTCAACTTCTTCGAAGTTCGGGGCATAAAAAAGGGGCATAACTCCGCAAGGACAAATTCGTCAGAAAAGAAAAAAAATACGGGTCCGCTTATTTTTCATGCTCATTCAATATATGAAATTTCAAGATCCTAGCTCAAACCATTCTGTAGTTTACCTACGTACTTAAAGCGTAACGGACGGACTGATGGACGGACAGGACAGAACGTTAATCAGGTCATCTACACATTAGACCCAAACTGTATGCCAAATATCATGAGCCTAGCTCAAGCGGTTTGCCAGATATTTTGTTCACAAGGTTTCCCTATAGCCGCAATGCACAAGTCCAAAAAGGGGCATAACTCCATTAAATATTTTCGGAATTTCGTCTAAAGTTAATCAGGTCAACTACACATTAGACCCAAACTGTATGCCAAATATCATGAGCCTAGCTCAAGCGGAGCATCACTCCGTAAAATATTTCCGGAATTTCGTCAAAAGTTAATCAGGTCATCTACACATTAGACCTAAAATTAATGTTAAATATCATGAGCCTCGCTTAAGCGGTTCTCCAGATATTTTGTTCACAAGGTTTCCCTATAGCCACAATGCATAAGTAAAAAAGGGGCATAACTCCGCAAGGACAAGTCCGACTGAAAAGAAAAAAATACGAGTCCGCTTATTTTTCATGCTCATGTCATATATAAAATTTCAAGAACCTAGCTCAAGCCATTCTGTAGTTTACCTAGGTACATGTACTTAAAGTGTCCTTGGGGGTTCCTATAACCGCCTCAGTGAGGCCATTTTAATCTTTGTTTTTACAGAATTGAAAGACTAATCATTACCTCTGCAAACCCTACTATTCATGATATAAAGTGGGGTTAAAAGGGGTGCTCATTGCAAGGCAGTGTTAATGTAATGTACGCATTATATACAAAAAAAAAATGAAAAAACGTTTCCACAACTGTGTTTTACCCCATGTCCCCACATTTTCTCTCAATAAAGTAATGTTTGCAAGGGTGTTTATTACTTTGACTTGGTAACGTGATGGGAATATCAAGGAATAAAGGCATTTTTCAGTTTGACATACAAGGAAAAGATGTAGAAAATAAACTCTTTTTTTTAAGCAAAATACAACCGATCAGAAAAATAAGAATACGGTGAATTGTCAATTCCTTTATAATACGATGATTTACAAGTATTTATGCAGGTTCCGAGTAATTAATCTCCTATAAATAAACCAAGAGAGTCCATCAGACATGTTTACATTGTGTGATGTATATTTATCGACATACAGAAGCGCTCGGTAAAATCACATGATCAGCCATTCACTACAGTCGTCTATTTTAAAATAGAAGTCTGTGTAGTAATCTAGGCGATACGGCTATGATGACAAGGTCAAAAACAGGCATTTTCAGCAATCAAAGGGACGTAACTCTACAATTAATGGGCCGATTTGGCAGGTTTTCGAACTCATTCGAGTTTTCATCCTAAGCCACCTTACATATAAAGTTCAGAAAGATCCGATCAAAACTGAAGTGGCTTCGGTGATGACCAAGTCAAATTAGGCATTTTTTAAAAGGCCGCATCTCTATGATAAATGGGCCGACCTTGACGGTTTTTGAACTCATCCGAGTATTTATCCCCAGCCACTTTACATATAAGTTTCAGAAAGATCCGATCAAAACTAAAGGCGCTACGGTGATGACAAGGTAAAATATAGTCATTTTCAGCAATCAAAGGGACGTAACTTTATGATATATGGGCCGACTTGGCCGTTTTCGAACTCATCCGAGTTTTTATTCCACGCACCTTACATATAAGTTTCTGAAAGATTCGATCAAAACTGAAGGGGCTACGGTGATGACAAGGTAGAAAAAGGCATTTTTTAGCAATAAAGGGATCGTAACTCCATAATTAATAGGCCGACCTTGCCAGTTTTAGAACTCATCCGAGCTTTCATCCCCAGTCTACTTATATATATAAGTTTAAGAAAGATCTGATCAAATCTAAAGTTGCTACGGTGGTGACAAGCATTTTCCCATTGTAAATCTATGGGACCCTGTGGTTGCCATAGCAACCAAAGTTTTCATTCGATTTCGACAAAAAGCTAACGCCATCAATGACCCACACGAGGCATGATACAGATAAGAAATGATTTAGATCAGCATGCAGGCTGCAGAGATATAGCTGGTCAAAAGTGTGGACGGACGACGGAGGGACTACCATCCTATAAGCTCCCCTGGAGCCTTCGGCCCAGGTGAGCTCAGAAGTGGTCTAGGGTGCATTTTGTGTTTTTTTACAGACTTTCGGATGAGTCTTTAAACCGAAGCCCCGTCTCCGTATGACCTCAAACACACACACACACACACACACACACACACACACACACACACACACACACACACACACACACACACACACACACACACACACACACACACACACACACACACACACACACACACACACACACAGCACTGCTGGTAAATAAAGCGTGTTTTGAAAGGAGTACGTAGTGTGGGGACAGCCGGCCTCGGTGGCTCAGTCGGATGCGCGTCTGACTGGTGATCAGGAGGTCGCGGGTTCGACTCCCGCCGGGGTCGGCAACATTCTTTCGTGGAGATTGATCATGAAATCTTTTCTACGGTCATTCTCTCCCTTCCGCTGATTCAATAAGGGCAGTTGTCAGTTTCTGGCGAAAGAATGTGCACTGTACTGGTTAACCGCTTACGTATAAGCTTGCCCAGGAAAGTGTTGATAGGTAAACTGACCGGCTCAAAATGACCTAAATAGTGTTGACTGGGCCGTTAAACTCCAATACAAACAAAAGTGTGGGGACAACTGTTTTCTCAGAAAACAAGTAAAGTTTGCCTTATTTAAAGGTTGAATAATGATTGTTGATGCTCGTTAGAGCAAACACATGGAAAACAATTATTGCCCACATAAACCCCACTTTCTCTATATAAACGGGATGTTAAGAGAGGTATTCAATACATAGACTTCTCTCTATCTTGCATGTAATGTCAGAAATGCATTTTTCACTTCTAAAGAGCATAAGAATTATACACTTTGGTCATGTCAGAAAGTGTGTGATGCCCTCACCTTTCTACTTGACAATATTTATATTAGATTCGGTACTAAGTTGTTTGGACAGGTTGTGGGTGTTCCGATGGGTACGAATTGCGCACCTCTTGTGGCTGATCTGTTTTTGTATTGTTATGAAAGGGACTTCATGTTGTCGCTTTCCATTGCTAACCAATCTGAAATTATTGAAGCTTTTAGCTCCACTTCTAGATATTTGGATGATTTATTAAATATTGATAATACCTATTTCGATGGTTTGATCAGTCAGATTTACCCCCCAGAACTTCAGTTAAATAAAGCAAATTCTTCTGATACCGAGGCCCCGTTTTTGGATTTACATCTGTCTATTGTAGATGGGTTTGTTTCGTGCAAAATTTATGATAAACGCGATGACTTTGATTTTGAGATTGTAAATTTTCCTTTTTTGGATGGTGATGTTCCTCGTGCGCCATCCTATGGCGTTTATATTTCGCAGTTAATTCGATTTGCTAGAGTGGGTAGTCATGTAACTGACTTCAACACTCGTAATACATTATCAACGGCTAAACTCCTTAATCAGGGTTATCGGTACCATAAACTACGCAAAGCCTTTTCAAAATTTTATAGACGCCATTCTGATTTAATTTCAAAATTCAATATTGGACTTAAATCTCTTCTGCAACAAGGTCTATCGGAACCCGAATTTTATGGTGACTTAGTATATAAATTCAGAAAAATAGATAACCGCAATGACTTCATAACCCAATTTCGTAAAATCGTTCTACGATATAAAAAGATTGGGTACAACATGGATGTTATACGACAGACTGCATGCATGGTAGTTAACCCAATCACGGTTTGCAACTTTGCTTCCCTCTTTAATTGCACGCCGGTGGGTCAGGCCTCAGATTCTATGACGGTTCCAGCGAACAGGCTCACGGAGAATTAGGTAATGTTGGTTGGTGCCCGATACTCTGTCTCTGGTCGGGCCCATCGGAGTCTATCTGTTGGTTTTCTTTTGCTCCAGCATTTCAGTGGTTTCTTGCTGTCGAGTCCTCACCGTTGTCTCACCTCTGTGGTTCTTTGATTTTTTGTGTTCACGGAGATGTTGCACTGATGAGTTAGGCGGCTTTCATGCGGACTGAACAAATTATTTGTCTAAATCGCGACGGAAGTAAGGGCGAGGATTGTGGCCACGTAAAATCGATTTAGGCCCCCTCAGTGGGGGTCTTTCCGCTGACCGTTCCAAGGCGGTTCTTCTGTGGCGATTTAATTATGTTGTTGTTTGTTACTTACTGTGTGTATCACTTGTGTCTTTTAATTTTGGATGGCCATATGGCCATTTTGTGGGAAAGTAACTGTCCTTATGGCCTTCCTTTGTTTAGTTTCCATTATGTATGGTCGCTTAATGTTTGTATTTCTTTCCCTTTGGTGTCTTTGGTGGGTGGAGTAAGTTAATTGTATCGATTCCTGATCTTTGTTTTACTTCTACTTTGTAAACGTGATGTGTTTTAAGGAGCTCTGCTATCTGCAGATGATCATGCTTAATGTTATATACTTGTGCAGGAGTCAGTGAAGGAAAATGCACCTTTGATAAAATATTTAAGGTTGAATGTGCTAGAAGTTTTAAGCCAGTTGATGCACGCGACAACAACTGAAATAAACTGGACAATAAAGGAGATTTATATAGCTGTGTTTGCTGACCTGCTAAGTTACATGCACATGGGACTTTATTTTGCAACACAGATTAAAGAAATGATTCTAATAATGTGACTTCCACCCTAATGAGCTAGGAAAGAGAGAAAGAGACGGAGAGGCTGAAACGAAGACAGCCAAATAGCTACCCATTAGATAACACATTCATGTGACATATTGCATTCTATCAAATCTCCAAACCGCTTATCTTTCAGAGTAAAAGTTTTTATATATTACTTATTTTCACTCCACACATAGGCTGTGGGTTCTCTTTAGAATCAACTTCTTAAGGCGGTTCTGACGAGCACACATAACCAATGTCTGAAAAATACTGAAGAATTGATTCTAGGCTGAATGATAAAAAATATGTGTGTTTAGGGTTTCCCACCCGTAACGATTTTTATTTTTAGCTCCCCTGAGCCAAGGGCGCTGAGGGAACTTATAGGATGGTAGATCGACTGTCAACCATTTTTCAAATGTCTTCTCTGAAAGCACCGGGCCAATTCCAACTAGATTTTATATGTGGCATCCTCACAAAGGAGGAAAGAAAGTTTTCACCAATGTTAAAGATCACATGACCAAGATGGCCGCCATGCCCAAATATGGTATAAAACTAAAAATTCTTCTTCTCCAGAACCACATGGCCAATTGTCTTGAAACTTGGTAGGTAAGCATTGGGTGACTGATTATTGCAGAATTGGCAAAAATGATGACCCTCCTTGACCATTGCTGTTTAACGATAACGTCAAATTCGGTTCCTTAGCCTTTTCAATGGAAAATGATAAAACAATGCATTTTTTTTTTCAAAAATGGTGTGAGCTTTGACATGATTTGTTTGTTTGATTTGAGGTTTAACGTCCCCGTCAGCACTGTAACGGTCATTTTGGAGATGTTGCTTCCAATTTTCTGAGATTTTTACCCGACGTTGAGATGAAATGATATCTCAAGCTCTGACGTCAAATGAAACCAATAGGGTTTATAAGCACGGACGGGGCGACTCACACCACATTGCCTGGGCAGACTTAGATCCTCTAAGCAGTTTACAAGTACTCGTGTGGGGGTCTGATTCAGCTCTGCTTTGACATGAGAACACGTAAAATATGAGTGTCTATGAATGCTCAAGGTCGACCAGTGCGACCAAGATAGCTACAGTGCTCAAATATTTATGACTTATGAAGAACTAAATCATGAAAATGTTATGATGTTTGGAGTTAAAATGGTCGTGTAGATACTGAACATATCTTCCGTCACTTCGTCTGCCTCCCCGAATCGTATATTTGCAAGAAAAATAGTCTTCACAATTTTATAACATTTTGCATTGGGGGAAAAAGTCACATCGACGCAAAATGTTTTCAATTCTTTATCGTCGTAAAGTAAGGTTGCTGAGAGATAAAAACAACTTATTTGCACTATAACTATATTTCCATACAACCTACGCCTCGCCGAGTCTATAATAGGCGAGACATCTATTTTCAATTTTTTAACAACATTTTGCGTCGGGTGAAAAATAAAGCTCGACACAAAATGTTGTAACTTATGAAAAGCAGATGTAAAACAAAGATCAGGAATCGATACAATTAACTCACTTCACCCACCAAAGACACCAAAGGGAAAGAAACACAAACATTAAGCGACCAGACCATAATGGAAACCTAAACAAAGGAAGGCCATAAGGACAGTTACTTTCCCACAAAATGGCCATATGGCCATCCAAAATAAAAAGACAAAGTGATACACACAGTAAGTAGCAAACAACAACATAAATAAATCGCCACAGAAGAACCGCCTTGGAACGGTCAGTGGAAAGATTGCCACTGGTGGGGGGAGGGGGGGCCTAAATCGATTATACGTGGCCAAAATCCTCGCCCTTACTTCCGTCGCGATTTAGACAAATAATTTGTTCAGTCCGCATGAAGGCCTCCTAACTCATCACTGCAACATCTCCGTGAACACAAATAATCAAAGAACAACAGAGGTGAGACAACGGTGAAGACTCGACAGAAAGAAACCACTGATATGCTGGAGGAAAAGAAACCAACAGTTAGACTCCGATGGGCCCGACCAGGGACAGAGCATCAGGCACCTAAGTCATGAAAACCTAACTCATGAAAATATTATGATGTTTGGAGTTAAAATGGACGTGGAGGCACTGAATACATCTTTCTTCACTTCATCTGCCTCCCCGAAGCGAAAATATGCTTGAAAAACAGTCATCCAAATTTTATAACATTTTGCGTTGGGGGAAAAATCACCTCGATGCAAAATGTTATAATTTTCTAACATTTTGCGTTGGGAGAAAAATTAAGCACGACGCAAAATGTTATAACTTTTACAACATTCTTTATCGTCGTGAAGTTAGGTTGCTGAGAGATAAAATCAACTTATTTGTACAATAACTATATGTCCATACAACCTATGCCTCGCCGAGTCTGTAATAGGCTAGGCATCTATTTTCAAATTTTTACAACATTTTGCGTCGGGTGAAAAATAAAGCTCGACGCAAAATGTAACTAATGAAACCTAAATCATGAAAATATTATGATGTTTCGAGTTAAAATGGACGTGTAGGCACTGAATACATCTTTCTTCACTTCATCTGCCTCCCCGAAACGAAAATATGCTAGAAAAACAATCATCCAAATTTTATAACATTTTGCGTCGGGGGGAAAAATTCACCTCGACGCAAAATGTTATAATTTTATAACATTTTGCGTTGGGAGAAAAATTAAGCACGACGCAAAATGTTATAACTTTTATAACATTCTTTATCGTCGTAAAGTTAGGTTGCTGAGAGATAAAAACAACTTATTTGCACTATAACTATATGTCCATACAACCTACGCCTCGCCGAGTCTGTAATAGGCAAGACATCTATTTTCAAATTGTTCAACATTTTGCGTCGGGTGAAAAACAAAGCTCGACGCAAAATGTTGTAACTTATGAAAACCTAAATCATAAAAATAATATGATGTTTGGAGTTAAAATGGACGTTAAGGCACTGAATACATCTTTCTTCACTACGTCTGCCTGCGCGAAGCGAAAATATGCTAGAAAAACAGTCATCCAAATTTTATAACATTTTGCGTTGGGGGGAAAAATTCACCTCGACGCAAAATGTAATAATTTTATAACATTTTGCATTGGGAGAAAAATTAAGCACGACGCAAAATGTTATAACTTTAATAACATTCTTTATCGTCGTGAAGTTAGGTTGCTGAGAGATAAAAACAACTTATTTGCACTATAACTATATGTCCATACAACCTACGCCTCGCCGAGTCTGCAATAGGCGAGACATCTATTTTCAAATTTTTATAACATTTTGCATCGGGTGAAAAATAAAGCTCGACGCAAAATGTTATAATTTTATAACATTTTGCGTTGGAGAAAAATTGAGCACGACGCAAAATGTTATAACTTTTATAACATTCTTTATCGTCGTAAGGTTAGGTTGCTGAGAGATAAAATCAACTTATTTGTACAGTTACTATATGTCCATACAACCTACGCCTCGCCGAGTCTGTAGTAGGCGAGACATCTATTTTCAATTTTTATCAACATTTTGTGTCGGGTGAACAATAAAGCTCGACGCAAAATGTTGTAACTAATGAAAACCTAAATCATTAAAAATATTATGATGTTTGGAGTTAAAATGGACGTGTAGGCACTGAATACATCTTTCTTCATTTCATCTGCCTCCCCGAAACGAAAATATGCTAGAAAAACAGTCATCCAACTTTTATAAAATTTGGCTTAGGGGGAAAAATTCACCTCGAAGCAAAATGTTATAATTTTATATTATTTTGCGTTGCGAGAAAAATTAAACACGACGCAAAATGTTATAACTTTTATAGCATTCTTTATCGTCGTGAAGTTAGGTTGCTGAGAGATAAAAACAACTTATTTGCACTATAACTATACGTCCATACAACCTACGCCTCGCCGAGTCTGCAATAGGCGAGACATCTATTTTCAATTTTTTTATAACATTTTGCGTCGGGTGAAAAATATAGCTCGACGCAAAATGTTATAATTTTATAACATTTTGCGAAGGAGAAAAATTAAGCACGACGCAAAATGTTATAACTTTTATAACATTCTTTATCGTCGTAAAGTTTCGTTACTGAAAGATAAAATCAACTTATGTGTACAGTATCTATATGTCCATACAACCTACGCCTCGCCGAGTCTGTAATAGGCGAGACGTCTATTTTCAAATTTTTACAACATTTTGCGTCGGGTGAACAATAAAGCTCGACGCAAAATGTTGTAACTTATGAAAACCTTAATCATGAAAATATTATGATATTTGGAGTTAAAATGGACGTGTAGGCACTGAATACATCTTTCTTCACTTCATCTGCCTACCCGAAACGAAAATATGCTAGAAAAACAGTCATCCAAATTTTATTACATTTTGCATCGGGGGAAAAATTCACCTCGACGCAAAATGTTATAATTTTATAACATTTTGCGTTGGGAGAAAAATTAAGCACGACGCAAAATGTTATAACTTTTATAACATTCTTTATCGTCGTAAAGTTAGGTTGCTGAGAGATAAAAACAACTTATTTGCACTATAACTATATGTCCATACAACCTACGCCTCGCCGAGTCTGTAATAGGCAAGACATCTATTTTCAAATTGTTCAACATTTTGCGTCGGGTGAAAAACAAAGCTCGACGCAAAATGTTGTAACTTATGAAAACCTAAATCATAAAAATAATATGATGTTTGGAGTTAAAATGGACGTTAAGGCACTGAATACATCTTTCTTCACTACGTCTGCCTGCGCGAAGCGAAAATATGCTAGAAAAACAGTCATCCAAATTTTATAACATTTTGCGTTGGGGGGAAAAATTCACCTCGACGCAAAATGTAATAATTTTATAACATTTTGCATTGGGAGAAAAATTAAGCACGACGCAAAATGTTATAACTTTAATAACATTCTTTATCGTCGTGAAGTTAGGTTGCTGAGAGATAAAAACAACTTATTTGCACTATAACTATATGTCCATACAACCTACGCCTCGCCGAGTCTGCAATAGGCGAGACATCTATTTTCAAATTTTTATAACATTTTGCATCGGGTGAAAAATAAAGCTCGACGCAAAATGTTATAATTTTATAACATTTTGCGTTGGAGAAAAATTGAGCACGACGCAAAATGTTATAACTTTTATAACATTCTTTATCGTCGTAAGGTTAGGTTGCTGAGAGATAAAATCAACTTATTTGTACAGTTACTATATGTCCATACAACCTACGCCTCGCCGAGTCTGTAGTAGGCGAGACATCTATTTTCAATTTTTATCAACATTTTGTGTCGGGTGAACAATAAAGCTCGACGCAAAATGTTGTAACTAATGAAAACCTAAATCATTAAAAATATTATGATGTTTGGAGTTAAAATGGACGTGTAGGCACTGAATACATCTTTCTTCATTTCATCTGCCTCCCCGAAACGAAAATATGCTAGAAAAACAGTCATCCAACTTTTATAAAATTTGGCTTAGGGGGAAAAATTCACCTCGAAGCAAAATGTTATAATTTTATATTATTTTGCGTTGCGAGAAAAATTAAACACGACGCAAAATGTTATAACTTTTATAACATTCTTTATCGTCGTGAAGTTAGGTTGCTGAGAGATAAAAACAACTTATTTGCACTATAACTATACGTCCATACAACCTACGCCTCGCCGAGTCTGCAATAGGCGAGACATCTATTTTCAATTTTTTTATAACATTTTGCGTCGGGTGAAAAATATAGCTCGACGCAAAATGTTATAATTTTATAACATTTTGCGAAGGAGAAAAATTAAGCACGACGCAAAATGTTATAACTTTTATAACATTCTTTATCGTCGTAAAGTTTCGTTACTGAAAGATAAAATCAACTTATGTGTACAGTATCTATATGTCCATACAACCTACGCCTCGCCGAGTCTGTAATAGGCGAGACGTCTATTTTCAAATTTTTACAACATTTTGCGTCGGGTGAACAATAAAGCTCGACGCAAAATGTTGTAACTTATGAAAACCTTAATCATGAAAATATTATGATATTTGGAGTTAAAATGGACGTGTAGGCACTGAATACATCTTTCTTCACTTCATCTGCCTACCCGAAACGAAAATATGCTAGAAAAACAGTCATCCAAATTTTATTACATTTTGCATCGGGGGAAAAATTCACCTCGACGCAAAATGTTATAATTTTATAACATTTTGCGTTGGGAGAAAAATTAAGCACGACGCAAAATGTTATAACTTTTATAACATTCTTTATTGTCGTAAAGTTAGGTTGCTGAGAGATAAAAACAACTTATTTGCACTATAACTATATGTCCATACAACCTACGCCTCGCCGAGTCTGTAATAGGCAAGACATCTATTTTCAAATTTTTCAACATTTTGCGTCAGGTGAAAAACAAAGCTCGACGCAAAATGTTGTAACTTATGAAAACCTAAATTATGAAAATATTATGATGTTTGGAATTAAAATGGACGTGTAGGCATTGAATACAGCTTTCTTCACTACGACTGCCTCCCCGAAGCGAAAATATGCTAGAAAAACAGTCATCCAAATTTTATAACATTTTGCGTTGGGGGAAAAATTCACCTCGACGCAAAATGTAATAATATTATAACATTTTGCGTTGCGAGAAAAATTAAGCACGACGCAAAATGTTATAACGTTTATAACATTCTTTATCGTCGTGAAGTAAGGTTGCTGAGAGATAAAAACAACTTATTCGCACTATAACCATATGTCCATACAACCTACGCCTCGCCGAGTCTGCAATAGGCGAGACATCAATTTTCAATTTTTTATAACATTTTGCATCGGGTGAAAAATAAAGCTGGACGCAAAATGTTATAATTTTATAACATTTTGCGTTGGGCGAAAAATTAAGCACGACGCAAAATGTTATAACTTTTATAACATTCTTTATCGTCGTAAAGTTAGGTTGCTGAGAGATAAAATCAACTTATTTGTACAATAACTATATGTCCATACAACCTACGCCTCGCCGAGTCTGTAATAAGCGAGACATCTATTTTCAAATGTTTGCAACATTTTGCGTCGGGTGAACAATAAAGCTCGACGCAAAATGTTGTAACTTATGAAAACCTAAATGATTAAAATATTATGATGTTTGGAGTTAAAATGGACGTGTAGGCACTGAATACATCTTTCTTCACTTCATCTGCCTCCCCGAAGCGAAAATATATTAGAAAAACAATCATCCAAATTTTATTACATTTTGCGTCGGGGGAAAAATTCACCTCGACGCAAAATGTTATAATTTTATAACATTTTGCGTTGGGAGAAAAACTACGCACGACGCAAAATGTTATAACTATTATAACATTCTTTATCGTCGTGAAGTTAGGTTGCTGAGAGATAAAAACAACTTATTTGCACTATAACTATATGTCCATACAACCTACGTCTCGCCGAGTCTGTAATAGGCGAGACATCTATTTTCAAATTTTCATAACATTTTACGTCGGGTGAAAAATAAAGCTCGACGCAAAATGTTGTAACTTATGAAAACCTAACTCATGAAAATATTATGATGTTTGGAGTTAAAATGGACGTGTAGGCACTGAATACATCTTTCTTCACTTCATCTGGCTCCTCGAAGCGAAAATATGCTAGAAAAACAGTCATCCAAATTTTATAACATTTTGCGTTGGGGGAAAAATCACCTCGACGCAAAATGTTATAATTTTATAACATTTTGCATTGGGAGAAAAATTAAGCACGACGCAAAATGTTATAACTTTTATAACATTCTTTATCTTCGTAAAGTTAGGTTGCTGAGAGATAAAATCAACTTATTTGCACAATAACTATATGTCAATACAACCTATGCCTCGCCGAGTCTGTAATAGGCAAGGCATCTATTTTCAAATTTTTACAACATTTTGCGTCGGGTGAAAAATAAAGCTCGACGCAAAATGTTGTAACTAATGAAAACCTAAATCATGAAAATATTATGATGTTTGGAGTTAAAATGGACGTGTAGGCACTGAATACAACTTCTTCACTTCGTCTGCCTCCCCGAAACGAAAATATGCTAGAAAAACAGTCATCCAAATTTTATAACATTTTGCGTCGGGGGAAAAAATTCACCTCGACGCAAAATGTTATAATTTTATAACATTTTGCGTTGCGAGAAAAATTAAGCACGACGCAAAATGTTATAACTTTTATAACATTCTTTATCGTCGGAAAGTTAGGTTGCTGAGAGATAAAAACAACTTATTTGCACTATACTATATGTCCATACAACCTACGCCTCGCCGAGTCTGTAATAGGCAAGACATCTATTTTCAAATTTTTCAACATTTTGCGTCGGGTGAAAAACAAAGCTCGACGCAAAATGTTGTAACTTATAAAAACCTAAATCATGAAAATAATATGATGTTTGGAGTTAAAATGGACGTTTAGGCACTGAATACATCTTTCTTCACTACGTCTGCCTCCGCGAAGCGAAAATATGCTAGAAAGACAGTCATCCAAATTTTATAACATTTTGCTTTGGGGGGAAAAATTCACCTCGACGCAAAATGTTATAAATTTTATAACATTTTGCATTGGGAGAAAAATTAAGCACGACGCAAAATGTTATAACTTTTATAACATTCTTTATTGTCGTGAAGTTAGGTTGCTGAGAGATAAAAACAACTTATTTGCACTATAACTATATGTCCATACAACCTACGCCTCGCCGAGTCTGCAATAGGCGAGACATCTTTTTTCAAATTTTTACAACATTTTGCGTCGGGTAAACAATAAAGCTCGACGCAAAATGTTGTAACTTATGAAAACCTATATCATGAAAATATTATGATGTTTGGAGTTAAAATGGACATGTAATTAAGTTCAGGTGTAGCGGATCCTTTCCTTCCTGGCCTTACGAGATATCACTGTCCAGTAATCGCCTTCTTAAAATTTATTCGTCCAAAGGTCAGTACTTACAAAAGAAAAATGTGCAATTATCAGGGAGCCGATTTTGCTAAATACCAGCAACTTTTAAGCGAGAATGACCTAGTTACTCAAATCAGGGAAAACGATCTAGAAACCGGTGTGCAAATAATGACTGACGCTATATTTGGTGCAGCCGAAAACTCCATTCCCAATAAAATTGTCACTATTCGCCCAAACGATCACCCATGGATCACTTGTCACATCAAAGTACTGACACGCAGAAGGCGACGAATTTACAACAAATTCAAGAAAACTAACAATCAATATTTCTGGAATCGGTTTAAAAAAATTCGCAACACAGTCATCAATCTCAATCGTAAGTCAAAGCAAGACTATTTCAATAAGCTTGAAACCATGCCTACCGATGCAACTCTAAATTCCAAACTCTTCTGGAAAACCTCTAAACAAATCCTAGAAACGACAATTTTTCCCCAACTATACCTACCCTTAACATAAACAATGAATACGCGGAAACTGATCTCCAAAAAGCAAACATGTTAAATGACTACTTTTCTTCCACATCTGCAGTTGACGACCATAATACACACTTACCATCCCAGGAAACCATTACACATTAACGTTTGGAAACATTCGTTATTAGTCCTCAGACCGTCAAAGACGTCTTTGATGGCCTTGATACAAACAAAGCCTGCGGGCCCGATATTATGAGCCCTCGGCTCCTCAAAGAAGGTTCAACTATTCTTGCAGAGCCTTACTCAATCTTATATACTGCTTCTTTTCGTCTAGGTCACTTTCCTTCTCCTTGGAAGGATAGAACTGTAACAGCCATACACAAGAAAGATGACCGGTCTAAACCTTCAAACTACAGACCTATAACCTTACTCTGTCAACCAGGCAAATGTATGGAACGAGGTGTACATAAGGAACTTTACAACTACTTAAACGAGCATAAACTCTTAACCCCTTTTCAGTCTGGCTTTATCCCAGGGGACTCCACGACCTTCCAACTGCTACATACCTATCATACATTCTGTGAAGCTGTTGACAGTGGCAAGGAAATTCGTGTTGTCTTCTGTGATATAAGCAAGGCTTTCGATAGGGTTCTGCACAAGGGTCTAATTCATAAACTAGGAGATATCGGCTGTTCCGATGAACTCCTCAACTGGTTTTCTAGCTATTTATCTAGAAGACGACAAAGAGGGGCCTTCAATGGTCAAACGTCCGAGTGGGCATTTGTCCAAGCTGGTGTGCCCCAGGGATCTATCTTGGGGCCCCTATTGTTTCTCATCTATATAAATGACAATGTTAAAGAACTTAGTGCATCAGTTAGACTCTTTGCAGACGATACTAGCCTATACATTATAGTCGAAAACCCGACAATAGCAGCTATCATTTTAAATCATGACTTGGACCGTATAGATACATGGGCTGTGCAGTGGCTGGTTGATTTAAACGCCGCTAAAACAATTTCCCAGTTTTTCTCACTGAAACGCAACCAGCCCCTGCACCCTCCTCTGTATATGAACGGAACACCCATCACCGATGCTTCTTCACACAAGCACCTAGGTTTAACTTTAACCAATAACTGCAACTGGACTGAACACATCAACAATATCACAAAAGTAGCATGGACTAGGTTAAATTTGTTACGCGCCCTGAAATTCAAAATTAACAGACAAAAATGTATATTTCATTTATTAGACCATTGTTGGAATACAGCGACGCAGTCTGGGACAACGCCTCTACTGAAAGCAAAAACAGCTAGAAGCCGTTCACAACGAAGCAGCAAGAATCATAGGTGGAACAAAACTTTGCAGCATTAAAAATCTTCTTGACGATCTCGGTTGGGAATCTCTACAAAACAGACGCGAGAAACATAAACTAATTATCTTTTACAAAATGGTTAATGGTCTGACTCCTGAATATCTTCAGTCTCTCATCCCACCAACCGTTCAAAACACTACCACATATAACCTGAGAAATGCCAGCGATCTTCGAAACATCCATGCCCGAACAAACTTATTCTACAATTCATTCATTTCATCAACAATCCGTGCATGGAACAATCTGCCAGATGATATCAAGTCCGCACCATCAGTTGCCTCTTTTAAATATAGGTTAAATAACAATATAAAGAAACCCCCGAAATATTACAATACTGGTTCCCGAATTGGCCAGATCTTACATGCTAGACTCAGAATGGAATGCAGCTCATTAAATGCACATCTTTACAGGAAAACATCGTCCCCAGCCCATCTTGTTCATGTGGGGGATTCGAAAGTGCATATCACTTCTTTTTTCGATGCCCCAACTATGAAGCAATCAGGAGAACGTATCTATCGAATTATCTCCATACCATCAATACTACCCAAATTCTTTACGGCATAGCGGATGCATCCCGTGCAGTAAATGAAGATCTTTTTTCCAATACCCAAGAGTTTATAATACACTCCAAACGTTTCACTTAATGCGCTAGAATACATATCTGGTGACACCAACTGCGAATTCTATTTAATTTCAATCAATATGCAAGACAGGAAAACACTTGTGCGGGGTCGATCGACAGTGCTGAATATTACACTTCATATGTTAAGCAATGGACAAAGTGCTGCAAATTTCTACCTAAATAACCAACATCGACTCTGTTACTGGGGCCACTGTTTCATGGGTATGCTACATATAACTCGTGTAGTGTAAACATGTCAGGAAACAGAGCATATTTGACAACAACTCTGACATGTCCTTGCTTAACAGTCATCATCATCATCATCATCATCATCATCATCATCATCATCATCATCATCATCATCACTATCATACCCATACAATCTACTTCGGTCAATTGTGATTATTATTATTTTTATTATTATTATTATTATTATTATTATTATTATTATTATTATTACTACTACTACTACCTCACAACATATCTCATCATATATCTACCACATGCGTATATAAAGTTTGCCATTATTTCCACTTCAGAAGATGATTTATATAAGCTTCTAGCTTTTTATCAAATCCTGTACCATATGCTATTGTGCGATGTATACATGTGAATTTATTCTAATAAATATTGTTTAAACCAAAATGGACGTGTAGGCACTGAATGCATCTTTCTTCACTTCATCTGCCTTCCCGAAACGAAAATATGCTAGAAAAACAATCATCCAAATTTTATAACATTTTGCGTCGGGGGAAAAATTCACCTCGACGCAAAATGTTATAATTTTATAACATTTTGCGTCGTTGTAACATTTTGTGTGGTGACAAAGCGGCGTTACGCGATGATGTCGGGTTTCCGACATATACTGTCCCAATTTTTTACGTTATCCTATCAGACGTCGCGTTACCTACGCAAGTGCATTCGGATGTCGCTTGACTTGGCTGATTAGGCTAATTTAGAAGGATCCATGTTGTAACAGAAGCATAAGACATAAAGGATCTTACATGAGTCTTTATATAATTATGGATTTGTTAAACGAGTTGAGAAAGAAGGATAAATCGTGAGGCTATGCCAAGCATTTTACCCATTTTCTCAATGAGTTTAATAAATTAAATTATACACGAACACGAATGCAAGGTTCTTTTTATCATATGGCATTTAAACCATACTTTTTCACGATTTTTAACTAAAATGTCAATATTCCGTCATTAATAAACGCGACGTCGTTAATGACGCAATACTTGTAACCTTGCGGGTTGTATCTTTCTAATTTGCATATTTAATGCACTAGGGGATTATCGAATTTATTACATGGCGTTATTACATTCTCAGACGCGACGTCATGTGATAAAATCCGATTAATACATGTACCACAATCAGGCATTATAGTTGCCTATTAAATGGGGTCGAATAACTGCACGCTGTAATCGGTAGTGATCTATAATACGTCTAGTGCCCGTTTATAGATCGGACATACTTTTTAGGTCCATAATTTGCAAGTGTAAATAATAACATGCAAATTATTATGCGCGAGAAAACTACGAAACTCCAAGTTACATTTATTTAAATAGTTTTTGTTTTCAGAAATTTCAGCTAAATTCTTATCTTCTCGGGCTTTACTTGTTTGAAAGGTCCGTTGGAATAATTACGCACTGCTACTATGGTTGCGTCTCAACCCCCTAAAAATAATTTCTTAAGCTTAATTAAACTATTTATGTGCAGATTTTCATACAGAATGTAAAGCGCTTAGAAACTTTTTACCCGAGCGTCCATGTTGTTTCCTACGTCTCTGTGGCACCGTCACGTCAGAAACTTTGCAATGTTTGACGTCACGTTATACGTGTGCGCGCCATAGCACTGAATGTCATTTAGCATGACACACTGTCTGCTGTCTTTTTTGCTTGAATTTGCTACATTAATGCAAATCCCCTCGAGCTATAAACTAAATACATGCTTAGTGTCTTTGATAAAACAATATACGGTTCGCCGTGACAATTTTATAAGTCGCCCCTACGAAATCGTCTTAGGCTCACCGATTATATGTTATTATTAAATACACTAAACATGCATTTACTATTGTTTAGCGAATAATGTCATGTCATAAAAATGATATGACCATCCGTGTAGTAACGCCATCCGTGACAACTTTATGCTTTCAATTTGACAATCTTTTGAACTTCTTTGGCAGTAATATAAGAATCTTATATGGGTGTGAGGGGGGATGGAAAAATCCGTCCCAAGGGTCACTGTCCGACATCACGAGGCTTGCCGAGGGACGGATTTTTCTATCCACCCCTCACACCCATATTGGATTCTTTTTCTTGCATACCTTCCATTTCTCAGCACGGATTTTTAATGCTGCAGTCACTTCGGTTACCAACGTCCGCCATATTGTGTTGGCACTGCAGGAATGTTTAGTTACAGCAAGTTACGTGACGTCAACCTTAACGACGGCGCATACGAGGTCGTAATCAACCAGTGCATTTATCAAACATGCGATTATATCCGACTTTGGGCCGAAACACCAGGGCCAGAACATAAATTTCTATCCCAGGGTAAAATCCCGGATTTCCTTGTCTGGTGTGCAAGAAAATCCCTATCCACCAGGTTAGCAGTCCGTGTAATGAACACCCCTCAAAACCCCACTCTATAAGAGAGAAAGCTGGGGTTTATATGGGTATACATTATTTTACTTATTCCTGATTTAAAACATACGTTGTTGGTACTCGTTAGAACCGTCTCGAAGGCGTGGTTCTAACGAGCACCCACAATCTCTGATTTTATCGAAAAATTTCTACTTTGGAGACATGAAAGAACGAATTATGTCCCACGGGTATATTTTCATCTTGTGAAATCGTTTTATGACAAACAAAATCTTGCGCTTGTGGTTTGTTGAAATGACATTTATGAAACTACCGTAAGGCACGTTTATCATATGACATCGCATCTGCGAATGTAATAACGTCAACCGCTGGTGGATTAAATATGCAAATTAGCCAGATACGTACCGTAACGTTACATGTATGTTGTCCTTGACGACGTCGCGTTTACTAAAGGCGGAATATTGACATTTTTTTATAAATCAGTCGTGAGGAAAACGCGTTTCGAATGTCATATGATAAAAAAAATCTTGCATTCGTGTCCATGTATCATTGAATTTATTAAACTCGGTGAGGAAAACGGATAAAAAGCTTGACAAAGCCTCGTATTTAACCCCTTTTCCACACCTCGTCAAATAAATTCAATAATACATGAACACTGATGTAAGATTCTCTATTTAATAAATTTCATATAGAATGACCACGAGTGAAAAGGTCCTGTATTCACGGGTAAAGCATATAATATCTTCCAACCATTGTTAACGCAGATCTGCTTGTGTAGATAAACTGGGCTGCATAGTAGCGCCATGTAACAATGCCATGCTATTACATTGCCTTTTTTGCAAACAGTTCAAATCCAATCTTTAATTGAATGCAAGACCCAGTCTAATGTTTTGAATAATATTTTATCTAAAAGTGGAAAAAAAAATTAAAACTATGGGTGTCTTTCGTTTGATTTAAACATATTTTATTCAATAAGTTCACAAAATAATACAGCATACAAACGAAGTTAAATACATACAAGGATCAGATCGAAAGCAGGCTTATATAGTTCCTTTCCTCGTCTTCCGTTTCTCTGTGATAAGATAAAAAAGGCACACACAAAACATTGAAGGTGCCAGTTTTTCCACAAAGTATACAGTATGGTTGATACATGTAAAGGGGCTTAATATAAAAGAAAGGTAATGCTCAGGAACCGATGCATTACCTCCTCCATCCAAAATAGAAGTGATTGGAGTGATCAGGAATCGATACAATCAACCCACAGCTCTCATCAGAAACACCAAATGGAAAGAAACACAAACATGAAAGAACAGAACCTAATGGAAACATCAATAGTGGAAAGCCAAAAGGACAGTTACTTTCCCACAAAATGGCCAATAGGCTATCCAAAATAAAATAACATTTAAAATAAGCGACACAAACACCCAAAGACAAACCATAACAAAAATAAACCGCGACAGAAAGAACCGCCTTGGAACGGCCAGCGGAAACGAATTCCACTGGGGGACCCAAATCGACTACACGCGGCCACAATATTCGCCCCCACTTCCGTTGCGATTAAGTCAAACAACCCGCTCAGTCCGCATGAAGGCCCCCCAACCAACAGTGCAACATCTCCGTGAACACAAAAACCAAACAATCACATAGATGAAACAACGGTGAGGACTCAACAGCAAGAAACATCTGCAATGCTGGAGCAAAAGAAAACCATCAGTTAGACTCCGATGGGCCCAAGCAGAGACAGAGCATCAGGTACAAGACACCATAATTGAAACATTACAAGTAGAAAGCCAAAAGGACAGGACCAAACAGCTTTATAAACTGTGTTATTTTATACATAGCAGTGAAATCAATGCGTATCTTAAACAAATAAAAGTGATATTTTCACAGTGTGTTTTAATTACTGTAGTTTGAAGTCAGATACTGTCGTGTATATTTGCTAATTCACTATAGAAGTACATTAGACATAGGGTCCTATTATCATTCTAAAATTGACCTATCTTAATTTGATGAAATATATATAAAATTACATTCAAATTAACGGTAAGATATTGAATTTTTATAATTTTAAACCACATTTTCGCTATCTAGCGTAGTAATGCTAAATTTATGCCAGGGAAAAATGTTCCCTATTAACTTCTATATATTTTGTCGCGTAACTTTAATCGGACACAAGTAATTTAGTGGATAACAATTGTCCCACATGATGAAACAACCAGACCCTGATGGAAAAATTTATAGCGGAAACCCAAAAGGACAGTTACTTTCCGACAAAATGGCCAATTGGCTATCCAAAACAAAATAATATAAGCGATACACACACTCAGGGACAAGCAATAACGAAAATAAACCACGACACCGCCTTGAAACGGTCAGTAAAACGAATTCCACTGGGGGGAGGGGTGGGGGGGGGGGGGCTTAATCGATTTTACATGGCCACAATCCACGCCCTTACTTCCGTCGCGATTCAGACAAATAATTTGTTCAGTCCGCATGAAGCCAATCAGTGCAACATCTCCATGAACACAAGCCCATCAAGAACTGTAACAGTTTCAGTATTGGTTTTTGGTACACACTTACATCGAGGGATGCCAACTGTAATGCAAGCATAATTGTTTGGCCTTGACCTACAGTGCATGGTTCACTGACTTTGCGAAATATTGTGTCAAACCTTACGTCGACCCAAATGTTCAAACCCATTTCTCAAGAGATATTAAAGCTACATTCAAGGTACTTGGTACAGACTTGCATCTATCGGTTGCAACTGGACGACTGCTAGCATCAGGAAAACACGCCTTCTATAATTTATATAGTTTAACCGGAATAACCAGGGGGCATCATTATTATTTCTTTTTTTGGCTCAAAAACATAGATTGTGGGGACTCGGTGAGGCGGTTCTAACGAGTACCTACCATCTATGTTTTGTGCAGAAATATAAAAAATATAAGATATATTTTATCTGAAAATTTTTCTTTTTCGGTGGTAAAATTTTCAATATCATGATGAAAACACGTCTATATAATTTTGACCCTTTCAAACTCTACTGGGGTTTACAGGGGTAGACATTATTTTTCTTATTTCTGCTCAAAAGCATAGATTGTGTGTACTCGTTAGAACCGCCTCGCTGAGGCGGTTCTAACGAGTACCCGCAATCTATGTTTTGAGCAGAAATATGGAAAATATTAGGATTTTTAACTGGAAAATTTTATTTTTTGGTGGTAAAATTTTACCAATATATTTGAATAGGCGTGTTTTCGTAATGATATCCATAATTGACATTAACCCTTTTTGTACAAAATGGAATCTTCCTCCTTATATATAGCAGGAGTCCATTTCAAAATTTAGGGGTGTCAGGTTGTGGTTTCTTCAAATTTTGTTTGGAAAAAGGCTGAACCTTCTGCAAACAGAGTAGGGCCTGATCAGACGCCGCGTTCGTCTGATCTGGGCCTCCACTGTTTGTCAGGGAACCCGTTTTGGGGTTTCCGGTACAAAATGGGTTAAACTGATTCATATAGGTGTTACTGGCTTAAAAATAACAAGTTTTCCAACCTATCATGTCTGCATTTGTTCGCTGTGTTCCAGTCCAATGGAACTTTCCACCCATTCTAATTTAGGGATACGTACCTGACTGCACTCAGTACCGGCCCCGATAGTTCAGTTGGTAGAGTGTCCGCTCCGGGGAACGGGGGGTCACGGGTTCGATCACGGGCCGCGACATAGCAAAGTCGTTATAAATGGTACTAACTGCTCCTCGCTTGGCACTCAGATTTACGGGGTAGAGCTAGGACTGGTCGACCCAGTGTCAGGATAATGTGACTGGGTGTGGTATCATGTATGGGAGTGGCTAGCCGTCCGGTACCGGACGACCAGCCTACGAGTCTGCTCGTCCGGTACCGGACGACCAGCCAACGAGTCTGCTCGTCCGGTACCGGACGGCTAGCCAACCCACGTAAGAATGGCTAGCCGTCCGGTAGTAAAGTTAACTCGCTCATTTTATACAGGTATGCGATCCAAATAATATTACCCACTTAATGATGTAAAAATAATACTGCTAATTTACCTTAACTGTATTCTTATCACCTGTTTGTCGCCATTTTTTCACTAAATTTCTGCAAGGGAAATAATTGTAATTGACCCTGATGCAATAGACTGTTGTACTCAAAGCTTTGTCCGGACACTGTTCCGGACACTATGACAGTTATTATTATCATTATTATTATTATTATTATGTCAATTTTATTATTTTTATCTTTACATAATTATTGTTATAATTAAAATCTGCAACTGTGTCCGATGTTGGGCTTGTTATTAATCGTGATAGATTAACATTAAATTGGGGTGCATTTTTATTTAACCTATCAGACCAACATGGTAGGTACAAACAAATTTAAATTGGGTGTAATTATCTTGTAAACAGGGCAAACATAAAGGCAACACTCCGAAATACCATAAGTAGAGCAATTACCGTAATGTTCCTATGTATTGGGACAGATAGGCTTCAGCAAATAATGTAGTCCCAGATCAGACTGCTCCGGAAGCAGGGTCTACACAGTTTTCCATTCCATCTGAACCTTTGGGACTCTTTGCTGGATCGTGAAACAAATTTGTTAAAAATTTAGGAGAATAACTGCAAGTCATCAAGATCCTTTTTTTAGGGTTTTTACGGTACTGCTCAGTTGCTATTAGTTGTTTTTCGCGATGCTTGGATCAAACGTTTTAGTACCTTCAAGCCGCATTTACACAAAGAAAGGAAAGGTAAAATATATAAACTTATGAAAATATTAAGTTATGTTACCGATTGGTAATTATTTATAAATATATTATTGATAGTAATAATATTAGAAATAAATAAAACGACGACAGCTTTTATTATCACAGGCATAATTGTTACGACAATCATGCATTACCGATACGACTGTGTTTATTTTCCGTATTTTTAAAATGACAGACGAGGAAAATCTCAATGGTTATTTGCATACATGTAGTCTCAAAGTATGAACTATTTATCATCCAGTACTCCAGAAAATGATACAAGTGCTATTCTGCTTTCATACCCTATATGAAATGAGAGACTAAAAAATACTACCGGACGGCTAGCCATTCCTAGGTGGGTTGGCTAGCCGTCCGGTACCGGATGAGCAGACTCGTTGGCTGGTCGTCCGGTACTGGACGGCTAGCCACTGCCATCATGTAATGTATCTGGGACATAATACTTCAGTGAGGCAGCACTATAAAAGTGAGAATTGAGCTCCCTGTCGCAACCAGGCACCGTCGTAATATGACTGAAAAATTGTTGAAAGCGACGTTAAACCCGAATTCACACACACACCTGACTGCACTCTTCCATAGTTTAGCATGGCCTGTATATTATGTGCCAGTGACGTTGTCAAAATATTGTAACTAGGTCTGTTTCTAAGACTGATATTTATGGGAGAAACTGTCCTATAGAGGATATTTGATTTTTTCAGTGTAAGATCGAATTTTATTTCATCGAATGAACACCAAAACTGTTATTTTCACGAGTGGCGTAGCCACGAGTGAAAATAGCAGTTTTGGTGTTCATGAGTGAAATAAAATTTGATCTTGCACTGAAAAAATCAAATTTTCGGTTTCTTACATGCTTCAAAAGGCAATATTTAGCGTCTTTAATGGTGTCGCTCACATTCGGAGAAAATTATCTTTGTTCCTGTTCGTTTCGCGTCAATTTAGTGGTGTCCATCGTGTTAAGTGGGTATACTATTGGGTGTAAACTGAAAGTTTGCACCTGAGAAATGGCCTGGGATGGTATTATTATGAATGATTTATGAAATAATTGAGAGAGTAGTTTTCCAAAGAAGTTGCTGGCAAGTCTAACGTCGCGCGACAAAAGACGTGACGTCAGCGTCATAAATGACGTCAGTAACGTCCCCGTCACACATGAACGGGCTATGCGTCAATTAGAACACATTTCAGTATTGTTCAGTTATCTGACAAAGATAAAATTGAAATTAGAGTTAGATTTGAAGAAAAAAGTAGTCCCAAACAGTGAAAAATAAAAAATCGTATTTTCACTGTTTGAAACAGTGAAAATATCGATTTATATTTCACTGATAAATCTCTATCATTCATTGAAAAGCATGTAAGAAACTGTCTTTCTGCCTGTGGTATTTTGATTGTTGTGTCGTTGCTTAAAGTGCGTCGTTTTTTGGTCCATTGTCATTACGAAAACCCGCCTATACAAGTACGTAGTAAAGTTTTCCGGCGAAAAAAAATAAGATTTTATGATGAAAAATTGTGATATTTTTCTTATTTCTGCTCAAAAACATAGATTGCGGGGACTCGATAGAACCGCCTCGACGAGGCGGTTCTATCGAGTACCCACAATCTATGTTTTTGAGCAGAAATAAGAAAACATAATGTTTACCTCTGAAAACCCCAATTTTACTGTATAAAAGTGGGGTTAAATGGGGTCAAAATTATATAGGCGTGTTTTCGTGATTCATTATTATCAATCGACCAAAAGTTACTACGGACAAAATCTCTTTCAGTACTGGAGTCCACATTACCACCAATGATTTTGGGAAACCAATGTGATGGCTTATCGATGTTTAGTCAGAGTGTTGTGTTAAATGATGATGATGATTTCGTGTTTAACGACGCTTCAACTCTCTTTGTGGGTGATAAGCGTCAAACGGTTAATGGTTAGACGGCGTGTTGTGTAAGAAGGCTATCTATAGAAGTTGGACAGGAATCATGAATTTGGCTTTGCAAACAGTGAAGAGGTCTACACTGTTTGGACACAAAAAAAAGAAATGTTTTCAGTCCAAGTTACCGTTCATGACAATTTTTCCAACCTATTCTCGGAGACAATCGACCCACCATTACTTTTAGCACTTTGATTTCCATTTGGTGTCTCGGACAGAAGCCGTTCGGCAACTCTGTCGATTTCATCGCGAAAACACGCCTGTATGATTCTGTCCCCCTTGAACCCCACTTTTATATAGTAAAACTGGGGTTGACAGGGGTAAACCTTATTTTACTTATTTCTGCTCTAAAATATAGATTGTGGGTACTCGTTAGAACCGCCTCGTCGAGGCAGTTCTAACGCGTACTCAAAATCTGTATTTTGAGGGGGAAAAAAAGATATCTCAATTTTGGTGTAAAATTTTAGTTTTTTTTAAGTGGTAAGATTTACAATGTATTTGTATAGGCGTGTTTTCGTAATGTCCTTTCAGGATGTGCCATTCGCTAGAATCAGTCATATCTGGGACCAGTTATTCCATCGCGTGAAGAAGTCCATGAAATGAACACCCCCTGAACCCTACTTGTTTTAGCACGTTCGACTTATGATCAAAAGGCTGTGGATACGAGTCCGGCCCTCGGAGGTGAGGTGTGTCCTTAGGCAAGACACGTTATGACAATGACCCACTCGACTCAGGTGTAAATGGGTAACAGTGGTGTAAAAGTCACTGCGTCTCTCTCGAGCGCGTGATAACATCTGGAATGAGTGTTCGAGAGCGATTCAATCAGGTTGGAGCTTTCATCGCAATCGAACGAAAATAAATTAGTATAATTTTACCATACTTTTATATAGAAAAAAAAAACACTGGAGTTTACGGGTGTAAGCATTATTTTTCTTATTTCTACTCCAAGACATATGTTGTGGGTACTCGTTAGAACCGCCTCATTGAGGCGGTTATAACGAGTACCCCATTAGAACCGCCTCACTGAGGCGATTCTAATGACAACCCAAGCCCTATATTTGCAGTATAGATAAGAAAAATGTCACGGGTTTTCATTAGAAATTTAGCCATTCTGGCGAACTGAAAAAGTGCACAATGTCACTCGGGTGTGTTACCGTAACGGAAGAATTGTCAGCTGATCGAGGTCACGAATGGTCAAATAGCAATCATAATGTGTATTTTCCTGCTATGTTTATTCCCAGCAGACACATGACGTAATTTTGACGTCACATCTCAGTCGGTACAACGTCATGACGTATATGCAACATCACATCGACGTCGGTGCAACGTCATGACGTTGCACAGACGTTGATTTGACGTTGCCCTAACGAAGTGTGCCTGCTGAGTTGATATGTTTGTTGGAAAAATGAGAATAGTGTAGCTTTGCAAAAGATACTTATATTTTTAAGAAAAAAATATCTGTGGGAATGCCGTATCTAAAGATCAAATTTTGACAATATGTAAACTAATAACGAACAACTTGCCAACAGATTTTAGCTTTTATTTTTCATAGTAAACTGATAAAATTTGTTTAAATGTTTAACCACATATACGTGTAGCCTAGCATGGCGTTCTATTATGCCTTCAAACTTCTATATATACATCATCAGTTCATTTACAGAAGCGTCCTTTGTGTAGTGCTGAGGCGTTATTTCCTACTTGAGTAAATTCGTTGAATATTATCATTTATCGAAAATAAATAAATCATAGTTTCCTCCAATATGATCAGCGGGGCTTGGAGAAATAGACTGGTCTGCACGATGCTTCCAGAGCTGATACCGACCGCACATGAGCACTGGTAATCCGCTTAGGTCTAAGCCTACCCAGGAAAATTGCTGTGAGTCGGCCCGTCGATGCTTATAAACCCTATTGGTTTCATTGGGCGGCAGGGATTGAGAAGTCATTTCATCTCAATGTCAGGTAAAAGTCCTACAACATTGGAAGCAACGTCTCCAAAATGGCCTAAATTATGCTGAAGGGGACGTTAAACCTCAAATCAAACAAATCCTCCACTTTGATTGGAATATGGTGATGTCATGACCTCAACGACGACATCCCGCTGTTTTTTTTTTGTTTTTTTTTTGACAATTTGGTACATTTCTATATAAAGGGAATGGGAAAACCTGGTACTGGTAAACAAACTAGGTCTGGCAGTGACGTCAAATCAATAACAAAGCTAAAAATAGAAAGGATTTTCCAGTATAAATTAGTGCTTGGGTTTATCGTATGGATAGGACACGCCCACTGATAATATAGCTGTCACAACGGCCCAGGGGATGTCAACGCTGCTTGTCATTCTGATGGTCCGAGTTCGAATTTTACTGATTGCGGGTTTTTTTTTTATTTTTATTTTTTATATTTGTTTTATCTTTTTATTGTAAATTAAAAGTTCATTGTTTCATATTTCTATATTTTACTGGTTTAAAATCTATAGTAAAGTTGTATATATTTTTTCTATTTAACTTTTTTCATCCTTATTTCTAATAAACAAGTTTTATGCAGTCAAGTGTTATGTGCTTGAAAATGAACAAGAAATGTGTTCTTCACACGTCGTAATTATCTTCAACATGCCACACGGGTAAAGCAGATTTCACATGTCGTGTGTATGTGTGTATTACGAGTAAAAAAATAAATAAATAAATTCGACACGTGGGTTTCGAACGAGCCACCTCTTGGTCTGGAGAACAACCCCTCTACTCTCTCGGCCACGAAATCCACAGAGCTTCGGCAGTATGTAAATAATCTTAGCTCTAGGTTTCAAGTAAAGGCCATACCACATGAATATTCGAGTAAACTAATTATGACGTAACTGCCAGGAATTCCTTGTCGGACTATAGATTAGTTTCTTCATTTTGCAAATGGAGACAACTTTCGGGACTTCCTGTTGGATTTTCTATAAGTCCTATCCCACTGTAAAAGGGGTCTACTTTGAAAAGAAATAGTTTGCTTCTCTCCTTTAAGAGTTGACCCCTATTGACATGGGAGAGAGAACTACCTTTGCAGGAGTTGTCTCCCCTGAGGGTGTTCCCATTCCCCTTAAAGGCATTTATTCTGTAACAGTAAAACACACCGTGTGTTCATAATTGTTTTATTGCCCCCCTGTGGTATACTATCTATAGCAGATCAAAGGCGGCCCCTAACAGGGTGATTAGTAGCTCTTTTTGAATCCCCTGACTGAGGCACATAAGGGGAAAACCAATAATGTTCACTCCAGTCAACAGTTAGTAAATTATTGATTTTCCCCAAGGAGAACCCTTACCTGTTGGAGACAGATGACTTCTCTTCGTCAGAGGGCTACATAATATTATGCATAGAAATGATAGTCCTCAATAACCAAGAATAAATGCCTTTAAGCTCTCAAACCAGAATTTTTCTTCAAATAATGATTGGAAAATAATGTATGCATAAGCAATAAAGGTTTAAAGGTATTTTATTTAACGTTCTATTTTTTTTTTATTTTTTTTTTTTTTTTGGATTTGGTTTTACGGCCCTTTCAAGATAAGTTCACTATTTCGAGCCGATCGTTAATCAGAGGTGAGCGAAAACCGGAGTACCCAGTTCACTGAAGTATGAACACTATCGAGTCATGAGCAAAGTTAAAGAGAGGGGGGGGGACACCTTCAGGGGAGGCAACTTCTGAAAAAGTATTTTTGTCTCCCATGTAAATAGGGGTCAACTCTTAAAGGAAAGAATTGGCTCCTGAGGAGCAAATTCTTTCTTTTAAGAATAGACCACTTTTTCAGTGGGACAGGGCTTATAGAAAAGCGAACAGGAAGTTCCGAAATTTGCCTCCCTTTGAAAAATGGCGGACAAAATCTGCCAGGTGTTCTCATTCCCCTTAAGTGAACCTTTTAGGGCTTCACTAAATGTTCTTGTAATCCGACAACGAACATTAAAAAGAAATACTTTTATTTCTTGAATAAAATGGGAAAAACACAAATTTAAGTGGAGAGCCATTACATTTTAATAAAATATATTTTAGCAGAAAACTTTCGATTATGTCTTTGAACGTCTATAAATAAAATTACACTATTTCATGGCAAGTATTAAAATGTCAAATCCACTTTGCATGATTTAAAGTGGGATTTTTAGGCATTAGAATAAAGGTTTTGTTGAGTTTGCGGCTATCCATCTCTTCTTTGACACCCTTGTGCACCACGCCTATAATTTTGACCCCCTCAGAACCCAATTGCATATAGTAAAACTGGTGTTTACAAGGGCATACATTTTTTATTTCTGATCAAAAACATAGATTCTGGATACTCGTTAGAACTACCTCACCTAGGCAGTTCTAACGAGTACCCACAATCTATGTTAAGGGCAGAAATAAGAAAAACTAGACTATGAAGTGAGCATATGCTCACTAATACCCCCGGCCGAAGCCATCGGTAACTTAGTTCCTGAAAAATCTTCACAAAATTTAAGGTAACTCACAAAATACACATCTCAGTAGCAAATATAACAAAGGGGAATAACTCTAAAGAACCTGGCCTCATAGCCCCAATTTTCTTTCCCACAATACAACTAGTTATGCATGTTGTTTGTACCAAACTTCCAGTTTCTAGGTACAGTAGTTCCTGAGCAATCTTTGACACAAAATTTAATGTAACTCATAAAATACACATCTCAGTAGCAAATATAACAAAGGGGAATAACTCTAAAGAACCTGGCCCCACAGCCCCAATTTTCTTTCCCACAATACAACTAGTTATGCATGTTGTTTGTACCAAATTTTAAGTTTCTAGGTACAGTAGTTCCTGAGAAATCTTTGACACAAAATTTAAGGTAACTCATAAAATACACATCTCAGTAGCAAATTATATAACAAACGGGAATAACTCTAAAGAACCTGGACCCTCAGCCCCAATTTTCTTTCCCACAATACAACTAGTTATGCATGTTGTTAGTACCAAATATCGAGTGTCTAGGTACAGTAGTTCCTGAGAAATCTTTGACACAAAATTTAAGGTAACTCACAAAATACACATCTCAGTAGCAAATATAACAAAGGAGAATAACTCTAAAGAACCTGGCCTCATAGCCCCAATTTTCTTTCCCACAATACAACTAGTTATGCATGTTGTTTGTACCAAATTTCAAGTTTCTAGGTACAGTAGTTCCTGAGAAATCTTTGACACAAAATTTAAGGTAACTCATAAAATACACATCTCAGTAGCAAATATAACAAAGGGGAATAACTCTAAAGAACCTGGCCCCACAGCTCCAATTTTCTTTCCCACAATACAACTAGTTATGCATGTTGTTTGCACCAAATTTCAAGTTTCTAGGTACAGTAGTTCCTGAGAAATCTTTGACACAAATTTAAGGTAACTCACAAAATACACATCTCAGTAGCAAATATTACAAACGGGAATAACCCTAAAGAACCTGGACCCACAGCCCCAATTTTCTTTCCCACAATACAACTAGTTATGCATGTTGTTAGTACCAAATTTCGAGTGTCTAGGTACAGTAATTCCTGAGAAATCTTTGACACAAAATTCAAGGTAACTCACAAAATACACATCTCAGTAGCAAATATAACAAAGGGGAATAACTCTTAAGAACCTGGCCCCACAGCCCCAATTTTCTTTCCCACAATACAACTAGTTATGCATGTTGTTTGTACCAAATTTCAAGTTTCTAGGTATAGTAGTTCCTGAGAAATCTTTGACACAAAAAAGTTTACACACACACACACAGAAAAGTTTACACACACACAGAAAGGACAAAAACTATATACCCCTTCGGCATACATAGTATGCCGGGGACAAAATTTAAGGTAACTCACAAAATACACATCTCAGTAGCAAATATTACAAACGGGAATAACCCTAAAGAACCTGGACCCACAGCCCCAATTTTCTTTCCCACAATACAACTAGTTATGCATGTTGTTAGTACCAAATTTCGAGTGTCTAGGTACAGTAATTCCTGAGAAATCTTTGACACAAAATTCAAGGTAACTCACAAAATACACATCTCAGTAGCAAATATAACAAAGGGGAATAACTCTAAAGAACCTGGCCCCACAGCCCCAATTTTCTTTCCCACAATACAACTAGTTATGCATGTTGTTTGTACCAAATTTCAAGTTTCTAGGTATAGTAGTTCCTGAGAAATCTTTGACACAAAAAGTTTACACACACACACACACAGAAAAGTTTACACACACACACAGAAAGGACAAACACTATATACCCCTTCGGCATACATAGTATGCCGGGGGTATAATAACACATCCGTGAGCTATAGTGCAGTCTATTATACTTCAAAAAAGGTAATTTTCTGATGAAAATTTGTGATATTTTTATAATTTATACATGTACTCTAAACATAGGTTTTGGGTACTCGATAGAACCGCCTCTCTAAGGCGGTTCTAACGAGTACCCACAACCTATGTCTTGGAGCAGAAATAAGGAAAATAATTTTAACCCCCGTAAACCCAAGTTCTATTTGTATAAAGTATAAAGTTGGTTTAGAGGGATGTTCATTACCAGGACTTGTTAACATGAAGCATGCCTGTCAATGATGAACAAGTTAAGATTCGTGACGTCATTACGATAACACACCCGCGTGACAAAAGTGCTTATTTTCACATCTCTAAGATGGCTACTTTTCTGATAAAAAAACCGTAATATGTTTCTTATTTATACTGCAAACATAGGCTGTGGGTGCTCGTTAGAACCACCACATTGGGACGGTTCTAACGAGTACCTACAACCTATGTCTTGGAGCAGAAATAAGAAAAATAATGTATACCCCCGTAAACACCAGTTTTCGCTATATAAAAAGGGGTTTAGGTGGGTGTTTATTTCAAGGACTTGTTCGCGTGATGTATGTATGGTTTTCAATCTTAAAAAAAGCACTACAGCATGGCACTAGCTAATGTTTATACACTTCATGATGTATTGTGTTAGATCAGGTTCCTAGGATATAAAATATTTTTTCATGCTCAGCTCATTTGAATTAAGAAATAGATCAGCTCTAGCTGTGATTTGTTGTGTAATAAATCACAGTTTGGAGGTCAGTTGTAAAGTAGACAAATCACAAGCGCGTAGCGCGCGTGATTTGTCTACTTACAACTGACCGACAAACTGTGATTTATTACCCAACAAATCACTGGCTAGAGCTGATCTATTTCGATTCTAACAGGCTGAAAATCGGCAATAATGTTGTTGTTTCCTTCAAAATCTCACAACTTTTCGCCATTGTTAGAAGAAATCCCGCTAAAATTATCGACTGAAACACATGCATTTACATCCTTTTCTAACGTTCTCGATGCGAGAAAATGACGTTACACCGACTAACGTCAAGTTAATCGACAAGTGACGTCATAAATTTGCAGTTTTAATGACGTCACACGTCACGCTCTTCCGAGCTATGATTTGTTGCAGAATAAAACAGTTATTTTGCATTGCCTATATAGGCGCGCTGTGTTAGAATGGTATTTTAAAACCATTAACATTATCTGCTGATCTGAAAAGGTAAATTGTCTCAACTGTCGGTATTATAATTTGGGAACATACAATTTTACAGCCTTGTACCGAGTTGAGTTGAGCATGAAATTATTCTATAACTTCCGAAACCAGTCTTTGATACAGCATTCCTTTACAAAATCCAAGAATGTCTTCCAAATGAATTTCAATGGCACGCTTACACACTGTTGTATATTTTCAAAAATACATGTACATGTAGCAGTGACATCAAGTATCAAAAGAAATATTACTTGGATATTATTTCATGTTTGGTAAGACCTTCTTGCGTGTACAATTAAACGAGTCTTTCCCATAACAGATTATATGTTATTCTAAAGATTGATGTTTTTGTTACGAAAACACGCAATTATAAATATACTGTAAATTTTACCATCATAGAATGAAAAACATAAGATGAAAAATTGTTTTTCTTACATTTGCTCAGAATATAGATTGTGGGTTCACGTTAGAACCGCCTCATCGAGTACCCACAATCTATATTTTAGAGCAGAAATATGAAAAATAAGGTTTACCCGTATAAACCCCAGTTTTACTATATAGAAGTGGGGTTCATGGGGGTGAAAACTATACAGACATGTTTTCGTGATGAGTTACTTTTGGAAATTGTAAAACAAAAATGAATGCTTATATGGACCGGCTACCTCCGAAATTAACAGAACGAATGTAACTATTCTATGAAAAGAGGAATTTCAACCCAGTGCTACATGGATGTATGGAAGCAAATACAGCGGAATTTCCTTATTAAGATTACCTAAAATTAAGAGAAATTCTCCTTTTCATCACGAAAACACGCCTATAGAATTTTGACCCCCATGAACCCCACTTTTATATAGTGGAACTGGGCTCTACAGGGGTAAACTTTATTTTTTGTATTTCTGCTCCAAATTATAGATTGTGGGTACTCGTTAGAACCGCCTCGATGAGGCGGTTCTAACGAGTACCCACAATCTAAATTTTGAGCAGAAAAAAGAAAATTATCACCATTTTTCAGCTTGAAATTTTCAGTTTTTTTCGGCGGTCAAGTTTACAGTGTATTTTATAGGCATGTTTTCGTAATGCAAACGTATAATTAAACGGTTTTGGTTATTCTTTCTTTGTATTTTCTACACCCAGAGTCCTCAAGTAAGAAACCACCTTCGGGACTGTTTAAAATTGGTCTTAAAGACCACTTGTGAAAAGTTCCAAAGGTGGTTTTAGCGGACTGTTCTAAAGTGGTCTTAAACACAACTTGAGAAAAGTCCAAAATGTGGTCTAAATTGGGGAATTTTACTGTAATATGACATGAAATCACTTTACCCAAAATAAAATAAGCCATTTTCATAGATCAAATTCACATGGACATCTTTGGAGTATTTTCCTTTGGATGTTATTCTTGTCTCCGAATCGTGTTTTCCCTATAGTATTATAATGCATATAACCATGTTTTATCACAGAACAGATTAAACAATAACTCCAATGCTCACGAATGATTCTAAACACTAAATAAAATTTATTTGTTTCATTACAAACTAAAAGAACAGAAATTTTAAGGCACTTAAAGGAATAAACATAATTAATTAAAGCCATAATCCGGACTGTCAACCTGAAAATGTCAAATATTCTAAACAGCACATAAAAATATATGTATCTGAAATAATGTCTTTTATGTCCTTAATTGTATATGGCACACAAATAGTTCTCTCTAAAGCATTGAATCACAGTCTTCGTTATTTTCAGCAGAAAAGTGTATTTCTTCGAATGAACTCGTTAGCTACCCATACTCTAGGTTACCAGACTGGAAAATAAAAAGCAAATAACATATATAGGGATATTCCGCTATTAAGACCACTTTACAGACTTCTAAAAGGTGGTCTTACATCACGTGAACAAGTCCGTGAAATGAACACCCTCTTACATCCCACTTTGTATAGCGAAAACTGGGGTTTACAGAGGTAAACAATATTTTTCCTATTTTTACTCCAAGACATAGGTTGTGGGTACTCGTTAGAACCGCCTCATTGAGGCGGTTCTAACGAGTACCCACAACCTAGGTACTCGTTAGAACCGCCTCATTGAGGCGGTTCTAACGAGTACCCACAACCTATGTTTGCGGTATAAATAAGAAAAATGTCATAGATTTTCATCCGAAAAGTAGCCATTTTGGAGATGCGAAAAATGAACTATGTCGAACGGGTGTGTTAGCGTTATGTTAGCGGGGTGGTACTTTCATTGAGTCACAATTCAGAATGCATTTTAAAACAAACGGAGGGCAGGGAAATATAGAAGCAATTGCTATACGCTGTTTTGGCCTCCGCTCATCGGGGTCGGGAGAAATAGATTGGGTTGCATGATGCTTCCACGCAGAGCTGAACCCGACCGCACATGAGTACTGTTACCCCGCTTAGAAGGTCTAAGCCTGCACAGGCAAAATGTCAGAGTTAGACCGTCCTTGCATTTAAACCCTATTGGGTTGTTTTGACAGTAGGGCCTGAGATGTCATTTAATCTCAGTGTCGGGTAAAAGTCCCACAAAATTGGAATCAAGGTCTCCGACGTGACCTAAATAGTGTTGATGGGACGTGGAACCTCAATTCAAACAAGCAATATACGCTGTTTAGATTTTTATCTATAGTGGTTATAAGGTACATGTATATAACAAATATCATGTCTGTTGCCTGATAATCATTTCAACAGATCTTTGCTTATAATTATACATCACAAAAACACATCTAAATAGATTTGACCCCTTTGAACCCCACTTTCATAATGTAAAACTGGGGTTTACAGGGGTAAACCTAGTTTTTTTTTATTTCTGCTCTAAAATATACATTGTGGGTACTCGTTAGAACCGCCCCATCGATGGCGCGGTTCTCACGAGTACCCACAATATAAATTTTGAGCAGAAACAAGAAAACATCTCAACTTTTCATCTTAAAATTTTAGTTTTTCGGCGGTAAAGTTTACAAAAAATTTGAATAGACCTGTTTTCGTAATGAAAAGGATATGTGCGATCAGCAAAGACTCAAAGATCAGATTGCACACGCAAACAGCAAGAGTTTTCCTTTAGGATATCTCTCCGGAGGGCAGAAGGTTTATCCAATCGGCGAAGAGTATCGTGGGCCGGCGCGTATCGGAGTAAATGTTGTGGCTATATTTTCGGATCCTTTTCGATCTTTGATTCTGCAGCGGAATTTTGAAAATATCCGAGGGTCACTGATGAGGCTTACTTCGCCGAAACTAGCTAGTATGGCCCAGAGAATAAATTGTCCATTCGACAGTTTTTAGTTCTGAGTTACCGTCTTTGCTTTCAATAGACTGAACTTATTATAGTAGTTTTTTTTTGAACGCTGGATATTTACAATTTGAGGTAACCTCAACATTATGCTATACGTAACGCTGAACAGAACAACACGTGTTCGAGGCGCTAACATTTGACAGGTGATTTTTATGTCGACGTCGGGAATCGATCCCGAACAGCAGCTGTGGCAATCAATCGCTACACCCCTGTGCTGTAGAGGCCGAAACAAATGCATTGGAATGATTTATTGTCAACACATAATTCCTCCTGTTTGTGCATAGGGGTATGGGTCTAAACCATGAGTCCTTCCATTAACCATATGAGTTAACAGACCAATATTACGTTGTATGATACTGCGTTTTGGGCTACATGGTGCTTCCACGCAAAGCTGAAACTGACCACACGAGTATTGGTAAACCGCTTAGAACGACTAAGCCTGTCCAGGTAAAGTCGTGTGAATCAGACCGTCCAATGCATATAATCCTTTCGGTTTCATTGGGCGGCAGGGCTTGAGATGTCATTTCATCTCAGTGTCGGGTAAAAGTCTCACAAAATTGGAAGCCATTTCGAAAACACGCCTATACAAATACAGAGTTACCTTAATCGCCGAAAAAATGAAAATTTTTAAATGAAAAATTGTAATACTTTTCTTATTTCTGCTCAAAATATAGATTGTGGGTACACGTAAGAACTGCCTCATCGAGGCGGTTCTAACGAGTACCCACAATCTCTATTTTAGAGCATAAACAAGAAAAATAAGGTTTACCCCTGTAAACCCCAGTTTTTCTATATAAAAGTGGGGCTGGAGGGCGTCAAAATTATATAGACGTGTTTCCGTGATGAACGTCTCCAAAATGACCTAAATTGGGTTGACGGGTGCGTTAAACCTCAATTCAAACAAACAAACAAATGAGGGTGCCAGTTCTGTTTCGTATACTCCAAAAATACATTTCCGTATAACATAGTCAAGCCAAAAACAAGCGGTTTTACTGGCAGGCCGTTCCAGGCCCGTTGTTCCTATGCAGTTTCCTATCTGTGGAATGTTTTTGTTTCCAGTCAATTTGTTTTGTAATTTGTTGACTGGTTTTGTTCTTTGCTGACTGGTTTGTTATTTGATGACTGTATGTATTGCATTGCATGACTGTGTCACGCAGTCACCGAAATAATAAATCCGTATAATAAATACACACTTGTAAACCCTACTTTTATAAGGAAAAGTGAGGTAACAAGTGTGTTCGTAATGTGCTTTATTTTTGCTCAGAAACATAGATTGCGGCTACTAGTTAGGAGGCGGTTCTACCGAGCACCCGCAATCTATTTTCGTAGCAGAAACGCTAAACATATTCATCTGATTAATCCTAGTTTATCACATGACGTCGCGTCTGAGAGTGTAATAACGCCATGTAATATTTTCGATAATCCACTAGTTGATTAAATATGCAAATTAGCTAGATACGTCCCGTAACGTTACATGTACGACGTCCTTAACGACGTCGTGTTTACTAATGGCGGAATATTGATATTTTTGCAAACAATCGTGAATAAAATGCGTTTTAAATGTCATATGATAAATAGAATCTTGCATTCGTACTCATGTATTATTGAATTTATTAAACTCATTGAGGAAAAGGGATAAAATGTTCGGCAAAGCCTCGCATTTTATCCCTTTTCCTCGACCCGTTTAATAAATTCAATAATCCATGAACACTCATGTAAGATCCTCTATAACAACAATTTATTAAACTCGTTGAACAAAAGGGATAAAATGCCCGGCAAAGCCTCGCATTTTATCCCTTTTCCTCAACTCGTTTAATAAATTCAATAATCCATGAACACTCATGTAAGATCCTCTATATCAACAATTTATTAAACTCGTTGAACAAAAGGGATAAAATGCTCGACAAAGCCTCGCATTTTGTCCCTTTTCCTCAACTCGTTTAATAAATTCAATAATACATGAACACTCATGTAAGATCCTCTATTTATTATCAAAAAGTGCCAGGATATACTTTCTATTCTCTCATGGCTGTGACACAGGTGAGACGCCAAGTTCTGCAACCATCACGTGAACAAGTTCGTGAAATAAAGACCCCCTAAACCCCACTTTATATAGAGAAAACTGGGGTTTACGGGGGTATACATCATTTTCTTATTTTTGCTCCAAGACATAGGTTGTGGGTACTCGTTAGAACCGCCTCACTGAGGCGGTTCTAACGAGCACCCAAAACCTATGTTTACAGTATTTATAAGAAAAATATCATGGATTTTCATCAAGAAACCGGCCAGTTTGGAGATGTGAAAAAATGCACTATGTCGCTCGGGTGTGTTATCGTAATGACGGAAGGTCAGCTTGTTTCTCCGGTTACACCGGTTTTCTCCCAACCTCTGATTAACGTTCGCCTCAAAATAATTGAAATAATCTTGAAAGGACGATAAAACCAACAAGAGGGCCCAATGGCCCTATATCAGAAAATCATTAGTGTAGGAGACCACTTGACATTGCTACATACTAAATATCTAAGCTCAGGCAAAGCGGTGTCCATGCTTATAAACCCTATTGGTTTCATTGGGCGACAGGGCTTGAGATGTAATTTCATCTCAATGTCGGGTAAAAGTCCTACAAAATTGGAAGAGACATCTCCAAAATGACCTATACAGTGTTGACTGTGATGTAAAACCTCTAATCAAACAAAATCTGTGCCTGATGGTTTTGGAGAAGAAGATTTTTTGAAGTTTTTTCCAGTATAAGGCTATAGGAGCTAATGAGCCCTGGGGCTTGGCCAATTTTGACCCAAAGGGCATGGTTGGCAGGATTTATGTAGGCGACCATTTTGCGTTGCTCTATACCAAATATCTAAGGTCTGTACTTCATGGTTTCAAAGAAGATGTTTGAAGTTTTTTTTCAATTATAAGTTTGTTGGTGTTAAGGCGCCACATGACTGTGCCAATTTGGACCCCAGGGGCATGATTGGCAGGATTCATGTAGGCGACCACTCGACATTGCTACATGCTAAATACCTAAGCTCTGGGACTTATGGTTACAGAGAAGAAGATTTTTGAAGATTTTTTTCCCATTTTAAGTTTTTTTCCATTATAAGGGCCCTGTGGTTTCAGAGAAGAAGATTTTTGAAGTTTTTGCAATTGTAAGTCTATGGAAGCTAAAAAGCCCTGGGGTTTGGTCAATTTGGATCCCAGGGGCATAACTGGCAGGATTTATGCTACTTACTAAAAATCTAAGCTCTGGGCCTTATGGTTTCATAGTAGAAGATTTTTTAAGTTTTTTTCCCCATTATAAATCTATTGGAGCTGATGAGCTCGGGCGTGGCCAATTTTGACCCCACGGACAGGGTTAGCAGGATTTATATAGCTGGCTATTTTATATTGCTAGATACTAAATATCTAAGTTCTGTGCTTCACAGTTTCTGAGAAGAAGATTTTTGAAGCTTTTTTCCATTATGAGTCTAGGGGAGATAAGGGGACCCGGGGCGTGGCCCATTTGGACCAATGGGCCATGATTAGCAGGAAATATGTAAGTGACCACTTGCTGTTGCTACATGCTAAATATCTAAGCTCTGGGCCCTGTAGCTTCAGAGAAGATTTTTGAAGCTTTTTTTCCACTATGAGTCTATGGGCGCTAAGGGGGTCACAGGGTGTGGCCCATTTGGACCCCAGGGGCATGATTGGCAGGATTTATGTAGTTTACCACTTGTCATTACCACATGCTAAATCTCTAAGCATTGTTGAAGCTTTTTTCCATTAAGAGTCTATGGGAGCTTAGGGGCCCCGGGGCGTGGCCCATTTAGAACCCAGGGGCATGATTGGCAGGATTTATGTAGGTGAACACTTGCAATTGCTACATGCTAAATATCTAAGCTCTGGGCCCTGTGGTTTCAGAGAAGAAGATTTTTGAAGCTTTTTTTCCATTATAAGTCTATAGGAGCTAAGGGGCCCCGGGGCGTGGCCCGTTTGGACCCCAGGGGCATGATTGGCAGGAATTATGTAGGTGGCCACTGGCCGTTGCTACATGCTAAATATCTAAGCTCTGGGCCCTGTGGTTTCAGAGAAGAAGATTTTTTTGAAGCTTTTTTCCATTACGAGTCTATGGGAGCAAAGACCCCGGGGCGTGGCCCATTTGGAACCCAGGAGCATGATTGGCAGGAATTATGTAGGTGACCATTTGCCATTGCCACATGCTAAATATCTAAGCTCTGGGCCCTGTGGTTTCAGAGAAGAAGATTTTTGAAGCTTTTTTCCATTATGAGTCTATGGGAGCGAAGGAGCCCACGCGCGTGGCCCATTTGGACCCCAGGGGCATGATTGGCAGGATTTATGAAGGTGACCACTTGCCATTGCTACATGCTAAATATCTAAGCTCTGGGCCCTGTGGTTTTAGAGAAGTAGATTTTTGAAACATTTTTTCCATTATGAGTCTATAGGAGCTAAGGGGCCCCGGGGCGTGACCCGTTTGGACCCCAGGGACATGATTGGCAGGAATTATGTAGGTGACCACTTTCCGTTGTCATATGCTAAATATCTAAGCATTTGCAAGAAAAAAGACTAAAAAAATCTTCTTATTTATCCCCCATTATTTCTTATGTAGAGGATTTCGCTAGGGGCTAAAGAATGGGTTCGACACATCCATGGTAAACGAGCCATCGGTGTTCGAGCTATCGGAGTTCTGCTGTGATAAGTTAATGATTAATTAATTAATTAATTAATTAATCGATAATTAACCTGTTGTAATTGGATGAATTTGATTGGGCAAAATACTTTCATCTCTTTTTATAGAACCACTTGCGGGAAAACGTCAGCAAAAAATTAAAATCAAAGACTGTGTAGATGATTTGCAGTGAGATAAAAACAAAACCCAATTCGTCACCCTACTGTATGTTATATGACTTTGCCAAAATGGCTGGTGATATATTACACTTATTCTACTGTACTTTGAGTATAAGCCGCTGCCTGCATGAACATGGTGTACTTTTATTCACTTCCCAACAATATCCATGAATTTACCTATATGTTCTGTCAATGTTAGAGGTCTGGGCAATTAAACAAAACGACAACAAATGTTCACTTGGCTGAAACAAAACAGTTACGCAATAATGTTATTACAAGAAACCCATTCTGGAGAAAATACCCACAGCTTATGGAAGCAAGAATGGGGAAACGATGCATATTTCAGCGGCAATAGCACAAATAGTGAAGGCATAGGCATTTTAATAAATCCTTATGTATCATATACTGTTTTAAATTATACCGAAATAATTGTCGGTAGAATACAAGCTCTGGATTTCATTATAAATGAAAAAGAAATAACTATAACAAATATATATGGCCCAAATTTAGATGATGCAACCCACTTCGAAATTCTAGAGAACTATTTAAACGAGAATGACGAACAAGAGGACCAAGCTAGCTTGGTCCTGTATCGCTCACCTGAGCTAACAGATTCAAAGTTTAAGGAAGTGCCAACCTTTACTGAAGGCTTTATAGGAGGACATGGTGATGACAGGGTAAGCATTTTCTGAAAATCAAGTCAAATGTAACTCTATGATAAACAGGCTGACCTCACCGGTTTTCAAACTCATTCAAGCTTTTATTCCTGACTTGCTAAGAAGATCCGATCTAAACTGAAGTGGCTATGGTGATGACAAGTTCAAAAACAAGTTTTCAAACTCCTCCAAGCTTTCTGCCTGACTTCCTTGTTTGTAAGTTTCATCAAGATCCGTTCAAAACTAAAGGGGCAGCAGTGATGACAATGTCGAAAATAGGCATTTTCAGCAATCAAAGGCACGTCACTCTATGATAAATGTGCCGACTTGGCCGGTATTCGAACTCACCTGAGGTTTTATTCCCAGCCACCTTACATGTAAGTTTCAGAAAGATCCGATCAGACTTGGCCAGTATTCAAACTCATCCAAGATTTTATTCCCAGCCACCTCACATATAAGTTTCAGAAAAATCTGATCAAAACTGAAGGGGCTACGGTGATGAAAAGGTCAAAATTTGGCATTTTTAGCAATCAAAGGGATGTTACTCTAAAATAAATGAGCCGACCTGGCCAGTTTTCGAACTCATCCGAGGTTTCATCCCCAGCCACCTTACATATAAGTTTCAGAAAAATCTGATCAAAACTGAAGGGGCTACCGTAATGACAAGGTCAAAAATCAACATTTTCAGCCATCAAAGGGACATGACTCTACGATAAATGGGCTGAGTTGGCCTGTTTTCGAACTCATCCAAGATTTTATCACCAGCCACCTTACATATAAGTTTCAGAAAGATCCGATCAAAACTGAAGGGGCTACCGTGATGACAAGGTAAAAAATCGGCATTTTCAGCAATCAAAGGGACGTAACTCTATGATAAATGGGCCAACTTGGCCGGTATTCCAACTCATCCTAGGTTTTATCTCCATTCACCTTACATATAGGTTTCAGAAAGATTAGATCAAAACTGCAGGGGCTACGGTGATGACAAGGTAAAAAATCAACATTTTCAGCCATCAAAGGGACATAACTATATAGTAAATGGGGCAACTTGGCCGGTTTTCGAACTCATCCGAGGTTTTATCCCCAGCCACCTTACATATAAGTTTCAGAAAGATCCGATCAAAACTGAAGGGGCTACAGTGATGACAAGGTCAAAAATCAACATTTTCAGCAATCAAAGGGACCTTACTCTATGATAAATAGGCCACCTTTGCTGGTATGCGAACTCATCCGAGGTTTTATACCCAGCCACCTTGCATAGAAGTTTCAGGAAGTTCCAATCAAAACTGAAAGGGCTACGGTGATGACAAGGTCAAAAATCGGCATTTTCAGCAATCAAAGGGACGTTACTCTGTGATAAATGGATCAACTTTGCTGGTTTTCAAACTCATCCGAGATTTTATCCTCAGCCACTTTACATATAAGTTTCAGAAAGATTCGATCAAAACTGAAAGGGCTACAGTGATGACAAGGTCAAAAATCAGCATTTTCAGCAATCAAATGGACGTAACTCTACGATAAATGGGCCGACTTGGTCAGTTTTCGAACTCATCCGAGATTTTATCCCCAGCCACCTTACATATAAGTTTCAGAAGATCCGATCAAAACTGAAGGGGCTACGGTGATGACAAGGTCGAAAATCGGCATTTTCAGCAATCAAAGGAACGTAACTCTATGATAAATCGGCGGACTTGGCCGGTTTTCGAACTCATCCGAGGTTTTATCCCCAGCCACATTACATATAAGTTTCAAAAAGATCCGATCAAAACTGAAGGGGCTACGGTGATGACATGGTCGAAAATTGGTATTTTCCGCAATCAAAGGGACGTTACTCTATGATAATTGGGCCGACTTAGCCGGTTTTCGAACTCATCCGAGTTTTTATCCCCAGTCACCTTACATATAAGTTTCAGAAAGATCCGATCAAAACTGAAGGCGCTACGGTGATGACAAGGTCAAAAATCGGCATTTTCAGCAATCAAAGGGACTTTACTCTGTGATAAATGGACCAACTTTGCTGGTTTTCGAACTCATCCGTGATATTATCCTCAGCCACTTTACATATTAGTTTCAGAAAGATTCGATCAAAACTGAAAGGGCTACAGTGATGACAAGGTCAAAATTCAGCATTTTCAGCAATCAAAGGGACGTTACTCTACGATAAATAGGCCGACTTGGCCAGTTTTCGAACTCATCCGAGATTTTATCCCCAGCCACCTTACATATAAGTTTCAGAAAGATCTGATCAAAACTGAAGGGGCTACGGTGATGACAAGGTCGAAAATTGGTATTTTCAGCAATCAAAGGGATGTAACTCTAAGATAATTGGGCCGACTTGGCCGGTTTTCGAACTCATCCGAGTTTTTATCCCAAGTCACCTTACATATAAGTTTCAGAAAGGTCCGATCAAAACTGAAGGCGCTACGGTGATGACAAGCATTTTCCCATAGTAAGTCTATGGGACCTTGTGGTTACCATAGGAACCAAAGTTTTAGAGCGATTTCGAAAAAAAGTTTATGTCATCAATGCCCCACCAGAGGCATGCTACAGATGAGAAATGATTGAGATCATCCTGCAGGATACAGAGATATAGCTGCTCAAAAGTGTGGACGGACGACGGACGACGGACGGACGACGGATGGACGATGGACGACGGACGACGGAGGACCCACTATACTATAAGCTCCCCTGGAGCCTTCGGCCCAGGTGAGCTAAAAAACATTCATCATTGGGGGAGATTTTAATACAGTACTCGACCAATTACTGGATAAAAAGAACGGAAAATTAGATACACATAAACTATGCAGACGCCAAATAAAACACACAATTGATAAGTTTAATTTTGTAGACATCTGGAGACACAAACATCTTAATTTAAGACAATATACATGGCACTCTTCTCATAAACCACCTATATTTAGTAGGCTAGACTACTTTCTAATTTCAGAAAATTTGACAAATTCGGTAGTGTCCTGCGAACATAAAATTAGTTATAAAGCAGATCACAATGTGGTTTTATTGAATCTCGATCTAATGAAAATTAACAGAGGACCTGGATACTTTAAAATTAATAACAGTCTCATCTTAGATACTGAATATCAAAATATAATTAAATCAAAGATAAACGAAATAGCAATACTAAACAATGAAGCCAACCCGAATACACTATGGGAAATCATTAAGGGAACAGTAAGAAACGAAACAATCAAATATGCGACAAAGAAAAAGAAAGAAAGTAATGAACTTGAAAATCAACTAAAGTTAGATATAGATAAACTTAATAAAGATGAATAGACAAGAAATACTAAAAAACGAACTGCAACAAAAATACAATGAATTTGAAATACTTACTGAAAATAAATTAAACGGATTGATACTAAAATCAAAAGCTAATATAATCGAAAACAGCGAAAGAAACAGTAGATATTTTGCAAGCTTAGAAAAAAAGCGATCAGAAAACAAACTTTTATCTAGGCTAATAATAAAAAATTAAATTTGCACAAACCAGAAAGAGATATTAAGTGAAGCAGAAACATTTTATAAAAATCTGTATGAAAAGCGGACAACCGAAAACTCAATTTTCTATTTCTTCGATAACACTATAAACAAACTCAACGAAAACGACAGAAATTATTGCGAAGGGTTAATAACAGAACAGGAATGTGTAAAAGCTCTTAAAGATATGAAAAACCGGAAAAGCCCTGGATCAGATGGACTAACTGTTGAATTTTACAAAATATTTTGGAGTACTATTAAACAATATTATGTTAATTCGATTAATTATTCTTATGAAAATGGACATCTGACCGAATTACAAAATCAAGGCATAATTACACTCATTCCGAAACCCAATAAAGAAACAACAAACCTTGAAAACTGGAGGCCTATAAGCCTACTTAATGTTGACTATAAAATTGCTACAAAAGTAATAGCCAATAGAATAAAACATATTATAACAGATATAATAGACGTCTCTTAGACTGATTTTATAAAAGGGCGATATATAGGAGAGAATATAAGACTCCTTTTTGAAATTATAGAAAATACAGAGGATCAAAATAAGCCAGGCATGATTTTTTTCTCTGACTTCGAAAAGGCGTTCGATAGTCTCGACCACCAATACATGATAAATTGTTTAAGACATTTTAATTTTGGTGAAAGCCTGATAAGATGGATTAAGCTATTTTATGTAGATGCGAAAAGCTGCGTTTCAAACAACAGCTACCTGTCAAACTTTTTTCCAATAAAACGTGGAGTTCGACAGGGTTGTCCACTCTCCCCTTACTTATTTATAATTTGTATTGAATTATTATCTCGTAAAATTGATACTTCGGAAGAAGTAAAAGGAATAAAACTTACTGGTCATGAATTCAGAAGGTCTCTATTCGCCGACGATGCATCATTTATACTTGACGGTTCCCAAAATCCTTTCAAACATTAATTGAAATATTGGACAACTTTAGCTATGTTTCAGGGTTAAGACTTAATAGTAAGAAATGCCAAGTTCTACGAATAGGTTCACTGACAAGAAGTGAAATAATTTATCTTAAACATCGAAAATTTCATTGGAGTTCGACAGAAGCAAAAGCATTAGGAATGACATTTACAACAAAGCGAAACTCTATCTTTCAACTAAATTTAGAACCCACAATCATCGACTTTGAAAAATGCTTAAAACAATGGCGACATAGGAAACTTACTCTCATGAGCAAAATAACAGTCATAAAAAATTATGCTCTTCCAAAACTAATATATGCACTATCAACGTTAGAAAACCCGCCAACAGAAATAATTAAACACATTGAAAAAAATATGTATAACTTTATATGGAAAGGCAAGCCAGAAAAGATCAAAAGAGAAATATTAACGAAAGACTACGAACAGGGAGGGATAAAAATGATAGATCTACAAACGTTTATAATGTCGTTAAAAATAAGTTGGGTAAAGCGAATACTGAATGCTGAAAACGGAGGAATACTTCAAACTATTTATATGAGCAAACTAAAAACATATGGAGATAAACTATTATTTGAATGTAATTTTTCTGAAAAAGATGTTAACAAAATTGCCAAAAATAATGTATTTCTTAAGGACATTATACAAGCATGGTGCAAAAGTAATTTTAAAACAGTTATATTAAGCTACAGGAATGAAATATTATGGAATAATAACAACATAAAAGCTGGAGGAAATACTCTCTTTTTTGCGCATTGGTACCAAAATGGGATTATGTATTTCAAAGATATTTATAATAATTCAATGAGGAAAATATATACATTTAACAACCTAAAAGAAAAGTATAATTTACCTGATAGTGACTTCCTCAAATACTTAAACTTAATTAACAGTATACCATATAGATGGAAAGCAAATATACGGAATGAAAATGTAAACGTTACAGTGGCACCAACATTGATCAGTCAAGTGATAAAAGCAAAACAAACAAATAAATATATTTATAACTATCTCAGAAACAGGCAAGCAATAACGGAAAAACGATCTGAATTAAAATGGAACGAGACATTTAATGATGACGTTTTAAACTGGAAAATGATTTACACAAACACGCTTAATGCAACCATCGACATAAAAATTCAAAACTTTCAATACAAGTATCTAATGCGCATAATCCCTACAAACAAATATTTACTGAAATGTAACATTGCAAATTCTGCATTGTGTGACTTTTGCTCCATGGAGATCGAAACGATTAACCACTCATTTTGGGCATGTATACACGTGCAACAGTTTTGGACGGAAGTGTCAACCTTCCTGCAAGATTATAATTTAGACACAAACTTAGATTTAAAAACGATCACATTCGGTATAACATATTCAATACAAAAACCAACAATACAGGTAAAAAATTTTATACTCCTTTTTGGAAAGTATTTTATATTCCGAAATAAATATAAAAATACAATACCATCTTTTGCACATTTTAAATCATCTTTACGTCGAAGAATCAAAGTAGAAAAAGAAATGGCTTTGATGAAAGATAAGCTTGCCCAGTTTGATAGAAAATGGGGAAATTTTCGTACATTTTAATAATACCAACTGATCATAATGAATCCACACCATGTAAGGCAGCAGCTCCTCTTTTATTCTTTTTTATTATTATTTGTTTGTTTTCCGACTCTTTGCTTGAATCCTTTTTGTTAATGATTTTATTACCTAGGATACATATATATGTATATATACACATTTCTTTACTATTATCATTACATTTTTTTTTCTACCCTCAAAATGTTTTTTTTTTTTTCTCAAAAAGTCTGATAAACATTGTAAAAAGATATTTTATGACAACAAAGCTGATGTGATAGCACATATATTATACATGTAATGTACGAACACTTGTTTTGTTAAACAATGTTTGTTAAAGAATAGAGATTTACTTTTCGCTGTTAAACTATTGTATCACATATATGTACATATGTATTTGAATTAGATGATGTCATTTGAAATATGTGTGTACAATGTATATTCAAAAATAAATAAATTAAAAAAAATATCTAAGCTCTGGGCCCTGTGGTTTCAGAGAAGAAGATTTTTGAAGCTTTTTTTCATTATAAGTCTATAGGAGCTAAGGGGCCCCGGGGCGTGGCCCGTTTGGACCCCAGGGACATGATTGGCAGGACTTATGTAGGTGACCATTTGCCGTTGTCATATGCTAAATATCTAAGCTCTTGGTCCTGTGGTTTCAGAGAAGAAGATTTTTGAAGCTTTTTTTCCATTATGAGTCTATGGGAGCTAAGGGGCCCCGGGGCGTGGCCCATTTGGAGCCCAGGGGCATGATTGGCAGGAATTATGTAGGTGACCACTGGCCGTTGCTACATGCTAAATATCTAAGCTCTGGGCCCTGTGGTTCCAGAGAAGAAGATTTTTGAAGCTTTTTTTTCGATTATGAGTCTATGGGAGCTAAGGGGCCCCGGGGTGTGGCCAATTTGGACCCCAGTGGCATGATTGGCAGGAATTATGTAGGTGACCACTTGCCGTTGCTACATGCTAAATACCTAAGCTCTGGGTCCTGTGGTTTCAGAGAAGAAGATTTTTGAAGTTTTTTTCCATTATGAGTCTATGGGAGCGAAGGGGCCCTGGGGCGTAACCATTTGGAACCCAGGGTCATGATTGGCAGGAATTATGTAGGTGACCACTTGCCGTTGCTACATGCTAAATATCTTAGCTCTGGGCCCTTTGGTTTCGGAGAATGGGATTTTTTTAAGCTTTTTTTCCATTATGAGTCTATAGGAGCTAAGGAGCCCCGGGGTGTGGCCAATTTGGACCCCAGGGGTATGATTGGCAGGATTTATGTAGGTGACCACTTGACATTGTTACAAGCTAAGTATCTAAGCTCTGGGCCCAGTGGTTTCAGAGAAGAAGATATTATAATTTTTTCCCATTGTAAGTCTATGGGAGCTATATGTTGCCATGTCAACTAGAATTCCGATCTGATCAGCCCAAAAACCTTATGCAGCCTTTCCCCCTATCTAATGATGCTTCTCATGAAATTTGATCAAGATTGACCATGGGGTATTAGAGATATACTTATTTAAAATTGTTTACGGACGCACGATGCACGGACGCACGCACGACGGACGACGGACGACGGACAAAATGTGATCACAAAAGCTCACCTTGTCACTACGTGACAGGTGAGCTAAAAACAAACAAGAACTGTCAATAAAAGTGAGCAATGCCCCCGTCGGAGCCAATTTGAGGAAAGGGCCACAACTCCTTCGAAAATAATAGGACCAACGTGAAAATTGTGTTAGGCATCCCTTCACCTCACAAGGAATGCATGTGCACAGTTTCAGCTCAATCGTTGAAGAAATGTGGAAGTAGTTCGCATCACAAAAAAGTGCGGACTTATAACGCACAAACGGACCGTGCAAAAACTAAATGCCCTCCTACAGGGGCATACAAAGTCTTTCGTTTCTTTTGGTTACTGGATAGTTGAGTGTTTAAATTTGATATTTTCCATCACAATGTTTTCTTACTATTTTCCTTACCTGAGGCATAAGCTCCAGTATTTCCTCCTCTGCTTCCAGGAATTTTGGGCAGACCATCACCCATCGTCTGAGATCTAGACAGAGAACTGCCAATGTAAGTCATTAAAACATGCATTAGGTTAGATATGTTAGGAAGCAATTAAGTTCTAAAGTTAAATGAGTAAGTGATTGAGTGAGCAATTACGTTCTAACGTTAAGAAAGTGGACGAGTGAGTAAGGGAGTCCTAAGAAGCCGTTAGTACACAGTGTATTACCCCTTTTTGTACATTTGTACCAAATGGAAACTTCCACCTTATATATGGCAGGAGTCCATTTCGAAATTTAAGGGTGTCAGGTTGTGTTTTTTTTCAAAATGTATTTGGAAAATAGCTGAACTTTTGCAAATAGTGTAGGCCCTGATCAGACACCACAGAATGCGGCGTCTGATCTGGGCCTGCACTGTTTGCCAGGGGATCCCTGAAGGGATTTCCGGTACTGAATTGGTTAATAGGTGCACTCCAGTGCGTTTTCTTATACTTTGACGTCAAATAAGCGCAGTCAATACATGTACATGCACTTCAGATCGTTTAAGCGGATACAGTGCAAAACGATCACTCAGAGGGGCACTGCTACCTTTGTACGTATAGGAGCTCTTTATTTTATACTATGCCTTTTCTTTAGCTCGACGATCAAAATTGAACATTTTTGGTTTAACCAAACTCCACATACGACATAAGGAGCATGTAGTTTGACCTCAATGTGCACTTCAGTTGTACCTCAAAGGGACTGGATACACCTTCAGGGGAGGCAACTCCTGCCAAAGTATTTTTGTCTCCCATGTCAATACGGGTCAACTCTTAAAGGAAAGAATTTGCTCCTGATAATAGTAGAGAAGCGAATTCTTTCCTTTAAGAGTAGGCTGAATCCGGCCCGCATACTAGTACTGGTAAACCGCTTAGACGATATAAGCCTTTCCAGGAACCGCGATGCGAGGCGGACTGTCCATGCTAATAAACCCTATTGGTTTCATTGGGTGACAGGGCTTGAGATGTCATTTCATCTCAATGTCGGGTAAAAGTCCCACAAAACTGGAAGCAACGTCTCCAAAATGACCTTTACAGTGTTGACGGGGACGTTAAACCTCAAATCAAACAAACAAAATCCTTTAAGAGTATACCTTTTTTGGTGGGACTGAGCCTATAGAAAAGCAAATAGGAAGTCCCGAAAGTTGTCTCCCTTTGCAAAATGGCGGAACAATCTGCCAGGTGATCTCTTTCCCCTTAACAGACCTTCTAGGCATTATGAAGTAAGATAGAGCACCGCCAACCTAGAATACGGCCTTTGCGACCAGTTTCGACGTTTTCAGAAACCAACGGGTGAAGACATACAGACAGCACAGACTGAGCCGAGTCTTTGCTTACATACTCATGCCTTGTTGTAGGTTTAGACATGCGATAGTGAGCAGGTTTGTTTGTTTGTATTGGAGTTTAACGGCACAGGCAACACTATTTTATGTCGTTTTTGAGCCGGTCAGTTTACCTATCCACACTTTTCCTGGACAGGCTTATACGTAAGCGGTTAATCAGTACAGTGCACATTCTTTCGCTAAAAATTGACAACTACCCTTCTTGAATCAGCGGAAGGGAGAGATTGACCTTAGACAAGATTTCATGGCCACTCTTCACGAAAGAATGTTGCCTACCGCGGCAGGTATCGAACCCGCGTCCTCCTGATCACCAGTCAGATGCACATCCGACTGAGCTACCGAGGCCGGCGAGTGAGTTAGTAAACTAGTAAGTTAGTAAGTAGGTAATTACGCTCATTAATAAATCAATAAATATTAACGTGGAAAGAAAGTAAGGATTGAAGTAAGGAAGGAAGTATGAAAACATTTTATTCTAGTGACATATGCTGTAGTTTCCATTTACTAAAATTCGCAACATGCACAAAGAAGTGAAAGAGAACAAACATTCCCCCAGCTCAAAGGGCATAAGACCATTATATGAACTGCACAAAGCAAACAAGTGTCATCGAAGATGTGCTATCCGGGAAGATGTGGAGCAACCCACGGCGCATTTACTCAGAATGTAGCCTTTTCGGTCTGAATGAGGTCGTTTTGTCACTGTTAGGAACACATACTCATTACGATAACACACCATTGTGATATAGTGCATTTTTCAAACCGCAAAAAAGGGTATTTTTCTGATGAAAATTTGTGACATTTTTCTTATTTATACTCCAAAACACAGGCTTTGGGTGCTCGTTAGAACCGCCTCATTGAGGCGGTTCTAACGAGTACCCACAACCTATGTCTTGGAGCAGAAATAAGGAAAATAATGTTTACCCCTGCTAATCCCAGTTTTCTCTATATAAAGAGGGGTTTAGGGTTTTTTTTTATTTCACGGACTTGTTCACGTGGTGTATATAATTGTGACCACCTACAACCCCATTTGCATATGGTAAACCTTGGGGCTTGCAGGGGTATACATAATTTTTCTTGTTTCTGCTCAAATATAGATTGTGGCTTTTGTTTGATTAGAGGTTTAACATCCCCGTCAACACTGTATAGGTCATTTTGGAGACGTTGCTTCAAATTTTGTGGGACTTTACCCGACATTGAGATGAAACGACATCTCAAGCCCTGTCGTCCAATGAAACCAATAGGGTTTAAAAGCATGGACGGACCGACTTGCACCGTTAGACTCTGTAAAATATATGGGTTTCTGGGAGGGGCCATTTTCTGGTAAAAAGCAAGAAGATTTTTTCAGGTTTTCCGTATATAAAACTATGTAAAATATGTAGGTTTCTGGGCGGGGCCATTTTTGGCACAAGTGCAATGATTTGAATAATATTTGCAGAGGTCCCCTAGATAAAGATGTGTACCAAAAGTTAAATGCCTTGGCCTTCTGTTTTCTGAAAAGAGGATTTTTGAAGATGTTCCCTATATTTAACATGTTGCCCCTGGGAGGGACCAATTTTGGGTCCAGACCCATCATTTGAACAATCTTGGCAGAGTTTCACTAGACAAAGCTGTGTACCAAATGACCTGGGCCTTCTAGTTTCAGACAAGAAGATGTTGGAGGGTTTCCCTATATATGTCTTTGTAAACGTGTGAACCTCAGTAAGGGGGTGGGGCGCGGGCAGGGCTATAATTGGATCAATCTTGCTAAGGGTTCTACTAGATAAAGGTATGTAACAAACATCAACGGCCTGGGTATTCCGGTTTCAGACACGAATATGTTTAAAGCTTTTCCTACGTGTCTATGTAAAATAGAATTGAAGGCAATGATCAGGAATCAATACAATAACCCATACCTCCCGTCAGAGAAACACATATTTCTCGTTTTTACAGCTCTTAGCCAAAGTAATATTAAATTTTCATTCTTTTATCTGAATACTTTTACGATGTTTTTAAATACCGTTGAATAGTATTTATTTCGTTTAAAACACACATTGTTATTACCGTAAATGTATCGAGACCTCCTAGATGTTTTAAATGTAGTCTTGCCAAGTTGTATACATTACGATAACTCACCCGTACGACATAGTGCATTTTTCACATCTCCAAAATGGCTACTTGTCTGCCGAAAATCCTTGTTATTTTTCCTATAAATGCTCAAAACATAGGTTGTGTGTGCTCGTTAGAACCGCCTCAATGAGGCGGTTCTAACGAGTACCCACAACCTATGTCTCGGAGCAGAAATAAGAAAAATAACGAATACCCCCTTAAACCCCAGTTTTCTCTATACAAAATGGGGTTTAAGGGGTGTTCATTTCACGGACTTGATCACGTGATGAATATGTTTATATTGTACAGTCACATTGTTCATAAATTGTATTTGATTATTTTAGATATAGAGGACCATATGTTAGATAGAAGTAATTGCATTGCTTAATATGTTATCCTCTTTAAATAAAGACGTTATTATTATTATTATCATCATTATTATTATTATTATTATAATACACCCCTGGGAAAGAAACACAATCAATAAATAACTAGACCCTAATAGAAACATCAATAGCGGAAAGCCAAAAGGACAGTTACTTTCCCACAAAAATGGCCAATTGGCTATCCAAAACAAAAAGATATAAGCGAAGCACACATTCAAAGACAACCCATAACAAAAATTAACCGTGACAAAAGAACCGCCTTGAAACGGTCAGTGAAAAGAATTTCACTGGGGTTGGGGATGGGGGCTTAAATCGATTTTAAGCGCCGCAATACTCGCCCTTGATTCCGTCGCGATTTAGACAAAAAGAATTTCAGTCCGCATGAAGGCTTCCTAACTCATCAGTGCAACATCTCCGAGAACACAAAAATCAAATAACCACAGAGATTAAACAACGGTTAGGACTCGGCAGCAACAAACCACTGAAACCCCGGAGATAAAGAAAGCCAACGCTTAGACTCCGATGGGCCCAATCAGAGACAGAGTATAATGTACCAACCACCATTACATTAGTAAGCCTTTACGCCGAAACCGTCATAGAATCTGAGGCCTGACCCATCAACGTGCGATTATAAAGGGACGCAAAATTATCAACCGTAATTGGGTTAACGACCATGCATGCAGTTTGTCGTATAGTATTTATGTTGAACCCAATCTTTTTATATCGAAGAATGATTTTACGAAATTATGTACTGAAATGATTACTAGTATATATATTTCTGAATTTAACATGTGCGCTCCAGGATGGGGCCATTTTGGGCCCTGGGCTCTGAATTGAAAATCTTGACAGAATTCCGTTAGGTGAAGGAGTGTAACGAATATCAAAGGCCTGTGCCTTCTGGTTTTAGACAAGACGATTATTATTAATTCTATGAGAAACGTTTGGGCCCCTGCGCGTGTCCATTTTTGGCCAAGGTCAATAATTTGAACAATTTTTGTATGGGTAAACTTGACAGGCTCTGGTTTTTACAAGAAGATTGTAAAGGTTTACTATATACGAGGACTGTTCAAATATGAATGCAAGTAGAACGTTTTCTCATGCACTAATGCGAAAATCACCTGGAAATAAATATCACAGCGCAGAAAAACATTTTACCTATACATTGATACCAAACCTGTTAAAATCCGTCCACTTTAGCCATGTATATCGTTCGATAAACGCTGTCTACTCTTGTATACTAATACAAAACATGGTTGGAAGAAGGTCAGAGTACGCCGTTGAAATACGGTCCTGTATTAAGAATCGTTGTATTCTTGGTATACGGTGCAAAGACATTTTTGATGATATATGTTCGGTTTATGGGCATAATGAAATGTCTTTTCCGACAGTTTTTCGTTGGTGTAAGAAATTCAGCTGTGGGCTAGGCTCAACAGAAGATGCACCACATGATCGTCGGCCGAAAAGAGCAATATCTGCCAAGATGGTTGCTAGAGTGGAAGAAATAGTTGCTACCGATGCACGATACACCACTAGGCAAATAGCTAGTATGGTTGGCATCTCATAAGGAGCAACTCATTCAATTCTGACACGGGTTTTGAAAATGAGAATGATCTGTGCTAGATGGATTCACCATCTGTTGACAGATGAGCTGAAAAAGACACGCGTTCAGTGCGCCAAGAAGTTGCTTAAAAAGTTTCCAAATTACAATGCACGGTCTTTCGCTAATGTCGTCACAGGTTACGAGACATGGGTTCACTTTTTTGAGCCAAAACGAAATATTCAGAACAAAATATGGGCAACACAGTATTGCAAAAGACCATGCGTTGCAAAGCGGACAATGAGCGTCAAGATGGTAATGTATGCCATATTCTTTTCAAATCAGGGCCCTGCTATTCAGGTTGCTGTGCCCAAAGGCTAATCTGTAAATGCGAAGTTTTACAAGAATAAAGTTCTTCGAAAATTGAAGAAATATTTCAAAGATCGAAGACCCGCAACTGGTTTGGCCAATGTCAGATTGCTACATGACAATACGCCATCGCACAAGCCGTTCATTGTGCAAGACTATCTGAAGCAGGAAAAGATTGTTGAACTCCCTCATCCCCCATATCTCCTGACCTTGTCCCGTGTGACCTTTTTGTGTTCCCGCGACTGAAAAAAATACCTTTCTGGTCGAAAATTTGTACAGCGCAAACACCTCGGTTCTGCAATATTCCAGTGCCTTCATAGTATACCTCGAAAAGACTACCAAAATGCATTCAATGATTGGATCAGAAGACTGAAAGTTTGTATATCTGTTAAAGGGGAATTCTTTGAGGGGTCAAAATAAATTTTTCATCGAAATCTATCACGGAATCATTTTCATGTGCTTAGTTGCATTCATATTTGAACAGTTCTCGTATAAGTGGGCTGTGTACCAATATCAGACAAAAAGCCTGGACCATCTAATTTCAGACAAGACAAATTTTCCAGGTTTGACCCTGGGTGGGGCCAATTTTGTCTCCAGTTCTATAATTTGAACAACCTTGGATAAAAGACCTTTTGGTTTCAGACAAGAAGACTTTTAAAGGGTTTTCCTGCATTACTGTATGTAAAACAAGGGTGGGCCTTTTTGCCCAAGGGCTATTATTTGAACACACTTGACAGAGGTCTTCTAGATGAATCTGGGTTCCAAATATCAAAGCCTTGTCCTTTTGGTTTCAAACAAGAAAACAATATTTTTCCCCATAAATGTCTACTCGTAATACAAATGGGCCTCTGGGCGGGGTCACGTTTGGGCCAAGGGCTATAATTTGAATATCTTGGTAGAGGGGTACTAGATGGATTTTCAAACCAAATATCAAAGGTCTAGGCCGTCTGGTTATAGACAAGAAAAAATTAAAGGTTTTGTTTTAGTTTCCCCTTTTCGTTGCCATTACAACTTGAGTTCTGCATGGAATATTTTTCTTTGAACAACTTTGAAAGAGGACCACCTAACGGTAATTTTGGCAAGTTTGGTCAATACCTGTTCAGTGTTTAAGGAGGAGATGTCGTTTAAAGAAACTGTAGAAGAAAGGACATAAAGACGGACGACGATCACAATAGCTCCAGCGGAGCCTTTGGCTCATTTGAGCTTATAATGTATACCCCTGTAAACCCCAGTTTCCTCTATATACAGTAGGATTACATGGGCATTCTTAGGGTGATGTCGTGTTTTGTTGTTTTTGTTGCACCTTTATTTCTCTATATTTTGTTTGCAAATCACTCAGTCCTAATATGCTTGCGTTGACTTGAGATGGCTGTTTTACCATGGCATTTCCGGAGAAATTTCTAATTTATATTTTGCTCTTCTAGCGTGAAGGCCAATTTAACGAGCGACCTAAATTCAGCTTTTGCGCGAAAACATATCAACGGCTATTCAACTTCTATCTTGATTGTATACCCAGAAAATGTCCCGTTTATTTTGTACAGAATAGAAGTGAAGGCAATGATCAGGAATCGATATAATTGACCCACAGCTCCAACCAGCAACGCGAAAGGGAAAGAAGCACAATCATGAACTAACAAATCCCTAATGGAAAAATCAATAGCGGAAAGCCAAAAGGACAGCTACTTTCGCACAAAATGGTCAATTGGCTATCCAAAAACACAAAAATACAAGCGATACCCACACTCAAAAAACAAACCATAACAAAAATTAAACCAGAACAGAAGAACCGCATTGGAACGGTCAGTGAAACGAATTCCATTGGGCTGGGGGTTGGGGCTTAAATCTATTTTACGCGACGTCAATCCTCGCTTTTGCTTTCGTCGCGATTTAGACAAATAAATTGTCCCGTCCGCATGAAGAACTCATCAGTGTAACACCTCCGCAAGTAACATTTCTTCTGAACATTTCTAACTGACAACAGCTGAGTCCTCAAGCAACCGTCCATCTCAAGCCGTTTCCAAAGAGATAAGGCATTAGAATAATTAAAGATTAGAACTAAATAAAACATATCCCATCCTGCATCAGATGCAAGCAAAACAGGCCACATGTATTGCTATTAAATACATGTGTGTATATGACCTTCCTGTGTCCCATATATGATTTTAATAGTTTCTTTTAGGAAATTATGAGTATTTTGACAGAAAAAGAGGGCTATCCGGAAAAATGGCTCCCTTTGTTTGCAGCGTCAAAGTTTGTTTTCTGGCGTCACATCCGCCAAACATCCACGCCATTTTTTCACTTTCTGTCATTGGTAGTGGTTTATCAACGTCTACGACGACACTTAACGGCATACTTTTGTATAACCATTTAAAGGTAAATAATCTTACTTCCCGTTTCTTGTTCTGTGCCAGAAAAGGATGATATCTAGTTAATAGGTAAAATTTTGGATAGGGACCTAAGGCTTTTGACTTTCCGACACTCGGTTGTATGGCGGAGACGCACATGCCAGCTTGTGCGTCCTTTGCCATATATATACTCGCATCAACAAGTCTCACAACGAAAGTGACCGTATTCTGTAACCATACTCATAACAAAAACACGCCTATATTATTTTGACCCCGTCGAATCCCACTTTTATTTTATAAAACTGGGGTTTGCAGGGATATACATTATTTTTCTTATTTCTGCTCAAAAACATAGATTGTGGGTACTCGTTAGAACCGCCTCATTAACTAGATATCATCCTTTTCTGGCACAGAACAAGAAACGGGAAGTAAGATTATTTACCTTCTAACAAGTATCCACAATCTATGTTTAAAGCAGAAATAAGAAAAATATCGAAAGTTTTCGTCTGAAAATTTTCGTTGGCAAAATTTACAATGTAATTGTTTAGGCGTGTTTTCGTAATGTGTTATTGTCTTACGTACCCATATAAGTCTCTGCTGGTCATAGGTCCTCCTGCAAAAGAATACAATGCAACTTCAACGACTTGTACCCATGAAGTGTTTTTCAGTAGTTATCATACAATTAATAAGGTATTCTAATGCACTTACGTTTGTAACGCGACGTCTGATTGGATAACGTCAAAAATTTGCGACGGTATATTTAAGAAATGAAATTTATTTTTCTGCAGTTCATGGAAGTATGAACGCAGTGGGTCGCGTGCAAAGTAAATGAACCCCACTTTGCTAGCGACCCACTGTCGTTCATACCTTCATGAAACGCAGAAAAATTAAGTTTATTTTTCATATTCACATTATTTGCCCCTCATCACTGGGCGAAAAAATTCTTGTAGGGCAAACATTTAAAGCTGAAAAACATTTACACGTTGTTTTTCTACAAAGAACGGAGCAGCGTTGACGTCATCAACGCCCGTAGAGAACAATGGTTTAGAATGACGTCACTTAACGTCACTGAAAATCATGTGACGTATGAACGCAATTGTTTTCTATATTGTTTCTGCCTAACCCTTGGCCTACATGTCTCATCTTTAATGTGTACATTGCGTCTTAAAAAGGGAGTCGGTCATTCTCAACTGAATGCTCCTTTGTCCCCTGTGGGCTATATATAACTTACGATATTAGATATATGGACAAAAAATACACATGTGTATTCTCGCCATCTTGAACAATTGCTATGCGACTGTGGAATATCGATCATTTCACATTCGCTTGTACGATCCTCCGTGTTAGCAATTTCTAGTTTTCGATATGTCTAATATCTTGCTTAGAACTTATACAGGAGCATCACTACTTTCTTTCTTTCATTCTTTCTTTCTTTCTTTCTTTCTTTTTTCTAAAGGAATTTGATACATATTTACTGTAATAACACCATTCATGCTTTATACACGTAAATTATACTTCTTCCAGGAGATGATTAATATAAGCTTAGCCGCTTACTGTCAGATCCTGTGGCTTCTGAACATTCTTCTTGTACATGTTTGCATGTATGTATGTATTGAACATTATCATTAATAAATACTGTTTAAACCAATTGTTTTCTATAAGTTTACATTGGACTTTACACTGGAAATGTAAATATATCACGATATACTGTCAGAAATCCGACGTCACTACGTAATGTCGCTTTTCATTGGCTAACATTTGGTTTTTCGCAGTTCACAGAGCCTGCCGTTGGGGGCCAAATAGTACAATTTTTAACAAAACAACCGAATAAGTGCATTAGAATGGGGATAACTGAATTGAAAATTGTCATTTAGGGAGGTAAATCGTTTGTGTTACAGTTGCAAATTCCGTTTTACGGCTTCGCTGCCGCATCGCCGTAAAACAAAATTCCCGACCGGTAACCCACCGATTTACCTACCCAAATGTCAATTTTGAATACAGTTATCCCCTAAATCTACCCATCACTACCAATCTATTCACAACGTTTCAAGCTCCAGCTTCAGTATGTCTAAGGTATTTTGAAGGCAAGTTAAAAATGATAATTTATGAAGGGCTAGGTGATCTACTCATCACTACAAACTAGCAAGAAAATGTCACCCAGGAAAGGCCACAATCCAAGAACGCAGCCGTCTCAAGTCACCTATAGAAAGTAACACGAAGGCACACACAAAAACAGACGAAACATGAACCAACGGCACAAAGCCAAATAACAGTTAAGACACTGCAAAAGAACGAACGCCTTGGGACGGTCAGTAGTAAAACTACTGGGGGTCTTCAACTCCGGAGTTTATGAAATTTCAACCCTCGCCTTCAGTTCCAGTAGAGCATCAAACAAAATAACAACAACAAATTGATCCGCATGGAGGCTTTCTAGCTCAACTGTGAGTCATGATAAAATACATGGTAAAATGGTTATGTATAGATTAATATTATCATGATCAGGGAAGAGGATTCAACATCAACCCGACGCCAGAGCAGAAGAAAACCACCAGTTAGAACACAGAGGGCCGAACCCAGGAAATATCCGGCTCCACCCTGCCCGAATTCAAAGGATTTAGAGTGGGGCCACCCTCAAAGATTCTGGGGTCCAGCCCACCGTCGTGCAAGCAAAGAGCGAATCAAAGTTGTCCACTATAATAGGGGCGACAACCAAACATGCGGTCTGTCGCATAAAATTCATACTACATGTATAACCACTTTTCTAGTATTTAGCAACAATTGTTTCTGAACTGACCAGAACAATTATCACTACCTATAGTATTCGTCTGAATTCATCAACTAAATCCCCATGAAACTCAGATTCCGACAGTCACTGTTGTAGAAGTGTCTTCAAAGAAGTGTTATAGTAATAACGCCGTTACGTCGACGATAACATTTAGAACACGTTTTGCGCAGTTTATGACGTGTGTGTGGGTGGGTTCGGGTTTAACGTCGCTTTTAACAAGTTTTCAGTCATATCAAGACGGTGTCTGGTTACAACAGGGAGCTCAATGCTCACTTTTATAGTGCTGCCTCACTGAAGTATCATGTCCCAGACACATTACATGATACCGCACCCAGTCACATTATCCTGACACTGGGTCGACCAGTCCTAGCTCTAACCCGTAAATCTGAGTGCCAAGCGAGGAGCAGCTAGTACCATTTTTAACGACTTTGGTATGTCGCGGCTCGGGATCGAACCCGTGACCTCCCGTTCCCCGGAGCTGACACTCTACCAACTGAGCTATCGGGGCCGGTATCGCAGTTTATGATACATATAGCCTTGTTGTAGAAGTTTAACTGTTAAAATTCTGTTGCGATCATTAAATTCATCAACATGACAGCAACGGGCCTCCGGCACGGTCGCCTAGTGGTTAAGAGCGCTGACTTTTAATTATTAGGTCTCCCACCGCTGTGGTTCGAGCCTCGTTCGGGTCAATGTGAGACGCCAAGTTCTGCAAAGGAATGTCAGGTGTTTTTTTCTCCGGTTTTCGCCAACCTCTGATTAACGATCGGCTCGATATGAGCGAAATAATCTTGAAAGGGCCGTAACCCCCCCCCCAAAAAAAAAACATAAAAAACAAACAAACAAGAACAACAACATGACAGCAAGCTCTAGCAAAACGAATAAGCTGTGACATATAAACCCCATAAGACATGGCCTTAGGGACGTCACCATCCAAGAAAGGAAAATTTACAATTCCAAAATTAAAATCATCTCTTTTATCATAAATCTTTTCTTCAAGTTTAAAGGCTCTATCTTCTATAAAAGACTATAAAAGACTCTACCACGTGTACCGTTTCATTAACCTACCCATGGACCCAGGGAAACAATCAATCAAAAAGACCCGGCTAATTAATGTTTTTCGCACATCCAGACTACATTTCAGAAAACCCTCATTCGCTAAGAAAACACAAAAATTCACTAGATGTTTAACGCAATATTCCCCTCTTAAAACCAACTGAACTCGTCTCGGTATCTCAATACCATCTCTGGAAGTGTTCAAACGTGGTCTAAAAGACCACTTTTGAACAGTCACATAGGTGGTCCCTGACTAGAGGACCCTGTGTGCAGAACACACAAAGAAGTAATAAATGCACTCTTCTAAATAACCTTTTTTTGAAAGCAGAATTAGTCTTCACTTATGGTGGTCATAATATCGGAATGTTACTGTATGCACCCATCAATACACTGTTAGGTTGAATGCTTGCTGACATGCATATACAGTAAAATTCCTAATTTTAAGACCACCTTTGGGACAGTTTAAAAGGTGGTAATCAACCAGGGGACACTGTGGTCAGAAAACACAAAGAAAGATTAAGTGCAGCCTTCAAAATAAACTTTTTAAAGCAAAATTAGTCTGAATTTTTGGTGGTCATAATAGCGGGATTTTACTGTATATATTGGAGGCAGTGGTAACATACCTGCTCTGTAAGTCGGCACATATCTGTATTTATCGGTGTACTCGGTCAGCTGTCTGTTCGTGCCGTGTTGGTACTCGGGCCTTCCACTTTCTCCTGCAACTCCCATACTGGACTGTGCTCTGTTGGCCTCATCACCAGAATACATGTATTTGCTCCTGTCATTCATGTTACCAGAGGAGACATTGGCCAGGCGGTTAGAGGGAGTGAAGGTAGAAGTTATCTGTGGGCGAGTGAGCCCTGGAGCTGGAGGATTTAGAGATGTCTTCAGCCTGACGTGAGAATAAAGTAACAATGCAATATTCAATAAAAAGTGTTTTTTTACTTAACACCCTTGAAATTGTTCAAAAGTGCTCTTCTAGTGTGCCCCTTCTCACCACGTGAACAAGTCCGTGAAATGAAGACCCCTCCTATACTCCACCTTATATAGAGAAAAATGGGTTTACGGGGGTTTACATTATTTTTCTTATTTTTGCTCAAGGACATAGGTTGTGGGTACTCACCCACAACCTATGTTTGCAGTATTTACAAGAAAAAAATCAAGGATTTTGCAAACAGTGCAGGCCCTGATCAGACGCCGCGTTCTGTGGCGTCTGACCTGGGCCTGCACTGTTTGCCAGGCTACCCGTTTTGGGGTATCTGGTACTAAATGGGTTAACACTTATTCGCTGAACACAACAATACCTACGCCCCCCCCCCCCGCCCAACGGGGCTTGAAGAAATAGATGAGCTGCATGATGCTTCAACGCAGAGCTGAATCCGACTGCACACGAGTACTGGTAAACCGCTTAGAGGATCTAAGCCTGCCCAGGCAAAGTGGTACGACTCGGACCGTCCATGCTTATAAACCAAATTGGTTTCATTGGGCGGCAGGGCTTGAGATATCATTTTATCTCAATGACGGGTAAAAGTCCCACAAAATTGGAAGCAACGTCTCCAAAATGACCTATACAGTCTTGACGGGGACGTTAAACCTCAAATCAACAACAACAACATCAACAACAACAATCCCTACATTTACAAACAGTGTAGATCCAGATCAGATGGCTCCCGAGCAGGATCTACACTGTTTGGCCTGCAGTTTGTGAATTAAACAAATACACAATATTAGGCGGCCCCCGCCCATAGGGGCCTGAAGAAATATATGGGCTGCATGATGCTTCCACGCAGAGCTGAATCCGTCTCGCACACTAGTACTGGTAAACCGCTTAGGGGATCTAAGCCTGTCCAGGAACCGCAGTGCAAGATGGACCGTCCATGCTAATAAACCCTATTGGTTTCTTTTGGTGACAGGGCTTGAGATGTCATTTCATCTCAATGTCGGGTAAAAGTCGCACAAAATTGGAAGCAACGTCTCCAAAATGACCTTTACAGTGTTGGCGGGACGTTAAAGCTCAAATCAAACAAACACAATATTAGGATATTTGATTGGTTGTGTGATTTCATTCAATTTTTTCAGCAGGATAAGGTGTAATGCCGGGGTCGATTGTTTGTCAATCAACCCAACTTTACTAAGCATAAAAGCTCTTCAGTGCTAAAGTCCACGTGACTATCACTGATTATTAGGATATCTGGGTAACGGTCGTCTATACAATCTTATCGTTGTGATGTTAGCGTGTTGCCTAACAGGGTTATCTATAGAATCTGAACTTGAATCATGTGTTCGGTTTTTGGCAAACAGTGTAGAACCAGATCAGACGCCGCAGAACGCGGCGTCTGATCAGGGTCTACACTGTATGTTTACAGTACTGGAGTTTAAGGATAAAAGAAACAGTCTAAAGTAGAAGTGAAGGAAAGAATCAGGAATCGATACATTTAACCAACAGCTCCAATCAGAGACACCAAAGGGATAGAAACACGAAGTTAACATGAAAAAACTATACCCTAATGGAAACATCAATAGCGGAAAGCCAAAAAAGACAAATGTGACCCGTCTGGCGAAAAGGGACGAGTTGGGTGCCCTATAGCGATTTTTTGTTTTATGTTTCAGCGGATAGGCCAATCTTAAAGGATTCAGAAAATAATAAAATGTTGATGGTTTCTTGACCTTTTAGGGGTTCAAAATACCTTCAAAAGATATGTACCGTGATGAAACGTCACAAAATTTTGATGACCTAGTGGTGACGTCGCAACGTAAAATCGTTGTGAACTTTAACTGATAGTGACAGTGACTATATGTATTGTGTACCGTCATTGCCAGGATCAATATTTGTCTGCTGTATGAATACTCTGAATCATGCATACAGAGACACACTTGCTGGAGGTATGACAAAAAGGCCAATCACTGCATAAAATTAAACAAACGATATTCGGTAAATAAACAAAACCTATACAATAATACAATTCAGTCAAGTACCCAGTTCCTGACCGTACCCAGTTCCGGATCAACACGACTTTGATAGGGCACCAAGGCACTTTAAAAAGCCATTCAGCATAAAACTTACTATCAGTCATATAGCCTATTTAGTCATAGTTTAAATCCAGAAAAAAATCATTTTTATGAATCGCACCTTTGTCGACCAAGCGTTTGCAGAATGACGTTGATATTTCCCATGTCTATATTTAGACGCGCTAGTATCGAACTGATAAAATGTTGTAAACGATTAAGCATTGAATTTTTAGACCCCAGTTCCGGATCAGTTATTTCCGTAGAAATGGAATACAAATGTCAATTTCTCTTAACCAAATGCTGTATCAGTTGACTATATTGCATTTTGAGTCTTTCATTATAATAAATCAGACATCTGCCAATGTTTTTTCCTGCATAACCATAACAGTACATATCTTGATCATATGGGCCCAGTCAAGCGATTTTGGTACTAATCGCCTATGCGAGCAGCGAAGGTTCGGGCGAGCCTGCGCCATCCGTGCAGTCTCGCCAGAACCTTCGCTGCTCGCTCATACCAGCAGTGAATCAAGAGGAACCTTCAGACAGAAAGCCATTTCCCTGGCCCCTCTGAATGGCTGGGCATGCGCAGTTAAAATTTGTCATGACGGAATGCTCGAAGACACAAATTCGCTTGGCGGGGCTCATATGCCGTAATGCTACATCTGATCTGTGATCACACGAACAATACGTGGGATGATTTTTTTTTATTATTTTTGTTTTAAAAACATTTTGCATGATTTGGTCCACCCTCTGTTCCCATCTTTTTCTAACCAGAGTGTGTGGTATTTTGTCCCCAGCGCCATTAAACAGTTGGCCAATTCTGTCCAGTTCTCCAAATATTACGCACCTGCTCCCTTAAACGTGCTTGCTCCCCGACACCCTTAAATAAATACCATTTCTGACATGTCCCTTGAAATAATTACATTCTGAATCCAACGACTATGGCCCCTTATGTCATATACAAAATGCGAAACGCATGTGCAGATCAGTGCAAATCAGAGAAGGGGCCGGGTGGAGTATCTGCTACCTTCATTAAAATTTATAGAAATATTTATCACAACAATATTAAAGTTTTCAAATAAAAAAAATTTGATAATTTTCATATTTCGGCTTAAAATATAGATGGAACCGCCTAGACCAGACGGTTCTATCGCATACCCATAATTGATGATTTTGAGCAGAAATAAGAAAATAATGTATTCCCCTTTTACTATAAATGTGGGCTTTATGAGGTCAAATTTATATAGGCATGATTTTGTAGTGAAAGCAATGGCTTTGGTTTCATTGTCCACGCAAATCATAAGTTTTGGTTTGGTTGCCACAGATCCCAAAAATATAATTCCGCTAGCCCATGTGATTTCCAAAGACGCGATGGTGCTGTCCTACACCCCCAATCCAATCAAAGACTACGCTAACGGCCCATGAATTACATGGACATGCGACTGGCGAAGGCTCCGATCAAACCGAACGGATATACAGGCTCTTCTGAGCCATTGCTGGTGGCCAGTGCTCGATTGTCGGAAATCGCATTCGCCGGCTAAAACTCATTTTGATGAGTTTTGTTCTCGTAATTTGACGTTCGAGCCCTGACATAAATGCTTTGGTTCATGTACCACAATTACAAACAACCCCAAGAGAGAGAGAGAGAGAGAGAGAGAGAGAGAGAGAGAGAGAGAGAGAGAGAGAGAGAGAGAGAGAGAGAGGCTGACCGCAAATGAGAGCTGGTAAACAATTTAGAAGGACTAAGCCTGCCCAGGCAAAGTGATGCGAGCCAGACCGTCCAGTTCATATAAGCCCTATTGAATTCCTTGGGTGGCAGGGCTTGAGATGTCATTTCATCTCAATGTCGGATAAAAGTACCAAATACTGGAAGCAACGTCTCCAAAGTGACCTCAATAATGTTGACGGGGATGTTAAACCTCAATTCAAACGAACAAATATATCGGGCCGATCGTTAATAAGAGGTGGGTGAAACCCGGAGTACCCGAAGGAATATCGCCTGACATTCCGTTGTAGAACTTGGCGTCTTACATACTCGAACTAAAGCAGTGACAGACATAACATCACTACCCTTTAGGCAACGGAGTCCCTTTAAGAACAGAAAGGAACACCTTAACAATAGAAATTTGAAGCCCGAATCACAGACTACTGCGGTCCGTAGCGAGTCATACAGGTCTGTAGATTGCAGTTGGAGTCGAAATTTCGATCCCTAAACTGGCGCTCTTACCAATTAGGCCACGGAGGCATAATCCAACAGTAAAATTGTCATGTTTCTTTTGCGCACCATCTGTTGAAGGTTAACATGTCTTTAAAAATGCATAAAAACATCTCGCAAGAGGGCGTGAGTAAATTTTCAATGCTCAAAGGGTCATAACTCCAACAGTAATAAAGTAAGAATTATGAGTCTTGTCTTCTGCACGTTGTCTTATGGTGCTTTTCGTTTGTTTGTTTGCTTGTTTGTTTGTATTGGTGTTAAACAGCCCAGTCAACCCTATTTTAGGTAATTTTTGACACTTTGCTTGGGCAGGCTTATACGTACGCATTTAACCAGTACAGTGCAAATTCTTTCGCCAGAAACTGATAACTGCCGTTCTTGAATCAGTGGAAGGAGAGAATGACTGTAGAAAAGATTTCTTGATCAATCTCCATGAAAGAATGTTGCCGACCCGGCAGGCATCGAGACTGCGTCCTTCTGATCACCAGTCAGACGCGCATCCGACAGCTACCGAGGCCGGCCGTGTTTTCAGACAGAGGGGGTAAAGGTAAAATAATGTCTTCCGCCGACCCCACGGGCGGAGGGGGAAGTGGAGACATAATCACAAATTGATAATTAGTGCTTACTGAATGGCAATGAAAAGGAAATTACATATTTTATCGTTTCCAAATAGCTTAACGCTATTCACTATCTCGTGATCCGCTTCTGGGTACTGTGATTCGCAACTGCGTCTAACCTTGGCCCATATTTTGCAACCTTGAAAGTCAGGCAAATGTGATTTGGAAAAATGATTATATGCATGTTGTAGAGGGATAAGGTTTCTATAAAATGGTACCAAACACCCTGAGCAGCAAGCAACCGTATAGGCTACAACATTCAATGACGCGTGACTGATCCGGAACTGTACAGTCCTAGCTGACCCCCTCATTTTCACTGCCGCCAGAATCAGTCGAAATCAATGACACCTTCTGCATTTAAGGTCAAATTGTTCGTTTCTTAAACTATCACATTTTCAGGGGGGATAATAAATATTGTTCATATCAGTCACTAAATCTAGGATCTCATTATCACCATCTTTTAAGCTTAAGAAGCAATTATCGGGAAGGAAATCTTTGACTGAACATGTTGTGTTTTGACTCATATTTTCGCGGCATCAAAACTCAGATACTCTTCCAAAGGGTCACAACTTTAATTGCATCAAATAAATGACAGGCTGGTGGGAAGAAATGTAAAAAAATAAAGCCTGAGAGTATAGACTGAAATGCAAGTACCTGCTTAACGCGCGACTGAAATTAATCAATAATTACGTCAACTTCGAACTGCTATTTCTTAAAATGACGTCATCCACCCAACTCGTCCTTTTTCGCGTGACGTGTCACATTAATATTTTCCCTCAGAATGGCCAATTAGCTATCAAAAGGAAAAAAAGGACGCACACTCAAAGACAAATCAAAACAAAAGTACTGATGACAGAAGAACTGCCTTTGGAATGGTTAGTGAAACGAATTCCACTTTGGGGAGTTGGTGTGGGATGCGGTGGGGGGGGGGGGGGGCTTAAATCGATTTTACGCGGCCGCAATCCTCGCCATTACGTTCGTCGCGAATTAGACAAATAGTTTATTCAGTCCGTGTGAAGGCCTCCTAAGTAATCAGTGCAACATCTCCGAGAATTGTAGGGTCACCCAACCACAGAGATGAAACAAAATTATTCTTCGATATAAAAAATGGATATAACATAAATGTTATACGACACACTGCATGGATGGTAGTCAACCCAATCATTGTTAACAACTTTGCTTCACGACGGTGGGTCAGGCCTTAGATTGATCATTCTATGACGATTCAAGCTGAGGCTTACTGAGAATTAGAGAGAATTTAAGTTTATGTTATGTTGGTTGGTGCCTGATGCTCTGTCTCTGGTCGGGCCCACCGGAGTCTTACTGTTGGTTTTCTTTTGCTCCAGAATTTCAGTGGTTTCTTGCTGTCGAGTCCCCACCGTTGTTTCATCTCTGTGGTTGTTTGATTTTTGTGTTTTCGGAGTTGTTGCAAATAGCGACGGAAGTAAGGGCGTAATAGTAGTAATAGTAGACGGAAGTAATAGCGACGGAAGTAAGGGCGTGGATTGCAGCTACGTAAAATCGATTGAAGCCCCCCAAGTGGAATTCGTTTCAGTGACCGTTCCATGCCGGTTCTTCTGTCGTGGTTTATGTTTGTTATGAATTGTCTTTGAGCGTGTGTATCGCTTATATTATTTTGTTTTGGATGACCAAATTGGCCATTTTGTGGGAAAGTAACTGTCCTTTTGGCTTTCCGCTATTGATGTTTCCATTAGGGTCTTGTTATTTCATGTTTGTGTTTCTTTCCCTTTGGTGTCACTGATGGGAGCTGTGGGTTGATTATATCGATTCCTGATCATTGCCTTCACTTGTATTTCTCTCGGATCTTTCAAAGACTTTGTCGCAATATTTGATCGCATGTTTTTGTGGCAGTTAAATATGAAGTTAATAATTTGGAAAGTTTAGTGGTGGTACAAGAGCTTGGATATGCAATAAACCGTGCTTTGAATGGTATTTTTTGAAGCTTATGTAACCAATTTAACGTAGAAGGCTTGTCTTGGCCTTCTACAACACATACAGCAAACTTGGTGGCTGAATGACAAATGTGGTAATCAACTACAGCACTCTTTATAGCCAAAGGCTGCAGTTCATAGGCCTTAGTACCACCAAGCGCTTGCTAAAGAGTGTTAACATAGTGGAACCGTCAAACCACGACCACATTGTTAGCGGCATTTTCGTGCTTCAAGTTTGTCTACTTACGATTTTTCCACTCTTTACACTACACTTCCTCATAATCTTATAAAAGAAAAGCTTAATGATTTAATTGAATGGGCTTTTCACAGAGAAGATTCTCTCTATCTTGCGTGTAATGTCAGAAATGCATTTTTCACTTCTAAAGAGCATAAGAATTATACACTTTGGTCATGTCAGAAAGTGTGTGATGCCCTCACTTTTCTACTTGACAATATTTATATCAGATTCATTACTAAGTTATTTAGACAAATTGTAGGTATTCCGATGGGTACGAATTGCGCACCTCTTGTGGCTGATCTGTTCTTGTATTGTTATGAAAGAGATTTCATGTTGTCGCTTTCCATTGATAACCAATCTGAAATTATTGAAGCTTCTAGATATTTAGATGATTTATTAAATATTGATAATACCTATTTCGATGGTTTGATCAGTCAGATTTACCCCCCAGAACTTCAGTTAAATAAAGCAAATTATTCTGATACCGAGGCCCCGTTTTTGGATTTACATCTATCTATTGTAGATGGGTTTGTTTCGTGCAAAATTTATGATAAACGCGATGACTTTGATTTTGAGATTGTAAATTTTCCTTTTTTGGATGGTGATGTTCCTCGTGCGCCATCCTATGGCGTTTATATTTCGCAATTAATTCGATTTGCTAGAGTGTATAGTCATGTAACTGACTTCAACACTCTTAATAAATTATTAACGGCTAAACTCCTTAATCAGGGTTATCGGTACCATAAACTACACAAAGCCTTTTCAAAATTTTATAGACGCCATTCTGATTTAATTTCAAAATTTAATATTGGACTTAAATCTCTTCTGCAACAAGGTCTATCGGAACCCGAATTTTATGGTGACTAAGTATATAAATTCAGAAAAAATACATAATCGCAATGACTTCAGCACCTAATTTCGTAAAGTCGTTCTTCGATATAAAAAGATTGGGTACAACATGGATGTTATACGACAGACTGCATGCATGGTAGTTAACCCAATCACGGTAACTTTGCTTCCCTCTTTAATTGCACATCGGTGGGTCAGGCCCAAGATTCTAAGACGGCTCCAACGTAAAGGCTTATTGAGAATTAGAGAGATCTAATTCAAGGTAATGTTGGTTGGTGTCTGATGCTCTGTCTCTGGTCGGGCCCATCGGAGTCTAACTGTTGGTTTTCTTTTGCTCCAGCATTTCAGTGGTTTCTTGCTGTCGAGTCCTCAGCGTTGTCTCACCTCTGTGGTTCTTTGATTTTTTGTGTTCACGGAGATGTTGCACTGATGAGTTAGGAGGCCTTCATGCGGACGTAAAATCGATTTAAGCCCCCCAGTGGAAATCTTTCCACTGACCGTTCCAAGGCGGTTCTTCTGTTGCGGTTTATTTATGGTGTTGTTGGTTACTTACTGTGTGTATCACTTGTGTCTTTTTACTTTGGATGGCCATATTGCCATTTTGTGGGAAAGTAACTGTCCTTATGGCCTTCCTTTGTTTAGGTTTCCATTATGGTCTGGTCGCTTAATGTTTGTGTTTCTTTCCCTTTGGTGTCTTTGATGGGTGGAGTAAGTTAATTGTATCGATTCCTGATCTTTGTTTTACTTCTACTTTGTCTGCTGGAGCCGAAACAAAATTCTTATGAAATGCTTGAATACCAAGTTTAAGGTGACGTGAAGACGTCCTTTGTTTAGGACGTAATAAGTTCGCATTTTGAGAGTAGAAAGAAATGCGTTTGTTAACTAGTTTCAGAATGCTAAGTTTCCATTCTTCGAGAGCTTTATGCGCAACATACTCTCGTTTACGTCATCGAAACCAAATTCATTAAAAGCAGCAGCGATTTTATGTCTATACTTATTGACCCCAATTGTAGAAGCAATTCGATATTTCGGGCCTTTAGAAATTATATTTCGTATGCTAGAATCAGGAATTATTTTTAAATTGCCAGTAATGATATGACCAGCAGCAGGCTAGCAATACATTGAATTTTTACAATCTCAGGTATCAGGAGTGTTAGTGTTAATATCAAGATCAGAAACAGTTGAGATTAAAAATGATAGATCTAACAGGTTATTATAGCAAATTATGAGTGTTTCAGCATTTTGAAAATAAGCAGGAATTGATGAAATCACCGAACTGTTCGGGAAGGTACTAGGTACATGTAAGTCTATAAAATCCAAACCCTTATTAATGAAGGACGTGTTAATGTAATGACGTTTGTGATTAATTTCAGAATCTACGAAAAGACGAAGAGCATGCTGAGTATAACCTTTAGTTAAAAGAGCCGCATCATATAACTGATTAGAACTATCGTAGAATTTATTGTCTCGATGTTCATAATACGTAATATAAAACTGAGTATTGAACTTAGAAATGCAAGCATTTGGCGGCGTCCATGATTCAATAATATTATGGACAGACATTTCAGAAAGTCCCCTTTCAGGACTGTTTTTTATGCCTCCACTCGAGACAATCAACAAACCAGTGTTGTGATTGCTTTGATTGTTTCCTTTGGAACCAATTACGAAAATACGGCTATAAAAATACATTGTAAATTTTACCACCAAAAAAGGAAAATTTTCGGATGAAAAATTGTGGTATTTTTCTTATTTCTGCTCAAAACATAGATTCCTAGCTCTAAAACAAAGGTTTTTGAAAATTCATTATTGATATCAGCAGCTAAACTGTGGAACATATTGCCATTAGATATTCGAACTACTTCCGGCCTGAATGCTTTCAAGAATTCGCTTAACCCATTTAGTACCAGAAACCCCAAAAGCGGGTGTCACAAAATATTGCATTTTGGGTCTAAATCAACAAAAATTCAAGGGACTTTACACTTAGAGGAAAATAGTCAGGTATGAGATAAAAACGAGCATACCTCTGGAACAATTGGAATTTTTTGATATGGTTCCCGCTTTATGTATTCTCTCAGTCTACTTAATACTAAAAATACGTACATTTTCGTGACATCACGAAAACACGCCTATACAAATACATTGTAAACTTTATCGCCGAAAAAATGAAAATTTTATAATGAAAAAATGTGATAGTTTTCTTATTTCAGCTCAAAATTATAGACTGTGGGTACTAGTTAGAACCGCCTCGAATACCCACAATCTATATTTAAGAGCAGAAATAAGAAAAATAAGGTTTACCCCTGCAAACCCCAGTTTTACTATATGAAAGCTGGGTTCAAGGGAATCAAAATAATATAGGTTTGTTTTCGTGATGATAAATGACCTTTAATTTTGTTGGGCCGTTATAAACTACAAGCAAACAAATAAACAATGTAATGCATTTAGCAACAGATAAGGTGCATATTTTGTGATATTTGAAGTACAGTTTTCCTTATTACTGCATATAAACCTATGCTGTGGGTATTCATTAGAACCGCCTCGTCGGGCGGTTCTAATGAATGCACACAACATAGGTTTCTCTGGTCGGGCCCATCGGAGTCTAACTGTTGGTTTTCATTTGCTCCAGCATTTCAGTGGTTTCTTGCTGTCGAGTCCTCACCGTTGTCTCACCTCTGTGGTTCTTTGATTTTTTGTGTTTACGGAGATGTTGCACGGATGAGTTAGGAGGCCTTCATGCGGACTGAACAAATTATTTGTCTAAATAGCGACGGAAGTAAGAGCGAGGATTGTGGCCACAAAAAATCGATTTAAGCCCCCTCAGTGGAATTCTTTCCACTGACCGTTCCAAGGCGGTTCTTCTGTGGCGGTTTATTTATGGTGTTGTTTGTTACTTGCTGTGTGTACCACTTGTATCTTTTTAGTTTTGATGGCCATATGGCCATTTTGTGGGAAAGTAACTGTCCATATGGCCTTCCTTTGTTTAGGTTTCCATTATGGTCTGGTCGCTTAATGTTAGTGTTTCTTTCCCTTTGATGTCTTTGATGGGTGGAGTAAGTTAATTGTATCGATTCCTGATCTTTGTTTTACTTCTACTTTATGAAGAATTGGCAAAAACTATCCTTCAGTAATCAGAAAATGCCTACCCTATCTGTTGCTGTCTACATGAAAGCTTACCTTGCCTCTTCTTCACCCAACAAGGCAGTGTAGTTCTTGAATAAAAAGAATAGAAAATAAATTTACTAATTTTACTGAACTTTTCATCACGTGAACAAGTCCGTGAAATACAGACCCCCCTAAACCCCACTTTATAAAGAGAAAACTGGGGTTTAGGGGGTAAACATTATTTTCCTTATTTCTGCTCCAAGACATAGGTTTTGGGTACTCGTTAGAACCGCCTCAATGAGGCGGTTCTAACGAGCACCCAAAACCTATGTTTGGAGTAAAAATAAGAAAAAATATCGCAAATTTTCATCAGAAAATTACCTTTTTTGAGGTTTGAAAAATGCACTGTATCACACGGATGTGTTATCGTTATGAGAGTAAATTGTGTCAAACAGTGAAACATTAAGACAACACGCCCTTTCAAATATATTGGAAATTTTACCACCAAAAATTGACTATTTTCAGATAAGAAGTTCTAATATTTTTCATACTTCTGCTCAAGACATAGACTTTAGGAACTTGTTAGAAGCGCTTCGGCGAGACGCTTCTAATGATTAATAACAATCAATGTTTTGAGCAGAAGTATGAAAAATATTAGAACTTTTTATCTGAAAATGTTCAAATTTTGGTGGTAAATAATGTATACCCGATCAAACCCCAGTTTTAATATATAAAATTGGGTTTTAGGGGGTCAAAATTACATAGGCATGTTTCCGTGGTGTGGAGTAGACGTAAACGTTGGTAGGGCCTTTATATCAACCATAACCCGCTTAACCCAAACAAAACGAATGTTTATGATTTTGAAACTTTTTTCTATGCTGAACATCAATACGAGGCATCAAGATAAGAAGTCCGTGAAAAGAAGACCCCATAAACCCCACTTTATATAGAGAAAAGTGGGGTTTACGGGGGTATACCTTATCTGTCTTATTTTTGCTCAAAAACATAGATTGTGGGTACTCGTTAGAACCGCCTCATCGATGTGGTTCTAACGATCACCCATAATCTATGTTGAAAGCAGAAATAATAAAGATGTTATCATTTTTACCTAACATTTATCATTTTCTGACATCATGTTGGATGCCATTATTTCTTACGGACATGTTTTCCGAATGGGATACTCGGAAAGTAATCACACTGCTTTTTATACGTTGTTATTTTTCATTTCATTGAACGATTGACATGATCTTCACAGCAAAACAGCTTCAAGAGAAATGACAGGAACAAAACATGAACCTGTGCATGACCATTATTGGCCTTACAAAAGCATTTGACACAGAAAGCCGGATGGGTCTTTGGAAAATTATAGCAAAATTTCGCTGTCCGGCCAAGTTCATAGCGATAGTGAGGCAGTTCGACGATGATATGCTTGCACGGGTCCAAAATGATGGTGAGTTTTCTAATCCATTCCCTGTGATAAATGGAGTCAAGCAATGATGTGCACTAGCCCAAGCACTGATCAGCACGATGTTCTCTGACATACACATATATGCTGGATGGTGACAATGATATACCTATTAGGTATCGCTTTGATAGGAACCTTTTCAACATTAGTAGGTTGCAAGCCAATTCCAAGGTGTAGACAGTTCCTCTTACTGATGACTTGGCAAAGGGAGGTGCAGATTGTGTATCTGGCGCCTGTGACAGCTATGGCCTCACAATCAGAATAAAAAAAGACCGAGGTGGTCTATCAACCAGCAGGCGGCAAGTCTATAAAAGAGCCCTCCATCACAGCTAAAGGTCAAAGTCTGCAAGTGGTAGATAAGTTCACCCATCTTCGGAGCACACTGTCAAGAGCCATGCATATTGATACGAAGTGAATGTCAGGATCGCAAATGCTAGTGCAGCATTTAGCTGACTATTTGGTCGTTTTTTGGGTCGAAATGGAATCAGAAATGGAAATGGAATCCAAGGCGATTCTTCTGTCGCGGTTTATTTTTATTATGGTTTGTCTTTGTGTGTTTATGTCGCTTATATTATTTTATTTTGGATAACATATTGGCCATTTTGTGGGAAAGTAACTGTCCTTTGGGCTTTGCGCTATGGATGTTTCCATTAGGGTCTGTTGTTTCATGTTTGTGTTTCTTTCACTTTGGTGTCTCTGATGGGAGCTGTGGGTTAATTGTATCGATTCCTGTTCATTGCCTCCACTTCTACTTGACACAAAATAGAGGTGATGACAATGATCAGGAATCGATACAATTAACCTACCTCTCCAATCAGAGACACCAAACGGAAAGAAACACAAACGTGAATTAACTAGTCCCCAAATTACATCAACAACAGAAAGCGAAAAGGACAGTTACTTTCCCACAGAATGGCCAATTAGCTTTTTAAAACAAAACAATATAAGCGACACAGACAACCAAAGACAAACCATAACAAAAATAAACCACGACAAAGCTGAAAGTCTACAAAGCTGTGGTACTGTCAACACTATTATGTGCATTTAACATGGACAGTTTTCCAAAGGCATGTCAAAAGACTGAACCATTCCACATAAGCTGTCTCAGAAAACTCTTAAAGATTAAGTGGCAAGACATGATTGCAGACACAGAAGTCCTGAAATTGGCAGGGATGCAGAGTATACATACTCTTCTGAAACTGGCACAGTTAAAATGGACAGGCCATGTTACCAGGATGCCTGAGGAATGGTTGCCAATGAAAATCCTCCATGGAGAATTATAAACAAGCAAATCCTCCTATGGTGGTCAGAAGAAACTTTACAAGGACACCTCACAGCCTCCCTTAAAGACTCCAATATACCAACAGAGTCTTGGGAACAACTTGCACTGGATCGAGTAAAGTGGCGAGGTCTAATCAGAAAGGGCGCTAGTGAATGTGAGGCAAATAATAAGCGAAGCACAGAAAAGTGCACAGCGCAAAGCCAGGGCTAAGGCCGCACCAACAAAGCTGTCTTCCGCTAACCTCTGTTGCTAATTCTGCAACAGACAGTTCCGAGCTAGAATTGGTCTCACCAGCCATTTTTGACACACACACACTAGCATTTCTTGCATGTGATTAAGATTGGTCATTGTCAGTAGTGACACACGAACAAACATTTTATTTAGTAACATAGAGAATCTTACATGGGTGCTCATGTATTATTGAATTTATTAAACGAGTTGAGGAAAAGGGAAAAATGCGAGGCTGTGCAGAGCATTTTATCCCTTTTCCTCAACGAGTTTAATAAATTCATTTATACACGAGCACGAATGTAAGATTCTATTTATCATATGACATTTAAAACGCAATTTATTCACGATTGTTTTAAAAAAATTACAATGTTCCGCCATTAGTAAACGCGACGTCGTTAAGGACGTTGTACATGTAACGTTACGGGGCGTATCTAAATAATTTGCATATTTAATCCACTAGTGGATTATCGAATTTATTACATGGCGTTATTACATTCTCAGAAGCGACGTCATATGATAAAGTTATTTTCAATATATATTTCAAGACAAAAAAGATGGCATGAAGACGATATTGAGTGTAAGTTCTAAGAAATAACGGCAAGTTTAACCCTTTTTATGCCAATCTTGCTCTTTATATATAGCAGGAGCCCATTTCAACATTTAGGGGTGACAGGTTGTGTTTTCTTCAAACTGTATTTGGAAAATGGCTGAACTTTTTGCAAACAGTTCTGCGGCGTCTGATATGGGCCTGCACTATTTGCCAAATACCCGTTTTGGGGTTTCTGATACAAAATGGGTTAACCTGGGTACGGCCTTTGAAGTATGAACAGCATCGGTTCTAACCCTTAAACTTTGCCCTTTTCCCAATCCTATTTGTATTTCAGTGGATAATTTACCAATTCCTTTCTTACTTATACACATTTTGATCATTTGCCATTTTCCATCCATTACCTGATGATCAATTCTGGATTAGAGGGTTTAATTCAAAACAAGAAAACAATTGCACAGTTTTCCAATTAATCAATTAATGGCGGAAAAGCTGAACTGGTGTAGCATCGTCGCCAACGTCCTATCATAATGAAGAGTTTTGTTTAATTCGAGGTTCAACGCCCCCGGCAACATTGTATAGATCATTTTGAAGACATTGCTTCCAATTTCGTGACACTTCTACCCGACATTGAGATGAAATGATTGTCATGTCGCGTGATTCCACTGTAATCATTGAAGTATGAACAACACTGCGTCTCACAAGCTGACTACAGGATTTTTTTTAAATGACCTGACAAAATACAATATCCACACATGCATACGAATTCTTTGTCAAACGCCATGTGATGTTACGTTGCCAATGCGATCTTCCAGGTATGTTTAAATCGGACATTTTATAGCATAGAGTTCCTGCATAACACATGTTGATTAAAACAGTTGTATGAAAAATTAAGAGCATTGGACAACTGGTAACAGGCTATACAATCAGACTCGCTACTTTCCGAACAGCCCAGGTATGTACAGTGATTTTCTTAAACAATGTACGAGTAGCAGCGTCTTTTTCGCCAACTCCGATCAGAATGTAGAAAACCAATCGTTATTTTAACGTCACATGACATCATTTTACGTCAAGTAAACTGACGTGTTTAATGACGTAAGAATTACATCGCTGATCATTAGTTTGCATGAACTGTACAAATTTAGCCATGGAGATCATATACTACTCAAAGTTTGATAGGGGTCACTTTTTATATACCAAATTTTCTACTGGAAATTTAAAATGTCATGACAGAATTTGTACTCTGTATACTGATAAATATCTTAAGCAGAAACTCATGTGCAAATCAGTACTCATGAAAATGCACACTTCTCACACTTCGCAAATGAATTCATACACCCCAAAAATCTTGCGTAACACTGCATTCCAACAGAAAAATAAAACTTGTCAGTGTTCCTTTACTAAGCGTGAAAAGGATTTGATTTGTGAAACTCTGAAATGCCTAGGGGACAGTAACGAAACCGTCTGAGCCCCGAAGAAATGAACCGTGGCGTCGGCCATGTTGGAATCTGGTGTCTCTCAACGTCGTCTTGCTGGGATTCTGAATGTGTCTCAGAGCGTGGTTGCCCAAATGTGGAGTCGGCAGCTTACCCACGGATATCCTTCACACAGACTCGACGGGGATCGAGAAAGAGCTACAACTCAACGTCAGGATCGTTTTTGTTGATTCAGTCTCGACGTCAACAGTTCCCGAACGCTACGCGTTTGAATAACGAGTTTAGGAACGGAACTGGAGTACGAGTTTCTACACAAGCTGTCCGAAACAGGCTCTACGAGTTCGGAATTAATGCCAGGAGGCCTGCTGTACGTGTTCCGTTGACGAGACAGCACGTGTAAAGTAGAAGTAAAACAAAGATCAGGAATTGATACAATTAACTTACTCCATCCATAAAAGACACCAAAGGGAAAGAAATACAAACATTAAGCGACCAGACCATAATGGAAACCTAAACAAAGGAAGGCCATATGGACAGTTACTTTCCCACAAAATGGCCATATGGCCATCCAAAATTAAAAGACACAAGTGATACACACAGTAAGTAACAAACAACAACATAAATAAATCGCCACAGAAGACCGGTTGGACTTTGCCAGAACTCACGTCAGGTGGACGATTCGTGACTGGACGCCAGTAATGTTTACTGATGAGTTCAGAGTCTGTCTAGACTTTGCTGAAAAACGTCAATTAGTGTAGCAAATGTCTAAAAAGCGATTCGATGACTTGAATGTGGCAGAGCATGATCGCTATGGAAAGGGACCAGTCATGGTTTGGGCTAGGTTAAGCGTGAACGGTTAAACTGACTTGTACGACGTTGAAAACGAAACGTTAACGGCAGTGAGGTACTGTTATGAGATTCTTGATCAGTTTGTGAGACCATATGCCGGTGTTATCAGCCAGAACTTTATTCTGATGGTCGACAATGCCCGTCCCCACCGTGCCCACGTCACTGATGCCTATCTGAAACGTGAGACAATCGTTCGAATGGACTGGGCTGCTCGATCACCGGACTTAAATCCGATTGAGCATGCGTTGGACATGCTACAGCATACTGTTTCAGCCCGACCTCTGCAGCCGAGGACTTTACTAGTGCAGGAGCTCAAAGATGCATCGGTTGCTGAATGGAGGCTGATTCCACAAAACTGGAAACGAAACAGACTTTGATTACGAGCATGCGCAGACGATGTCGTGCTGTAATTGACGCCCGTGGACGCATACACGTTATTAGGCACGCATATCTAAACAAATTTGGAAATTTTTGAAAAATCAATTATCCAAATTCCTTCGTGTTACGGCAAATTTGTGAGTGCCAAGACGGTTTTTGTTGTCACGCTTGAATGCAGTGTCAGTTGACAAAATTAATTACTTGTCTTTATGAAGGATATGTTTTCTATCATTATGTATCAAATTTGGATTCAGCTGATTAATTTATCCAAAAATTATTTTTCATTAAAAATGTGATCCCTATCAAACTTTGAGTAGTATATAATATAATATGTGCAGTTCACCTGTGCATCTGCGCAGTTTGATTAGCACCTTAGCGGTCGCTGCTTGAACAGAACAATAGCTCTTAAAATATGTTAAGACTCTTGCAATTCTGTGTAGCTGAGTAGGGGAGGGTTTGTTTCTTACCCGGTGGCACACCCAGATGACAGCTTTTTCTTGCATACCAGAAAAGGAAATTCTTCAATTAACCCCGGCATAGACGTTCTTATCCTTCACAGGTTATCCTACCCATGGATAGGATCAAAATTGAGAATTTCCACGTGCTTGATGTGCATTGGTTGAACACGACGTCAAGTATACAGTCGTTAAAATTGACGTTACTGCACGTGCAGAGACGTAAAAATGCCGCATTATTGTAATCAAAATAATGCGGATGTCGCAATCGAAGTACATGTAACTGCATTATAAAAATGCACTCTCAGAACTGAAAGGTATGCAAGAAAAAGAATCATACATGCTTGCGAGGGGTAGATAGAAATATTCGTCCCCCCGGGATCTCTGTCCGGCATCACTCGGCAAGCCTCGTGATATCGAAGAGTGACCCTCGGGGCGAATTTTTCGATCCACCCCTAAAACCCGTGTAAGATTCTTATAATGCATCATAAAATATGCCTATATAATTTTGACCCCCTTGAACCCCACTATTATATAGTTAAACTGGGGTTTACAGGGGTAAACCTTGTTTTTTTTTTTATTTCTGCTTTAAAATATACATTATGGGTACCCGTTAGAACCGCCTCGACAAGGCGGTTCTAACGATTACCAATCATCTATATTTCGTGCAGATATAAGAAAAATATCATAATTTTTCATCATAAAATTTTTGTTTTGTTTTTATCGGCGGAAAAATTAACAATTTTATTTCTATAGGCCTGTTTTCGTAATCATACATAGATGTATCTTGAATGTTATCATGTATTGCAAAACAAGTGACAAGGATAATAAGCAGGTACCAGTTACTCTAATACCGATTTTCTTTCGCGTTATATAACAATTTAGCCTGTTGGCTTATGTGCAAAACAGTCAGTGTACATATATTAGCAAAATTAATGAAAACCTGCTTTGTAATATGTGTGACTAGGAAGACCCAGATCAGACAGCGTCATTCTGCTTTTCTGGGGGTCATGTGCTTGACTTTAGAGGTCCATTTGTGCCTTCAAACTTTCTCAACAATGTCATACAGGTAGTTACAAACAGTGCAGATCCTTTCGTCAGGCGCTACACTATTGGCAGTTCTGCTTTTATATTATACATGTAATGAAGCCATTGGAAGAGTGGTTCTTTCCTCATCATGAAATGGATGTGTCAACTTCAAAAACACAGGGATGACATAGGTTAACAAAGCAAGTCTGATCATATCGAATGACCTCATGTTTTTTCCCTCGTGGCTAGTCTATATTCATTACACCTATACAAATACATTGTAAACTTTACCTCCAGAAAAAATTGAAATTTTTTAGATGAAAAATTGTGATATGTCTCTTATTTCTGTTCAAAATATAGATTGTGGGTACTCGTTAGAACCGCCTCATCGAGGCAGTTCTAACGAGTACCAACAATCTATATTTTAGAGTAGAAAAAAGAAATATAAGGTTTACCCCTGTCAACCCTAGTTTTGCTATATAAAAGTGGGATTCAATGAGGTCAAAATTATATTGGCGTGTTTTCGCGATGGTAAACGATCTCGGGCGCAAGCAATGGAGCTTTAAACATGAGCGGCAAGCAAAGGTTCCTATCAGCCAGCATGCACATTTAATTTACGCCACTCTATCCATCACGTGAACAAGTCCGTAAAATGTACATCCCCTAAACCCCACATTATAAAGATATAAAGAGAAAACTGGGGATTACTGGAGGGCAGGGTCAACATTATTTTTCTTACTTCTGCTCCAAGAAATCGGTTTTGGGTACTCGTTAGAACCCCCTAAATGAGGCGGATTTTCATCAGAAAAGTAACCATTTTTTGAGATATGAAAAATCGTACTACGTGGCACAGGTGTGTATGTAGGGTTTAGTGGAGTAATTGTTCTCACAGCAGAACTCCATTATCAATTATCAAACATTTAACCACAATGACTCTGGCACCTCTGGGGCTATGGGCATTGGTTCCAGTTGCTGAGGATAAGTTATAGACCCAGGTCTGGAGGCAGAATAGGTGATAATTTCCGATCTACTCTAAATCGATGAGACGATTCTAATGAGTACACTCGGCCCCCGCCCATCGGGGCTTGTAGAAAGAGATTGGCTGCATGATGCTTCCACACAGGCTGAAACAAACTGCACAAGTGTAATATTGGAGGCTATACAGTGTTGACGGGGACGTTAAACCTCAAATCAAACAAACAAACAATTCAATTATCAATCAGTTAACCACATTGACTCTGGCAGTTCTGGGGCTAGGGTAATTTCTGCCAGTTGCTGAGGAGTTATAGTCCCAGGCCAGGAGACAGAATGGGTGATTATCTAAATCGATGAGGCGATTCTAATGAGTACACAAAACATACAATGAAGTCACGACAAGACGAAAACTCGCCTATACAAATACATTGTAAATTTTACCACCGAAAAATGAAAATTTTCAGATGAAAACATGTGATATTTTTCTTATACCTGCTCAAAAGCAGAATTAAGAAAAATAATGTATACCCCTGCAAACCCCAGTTTTATTATATAAAATTGGGGTTCAAAATTATATATAGGCATGTTTTCCGGTTGATATAATTACATTTATTTCATCTCTGAGAGCCAGAGCTGTGTCTTTGTCTTTGTTAGCATCTTGCATCATTGCATATAATTTATCTTGAAGATCCTTCAGCTTCTTCTCCAAGGCACGAATTCTGTCGGCGCCTCGAGCTCTTTCATTGTTGAGAATGTCGTCATGTGCAGCTGTATGAAAAAAAAAAAATCGAAATAAAAGAAACATTACCAACTTTTGTGTTCACGGAGATGTTGCATTGATGAGTTAGGGGGCCTTCATGCGGACTGAACAAATTATTTGTCTAAAAAGCGACGGAGGTGGCGGCGAGGGTTGTGGCCACGTAAAATCGATTTAAGTTTTACGTGGTTATGGTTTGTCTTTGAGTGTTTGTATCGCTTTTATTATTTTGTTTTTGATAGTCAATTGGCCAGTTTTGGCTTTCCGCTATTGATGTTTCCATCAGGGTCTGTTGTTTCATGTTAGTGTTTCTTTTTTTTGGTGTCTCTGATGGGAGCTGTGGGTTACTTATATCGATTCCTGATCATTGCCTTCACTTGTTTTTTCTCCCGGATTTTTTTTTCTGTCTTTCAAAGACTTTGTCGCAATCATTATGAAACACGGTTATGCAAATGCACTGTATGTTTTACCGCCGGAAAAACGAAAATTTTACATGAAAAATTGTGATAGTTTTCTTATTTCTGCTCAAATTATAGATTGTGGGTACACGTTAGAACCGCCTGATCGAGGCGGTTCTAACGAGTACCCACAATTTGTAGTTTACAGCAGAAATAATAAAAATAAGGTTTACCCCTGTAAACCCCAGTTTTACTATATAAAATTCCTGATCATTGCCTTCACTTCTATTTTAAATACAAGTTGGCATGTGAAATAAGATGAAATTCAAAATATCCCGTGCACATTACGATAACAAGTCCGTGAAACGAAGGCCCCTCTAAACCCCACTTTATAAAGAGAAAAATGGGGTTCACGGGGTATACATTATCTGTCTTAATTTTGCTCCAAACTATAGATTATGGGTACTCGTTTGAGGCGGTTCTAACCAGCACCTACAATCTATGCAGAAAACAGAAATAAGAAAGATGTTACAATGTTTACCCAATATTTGTCATTTCCGACACCATGTTGGAGGCCCTTATATTTTCCTAATGTTAGTGCAATCTGATCTACGTCTGTCGTAGTCTCTGGAGCGGAAGGATATCTCAAGCGACCTGTCATTACGAAGTGACATCCGTACCATCATGAAAACACGCCTATATAACTTTGACCCCATTAAACCCCATTTTTATAAAGTAAAACTGGGGTTTAAAGATGTAAACCTCATTTTTGGTATTACTGCTCTAAAATATAGATTGTGGGCACACGTTAGAACCGCCTCAATGAGGCGGTTCTAACGAGTCCCACAATCTCTATTTTGAGCTGAAATAAGAAAAATATCGCAATTTTTAATCTTAATTTTTTTTGTTGTTGTTGTATGTCTATAAGGCATTTTATCGCTGCCCATGATCTCCTATGATTTTAGATGTTTGACCTGTTGTTTTTATTTTGTTCATATCTAAAGTCGAACTTCAATGGCTCGAACCCCTTTGGGACTATGAAAATCTGTTCGAGACAGGTGTAGTTCGAGCCACTAAGGGTTACTGCCAGGAGGCAAAACGGGGTAAACTTGGACATATATTAAGTTTTCTTTAATAAAAATGTATGCTGTGTGTACTCATTAGAATCGCCTCATCGAGGCGATTCTAATGAGTACACACAACATGCATTTGCAACTTAGACGCCGAAAATCTATTTAATTATCCCGTATTATTTTTATGAAGATTTGTTTGATTTGAGGTTTAACGTCCCCGTCAACACTATTTAGGTCATTTTGGAGACGTTGCTTCCAATTTTTTTAGACTTTTACCCGACACTGAGATGAAATGACATCTTAAGCCCTGTCGCCCAATGAAACCAATAGGGTCTAGGAACATGGACGGTCCAACTTGCACCGCTTTGCCTTGGCAGGCTTAGATCCTCTAAGAGTTTAACCAGTAATCGTGTGCAGTCAGTTTCAGCTCTGCGTGGAAGCATCATGCAGTCCATCTTTTTCTTCAAGCCCCGATGGGCAGGGCGATTTTATGAAGAGGAATTCCTAGGGACTACAGAACGCGTTCGACACTGCCATGGTAAACGAGCCATCAGTGTTCGAGCAATCGAAGTTCTACTGTAGTTGCTTACTAGAACTGTCTCGTTGAGGCAGTTTGAACAGTCAGTATGGATTCGATTCATAGGAACCGAAGCAAATCCACCCGGCATGCATCACGAGGGAACAAAATACCTATTTATCATATGACGTCGCGTCTGAGAGTGTAATAACGCCAGGTAATAAAATCCGATTATCCACTAGTGGATTGAATAGGCAAATTAGTTAGAGACGCCCAATAACGTTACATGTTCGACGTCCTTAACGAATGGTGGAATATTGACATTTTTGTCAAACAATAGTGAATAAAATGTGTTTTAAATGTCATATGATAGACAGAATCTTGCATTCGTGCTCATGTATTAATGAGTGTGAATTCGGGTTTAACGTCGCTTTCAACAATTTTTCAGTCATACACGACGGTGTTTGGTTGCGACAGGGAGCTCAATGGCCACTTTTATAGTGCTGCCTCACTGAAGTATCATGTCCCAGGCACATTACATGATACCACACCCAGTCACATTATCCTGACACTGGGTCGGCCAGTCCTAGCTCTACTCCGTAAATCTGAGTGCCAAGCGAGGAGCAGCTAGTACCATTCTTAACGACTTTGGTATGTCGCGGCCCGGGATCGAACCCGTGATCTCCCGTTCCCCGGAGCGGACACTCTACCAACTGAGCTATCGGGCCGGTTTCATGTATTGATGAACTTATCAAACTGGTTGAAGAAAAGGGATAAAATGCTCGGCAAGGCCTCACATTTTATCACTTTTCCTCAATTCGTTTAATAAATACAATAATACATGGACACTCATGTATGATCCTCTATATAAATCACAAACATACAAAAAAGTATTTCTCTATTACATCGAAATTCCTTTTTTGGTAATTTCAGTGTTTTCGCGTTTACTTCAGGTCACCTTGCCCAACAATGGGTGACACGGTGGCCATACACATTATTAAATGTTCCGTGAAACAATGGTACAAAGCAAATCTATAGGCACTTTGATAATAAAAATACCAGGAATGTAAACCATTTTTCAACATGTTCAATATTTTAATGCAATCTACAACATAGACTTATTGTTCTGTTGCGGTTTATTTTTGTTATGGTTTGTCTTTTGGGTATGTGTAGCGCTTATATTATTTTGTTTTGGGTAGCCAATGGGCCATTTTGTGGGAAAGTAACTGTCCTTTTGGCTATTGATGTTTCCATTAGGGCCTAGTCATTTCATGTCTGTTTCTTTCCCTTTGGTGTCACTGATGGGAGCTGTGTTTTAGTTGTATCGATTCCTGATCATTGCCTTCACTTTTATTTTATTACCAATACCACTTGCAAACAGTGCACAGGGGGGTAAAGAACGATGAAATTACAAGACTGATACACGATTGTCTATATTCGTAGTAATGCAAGTAAAAGCTTTACCATACATGTACCTTTAGAGGAAATTCTGTGACAGTTTCATTATTGTTGCTTTAATCTTTATTACCTTTCTGTTTCTGCAGGTCTTTAATCAGACCCTCTAGTTGCCTAATCTTATCTCGTTGTTTATCAGTCTCAGCGTGAAGGTTATTGTTAGCTGCCCGTAGTTCTTGAATAGTTCCTCTTGCGGCATCAAGCTGGGCCTTCATGTCAGCTAGCTGAAAATTAGAGCTGAGTCGTTCAAAACTGACGAAGACGTTATTTGAAGCATTGTTCTCACATAAATATCTATGTGCATGGCTGTTTGAAGTCATTGTCAAATGGAGCGAAAGGCGTGCTCAAACAGCAAAACCCTTGTTCAAATCATGAAATTCGCGTGCTGTTTGAACATGGATTTTGAGCTTTTGATATCACAAGACGGGCCTTGCTTTGTTTACGTTACGTTGAGCGACGTAATGTGATCGCCATGAACGTAGCGTTTAAAGGTTTTATGCATCCATTCCCGCTAATTTTCAAAATACTGAAACACCCATTATTTGCTATAAATACAATAAACCTGTTAGATCTATCATTATTAATTTCAATAAACTTGTTTCTGATCTTGATATTGACACTAACACTCCTGATACATGTGATTGTAAAAGTTCAGTGTATTGTTATCCGGCTGCTGGTCATATTATTACTGGCAATTTAAAAATTATTCCTGATTCTAGGATACGCAATATAGTATCTAAAATTGACTTCAATAAATGTTGAGATGAAATCGCTGCTGCCTTGAATGAATTTGGTAATCGATGGTGACTTTAGCACCCAATTTCGTAAAATCATTCTTCGATATAAAAAGATTGGGTACAACATAAATGTTATACGACAGACTGAATGCATGGTAGTTAACCCAATCACGGTTGACAGCTTTGCTTCCCTCTTAAATTGCACGCCGGTGGGTCAGGCCTCAGATTCTATGACGGTTCCAGTGTAAAGGATAATTGAGAATTAGAGACATCTAATTCAAGGTAATGTTGGCTGGTGCCTGATGCTCTATCTCTGGTCGAACCAATCGGAGTCTAACTGTTGGTTTTCTTTTGCTCCAGCATTTCAGTTGTTTCTTGCTGTTGAGTCTTCGCCGTTGTTTCATCTCTGTGGTTCTTTGATTTCTGTGTTCACGGAGATGTTGCACTGATGAGTTAGGAGGCCTTCATGCGGACTGAACAAATTATTTGTCTAAATCGCGACATAAGTAAGGGCGATGATTGTGGCCACGTAAAATCGATTTAAGCCCACAGTGGAATTCGTTTCCACTGACCGTTCCAAGGCGGTTCTTCTGTCGTGGTTTATTTTTGTTATGGTTTGTCTTTGGGTGTTTGTGATGCTTATATTATTTTATTTCGGATAGCCTATTCGCCATTTTGTGGGACAGTAACTGTCCTTTTGGCTTTCCGCTATTGATGTTTCCATTAGGTCTGTTGTTTCATGTTTGTTCTTCTTTCCCTTTGATGTCTCTGATCTGTGGGTTGATTGTATCGATTCCTGATCATTCTTTTCACTTCTATTTTCTATGATGACGTCAGAGGGTTACTGCATGACAACGTCATTGTAAACAACATTCTGAACCGGCCGCCATTTTGGTTTGCCTGTCGCATTTGAAGAGTTTATTTGGAATATAAATGGAGCTGTTCGGCGTGTTCGTCAAAATTTGCTGTCGGAATCGTAAGTTATGCAAGAACAACGATCACCTATGGTTATTTCATTGCATTAACATTTGCCGGATCCATCGGAAGATATTAGAATATTGGCCTGGCGGCCTCATGTTCAAACAGCTTCCTCGGGACCCGGCGAATGTTAATGCATGAAAAACCATGGTCGATCCCTATATTAAATCTGAACATATAAGATGGGCATGTACTTAACACGCCTATACAAATACATTGCCACCTTTATCGCCGAAAAAATGAAAATTTTATGATGAAAAATTGTGATATTTTCTTATTTCTGCTCAAAATATAGATTTTGGCACTCGTTAGAACCGCCTCATCGATATTATCTATATTTTAGAGCAGAAATAAGAAAATAAGGTATACCCCCGGAAACCCCAGTTTTACTATATATAAAAGTGGGGTTCAAGGGGGTGAAAATTATATCGGTGTGCTTTCGTGATGTTGCTGACAAAATTTGAGCAGCTTTAGCAATGCACAAGTAACGCATATTTTTGGCAGCACAAATACATGTATCTCTTGGTTAACCTTTTCTTAGTCAATCTTTAGGACGCTGGGCGTTGTTTAACTATGATCAAAATATTAAGCTTCAGTTTCTAAATGTCCCATTGCGGTGAATATGAGAAACAGGAACACAATGGTGAGGTTTTGATTTGGGTTTTTAATGGCCCAGTCAACGCTTGTTCAGTCAAATCGACGCGGTTAGTTTACATAACGCTCTTTTTTCTGGACAGGCTTATACACTACGCTTCCGTATAATTTTATAAAAGATAAAACTTAATGATTTGATTGAGTGGACATTTCATAGGAAGACTCCTGTCTTGCATGTATGTAAGAAATGCTTTTTTCACTTCTGAAGAGCATAAAACTGATATTTTATGGTCATGTCAGAAAGTGTGTGAAGCTCTCACCTTTCTACTTGACAATATTTACATAAGATTTGATACTAAGTTATTTAGATAAGTTATGGGTATTCCGATGGGTACTAATTGCGCACTCCTTGTGGTTGATCTGTTTTTGTTTTTGAGAGATACTCCATGATGTCCCTTTCTGCTGTAAACCAATCCGAAATCATTGAAGCTTTTAGCTTGACTTCTAGATATTTGGATGATTTATTAAATAGTGACAATACCTATTTCGATGGTTCGATTAAGGAAATCCCCCCACAGAACTTCAAGTAAATAAAGCAAAGTCTTTTGATACCGAGGCCCCGTTTTAGGATTTACATCTAGCTATTGTAGATGGGTTTGTCTCTTGCAAAATTTATGATAAACGCGATGATTTTGATTTTGAGATTGTTAACTTTCCTTTTTTGGATGGTGGCGTTTATATTTCGCAATTAATTCGATTTGCCAGAGTGTGTAGCCATGTAACTGACTTCAATAACCGTAATAAATTGTTAACGGCTAAACTTCTTAATCAGGGTTATCGGTACCATAAACTACGCAAAGCCTTTTCAAAATTTTATAGATGTCATTCTGATTTAATTTCAAAATTCAATATTGGACTTAAATCTCTTCTGCGACAAGGTCTATCGGAACCCGAATTTTATGGTGACTTAGTATATAAATTCAGAAAAATAAATGACCGCAATGGCTTCAGCACCTAGTTTCATAAAACCATTCTTCGATATATAAAGATTGGGTTCAACATAATTGTTATACGACAGACTGCATGCATGGGGGTTAACCCAATCACGGTTGCCAACTTTGGCGCCCTCTTTAATTGCACGTGGTGAGTCAGGCCTCAGATTCTATGACGGTTCCAGCGTAACGCTTACTGGAAATCTGAGAGAATCTGATTTTAGGTAATGTTTGCTGGAATCTGATGCTCTGTCTCTCGTCGGGCCCATCGGAGTCTAATTGTTGGTTTTCTTTTGCTCCGGCGTTTCAGCGGTTTCTTGCTGTCGAGTCCTCATCGTTGTTTCTTTCCTGTGATTGTTTGATTTTTTGTGTTCACGGAAAGGTTGCACTGGTGAGTTAGGAGGCCTTCATGCGGACTGAACAAATTATTTGTCTAAATCGCGACGGAAGTAAGGGCGAGGATTGTGGCATGTAAAATTGATTTAAGCCCCCACCCCCCCTGTGGAATTCGTTTCACTGACCGTTCCAAGGCGGGTCTTCTGTCGCAGTTTATTTTTGTTATGGTTTCTCTTTGAGTACCTTCAGTGTTTGTGTCGCTTATATTATTTTATTTTGGATAGCCAGTTGGCCATTTTGTTGGAAAGTAACTGTCCTTTTGGCTTTCAGCTGTTGATGTTTCCATTAGGGTCTGTTGTTTCATGTTTGTGTTTCTTTCCCTTTGGTGTCTCTGGTGGGAGCTGTGGGATAATTGTATCGATTTCTGATCATTGCCTTCACTTCTATTCAGTTAAGTTGTTTATTTTATTATATGACGCCACGTCTGAGATGCAATAAATTCAATAATCCACTAGTGGATTAAATATGCAAATTAGTTAGATACGCTCCATAACGTTACTTGTACGACGTTCTCAACGACGTAGCGATTACTTATGGCGGAATATTGACATTTTTGTAAAACAATCGTGAATAAAATGCGTTTTAAAGATTATATGATAAATAGAATCTTGCATTCATGGTCATGTATTCTTATATTTAATAACCTCGTTGAGGAAAAGGGATAAAATGCTCGCAAGCCTCGCATTTTATCCCTTTTCCTCAACTCGTTTGATAAATTCAGTAATACATGTGCACTCATGTAAGAACCACTTTTTCTAGGTAATTAAGAGGCGTATTTTGCAAATTAGGCACCTGAGTGTAGGTCCGGCCTTTTAACCCTCACTAGACGTATTATGTAGGTCACTACAGAATATGGCGAGCATTTTGTTTCACCCTCTTTATTTTGGAATGACTGGTTGTGGAATTAAATGATAAGGGCAAAAAAGAAAAGGACTTACATTTCTTCTGTTTGTGTCCTCGATATCACGTTTGTAAGCCTCTAATTCTGCATCTCGTTGCTGTCTTATTTTCTCCAGTATTTCGGGTAAAGATTGATTTTGTTTCTCCGCTTCATTAATACGATCCTCAAGTTTCTTGCTGTGGTCTTTAGCGTGGTTCAAAAGCTCTGAAATAATAATTACCAAATTATGAAATTGCTGTCATTAAGTGGATAGCGTCATGGCATAAAACGATTAGACCACAACCACACTGTAATGACACATGGTTGTACTCATCTTTCTTGACAATATTTATATAAGATTTGGTACTAAGTAATTAGACAATTTGTGGGTGCGAATTGCGCGCCCTTATGGCTTATTTGTTCTTTTTCTGTTATGTAAGAGACTTCATGATGTGCTATTTGAAAGCAAATTAAGTTGAAAGCAATGTGAAGTTATTGGGATATTGAGACTTATAGCTCGACGTCTAGCTAGGGAAAACTGGGGTTTACGGGGGTTTACTTTATTTTTTTTATTTCTGCTCCAAGACATAAGTTGTGGGTACTCGAGCACTCATAACCTATGTTTGGAGCATTTATAACATAAATATCAAGGATTTTCATCAGAAAAGTAGTCATTGTTAAAAATACACTATGTCGCATCACGAAAACACGCCTATATGATTTTGACCCCCTCATACCCCACTTTTATATAGTAAAACTGGGGTTTAAGGGGGTATACATTATTTTTCTTATTTCTGCTCAAAAACATAGATTGTGGGTACTCGATAGAACCGCCTCGTCGAGGCGGTTCTATCGAGTCCCTGCAACCTATGTTTTGAGAAGAAATAAGAAAAATATCACAATTTTTCGTCTTAAAATTTCTATGTTTGGCCCCCAAAAATGGCAATGTATTTGGCAATGTATTTGTATAGGCGTGTTTTCCTAATGGCACGGGTTAGTTATCGTAATGTACCCCAGTCACGGTTGATAACTTTGTTTCCACTTCAATTGCACGTTGGTGTGTCGGGTCTCTGACTCTATGACTTGTTTTCTTGTTCGAATTGAGGTACAACGTCCCCGTCAACACAATAAAGATCATTTTTGAGATGGTGCTTCCAATTATGAGGGACTGTTAACCGACATTGAGATAAAATGATATTTCAAGCCCTGTCGCCGAATGGTTTATATGTATGAGCGGTCCGACTCGCACCATTTTGCCTTGGCAGGCTTACTCCGTCTTTGGCTAGGCCCCTCGGAGTCTAACTGTTGGTTTTCTTTCGCTCCAGCAATTCTGTTGTTGGATGCTGTCGAGTCCTCAATCTTGTTTCATCTCTGTAGTTTTTTGATTTGTATGATCTTGGAGATGTTACACTGATGAGTTAGGAAGCCTTCATGCGGACTAAACAAAATTAGTGTATTCCGCGACAGAGGTAAGGGCGAGGATTATGGCCATGTAAAATCGATTTAAGCCCCCCCCCCCCCAGTGGAATTCTATCCACTAACCGTTCCAAGGCGGTTCTTCTGTGCTGGTTTATTTATGTTGTTGTTTGTTACTTACTGTGTGTATCACTTGTGTTTTTTTTTATTTTGATGGCCATTTGGCCATTTTGTGGGAAAGTAACTGTCCTAATGGCCTTCCTTTGTTAAGGTTTCCATTATGGTCTGGTCGCTTCGTGTTTGTGTTTCTTTCCCTTTGTTGTCTTTGATGGGTGGAGTAAGTTAATTGTATCGATTCCTGATCTTTGTTTTAGTTCTACTTAGTAAACTTAGTTCTACTGTTTATTTCTTGCTTCCAAAGGATAATACTTTTATAGAATATATTTAGATCTTCTAAGCGGTTGACTAGTACTCATGTGCGGTCGGTTTCAGCTCTGTGTGGAAGCACCATGCAGCCAAATCCATTTCTCCTAGCCCCGATGGAGGGGGTCCCTGAATACATGTGTGTGTGTGAATTCGGGTTTAACGTCGTTTTCAACAATTTTTCAGTCATATCACGACGGTGTCTGGTTGCGACAGGGAGCTCAATGCTCACGTTTATAGTGCTGCCTCACTGAAGTATCATGTCCCAGACACATTACATGATACCACATCCAGTCACATTATCCTGACACTGGATCGACCAGTCCTAGCTCTACCCCGTAAATCTGAGTGCCAAGCGAGGAGCAGCTAGTACCATTTTTAACGACTTTGGTATGTCGCGGCCCGGGATCGAACCCGAGACCTCCCGTTCCCGGAGCGGACACTCTACCAACTGAGCTATCGGGGCCGGTAATCCCCTGAATACATACTTAAACTTTTTAAGTAATGTCGGTTGGTACATGTACCTTATGCTCTGTCTCTGGTCGGGCCAACTTGAGTCCAACTGTTGGTTTTATTTTGCTCCAGCGTTTCAGTTATTTAATGCTGGCGAGTCCTCATCGTTGCATCACGTGAACAAGTCCGTGAAATAAAGACTCCCCTAAACCCAACTTAATATGGAGAGAACTGGGGTTTACGGGGGTATACATTAGTTTGCTTATTTCTGCTCCAAGGCATAGGTTGTGGGTACTCGTTAGAACCGCCTCACTGAGGCGGTTCTAACGAGCACCCATGTTTTGAGCATTTATAAGAAATGTATAACCGATTTTCATAAAAAGTAGCCATTTTGGAGATGTGAAAAATACATTAAGTCGTACCGTCCATGCTTATAAACTCTATTGGTTTCAATGGGCGACAGGGCTTGAGATGTCATTTCATCTCAATGTGTGGTAAAAGTCCCACAAAATTGGAAGCAACGTCTCCAAAATGACCTTTTCATTGTTGACGGGGACGTTAAACCTCAAATCAAACACACAAAACCATAACATTACACGTAACAAAGTGCATTCCAGTACGATAAAATACCCGTGCGAATTGGTGCATTTTTACACATCTCCAAAATGGTCATTTTTCTGATGAAAATCATTGATATTTTTCTAATATATACTGCAAACATGATTTGCGGGTGCTCGTTAGAACCGCCTCAATGAGGCGGTTCTAACGAGTACCCACAACCTATGTCTTGGCGCAAGAATAAAAAAATAATGTAAACCCTCGTAAACCCCAGTTTTCTCTATATAAAGTGGGGTAGAGGCGGGTCTTCATTTCACGGACTTGTTCACGTGATGCATTCATATCTTCCTGGTGAATGTGTGATGTTTTTTCTTATTTATACTACAAACATAGATTGTTGGTGTTTTGGAGCAGAAATAAGAAAAAAAATAATGTATACCCCGTTAAACCCAAATTTTCTCCATATGAAGTGGGGTTTAGAGGGGCGTACATTACACGGAACTGTTGACATTATAACGAAATCACGCGTATACAAACACATTGTAACCTTAAGCGCCGAAAAAATGTAGATTTTCAGATGAAAAAATTGTCACATTTTTCTTATTTCAGCTCAAAATATAGATTGTGGGTAATCGTTGGAACCGCGGTTCTAACGAGTACCCATATCTATATTTTAGAGCAGAAATGGGAAAACTAAGGTTTACCGCTGTAAACCCCAGTTTACCTATATAAAAAAGGGGTTCAAGTGGGTCAGAATTAAATAGGCATGTTTTCGTGGTGTGATAATGTGTGTGTGTGTGAATTCGGGTTTAACGTCGCTTTCAACAATTTTTCAGTCATATCACGACGGTACGTGGTGTGATAAATAGCTTCATATGGGTTTTTACAGACCATCACGAATACACGCCTATATAATTCTGACCCCCTTGAACCGCACTTTTATGTAGTAGAACTGGGGTTTACAGGTGCCAACCTTATTTTTTCTTATTTCTGCCCTAGAATATAGATTGTGGGTACTCGTTTGAACCGCCTCATCGAGGCGATTCTAACGAGTACCCACAATCAATAATTTGAGCAGAAATAAGGAAAATATCACAAATTTCCATCTTAAAATTTTCGTTTTTTTTTTCGTCGGTAAAGTTTACAATGTATTTGTATAGGCTTGTTTTCGTAACGAAAACAAAAATCCAACCTTCAGCTTTTCTCATCTGTTCATCGTGGATCTTATCATTAAAGTCTAGTTTCTTCTTCAGATTATCAGCCTCGTCCTCAGCTGCTTTCCTCTTCACTTTCTCATCACCCGCCCTGAAAATTTAAGCCCATCACGATAAGAAGTCCATTACGATAACACACCCGTGCGACAAAGTGCATTTTTCACATCTCAAAAAAGGCATTTTCTGATATTTTCCTTGTTTCTGCTTCAAACATAGGTTTTGGGTACTCGTTAGAACCGCCTCATTGAGGCGGTTCTAACGAGTACCCACAACCTATGTATTGGAGCAGAAATAAGGAAAATAATGTTTACCCCCGTAAACCCCAATTTTCTCTATATAAATTGGGGTTTAGGGGGTCTTTATTTCGCGGACTTGTTCACGTGATGCCATGAATGGAAAACTCCTCTTTCTTTCATTCGTTTCAATGAAATATAGATATTTGTTAGAGAAATAAAAAACGAAATTGTCACTGTTTCAAACAGTGACTGATATCAATTTTATTTTTCACCGTTTGGGACTACTTTAATTTTCGTAATCTAATTCTGTGGTCAGTATTTTTTCATTGTCAGATGATTGAAACTTAATGAACTGTATTAGAATTGACGCTAAGCCCGTTCACGAGGACGTTATTGGCGTCATGTTCGACGCTGACGTCACGTATTTTGTCGTGCGACGTTAGTCTTTAGGAAACTTATCTCTCAATTATTACAGTAACCATTCATAGAAATGCCATCGCAGGCTATTTCTCAGGTGCAAACTTTCAGTTTACACCCAATATTATACCCAGTAAATACGTTGTACACCACTAAATTGACGCTAATCGACCAGGAACAAAGTAAGTTTTCTCTGAGGGTGAGTGACACGAAGCTAAATATTGCCGTTTTGAAGCATGTAAGGAACAGAAAATTTGATTTTTTTAGTGTAAGATCAAAGTTTATTTCACTCATAAACACCAAAACTGGTATTTTCACTCGTGTTCATTCGGTGAAGTAAAATATGATCTTACACTGAAAAAGTAAAATATCCTCTTTAACCCCCACTTTATTTAGAGAAAACTGGGGTTAATGGGGTATTAATGATCTGCCTTATTTTTGCTCAAGAACATAGATTGTGGGTACTCGTTAGAACCGCCTCACTGAGGCGGTTCTAACGAGCACCCACATTCTATGTTGAAAGCAGAAATAAGAAGATGTTAAATATTTTACCTAATATTTGTCATTTCTGACACCATGACGGCCCCGTCCATCGGGGCTTGAAGAAATAGATGGGCTGCACGATGCTTCCATGCAGAGCTGAATCTGACCGCAGACGAGTACTGGTAAACCGCTTAAAGGATATAAGTCAGCCCAGTCAAAGCGGTGCGAGTCAGACCGTCCATTTGCTTATAAACCCTATTGGTTTCATTGGGCGACAGGGCTTGACATGTCATTTCATCTCAAAGTCGGGTTAAAAGTCCCACAAAATTGGAAGCAATGTCTCCAAAATGATCTATACGGTGTTGACGGGGACGTTAAACCACAAATCAAACAAACAAACTGACACCATGTTGGACGCTATTATTTCACATGGACATGTTTTCTATATGATTGGAATGATCCATAGGAATGGCACAATAATTTCAATATTTTTAAACTAACAAACATGCTTTTGGAATTTAAAAATACGTATGAATTACATTAATAAATACTTATGAAAGGAACATTTTAGATGAAGACAAATTGGGTTTAATACAGTTAATCGCTAATTGCTGGGTCCGTATAGTTATTATATACCCATTCTGATTTTTATCTTCAGTTCACACATATGCTCTAAAAGATCCATTTTATGAAGACAGTTGTCATAAAATGGTTTGTCTGAAGACAGCGACATGTGCTAGAAAAAAATAACAACGTGAAAACAAAAAAAATAGCCATCGGAAGAGATGGCAAATCCCCCGACCAAAAAACCAAAAGCTAATATGGCCTTCAGAAGAGTGTTTACTAATAGAAAGTGCAGCAGAATTAAACCAGCAATATATCACAAAAGTTTTGGAGTTATTGCCATCACAAGATTATACTGTCAGGGGAGATAACTTAAATTAGATTTTTATTTGCCTTCACTGCAGCTGGTGTTGTGCCGTGTGGCGGCCGTAAAACGTCTCCCCGTACATCAACCATAGTGCAGTTTATATTTTACTTTTGGTCCTTTGAGATCAGCGTGAATATTCTGAGAAATCAGAAATAAATTATTGGTTTAGACTCATATTCTAGAAAGGTTTTTAATTATTTGGACCCAATTTTGATTTATATCTGTCTTTGAATCGACTGCCTATTCGAAATTCGCAAAATTGCAGTGTGTTTCCTCTGGCTTTCTTTGCCGGATCATTACAGGGTCACTGATGAGGCTTTATTAGCCGAAACTACGTAGTATGACCCATCAGCTTTCTTACGAATGTTTTCATTGCTCTTAAAGGATCTCATTTTAGATTTTTATTAAAAACCAGGACACTCAGAATGGTGGTTCTTGCACATGACACGCCTGCTTAAGCCCATGTATTTCTTACGAAGTACCCTCAATATGTCTCGAAGGGTATTGGAGATATGGTGATCATAAGCTGGTCCTACTGTTATATTGGAAGGGTAGATAAGTCAAATACCACAGCACCAAGAGTTGTAATTCTTGCGCATGACACCCCTTCTGTACCCTGTATACAATTGTGCCAAGTTCAAAGGGCGTTGGAGTTATGGCCATCGCAAGGTTATATTGTCAGGGGAGATAACTCAAAAACCCGAGCACCCAGAGTTGTAATTCTTAAACATGACACACCTGCTTAACCTCGTGTACATCTGCATCAAGTACCAACAATATGTCACAAAGGGGGGTACGGTGATCATTAGGTGGTCATACTGTTATATTGGAAGGGGAGATAACTCAAATACCATAGCATCCAGAGTTGTGGTTCTTAAGAATGAAGCGCCGTCTCAACCTTGTATACAATTGTGCCAAGTACCATCAATGAATCTCAAAGCGTATTAGAGATATGGCCATCACAAGGTTATATTGTCAGGGGAGATAACTAAAACACCCGAGCACCCAGAGTTGTAATTCTTGAACATGACACACCTGCTTAACCTCATGTACATCTGCATCAAGTACCAACAAAATGTCGCAAAGGGAGGTACGGTGATCACATGGAGGTCATACTGTCATATTGGAAGGGGGGATAACTCAAATACCATAGCACCCAGAGTTGGGGTTCTTAAGTATGAAGCGCCGTCTCAACCTTGTATACAATTGTGCCAAGTACCATCAATAAATCTCAAAGGGTATTGGAGTTATGGCCATCACAAGGTTATATTGTCAGGGGAGATAATTAAAAAAACCAGGGCACCCAGAGTCGTGGTTCTTGCACGCGACATGCCTGCTTAACCTCATGTACAACTGTACCCAGCACCATCAATATATCACAAACAGCATTGGAGATATGGCCATCACAATGTAGTGATTCTATTTCATTGGAAGGGGAGATAACTCAAAAACCATGGCACCCAGAGTTGTGGTTATTGTGCATGACACGCCGTCTCTTAAAGGGTATTGGAGATATGGCCATCACAAGGTAGTTACTCTATTTTAATGGAAGGGGTGATAACTCAAAAACCATGGCACCCAGAGTTGTGGTTCTTGTGCATGACACCGTCTCAGCCTTGTGAACAACTGTGCCAGGTACCATCAATATATCCCAAAGGGTATTGAAGTTATTACCATCACAAAGTAGTCATTCTATTTTATTAAAAGGGGAGATAACTCAAAAAGTATGGCATCCAGAGTTCTGGTTATTGCGCATGACAAGCCGTCTCAGCCTTGTGAATAATTGTGCCAAGAACCCTCAATGAATCTCAAAGGGTATAGGAGTTCTGGCCATCACAAGGTTGTGTCTACGTATGGACCGACGGACGCCAGGCTGATCGCTATATCCCCTGAAACTATTCGGTCGGGGGATAAAAATAACAGAACGTACATTCAGAAAAGACTCGGATCAGCCTGCGCATCCATGCAGTATAATCAGAGTCTTTGCTATTCGCATGAGCCGTCTCATTACGTGAACAAGTCCGTGAAAAGCAACCCGCCTTAACCCCTTTGTATAGAGAATAGACGTGAAGGCAATGACCAGGAATCGATACAATTAACCCACAGCTCCCATCAGAGACATCAAGGGGAAAGAAACACAAACATTAAATAACTAGGTCCTAATGGAAACATGAATAGCGGAAAGCCAAAAGACAGTTGCTTTCCCACATTATAGGCAAGTTGGCTACATGTATCCAAAGCGATAAACGTGCCGAAAGACAAACCATAACAAACATAAACCGCGACAGAAGAACCGCCTAGTAACGGCCAGTGAAAAAATTTCACGGGGGTAAACATTATTTTTATCACTTTTCATTACGAAAACACGCCTATACAAATACATTATAAACTTAACCGCCGAAAAAAAGAAGATTTTAAGGTGAAAAATTGTGATATTTTCTAGAAAAGTTTTACATATAAAAGTGGGGTTCAACGGGGTCAAAATTATATAGGCGTGTTTTCATGATGTGCTCCAAGACATAGGCTGAAGTTACTCGTTAGAACCGCCTCAATGAGGCGGCTCTCACGAGCACCCACTTATGTTGAGAGTATAAATAAGAAAAATATTACTAATTTTCACCAGAAAAATGGTCATTTTAGCGTTATCGTAATATAAATCTTAAGGCTGTTTAAACAGAAACAAGCGAAGTCTGTGACCAGGCTGGCTGGTTGCACCAGGTTGGCTGGTTGCACAGGGTGATCCAAGTTATCGCTGATCGCACAGGCCTTATTCATTACGAAAACACGCCTATGCAAATATATTGTAAATTTTACCACTTAAAAAAAAAAGACTTTTTTACAATGAAACATTGTGATATTCTTTTCTCATTTCTGCTCAAAATATAGATTGTGGGTAAACGTTAGAACCGCCTCACCGCGCCGGTTTCAACGAGTACCCACAATCTATATTTTAGAGCAGATATAAGAAAAGCAAGGTTTACCCCTGTAAACGCCAGATTTACTATACAAAAGTGGGGTTCAAGGGGGTTAGAATTATATAGGCATTTTTCGTGATGGTATGTTTTGTTCTGCGTAGGCTTATTTACATTCTTTCAAGCTCCCTGTTTCGGCCATCTACAGCGTCCATCTGGGACTTCAGTGTGGCAACTTGGCTTTGTGGCTCCTTGGCGGCTTGTCGGGCTTCACACAGGTCACGTTCCAGCTGATTAAGGCGATGTTGCAGATCACCCACCTCACTATTTAACTGGCGATTTCTGTCGTCTGCAGCCCGCAGTCTGGAAATTCAACACATATACTTGGTAACAAGCTAAACAAGAATACATGCTTTCGTCATTTCTTCAAGTTCGTGAAATGTGTAATGAACACTCCAATAAATCCTAAAGTGAGGCTCACGGACCTATATTTCATTTGCCTTTTGCTCAAAACGTATAGACTGTTGGTACTCATTAGAACCGCCTAAATGATGCGGTTCTAACAAGCATCCACAATCAAATATATAGAAAACATTACAAATTTTTATCTAAACAAAAAACGAAGTGGCTATTGAAAAGTTAACTGGCAATAGCAGTTTTACGTTAAAATTGATATTGCCAGATAAATGGCAACAACCATTTTAACGCAAAACCACTATTACCAGTTAACTGGTACATGTAATAGTCATTTTAAAGTAAAATCGCTATTGCTTTACTGGCAATAGCGATTTTACTTTAAAATGGCTATTATAGCAAAAATATCTTACGCCAATACACCTGTGGACACAAATCCGTTCAAACTTTGATGAGCTTCGTGTCATTTTGATCTGATGTTTCATTCAATATTTCCTTACATCCTGTCAGTCAGCTGCAAGACACGAATAAATTCAAAACAAAAAATGTTGTATCTCGAATGTCAATCAGATCTAAAAATGGAAAAAAGTGCTAGCCACAATAAGACCAATCAATGTATATTGCTTGATCCAGTTTTAGACTACTTTGATGAATGACATTTGCTTGTCAAACTAACATAATGCAAAGAGATTCATTGAAAGGTACTTCTTTGGAGTTTGAACGCTTTTGTGTCCAAAGGTGTACCTTGCCTGTTGTAGTTTTACATGCATGCGAATTGATTAAAGACTATAACTACTGGCTAAAACATAACATTACATCTTCCCAAAATGAAGTGATTAAAATGCTAAATCAGCAATACATAACATATTACAAGATATGGAACTGTTTGGTAAAAGAAAAGTAAACAACACAGAAACGATTCGCATCTTAGGGGCTTGAAGAAATATATGGGCTGCAAGAGCTGAATCCGACCCGCACACTAGTACTGGTAAACCGCTTAGAGGATCTAAGCCTGTCCAGGAACCGCGGTGCGAGGCGGACCGCCCATGCTAATAAACCCTATTGGTTTCATTGGGCGACAGGGCTTGAGATGTCATTTCATCTCAATGCCGGGTAAAAGTCCCACAAAATTGGAAGCAACGTCTCCAAAATGACCTTTAAAGTGTTGACGGGGACGTTAAACCTCAAATCAAACAAACAAACATCTTAGCCGAATTACATGTGCACAAAACCCACCACTCTAGAACAAGCATATGCATGTTAGCTTTTACAGTCATAACAATAGTTACTGTAAAAGAAAATAATTCTGCAAGCCAACTAGCAATAGCGATTTTAACCGAAATTCGCTATTGCCAGTTAACTGGCAATAACGATTTGAACGTAAAATTCGCTATAGCGAGTTAACCGGCAATAGCCCTTTAACGTAAAATTAACTGGCAATAGCGATTTTAATGTAAAACCGCTATTGCCAGTTAACTGGCAATAGCCACTTCCAAAAAAAAAAAAAAAAAATCAAGGTTAAAGAGGATTTTAGCACACGAGTATTTCATTTAATTTTGAAAAAAAAATATGTAAAAACAGCTATTTATTTCAACTAACTAGACCATCAGCTTTAAAGCAACACATGACCAAACAAGTATAACAACAAAACACCTTTCTTGTCTAAACTTGACTGGATGTTATTGTTCGGGTGCGCGGAATTAGCAAACAAAATTGAGGGCGTCTTAACATGGGGGTGTGTCTTTTTAAAGGCAGACCACAACACAATTGCTCCAGGGATGTTAATGGTTGTATTGTCTTTTAACAAACTAAGACAACTGTTACGCATACGGCTGCAAAACAGGTTTTGATTCCCTGGAATGGATGTTTTTTTTGGTTTGATTTGAGGTTTAACGTCCCCGTCAACACTGTAAAGGTCATTTTGGAGACGTTGCTTCCAATTTTGTGGGACTTTTACCCGACATTGAGGTGAAATGACATCTCAAGCCCTGTTGCCTATGAAACCAATAGGGTTTATTAGCATGGACAGTCTGCCTCGCACAGCGGTTCTAGGACAGGCTTAGATCCTCTAAGCGGTTTACCAGTACTAGTGTGCGGGCCAGATTCAGCTCTGCGTGGAAGCATCATGCAGCCCATATATTTCTTCAAGCCCCTATGGGCGGGGGCCGTATTCCTGGAATGGATGAAACAAAAGCTCAAAATCTCAAGTGCGCAGAATTAGCAAACAGCACAGTTCTTTATTCGAAAATATAAATTCTTCCTTAAATTCGCCGATCACGATTTTTACACTCAACATTTTCAAATAATTTTCTATTTACGCCTTATTTTCTAAACAAAAAACAAATTAGAAAGCTAGAACATCTACACTAAAATTCCGCTGTTAAGACCATCTAAAATTAAGACTAATTCTGCTTTTAAAAGCTTCTTGAGAAGGTTTTAGTTGTTCTTTATTTGCGTTTTCTTCACCCAGCGTCTCATAATAAGATACCACCTTTGGGACTGTTCAAAAGTGGTCTTAAAGACCACCTTTGAACAGTCCCAAAGGTGGTCTTAATATAGGAATTTTACTGTGTGTAGTTTCTAGTTTGATATATTTTTGCCTCACTGATGAAGCCCAGTTGGTCTAAACAAGCTTGTCTGACAAAGACTACATGATTTTCAATTCTGTGGCGTATTCCTTGCTTTCAAAGTTTGACATGAGTATAAAATTTGTTAAGCTCTTATTCTGCTGCACAACGCACAACACCCCTTATCTTTGCAAACAGTGTAGATCCAGATCAGATGGCTTCGAAACAGGATCTACACCATTTGTCATTCATTTTGTGAATTTGAATGCATAAATTACCTCAAGTAATTTGAATGGTTGCAATCCAAAAATGGGAGGTGGCAAATTAATGTATTCAACAGGATAAGGCTTAAGTACCTGTCATCCAGCTCTTGGGCACATTTCTTGTACTTGTCTGCCTCCGCCTTGTTAGCATTCACATCGTGGTTTGCTGCCATTAACTCCTTTCTAAAGGAAGAAAATACATCATTACGAAAGCACGCCTATACAAATACATTGTAAGCTTTAGTGTCGGAAAAAAATCCGAAAATTTTAAGATGATTAATTGTGATATTTTTCTTATTCCTGCTCAAAATATAGATTGTAGGCACACGTTAGAACCGCCTCATGGAGGCGGTTCTAACGAGTACGCACAATCTATATTTTAGTGCAGAAATAAGGAAAATAAGGTTTACTCCTGTAAACCATAATAGTGGGGTTCAAGAGGGTCCAGATTAAATAGGCTTGTTTTCGTGGTGTGTACGGGATTCATAAATGAAGATAGCTGTCTTCAAAATCTCCGATCGAAAGGTACGGTACATCATCTGTTCGCACAACATATTAAAAAAAAATCATGTCCCTTCCCGCGTTCCGCAGTTTTACGGACGGTAATTTTGTTTTTCCATCACGAAAACACGCCTATATAATTTGACCACCATGAAGCCCTTTTTATATAGTAAAACTGGGTTTTACAGAGTAAAACCTTAGTTTTCTTATTTCTGCTCTAAAATATAAATTGTTGGTTCGCGTTAGAATCGCCTCGATGAGGCGATTCTAACGAGTACCCACAACCTATTTTTTTGAGCAGAAATAAGAAAAATATCACAATTTTTCAACTCAAAATTTTTATTTATTTTTTCTGCCGTAAACTTTACAATGCATTTGTATAGGCTTGTTTTCGTAATGCGGCAAAGCGTAATTTTCAATAGTACAACCGAATACTTGAATATGTATTTCCGTCCCTAAATGTGCCTTTTCAATACAGCTATCCCCATCTTAATGCAACCATTCATTTGCTTTGTTTAAAACACAAGATTGCAATGAATATCCAATGAAAATCCACGTTACATTATCACGCCGTTTGCCGACAGTCTATCGTAGACTAGAAATAATTTTAGATGAATCTATGTTCCCTACCATAAATTTAGCGTAAACAACCATTTGACCTTTAAAGCGAGGTCAGGGTTACCAAGATCTAATCAAGTTCTTGGCATGTTGGCATGCTATCTTTCATCACACATTTGCTCACAAATTCTATTACGAAAACACGTCAGCCCCCGCCCAAAGGGGCTTTAAGAAATATATGGGCTGCATGATGCTTCCACGCAGAGCTGAATCCGGCCCGCACACTAGTACTGGTAAACCGCTTAGAGGATCTAAGCCTGTCCAGGAACCGCGGTGCGAGGCGGGCCGTCCATGCTAATAAACCCTATTGGTTTCATCGGGCGACAGGGCTTGAGATGTCATTTCATCTCAATATCGGGTAAAAGTCCCACACAATTGGAAGCAACGTCTCCAAAATGACATTTACAGTGTTGACGGGGACGTTAAACCTCAAATCAAACAAATAAAACACAAGATTGCAAACGCTCTCAGATGTAAAAAAAAAAAAAAAAAAAACGTTATCCAGTGAAAATCCATGTTACATTATGACGCCGTTTGCCGACAGTCTATTGTAGACTAGAAATGATTTTACACGAAACTATGTTGCCTACCCTAAATTTAGCGTAAACAACCGTTTGGCCTTTAAAACGAGACCAAGGTCACCAAGATGGCTTTTGCATGTTGGCATGATATCTTCCATCACACATTTGCTAAAAAAAAAAACGAAAACACGCATATACAAATACATCGTAAATTTTTCGCCAAAACAACTAAATTTTAGGATGAAAAATTTTGATATTTTCCTAATTTATGCTCAAAATATAGATTGTTGTACTCGTTAGAACCGCCTCATCGAGGCGGTTCTAACGAGTATCCACAATCTATATTTTAGAGCAGAAATTCGAAAAATAAGATTTACCCCTGTAAACCCCAGTTTAACCGTTATATATAAAACTGGGGTTCAAAGGGGTCAAAATTATACAGGCGTGTTTTCGTGGTGATGTAGGAGATAGGGAGCAGACAAGCCATTTTTGGTCTAAAAATAACACTTTGCGGGAGCCCGTGACCTTGATATTGAGGTCAAGGTCACCAAACTCTAGTCAAATCTTTGGTAGGTTGTAATTATATATTGTCGTCTGGCAGTGCCACTGTGGAGCTAGTCCGTGGGAGCATGGAAACGTAAAACACCAGAACTTTACTACCACTACTGCTTTAAAGCCCCCGCCCATCGGGGCTTGAAGAAATAGATGGGCTGCATGATGCTTCCACGCAGAGCTGAAACCGACCGCACACGAGTACTAGTAAACGGCTTAGAGGATCTAAGTCTGCCCAGGCAAAGCGGTGTGAGTCGGTCCTTCCATGCTTAAAACCCTATTGGTTTCATTGGGAGACTGGTCTTGAGATGTCATTTCATCTCAATGTCGGGTAAAAGTCCCACAAAATTGGAAGCAGCGTCTCCAAAATGACCTCTACTGTGTTGACGGGGACGTTAAACCTCAAATTAAACAAAAAAAAAAAAAACACTACTGTTTTAAGGTTATGGTCTTCTATTTTCATTTGCATAAGCTTACATGTTAATATTTGACCCTGTACCTGATAAATCTGCATTTCAAATTGATTTTCTTACCCCAAAACATGGTAAACAAACTGCCACCTACAATATTATTCAAAACAACAAGGGTGTCATGTGTCAATTTCAAGCATTCTAACAGTCCAAGTGAGGTAACCCTGCCTCAAAGTGAAAATTCAGCCTTGGAAATTCAGAGGTACCACATGTATAATTACTATCACAGCAGAAAATTCAGGAGACAGATCACTTTGTTTCCTTTATGTGTTTACTGCACATATAATACGCTGCAAGAAAAAAATAACAGCTAATTGTTACTCATCAATTTCATAATTATAGCCAATCAAATGTGACTATTGTCTCATACGTGGCTAAAGGCTGGACCCACAACCTCCTTTTCCAGGATCATAACCTTAAGGGGCATAGATACAGCTCATATATTTTATCCTTGTTAGCAAGGAGGCGTGTTCTTGTTTGGTTTGCTGATAGAAATTATTTCCTTTAACCTATTTAGTACCGGAAACCCCAAAACGGGTAGGCAAACAGTGCAGGCCCAGATCAGACGCCGCAGAACGCGGCGTCTTATCAGGGCCTCCACTGTTTTCTGAAAGTTCAGCCAGTTTCCAAATCAATTTTGAAGAAAACACAACCTGACACCCCTGAATGTTTAAATGGGCTCCTATTATATATAAGGAGGAAGATTCCATTTGGTACAAAAAGGGTTAAGAGTAGACTCCTACAGATGATGCAGATAAACATATTTGTGCAACTGTTGCATACGCCGAAGGTACATCCATTCACCTTAAAGAAAAGAAGTTTTCCTCAAGTTTATTATCCTGGAAAAGGAGGTTGTGGACCCGGCCTTTAGCCATGTATGAGACAATAGTCACATTTGATTGGATATAATTATGAAATTGATGAGTAACAATTAGCTGTATTTTTTTCTTGCCGCCGAGGGTATTATATGTGCAGTAAACACATAAAGGAAACAAAGTGATCTGTCTCCTGAATTTTCTGCTGTGATAATAATTTTTCATGTGGTTTCTCTGAATTTCCAAGACTGAATTTTCACTTTGAGGCAGGGTTATCTCCTTTAGACTGTTAGAATGCTTGAAATTGCCACATGACACCCTTTTGGTTTTTGGATAATTTTGAAGTTGGCAGTTTGTTTACCATGTTTTGGGGTTAAGAAAATCAATTTTGAAATGCAAATTTATCAGGTACAGGGTCAAATATTAACATGTAAGCTTATGCATATGAAAATAGAAGACCGTACTTTATTCTATCAGTAGATGATAAGTGAGTAAACGTATTTCCGAAAAATGCATCTTTTGCGTAGTTTTGTTCCATTCATACAATGAAAGCATTACCTGAGGTCGTCCAATTCTCGTTCATACATCTGCCGGTTGGCTTTGCATTCATCTTCCAAATTCTTGAATAAATTGACAAACGTCAGACTGTTTGGGCCTTCAGTGTCTGCTACTTTTCGAACTTTCTGGATATACTGAGCGAAACGGTCATTATTTCGCTGCATCGTCTGCTTTTCCTCCCGTCGGTCCGACGGACCACCGTATCCACCGCCGTAGTAACTCATAGTGACTTGGGGACCTCGAACGTGCTTAAAGACGTAATTAAATACACACATTACTTGAGCCCCGCCAAGCGAATTTGTGTCTTCGAGCATTCCGTCATGACAAATTTTAACTGCGCATGCCCAGCCATTCAGAGGGGCCAGGGATATGGCTTTCTGTTTGAAGGTTCCTCTTGATTCACTGCTTGTATGAGCGAGCAGCGAATGTTCTGGCGAGACTGCGCGGATGCGCAGGCTCGCCTGAACCTTCGCTGCTCGCATAGGCTCTAAAATCATTCTTCGACATAAAAAGATTGGGTACAACATGGATATTATACGACAGACTGCATGCATGGTAGTTAACCCAATCACGGTTGGCAACTTTGCTTCCCTCTTTAATTGCACGCCGGTGGGTCAGGCCTCAGATTCTATGACGGCTCCAACGTAAAGGCTTATTGAAAATTAAAGAGATAATGTTGGTTGGTGCCTGATGCTCTGTCTCTGGTCGGGCTCATCGGAGTCTAACTGTTGGTTTTCTTTTGCTCCAGCATTTCAGTGGTTTCTTGCTGTCGAGTCCTCACCGTTGTCTCACCTCTGTGGTTCTTTGATTATTTGTGTTCACGGAGATGTTGCACTGATGAGTTAGGAGGCCTTCATGCGGACTGAACAAATTATTTGTCTAAATCGCGACGGAAGTAAGGGCGAGGATTGTGGCCACGTAAAATCGATTTAAGCCCCCCCCAGTGGAAATCTTCCACTGACCGTTCCAAGGCGGCTCTTCTGTGGCGATTTATTCATGTTGTTGTTTGTTACTTACTGTGTGTATCACTTGTGTCTTTTATTTTGGATGGCCATATGGCCATTTTGTGGGAAAGTGTCTGTCCTTATGGCCTTCCTTTGTTTAGGTTTCCATTATGGTCTGGTCGCTTAATGTTTGTATTTCTTTCCCTTTGGTGTCTTTTATGGGTGGAGTAAGTTAATTGTATCAATTCCTGATCTTTGTTTTACTTCTACTTTTCTAAGTACCAAAATCGCTTGACGGGGCCCACTTAATCTTGGTATTGTAGTACATCCTCATTTGAGCCGGGACACAGCATTTCCTACTTCTACATGTGCGTCAAGCGAACGCTCAGATCAGCCTGCGCATCCGTGAAGTCTGATCAGAGTCTTCGTAGTGCGCTCCAAGGATAGCTAAGGGCCAAATACTCCTTCATATCGCAATAGAAGTCTTTGATCAGACTATATGGATGCACGCAGGTTGATTTGATTCTTCGCAGGGCGCACATGTAAATTGTAGGAAATGCTGTGCCCCTTCTCTTATTTCAGTCAAACTTGTGCTAATAAAGCATGCATCGGGGTGCAAAACCGGCCAGGCTCCCAACCCTCACCATACTGAATATTTCAATTTCTTACCGTTATAGAGATTTCTAGTGAAATCGAAAACGATATTGTCACTGTTTCAAACAGTGACTGATATCAATTTTAATTTTCACTGTTTGGGACTACCTTTTTCTCAAAATCTAATTAAGTGGTCAGTTTTTCCATTGTCAGATGATTCGAAATTAATGAACTGTTTTAGAATTGACGTTTAGCCCGTTCACACGTCACGAGGACGTTACGTTAATGACTTCATTTTCGACGCTGACGTCACGTATTTTGTTGCGCGACGATAGATCTGTCCGCACCTTCTTTGGGAAACTAATCTCTCAATTATTGCAGTAACCATTCATAAAAATGCCATCCCAGGCTATTTCTCATGTGCAAACTCTTATTATACACCAGATAGTATACCCAGTAAATAAGTTGGACACCACTAAATTGACGCGAAACGACCAGGAACAAAGTTAGGTTTCCGTCTGAGGTTGAGTGACGCGATTAGGGAAGCTAAAATTGCCGTTTTGAGCATATAAGAAACAGAAAATTTGATTTTTTTAGTGTAAGATCAAATTTTATTTCACTCATGAACACCAAAACTGGTATTTTCACTCTTGGTTACGCCTCTCGTGAAAATACTGGTTTTGGTGTTCATTCGATGAAACAAAATTCGATCTTACACTGAAAAAAATCAAATATCCTCTATATGTACATTCCTCTCCGATTTTCAGCCACTTACGTTGCACCATTTCAATTTTTACCATGGATGAAGAAGCAATATGGAAACATTCTAGATCCTGGTCAGCTGGTTTTCAAGAAGGCACCTGATCTGGATTTACATTTTTACATCATCAAAATGAGATATAACCGAGCCTTTTAAAATGCAATTGACAATTAGCCTATATATTGGAAGGGTACATTGCATTTACTATTCCATGGATGAACATATCGACAAAGTGCATTTTATATATAGAAATGTTGGGTTTGCAAAAAAGAAAAAGAAAGAAAGAAAAAAAAAACATGGTTTCCCCCAAAATCTATCTTTATAACACATGAAGAAAATTTGTTAATAAAAATAGAGCATCACGTGAACAAGTCCGTGAAATGAAGACCCCCTAAACCCCATTTCACACAGAGAAAACTGGGGTTTACGAGGGTATACATTATTTTTCTTATTTCTGCTCCAAGACATAAGTTGTGGGTACCCGTTAGAACCGCCCCAATGAGGCGGTTCTAACGAGCACCAACAACCTATGGTTTGAGCATTTATAAGAAAAATATCACTGATTTTCATCAGAGTAGTAGCCATTCTGGAGATGTGAAAAATTGCACTATGTCGCACGGGTGAATTATCATAATGGGTTGTCATAAAAAACATATAAAGTGTAATTAACCCTTTTTCCGCTGACCATGACAAGCCCCTGCCTGATGGCTGCTTAAGAAGGCCTCGTATCAGGATCTACACTGTTTGTCAGTTAGTTTGCGAATCTGAATGTAACATTGTAGCAGGTATTTTGGTTTACAGTCAGAAATGGGTGTGACAATTTCTTTTATTTTCAGCATTCCGCGATCCCTTCCGCTGATTCAAGAAGGGCACTTGTTAGTTTTTAGGGAAAGAACTCGTACTGGACTCTAGAACCGCTTATGCATTAGTCTGCAGAGAAAACGTGTGGTTATGTGAATTGATCGGTTCGATATGACATAAATAGTATTGCCTTGGCCGTTAAACTCCACATAAACAAACAAACAAACAAACAAACAAACAAACAACTAACCAACCAATCAAACAAACAAACAAATCATTACGATAACAAGTCCGTGAAATTAAAACCCCCTAAACCCACCTTATATATGGAAAACTGGGGTTTACAATATCAATATTTTTATTATTTCTGCTCCAAGACATAGGTTGTGGGTACTCGTTAGAACCGCCTCAATGAGGCGGTTCTAACGAGTACCCACAACCTACGTTTGCAGTACAAATAAAAAATATCACGGGTTTTCATCAGAAAAGAAGTCATTTTGGTGATGTGAAAATATGCACTATGTGACACGGGTGTGTTACCGTAATTTCATCAATTAATTTCGTGCTGCAAGGCTAAAAGCAACTTGTTAACGATATTTGTTAACTTAAGGATTTGCTAAACAGCTGCATTCTTAGACAGATATAAGACATTGGAGAAGCTCAAGGATAAAAATCTTAAGAAAAACAGAGGGAAATATTATGCTTGATGTTTATAAAAACGATGTGACGTTCATACATTTTATGGTACAGTAAAACCTGTTTTAGTGGCCACCCCTATTAAGCACGCAACCTGTCTTAAGCCCGCCAATGGCAAATGCATTTATACACACCTGTAATAAGCAAGTACCTGTCTTAAAGAAGCACATTTTGATAATCCTTTAGGTGCTTGCTTATACAGGTTGGACTGTTGTTCAACAATCTGCCCTCATGTTTTCGAGTCATTTCACATGACAAAGCGTTTCGTATAATCTATACTTACAGTTCAAAAAGCGGTTGGGGGAATTTGAACCCTATTCATTTAGACTGGAGTACACTGGTCAGCTACGGAAAGTGAATATCAAATAAATTATCCGGAATTGCAGGCAGCCTTTTTAGGACTAAAGGCCCCGTGCGGCAATGAGGTTGATACTCACCCAAAACCTTTCATGGATAATACAACCAGTTGTACAACTTAGCTAATAATGAGAAAAAGAAGCATGATCTGAATACTTCAGCGGTCGACAGCTGGTCAAGGTGTATCGAAAGGAAAACAATATTATTTATTTAAGTGTAGGCTTTTAGAATTTTTCATAACGTAACCCATGGCATAATTTGAGGACCGCCATGACAAAATCTGATTTGCGAGGTCATCGACGAGGTAAGGGCCAAACAATGTTTTATGAAAGGGTTATCTTGTGTAAAACACCATATAGCTAACATGTAAACCATATGGAGCCAGGGTCGGACAACAAGACCTTATCGGTGACCTACAAATATTTTTAAAATCCCACAATGGAATCAATGGCCTCAAATGGCAAGAAAATGTAAACGTACTACGCTACGGCTCGTATGATGAAGGGCAGGGAGACTTTTTATGGCCGCCACATATCCTCTTAACACCAAAAAACGCCTATATAATTTTGACCCCCTTGAACCCCACGTTTATATAGTAAAACTGAGGTTTGCAGGGGTAAATCTTATTTTTCTTATTTCTGCTCTAAGGTATAGATTGTGGGTACTCGTTAGAACCGCCTCGGTAACGAGTGCCCACAATCTATAGTTTGAGCAGAAATAAGAAAAATATCATAATTTTTCATATTAAACTTTCTATTTTTTCGGCGGTAAAGTTTACAGTGCATTTGTATAGACGTGTTTTCATAATGCGCAGTTTTGAACACAAAGATGCTCGTCAGTTGCGCGGATGCGCATGACAAAACCAGGTTTCTTCAAAACGGCGCAGCCCATTTATTGTCTACGCACAAGGGAGTGGACTACTTAAGCTTGAGCCCCCCCCCCCCCCCCACACACACACACACACGAAGCTTTTAGAAAAGCCATGATTGGTTTAGTGTTACTTTCTGTTGGCTGGCCATCGGTAGGTTTGCTTATATGTGGCATTTGGGTGATCATTTCGAATTTCTTAATTGGGATCTGTATGTGGTTGTTATATAACACACGATGAGTTTTGAAAGAAAATACGTTTCCTAAGGCATATTGTTATACCTATCTCATGCTGTCTCGCCTGAACACGTTTCGCAAACACTATAAACAGTCTATGGCACAGTTTCTGGCATAGGATTCGGAATTATTACACTACGTTAAGCTTAGAAACAAACAAATAAACAAGTAAAAAATTGCTCCATGTTGGAGCAAAGGAGGAAGCAATGCGGAAAACAACTTTTTTATACCCGCTTTTTCGAAAAAAAAAATCGGGTGTATTGTTTTCGTGTCAGAGTCGAGTGCCTATCAGTCCGGGGGTCTGTATGTATGTTTGTATGTAAGTATGTGTGTATGTGTGTACATACGTCCGTCGAGTTTCTATGGAATGGATCTCCTCTGAAACCGGTTAAGATACATTTTTCAAACTTTGCCTGTGGATAATACATGGAATGTAGATGGCACTGAGCTACTTTTGGCGTGACCTTGACCTCAACATGGCCCCAAGGTCAAAGGTCAAAAAGTATTATTTTGCCATATCTTCTAAACTATTGGAGTTTCACTTCTGGAACTTTGGTTATTGGATGACCCTTGGAATATAGAATAAATTGGGCTCCTTTTGGTGTGACCTAGACCTCAACAAGACCCCAAGGTCAAAGGTAAAAAAGTATGACTTTGTCATATCTTCTAAACTATCGGAGTTACACTTCTAAAACTTTGGTTATTGGACGGCCCTTGGAATATAGAATATATTGGGCTACTTTTGGTGTGACTTCGTTCTCAACATGACCCCAAGGTCAAAGGTCAAAAAGTATGATTTTGTCATATCTTCTAAACTATTGGAGTTACACTTCTGAAACTTTAGTTATTGGATGGCCCTTTGAATATAGAATAAATTCGGATACTTTTGGTGTGACCTCGTTCTCAACATGACCCCAAGGTCAAAAGTCAAAAAAGTATGACTTTGCCATATCTTCTAAACTATTGGTGTTACACTTCTGAAACTTGGATTTTGGATGGCCGTTTGAATATAGGATAAATTGGGATAATTTTGGTGGACCTCAACATGATCCCAAGGTCAAAGGTAAAAAAGTATGACTTTGCCATATCTTCTAAACTATAAGAGTTACACTCCTGAAACTATGCTTATCAGTTAGAATGTTCTTTGCAACTTTTTTAACTTATATGTAGATTTGGCTAGCTAATACATAGTCATTAGTGTTTTTCATAGAAAAAGCGGGTATTTGCGATGGTATTCCATCGACTGCGTGATCTAGTTTACCTTTAATTTCATTAAAAGATTTCATAATTGAGCATGTCTTGAAAGGGTTGGACTTAATACATGAGAATGAGCCTTTTCTTACCGATTCATTATAGGAAAGGTTTTCTAAGGCCATTCCCAATTGCGGGCAGTACAAATCATAAACAGAGAAGGTGGAACAAGAGTATGAAACATCGCGAGCAGGTCATAAAGAGCATTTCGCCGCAAATAAGCAACAGAATACTTTAGGAATTTTGAATGACTACAGAATTATAGCTTTGAGATCTATCTGTCACCAGTCAATGACACATTACATGATTGTTCGTTATTATCCCCTCGCAACAAAGTTGCGATCGATACCATACGTCCGTGTGTGGGTGTTTCTGTGTGTTCACGTGTCCGGAAACTTGTGAACAGGATTAAAGACAATGCCATCATCGGAGAAGCATTATGCCTTCCATAAATGTTCCCCATGGAGAGAGAATAAATCCTATTGATTTTCAAGGTCAAGGGTCAAATGGCAAGTTAACAATGGACTTTACATTGAAAACATTGTGAACAGGATAAAAGACAAAACTATCATCATTGAAGTATCAAACATTCCACAAATGTTTCCCGTGGAGCGATGGTGAACACTATAGATTTTCGAGGTCAAGGGTCAAATGTCAATGTCACGATGCACCGTGTGAAAAACACTGAAGTGCCCTATGCACTCGGAGGTGAGTGACTCTATATTTGCCTTATGGGATGACCCTAGGAAATGCTGACTCTTCTCCATCGGTAAAGTCACATACCAGAATCAGCATTCGGAATTATTACTGAGGATACGACAAATGCCATTCAAAGATCAGGACCTGTGAAGTTAGTCCCTTGCTCTCACGAAAGAGGCAAAATTAGCTTCAGTATTATCAGCACCTTCAACTGTGGAAATGATCGAATCGGAAAGAGCATTCGACTCTCTAATGGTCCGACGAAAGAAAGATTCTTTGCACAAACGGGACAATTGGGATCATCATGCCTCATGTCAAATAAAGGGACTTTACCTGTACTGGCATTTTTCCAGCTCCGAAAATCCCGAAAAAAATTAAAACAACCTCAAAATGACCCACTTTGTTTTTATTTGATTTTTTCAAATTTAACATTGGATGAAAGAAAAATAATTGTTCTACTTAAATTTTCAGTCCCATTTTTCATTGCATAATATTTACATTTCCAGTGTAAAGTCTAATGTAAACCTGTAGAAAAACAATTGCGTTCATACGTCCATGAACGCATCGAATCACATGATTTTCAGTGACGTTAAAGTGACGTCATTCTAAACCATTTTTCTCTACGGGCGTTGACGACGTCAACGCTGCTCCGCTCTTTGTAGAAAAAACAGCGTGTAAATGTTTTTCAGCATTAAAAGTTTGCCCAACAAGCATTTTATTCGCCCTGTGATGAGAGGCAAATAATATAAATATAAAAAATAAACTTAATTTTTCTGCTTTTCATGAAAGTATGAACGACAGTGGGTCGCTAGCAAAGTTTACATGAACCCCTTCGGGGTTCATTTTCTTTGCACGCGACCCACTGCGTTCATACTTCCATGAACTGCAGAAAAATAAATTTCATTTCTTAAATGAATGTTTTAAATACGGTAGTTTAAAATCAGTATGAGAATATCAATAACCCAGCAGGCACACGTCGCAAGGGCAACGTCAACACAACGTCGGTGCAATGTCACGACGTTGCACCGACGTAGATGTGACGCTGCATTAAAGTCATGACGTTGCACCGACGTTGATGTGACGTCACAATTACGTCATGTGCCTGATGGGAAGTAACCAACAATGTCGGAAATCACTGTTAATTCCACCCCTCCCAGACCCACACAAAAACACTTTTTGGGTCGATTGTTTGCCAATCGACCAAAGTTACTAAGCACAACACTTTCAACGTTGCGCTACGTGACTCTCACTCTTTACCAAAGAACACCTATTCAAATACATTGAAAATTTTACCGTCAAAAAAAAAAAAAAAAAAAAACTGAAAATTTTCAGATAGAAGAAAATCTGATATTTATCATATTTCTGTTCAAAATATAGATTGTGATTACTCGTTAGAACCGCCTCGGCGAGGCGGTTCTAACGGGCATCTACAAGCTATTTTTAATAAGAAATAAGAAAAATAAAGGGTGTCACCGTTAACTCCAGTTTCCCTATATCAAAGTGGGGTTTAAGGGGGTCAAAATTATATAGGCGTGTTTTTTTAGGAAATCAAGGTAGGGATCATTTACAAAAAAAAAAAAAACAAAAACGCCCCCGTCAATCGGGGCTTGAAGAAATAGATGGGCGGCCAGATGCTTCCACGCAGAGCTGAAACCGACCCGCACACGAGTACTGGTAAACCGCTAAGAGGATATACGCCTGCCCAGGCAAAGCGGTGCGAGTCGGCCCGTCCATGCTTATAAACCCTATTGGTTTAATTAGGCGGCAGGGCTTGCGTTGTCTTTTCATCTCAATGTCGGGCGGCCCCCGTCCATCGGGGCTTGAAGAAATAGATGGGCTGCATGATGCTACCACGCAGAGCTGAAATCCGACCCCACACGAGGACTGGTAAACCACTTAGAGGAACTAAGCCTGCCCATGTAAAGCAGTGGAAATCGGACAGTCAATGTTTATAAACCCTATTGGTTTCATTGGTCGACATGGCTTGAGATATTATTTCATCTCAGTGTCGGGTACACATCCCACAAATTTGGAAGCAAAGTCTCCAAAATGACCTTTACAGTGTTGACGGGGACAACAACCTCAAATCAAAAAAAAAAAAAAAAAAGCCGAATTATTTACATCTTAGAGAATTATCTGTAGAATCTGGACTGCAATCATGTGTTGGGTTTTGCAAACAGTGTAGACCCATAACAGAACGCGGTGTCTGTTCAGGGTCTACACTGTTTGCTTAGGGTAAAGGGTTAAACGAAAGAGTTCAAGTTCCCCTTCAGGGCCATTTTTTTCAATCTACACTAAGAGATACTCGACCTATCAGTGCTGTCAGTGCATTGATTTATTTACCCTCTTCAACCCTTCCACTCCTGAGTTATCGGCGTGGGCTCTACCATCACTGACTTTGGGCACGTCCATTCTACTTTATATAGTATCTAGCTTAAAAGAGTCATCAGGATAACAAGTTATATATCCTTATAAGGTGGCTCATTATGTGCCATCTCATCAGGATCTACATGTTTGCATTAGTATCTGTGCCGGGCTTCAGGGTTGAAAGGGTTAGCCTTTGCTGTAGAAAAAGGCTTAAATATTGCGCAGTAAACAATCATTGGAATCGAAAGGGATACGTTTAAACCGTAGATTGTATCAATCTGTGTAGAAGCACTGTCATCTATTTTAAACACACATAGACTTCTGTCATCCATTTCAAACAATGAATTTTAATTTTGGGATAATTCAACAATGAAATATCAGGAGTATATTCAGGGCTGTACTGACTGAAAATAAAATAATAATCAAAACCGAATACCCTTTCGATGATTAAAACAAAAAACATAGTTCGTTATTAAAAATCCAGAATGTATCAAAAATGGAATTCGAATGGCAAAAAATCAGATTTTAAATGTATAATTGAATGTAGTAGCAAATTAAAATTGTTAACAAAGTATTTTAATTTTATCAATAACGCGAACTCCTATAACTGACAATTCGCTTACATCATTGAAAAGTCAAGTTTCATGATAACATAGTCCGTGTCTCAAACTCATTACAAATGGCGCTGCGTTGCTACGCAGCGCAATAAAACAACAGACCCCCCCCCCCCCCACACACACACACACAACCACCAAAAAAAAAAAAAAAAAACACACACACACGTAAACTTGAATCCGCTTTTCCCGTACATTTGCCCGTTAATATATCATACAGGCTGCTGTGTCACTCATAATTGGCCCTTGGTATCTTAACTCCATGTCTTTCATGCGAACTACTTTTCGCTTTATTCATAGCTTCCATTATGATTACTCCGTGTGCGCCTGAAAGGGGTCAGCCAGCTTTGTCTGAGGGACGTGCTGTCTAACTTGATCTTTGTCTCCGAATCATTTTGCGTGTCTCGCTTTACGACAGTGATTTACTATTAAATTTATGCTACATTGTGTTTTCTTGTGTTCTAAATTTATAAATGAATCAAAACTGGAAAAGTGTGCATTGTTCCAAGGTCAAATTGAATATACCAGCAGTGTGGGACTAAGGGGAGTTAATACATCTTCAATAAAGACATCTCTATTTAAATATTTTATACCCCCTCCCCTTTGTTGCATAGTCGATCTAGTTTAAAGGGAAAAAAACTGCACCTCAGACACAATTTGTTTTCCTTTGAGAGTGAGTCTACTTTCAGAGCATTTCTTTTTTTTTTTAACTGTTGATAACATAAAAGCAACTAGAAGTTCCAAAAGTTGTCTCTCTTGGTGGAAAATATTCCCAGTGTAATCGTTTCCCTTATAGAAACTAAATGTACCATGCATGCAGCATACAACTTTTATTATATGGGCCCCGTCATGGGATTTTGGTACTTATCACCTATGCGAGCAGCGAAGGTTCAGGCGAGCCTGCGCATCCGCGCAGTCTCGCCAGAACCTTCGCTGCTCGCTCATACAAGCAGTGAATCAAGAAGAACCTTCAGACAGAAAGCCATATCCCTGGCCCCTCTGAATGGCTGGGCATTCGCAGTTAAAATTTGTCATGACGGAATGCTCGAAGACAAATTCGCTTGGCGGGGCTCATATAGAATTGTTGGGGTATAAAGTAACCTAAGCTTGGTCGTTGCAAAAGCAGTGGCGACGGTTTTCACTACAGCGTTTTAACATTACATCACGTGAACTAGTCCGTGAAATGAAGACCCCTCCCCCTAAACCCCACTTTATATAGAGAAAACTGGGGTTTACGGGGGTAAACATTATTTTCCTTATTTCTGCTCCAAGACATAGGTTGTGGGTACTCGTTAGAACCGCCTCAATGAGGCGGTTCTTACGAGCACCCAAAACCTATGTTATGAGTATCAATAAGAAAAATATCATAAATTTTCATCAGAAAATTACCTTTTTGAGGTATGAAAAAATGCATTATATCACACGGATGTGTTATGGTAATGACGATAACACGCCCGCACGACATTGTGAATTGTTTTAATATCTCCAAAATGGCTGCTTTTCTGATACATGTATTTTTCTAATATATACTACAAATATAGGTTGTGTGTGCTCGTTAGAACCGCCTCATTGAGGCGATAGCTCAGTGGTAGAGCGTACGCTTCGGGAATGGGAGGTCGCGGGTTCGATCCCCGGCCGCGCCATACCAAAGGCGTGAAAAATGGTACTAGGAGCTCCCTTGGCTGACGCTCGCGGTAGTCCTAGAAAGATAAATGAAGGCAGGTGAGTATTTGTTAAAGGACACTTCGTTTGTCCCAGAGCTTATGTTATTTGTTTCGGATATGCGACGTTAAATAAAGCTTCTTTATCTTTATCTTTTTATCTTTTGTGTCCTATGAACCATTACATGTACATGTAGTCTTAAAATAAGTTCGACGATCACATATTAGAGACGTTATGTATTTAACAAACATGTACATGAGATGTTTCATGTAATTTACTATAGTATCACAATTATATTATCTAGTCACGTTCCACTGCTAAGCATCTCTTTTCAATGTATGGAAAGTATATACAAACAGTGTTTCTATACAGAACCGAAATCGATCTATTCACGCCCGAAGAACGTTGCATATTAAACACAGTTTTTGCATATCAAACTCCATTTAAATGAATATAACCCTTTCAAACTGTACCGGTTAGAGAGGCGTTTAAAAGTGAAAAGACTGAAAACACCCTGCACAATTTTGGATTTTTTCTGTCTTAGATATTCAAGGATACGGGAATTTTGGCCTTTTCTATCATCACGTGAACAAGCGCCCCCGCCCCGCCGGGGCTTGGAGATATAGATTGCGCTGCATGTGGCTTCCACGCAGAGCTGAAACCGACCGCACATGAGTATTGGTAAACCGCTTAGAGGGTCTAAGCCTGCCCACGTAAAGTGGTACGAGTCGGACCGTCCCTACGTGTAAACACTTTTGGTTTGTATGGAAGGCATGTTACAACGCATAATGTAGTAATGTAGTAATTTCTTCATTTTGAAATTTTTACTACATTATGCGTTGGCATAGTCGACGCGAAATGAAATAAAATGTCGTTTTTACTTCATTATGCGTCGATACTAAGAGGTTTGAGCAAAATGAAAGAATTATTTCATTTTGCGGCGATGGGTGGCATACTTAATTTTACTTCATTATGCGTCAACAGTTTGTTTGTTTGATTTGAGGTTTAACGTTCCCGTCAAGACTATTTAGGTCATTTTGGAGACATTGCTTCAAATTTTATGGGACTTTTACCCGATATTGAGATGAAATGACATCTCAATCGCTGCCGTCCAATTAAAAGCAATAGGGTTTATATGCATGGATGGGCCGACTCGCAGCAGTTTTCCTGGACAGGCTTAGACCTTCTAAGCAGATTACGAGGACTCATGTACGGGCGGTATCAGCTCTGCGTGGAAGCATCGTGCAGCCCATCTATTTATACCCCCGGCATACGAAGTATGCAAGGGGGTATATAGTTTTTGTCCATTCTGTCTGTCTGTCTGTCTGTCTGTCTGTCTGTCTGTCTGTCTGTCTGTCTGTCTGTCTGTCTGTCTTTTGTTTGATTTGTTTGATTCTACTGGCTTAATCAAATACAATGAAATTCCACTATTAAGACCACCTAAAATTAATACAAATTTTGTTTTTAAAGCATATTTGGAAGGTTAAAGCTACATTTTCTTTGTGATTTTGACCTTCAGTGTGCTTTTGTGGAAGACCGTCTTTTGGACTGTTCAACTGTGGTCTTAAAGACCACTTTTGAACCGTCTCAAATGTGGTCTAAATTGTAGGAATTTAACTGTATTGCTTCCTAAGTCTTTTCGAAGAAAGCTATGTTCTACCATCATTACTTCATTATGCGTCGATATGGTGCATATCAACGCGAAATGAAATAATTTTTTTACTTCATTTCGCGTCGACTATGCCAACGCATAATGTAGTAAAAAAAATCAAAATGAAGAAATTACTACATTACTACATTATGCGTTGTATCAAAGGCAGGTCTTGAGAAGTCATTTTATCTCATTATCGGGTAAAGTCCCACAAATTTGAAAGCAATACAAAAACATGCCTATATAATTTTGACCCCATTGAAGCCCAATTTTATACAGTAAAACTGGGGTTTAGCAGGGGTAAACCTTATTTGTCTTATTTATGCTCTAACATATAGATTGTGGGTACTCGTTAGAACCGCCCAATGAGGCGGTTCTAACGAGTACCCACAATCTATATTTTGAGCACAATTAAGAAAAATATCACAATTTTTCATTCTAAAATTTTCCTTTTTTCACCGATAATGGTTACAATATATTTGTATAGGCGTATTTTTGTAATGATTGTCTGCAACCTATATTGTGCTAACGAGGACGTGAAGGGGAAGGGTCGTAACTAGTGTTGAGAGAACGTGTGACCCAACCCCATTGCACATGTATATATTTGTAATATTTGCATTAAAATATGTTATACTTACGTGGACGTGAAACCTCAATTCAAACAAATCACGTGAACAAGTCAGTGAAATGAATACCCCCCAAACCACACTTTATATAAAGAAAACTGGGGTTTACGGGGGTATACATTATTTATCTTATTTCTACAGGTTGCGGGTACTCGTTGGAATGAGGTGGTTCTACACATGTCTTGGAGAAGAAATAAGAAAAATATTGTATACCCCGTAAACCCCATAAAAATATTGTATACCTCTTTATAAAAGAGTGGTTGTGTGAGGCAAAGGTGATGTGTATCTTGCATCACTGGGGCCGAACTTTACGTCTCTTAAACTGGTATAAAAAGTATTCCAACCAGTCTCAAAAAATATTTTTCTGCTCCCTATAGACACGTGTAAGCATTACGTCATCACTCACTCATACTGTTTGCGGGAGGCAAAAGACGTCTTTCGCCGTTTATCGCCATTGAAAATACGATATAATTTTCTGTGAACTCGTTTGATACTACAAACTTGATTGACCTTTAAACTTTAAAAATAGGCATGTCCAACATTTCTAGAAGATTTTAGGATGTTTTGATGATATTTACCTGTCATATGCTGGCATCACGAAAACATGCCTATATATAATTTTGACCCCCCTTGAACCCCACTATTATATACTAAAACTGGGGTTTACATGGGGTTTAGATTATTTTTGTTATTTCTGCTGAAATTTCGTCGAGGCGGTTCTAACGAATACCCACAATCTATGTTTTGAGCAGAAATATGAAAAAAAATAACGATTTTTACCTGGAAAAATTCATTTTTTGGTAGTAAAAATTTACCAATATATTTGAATAGGCATGTTTTCGTAATGGTAACAATGAAAATGCGCATAACGAATCACTAAACGCAGAAAATGCATTAATAAACTCTAAAATACATGTATACATGTATGTGCATGTAACCTCTCGTTTAAAGTATATTCGATAGATTTTCTGTGACGGTCAACTAAAATAACCGAGTATTTGAACTCCTATTTACAATGTGTTTATATGGAACGAGGCGCTTTTTGCAAACAAGGAAAGATGGGAATCCTCAGGGAAAATCATGTCGCGCATGCGCAATATGTAAACTAAAGCACGTGACAAAATCTACACAATAGGCAACAAGTATATTACATGTAACTGTGAATGTCTAGAATTATATTCCAGAAATATGTTTTACTGTCCTTGGCAACATTCTAATGCCAGTTTGGCACTTAGTGAGGCTACTAGACCGTGCGTGTTTCCATCCTTGTCTGGTACTTATGGACCTCATTAAACCAGTGCGACCAATTGATTGAAACCGTTCTGTCTACGCGCTTATACAAGTCCAAACGTCATGACGATACAAAAAAATAATTTACTTGCTTAAATTAAATATTGGTATGGTTCTCATTAAAATTGTTGCCAACTGCGAGGCAAGTGTTGTTTTTTTTTTAGCTCACCGGAGCCGAGGGAGCTAATAGGATAGACAGTGGTCCATCGTGATCGAGAGTTTGTAGATGTATATTTTGCATTTGTCTGTACAAATATGACAGCAAATATGGGCTTGTACAAAAGCGTTTACAATTCAGTGCCAGAGCTCTGCCCGTGGGCCTGTTTTTGTGTTAAGCTTATGCTTGTTAAGGACCTATTGTACAAATGTGATAGCAATTCTGTGCCAGAGCTTCGGCCGTTGAGCTCGTTGTCATTACGATAACACACCCGTGGGGCATAGTGCATTTTTAATATCTCCAAAATTGGCTACTTTTATAAAAATCGATTTTATTTGTTTATTTTTACAGCAAACAAAAGTTGTGGGTGCTCGTTAGAACCGCCTCATTGAGGCGGTTCTAACGAGTATCCACAACCTATGTCTTCGAGAAGTAATAAGTATAGTAATGTATACCCCCGTAATACCCAGTTTTCTGTAAATAAAGTCGGGTTTAAGGGTGTGTTCATTTCACCGACTTGTTAACGTGATGTCATTTTGTGAAAGCTTATACATGTACTTATAATTGGCCTCTTTTTCTTTCAGTGAAAGCTTATACTAGTTCTTGCACTGTAAATATAAACGTCAACCAGCATTGTGGGTAACTACCAATGACTGTACTTCCGTGTTTAACCCTTAGTCTATAATGTCTACGCACATGGGTATTCAAGAAAAAACAAACTCCCCCAGTGTATAATAGTAATAATTATACGTTTAAATGTTAAATACATGAAGTATGCTTAATTTCTAACATTAAATCATTTTATGTTAATGTTTATTCGTAATTCAAAAGATCAAACGCTGAAGGTACTATACCCAAATTATAAATCACCGGTATAAGGATTCAAATCTATAGAAACGGACTTGCGCGCAAACTTGTGGAAAGTGTGCATCATGTACTTTAGCATGCCGTTTGTGAGTTAATACATTTTCCATGTCTCCCAAACTGGCATTTTCTGATAAAAAGTTGATGTATTATCTTATTTATACTCCAAACATAGATTGTGAGTGCTAGTTAGAACTGCCTCATTGAGGCGGTTCTAACGAGCTCATTGAGGCTGTTCTAACGAGTATCCACAATCTATGTATTTGAGCAGAAATAAGAAAACTGAAATACAACCTTATAAACCCCAGTTTTCTGTTTTAAGTAAAGTAGTGTTTAAAACGGTATTCATTTCATGGGCTTCAGAATGGGCTGCAACTAAGTGCCCACCCCTGCCCATCGGGGCTTAGTTAGATTTAGCTGCATCGTGCTTCCGCAGAACTGAAACCGACCAAACATTCGAGTAATGGTCAACCTCTTAATAGATCTAAAATAAAAGTGAAGGCAATGATCAGGAATCGAGACAATCTACCCACATCTCCCATCAAAACACAAAAATGAAATAACTAGATCCTAAGGGAAACATCAATGGCGGAAAGCCAAAGGGACAGTTACTTCCCCACAAAATGGTCAAATGGCTATACAAAATAAAAATATATATGCGATACACACATTCAAAGAACAAACTATAACAAAAATAATAAACTGCGACAGAAAAACGCCTTGGAACGATAAGTGAAAAGAATTTCACTGGTGTGTGTGTGTGTGTGTGTGTGCATCCGCAACTATTATTGACATTTATACCTTTGGCGCAAAGGATTAAGCCTTTTACTGTGCGCTGACCTTCTCGGCTTACCTGTACAGAATCTCTTGTTGGAAATAGCAGGCGCTTTAATGGAAAACAATTTTTAAACAAATATAACTTTTTTATTTTAGAATTTGACAAGCATGTTCCGATTTAATCTAATTGTCCGTTTAAATACCTTTAAGACGATATCAAATAAGTGGAACTTTTATTTAATCAGCTGCCGGCATTTTTCTTTTCAAATTAATAACCCTTAATCCTTACTTGAATCATACAAAACTGTGGAAAAACAACAACAGTACGCTACATTAACAGCTAAAATCTGCACTTTCTGTTAATATTATGAAAAAGCGCCCGTATCAGACGCAATGTGTTTACAATATTATGCATTTTGATAGCAATTATAATATTTCAAGATAATATTTAATAACGGCATTTTGCGATTAAACTTGGAGCTTATTCAGAAAATGCTTTATTGTCTACACACGCGTGTAATCCCAAAGCGGGTCATTTTCAATCGACTGTAAAATCAACACATCTTGGCCTGGGCATCTCCTTGGAATGTAAATCAATCTAAGAATGTGGTGCCTGATCTGCATCTTATTTATTTATTTATTTATTCACGTAGTTTTTTTTTATTTCCATGATTAGATTTTTGCACATTCTTTATACTTACTGCGCAAATTCAAATAAACATTGCTAGTAATAAGATTTATGATTACATTTGTTTGTTTGTATGATTACAGCTGAAAGAAAGAAAGAAAGAAGCCCATGTGAATTCGTCACTAAATTTCTAAAAAGTTAAAAATTTATCTTTGTTATAATTTATATCTTATTCCCATTACTCAAATACAGGCTAATCTGACATTTCGTTGTTCGCACATTGTTTTGCTGGAATACCAGAGGAATGCTTGTTTTATATTACTTTTTTTTCTTTTTGTAACACTGTTTGATTATTTAAATGCTATTGTGAATTCAGTCTGGTAAATATAAAAAAAACCGTTAAGATGTCATTAATGCCTATGTTAATTGTTTTGTATTCATTATTATTTGTAATGAACAATTCATTAAAAACTGCTTTATATAGAGAAAACTGGGATTTACTGTGGTATTCATTTTTTTTTTTTTTTTTTCATTTCTTGTCTAAAACATAGGTTGTGGGTACTCGTTTGAGCTACCTCAATGAGGCGGTTCTAACTATGTTTTAAGTATTGATGAGTTTACTTTGACGAATTAATTGTTTTTGAGATATCAAAAATGCACTATGCCGCACGGATGTATTATCGTAATGTGATTATTATTATTATTATTCATTTATGTATAATCTAATGATTATTAGAAACTTTTCTTATTAATTTATTTTTATTTATTTATTTCAACTGTTAAATGATTTAAGATAAGGTGTCTACCCTTTTTCTGGTGTTCTTTCCATGATGCTGTGAAAAAGAATATGCATGTAAACCAAACTTTATACAAAACAGTCAGGTAATCAGGAATCAGTATGATTTTACACAAAAACATAGGTAGAAAGTACTTGAAAGAACCATATCAGTTTGGCGGTTCTGTGCCCATATATTTTTTCAGCTCACTCAGGGGGGAAACATCACTGAAGACAATTATCGTTTTTTATGACACACGTAATGTGTATTGTATACCAGCTACTGACCGTCAGGAAGCCTGACGATTAATGGACACGCGCGCAATGTATACTGTATTACCGTCTTTCCGGAGAGATTAAAATTTATCGAATGATTTTATTCATATGCATTAAGTTTTAAGCAGAATCGGTACTATTTAGATAATGAGTATCTATTATTATTATTATTATTATTATTATTATTATTATTTTTATATCTTGGATCCAAAATACATGTTTGTTTGTCTGTTTGATTTGAGGTTTAACGACCCCGTCAACACTGTATAGGTCATTTTGGAGACATTGCTTCCAATTTTGTGGGACTTTTACCCGACAATGAGATGAAATGACATCTCAAACCCTGTCGCCCAATGAAACTAATAGGGTTTATAAGCATGGACGGTCCGACTCACACCGCTTTGCCTGGGCAGGCTTAGATCCTCTAAGCGGTTTACCAGTACTGGTGTGCGGTCAGTTTCAGCTCTGCGCGGAAGCATCATGCAGCCCATCTATTTCTTCAAGCCCCGATGGGCGGGGGCCGTGAAATATACATGTATACTGGGTCCAAGTTACGAGAATACATCCGTTTGACATAGTACCTTCTTATAGGTTGTGGGTTTTTGCTAGAACCGTTGCTTTGAAATTTATTTTAATTGCTTCAACAGACAAATACATATTATCCAAGATTTGCTAGAGCAGTTCTATTGAGTACCCACAACCTATGTCTTGTACAGAGGAAAAGGTTTGGGATAATTGCTGGAAACGCTTCATTGACAACATACGTCTTTAATTTGCCCCCATCAACACTGTATAGGTCATTTTGGAGACGTTGCTTCCAATTTTGTGGGACTTTTACCCGACATTGAGATGAAATGACATCTCAAGCCCTGCCACCTTATTACACTAATAGGGTTTATATGCATGATAGATAGATAGATAGATAGATAGATAGATAGATAGATAGATAGATAGATAGATAGATAGATAGATAGATAGATAGATAGATAGATAGATAGATAGATAGATAGATAGATAGATAGACAGACAGACAGACAGACAGACAGACAGACAGACAGACAGACAGACAGATAGATAGATTTGTTTGTATGATTTGAGGTTTAACGTACCCGTCAACGCTGTAAAGGTCATTTTGGAGACGTTGCTTCCAATGTTGTGGGACTTTTACCCGACATTGAGATGAAATGACATCTCAAGCTCTGTCGCCCAATGAAACCGATAGGGTTTATTAGCATGGACGGTCCGCCTCGAACCGCGGTTCCTGGACAGGCTTAGATCCTCTAAGCGATTTACCAGTACTAGTGTGCGGGCCGGATTCAGCTCTGCGTGGAAGCATCATGCAGCCCATATATTTCTTCAAGCCCCTATGGGCGGGGCCAGATAGATAGATAGATAGATAGATAGATAGATAGATAGATAGATAGATAGATAGATAGATAGATAGATAGATAGATAGATAGATAGATAGATAGATAGATAGATAGATAGATAGATAGATAGATAGATAGATAGATAGATAGATAGATAGATAGATAGATAGATAGATAGATAGATTATTGTGTCAATGAAGATCTGCCCGCATGAAACTCAGTAATTGCTTTAAAAAGGTTTGACCAGTAATATGTCAAGGAAAACCTTTTACTTTCTAAATCTTCAGAAACGCATTGTCTTTATTCAGTAATTTTTGCGTACAACTCGATATGACAACAATATCTACGGCGTAAAACAAGTTAAAATAAAAAATGTTGTAAATAATTACATTATCTTAATGCACGGCCAGTATTGTGGCCCAAAACAACAACAACAACAACAACAAAGTAATATTCAGCATTTCAGCAGCCTCACTGAGGCGGTTGGTTCTAACTAGTACCCACAACCTATGTCTTGGTGCAGAAATAAAGAAAATAATGTATACCACCGAAGCCCCACTTTTCTCTATATAAGTGGGGGTTAGAGGGTTTTCATTACACGGACTTGCTATCGTGATGATAAATCGGTGATTATTTAAGCAAGAAGTGTAATCTCGGATGAGACCCGGAGTCTTAATTGTTCATTTTAGCTGAATTATTCTAGGTATATGATATTACTTTTTAAATACAACTACAGGTCAAGTTGCCACTTACTGGTCTAGTGACTACTGTGTTTAACAGCGCGCGTCAAGATACTTGGTGATAATTCGATTATCAACAGGTAGTCGGAAGTGTGCTTACTCAATGTATTGATCGATTAACAATCCATCATGGACGATTATATTGACGAGCGTCATCTACCTGAGCAGAAAGAAAGAAAGAGTGCATATGATGAAGTTATCGTCAAAGATGTATCGTCAGTTAAGAAAAACAGAAATATTTACTCGTTTTGCACGAAAAAAAATAAGGAAGAGAAACATATAAACTAGCTAACAGACATTTGCAGCACAGGCCGCCACAATTACCTCTTCACGGGAAAGAGAATAATAAAGTATTCTTATTGCTTGTTTAAAATATAGACTGATGGACCTCATTAGAATCGCATCGACGAGGCGTTCTCTTACGTGTGCTCAAACTCAGTGTTAGCAGCATAAATGAGAATATAACAATATTTCATAAATAAATAAATAAATAAATAAATAAATAAATAAATAAATAAATAAATAAATGAAGAAAGAAAGATGAATATTATTTGTGAACAACTAAAAACTAGAATTGTCTTATGCGAAGTTGTTTATCAATGATGGCATGATAAGGCTTACTGAGTCACAGATAGATAATCGGCCATTATTGTGTCAAGACAGATTTATCCGCATTAAAATCAGTAAGAGTATCAACTTTGAATTTCTATGCTTACAACTCAGACTCAAGGTTCTCGTCTTAACGGATACATTACGAAAACACGCCTGTACAAATACATTGTAAATTTAACCACCAAACAATGAAAATTTTTAGATGAAAAATTGTGTTATTTTTCATATTTCTGCTCAAAACATAGATTGTATATGCTCGTTAGAACCGCATCGGCGAGGCGGTTCTGTCGCGTGCCCAAAATCTATGTTTTTTAGCAGAAATAAGAAAAATAATTTATACCCCTCTAAACCCCAGTTTTACTATACGAAAGTGGGGTTTAAGGGGTCAAATTTATATCGCCATGCTTTCGTGATGTAGCTCGATATAACAGTTATTTCACTGGCCGGTACGTAAACCTTGCAGACAACAATAGAAAATATATACTTCTATATAACTGTTTTAAAATATGCGACCAGTAATATGTCTGGAAAACTTTTAATTCGAAATCTTAAGCAAAGCACTGTCTGTATTTTTGGCATACAACCCGATACTCGATATTACAACAATATTAATGTCTGTGGCGTAAAACAAATTTAATAATTTCAAATGTTATAAATAAATATATTATCAATATGCACGGCCAGTATTGTGGCCCAAAACAACAAAATAAAGTAACATTTACATTTACATTTCAGCAGATCAGCGTTTTAGTCACTTTCTGCTGATCCGCAGCCTGCTTAATTCAGCAGGTTTTTCAGCGTATTAGACAGGCCCCATTAAGATAGCATATCCGCGGGACATAGTGTTTTTCTTTTCTTTCTTTTTTTTTTTCTTATTTTTTTCTTATTTTTTTCGTATCTCCAAAATGGCAATTCATATCTCACAAACGGTTATCTACTATGTCTTGGTGCAGATATTAGAAATTGTAATATAGGTTTTCTCTATGTAAAGTAGGGTTTAAAGGGGTTTTCATTACATGGACTTGTGAATATTTGGCATTTCTAAACAATGTCAATTAAAATAATTCAACGGACACTCATAAAGTATTAAGTTTTTTTTCCTTCTTCTTTTTTTCTAATATATAAAGAAGAATATTTCATTCCAGCACACACAAAAATAGGATTTTTGAGAACCAATAATATTTTGTGTTAAGCACAAAAAAGGCTCACTTTTAAAAGAGTAATTTTTTTAGTAACGACAGAACAGAACTTTATTTATTTGGAGATAAACTCAGGCCACACCAAAACAGCCAGTCCGAAATTAACTAGACATCAATTGACATGAACGATTCTCGTTCAGTATCCCCCGGGGTCATAAAAGCGAAACTGATTTCACACACAGCCGGCTTATAACACAGTTGAGATTACACAACAGGTACCTATTATAGGCCTCAGTCAAAGGGAGACAATCCAATAGTGACTTGTAGTGTGACTATCAGGGAACAGGTGAATAGATTAGATGTCAGCTAAAGTTGGCCATGTGTGTGCGTGCGTGCGTGTGTGTGTGTGTGTGGAGGGTGGCTTTAATCGATTTTACGCGGCCGCAATCCTTGCCCTTACTTCCGTCGCGATTTAGACAAATAAATTGTTCAGTACGCATAAAGGCTTCCTATTTTCCTAAACCTGTCCAGGAAAAGTGGGGCGAGTCGGACCGTCCCGGCATATAAACCCTAGTTGTTTCTTTTGGCGGTAGGACTTCAGGTGCCATTTCATCTCACTGTCGGGTAAAAGTCCAACAAAACTGGAAACGACGTCTCCAAACAAACCTAAACTAGAATCGCGCAGTGGATGGCAAGCCATCGCATATCCCCACGCTTCCCCGCGAGCCCCATCCCCCTGGGCCATCCCCTAGGGGTGTTTGGCCCAAGGGGTAAAATTTTGATTGTAATGTATTCTACTCACCATGCCGTTCGATTTAATATGCTACATGACCATGTTCTGAAAACTTTGATTTTTTACCCCAAGATACCCCATCCCTGGCCACACTCCCAGGGGTAGGATCAAAATTCCGAAAGTGTCATGCACTCCCCAGACCAAAGATGTATCAGTTCCCAACGTTTCAAGTTTCTATCTATAACGGTCTAGGAGGAGTTATCCAGTAACAGTAATGTATGGTTGTAAAGGGGTCAAAATCAGTTTTTGACCTCTGGTGACCTCAAAATTGTTCCCAGGGGTCAAATTTTTGTTGTAATGTTTTCTACTCATCATGCCATTCGCTTTGATATGTTACACGACCATGTTCTGGAAATGTTGATTTTTGACCCCCCCCCACCCCCCGCGGGCCCCACCCCTTGGGCCCACCCCTAGGGGTGTGATCAAGATTCCGAAAGTGTCATGCACACCCCAGACCATCTATTACCGTCTAGGAGAAGTTATCCGGTAAGTTGGATGGACGCACGGACGGACAGACGGACGACGAAGAGACGAGGACCATTACAATATCCCCACTTTTTCTTCGAAAAGTGTGGGGATAATGATGTTGACGGGGACGTAAAACCTCAAAACAAACAAAGAGCATTCTTGCTCATATCTAAAATAATAACGGACATTAAACATCTGTTTTGAGTGTAACAGCCAATGTGTCGACCATTGACCCTTGTAAACCTGGAGTCCCAGGATCGATCCCGGGCTTCTCCGCAGACTTTCGGATGAGTCTTTAAACCGAGGTCCCGTCTCCGTATGACCTTAGCTGTTGGTGAGACGTAAAACTCAAATACTCACTCACTCACTCACTCACTCACTCACTCACTCACTCACTCACTCACTCACTCACTCACTCACTCACTCACTCACTCACTCACTCACTCACTCACTCACTCACTCACTCACTCGACCACTGAGTTAGTCAATAACTCCGATCTATAAACATCAATAAACATAAACATAAAGTATCGCCAATTGGACCAAGTATGTAAAAAGTGGACTTTGAGCATATGCGTGCCATCACGTTAACAATTGCGTGAAATGAACAACCCCATAAGCCCAGTTTATATAGAGAAAATTGGGGTTTACGGGGGGTAAACTAAGCATAGCTGTGGGTACTCGTTAGAACCGCCTCAATGAGGCGGTTCTAACGAGTACCAACAATCTATATTCGGAGTAGAAATAAGAAAAATATAATACATTTTAGTTGAACAAGAAGTGTTTGTAAAACACGAACATGTCCCCGGACATGGTCATTTTTTATTCAAAGTTACTCGAAGTTCAAGGTCAAGGTCACAGGTCCAGATTTTTGTTTGTGTGAGAAGCCCTTAAAACAAGGAACTTACGTGCCAAATATGAAAGCTGTATCTTAAACGCTTCAAGCGTTATGAACAATACTATTGTGTCTTTAAAGTAGGTCAAGGTCACAGGTCAAAAAAAATTGCATGAATGTAAAACTCTTGTCACAAGGAACCAACATGCCAAATATAAAGGCTCCATCTCAAACAGTTCAAAAGTTATGAAAATTTTACTTTTACTTTTAAGTAGGTCAAAGGTCAAGTTCATGGTCCAAACATTTTGCATGAATGTAAAGCTCTTATCACAGGGAACCTACATGCCAAATATGAAGGCTCTATCGCAAACGGATCGAAAGTTATGACCAAAATGTTTATTTTTTTTAAGTTGGTCTAAGGTCAAGGTCACAGGTCAAATTTTTTTGCATGAATGTAAAGCTCTTTTCACAAGGAACCTACATGCTAAATATGAAGGCTGTATCTCAAACAGTTCAAAAGTTATGGCCAATGTATTTTTTTCTTTTATGTAGGTCAAGGTCAAGGTCACAGGTCAAAAATTTTTGTGTGAATGTAAAGCTCTTGTCGCAAGGAACCTACATGCAAATTATGAAGGCTCTATGCCAAACCGTTCAAAAGTTATGACCAAAATCTTATTTCTTATTCTAAGTAGGTCAAAGGTCAAGGTCACAGGTCAACAGTTTTTGCATGAATGTAAAGCTTGTGTCACAAGGAACATACATGCCAAATATGAAGGCTGTATCTCAAGTGGTTTAAAAGTTATGACCAATGCTATTTTTTCTTTTAAGTAGGTCAAAGGTCAAGGTCACAGGTCAAATTGTTTTGCATGAATGTGAAGCGCTTGTCACAAGGAACCTTCAGGCCAAATATGAATGCTCTATCTTAAACGGTTCAAAAGTTATGACCAACGTTAAAGTTGTCCATGTACAAACCAACAAACCAACCAACAAACAAACAGACAGGGCAAAAACAATATGTCCCCGCTTCGCTACCGGGGACATAAAAAGTAACCATTTTTTAATAGATGTGTTATCGTAACGGCAGCGAAGCCTCAGATCAGCCTGTGCATCTCTGCAGTCTGATCGAAATCTTTATAGTGCGCTGTATAACTTGCCACTAACACAAAGCTTCTATATGCAGTCAGGGGTGGCTGTATGCCGACTTATCTTGTGAACAGACTCGTAAACATGAGACTTCTTGGAACGTTCACTGTCGAAGAACCTCTTTTTGCTTGTCACGACCAAATAACGGGAATCTACCCCCTTTTCTAAGAATGGATACACCTTCAGGGGACCTAATTCTTTCAGAAATATATTATTCCCCTTACTTGTATCCGAAGGGGTGTGTATCAGTAGGGGGCCAGCCTAATATGTCGCCGCCCCCCCCCCCCCCACCTCCACCCCCATACGCACACACCGCCCACGAAGAGCTGTATTCTACCACGCATGAGTACTGGTAACAAGCTTAGAAAAACTAAGCCTGTCCAGGTCAAGTGGTGTGTGTCAGTTCGTCCAATGCATATAAGCCTTTCGGCTTCCTTGGGCGGCAGGGCTTGAGATGTCATTTAAGCTCAATGTCAGGCAAACGTCACACAAAATTGGAAGCAACGTCCCCAAAATGACCTAAATAGTGTTGACGGGGACGTTAAACTCCAATTCAAACAAACAAAACCACCCTAAATTTATTTCCTTTTAGAATAGATCCCTTTTTCCGTGCATGTGTTGGGGTTTAAGTGTATATGAAAGCAAAGTCGTGTGGGGATGTGGGGGGGGGGGGGGGCTTTAGGGGAATGGGTACACCTTCAGGAGAGGCAACTCCTGCAAAAGTATGTTTGTCTCCCATGTCAAAAGGCGAAAGAAATTCGTTCCTTAAAGAGTAGAAACATGTATCTTTTTCAGCGGGACAGGGCTTATAGAAAAGCGACCAGGAAGTCCCGAAAGTTGTTTCCCTTTGTAAAGTTGCGGAAAAATGCGCTAGGTGTACTCATTCCCCTTAAGTGTATATGAAAGCAAAGAGGAACTCGCAAAGGTTTGCTCCTTTGTAAAAACGGAGGAGCAGTGTCTCACCAACAGCTTACGGAGACGGGACCTCGGTTTAAAGACCCATCCGAAAGTCTGGAGAAGCGAGTAGCATAAACACTACACCACGGAGGCTTCTAATAAAAACGGAGGAAAAACAGAACTGCCAAGTAGTAAATCAAGGACAAAAGACATGGAGATGTACATGTTGGTTGTTGTTTTTTGTGCTTTTGATTTACCGACCCTTTCAAGATTATTTCACTTATTTTTAGCCGATCGTTAATCACCGGAGTACCCAATATATACTATTAGTTTTACTGAAAGAAATATGAGCAGCTTTTGCAAATGCAACTGTACTATATATTAAACTTAATGGGACAGTTAGCATTTTGCCCACTAACGAGCTCGTTAAGCTAACGTTGCTATGAACAAGTAGAGCCAGGATAAAAAGTTCGTATAATAAAAATACCCTCGAAAGCCCTCTTTATATTGAACAACGTGGGGTTTACGGACATATTCATTCTCTAAATAATGTTTGCTTAAAACATAGATCGTCGACCCCCGCACATCGGGGCTTTCAGAAATAGATGGGCTGCATGATGCTTCCACGCAAAGCTGAAACTGACCGCACACGAGTACTGGCAATCCGCTTACAGGATCTAAGCCTGCGAGTGCGCAGGTAATGCGGTGCGAGTCGGACCTCCATGCTTATAAACCCTATTGGTTTCATTGGGCGACAGGGCTTAGGATGTCATTTCATCTCAATGTCGGGTAAAAGTCCCACAAAATTGGAAGCAACGTCTCAAAAATGACCTATACAGTGTTGACGGGGACGTTAAATCTTAAATCAAACAAACAAACAAACAAGTACTCGTTAGAAACGCCTCATTGAGCGGTTCTGTCGAGCACGCATCATCTATTTTTGGCCTAGAAAAACAAAATATCACTAACTTTCACCAGAAAAGTAACCAGTTTGGAGATATAGAAAAATGCGTGCATTTTTGTGATGTGCGTCGCAATAGTTCATATACCCGTACAGTTTGCCGCGAAATACATGTATAAAACAGCACGTTCACAACCTCATGAAATGAACGCCCTCAATCTGGGGTTTACGTTCGTACAATGGTGTTTATTTCATGAACTTGTTAATGTATTAAATCAGAAAATACAGTTCCTAAACTTAGTACCAATCACGTAGAAGACAGCAGTTGATGAGTAAGTGTTTCTTATCATTACGAAAACACGCCTATTCAAATATATTGAAAAATTTACTACCAAAAAATGAAAATTTTCAGATAAAATTCTGATATTTTTCTTATTTCTGCTCAAAAACATAGATTGTGAGTACTAGTTAGAACCGCCTCGGCGAGGCGATTCTAACGAGTACCCACAATCTATGTTTTTGAGCAGAATTTTTTTTCTTATTTCTGCTCAAAAACATATATTGTGGGTACTCGTTAGAACCGCCTCGGCGAAGCGATTCTAACGAGTACCCACAATCTATGTTTTTGAGCAGAAATAAGAAAAATGATGTAAACCCCAGATTTCCTGAATAAAAATGGGATTTAAAGGGTTCAAAATTATATTAGCGCGTTTTCGTGATGGTATTTGATCATGTATTTTACATTTCAAAAACAGTATTATTTTTGTGTTTTAAAGACAATTTTATTTTATTAAATATATATACAATTTTCCTTGGAAAAAGAAGATGCTTCAAAATGTCCCACTAGCGCATAAGAGCACAAAATATTTCTTTTACAAGGAAAAATATAACTTAAAAATCTTACCTTTCCGACCACTAACACTGATATTACATGTGCTTAGTTACCAAAGCATCACCATAAACAAATCCCAACTTCCCATAAATATCACGTGACACATTCTCCACGCTCGCTTTAAGATATTGGATTAATTTCATCAAATGCAAAATATAAATCCGCATTGATTGAATATTGATTTCTAGTGATATAATTTATAGCAACACACTAAACACGCTGTTTAATGAATATGAATATTTATCCATCAATTTTAGATCGTCAAGGCTGATGCTGAGAGAAACACTACCAAACATATACATATGCAATATAATGATAAAATAGTATTTAATTTATCATATGACGTCGTTGATTGTTTGTTTGTTTGATTTGAGGTTTAACGTCCCCGTCAATACCGTAAAGGTCATTTTGGAGACGTTGCTTCCAATTTTGTGGGATTTTGACCCGGCATTGAGATGAAATGACTTCTCAAGCCCTGTCGGCCAATGAAACCAATAGGGTTTATTAGCATGGACGGTCTGCCTCGCACTGCGGTTCATGGACAGGCTTAGATCCACTAAGCGGTTTACCAGTACTAGTGTGCGGGCCGGATTCATCTCTGCGTGGAAGCATCATGCAGCCCATATATTTCTTCAAGCCCCTATGGGCGGGGGCTGATGACGTCGTTGATAAGCAGTGGACAACGTCGTGTAATAAAAAACGTATTACCACACGTGTTATAAACACTTTGGCGGGTTTAAGTAACGTTATGACGACGTCCGTGTCAACGATGCATTTTTTTGTGGAAAATTTGTCAAATCAAGATTTAAAGTAGTCATATGATAAACAGAATCTTTCAATCATGGTCATTTTATATGAAATTTATGAAACGAGCCATCGGCGAGTTTCATAAAAATCATATAAAATAACCACTCGTGTAAGATCCTCTATATACATGTATAAGGAAAAATATTTTCATATGAGCCCTGTGACAGATTCATTATTTCTCATTTAAACACTTTATCACCTAATGAACACCCATTTAAAACCCTACTATATTAGTGAAAACTAGGGTCATAGTGGTGCACGGATTCATTATTTTCCATATTTTTGCACAAAACAGAGATTGTGCTTACTCGTTAGAGCCACTTCAATATGTAGGTTTAGTTTAAGAAAAATATCGAACATTTTCTCCTGACGTCACGAAAACACGCCTATATAATTTCGACCCCCTTGAACCCCACTTTTATAACTAAAACTGGGGTTTACATGGGTAAACCTTATTTTTTCTTATTTCTGCTCTAAAATATAGATTATTGGTACTCGTTAGAACCGCCTCGATGAGGCGGTTCTAACGAGTACCCACAATTTATATTTTGAGCAGAAATAAGAAAAATATCTTAAAATTTTCATGTTTTTCGGCGGTAAAGTTTACAGTGTATTTGTATAGGCGTATTTTCGTAATGAACGTGCTAGTTCTAGAGATAAGAAAGACGCATTTTTTTGTGTCGGGGATTTCGGCCCATGCAGACAACAGTGTTTAGGTCATTTTGGAGAATTTGCTTCCGATTTTGTTAGACTTTTATCCCACATTGAGATGAAATGACATCTCAAGCCCTACCGCATGAAGAAACCGGCAGGGTTAAGGGTCGGACCGACTCGTACAACTTTCCCCGCGCATGTGTAGTCCTTCTTAGCTATTTACCAGGACTCCAGTATTCAAAGGGTCAGTGGGTTTCAGTTCTGCGCGGAATTACCATGCAGTCCAAGCTGTTTCTCAAAACCCTGGGGGGGGGGGGGGGGCGGGGGGGGGGGGCGCAAAGACGCCATTTTTTAGCATACGGGGAGTGCTATCGTAATGTTTCGTCTAGCTGTCGGCATTTTCAAAATACACTTGACTCTCCTTAACTCAAACTTGAATTTGAGATTTAAAGGTTTGAAAAAACTTGAGTCAACTCTTTTATTTTTCAGAGAAAATGAGGCTTGGTATTACATGTGAATTGCCTGCTAGTATAATGCCATATTATGTTTTAATATGGGCTGTCAGAGATCTTAACCGCCTCACTGAGGGGATTGCGGGAAACTGTGAATAAGCATTACGTAAACATGCCTATACATGCCTATACGATTGCATTGTAAACTTTACCGCCGAAAAAAACGAACATTCGAAGATGACAAATTCGGAAATTTATCTAATTTCTGTTCATAATTTAGATTGTGGGTACTCGTTAGAACCGCCTCGATGAGGCGGTTCTAACGAGTACCCACAATCTATATTTCAGAGCAGAAATAAGAAAAATAAGGTGTACCCCTACTCTATAAAAGTGTGATTCAAGAGGGTCAAAATTATATAGGCGTGCTGTCGTGATGTAATGCACACGTAATATATAAACAGCCTGGTATGGTTAACCGGGGGTATACATTGCGCGGCCTTACAATCGATTTAGTGTTGGAAAAAAATGTTTCATTGAAATTGAAACGCCATTTGATTTAATTGCCATTTGTGTGAAATCGGATATGCCAAAGCTATCAAACACATTGCTATTGAAGTAAATATATGTATTTGTAAGTTAAAGAAAACAACTGCACCTACAACTCGAAATAAATGAAATAATCTTGAAAGGGCCGACCCCCACCCCTCCAAAAACAAATGTTCATTTTCCCTTGGACATATTATAATGATTATAATAGTACTAATAATAATAAAAAAAAGGAAAAGAAAAAAAAACTTTACATTTGCCGAAGGGCATATAACAGTTTATACTGATAATAGTTTTGTTTGTTTGTTTTGGAGTTTAATGGCCCAGTCAACACTATTAAGGTCATTTTTGAGCCGGTCAGTGTACCTATCCACACTTTTCTTGGGCAGGCTTGGTTTATCGCGGATTATTTTTGTTATGGTTTGTATTCGGGGGTTTGTGTCGCTGATATTATTTTATTTTGGATAGCCTTTTGGCCATTTTGTTGGAAAGTAACTGTCCTTTTGGCTTTTCACTGTTGATGTTTCCGTTGGGGTCTGTTGCTTCATGTTTGTGTTTCTTTCCCTTTGGTGTCTCTGGTGGGAGCTGTGGGTTAATTGTATCGATTCCTGATCATTGCCGCTACTTCTATTATACTTAAGCGTTTAACCAGTACAGTGCACATTCTTTCGCCAGAAACTGACAACTGCCCTTCTTGAATCAGCGGAAGGGAGAGAATGACCGTAGAAAAGATTTCATGATCAATCTCCATGAAAAGAATGTTGCCGACCCGGCAGGTATTGAACCCGCGTCCTCCTGATCACCAGTCAGACGCGCATCCGACTGAGCTACCGAGGCCGGTAAATGATAATAGTAATAATAATAATAGTAATACATTTTTATCCCCAAGCTTTTCGAAGAAAAAGTGGGGATAGAATATTGTAATCTTCTTCGCCGTCCGTTTGTCCGTCTTACCGGATAACACCTGTTAGACCTTTAGAGATACAAACTTGAAATCTTTCGTCTAGGGAGTTCCTGACACTTTCGGTATTGTGATAGCGGGACCAAGGGGTCACTGAAATATCAAAGTTTCAGAAGATGATCGTGTTACATATCAAATCGAATGGCATGGTGAGTAGAATACATTGCAATCAAAATTTGACCCCTCGTATCAATGTGAAGGTCACCAGAGATAAACAAAAAACACGGGGGTAATACCATTTTCTATACCTGTGTTGTCGACCGAGCCGGAACTGTGTAAAGCTGCTGTCGACCGAGAAATACGGTTTTCGACCGAGCAGTACGGATGTCGACAGAGGAGGGTCTTCGATTTTGATGCACTTGGAGAGGCGAAAACGTTAGTTTAAACATTTACAAACGATGTCGGTGTTTTAAAGAGACAAGCTGTTAATTGTCTGTTCACTTATAGAGAGTCGTGAGTCTGAAAAACACTATAAAATACCGGTTCTTTCGAAAAAAATCAGTTTTCACAGAATATCATTCATGTAATGCTTTATGAAAAGTAGGAAAGCAATAAAACACCATATATATTTTATCTACCATTTACGCTTCAACAACAACGTGGGTTTGACATAATTCATGCTCTCTGGGAGTTTTTATAGACCTTTGAAAAATGTCGGGATACGGATGTCGATTATTAGAAATACGACCGTCGATGGTAACCTAGTCTGATTGATACGGCTGTCGACGAAATATAAAAACTACATTTCATGTACTACTGTTAAAAACATGATTTATTCTATGATTATTACTGAAATCTGCACTATTATGCAGATTTCACTGGGAGCCATGAAGAAAAAGGTATGTTTTGTGCGAACTGGTGTCTTAAAGTCGCAACAATCCCCAAGAATAACTCCATCCTTAACTCTCCCATATTTAGTTTACACAACAGGCTACAAGGCTGGTCATTGATGTAAACACTTGAACATGTAAATGCCAAATCAGATTGAAATTAAACTGCAAAAATGCTGTAAACCCGTGCAAATGCTCTTGAAGAATGATGTCGGAAAGATCACAGGCGCTTGAAGTTTAAATGCTTAAACATTTCAAATTTCTTTGAAAGGGTTATAACGAAATTGAACATTGACTACGTCAATATTAACATTCATGTTTAGGTTTTTTTTTTTTTACGACCCTTTCAAGATTATTTCACTCATATCGAGCCGATCGTTAATCAGAGGTGGGCGAAAATCGGATACCCGGTTAAAAACAACCTGACCTTCCGTTGCAGAACTAAGCGTCTCACATGTGACCCGAGCGCGGCTCGAAACACAGCGGTGAGAGACCTAATGATCAAGAGTCAGCGCTCTTAACCACTAGGCCCGTTTTATAGGTTTTGAGCTCAGAACTTCAAGCGCATGTGCAGAGACGAATATTTCTCAACAAATGCCATGACAAACAGTAGGGTTGATCAGCAGACATTACGAAAACATGCCTATTAAAATAAATTGAAAATTTTACCCTAAAAACAAAAATGAAAATTTTCAGAAAAAAAAATATCTGATACTTTTTATATTTCTGCTCAAAAATAGATTGTATGAACGCGCGGTTCTAACAAGTACCCAGAATCTATGTATATGAGCAGAAATATGAAAAATAAGGTTTACCCCTGTAAACCCCAGTTTCACTATATAAAAGTGGGGTTCAAGGGGGTCAAAATTATATAGGCGTGTTTTCGTGTTGAGTTCCATTTCCGATTACCCAAAATTCCTAAGCAGAAAAGCTCTTCAGTCCACGTGACTATCACAGACTTGTCCGAATAACTTTTTTTATAGGAAACAGCCGCAGTAACTGAGGTCAGAGTGTTGTGTAAGAGGGTTATCTTGGAATCATAGGTTGGGCTTGGCAAACAGTGAAGACCCAGACCAGACGCAACAGAATGCGGCGTCTGATCAAGATCTACATTATATACTTAAAAAATCGGATTTCAAGGGTAAATTAAGCAGTTTAAATCACAGTCCAGGACTTTTCCGACCTTTAGTCAGCGTCAATCGACCCACCAGTACTCTTAGTGCTTTGATTTTGCGTTTGTTATGTGTGCGCAAGTGCATATTTAAGTAAAGGAGGTTAAATGGTTAACGACTAACGCTGAGTAGAAATCGACCGTACAATGTACATGAGTAGTGGTAAACCGCTTAGTGGGTCTTAGCCTGCCCAGGCAAAGTGGTGCGAGTTGGACCGTCCGTGCATATAATGACATTTTATCTCAATGTCGGATAAAAGTCGCACAATATTGAAAGCAGCGTCTCCAAAATGACCCAAATAGTGTTGACGGGAACGTTCAAACAAACATAACCAGAAAACTGTACCGACATGTTAAGATAGTTTATCAGTTGTTTATGTTGATATTAGAACAGACTTTTTGTCATTCCTACCGGGGATGACATGTTGGTTTTCACTGGGCAATGTCTTGACATGTCCCGTGCTTAGCTGTATTTGAAACAAAAGTCAAATACCAGCGGTAATATGGTTTCTAATACGTTGTTTGGAATTGTGGGTATACAAATGCTGACGAGTGGTCAATGTCAGTATGGTCGTCGTGATTTCCTCACCAGATGCAGTTTTGCAGCCAGTGTCGGACCCTGGATATCACAACGCAGAACTTTTCAAGACCGCTGTATCCTATAACTTGTCTACGGAAGCCTTTCTAAGATTTATTAAAAAAGCTACACGTGTATATTTAAACGAAATTTAGTAATCGGCATAATATGATTTAATAGAGAAGAAGAAGAAGAAGAAGAAGAAGAAGAAGAAGAAGAAGAAGAAGAAGAAGAAGACAGTATACCTTGCCACACACCTGCGTCACTGTCACCACCAACACTTCCAATATGTCTAAGGATGGCTTTGTTGAACCGTAAATTTCTCATTTCGTAAATTTCACACCCAAATTTTTACATATGGTCAATTTCGAAAAATGTTGATGTCTGAATTTTCTGACGTATAAAGAATTGGTAAGTATTCGTCACACCTGTGGAAAACTAGTGCGACTTTTTATGGGGTGTGATACAACGCATAATGAAGTAATGTAGTAATTTCTTCATTTTGATTTTTTTTATTTCATTATGCGTTGGCGTAGTCGACGCGAAATGAAGTAAAACAATTATTTCATTTAGCGTTGATATGCACCATATCGACGCAAAATGAAGTAATGATGGAAGAACATAGCTGTCTACGAAAGGAGACCAAAGACTTAGGAAGCAATTCAGGTAAATTCCAATATAATGACCACATTTGAGACAGTTCAGAAGTGGTCTTTAAGACCACATTTGAACAGTCCCAAAGATGGTCTTCCACAAGAGCACACTGAATGTCGCAATCACAAAGAAAATGTAACTTTAACCTTCAAAATATGCTTTAAAACAAAATTTGCCTTAATTTAGGTGGTCTTAATAGCGGAATTTCACTGTATTTGATTATGTTAGTAGAGTTAAAACTGAACGCCTTACGGTATTTTGCTCTCATGTCTGATGTTTTTCCCTCATTTGTGTTTTAAGGCTCAACGCATGATCATGTAGTGCACACAATAGTTGGGGTGGGGGACCATATTGGCTTGGACCAGTCCATAGCCCAGTTGTTTGTCAATCTATGCATCTTAAAAGGAGTGCGAGTGTGTTTCAGTTTCCGTCCCACAAACAGCTAAGATCATACAAAGTAGCGAACTTGGTTTCAAGACTCATTCGTACGGAAACGGGATCTCGGTTTCAAGACTGGGATCGATCCTGCTACCCCGGTTTATCAGGCGAGTAGCTATAGCATAACTACTACACCACATAGGCTTCTGTGTCTTATATGGAACTAGATACCTATATATTAAGGATATATTTGCTATACAAACCTTCTGGTGCCTTTTAAAAGGAAATCGACCACAGATATAACTCACCAGGAGGAGCTTAACGGAGAGTCATTGGTCCGTCGTCATCTGCGTCTGCGATGTCTGTGTCGTCTGCGTCGTCAGCATTTTCAAACATCTCCCTTGAAACTACTAGGCAGATTGAAAATCAAATCAATCAAACAAACTGTCGACGCATAATGAAGTAAAATTAAGTATGCCACCTATCACCGCAAAATGAAATAATTCTTTTATTTTGCGCAAACCTCTTAGTATCGATGCATAATGAAGTAAAAACTACATTTTATTTCATTTCGCATTGACTATGGCAACGCATAATGAAGTAAAAAATTCAAAATGAAAAAATTACTACATTACTTCATTATGCGTTGTATCAAGGGTGTGAATAATTGGTATCAATAGAATTGGTATCAATTCCTCACACATGTGAAGAATTTGTTGACAATGTCTGACGTGTAAATAAATGGTAAGTATTCGTCACACCTGTGACCTGTGTTTATGGGGTGTGGAGAATTTGTACCATTTACTATTACACGTGTCTAACATGTAACGAACTGGTACCGATTCCTCACACATGTGAAGAAGTGGTACCAATTTCTCACACAAGAGTATAATTGATACCAATACTTCACACATGTGAAGAATCGGTACCAAATCCACACAGAAGCCTCCGTGGTGTAGTGGTTACGCTGCCCGCCATGTAAACTAGGGATCGCAGGATCGATCCCTGGCTTCTCCGGACATTCGGATGAGTTTTTAAACCGAGGTCCCGTCTCTATATGACCTTCGTTGTTGGTGGGACGTAAAACTCAAACACTCGCTCACTCACCAAATCCACACACATGTGAAGAATCTAAATTAGTTGGCTACCAAATTTCACTGGCTGTAATAGTTTCTGAAAAATTGATCTTTTCCTAAGAAATTTGACCGTGTCTGGAGATAAGTTTGGGGTAATCCTAAGATCATCACTTGAACAAGGAGTCCTATCTGTTACATACAAAGTTTCTTGACTGGTCCTGGAGAAGCTTTTCAATGGTTTAACCATATATGGGTGTGGTAGCCATCTTGGTCATGTGACCCAGATGCTGCGAACAAGCTAGCGTTCCTCCTACCCAAAGAGGTTCAAAACCTATTGGCTTTGATTGGCCAATCGGTTTTCAGACATTTACGAAAACACGTATGGGGCGCCGTTTTACTATTTAATCCGTATTCATAGATATCCATAAATCGAATTATGGATATCCATAATTCGATATATGGATATCCATAAATCAGCCGAATAATGGATATCCATAATTCGAATTATGGATATCCATAAAACGAATTATGGATATCCATAATACGATTAATGGATATCATTTATTCAGATCGATTTATGGATATCCATAATTCGAATTAATGATATCCTTAATTTGATTTATGGATATCCATTATTCCTCTGATTTATGGATATCCGTAATTCGAACTATGGATATCCATAATTCGATTTATGGATATCCATAATTCAGATCGATTTATGGATATCCATAATTCGAATTATGGATATCCATAAATCACTGCCAAAGCTTTTGGTTTAATGATTTCTCCCTAAAACAAGTGATTGTTTATATTGTAAAAATCTTCAAAATCTTCAAGGTCTTCATCATCGCTGGAAGATGATGGCCGGTCAAAGGGACCTATCTGCCGTGCAGCCTTTTCAGCCCGTAAGGCCTCCAAAGCAATGGACGGCATACGCTGAACGCCCGCCATGTGTGCAGTTAAATATCCGAACCAGCCGTAAGATCTGGAAATTCCGGCCAACGCATCCCGTTCCCCTGGAATCACCTCTATGAGGACTGCGCACCTAATCGGATGTAAGATTATAATGATCCCAACAGGCAATCCGTGCATGCTTTCTGGAGAAAAATGCACATGGTCGTTATATATAGTATTAACATATATCCATATAACACTCTATTTGACGGCCCCTGCCCATCGGAGCTTGAAGAAATAGATGGGCTGCATGATGCTTCCACGCAGAGCTGAAACCGACCCGCACACGAGTACTGGTAAATCGCTTAGAGGACTTAAGCCTGCCCAGGCAAAGCGGTACGAGTCGGCCCTTCCATGTTAATAAACCCTTTTGGTTCATTTGGGCGGCAAGGCTTGAGAAGTCATTTCATCTGAAGGTCGGGTAAAAGTCCCACAAAATTGGAAGCAACGTCTCCAAAATGACCTTTACAGAGTTGGCGGGGACGTTAAACCTCAAATCAAACAAACAAATACTCTACTTGAGATGTATGGAGTACCAAGCAGATTCAGATATATCTCCTGGCCCCCACCCATTGGAGCTTGGAGAAATAGATTTGGCTGCATGAGCTGAGAGTACTGGTAAATCGTTTAGAAGGTCTAAGTCTGTCCAAACAAAGTCGTGCGAGTCAATGGGCGACAGGGATTGAGATGTTTGTATTTGAGTTTAACGGCACAGTCAACACTAATTTAGGCCATTTTTGAGCCGGTCAGTTTACCTATCCACACTTTTCCTGGGCAGGCTAATACGTAAGCAGTTAACCAGTACAGTGCACATTCTTTCGCCAGAAACTGACAACTGCCCTTCTTGAATCAGCGGAAGGGAGACAATGACTGTAGAAAATATTTCATGATCAATCTCCACGAAAAAATGTTGCCGACCCCGCCAGGTATCGAACCCGCTTTCTCCAGACGCGCATCCGACTGAGCTACCGAAGCCGGTGGGATTGAGATGTCATTTAATCTCAATGAAAGCTTAATGACCAACATAACTGGAAGCAGCATCTCAAAAATGCCCTAAATAACATTGAAGGGGACGTTAAACCTCTAATCCAACAAAACATATCCCTCCCACACCATAGGCCACCGTTAAGCCTACCCGACATTACCTCCACCTCCATCCAGGCTTTTATTACACACCTAAATCGGAAATCTGACGCGAATAGTCGAGTTTTTTTTTTTTTTTGCAAAGGGAGCAGTCATTATTCATTAGGTTTATTTGCAGAGGAGAATGGTTATCCATAAATCAGCCGAAAAATGGATATCCATAATTCGAATTAAGGATATCCATAATTCGATTAATGGATACCCATATTTCGATCAAAAGTAATGATATCCATAAATCGATTTATGGATATCCATAATACGATGTATGGATATCCATAATTTGATTTATGGATATCCATAAATCAGCCGAATAATGGCTATCCATAATTCGATTTATGGATATCAATAAATCGAATAATGGATATTCATTATTCGATTTATGTATATCATTAATTCACATCGATTTATGGATATCCATAATACATAATCCATAAATTATGGATATCCATAAATAATTATGGATATCCATAAATAATTATGGATATCCATAAATAATAATGGATATCCATAATTCGAATTATGGATATCCATAATTCGAATTATGGATATCCATAATTCGAGTTATGGATATCCATGAATACGGAATAAATAGTAAAACGGCGCCCCATAAACACGCCTGTCAATATGAAACTTTTCGCATGAAATTACTGAATCTTGCTTATTTCTGCTCTAAACATAGACTGAGGGCACTCGTTAGAATAGCCTCGACGAGACAGTTCTAACGAATAACCACAATCTGTTTTTGCTGAAATTAGAAAACTAATATATAGGCCTGTAAACCCCAGTTTTACTATATAAAAGTGGGGTTTACGGGGGTCAATATTACATAGGCGTGTTTTCGTGATGGAGATATTTACAGAATGTGAACGGACGACGACAGATGCCGGGGCATGAGTATACTCACTCGCTGAGCTTGCGGCTAGGGTGAGCTAAAAACCTTATGACCAGTCTCATTGGTGACGGGCCTCCGAGGCCTAGTGGTTAAGAGCGCTGATTCTTGATCATTAGGTTTCTCACCGCTGTGGTTCGAGCCTCGCTCGGGTCACATGTGAGATGCCAAGTTCTGCAACGGAAGGTCAGTTGGTTTTTCTCCGGGTACTCAGGTTTTCGCCCACAAAATTGGAAGAAACGTCTCCAAAATGACCTTTACAGTGTTGACGGGGACGTTAAACCTCAAATCAAACAAACAAAACAAAGCAACGATAGTTTATTATCAATCAGCCATTTCAAACAAACAAACGAAGCCTGACGAAGAAATCAACAGTTATTTTATTGTTTAACTGGGGTTAATTTCCAGTAAATCTGTCCCTTACACTGTCGTTGAATCATCGACATCCGTACCCAGTAACGTCTACAACTGTACCCCGCAAACTTTCACTTCATCGACAGCCGTATCGATGAAACTATAAACAGTTCCACAGATGCATATAAAGACATGTTGACACACAAATAAAAGGTTATCGCGTATGTTAATGATGTATCTGCATCATTTCGTCCTCGATATTCCATGACACTGAATAAGGGCCACGCATTTCCCCGGAAGTACTTATTTTATATATATTCCCGTTTAATTCCGCTCAGCGTCAAAACAGGCTATTAGTCAGACTTCCAAAACACTTGAAACACTAGCAAACTATTTCACAAACGATTTGACACCACATAAATGGACAGACATACACAAAAATAACACATTTACAGCGAATTTATCGACTACCCTCCTCTGTCGACATCCGTTCTGCTCGGTCGAAAACCGTATTTCTCGGTCGACAGCAGCTTTACACAGTACCGGCTCGGTCGACAACACAGGTATAGAAAATGGTATTACCCCCGTGAAAAAGCTATACACCTTCCGAACGATTACAGACAGAAACTTGAAGCCTTGGGAACTGGTACAACTTTGATCTGGGCAGTGCCTGGCACTTTCGGAAATTTTATCCCTCCCCTGAGGGTGTCGGGGGCAGGGGGTTAACAATCAAAGTTTTCAGGTCGTAAGTCAGAGGGGGTCCAAAACCGGAGTACCCGGAGAAAAACCAACTCACCTTCCATTGCTGAACATGGTGTTACAGATAATAATAATTATTATTATATTGCAACTACTACTACTAAGCAGTGACTAACTGTTGTATGAGCTAATGAATGAAGAAGCGAAATGTAATCAGACACCCGTCAGTTGGCTTTGCCTGCCCCGTAAGGGGTAATCGGGACCCGCAAGTCGTAATCGGCACAAATATTTAAGCCCCTTGAAGTTTTGCAGCTTATGTATTTCAACATGAAAGTTGTTCGAATGACGTCGTATGTGGCATGTTAGATAAGTAATGCATAGTCCGGGTAGCTGAAAATGCCTTCATTCGGAATTAGAAAACAGGTCATATAAAATCTTACTTCCTTCCTCTGGGAGAAATAAGATTAAAAATCGACCGTTTTGCGTTTTGCTTTTCACGTCAGCAACTATCTTTTCTGATGCAGAAATGAAAGCTTTTGGGAATGGCATTGCCCGATTTTCAAAATATGTTTACAAAGTTGACTTAAAACCAATTTATTGATATTTTGATGTAACGTAGGTCATGGCCGGAAGTTCCGGTAAGGACTTTGTTATCCGAAACTACGTAGTATGGCCCATCTTCTTTCTTATGAATGTTTTCATTGCTCTTAAAGGAACTCATTTTGATTTTTATTTGCCTTCACTGCAGCTGGTGTTGTGCCGTGTGGCGGCCGTAAAACGTCTCCCCGTACATCAACCATAGTGTAGTTTATATTTTACTTTTGATCCTTTGAGATCAGCGTAAATATTCTGAGAAATCAGAAATAAATTATTGGTTTAGACTCATATTCTAGACATGTTTTTAATTTTTTGGACCCCAATTTGATTTATATCAGTCTTTGTATCGACTGCTTATTCGAAATTTGCAAAATTGCAGTATGTTTCCTCTGGCTTTCTTTGCCGGATCATTACAGGGTCAGTGATGAGGCTTTATTAGCCGAAACTACGTAGTATGGCCCATCTCCTTTCTTATGAATGTTTTCATTGCTCTTAAAGGAACTCATTTTTGATTTTTATTTGAGTGCATAATAGCCGGCTATCCCCTTACGCGCTTACCGCTGGCGATATACATACAAAAAAAAAGAAAACAGAGGCTCGAACTAACCCTGTCTATAACACATTTTCATAGTCCAAAGAAGTTTCGAGCCATTGAAATTCATTTGTAGTTCGTTTCTTCTGAAATCGTTTCCATTAAGGGTTAGTCTCAATACTAATATGTTCGAGATAGTCCACCTAATATTTGGAACTAGCTTTTTAAAGCAGTCGCAGTCGCTCATACCCCCGCAATAGATACGGCGTTTTTGAAGAAAGAAAAAGTAACTGTTTTGCCTCACCCCTTGTATTCTCCGGACCTTGCCCAATGTGATTTCTTTTTGTTTCCAAAATTGAAATCATTCCTTGCTGGGCGGAAATACCAGTCCCGACAGGCACTTGGATCTGCCATTCATTAGTACCGTATTACTGTGCCCAAATCAGCGTACCGTGACGCCTTCGAGAAGTGGATACATGTACATCGGCTGAAACTTTGCATTTCTAGCCTTGGGAAGTACTCCGGGGGCATGAAATGAGCACTTTTGGGCTAACTTGAAACTTGAAGTCTCCAGATAGAAATAATCAATTCTTTTCGACCAGCCCTCGTGTATATTATTCAACTGTAACATACAAAGCTATGGTGTATATGGTCATTTGGTTCGCTTGCCAAAAAAAGAAAGAACAAGAAACTTGCGAAATGCACTCTACCGAATCTTCTTGTGGACTCAGCGCCTCTGGCATACAGTATATTGACAACACCTGCAATGCCCCGCCCTGCCAGTTTTATCTGAGACGTTTAAAATTCGCATTTGAAAGGCTCTTCACGATTTCATGTTTAGGTTTCACTGCCGTATCATTTGTAGCAAGGAGGTTTTCATCTACATCTCTCATCACGAAAATACGCCTATATAATTTTGACCCCCTTGAACCCCAATGTAGTAAAACAGGGGTTTACAGGGGTTTACAAGGGTAAACCTTATTTTGTTTATTTCTGCTATAAAATATAGATTGTGGGTACTCGTTAGAACCGCCTCGTGTATCCACAATCTATATTTTGATCAGAAATAAGAAAAATATCAAATTTTTCATCTGAAAATTGTCGTTTTTATTTTCGCCGGTAAAATGCATTTGTATAGGCGTGTTTTCGTAATGACATACGTTTCGCATATTAAGCGTGTGCGTAATGTTAAGAATTTCAAATAACGATAAATACCCTGTCAATAATTAACAAATTAAAGGGGCTGTTAAGGTCAGGTCAGGTTCATAATAGAAGTGAAGGCAATGATCAGAAATCGATACAATTAACCCACAGCTCCCATCAGATACACCAAAGGGAAAGACCACAAACATAAAACAACTACACCCTAATGGAAACATTAATAGCGGAAAGCCAAAAGGACAGTTACTTTCCCCGAAAATGGCCAATTGGCTACCCAAAAAACAAAATAAAAAAGCGATACACACACTCAAAGACAAACCATAACAAAAATAAACTACGAGAGAAGAACCGCGATGGAACGGTCAGTGAAACGAATTCCACTGGGGTGGGGGGGGGGGGAGTGGGGTGGTGGGGGTGTTTTAAATCGATTTTACGTGGCCACAGTCCTCGCCCTTTTTTCCGGCGCAATTTTGACAGCCGCCTTCCTGCTACTAGTACCATGTACATGTTAAGGCCAGTACAACCTGTTGCATGCGGGTAGTTTGGACTCGACACCTCGGGAGGGCAGCACATCTGGGAGCATTGCACTAAATACTGGGAGGTACCGGGTTTTATCACTTTTGGACCAAGCTTTTAGTTGCGTTCTGAGTGAGTGATTTTAGTTTTACGTCCCACCAACAGCTAAGGTCATACGGAGACGGGACTTCGGTTTAAAGACTCAGCCGAAAGTCTGGAGAAGCCCGGGATCGATCCTGCGATCCCTGGTTTAGAAGGCGAGTAGCTTAACCACTGCGCCACAGGGGCTTCTTTAGTTGCGTTCTAAATACCAGACTTGCTTCCATTGGATATATATCCCATGTTTTATTTCAATGTGAGAAATTGATAGGTATAAGGGACTAAAATGATGCATGTTTTATAAATACATCTGCAAGCTCAAAGAAAGTTTTGCTGATTTTATATGGTCACCCCTCCTTTAAAAATGTTGGTTTGTATTTACTCCATTCTAGTAGGTAAACAAACATGGTTGACTGTAACTTAAAAAATGCAGATCAACATGTGGATTTTTTTCTCATTAACTTGTTGGGCTAGGATGGCTCTATAAACAAGTAAGGTTTGAAAAGTTTTGTATGTGTAGTTTTTGTGGGAGCAGGTAAACGGTTACTATTGTCGCCTATGGAAAACATTGAGTGGAAAGCTCCCTATAGCAAAAGTAGGACCGCTGTCCTGTTTTCAGTCATTACATACTATTTCCACACATTTGTAGGTTCTGTCCAATTGTGTTTAATAAAATGTATCTTCATGGCATGTATTTTGCCATAGATACTGTAAAAAATGTGATGGTGGTGCTAATTTAGGTCTAACTGGGTGTATTTGATGAATTTTTGCCTCTGATCTATGTTCTTAGGAGGGGGGGGGGGGTACTTTAAAGCCATGTAAATCATTTTTATTGATGTGTTTGGAAAGGAGACTTGCAGTAATTGTATTTGCACAAACACAAGGAAGAATCTACTCCATCTGGAATATGAGTGTAAGGTATCATGGCACTAGGAGTATGTCTCAAACCAAAGCAAAACTTCAAATTGTCTCTCCGAAATAGCCCATTGCAATACCCGGATACGTTTTCTCATCCGTTATAAGTTCTATTTTATTGTATTCATGTAAAAGGATGTGAACAGATATATTCAGCTATTCCTCGTGGCATTAAGGCATTTATAAACATTTTCTTGTCATTTTTGTCCTCAAAATATCCTCAAAATGCCATTTTTTTACTTTAAACAGGGGGTGTAGGTGTGAAAATAGCCATAAAAATCAGTATTAGTGCTATTTAGGCATAATTCTGTGCATTTTAGTATTGAATTGTTCCAAAGACATTGGAGAAGAACACCTGATGCAAGCCGGTGTCTGGGTTCTATTCCAGAAAAAGGTAAACTTTGCGCTTTTCAAAAACTATGGTTTGTTCGACTTTCATTGTTGAATCTGAAAGCGATAACTTTTTCGCAAACTTGAAAGATTCTGTGTGACTGAACTTTTATTATGCATGACTAAATTATTAGATATGACCTAAATTTCTATTTGGCAATTCTTTTGATGCATCATAAAGAACATAAGGGTTTGGTATAGGTAGCATTGCACTAAATACTGGGAGGTACCGGGTTTTATCACTTTTGGGCCGAGCTTTTAGTTGCGTTCTTAATACCAGCCTTGTTTCCATTGGATATATATCCCATGTTTTATTTCAATGTGAGAAAATGATAGGTATAGGGGACTAAAATGATGCATGTTTTATAAATATATCTGCAAGCTCAAAGAAATTTTTGCTGATTTTATATGGTCACCCCTCCTTTAAAAATGTTGGTTTGAATTTACTCCGTTCTAGTAGGTAACTTGAAAAGGAGCAGCTCAACATGTGGATTTTTTCTCATGAACTTGTTGGGCTAGGATGGCTATATAAACAAGTAAGGTTTGAAAAGTTTTGTATGTGTAGATTTTGTGGGAGCAGGTTAAAGGTTACTATTGTCGCATATGGAAAACATTTAGTGGAAAGCTCACATCTAGGCGTTGCTAGATCTCTAAACAAAGCTAGCTTGGACAGGTGTAACACGTAGCCTTGGTTGGTAATCCACCTAGGGGTTATAAGTCCCTAAAAAGCTAGCCAGAGGCAGGGATCTAACTTTTTCTTAATTGGATACCGACTCCCCCTATTGGGCGGTCTGGTCTCGCGTTTCTCTGCCACTTTAAGGGTAGATGGAGCTCTCAAGCCCTGGTCGGCTATCCATCTAGAAGAAGGCAACCCCAAACAAAAACCTACATATCTGGGTTTGCCTGTTCCAGCTATATACAGGGTGTCCGAAAAGTAAAATTACACTTTCATACATAATGCATTTCAATTAAACAACGGACAATTATCATGGAAATATGCACAAATGTAGACAAAGGTTGTAAGTTTTATTTGTACGAGTTTGAAGTCAATAAAATTATGTAATATAATTTGACTTTAACAACGGTTTGAGTAAAATAGTACCTTTTGCGTTGAAGACGTCATTTCAATAATAATTATTGATAAAGTTCTCAAGATGACGGCCTTTCAATATCTTTCCCTGCTTCACTCGCTCTATAAAATTGCTGATCACCCGTCTACACATTTCTCCACCATCAAGTGAACAAGTCCGTGAAATAAACACCCCACTAAACCCCACTTTATACAGAGAAAACATGGGTTTAGGGTGGTAAACATTATTTTCTTTATTTCTGCTCCAAGTCATAGGTTGTGGATACTCGTTAGAACCGCCTCAGTGAGGCGGTTCTAACGAGCACCAAAACCTATGTTTGGAGTGTAAATAAGAAAAATATTACAAATTTTCTTCAGAAAAATTACCTTTTTTTTGAGGTTTGAAAAATGCACTATATCAGACGGATGTGTTATCGTAATGAATTTTCTTGTCTTCACGTTTGATATTTTTCAATAACATATCCTCGTTCAATGGCTTTGGTTTGTACGAGTACACTTTCGACTTTAGGTAACCCCATAGAAAATAATCACATGGGTTCAATTTAGGGCTGTGTGCGGCCAAAAGTGTTCACCATCCTTTACCTCAAGGTATCGCCTAGAAATCGCCTTATCGCTGAAAGTTTCATGAAGAAAATCCAAAACTATATTTGATGTGTGTGCCCTTGCACCATCCTGCATAAACCAGACGTTTTCAAGACTTCTCGTACGCTTTTGAAGAGCTGGAATAAACTTGTTTTTCAGAAGCGTCAGATACCGTTCAGAGTGTTTACAGTGTCCGTAAACACGTACGGTCCGATTATTCTGTGTGATGACATAGCGCACCAAACTGTTAGTTTTTCACTATGAGGGGTCTTTCTGTGAAGCAATGCGGTTGTTCATTTGCCCAAAACCTCATGTATTGCTTACATACATGACCAGACAAAACAAAGTGTGATTCACCCATCACGTGAACAAGTCCGTGAAATGAAGCCCCGTCCCCTAAATCCCAGTTTATATAGAGAAATCTGGGGTTTACGGGGATGGACATCATTTGCCTTATTTCTGCTCCAAGACATAGGTTGTGGGTACTCGTTAGAACCGCCTCATCGAGGCGGTTCTAACGAGCACCCAAAACCTATGTTTAGGGTATAAATAAGAAAAACATCACAAATTTTCATCAGAAAATTGACCGTTTTGGAGATGTAAAAATTTACACTATGACACATGGGTGTGTTATCGTAATGTTTTGCTTACATACATGGCCAGACAAAAGCAGGTGTGATTCATCACTGAACCAAACATCATGGAAAGCGTCGGCATAATTGTCAGCCACGTCAATGGCCCAGCGACAGAAAGCAAGCCTTTGCACCTGGTCTGTACTATTCAAACTCCACATAATCTGAATTTTGTAGGAGAAAAATTTTAGATCTTTCTTTATAACATCATGAACACATGTTTTCGGAATATCAGTTTCAGATGATTTTTCTGGGCTGTTGGTGAGCATTTCTCTCAGCGAACTGACGTTGTCATCGCTCCTATTCGATGTACTGAACCTTGTCGTTCAAACTTCTAAATTATTTTATAGAAATGGTGTCTGCTGACAGTTGTGTTCTTAAAAAGTTGTTTAAACTTTTTCCCAAATGTCCGTTACGGATTTAGATTCGTAATTATGTTTCACAATAAAGATACATTGATCCGACGTCAAGCGCGCCATTTTGAAAATATTGTTTATTTATATGACGCCAAAACGTCATATATTTTGGCGCGTTTATATAGCAATCAATAAAAAGATTCTATTCAATACCTTTAAATTGATATATTTACGATAACAATATACACTTGTTGAGCAATGTTTTGACCATTTTAAGGTGTAAACTTTCTTTTCGGATACTCTGTACTAGTAACGTCTGCTTTGGCAGCTTGGGCGGAAGAAATCATTTCTCTGATTCAACGGTCCAAACGGCGATGCATCAGCATGTCGTGGAGCATGAAGAGCATGACAAGACCCAGAAGAAGTCATGGTCATCCTTTGAATCCGGGCTTAGTTCCAGATGTTTCGATACGGTCTTGCCTCTGGTGCCAGCTAGGTTCGGACGAGATAGAGAGTTTGACTCTGCGCCCCTTTCCTCACTTTAATCCAATTCAAAGCACATGTAATATTTATAGTATACATACAGTCACTGCAGGCACACATATGCAAGAAACTCAAAAAGCTCTGTGGCGATGGAAGAGGCGAGGATACACTGTAAGCTGTAGTTGCGGACCTGCACACAGGCGGCTTGGTTCTATATTATCGCTTTCCTTAAGAATGAAGCAGCATGGAGAATTCGGCAGCCGAACTAAGTGACTGAGCAGACCTTTTAAGGATCGCACTACTCAGCCCCTTAGCATGAGGAAGGGGAAAGAAAAGGTGCCCTAAACAAGTGTCTGCTTCAAAACCCTTGGCTGATTATTCGTAATCAGCAGGGATTCCATCTAGCGGTCGATCAAGAAAGAAGACGATAAAGATGATAACTTTAAAATCGGCGCATGGGATGTGCGCACCTTGATCGACAGTGTTGGTTCAGACAGACCACAGTGAAGAACAGCTCTAGTTAGAAGAGAACTCCATCGTTACAAAGCCGAGTTTGCAGCTTTGAGTGAGACGCGCCTTGCAGAGGAAGGGCTAATAAAAGAAGTTTGTGCTGGCTACACTTCCTTCTTGAGTGGACGCCAAAAAAGAAGAGCGGCACAGGAGTATGCTTGGCCATCAAACCACACCTTGTCAGCAAGCTCTCAGGTCTTCCAAAAGGCATAAATGACCGCTTGATGGCACTGAGACTACCTTATCTGGTAAGAGGTATGCAACTATAGTAAGTGCCTATGCACCCACAATGACCAACCCAGATGAGGTCAAAGACAAGTTCTATGATGATTTGGACTCTTTGATTTCTGCTACACACCGGGGAGACAAACTCATCATCCTGGGAGACTACAATGCTAGAGTGGGCACAGACCACCAAACATGGTAAGGAGTTATTGGGAATGAAGTAGTAGGAAAGTGCAATAGCAATGGCTGCCTCCTTTAGAGGAAGTGTGCAGAGTATGAACTGCTGATCACTAACGCAGTCTTCCGTCTGCCAACTCGCAACAAAACATCATAGATGCATCCTCGCTCTGAACACTAGAATCGCATTCATTATGTTATAGTTAGAAGAAATGACACACATGATGTCAGAGTGAAGACTGTATGTGGTGTGGACTGCTTAACAGATCACAGGCTCGTTGTCAGGAAACTCTACTTGCGCATCCAGTCTGCGCGGCTACCACAAGGCAAGAAAATACCCAATAGACTGGTTGGCTCTAAGCTGAAAAAAGACAACAAGAGGCAAGCCTTCACCCATGATATCTGCAGCAGACTAGATGCAATCGAATTCAGTTCAGATGATCCAGAAGAGTACATGACTGTTTTCATAGACACCGTTCACTCTTCAGCAATGGATTCCCTAGGTCCAGTCCCGCAAAGACCAAGACCGGTTTGACGAGAATGACGAAGAAATCCAGGGACTCCTTAAAGAGAAGCACCAAAACACAGGGCATACCACGGTGATACCAGCTCAGTATCCAACAAGGCCACCTATTAGATATGTACAAGACAGTTCAAACAGGACTCAGAGATATGTAAGACTCCTCGCTGAGCAATAAGGCTGATGAAATCCAGTCCAAGGGATATGAAGAAGTTCTTTGATGCACTAAATAAAGTGCATGGTCCACAGAGCTCAGAAACCACCCTTTTCCTACGTGCAGATGGAACTAGACTTCTGACAAAGAGGCTATCTTGAGAACATGGGATGAGCTCTTCGAAATTGTTTTTAATCGGCCATCATCTATCAATGTTGATGGTATCAACAGTCTCCAACATGTTGATTGTAAACTTCTGCTTGACGATTTCCCAACCGTTAATGAAACAATGAAAGCAATAACAGTTCTGGCATCTTGCAAGGCTCCAGATCAGATGCATTACCTGCTGAGATCTACAAAGCAGGAGGTACTTCAGTTGCAAAGAAGATGGCATCAAAGTTATTTCACATTACATGTATGTGGAGAAAAGAAGCCATCCCTCAAGAATTCAAGGCTGCGTCAATTATCAACCAGTTAAAACAGAAAAGGGAACCCTCAGGTCTGGCATCGCTTTATTGTCAATTGCTGGGAATGTCTTTGCAAGAGTCCTGCTTAACCGACCGAATGAACACCTTATAAAATCACGGCTTCTAAATGAAAGCCAGTGTGGGTTTAGAAAAGACAGAGGAGCAATTGACATGGCAGCTTCATTAGAAATACCAGGAACAGAACGATGAACCTTAACATGACCTTTGTCGACCTTATAAAAGCTGTTGACACAGTCAGTCGTGAGGGCTTTGGAAAATCATGTAGAAGCCTCCGTGGTGTAGTGGTTACGCTACTTGGCTTGTGAACCAGGGGTCGCAGGATCGATCCCGAGCTTCTCCAGACTTTCGGAAGAGTCTTTAAACCTAGGTCCCGTCTCCGTTTCCAAACGGACAGACAGGTGTGTTAGATGAGTATTTCTTTGCTGATGACATGGCAAAAGGTGCGCCAACAGAAGAGGAGATGCAAAAAGGTATAGATCAAGTATCTGAATACTGTGGTAGCTATGACCTCACAATCAGCATCAAACAGACTGAGGTAGTCTATCAGCCAGCACCTGGCAAGCCTTACAAAGAGCCCACCAGCACAGTGAAAGGTCAAAGATTGCAAGTGGTAGACAAGTTCACCTACCTTGGGAGCACACTGTGAAGAACCGTGCACATTGATGATGAAGTCAATGCCAGGATTGTCAAAGCTAGTGCAGCATTTGGCCGGCTACGCGGTTGTGTCTGGGACCGAAGTGGAGTTAGGCTGAGTATTTGTATCGCTTATATTATGTTGTTTTAGATAGCCAATTGGTCATTTTGTGGGAAAGTAACTGTCCTTTTGGTCTTCCGCTATTGATGTTTTCATTAGGGTCTGTTTTTTTTCATGTTTGTATTTCTTTTCCTTTGGTGTCTCTGACAGGCTTTGGGTTAATTGTATCGATTACTGATCATGCCTTCACTTCTTTTTTGAAACAAAATTGAAAGTCTGCAGAGCTGTGGTGTTAAAAACACTATTAAATGCATGTGAAATATGGACAGTCTACCAACGACATGCCCAAAGACTGAATCACTTCCATAAAACTGTCTTAGAACACTCTTAAAGATTAGGTGGCAAGACAGGTAATAGGGCAGGGATGCAAAGTGTACATACTTCTTAAACTAGCACAGTAAAGATGGACAGGCCATGTTTCCAGAATGCCTGAGGAATGCTTGCCAACGAAAATTTTCTATGGAGAACTAGAAAGGGTCAAATGCTCCCATGGCGGTCAGAAGAAGCGCTACAAGGACACCTTCAAGGCCTCCCTCAAAGACTTCAACATTCCAACAGGGTCGTGGGAACAAATTGCAAAGGAAAGACCAAAGTGGCGAGCCCTCATCAGAAGGGGTGCTAGTGATTACGAGGGAAAACGAATCGGTGAAGCTGAGCAGAAACGCGCACAGCGCAAAGCTAGCGCTAAGGCATCGCTCACAGAACTGCCTTCCTCTAGCCTTTGTTGCTCTCTCTGCAACAAACAATTCGGAGCTAGAATTGGTCTAATCATCAGCCATCTTAGAACACACAAACAGTAACATTTCTCAAATATGATTAAGACTGGTCTTTGTCAGTAATGAAAGGCCAACCATTATAAGGGCTGTTCTTAACCCATTTAGTACTGGAAACCCCGAAACGGGAAACTTGCAAACAGTGCAGGCCCAGATCAGACGCCAGAGAACGCGGCGTCTGATCAGGGCCTACACTGTTTGCAATAAATTCAGCTTTTGTCCAGATACATTTTGAAGAAAACACAACCTGACACCCTAAATTTTGAAATAGTCTCCTGGAATACATAAGGAGGAAGATTTCATTTGGTACAGAAAGGGTAAATGGAAAGAATTTGCGGATAGGGTTTACTCTTACTTTCCAGCGGGAGCCAATTCTTTCATTTAAGAGTTACCCCAATCTCAGAGAAAGATGATTTAACACAGTTTTTTTCTGTTTATGCGTAAACAGGCCTACATTATTTTGGCCCCGGTGAACCCCACTTTTATACAGAAAACTGGGGTTTACAGGGATAAACCTTATTTTTCTTATTTTTGCTCCAAAATATACATTGTGGGTACGCGTTAGAACCGCCTCATCGAGGCAGTTCTAACGAGTACCAACAATGTATATTTTGAGCAAAAATAAGTTTTCTTATTTTTGCTCCAAAATATACACTGTGGGTACGCGTTAGAACCGCCTCATCGAGGCGGTTCTAGCGAGTACCACCAATGTATATTTTGAGCAAAAATAAAAAAAAATGTCACAATTTTACTATCTTAAAACTGTCGTTTTTCGGCGATAAAGTGACAATGTATTTGCATAGATTTGTTTTTTTAATGGTTAGCTTAACGAGTTCGTTAGTGGCCAAGTTGTTAACTGTTCTAGCAAGTACAATATCCAACATTTTTCAGCAAAAATATTAGCATATTTGCCATATTAAATGATCAAAGACTTAACCATATATTAACTAAGGACGTCGTTAGTTTTGGGTCGCTAATTTTAAGGTCGTCATATCAAAATATTGTATGTGTCTTCGTGCCTTATCTGAATATCTATCTACAGGACGGAAAATATGCGGAAACCCAGCAAATCGTGACTTACAGTTTTATACCTATACTGTCTGTCAGAAACGTTCATGATGGAACTGCAAACGCGTAGGTTGTTGCTTCTCTTAGGAATTTTGGTGAGTGTTCTTTGATTAGGGTGAATGGAATCAAAATAAAACCTTGATAATTGGCTGGAGAGGAGACTTTGGCCCCAGCGTCACGTGAACAAGTCTGTTGAATGAAGACCCCCTATACCCCACTTTATATATAGAAAACTGGGGTTTACGGGGGTATACATTTTTTCTTATTTTTGCTCCCAGACATAGGTTGTGGGTACTCATTTGAACCGCCTCAGTGAGGCGGTTCTAACGAGCACCCACAACCTATGTTTACAGTATTTATTAGAAAAATATCACAGAGTTTCATCAGAAAAATGGCCATTTTGCAGATGTGAAAAAAATGCACTCCGTCGCACTGGTGTGTTAGCGTTATGTATATTTATGCCGCACGTTTTTCCCCCACAAAGAAGATCAGCACAAAAATTGTGTAGAGCCAATCTTTACTTCCCGTCACTTTAACGCTTAAAGTTCCTAGCAACATTGCAAAAGTGGGAGCATTCAGAAAATAATAAATAAATAAAATAAAATAAAAATAAAAAAGGCTTGATAGCTAGTTTAAAAAATATTTTCTCTGAAAAGAAGAAAATAATAAAAATAGCCTGTTAAGTTCGGGTTTAATTACAACCAGAATGACATCACGAAAACACATCTATATAATTTTGACCCTCTTAAACCTCTTTTTGTATAGTGAAACTGGGGTTTAAAGGGGTAAACCTATTTTTCTTATTTCTGCTCTAAAATGAAGATTGTGGGTACTCGTTAGAACCGCCTCGATGAGGCGGTTCTAACGTGTACCCTCAATCTATATTTTGAGCAGAAATAAGAAAAATATCACAATTTTTCATCATTAAATTTTCGACTTTTTTGTGGTAAAATTTACAATGTCTTTGTATAGGCATGTTTTCGTAATGGTAAGCTAGAATGACCACGCACAACATCAGTGTCCAGTTGTTCGAAACCCTCGATTTCGTTAGTTAACGTATCGGTAAAACACTTTTGATCATTTAATATGGTAAATATATTAACATTTTTGCTGGAAAAATTTCAGCAAAAATACCACTGAATTAGGTATTTTACTTACTAGAAAGTGAACAATTTGACACTAACAAGCTCGTTAATTTAAGGATGCTTTGAACAACCGGTCCTATTTTTTTCAGTAGACCATCTCAAAGTTGTCGTACTCTTTGCATTCATGGTCTTGACAGCGTGTGTTCGCTGGATTTATAGGTTATTGACTTTATATTGTGAAATATTGGCACGTGTTCATATGGCGAAGGACGCACGAGCTTGCGAGTGCGTCTTCGCCATATGAACGCGTGCCGAATATTTCACAATATAAAGTCAATAACCTTTTTATTATATACCCAAATATTCAACTGTCTACTAATTCAGTTTGCCTGGTATAGAAATGTGAACGTAATATCAGATTATACATCTTGAAGTGGTTTGAAATGGAAAATAATGAAGGTCGTTAAGTGTCTCCCTACACGTTGAAAAACCACGCCCAACGGCGCTAAAGTGAAGACGACGTTAACATTGGTTGATGTGACGTCATTAAAACATTGACGCATCCCAACACATGACGCCATTTTTCCAAAGCGTCGGTTATTTTTCTTTCAAAATACTCCAGATTTCTTAGAAGAAAGTGTTGAAAATCTAAACAGATTGCAGGTAGGTCATATTTGACAGTATAAAATGCGCTTTATGCACTTTGTCAGCACCTATATTCGTTTTGTTTTACGTTCTTTCAGTCGATACGCACGACAAGATGGCTGCCGATTTTCAGTATTGAAATAGACATATTTGAAAGTAGTTCTATTGTGAACGTGACTGCGTATCTACGGGCAATATGCACTTGACTACGGGCAATATTTATAGGTTATTGACTTTATATTGTGAAATATTCGCACGAGTTCATTTTGCGAAGGACGCACGAGCTTGCGATTGCGTCTTCGCCATATGAACGAGTGCCGAATATTTCACAAAATAAAGTCAATAACCTTTTTATTATATACCCAAAACTTGAACTGTCTACTAGAATTCAGCATTACCTGGTATAGAAATCTGAACGTAAAATCAGATTACATGTATATATCTTTAAGTGGTTTGAAAAGGAAAACAAAGAAGGTCGTTAAGTGTCTCCCTACACGTCGAAAACCACGCCCAATGGCGCCAAAGCGAAGACGACGTTAACGTTGGTGGATGTGACGTCATTAAAAACATTGACGTTTCGTAAAGCAGGACGCCATTTTTTCCGTAGCGTCTGTTATATTTCTTTCAAAATACTCCTGATTTCTTAGAAGAAAGTATTTAAAATTTAAACAGATTGAAGGTAGGTCATATTGGACAGCATAAAATGCGCTTTATGCACTTTGTCAGAACCTATATTTGTTTTGTTTTGCGTTCTTTCTATCGATGCGTACGACAAGATGGCTGCCGATGCTTCATCTTGAATTACATAGATTTCAAAGTAGTCCTGTTATGCACGAGACTGCTTATCTCCGGGCAATATCAACTTGACGACGGGCAATATGGAAAAATATTGACCGGTAACTTCTGTACAAAGTAAACGGGACATTTTCTGGGTATATAATAATTTTGCGTGTGACGTCATGTTACAAACCCTTCATCTTCTTTCGATGACATTAGAAGGTTGTCTGTTTTGTTTGTCTGTCGACCCGAAGTTGCTAAGCATAAATGCTTTTCGGTGCTAAGGTCCACGTGACCATCACTGACATGTCGGAAATGCAGGTTACGGTTATTTAACCCATGACCTGCTGAATATTTATATATGCCACACTCACTACTGATTATCAACCAATCAGATTACTTGATGCAAATTTTTGCAACAAATCCATGAGCTGAATGACAAACAATGAAGATCTTGATAAAATGGCTTCTTCAGAAGCCATCTGATCTGGATCTTCATTGTTTGAAAGATAAGACATATCCGGGCTCAGCAGGACAAGGGTTAATAGAAGGTCAGAGTGTTGCGTCAGAGGTTAACTATAGAATCTGGACATATAATCTGGACTTAAAACATAAGTTGGGCTATGCAAACAGTGTAGACCCAGATCAGACGCCACAGAACGCGGTGTCTGTTCAGGGTCTACACAATTTGCTTAACATACTGGAATTTAAGGAAATTTAAAAAGGAAACAGTTCGAATCTCAGTCCAACACTATTTTCCCAACTTTCACGCAAATACGCCTATATAATTTTGACTCCCTTGAACCCCACTTTTATATAGTAAAACTGGGGTTTACAGGGGTAAACCTTTTGTTTCTTATTTCTGCTCAAAATATAGATTGTGGGTATTCGTTAGAACCACCTCGATGAGGCGGTTCTAACGAGTACCCACAATCTATATTTTGAGTAGAAATTAGAAAAAAATATCACATATATATGGGCTGCATGATGCTTCCATGCAGAGCTGAATCCGGCCCGCACACTAGTACTGGTAAACCGCTTAGAGGATCTAAGACTGTCCAGGAACCGCGGTGCGAGGCGGACCGTCCATGCTAATAAACCCTATTGGTTTCATTGGGCGACAGGGCTTGAGATGTCATTTCATCTCAATGTCGGGTAAAAGTCCCACAAAATTGGAAGCAACGTCTCCAAAATGACCTTTACAGTGTTGACGGGGACGTTAAACTTCAAATCAACCAACCACATTTTTTTTTTCACTAAAAATTTCGTTTTTACGGCGAAAGAGTTTACAATGTATTTGTTTATGCGTTTTTTCGTGCTGCGACACTCAGAGACAATCGATCGAGTGGTTTGATTCATTAGGTGTGTTGTATTTTTCATTTAATTATAGCCAGCCTTTTATAACCCCGAGTGCCTGGCAGCCTCCCACTCTCATGGCCATCATTCGACACAAGAACCAGGCGAGAGAGATTCTATCAATTTCTACTATGATCCAGATTCTGTAAGCTATAGTACATAAGAATAACATTCCTGTTATACAATGGAGTGAGTGAGTGAGTGTTTCAGTTTTACGTCCCACCAACAGCTATGGTCATACGGAGACGGGACCTCGGTTTAAAGACTCATCCGAAAGTCTGGAGAAGCCCGGGATCGATCCTGCGACCCCTGGTTTACAAGGCGAGTAGCGTAACCACTACACCACGGAGGCTTCTGTTATACAATGGAACTTCAAACACCCAAACACCGATGACTCGTTTAATATGGCTAATTCGAACTCCTGTTTCAGTTCCTAGGAAATTCTTCTCGTAGCTGCAAATATTAATAATATAAGAATCTTACATGGGTTTTGGGTGTGGATGGAAAAGTCCGTCCCGAGTCACGAGGCTTGCCGAGTGATACCGGACAGTGATCCTGAGGGACGGATTTTTCTATCCACCCCTCACACCCATGTAGGATTCTTAGCGTGGATTTTTAATACTGTAGTCACTTCGGTTGCCGACGTCCGCCATTTTATGCTGACACCTCAGTGATGTTTAGTGACGTCACGTAACGCGCTATGACGTCAACGTTAACGATGGCGCCCTCTTATCAGGTCGTATTCCACCAGTACATTTATCAAATACATGTACGTGAGAATATTCGATTCTGGGTAAGAACACCAGGGTTAGAACATAATTTCTATCCCAAGCTAAAACTATGGATTTCCTTTATATCTGGTGTGCAAAAACCATATTTATTTAAGGAATGAATTTTATTTTTCTGCAGTTCATGGAAGTATGAACGCAGTGGGTCGCGTGCAAAGTAAATGAACCCCGAAGGGGTTCATGCAAACTTTGCTAGCGACCCACTGTCGTTCATACTTCCATGAAAAGCAGAAAAAAATAAGTTTATTTTTTATATTTACATTATTTGCCCCTCATCACTGGGCGAAAAAATGCTTGTAGGGCAAACTTTTAAAGCTGAAAATCATTTACACGCTGTTTTTCTACAAAGAGCGGAGCAGCGTTGACGTCATCAACGCCCGTAGAGAACAATGGTTTAGAATGACGTCACTTAACGTCACTGAAAATCATGTGATTCGATGCGTTCATGGAAGTATGAACGCAATTGTTTTCTATAGGTTTACAGTAGACTTTACACTGGAAATGTAAATATTATACAATAAACTGATGTCTACTGCCAGATTTCCGACACAAATATACAGTAGGCCCCCGCCCATCGGGGTTTGGAGAATTAGACTGGGTTGCATAATGCTTCCACGCAGAGCTGAAACCGACTGCACGTGAGTACTGGTAAACCGCTTAGAGGATCTAATATGTTCTTTAAATGGGTTATCCTTTAGAAACGAAGAATACACCACAGAACTTAAAAGTATGAAGTGTAAAGTTTTCTTGGCCAGACTAGCCAGTTTCGGCCAATTAGGCTTCATCAGTAACCCTCTAATAGTATCAAGTTTCCACAATAGCATCAATGATCCCAAAAGACAAGAAAATATCAACTACACTATTATGAAGGGCAGAGAGACTTTTTACGGCATATTCACCCATGCAGAAGTGATGCGAGTCAGACCGTCCCTATTTAAAAACCCTTCGGCGGCAGGGATTGAGATGTCATTTCATCTCAGTCATCACGTGAACAAGTACGTGAAATGAAGACCCCCCTAAACCCCACTTTATATAGCGAAAACTGGAGTTTACGGGGTATTCATTATTTTTCTTATTTCTGCTCCTAGACATAGGTTGTGGGTACTCGTTAGAACCGCCTCAATTCTAACGAGCACCCACAACCTATGTTTGCAGTATAAATAAGATAAATATCACGGATTTTCATCAGAAAAATAGCCATTTTGGAGATGTGAAAAGTTGCACTGTTTTGCACGGGTGTGTTATCGTAATGATTGGGAAAAAAGTCCACAAAATTTGAAGCAACGTCTCCAAAATGACCTTAATAGTGTTGATGGGGTCGTAAAACTTCGATTCAGACAAACAAACAATCAAACAAACAATAAACATAATTTCGTATTTCACTACTCGCGTTTTCCGATTCCGTAAATTCATCCTTTAGAACCGTCATAATGAGGACACGCCTATTCAAATACGTTGTAAATTTTACCGCCAAAAAGCGATAATTTTAAGCTGAAAAATTGTGATATTTTTCTTATTTCTGCTCAAAATATAGATTGTGGGCACTCGTTAGAACCGCCTCGATGAGGCGGTTCTAACGAGTACTCACAATCTATATTTTAGAGCAGAAATAAGAAAAAAACAAGGTTTACCCCTGTAAACCCCAGTTTTACTATATAACAGTGGGGTTCAAGTGGTCGAAATTATATAGGCGTGTTTTCGGCGAGGCCAGTTCGGCATTTGCTGCGACTTAAAAAGCAGACACGTGTTGCGCGGAACCAGACGTGTATTCATGACGCCAAACACATGCAGAATTCCGTTTTCATCATCCTTTGACACGAGGCAAGCTCTAAGCTTCCCGGCTTTTGCTGCGACTTTAAAAGAAGCCACGTGTAACGCGGAGCCAGACTTTTGGGACTTTAAAATTCTCAGGAACAAATTCTTTTCTTTGATAGTTGACCCCTATTGACATGGGAGACAACAATACTTTAGCAGGAGTTGCATTCCCCTGAAGGTGTTCCCATTCCCCTTAAAGTGACATGGTAAACTGCTTCAAGATGTTGCTTCTATCGGGATAGCTTAATCTTTATTTTAGCAACATCCCATTTTATCAGTATGCATGTAAGGATGACATTGTTTTTGTATGCTGTATATATTCTGTACAGGTAATGCTTTTTTCTGCCTATAACGAAAAAAAAACTGAAGCGCCACCTAGTGATGCGTCAGCTCGTTGTCTTTTATACCGAGTCTTTAACCCGGTTCAAAGTAACGGCGTAACTCCAGATAATTTTATTATATATTGTCGGCGCCAAAAACTGTTATGGACTGAAATTTAAATAATCTGATACCTGGTGCTTTTGAATTTTGTCTCCAAGGAGGAATGAGAATTTCGCTGTTAATTAAACAAAAAGAAGCGTCTTTATAATATGACGAAGAGGTGTTACACTTGCTGCTTCTTTTGTTTTATGAACTTTAATGCAAAATGGACTGTATCTTTTATTAAATAGAAAAGAAACGTTTGATCAGAGAAACAGTACTTTTCTGGCAACACCTGGATAAAACATTTGGTTGAATTTAATACATGTGCATGTAAACTTTCTCGTACATGTTATGCTAACAATAAAGAATGAAAGTTTGCAATGTGGTTCAATACTGTTGACGTTTGATTTCAGCACTATTTAATTACCTTAACCAAAAGCACGTGCTTTGTTGTCCCATTGGAGAAAGACGAATATGACCACGTGCACAGCAGCATCGGAATGGACGACTTAGAGGTCAGTATATACACATCTCATCCGGATATCTCACCCATTTTACATATTTCATTCTTACAAAACTGGCCAAAATATGTAGTATTCGTACATGTACATGTTTGTCGGAAAAATAGATTGTAGGTGCCTTAGGCTTGAACGAACTGGAGACGAAGGGCAGCAACGACCTAGGAAGATCGATGAGTGGTCATTTCATATGAAATTAATGAAACGAGCCTTTGACGAGTTTCATGAATTTCATATGAAATGAACACGAGTGTAAGATTCTATTTCATATAACGATTATAAATGGGATTTTAACGCTGAAGAAGTTCTATAGAAAACGGTTATTACGGACGGCGTCATGATGTTTCGTTACGAAAACACAACTATACACATACATTGCCAATTTTTTGGCAAAAATTAGAAATTTTAAGATAAAAAATTGTGATATTTTTTCTTATTTCTATGAGCAGAAATAAGAAAAATAATGTATACCCCCTTAAACCTCAGTTTAACTATATAAAAGTAGGTATGAGGGGGTAAAAATTATATAGGCGTGTTCTCGTAATGCGCGCCAGTAGCCATGTGCTATTGCACGTGTCGTCATATTATTTATATGACATAGAAGGTCTTACAAGAGTGGCCATGTATTATTTAATTTGTTTGCAAAAACAGTATATCATATTCGGGTCCTATTATTATGAAAAGCATACCAACTGAAATTAAGAATTCTGTATCGTGCAATGCATTCTCACTCTTGTGATTGTGGCGCTCCCTGGATCTTTCTTTTAAATTTTTGCATAACACTCCTGTTGTGTTTGTGCTGTCTGGAGAACACCTTAATTGGGGCCTTAGACAGTCTCCCCGTACACTCACTAAATGGTGTTATTACTTCAAGTGCCAACGTGTGCCCTTTACAATCATTTGACCTATAAGGGGGATCGGCTAGCAGCCATCATCTTTGCTTCATCACTTAAGTACTGTTTGTTAAATGTTTTGCATTGTCTTTTAAAATGAGGGTCTTGTGGAAGATTGGTTTTACCAAACGAGCTACCCTCTTTAAATAAATTAATTACATGTACTTACTAACTTACTTACTTACTTACTTATCTGTATGTTAGAGTAGAAATAAGAAATATAACGTTTTCCTCTGTAAACCCCAGGTTTCCTATATAAAAGTGGGATTCAAGGGGATCACATCACGACAAACCGCCTATATAACTTTGACCCCTTTGAGCCCCACTTTTATATAGTAAAACTGGGGTTTCCAGGGGTATACCTTATTTTTCTTATTTCTGCTCTAAAATATAGATTGTGGATACTCGTTAGAACCGCCTCGATGAGGCGGTTCTAACGAGTAGCCACAAGCAATAATTTGAGATCGAGACGGCTATAACGAGTAGCCACAATCAATATTTTGAGCAGAAATAAGAAAAATATGACAATTTTTCATCTTAAAATTTTCTTTAATTTTTGTTTTCGGCGATAAAGTTTTGCAATGTATTTGTATGGTCGTGTTTTCGTAATGGAAATATATGGGCGGGTTTTCGTGTTGAATGTCTTCGATGGGCCTACGTGGTTGATGCTTTCCATATATTCTAGAGCTTTGTCTGTTTATATCATAACATATTTTATTGTATGTGTATATAGTTTAATAACTAAACGTTTGTATGTTTTTCATGTCAGTTACGAATGATACGGGAGTGGATTGGCAAGCTTCCAGAGACACGGATCTATCACGATGACCAGTATTTTCCTAGTAACGCCCTGTCACACTGCAAAGGTCACGACATCTATTTTCTTCAGCGCAACAGCACCGTAACAAATGGATCCACAAGACAACCTGCATCAGCCACATCGGCTGCAATATTCGGATAATACGCCCATGTGAGATAAGGTTTTCTCTCACGGATCTAAATATGGACATTTCGTGATGAAAACTAATTTTCTGATATTTTTTCTTAATTTTGATTCAAACATGGATTCTGGATGCTGGTAAGAGCCGTCTAAATGAGAATACGGTGTCCTTTTTTTCGCACAGGCTCGCCTTATTTTTCCTGGATACATGTAACAGGACTTGACATCTCATGCAAATTGTCTCCATAGCAGACAATTTGCATGCGATGTAAAATCCGATTTTCTGCGAAAAGTTAGAAAAATATTTCAAAATCTCGCCATCATGCAGAGCGTGAAATGATTAACACTACTGACAACTTTATTAATTAAGATTTCTCAACAGTCTTTGTTTGATTTAAGGTTTAACGTCCCCGTCAACACTGTTAAGGTCATTTTGGAGACGTTGCTTCCAGTTTTGTGGGACTTTTACCCGACATTGAGATGAAATGACATCTCAAGCCCTGTCGCCCAATGAAACCAATAGGGTTTATTAGCATGGACGGTCCACCTCGCACCCCGGTTCCTGGACAGGCTTAGATCCTCTAAGCGGTTTACCACTACTAGTGTGCGGGTCGGATTCAGCTCTGCGTGGAAGCATCATGCAGCCCATATATTTCTTCAAGCCCCTATGGGCGGGGGCGGTTCTCAACAGTCGAACTTCTATCAATCGAACTCATTTTGCACTACGAAGTGTTGTTGTAGACAGATGTATAGATTGACTAGGTGGAGCTATATGTATCGTTTGCACCTGCCTTTGGAATGTTCTATTAATAAAAAAGGTTCACCCGATTTTGTGAATTCAACTGTAATTGTCTACGCCCATGGACGTAGACATTAAAGACGTGTTTAAAACGGAAGTACAGCCATTAGTTACCCACAATGCATGTTGATCCTGCGGTAGTTGGATCACGAACCGTGGTTAACCAGTGGTTAACCAAAGTGTGATCGAACTCAGTCTGGTAGTATGGCGGGAAAGTCGTGACGTCACTCTGGTCCAACCAGACTAAAGCGTTGGTTTCTCTGGTAAACCGGATACAAGATGGCGGCGAAAAGTTAGAAAATATGTTGGCCCAAGGAAAATACACATTTAAGTGTTGTTAAAGCATGTTTATTAATAAAAATATGTTAATTATGCATAAATATGCACAATATGAAAGATAGAATCGGAACTGCTATTTCTGTAGTGTTCAAAATGGTCAGCTTCCTCGTCGACCAAAAAAATCAAACGTGACATGGGGGCTGCCATGTTTGTTTACCAAAGGTCTACCAGAGGGCGTTCGATCACACCGGTGAAAGAACATGGAAATCATTGGAAGAACGTGCACACTTTGACTTCTGCTACCATAGTATGGTAGATGATCGAACTGCCTCCTAGTTAATGCAACAACAAGTATAAACTTTCACAAGTGGAAAAAAGCGGCCCATAACAAGTATAAGCTTTCAAACAAAACAGAGGTCCACATGCAGAGTGCTATCACATTTGTACATGCCCATATTTGCTGTCATATTTGTTCAGGCTAATACAAAGTATACAGTTACAAACTGTCAACCACGACAGCCCACTGCCTATCCTATAAGCTATTCAGGACATCCGGCTTTGGTGAGCCAAAAAAAAAAAAAAAAAAAAAAAAAAAAAAACACGCATCGCCGTTGACAACATTTTTGATTTTTGGGTTAACCTTCAAACAGTCTTCTATAAAGTGTGTGAACGTCCTCAACTTCATCAGCAGTTTTCTAGCATTCCATTTGAAAAGATGTTACAAGCATATTGAAGTTGCACATGTGGCTTTTTAGAGATGCAAAACGAACGTTTTGATAAAATTAAAGCATTCGACATTTTAGACATTATACTTCAACTGGCAGTACACTGGGTGACTGGAAATTAGAATATTGCCAAAGACAGATAATTGTATAAAACACATTTCTACAATGTAACTCGAGACATTCACATTTAATATGTGCTAAGCGTAGACCTAGCTTTTTTTGTAAAAGCTTTTCTTGTACGAACAAGGGTATGGCGTATATGGCAATTTTGTCGGCTTGCAGAAAGCATGCGAAAGGTTGTGGTGGACTCAGCAAATATGACATAAACTAACATTTATACTCTAAACATAGGTTGTTGGTGCTCGTTAAAACCGCCTCAATCTATGTTTTGGAGCAGAAATAGCAAATGTGACCTTGACTTGGTGTCGGCATGATTCATTTATGGGTTCTGCACATGAGCTCACTGAGGGGGGATAATTGACCAAAGTTTAATGAGAGTTCTTGCACGGTAAAGGAGATATGGAACGGACACAAAATTCAAAGTTTCAAACTTTTGACCGTCAAACATGACCTTGACCTTGAGTCGACATGATTCATTTATGGGTTCTGCACATCAGCTCACTAAAATTATTTGACCAAAGTTTAATGAGAATCCTTCCAAAAGTACAGGAGATATGGAGCGGACACAAAATTCAAAGTTTCAAACACTTGACCTTCAAATGTAACCTTGACCGTTGGCACGGTTCATTTATGGGTTCTGCACATCAGGTCACTGAAAAGTATATTTGACCTAAGGTTAATAAAAATCCTTCCAAGGGTAAAGGAAATATGGAACGGACACAAAGTTTCAAACTCGTGACCTTCAACTTGACCTTGAGCTTGAGTCGGCATGGTTCATTTATGGGTTCTACGCATCAGCTCACTGAGACCAATACTTGGCCAAAGTTTAATGATAATCTATCAAAGGGAGCGGAGAAGAAAGTGTTACGGACTGACAGACGAACAGATGGATAGTGGGACAGACGGACAGACTAAGGCCATTCCTATAATCCCCGCTCCGCTGCGCGGCGGGGGATTAATAAGACATATGGCGAATGTAGTCGTGTCTGCATTTTTTGTGGACAGAAAGTTTTAGAACACAGCGCTTAGGCATTGTGTTGTGTGAGGAAAGCATGAAATAAAACAGGGAGGAAATATGATCAACTCGCCTGACAACAGCGGTAGCCTATTTTCTCAACATTTAGGAAAACTTCCTCTGAAAACATATGGTGTTGAGTAATGATAATAATAATAACAACAACAATAATAATAATAATAATAATAAGCAGAAGAAGAAGAATGATAATAATAATGATAATAATAATTACCCCATAAACCCCATCTTCAATTTGTAAAACTGAGGTTTCCAGGGCTATACGTACATTATTTTTCCCATTTCCGCCCAGAAACCCAGACCGCGGGTACCCGTTAGAACCGCCTCGCCGATGCGACTCTAACGATCTCTCACAATCCAGGTTCCGAGCACAGACATGACAAATATTAGATTTTTTTTTTATCTTTTTTTTTATTTTTCGTAGTAAAACTTTCAATATATTTGAATAGGCGCATTTTCGTGATGGTTTGTGTGTAGCGCCACGTCCCTTCAACAGCCAGGGCCACACGGTGACGGGATCTCGGTCCAAAGAATCATCCGAAAGTCTGGCGAAGCCCGGGATCGAACCCACGACCCCTGCTTTGTGAGAGGCGAGCACCCAACCACAACACCACGAAGCCTTCTAGGAAAAACGGAGTACCGCAGAGAAGAAAAAAAAGAAACACCTGGGCTTCCGCGGCGTCTCATATATGATCAGAGCGAGTCGAAAGACTTAATGTATAGTAGACAATTAAAAGTAATAATAGACCAACTTCAACGGCACAGAGCAACAGAAAGAGAGGCAGGCTACTCAGGTCCCTCTACTCAGTCCGTTTTCGCTTTATATTCAATCTTTTGCATAAGAAAATTGCATGCCATCACGGAAACACGTCTCTATACTACATGTATTGACCCCCATCTAGAACAGTTAACAATTTGACCACTAACGAGCTCGTTAAGCTAACATTGCTTTGAACAACTGGGCCCAGTTCTGCAATTGCTTTGATTATTATATATTACGACATCCGTGCGACATAGCGCATTTTTCACACCGCTCCAAAATGATGAAAATCCGTGATATTTCTCTTATTTATAAGGCAAACATAGATTGTAGGTGCTCGTTAGAACCGCCTCAACGAGGCGTTTCTAACGAGTACCCACAACCTATGTTTTTGATCAGAAATAAGAAAAAATAATGTATACCCCGTATACTCCAGATTTCTCTATATAAAGTTGGGTTTAGTGGGTACATGTATTCATTTCATGGACTTGTTCAGGTGATGTATGCTCTAAAACATAGACAATCTGTCTTGCCGTACATAGTTCAGCTTAGATCGGTCTTTAATCAGATCGAAACATAGAGTATTGGCATTCGTTAGAACAACTTCATTTCGTTTAGGCTGTGCTTACGTCCTTACAAAAATTTCAGAAAAAAATATTACAGTTTTATACGGAACCCGGAAAGGGACATGAATTTTTTTATAAGTTGTGCAAACAAGATAATTTTTCTTGTGCGGACAAGATACAACATAATATCTTGTTCGCAAAACATATTAACTCGTGCGCACATGATATTAAGTTGTGCGAACAAGATATTATCTTGTCCGCACAAGATAATATCAAGCCGCACAAGATAATATCTTGACATTATCTTTTCCGCACAAGATAATGTCGTGTGCGCACAACATAGATCTTTTGCGGACAAGATAATAGCTTGTGCGCACAAGATATCATCTTGTTTGCACACCGTAATATCTTGTGCACACAAGATATTATCGATCTATCTATCTTCTAATACTGCGTCGGTCACATTTGACCATTACCGCAGGTGTATATTACATACACTCCAGGTTTTGCAGGATGAAAGCCTACACAGTAATCATGTAATTACGGTAGGGATATTTAACCTGCACAGGGGATGGTTCTCCCTGCACAGGGGGCCTCCAGTTAACGTCCCGATCCGAAGGACGGTGCACTTTATGGCATTCATCCATTATCTTTTATACCGCAATCAGGCATTCTAGTAACATAATAAAGGGGATCGAATAACTACACGCTATAATCGGTAGTGACCTATAATACCTTCTACTGACCTATAATACGTCTAGTGACCGTTTAAAGACCGGACCTACTTTTAAGGTCACTAATTTACAAGTGTAAACAATAACATGCAACTTTTTATCGGGAGAAAACAACGAAACTGCAAGTTCAAATCTTTAATAAATTTAAATTTGAACAGATTTTCAGAAATTTCAGCTAAATTCTTACCTTCTCGGCCTTTCCTGGTTTGAATGGCCCATTGGAATAACTGCGCACTGCTGCTGAGGTTGCGTCTCAACCTCCAAAAAATTTTCTAAAGCTAAAATAAAGTATTTATTTGCAGATTTTCATACAGAATGTAAAGCGCTGAGAAACTTTTATGCGAACGTCCATGTTGTTTCCTACGTCTTTGTGGCCCGGTGACGTCAGAAACTTTGCACTCGTTGACGTCACGTTATACTGCGTGTGCGCGCCATGGCACTGAATTTCCTTTAACATGCCACACTGTCTGCTGTTTTTTGTGCTTAAATTTGCTTATTTATTGCAAAACCCCTTGATTGTTTTAAATTTCGGTATAAACTAAATACATGATTAGTGACTTTAATAATAAAAAAATATATTTTATTATTAAAGACACTAACCATGTATTTACTATATCTTGTGCCCACAAGATAATATGTTGTGTGAACAAGATAATATCTTGTCCGCACAAGATAATATCTTATCCGCACAACTTCACAAGATCCATGTTGTGCAAACAAGATAATATGTTGTGCGAACAAGATATTAAGTTGTGCGAACAAGGTATTATCTTGTCCGCACAAGATAATATGTTGTCCGCACAAGATAAATTATGTTGTCGCAAAAGATAATATCTTGTGCGCACAACATATTATCTTGTCCGCACAAGATAATATCTTGTTCGCAAAACTTAATATCTGGTTCGCACAACATATTAAAGAAAAATTCATGTCCCTTCCCAGATTCCGTAGTTTTAAAAGATAAGCTGTGTTAAAAGGTAGTAATTCAAATGCATAATATTGCCTGGCCTCGCCTAGCTTTGATTAATGACATGATAAGTACATCTTGGTAAGCTTTAATGACTTTCAATGTGTTGTGTTTTGAGTTGCTGTTTACTTACATGATTATAATTATGAACCCATTTAAGGGGAATGGGAACACCTGGCAGATTTTGCCGTCATTTGCCAAAGGGAGACAACTTTCGGGACTTCCTATTCGCTTTTCTATAAGCCCTGTCACGCTGAAAAAGGGGTCTGCTCTTAAAGAAAAGAATTTGCTCCTCGGGAGCAAATTCTTTCCTTTCAGAGTTGACCCCTATTGACATGGGGGACTTAAATACCTTTGCAGGAGTTGCCTCCCCTGAAGGTGTTCCCATTCCCCTTCAGGGGAGACAATTCTTTCAAAAGTAATTTTGTCTCCTGAGGAACAAATTCTTTCCTTTAAGAATAGATTCCTATTTCCGTGCGACAGATTTTATAGAAACGCAAGCAATAAGTCCCGAAAGTTTTCTCTCTTTGAAAAACGGCGGAAAAATCTACCAGATTTATTCACTCCCATTGAAACGAATAGAATCTTTGGGCTGGCCCTTCAAGGGGTGTCTGATTTGTTTTCAATGAAACATAGATTTCTCAGTGAAATCGAAATCGATATTGTCACTGTTGTAAACAAAATTACATGTTTGTTAGATGTCTATAAATGTGTGTCTGAAATTACATCACGCAAGTTTTCACATCATTCGGACATTGACGTCACTTTTAGCACCTACGCAACGTAAATAATGCACGCGATGCCAGACGAACTCAGCAACTGCGAACAATTTCAAGTGAACTATTTTGATAAAGTGACATTCCAAGCTATTTTAGATGCAAACTTTCAGTTAACACCCACTGTGATACCCAGTAAACAAACAGAACACCTCTAAATCGTCGCGAAATCACCATTGAAAAAGTTTTCTCCCCGTTGTGAGGAATGACGTATTAAAGCTGCTTTAATAATTACAGTTTATTATAAATGCATATAAGAAACAGAAGATTTGATATTATACATTTTTCTTTCGCTGCTTGTAAATTCGATGTATCCTAAAAATAATCTATATTCTCTGTTTGTTAAAAATCAATTAGCTAAACGTTATTAATTTGTGGCAAACATTACGTCACACAAGTTTTCACGTCATTTAGACGTTGATGGCGTCACGTGTTGCACCTACGCATTGTAAATAATGCCCGCGACGCCAGACGCCAGATGTGTTAAATAAAAGGAAAAAAGTGCTTTCATAATTCAGCGGTATCTTTTTGGTTCGCTAGAAGCCTCTGTGGCGCAGTGGTTACGCTACTCGCCGTATAAACCAGGGGTCGCAAGATCGATCCCGGGCTTCTCCAGACTTTCGGATGAGTCTTTAAACCGAGGTCTCGTCTCCGTATGGCCTTAGCTGTTGGTGGGACGCAAAACTCAAACGCTCACTCCATACGATAACACACCCGTAAGACATAGTGCATTTTTCCACACCTCCAAAATGGCTATTTTTCGGATAAAAATCCATGATATATTTCTTATTTATACTGCAAACATAGATTGTGGGTGCTCGTTAGAACCGCCTCATTGCGGCGGTTCTATCGAGTACCCACAACCTATGTCTTGGAGCAAAAATAAGAAAAATAATGTTTACCCCAGTAAACCCCAGTTTTCTCTATACAAAGTGGGGTGTAAGGGGGTGTTCGTTTCACGGACTTGATCACGTGATGCACTCTTTTTGGTTCGATAATCGTTTGTCAGTTCCTTTTTAAAGAATCGCTAGATATAACGAATGCTTATTGTGAAAGCTCATACTTGTTAACCATAAACTCACGAGACTATATAATGCATGAATTTACGGAACCCGGGAAGGGACATGATTTTTTTTATTATATAAGTTGTGCGCACAAGATAATATCTTGTCCGCACAACTTCCCAAGATCTATGTTGTGCAAACAAGATAATATGTTGTGCGAACAAGATAATATCTTGTGCGCACAAGATATTATCTTGTGCGAACAAGATCATATCTTGTCCGCACAAGATAATATCTTGTCCGCACAAGATAATATCTTGTCCGCACAAGATAATATCTTGTCCGCACAAGATAATATCTTGTCCGCACAAGATATAACTTGTGCGCACAACATAATGAAAATAAAAAATCATGTCCCTTCCCGGGTTCCGTATGAATTAGCAAAAAAAAAAAAAAAAAAAAAAAAAAACGACTCGTACAGGAAAACTGTCTAGGATGTGTGGTTAGGTAGATTGACAGGCAAATTACAAAAAAAAAAAAAAAAAAAAAAAAAAAACAACATTTTGTTGACTGAGCCGTAAATCTCAAACAAACACAAGTTGTTTATCATTACGACAACATAGCCGTGCGACATAGTGCATTTTTCACATCTTCAAAATGGCTAGTTATCTGATGAAAATCCGTGATATTTTTCTAATAAATGCACAAAACATAGGTTGTGGGTGCTCGTTAGAACCGCCTCAATGAGGCGGTTCTTACGAGTACCCACAACCTATGTTTTGGAATAGAAATAAGAAAAATAATGTTTACCCCCGTAAACCCCAGTTTTCTCTTTATAAAGTTGGGTTTAGGGGGGTCTTCATTTCACGGACTTATTTACGTGATGTAGCACTATTCTACACAACAGGTTATGGATGTATGTGCTTACCAAATCGATATATCCCAAATAGTGTTGACTAGGGCGTTTAACTTTTAACAGAAAAAAATACAAAACCGCTTCTAAATAAAAATGATCAGTAATCGATACAATCAAACCAAAGCTCGCATGCGTTAGGAAAACATGTCCGTAAGAAATAATGGCGTCCAACATGGTGTCAGAAGATGATAAATATTAGGCAAAAATTATAACATCTTTATTATTTCTGCTTTCAACATAAATTTTGGGTGCTCGTTAGAACCGCCTCATTGAGGCGGTTCTAACGAGTACCCACAACCTATGTCTTCGAGCAGAAATAAGGAAAATAATGTTTACCCCCGTAAACCCCAGGTCTCTCTATACAAAGTGGGGTGTAGGGTGGGGGGGGGGAGGTCTTTATTTCACGGACTTTTTCACGTGATGGGTTAGGTAGACTGATGGGCCTATAACCTAAAAATGCTGACCGAGTCGTAAATCCCGAAACAAACAAGTTGTTTATAACACTAGTCTTTATAACACGTAATGGATATAAGTCAGTTTGTTTATATTGTTACATTTAACGTTGTTATTACAAATAAGGCTGTTATTACAAATAAGGCTGTCATTACAGATGAGGTAAGGTCAGTCGGTTTCGGCTTTTAGTGGAAGGACAATGCAGACCAATTTGTTTCTTTAAACTCCAATGGGCGGGGCACTCCAATTGGGCAATTGTAAAAGTTTTTACAATCGGAGTTCTCTCACCTTTAATATTTACACAGACAAATGTTTGTTTCTCTGTTTTAATTGATGTTTAACGTTCCAGTCAACATTATTTAGGTCATTTTGGAGACGTTGCTTCCAGTTTTGTGGGACTTTTACGCGGTATTGAGATGAAATGACATCTCAAAACCTGCGGCCCAATGACATCAATACGGTTTATATTCATTAACCGATTCGCGCCACTTTGCCTGAGCAGACATAGCCCGTCTAAACGGGTTTCCAGTACTCGTGCGGTCGGTTTCAGCTCTGCGTGGAAGCACATTGCAGACCAACCTATTTCTCAAGCCCCATTGGGTGGGGACCAACAGAAATAAATGATCCCAGCAGGCACATGACGTAATTGTGACGTCAAATCAACGTCGGTGCAACGTCATGACGTTTATGCAACGTCACATCTACGTCGTTGCACCGACGTTGCTTTGACGTTGCGTTAGCGACGTATGCCTGCTGGGATTACTGAAGGCGTCAAACATGTATACCGTAAAATTCGTAATACAGAGGTAGTTTTTTTTCAGCAACAAATGTTAGCATATTTGGTATATTCGATGATCAAAATTTTAACGACATGTTAATCAACAACATAGTACAGTCGACCCTCTTTATACCGACATTCGTTATAACGGCAAAACTCATTATAACGACAATTTCAATGGAATGAATTCTTAGCTCAAGCCTTAGCCTCGATGTGCAAAAATCGAAGCTATAGTCCTGACAGATTCTTGTAATTTAATACTCCCAAGAAACAAATGTTATAGATATTTGTTAGAGTTGCCTCGGTGTTAGAATCGCCTCACTTGGAGTAATAATATCGAAAAGACCTTTTATAAACTACCATACTCCTAACTGGGATTCTTTATCACAAATTCATTATAACGGCACAACAATAGGGAACAAATACTGTCGTTATAACGCGGGTCCTCTGTAAGTGTTAAACAAATAGCCCGTCCTAGGATGGCCACGTGTACTGCCAACCTACGGACCCCGCCCATCGGGGCTAGAAGAAATAGATGGGCTGCATGATGCTTCCACGCAGAGCTTAAACCGACCGCACACGAGTACTGGTAAAACGCCTAGAGGATCTAAGCCTGCCCAGGCAAAGCGGTACGAGTCGGCCCGCCTATGCTTATAAACCTTATTGGTTTCATTGGGCGACAGGGGTTGAGATGTCATTTCATCTCAATGTCTGGCAAAAGAAAGTCCCACAAAATTGGAAGCAACGTCTCCAAAATGACCTATACAGTGTTGACGGGGTCGTTAAACCTCAAATCAAATAAGCAAACAAACTGCAAACCAATAGGATGAGACACAAGCCGTTATAAATATTCAGACGACGTTGTACGTTACGCAGTCTGTGTCTTCATCGTTGAAGCATCGTATTTACAACTGAAAATCACGGGACTGTAGATTACGCCGAAGTAAGATACGTTGGCCTGTTCGTAGACTCTGCCACCTGGTTCCTTGGGACCCGACCTTTCCCACTTACATGTATATTAAAGGGTAAAGGTGATTTTGTTTACTTTAAGCAAACAATCTAGGCATAGATCAGACTCCGCGTTATGTGGCGTCTGATCTGAGTCCACTCTGTTTGACAATGGCTACGGTCCACTACCATCTGAGCTTGAAGAACTAAGTGGACTGCATGATGCTTCCACGCAGAGCTGAAACCACGGCAAAGCGGTGCGAGTCGGACCGTCCATGCTTATAAACCTTATTGGTTTCATTGGGCGACAGGGCTTGAGATGTCAATTCAATGTCGGGTAAAAGTCCCACAAAATTGGAAGCAACGTCTCCAAAGTGACCTATACAGTGTTGACGGGGACGTTAAACCTCAAAACATTCAATCGACAATGACTACTGGTGCTATAAGTTACACAGGTTCCGCTTCTTTCCGCTGTACAAATGAATTAGCCCCGCCGAATTAGCCTTTTCTTTAATAATACCAAACAGGGTGTTAGTTTCACTGGGGTGGTTCATAGGCTATTCAGGGAATATTGTGAAGAAATATATCTGAACCTTTCGACTCTAGGTTGACATGCTGAACTGTTGCTTGTTTTTGCCCTCGTCGAGATAGATACGTTTATCATACACACGGCTGGACGGACATACTACGGTCTGTACAACTTCGAAAGTAGATAATTTTTATCAGATGGGCTGGTCGATAACATCACTTAGGTCCAGATGTTACATTAGCTGTCACTAGATTAACAAGACCCCTGTCAAATCCAACTGTATATAGAGAAAAGTGGGTTACCGGGGTATAAATTAAAGTAGTTTACTTATTGTGCGCTAAAATATAGGTTGTGGGCACTTGTTAGAACCGTCTCATTGAGGCGGTTCTAACGAGCACCCACAATCTATGTTTAAGTTATGGGTACTTGTTAGAACCGCCTTATTGAGATGGTCTTAACAAGCACACACGATCTATGTTTGGAAAATACGAAACATATATATTTATATATATAAAACATAATTTGAATAATGCTAAAAGACACCATTTTAGCAAACGGGCGTGTAATCGATATGTACAAAGGTTACATGAACACCACGAATGCTTCGTTTCTTTACTCCATGAAAGAAAACGTGATCTTACATGATTATATTACCCATATTAGTACGATAATACATCTGTGTGACATTGTGCATTCATTCATGTCTCCAAACTGTGTGGTTAATTTTCTGTTGAAAATGCGTTATATTTTTCTTACTTATACTCCAAACATAAGTTGTTGGTGCTCGTTAGAACCGCTTCCGTGAGGCGGTTCTAACGAGTACCCACAACCTATGTGTTAGAGCAGAAATAAGAAAATAATGTTTACCTCTGTAAACCTCAGTTTTCTCTAGATAAAAAGGGGTTAGAGGGGTGCTCATTACACGGACTTGTTAATATGATACTTGTTTGTATGTTTGATATGAGGTTTAACGTCCCCGTCAACACTGTATAGGTCATTTTGAAGACGTTGCTTTCAATTTTGTGGGACTTACCCGATATTGAGATGAAATGACATATCAAGCTCTGTCGCCCAATGAAACCAATAGGGTTTATTAGCATGGACGGACCGACTCGCACCGCTTTGCCTTGGCTGACTTAGATCCTCTAAGCGGCTTACGAGTACTCGTGTGCGGTCGGTTTCAGCTCTGCGTGGAAGCATCGTGCAGCCCAATCTATTTCTTCAAGCCCCGATGGGCGGGGCCGGGTTAATATGATGTAAAGTGTAATATTGTAGTTGCACACAGCATAAGCGATTTATCTGCAATGTCATTTTTATCGTCCCTTCTTTAAACAATAGATGGTTAATCTGCATTTTGTAAATCACTAATGATATCAAAAGTACTATCTTACAATACAGATGACCCATCTAAACAAAAAACCTTCATTCGGATATTTCACAATGACGAAAAATGTAAGGGACAGTCTTTGTACCTGTGTAGTCACATATTTGTATATTTGACAGGTCTGCGCCTAGGCTATGTTTTAATAGGACCTCATAAGATTAGCACATGCACTGAACAGACGGCGCATGCGCATATTTTCGAAACTCGTACAGTCCGCAAGACGTATTGTCTCATGACATTACTTAATTATTACAACGTCGCATACCTGTTATTAATAATTCAAATTTTGACAAATTATGACAGACTTTTCACATTATTTAAAATTAATTAGGTGTTTTCTTTGAGTTTACGTAGTTCAAATTAATGAAGTTGGAAAACTGCATACGGATCTGACAAATGTGTTGTTGTTTTTGCACCCTGCAGCGTTGCTAATTTATAAAGGGATTCGGCTTAAATGCTATGACAATATGATCAAGGCGAGTATTTGATATTTTTGTGAACTTTGAACAATTTTCTTCTGAGAGTATTCGTTTGTTTGCTTTCAAGTTTAACGTCCCCGTCAACATTGTATATGTCCAATTTTGTGGGACCTTTACTCGACATTGAGATGACATGACATCTCAAGCCCTGTCGCCCAATGAAGCCAATATGGGTTATAGGCATTGACGGTCCCACTCGCAGCGCTTTGCCTGGGCAGGCCTAGATCCTCTAAGTGGTTTACCAGTACTCGTGTGCTGTCGGATTCAACTCTGCGTGAAAGATCATGCAGCCCATCTATTTCTTCAAGCCCCGATGGGCGGGAGCCCAAAATGTGGCTTTAACGAAATTATGTCGAACATGATGAAAAAAAAAACGCCTGAACCACCTGAAGTCCCACTTTTGTGTTGTAAAACTAGGGTTTTCAGGGGTATACTTTATTCATGTTATTTCTGCTCAAACACATAGGTTGTGTGTATTCGTTAGAACCGCCTCGCCTGTGTTTTATTTGAAAATTATCGGTGGTACATGCAAAATGTTCAATACATATACATTTAAATACAACACGAAAACACGCCTATATAATTTTGGCCCCTTGAACCCCACTTTTATATAGTAAAGCTGGGGTTTACATGGGTAAGCCTTATTATTTCTCATTTCTGCTCTAAAATATAGAGTGTTGTTACTCGTTAGAACAGACTCGATGAGGCGGTTCTATCGAGTACCAACAATCTATATTTTGAGAAAATATCATATTTTTCATGTTAAAAATTCATTTTTCTGCGGTATGGTTTACAATGCATCTGTATAGTCGTGGTTTCGTAATATGGTGTGTTTTCGTAATGCTTGCACCCACAACATAGGATCAGTGCATAGAATATTGTGAAAGTTAGTATTGTGCAACCAGAAAAGCTTAAGATCCGACTGCTCATTAGAGCTTTCAATTGCCTCTTGAGTGCCGAATCCGCAGAACAAAGAGTGCATTGACCATTACGAAGCACAAGTACATCGTAAACTTTACCGCCGATAAAAAACGACAATTTGAACATGAAAAATTGTGATATTTTTCTTATTTCTGCTCAAAATATAGGATAATAAGAAAAATAAGTATTACCCCTGTAAACCCCAGTTTTACTATATTAAAGTAGGGTTCAAATCTAAGAGGGTCAACTTATATAGGCGTGTTTTCGTGTTGGGTTTCGACAGGCGCGTGTCGCTTTTTGGCAAGTTGTACAGTAAGATCACCTTTGGAACTGTTCAAAAGTGGTCTTATAGACCACGTTGGAACAGTCCCAAAGGTGGCCTATTGCTCGGGAACACTGGATGTAACCAATGGAAACCTTTTTCGTATGCTTTTTAAAGAAAAAAATATTCTTAATTTTAGCTCTTCTAAACATCGGAATTTCATTGTATCGCTATCGAATGCACAGGGTCGTGATACATGTATGTTATAAGGAACATTCAAAATATCAAGTACTCGTACAGTGCTAATAAACGGGGACAGTTCTGATATTGATAATGATGACAATAACGAGGACAGAGAATTTCATTTACAACTGCATGATACTGTTCGTGATCGGCTGTTTGGAATATTACGTTCAAGCTGTTTCTGTGTATAAATCGTGTGGGGATGTTTTAAGAGATTTAGGAGTAAACGCAACCGATGGAGAGTATACGATATTTCTGGAGAACAAAGTGGGCCTCTCCATTTATTGCCATGGTAAGTTCTTTTTTCACAATCATTAGGGTAACATGTCCGTGTTACATAGAACATTTCGCATATTTTCAAAACCCTTTTTAGGGTGACAAATTGTGATATTTTGTTAATTATAAGAACATGTCCATGTATGTACGACTTTGAAGCGACTCTAGATAATGAGTACACACATAATACATTTTAAAGATGAAAAAGTAGCCTCATTTATAGTGGTTGCTGATAAGATTGACTAGGCGGAGCTATTAAGGTATTGTCAATATATGTAAAATTCGCTGAGTCCACCAGAAGATTCGGTAGAGTGCCTTTCGCATGCGTTCTCCAAGCGGACCAAGCGGCCATATATCCGACACACCTTTGTTTGTGTTACAGTTGAATTCACACAATCGGGGTGATTGGTTTACCTTTTTGTTAATAGAACAATCCAAAGGCAGGTGCAAACGGTAGCTCCGCCTATTCAATCTTATCTGCGACTACTATAATTAATATATGGGTAGCTTGAGCTATGGAAGTAATTCTCTCGGGTCTCAAAAGCGATGTCCAGTCAATCGTGACAAACCCGCCATCGTCTGTGTCAGAGTCATCGATGTTTCAATCTGTTAGTGTTCCTTCAGTTGCTTGAGATGGCTGCCCTGTTTAATTGTTGCTTTTCTTTGATTTTTGTTGGTTAAAACGTTACATATCCAATGACCTTCTGGGTCCCCGCCCATCGGGGCTTGGAGAAATGGATTTGGCTGCATGATGCTTCCATACAGAGCTGAAGCCGACCACCCATGAGTACTGGTGAACCGCTTAGATGGTCTAAAATTGAAGTGATGGCAATGATTAGGAATCGATACATAAAGTGAGCGTGATAGCTCAGTGGTTAGTGTACTTGCCTCTGATGCTAGAGGTCCCGGGTTCGATCCCCGGCAGCGGCGATAAAATTTCGGTGTCAGAACACGCTCCATTGACATCATTTGCAGGGATGAATGCCATAAAGTGCACCGTCCTTCGGATCGGGACATTAACTGGAGCCCCCCCCCCCCCCCCGCTGTGCAGGGAGAACCATCCCCTGTGCAGGTTAAAGAACCCTACCGTAATTACATGATTGCTGAGTAGGCTTTCCTCCTGCAAAACCTGGAGTGTATGTAATGTACACCTGCGAGTAATGGTCAAATGTGACCGATCGCATTAGAAAGAAGGAGAAAGAAAGAAAGACCCACAGCTCCCATCAATGACACCAAAGGGAAAGAAACACAAACATGAAATAAATAGACCCTAATGGAAACATATATAGCGGACAGTTACTTTTCCACAAAATGACCAATTGACTATCCAAAACAAAATAATATAAGCGATACTCTCAAAGACAAACCATAACAAAAATAAACCGCGACAGAAGAACCGCCTTGGAACGGTCAGTGAAACGAATTACACTCCGTCACGATTTAGACAAATATTTTGTTCTGTCCGCATGAAGGCCTCCTAACTCATCAGCGCAACATCTCCGAGAACCATCATGAAAACACGCCTATAATTTTGACCCCCTCGAACCCCACTTTTATATAGTAAAGCCGGGGTTTGCAGGGGTAAACCTTATTTCTGCTCTGAGATATAGATTGTTGGTACTCGTTAGAACCGCCTCGACGAGGCGGTTCTAACGAGTACCCACAATGTATATTTTGAGCAGAAATAAGAAAATAACACACTTTTTCATCTGAAAATTTTCATTTTTTCGGCGATAAATGTGTCAATGTATTTGTACAGGCTTGTTTTCGTAATGACAAACATCAAACAACTACAATGATGAAACAACGGTGAGGACTCGGCAGCAAGAAACCACTGAAATGCTGGGGCAAAAGAAAGCCAACAGTTAGACTCCGATGGGCCCGACCTGACTAGGCCTACCCAGACGAAGTGGTGCGAGTGGGGCCGTCGATGCATATGAACCCTATTGGGTTCATTGGGCGGCAAGGCTGGAGATGTCATTTCATTTCATCTAAATGTCGGGTGAAAGTTCCACAAAATTGGAAGCAACGTCTCCAAAATGGCTTATATATTGTTGAGGGGGTGGGGGACGTCAAACCTCAAATTAAACAAAACAAGAGCCATTGATGTTTCACTATCTTAGTCGTCCTTCAGTTACTTGAAATGACTATCATCTTTAATTGTGCCTTTTCCTTAAGAATTTGGCATTGAAACATTACGAGTAAAAATTCAATAATCTAAGAAGTGCCATTATTATTTCTAACTCACCTGAGCACAAAGTGCTAAAGGTGAGCTATTGTGATCGCTTTTTATTCGCCGTCTTTCTGTTAACAATTTCCTCAAATGACATCTTCTCCGAAGCCACAGTGCCAATTTTAAAATAATTTCACAGGAATATTCTTTGGGTAATCTGCTGCCGAAATTGCTAAAATGGTTCCGCTCCGCTGAACAAAAGCTCTACTAGAGCTAAAATAGAAAAAAAAACTTTTAAACGACATCCCCTCCTAGGCTAATGGTTCCATTTCAAAATAATTTCACAGGAATGTTCCTTTGACCCGCTGAACAAAATGGCCGCCAGAGCTAACAAGAAATATCTTTAAAAAAGATATGCGGCGTAGATTTAATTGGAAGGTTGTTTAGAAACCAGTGCTTCAGCTGAAGTGCACGACCCGCCGGATGCTTTTAGCTTGATGAGTGTTACCATATATGGGTATGGCGGCCATTTTGGTCATGTGACCTGGACCTAAAACGGTTCCCCCAATAAATGCGCCTTATCGTAAGGAGCAAAAATATATCTAATACTTTAGTACTGTATTCTGAATCGTTTGCAGGATAAAATGAATTCTCACTTTTCCAATACAAAAGCATATGTGTCAAAGTTTGACCTAGGCACAAAGAAGGTCAAGGTCAACCCAGGGTCACCATTTTAGCAATTTATGATGGGCCTACGTCCCAGATGTTATTTATCAAGTTTCGTGGAAATCTGCCAAGTGGTTCTGGAGAAGACTATTTTGAAGGGTTTTTACCATATATGGCTTGGCGGCCATTTTGGTCATGTGACCTGGACCCCATGAGCAAATTTTGGTTTCCTCCATCCCATAGAGGCTCCATATGAAATTTGACCTTAATCGGCCCAACGGTTTCCGAGGAGAAGCAGTTCGAAAATTTTCACATTTTTCGCCTCGGCGAGGCTATACTAAATGGAATGTAATATTTCGCAAGTTCATTGGTTAGACCTCATTGATACTATCAGTATGCCAAAAATTGTTTAAATATTCCAAGCGGTTAAGTCACTATCACCAATTTTCACAAACGGGTTACGGACGGACAGACAGACAGACCATATATCGCTTGGCGGCCATTTGGGTCATGTGACCTGGACCCCATGAGCAAATTTTGGTTTCCCCCATCCCATAGAGGCTCCATATGAAATTTGACTTCAATCGGCCCAACGGTTTCCGAGGAGAAGCAGTTCGAAAATTTTCACATTTTTTCGCCTCGGCGAGCCTATACTAAACGGAATATAATATTTCGTAAGTTCATTGGTTAGATCTCATTGATATCTATCAGTATGCCAAAAATTGTTTAAATATTCCAAGCGGTTAAGTCACTATCACCAATTTTCACAAACGGGTTACGGACGGACAGACAGACTGACAGAATGACACGGTGATTTTAGGGCACTCTTAGAAAATCAACCGACTTCAGTCGGTCGCTTTTTCTGCGGGTCGTGCAATATGAGCTACAATAGTGACAGCAACAATTGTCTAGCTATGAACTGGTTTACTGTATTCAAACAATTCAGATGTCACGCGAGGAAAAATAGCTTTGCAGAGGGCGGTGTCCCGCCTGTTTGAGCTAAGGTCAATGTAAAAGGTCAAGGTTAAAAACATGACCTCATTTCAAGAGCATATGATCTCAAGTATATGCACAACAAATAAGAAAACGTTATCATTTACTGTTTTTGAACACAAATTCTAGGGTTAACATTTCGGGTTGTCGCTATGGTGAACGTAAACGCATAGGCGGACGAACAAACGGACGAGCAGACAAACGGACGGAAACTTGATCTGATGTGCACCTAATTAAAACTCAAATTACACTTATTCCTTTTCAGAATTTATATAACATTAATGATATTCGAAAATGTCCATTTTGTGTTAAAATGGAGGACATAAAGTATGCTGAAGACAAATGATACACTGCAACTTTTATTTAGCATATATTGTAAATTAAATATCTGTCAATTTGTAATGCGATTATTACATGTTTTTGTCATGCTATATCTCTTTATTGATTTCATTGGGCAACAGGGCTTTGGTGTCATTTCATCTCAATGTCGGGTAAAAGTCCCACAATCTTGGAAGCAACGTCTCCAAAATGACCTACACAGGGTTGATGGGGACGTTAAACCTCAAATCAAACAAACAATTTCTTTCGTAGAAAATTCTTCCTTTCGCGAAAGGAACCTTCCTTTCGCGAAATGGTTCCTTTCGCTATATAGACCAACCACGTGAAATTAGGTCAAAATAGCTATTCACCGCAGCAGTTACAGAATTCACTAGAAACACAATTATACATATGACGTATGGTCATCAAAGGACAAGACGGTGAGCAAGCCGAAACTGTATATATTTTTCATTCATGTCTCACATAAAAAACGAAACATTTCCTAGGTTAAAACTTCAGTAAACTGTCGTACTTTTGAGTAGATTTTTTTATGCAAATCATTGACCAATGAAATGGTCATCTCCTTGGACATGTAGTTTTATTGACCAATGGAATAACGAAAAATGTAGGACAAAAGCAAAACTATAACGGCTACGCCGTAAAAAAAGAAAAACATTAGAAAAAACTTTGAATAAAATCTTCTCCTAAGCTAATATTCCCATTTCAAAATAATTTCACAGCAATAATTCTTAGGTGACCCTCTACCAAAATTGCTAAATTAGTTCCACTCCGCTGAACAACATGGCCGCCAGAGCTAAAATAATAATAAAAATAAAAACTTTATACAACATCTCCTCCTGGGCTAATGGTCCGATTTCAAAATAATTCCACAGGATTGTTTCTTGAGTGACCCTCTACCAGAATTGTTAAAATGGTTCCGCTATGCTGTCAGAGCTAAAAATAATAATGATAATAATAAAACAACAACACTTTAAACGATATCTCCCCCTAGGCGAATGGTCCGATTTTCCAAATAATTTCACAGGAATGTTCCTTGGGTGACCGTCTGCCAGAATTGCTAAAATGGTTCCTTCCGGCTTGACAAAATGGCCACCAGGGCTAAAAATAGAAAACCTTAGAAAAACTTTTAAACCACATTTCCTCCTAAGCTTATGGTCCGATTTCAAAATTATTTCGCAGGAATGCTCCTTGGGTAACCCTCTCCCAAAACTGCTAAAATGGTTCTGCTCCGCTGAACAAAATTGCCACCTGAGCTAAAAATAAAAACAAACAACCTTTAACCGACATCTCCTCCCAGGCTAATGGTCCGATTCTACAGGAATGTTCCTTTGGTGACCCTCTACCAAAATTGTTAAAACGGCTCCACTTCAATTAACAAAATTGCAGCCAGAGTTATAAATAGAAAAAAAAAACTTTAAAGGACATCTCCTCCAAGGTTAATAACCAAATGTCAAAATTATTTCCCAGAATTGTTCCTTTGTTGACCCGATACCAATATTGCTAAAATTGCTGCAAGAGCTTAATATAGAAAAAATCTTTGAATTACATATCCCCCTAGGCCAATGACACAATTTCAAATCCAATTTACAAAATTGTTTCGCTTTTATTTTGTACCAAAGTTCATTGAACGGTATGGCTCAGCTTAGGTCTGTTCCATTAAAACATCACACCTCAAAGTAGGTATTATTGTACTGATGATTGATGGGCGGTTGGCCGAGGCAAAGGTGACTTTTTTGCGTCACCGGGTTGTCCATTTGATATGGCTCACAGTAGGCCAAGGCCTGCTGTCCCTGCAGCAGGTAAGGGTAGAGGGGGATGTTGTTATTTCTTCTGTTTCAACACTTCCATTCATTTTTGTCTTCCTCCATTATTCCTCACTTTCATCTCCTCTACTATCTTTTTTTCTCTCTTTCTTTGGGAGACGACATAAACTGACGCATAAGGGTTGACATGTCATTAAACTTAACACAATCAATCAATCATGTACTGATGATTGCTTAAATGGCTGAAACGGGTTCCTTCGGAGTCTCACTGTTGGTTTTCCTTTGCTCCAGCATTTCAGTTGTTTCTTGCTGTCGAGTCCTCTCTGTGGATGTTTGATTTTTGTGATCTCGGAGATGTTGCACTAATGAGTTAGGAGGCCTTCATGCGGACTGAACAAATTGTTTGTCTAAATCGCGACGGAAGTAAGGGCAAGTTTTGCAGCTGCGTAAAATCGATTTAAGCCCCCACCTCCACCCACACCCCCTGTGGAATTCGTTAACCTGACCGTTCCAATGCGGTTTCTACTGTCGCGGTTTATTTTTTTTAATATGGTTTGCCTTTTGAGTGTGTGCGTCGCTTTTATTATTTTGTTTTGGATAGCCGATTGGCCATTTTGTGGGAAAGTAACTGTCCTTTTGGCTTTCCGCTATTGATGTTTCCATTATGGTCTGGTTATTTCATGTTTTTGTTTTGTTTCCCTTTGGTGTCACTGATGGGACATGTCGGTTAATTGTGTCGGTTCCTGATCATTGCCTTCACTTCTATTTTGCAGTGGTGAACAAAATGTCCATATGACTGCAGAGGTAAAGATATAAATATCATTAAAGAACATCTTCCCCAATGGCTCAGTTTCAAAATGACAGAAATGTTTCTTGGTTTAAACATATTTATTCATAATACATGCATAATACAAACATACAATATGTTTTAATGTTCATTACAATATACAGTATATGAAGGGATCCAGAAAGAAGTCGATCGACTTATATGAATCTGTTTCCCGAAAATTACATAACCATTGCAATAAACCGGTGAGAACATACATTAAGATAACATCAGTTTAAATCAAGTATGTAGATATGCACAATGTGATAGAACATTGACTTAACAATATCAGAGAGAGAGAGAGAGAGAGAGAGAGAGAGAGAGAGAGAGAGAGAGAGAGAGAGAGAGAGAGAGAGAGAGAGAGAGAGAGAGAGAGAGAGAGAGATGGAAAGAGAAAAGAGAAAGACTTCGTATGTATCCTCATGTTTTGGAACGTTTACTCTCAAGTATATACTTCTGAACTGCTAGGAATATTTGGGTATTGACATGATTGTCTAAACTATTATCACCGAAAAGAATAGATTTTAGGTTGGGAGTACAAATTGGACTTAAACTATTCAATAAAACAATTCTTTCAATATCAAACCGTTGGCATTCCAAGAAAAAATGTTTGGTTGTTTCGATGGCTCCGCATATGCAATGTGGGTCATCAATAATATTTTTTGAAAAAAGATGATGTTTTAAAATGCTACAATTCGTTCTTAGTCTAGTATGCTGTATTTGTAAACCCCTTTGGCCCGTGTGGTAATACTTTGGCGGTTTATTTTTATTTTTACTGAGTTTTGATTTCAGGCTTGAAACTGATGTCGATTCTCTGACGTCAGAAGATGTATCATTCCACAATCTTATAGTTGCTGGAATAAAGGAATTGTAATATAGCTGCGTTCTGGCCATGGGGGGCCTTATATTATGGGAGTCCCGTAGATTATAGGGTGTTGTATCGTCAAAAATGGGAGGAATTAGTGAGCTTAAATAGTTAGGGGACAGACCAGTTGACATTTTATAAAATAAACAAAGCTTATGATTTTGCCGTCGCTCTTCTAAAGTTTCCCATCCCGTTTCCTTATACAATAATTCCACCGATACTAATTTGGTAGTTCCTGTAACAATTCTTGCGGCTTCAAGTTGGACTTTTTCGAGGGCATTCTTCTCATATTGTGCACAATTATCCCACACTACATCGGCATATTCCAAGACAGGCCGTATAAAAGATACGTAAATAGTTTCTAAGGATCGACTATCAAGAATAAATTTCAATTTCCGCATGATATTAATTCTAGCCCAGGCCTTATAGGTAATATAATCTATATGTGCATGCCATGTTCCATTGTTAGAAAGAAATATACCTAAATGTTTATGGTTATTTACTTCATTAATTGGTTCGTTATTCATAATAAGTTGGGGATGAATTGGTCTGTTAGTTTTCCTTGAAATGAGGAGAGCTTCTGACTTGGACGGATTGAATTTGACTAACCATCGTTCCGCCCATCGATGGATGGCTTCCAAATCAAAGTTTAGTTGCCTAGCGGCCTCATTAGGGTCGTTCACTATCAAATATAAGCTGGTGTCATCAGCAAAAAGACGAACATTAGAATTAATCTCTAGAACTATGTCATTAATATATATCAAGAACAAGACAGGCCCCAAAATTGAGCCTTGAGGTACACCAGCTTCTATAGAGACCCAATCGGAACAAGCACCCGGGATAACTACCCTTTGTTTCCTATTCGATAAATAACTTACCAACCATTGTAAAAGTGTTGTATCTATCCCTGCTTGTTTAAGTTTATAAAGAAGACCCCTGTGCCATACCCGGTCGAAAGCCTTGCTTACGTCACAGAAAATTGCCCTTACTTCTTTTCCATCATCCAAAGCCTTACAAAAGGTGTTGTAGATATCAACTAGTTGGTTTACGGTGGAGTCACCAGGAACAAAACCAGATTGTAGCGAAGTTATTGCGTGTTGGTCAAGAAAGAAATTAAACATATGCTTGTGGACAATTTTTTCCATTATTTTGCCTACGGTACTTAACAATGAAATGGGCCTGTAGTTAGAAACCATGGAAGGGTCGTCCTTCTTATGCAGGGGCGTAACATTCGCCTCTTTCCAAAGGTCTGGAAAGATGCCATTGGACATAGAAGAATTAAACAGGTCGCAGAGCGGTTTAGATAAGGGAGTAGCTAGTTCTCTCAAAATCTTATTATTTACATTGTCTGGTCCTGTGGATTTACCTAATTCTAAGCTTTTAAGGATGCCTTGGACCTCACTTGGGGTAAATTGTATATTATGCAGAGAAGGTCCATATCGATCCGTGGGGTCTGGAAGAATAGAAAATCGATCATCCAGTAAAGTTTGTTTAGCGAAATAGTTATTAAGTAGATCCGCTTTCTCCACACTATCCGAAATATATGTGGAATTATGATACAGAGGAGGGATTGTAGAACTTTGGGTCGGTTTGATAAAAGATTTTAAGGTTTTCCAATAGTCCTTACTTGTTAAGGTATTAGATTTTAGTTTCAAGGCAAGTGAGTCGATATAATTTTGTTTAGACTTTCGAAGAAGACAAATTACCTCATTTCTAAGTATCTTAAAATTATTGTAGGTATCTATATTATTATCTAGTTTATATTTTTTGTATAATCTATTTCTTTTACGCATCTGTTTACGTATGTTATTATTCATCCATGGTAAATCACGGGGTCTAACAGTTATAGTTTTTGATGGGATATGATTAGCAACTAAGCTTAGCAGCTTTTGAGTAAAATTTGTTGCATAAACGTTCACATTTTCATTATAAATAGAAGTCCAATCAAAGTCGGATACTTCCTGACGAAGATCGTCATAGTTACCGCTTTCGTACAGCCAAATTTGCCGGGTAAACGGTTTAATAATTTGTCTCTTAAATTTAAATATACAAAATATTGGGCAATGGTACCTAATGTCTTGCATCAAAATGGCTCACCCACCCCAGAGACCGCAACTGAATGCATGTTACTGACAAGTAGCAAATCAATGATAGAAGACAAGAATTCGGTATAGTTTGTTGGTTCATCTATGAGTTGGGTTAGATTGTATTGTTTACAAATATCTGATATTTTCCTTTCCGTCTGTCTATTCAGCATGTTTATATTAAAATCACCTAATATAGTTATATCTGAAATACCAGTGTCTAGTGCCAACCCAATTGAATCGTCTATGTTTGCAAGGACTAACGGAGTTGAGTTAGGCGGTCTATAAAAGGTTCCTACTAAGATATTTCTATTTTTGATTTTTAACTCAATCCAAAGACATTCAATGTTTATTAATTCTAAGTCAGCTCTTCTTTTACAAGGTATTCCATTTTTTACATATACAACAATGCCACCGTGACTATCGCCTACTCGGTCTCGTCTAAAAGGTGTTTGAAAATCATCAAAAAGCAAGTCCTCAGTAGGAACAGAATCATTTAACCAGGTTTCTGTAAGGGAAATAACGTCGAAATGTCTAAACTCTGGTTCAATAATGCCGACTTTGTTCAATAAACTTTGAACATTATAATGAACTACAGAAAAATTGCCTTGGAATGCAGGAAAAGAAGACGATGTATCACTTTCTTGATCATGCTCTGGTCCGGGATTCTTTTCGATATCGCCGGCTTGCTCAAGTAAAATAGCCAAAAATGTAAGGAATTCAAAATTAGTGAAGTGCTTAAAGCCCTTACATCTACTCATTCTCGTAATATACAGACCGATTCGCGCCCGATAAGTGTTAATGTCTACTGACATTCAGGTAATACAGTCAACAAGTGCATAAAGAAATTTGTCGGACGCGAACTGTCTCTGAATACCCATAATATTCCATTTTCGTGCAGATGTATCAACAAGAGGACATCGACTAAGTAAAGAATTAGAAAAGCAATATAGGATAGATCGAGAAGAGAAATATAATAGGTGTAGAAAAGGAGACATAATGCGCAAAGCTGACACTATGTTCGAAGCAACAAACTATGTGATGAAAAGAGTTCCTGAGTGAAAACTCTATTTGGTCATACATTTACCAAACGAGGAAAAGAACCCAACAGAAACACAACGCTCGGACAGCGCCAAATCAACGTACCGTCGATGCAACGTTGCACCGACGTTGATGTGTCGCTGCCCAAACGCCATGTGTCAATCGGGAAAGTTATCTAGTTCTAAACATTATTTAGTCTTTACTGATATTAATAATAAGTACATAACAAAAAGTATGAAGTACATATTGCATAACTGTTTTGTATAAACAGACATGAATGCAATCTTTAGCTGGTTCAGAGTCAACTAACTGTACACAAACAGACCAAAACTTATAATAAAAATAGTAGGAAAAAATGAGAAAATAAGATCAAACAAAGAGAATCACATAAATTCAGTAATGATCAGACTGATCAGTCGTAATTTATTGCCATGGTCAAGTGACAATAATAACACTGAAATCTGGGAGCAGCTACATGTATAATAAATATGATTTTCATTAATACGAAAATACTCCTTATGTTGATGCAGAAATGTTCATGAATGGGACAATTTAGTGGGTCACCCTTTAACACGACGGTCGACAAAAGAAGTCCTGACACAGGAAAACCTGATATCGGTATTTACCAATGGACAAGACACGTGACAGAACGACTCGGACTGCAAACATGTAAATGTGCACTCTTGCCATTCACAAATAGGTGAATGGAAAAAAGGAAAACATCGGATATTTATGCGAGAGCTTTAAAATTGAGTCTGACTTGTTTTTTTGTGTTTTTCATGCAAGTAACATAGCATAATAGTTTGTGCTATAAAGTCGTTACGAAGAGACGCCTATATAATTTAGACATCCTCAAACCCCACGTTTTTACAGTAAGACCTGGGTTAACAGGGTTAAACATTATCTTCCTTATATCCATAACAAAACACGAACCACTGGTACCCAGAAGAACTCCCTCGCCGAGGTGGTTCTGTTAAGTACGGATAGTCCTTGATTCGAGCAGGAAAAAAAAAATCTTTTCTTCTTAGAATTTCTTCTTAGAATTTCCATTATCATTATTATTATTATTGCCAGAAAATTACAATGTATTAATACTGGCGTCTTTTCGTAATGGGATATTGTTGGTCAGGTGCTCCTAAGACAGGTTTCTACCCTACTAGACATATGCGGATTAACATAACATAACATAACATTCTTTTATTCTCAGTTACATGGAAATGTACAACATGAGATGCAAAATTTAAATGCCATTGTGTTGGCGGCATCAACAGAGAGAATAATTTAACACAAAGCACGTACACGCATTCACACACATATACACACGAGGTGAGGGTAACTTTCAAGCAACCTGATCTGAAAGTACAGTTCACTGGCTGGAAAGAACAGAGATGTCCCAGCCAGCAAACTGCGTCTAAACTATGCCGGACCGACGCCGAATCGACATCAACTGACGTCGATTCGTCGCATGCCCGGCGCCTTCGCGACGCCGTCTATCTGTTTCTGTCCTTTTATTCTCTTTCCACGGAAAGATAACGTCGTACCAACGTCAATGCAACGTCATGACGTAGCATCGGCGCCGATTCGACGCTGACTAGGCGCCAAGCATCCGCTGGGAACATTTTATAGAAGAGAAAGAGAAAAAAAAAAATAAATAAAATAAAGGCTCCTCTACAGGAGCGTCAATCAGGCCTAGACGGAAATGGAAATATAGAAATAACATTGTTTTTGGTTTCAAGTATCAAGTATTACTGCTTATCTAGGTCTACCTGTTGGTCTAATTCATTCAATGTCACATGATTTTACTGCAATACAACTTGCTATGATTTGCACGGACGCCTTCATGATTTGCACGGACGCCTTCAGTCAATAGAGGTCATTTACCTCAGGATAAGCTGACCCATGCGGTCACATGTTCATTGAAGGAATTTCATTGAACAATTGTTTTCATTCATAAAGTTTACGCGAAATAGTATTGATGGGCAGCAGTAGTGTAAACAAGGAATTTATATGGTTCTCCAGCCGGTGAGTATCTTTTAATATATGATAAGTGTTTGGGGGGTTGGGTTTTATTTTCCAACCTTTCAAGATTATTTCATTCATTTTGAGCCGAATGTAATTAAGGAGAGTCATGGCATCCCGTTCCAAGAGATGGAAAGGGGTGTTCTTTTTATAATTATTATAGGTAGACCAAGGTAAATAGTCCAACAAGCACACAGCGTCTCCTCGGTGTCAAACCGACGTGAATTAAACGTCATTTCATCGATTCAGCATCGACATGGCCTCTTTTAGACATCGTGCGCCTGCTAGATATCTATAATTAAGTTGATAAGGTGGTTCTACAGGAGAAATTGAGCACTACACACACACACACACACATACAGCTACTTTCAACCCCCATCCTGCTGGATACTTTATTTTGCAACACTGTTATGACCGCATGTGTATCAAGTAACCAAATTCTTTGATATATATAAAGTACATTTTAATTTGTAAAGCGGATCAGAAACAGAATGGCAAACAATGACGATCCCGACCATACGGCTTCTTCAGAGCCGTCTGATCTGGATCCACTCTGTTTGCAAGAGAAGGGATTGTAATAAACAGCAGAATAAGGGTAAACACTACAAATCTTATGTCTAACAGAAAAAGCGGACGTACTGAATTTTGCGCAGGCAACGCCATGTCGACGCCGATGCAACGCCATAGCACTGCATCAACGTCGGCACGACGTCGCGTAAACATCGCCCGCCCAGTGGGTGGGTCCAGTTTTCTTTCAGATGGCTGCCTCAGTGGTGTTATCCCTAACATATCATATAGCATTTATTTTTGCATGAACAGTGCAGGCCCAGATCCGACCACGCATAATGCGGCGCCCGATCCGGATCTGCAATGTTTACAGCAATTCTTACAATAAGGCGGTAGTCATCAATAGTTCATCTCAAGTGAATAGGAAGATAGAAAGATACACTATGTTGTACGTGAAAATACTGTATACCCAACTAGGTGGGTACACCACGCATAGAACAGCGGCAGATCAACGTCTAATTGGCGCCTATCTGACGTCGTTTCAATGTCGTGCGTCACAAATACAATATAAGCTTATACAGGTTAACTTCGATGGACATTTTATTTTGTTTGAACTGATATAACGCAATTTCTACCGTGTTTCGTAAGTGTTATGTGTTTCTAACTCTCTTCGTTATTTTTTCAATGAAGTGGGTTAAGTTAATAAGAACGGAAGCATTTTTGCTGTTCATGAGTTCGTTCATTTTGTAGGTGTTAGGGTTGTTTCGATAGTACGGTTTCAAATGTATTGTGCGTTCTTCCTGAAATATTGAGCAGTTAAATAGGTAATGAAATTCATCGCCTATGTCCTTTTGGCATAGGTGACATCTTCTTTCATTAATAGGTGTATTGTTCCAACGGCCTACTTCTATTGGGAGTCTGTGATTCCGAGATCGAAATGCGGTTAAAATACGGCACTGTTTGTTGTTTAGAATGTAGAAGTATTCATTTGCTTCGAAGTTGCTCTTAAATATTCTATATGCTATGCCGCTTGATGAAGAGTTTATTAGAGAGTTCCATTGTTGTAAATATTGGTCTTTTACTTTTTGTTTAAAAGATTTGCAAAACCAGAGTTTATTCATGCATGACTGGGTTAGCCAAATGTTTGCGTAGCCGTTGCTGCTAACTAAATTTTTAACATTTTCAAGCCAACTTGATTTGCATTTGCCTTGTTCATACAGAGTATGCAAAACAGTATATATCATGCTAGATAGTTTCTGACTATTGAATTCGAGTAAACTGGACCAGAATGATACAATTCTCGCTTGTGCATCAATTTTGAGAGGATAAAGCCCTGTTTCTCCGTAAACCATATATGACGGGGTAGATTTTTTTAAATGTAGTATTCGTTTTATAAATTTTAGTTGAACTCTTTCGATAATGTCTAAATTTCCAAAAGCCCAAATTTCGCATCCATATAGTAAAATTGGTTTGATTAACTTGTTGAATAAATCTATTTGCATTTCGATAGGTAGGTTTAGAACTCTTATTTTTCTTAATAGAGAGAATAAAGCATTATTCGCTTGTTCTGCGATGTGTTTTTTACAATTAAGGAAAGAGCCACTTTTGGACAGATATATTCCCAGATATTTGTATTCCTTTACTAATTCAATTTCTTCACCTTTACCGAAGAAAAAATGTAGGTTTTGAGCATATCTTCCGGAAGTGAAAATCAGTACCTTTGTTTTGGCTAAATTAACTGTTAATTTCCAATTCTCACAGTATTTTTCAAATAAGTTCAGCATATTCTGCAAATCGTTTTTATCGTTACTAAATAACACTGTATCATCGGCGAACAGAAGGATAAGCAACTTGATGTATGATGATACATGTTCTGCGTTAGCTTCACACACTATACCATTCGCGCCTTTTGTCACGAGGTAAGTTTCTAAGTCATTCAGGTAGAGTGAAAATAAAATCGGGGATAAATTTTCCCCTTGGCGGACCCCTTTATTGCAGGGGAAAAACGCCGAATTGCCCTCTGGAGTGGTCACCCTTGATTTTATGTTGCTATACATATTTCTAATCAGGTTAAGACATTTTCCGTTAATGGCATATTTCTGTAGCTTGTACCAAAGTCCGTCCCGCCAAACATTATCGAAAGCTTGCTTAAAATCTATGAATGCACAAAAAAGTCTGTTTTTACATGATTTTGACATTTCAAATAAGCTATGAAGTACAAACAAATTATCAACCGTTGATAAACCTTTTCGGAATCCTGCTTGGTTATGACAAATTATTTCGTATTTTTCAACGTAATTATTTAATCTTTTATTTAGAATTGATGTGAACAATTTCCCTAGACAACTCAAAAGCGTAATTGGACGGTAGTTTTCGGGCAAATTAATACAGCCCTTGTTCTTGTAGATTGGCAGAATGTCACCAAGTGCCCAACTTTCTGGGACTATCCCAGTATCTAGAATCAGATTAAATAAATGACTGTATATTGGTAAAAATAGGTCAATTGTACCTTTCAAGTGCTCGTTCAGCACATTATCGGGCCCGGGACTTTTATTGTTTTTGAGGTTTTTGATTGCTGCTAAAATTTCGTCGTGTGAAATATATCGGTTAATTTCTTCATTTATTTCACGTAAACTTTCTCCTTGGCTTTCAAAGGTTGATGATGTTTGATTATTTTCTTCACTATTTAAATTTTTAAAGAATTTATGCAACTCATCAAGTGGGGGCATTTGGGAAGTTCGTTTATCTACCGAGTTGATTATTCTCCAAAACTCCTTTGGGTTTGAGGTTTTCAAGTCCCTTAATTTTTTGACTCTTTGATTTTTGAAAAATTTGACACTTTTTGAAATTTTGCTTTTGTAATTTTTACTTACTTTTTTAAGTAAATTTTTATGATGTTGAGTTTTATACCTATTATATAATTTCCTAGCATGGTGGTATGCATTTCGTGCCTCACGACAATCAATATTAAACCATTTTTTACGAGTGGTTTGTTCATTCTTGTATAGCGTTTTAGTGCCAAAAGTCTGCTTTGCTGTTGAAACAAATAAGTTTCCAATCTGGTCAACGATCTGTTTTATGTGTTCTTGTGTAGCACCTTGATGTGACATATTTTCAAGGCTATTTTTTATTTGTTGTAACTCATTTAAATTAATGTTTTCTGCAAACTGTGGACCTTTTTGTTCATCCCATAGTTTCGGTTTGCGGTCCGGTTTTTTTGAACTACAGCTTTGTTTTGTGCCACTGTCAAGAACCTTTATTGACAAGGTAACTGCAGAATGAGCGTCAGAAAACAGACTTACAAAGTCTTTAATTTCAAATGTCTGTATGAATGGAAAGATGTGGACTGAGGAAATGAAGTAGTCTATGGTGCTTCTATCTTTGCATGTGGTTTTAGGGTTTAACTTGTCTGATCCTAAACGACCGTTTAGAATAAAAATATTATTGTATTTGCAAAGATCAAGTAACTGTTGTCCATAGAAGTTTACAGTTGCATCAGCACTATTTCGGTGCAACGAAATGCCGTATTTGTCAAAATGACTGAATGTATCTAGATTTTCTCTGAAAAGTTCTTCGTTTCCCTGTAAGTTCGTAATAAATTCATCACATATGACAAAATCACAGTTTTTGCTTACTCTGGAATTGAAATCACCAAATAGCAAGATATTTGTACTTTTTGCCATAAATCTGTCAAGTTCGTTTTGCAACTCGAGATACGGATCATCGTGTGCAAATTTAGAACGGTAAGGTGGAATATAAACAATACCACAATGGAGATCCTCCTTATTTGGCATAATAGTTTTGGAAAGGGAAAACCACAAAATTAACTTACTTTCAAATTTGTGAACAGTAATAAAGGGAAACAGATGACTTTTGACAAATAGGGAAATGCCACCTGATCTGTATCTCGAAATTGATGAGCGATTATTTGAGAAAACATGATAGCCTTGAACATATATTTTATCGATATCATCTAGCTTACTTTCCTGGATCCCTATAATGTCATATTGATTAATGAAGCTTTCAAATTCCGGGCACAGCAATTTCGTCTTCAAGCCACATACGTTGATTGAAAGAAATTGTAGCGTAACATTATAGTTATTGTTTAAGCTTTCAGTGTGAGTATATATTCCTCTTGAGCTATTGTCAGAATTATAGCTACCCTCCGCGTCCCCCTATGCCAACTCCGCTGCTCCGTTGCTTTGATCTGCAGAGCCCAGTGTTGTAGTTACGTTTGCACCCCCGGCCTCGGTGTGACCCTCACCCGAGGTCTCGCCCAACAGGGCAGCGGCCGCAGTAGCAGGTTCAGATAACTCGGCTACTGCAGCAGCTATCCTGTTAGGCTCAGAGGTCTCAGTATTTTCAGTTATGCGTTCGGCTTCGATTGGTATCTTTTCATGGTCTCTGCAGTCCGCGGCTCTGGAGTTATGGGGATTGGGCGGCGGGACCATTTGACCTTCCTGCGGGTCTAAATCCATGTCGGAAAGTTCATTGTCCATATCCTCTCGGTGTTTTTTGGTCTCGTAATCATTGTCGAGTGGCGAAGACGCTGGGTGCTTTTTACTGTTGCTTGTTTTCGGTGTCTCGTTGTACCTCGCTAACGCACTGAATGAATTCGATGTAGGTACTGCAAAGTCCACGGATTTAGTTTGGGGCGCTCCTGGTGCGTACCCTTTTCGCGCTCCTCTACCCCGGTAAAATACACGATCTCCTCTGAATAACGATCGATCAACATTTTGGCTTTGTTTTTTTTCGTAGTATCTAATACTTTGCCTTTTGTCAGGACGAGACTGAGGGGCCTCGTTTTTATCAACGAATACTTCTTCCTTATTAACAAACAGCCTATCTTTGATAAGTCGCACTTTGTTTCTAGGGTTTTGCCTTGCCTGTTTGGCAATGGGATATAACATTTTTCTTTTTTCTTCGATTGCTTTGGGAAACTGCTCTCTTATTCCAAATGGTTTGCCTTTCAGAGTAGCTGCCGCTCGCGATCTTACAAATTCTCTGTCTTTAAACCTTTCAAATTTTGCTATAATTGGTCGTGGGGTTTTCTCTACTTCTTTCTTGTCATATGGGCCTATACGATGCACTCGGTGGAAGTTAATTGGTTTAAATATACCCATCTCTTCATTTAAGAACGTGCACAGTGTTTTTTCAGCATCCTCATATTCTTCGTCTTCACCTAGAGTGACCTCACTAATGTTGGTGAAAATCAAATTGTCACGCATGCTCCTACACTGTAAGTCTGTAACAATACTATCCGACTTTTCCTGATTAAGGGTGAGCGAGCCTAGGTCCTGTTCTAATTTTGACACCCTTCTACTCAAGTCATTTATAGTCGAATCACTTGATTCTTGGTCTTTTTGTATCTCATAACATAGATCGCTATAAGTATTAACACTTTCTTGATAAGCATTTACAGTAAGGTTTGTGTCTTGCAAGTCCGAATCTAGGACATTCAAACGGGTTTCTACACGGCTAACACTGGTTTTCAAGCTGTTTATTTCGGCAATTTGTTTCTCAATACTCAGCATTCTAGTTCCTTGATTCTGCAGTGTGATGCCCTGGGCTTGCAAAGCATGGTCCATATTTTGCCATCGAGAGTTTTGGTTCGAGAGTTCATTGTCAATGTGTGAGAGACGAAGTGATAAATTTGATTCCAAGTTCTCGAACAGTTGTGCCAACCAAATTGACACCGGCCCGCCGAATTGGGGAGGAGGGGGAGGCATTGGATTAACGGAAGGATGGCTCGAGATCTGAGAAGATCCATCCCTAGTCGAATTTTGTTCGCCCCCACTGTTTGTATTATATACTTCTGTTGTCATCGAAGTCATTGTAGTAGCAGGGCAATATTTATCTCGCGAACCAACGAGCTGTGACTCAGTTGTGTATTGGGTTGAGAACGAATGTGGGGGATAAGATACATTTGAAGTCTCTTGTAATACTTTATGAGCTTCTGAAAGAACGTTTGATATATTCTGCATACTACCGTGTACACCCACATTAGCAAGAGAAGTCATTATTTCAGGAATTTGCATTTGCTGTGCCAAGTGCATGGGTGGGGTATGAATACCTTTGTCCGCCGGTCTACTTTGACTTTGACTACTCATTATAAAGTCTACGACACAGATATCTTGACACTTACAGCTCCAGATGAATATATCACAATATAGAATGTTTGTTGTGTTCAATTCAGTCAAAAAAGACAGCCCACATAGAAAATATATCACAAAATACATATTTCTATTGTCCGAGTCGAAAACACACATCTTGCCGCCATATCTCACGCATGCGCCTCTGGATTAAATAGTTTCCAGTTGAGTAGATCACGTGCAGCTAATGACAGACCCGATTACCTCGAGGACAGCAAATACACATCTGTATAGTTCAATACATATGATTCAAACGACACGTGAAAAGGGATATATAAAACAATGTAAGTGATAGTTTACATTTCTGAAACATTAATTAGTGTTTCTCTGACCTTTAATGAGACTGCCGTATTTGGATTTTCCCGTCACTCACGAAATCACGCCTATATAATTTTGACCCCCTTAAATCCCATCCTCTATATAGTAAAACTAGGGTTCAAGGGGGCATATATTATTTTCCGCACTATCGCCCAAAGACAGAGATCGTGAGTACTAGACAAGACCGCCTCATTGAGGCGGTTCTGTCGAGTACCCACAATCCATGTTTGAGCAGGATTAAATAAAAAAATCACAATTTTTCATCTTAAAATTTTTATCTTTTGGTAAAAAATTGACAATGTATTTGCATAGGCGTGTTTTCATATTGCTGGACCGGGTATTGATTCGCGGCATATACAGAAATAAGCGAAGGATGTTCGGACAGATCATTATGATGTAACAATCAGAATTAGGAGATTATCACAAACATCTGACTTTTGCTATTGACCTCCCTTCCTCTTCAACTTCCTTGTGCCAAAAACGAAACGCACAAGACTTCTGAAATGGAAGAGAGGAGAACTACTACATGGAGGTGAAATATATAGCCTAATGTACTTAATGCCAAAATATTATCTTTCCACTTCCAGGTGCCCTTGTCGAAACGAAAATCAAGGGCACCATGAAAGCGGTCAGAAAAATCTCCGTTTTATTACGTGTATGTAACATATAAAGATAAACCCTGATAAAATGAACATCGTTGATCAGAAAATTGTTCGAGTTACGGATGGTCCAAACTGTTGAGAGTTGAGACAAGGTAACAAACAATAAACCTTCACTACATTTTTTTTTATAAAATAAGTGTGTGTGTGTGTGTGTGTGTGTGTGTGTGTGTGTGTGTGTGTGTGTCATCAGAATGACCTCAGTGAGACAACCCTAATGAGTACACACAACAGAATCACAAGATATATCTGACATAAAAATGACAACGAACCATCAAAAGTATAAGGATATTTGGCGGTATGAGAATATTTCTGAAGCAAACTTCAAATCGAATTTTAATAAACCATGGTGAACGAGTCACCAATGTTCGAGTTATCAAAGCTTTTCGGTACAAACTAGAATTTGACAGTATATATAACTAATTAATACATATTTAAGGAAATATTCATTTCTAAATAATAGACATCCATTAAGAGAACACGCTCATACAAAGATGTGGAAAGTTAACCCACCAAAAATGAAAGTTTTTAAATATAGAAGGAAAAAAAAAAACATCTGATATTCCGCCTACCCCCACTCAAAACCAGAGCGTGGATTCATGCTAGAACCGCCTCAACGAGGCGGACCCAACGAGTTCCCTTTTATCCATACTTCTCGAGCTTAAACAAGAAAGATAACAAATCCCCACGCCAACTCACCTTTACTATATTAAAGTGGGGTTCAAAGGTGATCCAGACCATATAAGCGTGTTCTCGTGATACACATTAAGTTTGCCCAATGCACGACAAAACCCACAACCAGAAAGGTGCGACCAGCAGAGTTCCAGATCAACCCGCGCACACCCCGACAAGACCATTCGTCCATGTCTCCCCACATAGACAACAACCCACATCAGATAATGTTATCATCAAAGACTCCGAACATAACGCGCAGATACGCAGGCTGATTCGAGACTCCACCGGCCGCCCAAGTCCTACACGCGCTGGCTCAAATTGAACATGAGGTGTACGTGTTGTTGTGGAAGGTAAATAATAATAATAATAATAATGGCTCTCATACAAGAACAGTAAATGGGAGACGTTGTGACGTACAGCGACCCGTATTTTAGCTGATGATCAGCAGGTACATGGGTCATAAAGACAATAACAAAAAGCGAATACATCGGGTGTAGAGCAGAATTGAAATAGGTGAAACCACATATTTCATGACACGGCCAGTTCAATAATAACATGATACTACTACTATTGTTGTGCAAAGACAGTTACTATTGACGGACGATGATTTGACAGTGACGTAGAAGAACAAACCACCACAGGTAGGTTTTACAAGATGTACCGTTATCGTAATCGTAACTATCATTGGTTGGCAATACGGACTGTACCGTTACAATCGTCATGACCAACGCGTCGTTACCTTTTGGCAAAAGTGGACCGTGCTTAACAACAAAACATTCTCTGACGTCACTATCAACTCATCCTCCGACAGGTCGTAAACATTCTAATGCTAGCATGTGAATCTTTCTAAGGCTATCAGCGGAAAGTAAATACAGTCAACCCTCTTTATACCGACATTCGTTATAACGACAATATTCCATGTTATATCAACCTCAATAGAATGAAATCCTAGTTAAAGGCTTAACCTCTAATCGCTCTAACGACGCGATTCTGACAGGCGTCTTTAACGTTTATTTCTTTAAGTAAAGTAACTATTATACTCCTAATTGCGATGAATCTTTGCAGTGCTATATTGTTTATAACGGCAAAATATAGGGAACAAATACCGTCGTTATAACGAGGGTCTTCACACGAAACTACCACATATAACAAGTTGAAGAGTGTGTGAGACTGCTACTCCATTGCTCGACCAGCAATAAGTGGGACACCAAAAGGGATTAACAAACACGAGTCATGTCTTCGGTATTAACTGTGGCTTGTCCGATTAACTAAATTAAGACATACCTTGTCAAACTATCAGTCTATGTTGCACATCGTGTCGTGTAAGTCTATCAGATTTTACAGCCATGCGTTAGTTTAGGTAATACCGAGACGAGACTTCGGTTTGAATACTCATACAAAGTACTGGGCATGTCCAGGATCGAGCCAACGACCCCAGTTAACAACTGCATGTATGACTCGATTAAAGATGTTTTAGTAAGAAAAAGACAAATGTTTCTGCAGAGTCATTCTGACGGAGTCCTTATCGTTGGGGACTGCAGAAATAACGGAGTATTTGATATACATGTATCATGTAAACCCCACTTTGTGTGTAACACAAGTTTGTCATTTAAAAGAAAATCATGACGCGGCTTTCTGCAGTGCGTCAAGACATTGGTGGTTCGAACCACATAATGTTTATCACATGCTCCAGGAACCCCTTCATAAAATGTTTCTTGAGTGACCCTTCTACCAAAGGAGCATAAGTGGTTCTGCTCCTCTGTAAAAATGGCTGTCAGAGTTAAATATAGGTAAACCTTTAAACAAAAATTTTACTACATCATAACTCAGGTGAGCGAATTGGGGTCCAGTTGCTTGCAGGACAGTGAATCGGTATTTACATGTACCTATATACAATTAAGTTTTAAGAATAAAAGATGTCCAAACATCGAACAATTGGTGATATGTAACACGAGGACTAAATAAGTGAGGATAATTACGGGATGTTTTGTTCTCTGTCTTTGTAAAACTTATGCTATGGATACCTGTTAGAATCGCTACATCAAGGCGAGTCTTACAAGTACCCAGACTATACATTTGGATGGAGAAATAAGAAAACCCACAGTCACGTGAACTAGTCGGTGAAATGAACAGCCCCTGAACCCAACTTCATGCAGAGAAAACTGGGGTTTACGTGGATACACATTATTTTAAAAATTTCTTATTTCTGTGCCAAGACATAGGTTGTGGGTAAGTAGTCGTTAGAACCGCCTGAATGAGTTGGTTCTAACGAGCATCAAAAACCTATGTTTCCAGTAAAATAAGAAAAAAAAATATCACGGATTTTCATCAGACAAGTAGCCATTTTGGAGATGAAGAAGATGCACTATGTCGCATGGGTGTGTAATCGTAATGATATTCTACAGTTATCATCATTTATCATATGAGCCCCGCCAAGCGAATTTGTGTCTTCGAGCATTCCGTCATGACAAATGTTAACTGCGCATGCCCAGTCATTCAGATGGACCAGGAATATGGCTTTCTGTCTTAAGGTTCCTCTTGATTCACTGCTTGTATGCGCGAGCAGCGAAGGTTCTGGCGAGACTGCGCGGATGCGCAGGCTCGCCTGAACCTTCGCTGCTCGCATCGGCGATTAGTACCAAAATCGCTTGACGGGGCCCATATGACGTCGCGCCTGAGAGTGCAATAACGCCATGTAATAAATTCCGTAATCCACTATTGGATTAAATATGCAAATTAGTTAGACACGTCCTTTAACGTTACATGTACGACGTCATTAACGACGCCGCGTTTACTAACGACGGAATATTGTCATTTTTGTCAACAAATCGTGAACAAAATGCGCCTTCAATCTCATATGATAAATGGAATTTTGCATTCGTGCTAATGTATTATTGAATTTGTTAAACTCGTTGAGGAAAAGGCATAAAATGCTCGGCAAAGCCTCGCATTTTATCTTTTTTCTCCACTCGATTGATAAATTCAATAATACATGACCACTCATGTAAGATCCTTAATTTATAATTTACCCCTCCTTATCTTGTACTATGAAAGCACATGTACATTCTTTCTAGATTTCAGATCTGGACAACCAAAGGAATTTCTCACCTTAAAAGCAAAAAGAAGTTCAAATGTTGCAACGTATTATGCGCATGTAGGTGAGTAAATCGAAAAAAAAATCAATGCCTAGTATGAGTTTGGCCCCCGTACATCGGGGCTTGGAGAAATAAATTGGGCTGCATGATGCTTCCACGAAGAGCTGAAACCCACCGCACATGAGTACTGGTAACCCGTTTAGAGGGTTTAAGCCTGTCCAGGCAAAGTGGTGCGAGATTTTGGTTTGTTTTAGGGCTTGAAATATCATTTCATCTCAATGTCGGGTAAAAGCTCCGCACAGTTGGAAGCAGCGTCTCTATAATGACCATCAAAGGGTTGGCGGGAACGTAAAACCTCAATTCAAACAAAAACATCTAATATTGGACGCATAAGGAAAAAGGTGTCTCCGACTAAACCTTGTGTCACCGGGCATCTCAATAGCGCACATGCTCGCTTTGAGCATTAGCCATACTGGGATGCTCAGTTCTAAAATTTGGTCAGCATTAAGTTTGCACTCAGTTTGGTAATCTTGAATCTTGATGCCGAAATCATATGAAGATATATAGACTTAGGATCCTGTTTCTGTGTAGAATAAGGCGTCCCTGCATTTACGACATTAACGTTAACACAAGTAATGGAGTGAGTGTGTTTGAGTTTTACGTCCCACCGACAGCTAAGGTCATAGGAGACGAGGCCTCGGTTTAAAGACTCATCCGAAAGTCTACACTAGTAAAGGAAAATTATAAAGACTTAGAAGGGATCATTACAAAAGGATAAATTGGGCCCCGTCAAGCGATTTTGGTATTTATCGCCTATGCGAGCAGCGAGGGTCAGGCGAGCCTGCGCATCCGCGCAGTCTCGCCAGAACCTTCGCTGCTCGCTCATACAAGCAGTGAATCAAGAGTAACATTCAGACAGAAAGCCATATCCCTGGCCCCTCTGAATGGCCGGGCATGCGCAGTTAAAATTTGTCATGACGGAATGCTCGAAGACACAAATTCGCTTGGCGGGGCTCAATTACTGACTCCTACAGGAATATCAATCATAACACCACGTGCTTTTCGCTCACTATCATTCAAACTTCATTGAAATGCTGCTTAGGTGGCCCTCTACAGTCGAACTTCAATGACTCGAACACCTTTGGGACCTCGAAAATCTGTTCGAGACAAGGGTAGTTCGAACCACTGAGGCTTACTGTCAGGAGGCATAACGGGGTACTTTTGGACATATTTTTGGTGTTCTGTAATGAAAATGTATGCTGTGTGTACGCATTAGAATCGCCTCATCGAGGCGATTCTAATGAGTACACACAGCATACATTTGCAAGGTAAAAGACGAAAATCTAAATTATCTCGCACCATTTCTTATGTAGAGGACTTCCCTAGGGGCTCAAGAACGGGTTCGACTCAGCCATGGTAAACGAGCCATCGGTGTTCGAGCCATCGAAGTTCTATTGTAATTAGCTAAACGGGTTCTACTCCGATAAGCAAAATGGTCACCAGAGGTATAAATAGACAACATGAACAATTTGTTGTAAATGCCATCTCCTCCTAAACCTTTAAACCAGTTCGATTCAATCTTCATAGGAATGCGACATAGGTGGACAGGTGGTTCCCTACCAAAATAGCTAAAATCAACAAGATGGCTGCCAAAGCTAAAGTAGAAAAACAATAAATCATTACTCCTCCTATACTTCGGGAACATTTTCATTTTAGTTTCATGTGCATGTTGCTTAGATGACCCTCTCCCAAAATAGCTAATACTGTAATGCTCTTGTGAACAAAATTGCTGCAAGAGCTAAATATAGAAAAAAAAACTTAAATGCTAATTTCTCCTTTACATTTGGTCCAATTTAATTCAAATTTTATAGGATTGTTGCTTACGAGACCCCCTACAAAAAGTCAAAACTGTTCCGCTCTAATGAACAAAATGGCTGGTAGAGCTAAAATATATGGGCCCCGTCAAGCGATTTTGGTACTTATCGCCTATGCGAGCAGCGAAGGTTCAGGCGAGCCTGCGCATCCGCGAAGCCTCGCCAGAACCTTCGCTGCTCGCTCATACAAGCAGTGAATCAAGAGGAACTTTCAGACAGAAAGCCATATCCCTGTTCCCTCTGAATGGCTGGGCATGCGCAGTTAAAATTTGTCATGACAGAATGCTCGAAGACAAAAATTCGCTTGGCGGTGCTCATATATAACTTTACAGTTTCTTTCAAACTTCAATTGAATGTTGCTTAGGTGACCCTCTATCAAAATTGCTAAACCAGTTTCAGTCTGATGAATAAGATGGCCATCAGAGATAAAATGAGCCCCGCCAAGCGAATTTGTGTCTTCGAGCATTCCGTCATGACAAATTTTAACTGCGCATGCCCAGCCATTCAGAGGGGCCAGGGATATTGCTTTCTGTCTGAAGGTTCCTCTTGATTCACTGCTTGTATGAGCGAGCAGCGAAGGTTCTGGCGAGGCTTTTGTAGGGGGCTTGACGGGGTCCAAATAAAATATGAAAAACAAACACTTAAATGTCACATCTCCATATTACTTTGGTCCAATTTCATTCCAACTTCACAGGAATGTTGCCTTGGTGACCCTCTACCAAAGAATAAAACCGGTCCAATTCCAGTGAACAAATTAAAGATTGGAAAACATTTAAATGACAACTCCTCCTACACCTTTGGTCCCGTCTCATTCCAACATCATAGGAATGTTGTTTAGGTGACCGTCTACAGAAATAACTAGACAGTTCTGCTCGGATGAACCAGATGGCTGCCAGAGCTTAAAATAGAAATATATTTAAATGGCAACTCCTCTTATACCTTTGGTCAGTTTCTTTCAAACTTCAAAGGAAGTTTGCCTAGGTGACCTTCTAACAAAAGGGTTTTGATCTAATATAAATTCTATTCAACAGTATGCATGCATTGTGTTTGACCCCATCACGATCAGACATTATGCTTTCCTCTTTAATTGCACGCCGGCGGATCGGCGTTCAGACTTATACCTCTTTTGCTCCAGTGTCCCTGAGGCGTTGTATTTAGCACATGGTGCTTCAGTGCGTTTTACTGTCGAGTACTCATCCTTGTTACAACTTAGCTTTAATTATTGTTATTTCTTTGTTTACCAAGTTGATTCACTGATGAGTTAGATAAAACCTTCACGCGGACCAAACAAATACTTATTACAACCACAGTGAAAGTGAGGGTGAGGGTTGGGATCCTGTAAAGTTAACTTAAACCCACCCGTAATTTCTACTGACGGTTCCAAGTCGATGCGTTTGCTGTGCCTCCTTTATGTTTTGTGTTGGTGGTTCTGATTCTTTCCAATACCATATATGTTGTTACTTTGATTATTCCGATTCTTCCCCTTTTTGGTTTTTCATTTTAGTAACATTTGTCCTTCTAGTTTAATGTTTATCATGTTGGGGATTCTGGTTCTTTCCTCCATTATGTATATTGCTCCTTTTTAGTTCGGTTAGGATATTCTGAGTCACCACCTGTTAGGGAAAGAGCTGCTGACTCGGTGTGCCTGTTGTCCGTTTTGTTTACTGTTGACAGTTTTGTTTACTGTCGACGTTCCATGTTTCGACCCTTTTCCCTAGTAACATTGTTGGAAGAATTTGGGATCTGATTGTATCAGTTTCTGGTAGTTTCTCTGTATAATTGCTCCAATGAAGAAAAATCTCTAAATGACTCTCTATCCAAGTGGAACAGTTATACTTCATGGAATAAGATGGCTGACAGTTAGATCATGACTTCCGGAAACTATGTGACGTCTATAAATCAGGTGATCAATTCAGGGCCATCTTGGCCCTCTTGTTAAGAAACACGTCTTGGATATACTATCCAATTACCCGGTTAAGAGATAGCCACAAGTTCTATAACAGCAGTTTGCATGTCTTTTTTTGTCACCGAAAATACAATGTATACTTTTAACCTACGCGGGGATTAAACGAAGGTAGTGGTAGTTTTAACAAGTATTCTAACTGGTATTGTGTCATCACACATACCATCAATTGTTGTTTGTGACTTGTTGGGAACTTTATGATTTGATTACTTACACAAGCTAATGGCAATCATACAAATATTAGCTGGTACATGACTGTTGTTCATAGTACCACCCAAAAAAGCACTGGTTGTGATCATAGTACCTAAGCAATAATCCAATCTCAAGAAATGGTGTAATCAGGCGTCCGCGGACAGAATATAAGAATCTTATATGGGCGTGAGGGGTGGATTGAAAAATCCGTCCCAAGGGTCACTGTCCGGCATCACGAGGCTTGCCGAGTGATGCCGGACAGTGATCCCGAGGGACAGATTTTTCTATCCACCCCTCACACCCATATTGGATTCTTTTTCTTGCATACCTTCCGTTTCTTAGCTCGGATTGTAATGCTGCAGTGACTTCGGTTACCGACGTCCGCCATATTGTGATGACACTACGAGAATGTTTAGTGACGTCATGTAACGTGCATGACGTCAACCTTAACTACGGCGCATATGAGGTCGTATTCAACCAGTGGATATCAAACACGCGATTATATTCGATTTAGGGTCGGAACACCAGGGTCAGAACATAAATTTCTATCCCAGGGTAAAATCACGGATTTCCTTGTGTGGTGTGCAAGAAAGCATTATTCGGTAAGCAAGGTTCGCCAACCAAAGGTATCGCCTGAATGAAGACATTTCGGGGGAAAACGTTTGACCGGGATTTAGGAAGTCCCTGTATGGCTTGTCGTTGGCAAACGCGTGAGAAACTGCCACATTGCAGGAAATGACAATGTCATGATGTCGCCATAGAACTTTTTTAGTGTCACTACCAGTTTTGTTTATTGATGCCATTCACAAGCTCCATGAAGTCATGATGATTTAAACAGATCTTAACGGATTAACTGTGAAACGTAAACGTCGTATGCTGATGCAGAAGGGATATCACTGCTCGAGCATCACGAAAACATGCCTGTATAATTTTGACCACCCTTGAACCCCACTTTTATATAGTAAAACAGGGGTTTACAGTGGTAAAATAGCAGTGAGGGCAATGATCAGGAATTGATACATTTAACCCACAGCTCCCATCAGAGATACCAAAGGGAAAGAAAAACAAACATGAAGCAACAGACACTTATGGAAACACCAATAGCGGAAAGCCATTCGGACAGTTACTTTCCCACAAAATGGCCAATAGGCTATCCAAAACAAAATAATATAAGCAATACAAACACTCAAAGACAAACCATAACAAAAATAAACCGCGACAGAAAAACCGCCTTGGAACTGTCAGTGAAACCAATTCCACCGGGTTGGGGTTGGGGAAGGGGGGCTTAAATCGATTTTACGTGGCCACAATCCTCGCCATTACTTCCGTCGCGATTTAGACAAATACTTTGTTCAGTCCGCATGATGGCCTCCTAACCCATCAGTGCAACATCTTCGTGAACACTGAAATGCTGGAGCAGAAGAAAACCAACAGTTAGACTCCGATGGGCCCGACAAGGCTTCGTAATAAGGTAAACCTAATTTTTCAAATTTCTGCTCTGAAATTAAGATGTTATGTACTCGTTAGAACCGCCTCGGTACGTGTACCCACAATCTATATTTTGAGCAGAAATAAGAAAAATATCGCATTTTTTCGTTTTAAATTTTTCGTTTTCTCGGCGGTAGAATTTACAATGTATTTGTATAGGTATCGTTTCGTAATGAATGGAAAATTAACCATGGGAAATAAAAGTCATCCGTTTTGTCGCTGCAACATACAAATACAGGGAACATGTGCATTTGCAGATGCTTAAGACAGAGCATTCAACATAATTTATAATCTTAACGATACCAGAGTGCATAAGAGGTAATTATTAATGTCAAGTAAAATTACGAAAAGACATGACGATGGGAAAGAACCTTTAAAGTACAGGAATTGAATAATTAACTTAAAATGATATAGACTCTACACTGCTCTGTTCTGGTACATGTACCTACATATACGTCCTTGTCTGAACGGCACGGAATTGCTTCGTACATGTCTGTACCAAACAAGTGCGGCCACAACGAAGACATGTCGAAAATAGGTACAAAAGAGTAAAAAGTATATGAGGGAAAAGAGAGAAAAGGAGAGGAAAATTAGGGTAAAAAACAAACAAATAATAGTATAAAAAGTTCGTAGGCATATTTTAGCATAGGGTAACCTATGACCAAAACAAGGCTAAGTGACCCATAAAGATCGGTTTCTAGGGCGAAATGTTCTTCCATACCGCCCCACCTCATTTTAATCATGATTTCAAAAATGCCTAGCAGGATATGGTGAAAAAGTGAAAATCCATGTAAATTGCATATTTCGACGAAATATGTGAAAAATACAGATTTCGAGGTAAAAAAAATGCTAGTTCCGCAATTCCAAATAACTTCACCACCATAGCGTACTAATGTGTCAAAACGTTTTGAACGGCCCTCATTCTTTCGCATATTCTTCCACAATTTTCCACAGCATGCATATCAGTCCACTACGAGACACTGGAAGATGGATGTCTGGAGGCTTCCAAACCTGGTAAAATGCAAAAATAAATAAATAAATAAAATAAATAAAAATAAAACAGCCTCTGAAATTGTTGTCATTTTGACCTACGTCCTTTGCGCCATTACCTGTGACGTCATCAGAAAGATTGTTTTCACATACCGAACAGTACATTATGTCTTCTATTGAAAACGGGCAAGACAAGGCTAATAGGCCCAAAAGATCGGGTTCTAGGGCGAACAGTTCTTCCTTATCCCTATTTTATGCACGATTTCAAACATATCTGGCAGTCATAACGAATACCCCGATAACCAAAGTATATATATAGGCCAGTCAAAATTGTATTGAACCTCAAACAAATTCCTTCAGAAGGGTTTTTACTATTTTCAAAATCAGTGAGGTGTCCTGACTTACAGGAAAAAAATCCCCAAAAATATTCCCTGGCAAAAATGACTTTTTGGGGTGAAAAGTTTGAAATTTGAATAAAAATCGCCCAAAAAGGAATTAATTGATAAAATTTTCAAGAAATCACACACCATTGATTTAAATAGCCAGACATTGATTTAATGTTGTCAAGTAGCAATAGAAAAATTTTCAGCTTCATACGTTTACGAAAAATTGTATTTTTGGGGTAAAATGTGGAAAAATTGACAAAAAACGCGGAAAACGGGAATAATTTTTTAAAAAGTTAGTGGTTAGGATTCTTGAAAATGTTTTGTTGTGAAAAATGACATATGAGTCTAAGTTAACTACAGGGAAAAAAATAAAATTGTTAAATATATAAAAAGTATCATTTCATGGGGTACGAAAAATGCAAACTTTTACATAAGAAAGCACACTGAAATCATTCGGGGCATGTAGGCCCTATTATATAGTGTGGAACTTATTTATATAACCATCCTACTAAGATTTTTTGTTATGTAAATCCAATTTGCCAAAAGAAAAAATAATTGATTCTTAGTGCTTTTGGTAAAACTGAGAATGTCCATAGTCTAAAAAATAGAACTTTATGAACATCAGCTAGCTTTACATATTGCTGAGATTTTTTTTTAGGTTAATCCATTTTGTCAAAAGAACAAAAGACCCATGGACCACTATGCTCGATAGAGCTCAGGCGGGCATTTAACATGATATGATTTTAATTGACCGATTATAAGGTCTCCCAGGTTGTTCAAATGGTTCCGGTCCGTTGCAAATCAAGGTCACAGGAGGCAAAAATAGATTTTTTTTTTAAAATATCTTCTTCTCTGAAACCACAAGGCCAAGGTCTTTGATATTGGTATGAAGCTTCGTCTAATGGACCTCGTTCATGTTTGCTCATATTATAGGGATGGGGACGAAAATGGCCCCGCTGCGGGGCCCACATGCTCTACATATACTTACATAGGGAAATGTTTTAAGAAATTTTTGTATGAGACCAGAAGGCTCAGGTCTTTGGTATTTGGTATGAAACTTGGTCTTTTGGACCTTTATCAAGATTGTTAAAATTATAGCCCTGAGACAAAAACATGTCCAACCTGGGGCCCACTGGTTTTACGTTGACTTATATAGGGCGAAACCTTAGAAAATCTTCTTGTTTGAAACTAGAAGGCCAAGGTCTTTGATATTTGGTATGAAGCTTCGTCTAGTCGACCACTTTCAAGTTTCTTAATATTATGGGCATGGGGACAAAAATGGCCCTGCGGCGAGGCCCACATGCTCTTCATAGACTTACATAGGGATTTTTTAAAAAAATATATTTGTACGAAACCAGAAGGCTCATGTCTTTGATATTTGGCATGAAGCTTGGTCTTGTGGACCTTTATCAAGATTATTAAAATTATGGCCCTGAGACAAAAACATGCCCAACCGGGGCTCACTGGTTATACATTGACTTTTATATGGCGAAACCATTGAAAATCTTCTTGTTTGAAACCAGAAGGCCAAGGTCTTTGATATTTGGTATGAAGCTTTATCTAGTGGACCTCTTTCATGATTGTTCAAATTATAGCCCTGGGACCAAAAATGGCCCGCCCGGCGGCCAACTTGTTTTACATAGACTTATACATGGAAAACTTTTGAAAATCATCTTGTCTGAAGCCAGAAGACCAAGGTGTTTGATATATTTGGTATAAAGCTTCGTCTTGTGGGTCTCTACCAAGATTGCTAAAATCGTAGCCCTGGGGCCAAAAAAGGCCTTGCCCCGGAACCCAGTGGTTTTTATATAGACTTACATAAGGAAAGCATTTTAAAATCTTCTTGTCTGAAACCTTTGATATTTGGTATGAAGCTTCACCTTGTAGACCTCTGTCAAGATTCTGCAAATTTTAGCCCTGGAGTCAAAAATGGCCCTCCCCAGGGCCCACTAGTTACACTATAGATCAGGTGAGCGATCCAGGGCCATCAGGGCCCTCTTGTATTAGGTAGTTGGGTGGGACGTGACCCCAGCACAAAAAGACCCCCGGGTTGGTGTGACTGAATGAGTCTAACCATAATGAACAAGAAATATGTAGTTATTGGGAGGGGATCTAAATGGTATCTGAGATATACAGCTTTTTATGAAGTGGAGGGGTGGAGCATGACCGGGGGCCCCATGTTCATGTCACTGGATGCGTCTTATCATAAGGAACAATTAATGTTATGGTTTAGGGGTGGGTTTCTGAACTGTTTCTCAGATATTTAGCCTTTTGTGAAGTGACGGAGTGAGACATGGCCCCAGCACACCCACAGTACCTCCAGTCAAAATATCCCAAAAGGCTTGACAGTAAATGCCATTTTTCTAATCTCCCAAATATAAGTCTATAAAAACTTGCCATAAGTTGCCATATCAACCGAACTAATGAGTCAATTTTCATACCCCCCCCCCCCCCCCCACAAACATGAATTCTCATGCCCGCGGATGCTACAGATGAAATTTGGGCCCAATCGACCCAGTGGCTTTAGAAGAGATGTCGTTTGAAAATGTTGATGCCACACCAACGACGACAACGATGACGTTGACGACAATGAACAACTGCCTTCAGCTCTGTTGAGCTAAACATTTATGAATTTTTAGTGTTTTACTCACCTGTCACGTAGTGACAAAGTGAGCTTTTATGATCATGTTTTGTCTCTCGTCCGTCCGTCAGTGCGTGTATCCATCCGTAAACAATTTCAAGTAAATATGTCTCTAATACCACACAGCCGACCTTGATCAAATTTCATGAGGAGCATCATCAGGTAGGGGGAAAGGCTACATAAGGTTTTCGGGCTGATCGGATGGGAACTCTGGTTGCCATGGTAACATATATCTCCCAAAGACTTGCAATGGAGAAAACTTAAAAAAAAAAAAAAAAAAAAAATACAGGGCCCAGATCTTAGATTTTTAGTATGTAGCAATATCACAAGGTCACATACACAAATTCTGCCAATCATGCTCCCAGCCCCGAAATAAGCTACAGCCCAGGGCTCTTTAGCTTACATAGAATTACAATTTGAAAAAATTCAAAAATGTTTAATCTGTGAAACCACAGGGCCCAGAGCTTAGAGATTTAGCATGTAGCAACTTCAAGTAGTTACCTACATTATTGTAACATAAATCCTGCCAATCATACCCTTGGGGTCCAAATTGGCCACACTGGGGCCCCTTACCTCCCATAGACATAATGGAAGCTTAAAAATTCTTCCCTGAAACCATGAACCATAGACCTAAGATATCTAGTATGTAGCAATATAAAATAGTCACCTACATAAATCCTGCTAACCATGTCCCTCAGGGCAAAATTGTCCAAGACCGGGGCTCATCAGCTTCTACAGACTCATAATAAAAAAAAACTTAAAAAATGTTCTCTTCTAAAACCAGATGGCCCAGAGCTTAGATATTTAGCATGTAGCAATGTCAAGTGGTCTCCTACATAAATCCCGCCAACCATGCCTCTGGAGTCCAAACTGGCTTAGCCCCAGGGCTCCTTAGCTCCCATAGACTTTTTTTAAATACCTTAACCTCAAAAATCTTCTCCGAAACCACAGGGCCCCGAGTTTAGATATTTAGTATGCAGCAATGCCAACTGGTTACCTACATAAATCCTGCCAATCATGACATAGGTGTCCAAGGTGGCCCCGCGTAAGGGCTCATCAGCTCCCATAGACTTATGATGGATTCAAAAATCTTCGCCTTTGATACTACAGGGCGCAGAGCTTAGATATATAGTATGTAGCAATGTCAAGTGGCCACCTAGATTAATGTTGCTAATCATGTCCCAAAAGTCAGAGTTGGCCACACCCTCAGGGCTCATTAGCCCCCATAGACTTATAATGGAAAAAAGACACTTCAAACATCTTCTTCTACGAAACCGAAAGGCCCAGAGCTTAGATATTTAGTGTGTAGCAATATCAAGTGGTTACCCACATAAATGCCCCTCATGTTACTGGGGTCCAAAATGGCCACACGCTGTGCTCATTAGCTGCCAATGACTTAAAAGTGGAAAAACTACAAAAAAATCTTCCCTGAAACCATAAGGCACAGACCGTAGATGTAAGCATGTAGTCACCTACAAAAATCCTGCAAATCCTGTGCCTAGAGTCTTAATGGGCTATGTCCCAGGGCTCCTTGGCTTCTACAGATTTATAATAGGAAAAACCTCAAAACCATTCTTCTCTGAAACTATAAGGCCCAAAGAATCAATATTTAGTTTGCAGCAAGGCCAGGTGGTCACCAACATAAATCCTACCAGCCATGTCCGTGGGGTCCGAATTGGCCACATCCCTAGGCTCAATAGCTTCCACAGACTTAAACATGTAACTGAAAGAACTTCGAAAAATCTTCTGCCCTGAAACCATGGGGTACACAGCTTACGTATTTAAATGTTCCTCAGGTGAGCCATTTAGGCTCAATGAGCCTCTTGCTGGTTAAACTGAGCATTTTCATAGTCTAAAAAAACCAGAACTTTATGAAATCTAAATATCAAGTTTCTTATTCTGTAGTTAACTGACACCCATATGTACATTTCTACATCAAAACATTTAAAGAATCCTCACCACTTACTTTTTAAAAAAAATATCTTGTTTTCCACACTTTTTTTGACATAATTTTGGATTTCTATCTTAAAAAGACTAGTTTCTGTGCAGATTCGAAGTTGAAAGATCTTTGATAGCTACTTGACAGTAGTGACTAGAGAGTGCACATCAGGTTATGTAAGTTCAGGTTATGTAAGTTTCATGTAATACAAGTTACTTTTGTAACGAAGTTTCTAAATGCCCCGAAATAATGGACTTTCAGTGTGTTTTTTATGCAAAAATTTGCATTTGTGTACCCCTCAAAATGATACTTTTAATACATCTAAAAATTTTATTTTTTTCCTGTCGTTAACTTAGAACCCATCTGTCACTTTTTACAACAAGATATTTTTAAGAATCCTCATTACTGACCCTTTAAAAAATTATTCCCGTTTTCCGCATTTTTGTCAATTTTTCAATGTTTTTACCCAAAAAAAGACCATTTTCTGTAAATGTGTGAAACGGAACATTTTCTATTGCTACTTGACAACAGTTTATCAATGTCTGGCTATTTAAATCAATTTCAGTGGTATTATTTCATGAACATTTTATGATTTAATTCCTGTTTTTGGCGATTTTTATTCAAATTTTGAACATTTCACTCCAAAAAATCGATTTCGCCAGGGAATATAATTGAGGATTTTTTTCCTGTTAGTAAGGACACCTCAATGATTTTGAAAACAGTGAAAACCTTTCTGAAGGAATTTGTTTGAGGTTAAGGGTCTTTTTGGTCAAAAATGACTAGCCTAATATGGAACAAACTGCGGCTGTGGGCACGCGTTAGAACTGCCTCCTTGAGGTTGTTCAAACGAACGCCCGCAAACCGTGTTTCGAGGATATATAAGAAAGGAAACCGATCACAAATTATCATAAAAAAATTGTCAGTTTTAAAGTTATGAACTCACATTGATGCGTTGTTCTAATGATCTTCTCTTTACAGGATCCAAAGATGCATGTACCGATCTTTCTCCTGTAAGAGCCTACTCGAACTGGGGAAGCACGGAGTTCAGCAAACTGAGGATTAATACCAGATCATTGGTCGTTGATACAACAGATTTCACATTCACTAAAAACCTAGGGCCGAATAAAATAAGGTACTGCAATAATAATAGGACATACTCGTATATTATAATGACACTTCCCTGCACCAGATCACAAGGTTATTAACCCCTATCTTGCTGAATATTCATTTAAGCCACACCCATTTCTGTCTATAAACCAATCAAATAACTTGATGCAATTCATTGCTGCAAATTCATAAACTAAATGTCAAACAGTGTAGATCCTGATCAGATGGCTTCTGAATAAATGTCAAACAGTGTAGATCCTGATCAGATGGCTTCTTCAGAAGCCATCTGATCTGGATCTACACTGTTTGCAAAGATAGGGGTTGTCGTGAACAGCAAGATAAGGGTTAATACATATTTTTTTAGGTTATTTTGAACTGCTAGAAAATTCTATTTTTTGTTAGATTTGATGTTTAACGTCCCCGTCAATACTGTATAGGTCATTTTGGAGACGTTGCTTCCAATTTGTGTTTTTTTTTACCCGACATTGCGATGAAATGACATCTCAAGCCCTGCGGTCCAATGAAACCAATAGGGTTTATATGCATGGACGGTCCGATTCGCATCAGTTTGTCTGTACAGGCTTAGGCCTTCTTAGCGGTTTACAACCTCTCATCTGCGGCCGCTTTCAACTCTGTGTGGAAGCTTCATGCAAAATAGAAGTGAAGTCAATGGTCAGGAATCGATACAATTAACCCACAGCTCCCATCAGAGACACCAAAGGGAAAGAATTACAAACACGAAAAAACTAGACCGTTATGGAAACATCAATAGCGGAAAGCTAAAAGCCCAATTTATTTCTCCAAGCCCCGACGGACGGGGGCCACCTGCTAGTGTACGTATGCATGTATGTATGTATGTATGTATGTATGTATGTATGTATGTATGTATGTATGTATGTATGTATGTATGTATGTATGTATGTATGTATGTATGTATGTATGTATGTATGTATGTATGTATGTGTGTGTGTGTGTATGTATGTATGTATGTATGTATGTATGTATGTATGTATGTATGTATGTATGTATGTATGTATGTATGTATGTATGTATGTATGTATGCATGTACGACCGCACGCACGCACACACGCATGTACGTAGGCATGGATGTATAAACTTTTACATTACCTATAGAATCCCCCTTTGCGTAAAATTAATTTTGCATTTCTCAGTCACTAGTACGTTCACAATATTTGTTTTGACTTCGCATATGAAATAACGAAGGCAGTTTAAATTGCATTGCATTACAATAACACATCCGTGTGGTATAGTACAATATTTGAGCCACGCCAAGCGAATTTGTGTCTTCGAGCATTCCGCATTCCATCATGACAAATTTTAACTGCGCATGCCCAGCCATTCAGAGGGGCCAGGGATATGGCTTTCTGTCTGAAGGTTCCTCTTGATTCACTGTTTGTATGAGCGAGCAGCGAAGGTTCTGGGGAGACTGCGCGGATGCGCAGGCTCGCCTGAACCATCGCTGCTCGCATAGGCGATAAGTACCAAAATCGCTTGACGGGGCCCTTTTCATAACTCAAAAAAGGTAATTTAATGATGAAAATTTGTGATAATTTTCTTATTTATACATCAAACATAGGTTTTGGGTGCCCGTTAGCGGATCTAACGAGTACCCACAACCTATGTCTTGGAGCAGAAATAAGGAAAATGTTGTTTACCCCCGTAAATCCCAGTTTTCTCTATATAAAGTTGGGTTTAGGGGGGTTTCACGGACTTGTTCACGTGATGGGACCCTGTAACTTTGGAAATGATGCTTCTTATCGATCTCAACTAAATTCATACATGGAATCCGAAGTCATTACGATAACACACCCGTGCGACAATGTGCGACAATTTTCTCACATCTCCAAACTGGCTACTTTTCTGATAAAAATCCTTGATGTGTATTTATTTATACTGCTAACATAGGTTGTGGCTACTCGTTAGAACCGCCTCATTGAGGCGGTTCTAACGAGTACCCACAACCTATGTCTTGGAGCAGAAATAAGGAAATTATTGCTTACCCCCGTAAACCCCAGTTTTCTCTATAAAAAGTGGGGTATAGGGGGTCCTCATTTCACGGAATTTTTCACCTGATGTGATAAAGTGAATCAGCTAGTCAACAAATGAACCTTGGTCTGAAGTGTTCATGCCCAGCTTAGTTGAACACGAAAATTGCAATGCTTATTACATCACGTGAACAAGAACGTGTTATGAACGCCCTCTGTAAACCAAACTTCTTATTTCTGCTCAAAAACCATAGGTCTCAATACTGATGTACATTAACCTGGTAACCATAAGTTGCCAATCACGACAGTTGTCGTCTGCTTTGTCGTCTGCTTGTTACTTTAAAAATCATTTTAGTAAACATTGTGGACCAAAATCAGACTGCTCCTCTAGGAGCAGTCTGATTTGGGTCCACTCTGTTTGTCTGTAAGCAAAAATAATTTTGAAACTTTTGCAAAAAAAAACAGTCCGCAGACGACATAAGCAGACGACATTTTCACATCTAGTTCTTCTCGCGACTTAAGGGTTAAAATATAGACAAATGGGAAAATTTTCCTTCTCACATTAGCCCAGTTTGTAATAAAAATAATATCAAACTTTGGCATTTCAAACTATAGTTTCAGAGCAGGACAATTTCCATTGACAAAATTAATGTTAACTAACCTAACGAGCGGATAATGCCTTCATGATATTCCGTATTACGTAATAACGTCACTCGCTTATTTTCAGATATGGCAGAGCCGGTGACCAGTTTTCCAGTTCGCCGATATGTGAACCAATGGGAGCATTTATTATAGATCTGAGAGGCACGCCCCTTTCTCTGGCTCCTGAAACAAAGTGGGCCTGGGTTGGAAATTACTCAAGAGGGAATGTTTTGGAAGGTCAAGCCATGGTGAAGAATAAAAGTAATTTTATTAATTATTAGTGCATGGAGAGCTAGTGTTTGCATTTCGTTCCAGACACACTGCGTTAACGTTTTTAAAATGCATACAGTTATCTCACAGAGCATTCATATTAAGAATTTAGGTAACTGGGAAGATATTGTGTGCTTCTAAAAGATAATACCTGACCGTGGGGCTAGGTGTCGAAATGTAGGACAACTTTGTAATACTGCGTTAACTTGTTTATCTCGACAGTCTCTCATCACAATGTGTTCCTATTTAGAACTTATATACCTGAGAGGGTCTTCTGCAATTCCAAAAGAACACACCCCTGGGTTCATGCCTGTAGATTGGGCTAAGGGTCAAACTCTAGGAGACCTTTATAATATGGTATATGCATTTCAGAAATGTAAACACGTTATGTACACATGGGCTATACATCAGCCAACTATGTGACATTGGTGCAAGTATAAAAGATGAAGGTCATGGTGACCTACATTTCTCGGTACAGTGATTTTACCTTATATTTTGAGTACTACCTGTTAAAAAACATGCCACACTGCGGATATTAGTTCAGTGTGATGATTGTCCTCAAAATATATCGAGGTAATCCCCGCCTATGGTGGGATTCAAACCCTGGCCGCTCGGGTGAAAGTCCAATGCTCCAGCCACTGAGTCAAAGAGTCGACTCCCTGGCGCAGTTGTCAGAGAGTGGTGATATACATTTAAGCTATGAATGCAATCCGCCAAAGAAAAAAGAACTGAAGGGAGGCAATGCGGTCCGTACATGTAAAACATCCCGTCTTCAAGGAAGTCATCATTTATGATGACGCGAAGGCAACTTCGGCACGAAGCCACTTTCGTAGAAATACAGTCCGATCCTGGACGAGCCCCATCTTACGACATGAACGTCGTAACAAAAGAAAGAAGCACAGCTGGTAAAAAAATCCCCGCCTATGGTGGGATTCGAACCCGGGCCGTTCGGATGAAAGTCCAATCCTCTAATGTGTTGGTATCTGTAAAGTTATAAATTAATGGTTTGCTGTGTTTTGTTTTTGTTTGATTTGATGTTTAACGTCCCCGTCAATACTATAAAGGTCATTTTGGAGACGTTGCTTCCAATTTTGTGGGACTTTTACCCGACATTGAGATGAAATGACAACTTAAGCCCTGTCGCCCAATGAAACTAATAGGGTTTATAAGCATGGACGGTCCGACTCGCACCTCTTTGCCTGGGCAGGCTTAGATCCTCTATGCGGTTTACCAGTACTCGTGTGCGAAAAAAATCCTAAATATTTGCTATTTGGAGGTGTGGAAAGTACAAATGGAAGGACGTCTATTCCTGCGTATCCTATAGAAGGCAATAGAACCAGCTGCGACGGTACGATTCGCACGTAGGCAACCATGCGGGTAATCGATAATACGAGGGTCGTTCAATAAGTATCTAGCCTTACCTACTTAGAGTCACGCTTGACCTCTTCTTTTTCCACAAAAAGATGTTCCAAGGCTGAAAGTCCAGTTTTGTAGAATTCAGGGTCTTATGAGTCGATCCACCATCCAATTGCTGCCTTAAGCTCTTCATCTGACCGGAAGTAACGTCCATGCAATTCTGTTCAAGTTCGGAAACCAAAAGTAATCACTAGGTGCCAGATCAGGAAAATACGGTGGGTGGGGTAAGGGTTTGAAACCGTTCCGCTTTATTTTCTCCACAGAAACTTTGCAAGTATGGACTCTTGCATCGTCTTGTTACAACCTGAACACACCTTTTGTAATTTTTCCACGCCTTTTCTGTACTATAGCTGCCCTTATGTGGTCCAAACTATTAGCATAATAGTCCCCATTAATAGCCTGGCCATGAGGTAAATAGTCCACCAACAGAATCCCCTTGCTATCCCAAAACACAGTTGACATAACCTTGGAAACTGAAGGCTGGGTCTTACTTTTGACGCGGTGAACCGTGACCAGTCCATTGTTTAGTCTGCTGTTTAGTATCAGGATCATAGTGATGGATTCGAGTTTCATCCCCGGTAACAGTTCTTTCAATTACGTCTTCCGGATCAGAATCATATCTTTCTAAAAGTGACTCAGACATGGACACTTGGACAGCTCATTTTTTCTGTACTAAGGCATTTTGGCATCAAACGCGCTGAAAGCTTCCTCATGCCAAGCCGTTCATGTAAAATCATAAAAACACTACCTTCAGAAATCTCTAATCTTCTAGCCATTTCTGAAAATTTCATTCGCCTGTCCTGCTTAGATTTTCACTAGTGACGTCATCAGTGGCGTTCACATGTCTCCACTACGGTGCTCGTCTTTAAACGTTACCCGGCCACGTTTAAAATCAGCCACCTAATTTTAACAGATGCATATGAAGGAGCAGTCTTCGTCAACGTCACACAATTCCTAATATATCTCCTGGTTCGTCTTCTTTTTTCAAAAACAGGTATCTAATATAATGTTATTAATCAAATAATTTCGTACTGGCCCAACTACAGGTCCGAGGTCTGCTGTATTGGCACGAGGCCGAAGGCCGAGGCCAATACAGCTGACCGACGACCTGTAACTGGGACAATACGAAATTACTTGATTAATGACAATTTTATTAATTGACGCAATTAAAAACATGATTTATGATTTTTTAATATTGGTTGACCTTGTGTAATATAGGATAATCAATTAATAATCACTGCTATGTACTTAATTTGTGAAGAAAATTCGGCATCACTGACCCCTGCCATGTTATTGTACCTCGCTCTGACACAAATACTAGACTGATCGATAAAATTTCGTATAAACATGTATAAGGCATTGATGATTAATAATAATATGTGAAAAGCGTGCACTTGCACGGGACAGTAGCTGGGTTAGGCCAGTTAAATATTGAACGACCCTCATAGAGTTCAACTGGTGCTAAGACTTTTGACATGTTTTCTACAGCGTCGGCTAGGTGGGTGTTACACAATGAGAGTGTACAGTTGAGATTTCCACTGTTTTTCTCCTAGACATCAGGATAACACGAAAGTGTGACGCTGTGCATGCTGTCATGGCTCCATGAACTGACCTTTTTATCCTAATGACAATGTCTTTGCGGTGCACGTTAGAACCACCTCAGCAGACCGATGGCCTGCAACTGGGGGATGCCTCGGGCCAACACAGCAGACCGAGGACATGTAGTCTAACTGCGGCAATACGGAATTACTTTGTTAAAAGCATCAAAGTACATGTCAACCGGAACAAGCCAATATCATTACGAAAACATGCCTATACAAATACATTGTAACCTTTGTCGCCGAAAATATGAACATTTTAAGATGAACAATTGTGATATTTTTTTCTTATTTCTGAACAAAATATAGATTGTGAGTACTCGTTAGAACCGCCTCAATCTTTATTTTAGAGCAGAAATAAGAAAAATAAGGTTTACCCCTATAAACCCCAGTTTTACTTTATAAAAAGAGTGTTCAAGGGGTCAAAATTATATAAGCGTGTTTTCGTGATGTCGCTCAGCAAAAACCCTGGATCAGTTTGCATAATACAACCTGCCCGGACGGGCCTCCGTGGCCTAGAGGATAAGAGCGCTAACCCTTAATCATTAGGTCTCTCACCACTGTGCTTCAAACCTGGCTCGTGTTACATGTGAGACGCCAGGTTCTGCACCGGAAGGTCACGGGTTTTCCGGTTTTGCCCCACCTCTGATCGGCTCGATACAAGTGAAAGGAGTGTAGGACAAAACCCCCGCCGGACAAAATCCCTCCCGCTCATTTTTTGTATAGGTGGACAAAATCCCTCCCATGATTTTTGCAAGGTGGACATAATCCCTCCCGCACATTTTTACAAGATGGACAAAATCCCTCCCATGTTTTTTGCAACATGGACATAATCCCTCCCGCACATTTCACAAGGTGGACAAAATCCCTCCTATGATTTTTGCAAGGTGGACAAAATCCCTTCTAAAAATTTTCCAACTGGGACAAAATATAGGTATGACTACGCCGAACATATGTGGCGATTCTAATGAGTACCCACAACCTGTCTTGGAGCAGAAATAAGAAATATAATTATAGTCTGAAAACTATATAAAGTGGGGTTGGTGGTATTCATTTAACAGACTTATTAACGTGATGACTTTGCTGTATTGCATGATAAAACCAATTATTTGGGCTTTGTGTTCAGCGAAGACTGTGGTGAAGACTCAGATCTGCTTGGGCATCTGCCTAGTCAGATATGAGTCTTCCCAGTCCACATGAAGAATTTGAAGACCCTGATCAGACAAAATATGTGCTTTTACCAAAACCAGGAAATCAAACAAGCAACAACAAAAATAGCCAACTCTTGGACTCAGAGAAATAAAAAGGGGGGTTTCTGAATTTGATGTTGCATGATAATACCAATGATTTGGGCTTTGTGTTCAGCAAAAAATGGGATGAAGACTCTGATCAGCCTTGGTATCTGCCTAGTCTGATATGAGTCTTCACAGTCCACATGAAGAAAGTGAAGACCCTGATCAGATAGGGAGTGTGTCCATGCTAATCTCAGTTTTGGCGGGATTCAAAGACAAATTATTGGTTTTGTCAAACAGTGGCCTGTATATATACTACTGAAAGTTTGATAGGGATCACTTTTTTAAACCAAATTTTGCACTGAAAATTTAAAATTTCTTGACAGAATTTGTACTCGGTATATTGATAAATATCTTAAGCAGAAACTCATGTGGAGTTCAGTAATCATAAAAGTTCACACTTCACACACTTCGCAAATGAATTCATGCACCCCCAAAATATTGCGTAGCACAGCTTTCCAACAGACCAATCAAACTTGTCAGTGTTCCTTTACCAAGCGTAAAAGGGCCTTCATTTGATTTGTGAAACACTAAAATGCCTAGGGGACAATTAAGAAACCGTCTGAGCCCCGAAGAAATGAATCGTGGCGTCGGAATGTTGGAATCTTGCGTCTCTCAACGTCGTGTTGCTGGGATTCTGAATGTGTCTCAGAGCGTGGTTTCCCGAATGTGGAGTCGGCATCTTACCCACGGAAATCCATCACAAAGACACGGCGGGGTCGAGAAAGGGCTACAACTCAACGCCAGGGCCGTTTCTTGTTGATTCAGTCTCGACGTCAGCGGTTCCTGAACGTTACGCGTTTCCATAACGAGCTTAGGAACGGAACTGGAGTACGACTTTCTACACAAACTGTCAGAAACGGGTTCAACGTATTCGGACTTAATGCCATGAGACCTGCTGTACGTGTTCCGTTGACGAGACGGCACTTGCTAGACCGGTTGGACTTTGCCATAACTCACGTCAGGTGGACGGTTCGTGACTTGACGCGGGTGTGTTTACTGAGGAGTCCAGATTCTGTCTACACTTATAAACGTCAATTAGTGTGGCGGATGTCTAAAGAGCGATTCGATGACTTGAATATGGCAGAGCATGATCGCTATGGAAAGGGGTCAGTCATGGTTTGGGCTGGGATAAGCGTGAACGGTAAAACTGACTTGTACGTCGTTGAAAACGGATCGTTAATTGCAGTGAGGCACTGTAATGATATTCTTGATGAGTTTGTGAGGCCATATGCAGATGCTATCGGCCCGGACTTTATTCTGGTGGACGATAATGCCCGTCCTAACCGTGCCAACGTCACTGATTCCTATCTGGAGCGTGAGACAATCGTTCATATGGACTGGCCTGCTCGGTCACTGGACTTAAATCCGATTGAGCATGCGCGGGACATGCTACAGCGTGCTGTTTCAGCCCGACTTGTGCATCCGAGGACTTTACAGGAGCTCAGAGATGCATCGGTTGCTGAATGAAAACTGATTCCACAAACCGGATACAGACTCGGATGAAGAGCATGTACAGGCGATATCGTACTGTAATTGATGCCCGTGGATGCTATACACGTTATTAGGCACGTTTGTCTAAACAAATTTGGAAATTTGTGAAAAATCAGTTGTCTAAATCCTTTCGTGTTACGGCAAATTTTGTGGGTGCCAAGACGGTTGCTGTTGTCACGCTTGAATGCAGTACCAGTTGACAAAATTAATCACCAGGTTTTGTGTTTGTATGCCTGATTAAAATGTTGACAAAGACTTTGTCTTTCTATTGTAATTGTAAAAGTGCATAATATTTCCAACTTTATCATTTGTGCCTGGTAAAAAGGGTAACTTTCCCCGAATTATGGCTGTGCAGTCTTATAAATTTTTTCTCTTGAAGAACTTGCTATTGTAGGAAATGTTTAATGCAAGAAAGAGGATCCCACAAGCAATTGTTGGTGCAATTTGAGTCTTGAAGAAGATGCTAAAATAGTAGCCAACTGATGTCAGCCGGGAGAGGTTTCGTCCTAGTTGCAAAATTTACAGAAGGGATTTTGTCCACCTTGTAAAAAAGAGTGGGAGTGATTATGTCCACCTTGCAAATAACATGAGAGGGATTTTGTCCACCTTGTAAAAAATAGTAGGAGGTATTATGCCCACCTTGCAAAAAACATAGGAGGGATTTTGTCCACCTACACAAAAATGAGTGGGAGGGATTATGTCAGGGGGTGGGGGGATTTTGTCCACCTACCAAGTGAAATAATCTTGAATGGGTGGTTAAACCAAAAACAAAACACAAAAATATCTGCCCGGCCTGCATGTGAATTTGTTTAAACACAGCCAGCAAAGAATGGCGGGCCGCCGTCGGACAGACATGACATACACTCAAATGAGTTCCCAAAATGGCTGACAAGAAATTGGGGAAAATATGGTCTGAAATAGCTGCAATTTTCTACCTAATTACAAATCATACTCAAATGCTAACTGGCGTTTGGTATATGTTTACATCAGCACATAGTACAATGATGAGGTCATCAGTTGCCATGGCAACACCATACAGCATACAGATTAGCTCATTTCTTTTGAAAAATCAGGTTAGGTGTACTAAAAGAGTTATACAATTATCAATTTCTAATCTTTTTAAATATAAATTGGTAGAAATGTTGGCCAAATACTGGAAAACAATCCGATTGTGTATAATATCACCTAGAGACAACAAATTATGGGAAATCTAACCTGCTTTCGGATGGAACATAAATTCGTCAAAATCACCTAAAAGCAAACATTTTTGGTGATAGACACTTAGGAAACAGACAGAACACGGACTTTGTGACCAATCTGATTTGAGAGATATTGAATCATAGTTTCAAGCAAAAACTTTTGGTTTAAATATATCTTAGGGGATTGAAGCAGCAATGAGATCCAGGAAAACATGGTTTATTTGAACAGCTCTTTGCGCTCCATAAAACAACATAGAATTTTTGTTGTAAAATTTTGTAAAAAAAAAATACTGTTAATTAAAAGCACCATTTTTGACTTCATTTTTACAAAAGCCTTCATGTTTTGTATAACGGTGTTCAATAAATGTGTCCAACTCTACAGGTTCTCCCATAAAGACTAACACCAATCCAGACGTTTATCCACCGTTGAAAGCTGCATTTCCTATATCAGAGAAAGATACTTCTTTTCAATGAGTGTTACTAAACATTGGAGAGTGTGGCAGTAATTTAGATAGAAACTATGCAGCCTACTTACTTAATGTTTCCATAGCAGCTATTTTTCTGACAGGGGTAGAATTTACCCACCCACTTCTAATAATCTACTAATTCAGTTGGGAAAATGTAAACATATTTGGTTTCACAGCTGTCATTCATGTCAAAAAGACATCAGAGTAACCAAAATTATATAGATTATAAGAAAAAATCTTAACCATTGAGAATAAGAAGAAAGCTTTGTGCCAGCGCAAAGTTTTAAAGCCATTCTTAAAACCACGGTACGCTAAATGAAGAATACACCAGAGCTATGCATGGGAAGATTTCTAAGAACAATTGCTATATTTGTTATTTGGTAATGAATAAATAATACCACCTAGTAAACATAACATGCATTGGATCTTTTATTTTTAAATATTTTGATCTAGAAATGTAGTCACAGATTTACACACATCACGACGTCAAATCATTTATGGTCACTGAGTGTATTAATGCGTGACAATGAGGTATTGATGTCACTCCGATGTGTGGCTGCTGTTTAGTGCTGGCCGGGAAATCACTTAGTAGGCCTACAGTGTAATGCAATGACGCTGATGGGGCTGCGCGGAGGCGCAAGTTGATCAGAGTCTTTGCTCTGCCAAAACGATCGAAGACACATTTACACATATTGTGGTTCATGTTATAATTTTGTTTTTGTATTTCAGCGTACCTGGGCTGTTGGCAAAACGGACACGGAGCTTTCCAAGGACCGTCCTTTTCAGACGCGACTGACATGACACAGTATCTGTGTGTAAAGCAATGTAGAGAACTGTATGGTTCAAAATATGCAGGACTGGAGGTACAGTTCTACACAGCCCCGCGCAATAGTTTTCCCATCATCCCTGTACTCTCTGGACCGTTTGTCCGATAACTTGGACACATACAACCTTGGAATGAAAAGTCATACTTGTACTTCCGGGTTTGTAACCCTCACACCGTTTGTTCCATTACTTGTACAAATGTTGATAGAGATCTCGGTCGAAAATAGAAAACTCGATAGAAAACTCGGTCGCTTAAATCAGGAAACACGCTTATAAGTTTCTGACCCCCTCGAACCCCACTTGTATATAGTAAAACTGGTATTTACAGGGGTAAGACTTGTTTTTCTTATTTCTCCTCTAAAATATAGATTGTGGGAACTCTTTAGAACCGCCTGGATGAGGTGGTTCTAACGTGTACCCACAATTTATATTTTGAGCAGAAATAAGAAAAGTAACACAATTGTTCATTTTATTTTTTTTAATTTTACGGCGGTAAAATTTACAGTGTTTGTATTTGTCGTAATGAGGTCAAGTTTGGGATCGATAAAGGAGATCGTGGTCCTCCTCATTATGTTTGTTCGATAACTTGTCAAATACTAATAACGTTTTTCATATGATTGTATACGGGCCTACCGACACGTCAACCATGAGTGTCAGTTCATGTCGTCTCCCAGAGAAAGGGAGAAAAGCGATAGAAGACACAGAAGAGGGACACGGGGAAAAACAGGAAAATGAATCGAAGTGTAGAAACAAAAGAAATATCAGCATTCCTCCTATATCCTTACCTGCTGCAAGGACAGCAGGCCTATCCACCCCCACCCATCGGGGCTTGAAGAAATAGATGGGTTGCGTGATGCTTCCACGCGGAGCTTAACTCGACCGCACGCGAGTACTGGTAGACCGCTTAGGGGATTTAAGCCTACCCAGGCAAAGCGGTGCGAGTCGGACCGCCCATGCTTATAAACCCTGCTGGTTTCATTGGACGACAGAGCTTGAGATGTCATTTCATCTCAATGTCGGGTAAAAGTCCCACAAAATTGGAAGCAACGTCTCCAAAATGACCTACAAAGTGTTGACGAGGACGTTAAACTTCAAATCAAACAAAACAAACAAACAAACAAAGACAGCACGCCTTGCCCAACCGTAAGCCAGTACCATTAACATAAGAGACAGCTTCACTTCACCCAACCGCATCCCTGAGGTCTTCTAACTTGATTGATTAATTCTAGTTTGTGGTCGTACAAGAACATGCGTGAGCATCTCAGCGAACCAGACAGTCCATTTGTTCGAACATTTGGACAAAGACTATTACAGTTCTTTAAACTTAGTTGATTAAGTTAAAGGACAGGTGTGTAGTTGCGTCAGTGTAACCCTCCCTCCGTTTGTTCGATAACTTGGACAGATGCTAATAGTGTTCCTCGAACTTGGTTGGGCCCTAGCCCATCAGGGCTTGGAGAAATACATTGGGATGTATGGTGCCTTCAAGCAGAGCTGAAATCGATCGCAAATGAGTACTGATAAACCGCTTAGAAGGGGCATCGAACAGATACATGCATAGCATCAGATAATGTGCTGTAAGTATTTTGTGATAATTGAAGGATAGTTTTTTGTCAGTTCTCAATAAAAAAAACTATATTATACATGTAGGTATTCATTCGAATCGGCTCGCCTCGCGTTATGCTGAGTCTGATCTGGGTCTACACTGTTTTCCAATGACCAAGTAAACGAGCCCAGTCCAGACTTTACTTTTTACACAGCGCTCTGATGTCACATGGAGAATTAAAATCATTGCAGTAGCATTCCTCTATTAAAACCACCTTTGGGACTGTTCTAAAGTGGTCTTAAAGACCACTTTTGAACAATCTCAAAGATGGTCCCTAACCAGAGGACACTGTGGCCAGTCGACACAAAGAAATATGAAGTGTACCGTTCAAAATAAGCTTTTAAAAGGAGAATTAGTCTTAATTTTAGGTGAACTTAAAAGCGGAACTGCATTGTACTTGTATTGTCATAGTCACTTTGGCAAGAGCAGGCAACAGAAAGCTTCTGTAGTTAGTAACTTTGGGTCGACTGATAAACAATCGACCCAAAAATATTCATCACGAAAACACGCCTATATAATTTTGACCCCCATGAACCCCACTTTTATATAGTAAAACTGGGGGTTACAGGGGTAAATAAAAATAAAAAATGAGTTCCTTTAAGAGCAATGAAAACATTCATAAGAAAGAAGATGGGTCATACTACGTAGTTTCGGCTAATAAAGCCTCATCAGTGACCCTGTAATGATCCGGCAAAGAAAGCAAGAGGAAACATACTGCAATTTTGCAAATTTCGAATAGGCAGTCGATACAAAGACTGATATAAATCAAATTGGGGTCCAAAAAATTAAAAACCTGTCTAGAATATGAGTCTAAACCAATAATTTATTTCTGATTTCTCAGAATATTCACGCTGATCTCAAAGGACCAAAAGTAAAATATAAACTACACTATGGTTGATGTACGGGGAGACGTTTTACGGCCGCCACACGGCACAACACCAGCTGCAGTGAAGGCAAATAAAAATCAAAAATGAGTTCCTTTAAGAGCAATTAAAACATTCATAAGAAAGAAGATGGGTCAGCCTTATTTTTCTTATTTCTGCTCTAAAATATAGATTGGGGGTACTCGTTAGAGCCGCCTCGATGAAGCGGTTCTTACGAGTACCTACAATCTATATTTTGAGCAGAAATAAGAAAAATATCACAATCATTCATGTAAAAAAATCGATTTTTCGGAGGTAAAGTTAACAATGTGTCTGTATAGGTGTGTTTTCGTAATGCAACTTTGCTTCTCTTCACCAGGCTGGAATTCGGTGTTACTGTACCGACAGTTATGACTCTATCGGCGCCGCTGAGGAAGATAACTGTAATAAGCCTTGTTCCAGGGATCCGAATCAAATTTGTGGTGGGAGTTCCTCTGTGAGTGTCTATAGTACAGGTACGTATAACTGCGAACTTAATAGACTAGATACCGTTTTCCTCCGATGAATAAAAATCTAAATGTTTGTTTTATCCTTTAAATATAAAATATCACAGCCTGTACTCAATATTGTATCAACGTTGAAATCACATTGTTTATCTGCGAGGGTAAGCTCTATCAAAGGCCAGTGGGTCGTGAGATGAGGTTAGGCTAACAGAGGTTAGGCTAACAGACCCCAATCACTGAGTTGGACAGAGACCTATACTTCTCCCATATGTTTATATAACAAATGTACCCAGTTCATTAACTAAGCATGACTTCTGCAACTTTGTAAGACCCCTGTGTCTGACCGTTCTCATGCCTACCCACGAATACCTAAGAAACAGGGTTTTACCATGACAACAAATCAATATATTCTCCAATTAGTTTGTATCACAAACATAGGGCTTTGCAAGTTTGGATGTATATTATTGTTGGAAAATCATTTCGTCCATAAAATATTTCTGTATGCGCTAATCGAAGCTCTCATTATATGTGTAGGATTTCACTAGTTCACAGATTTTGAAGCCTATATAAATGAAGTGTGTGAGTGTTTGGGTTTTACGGCTCACCAACAGCGCTAGCTAAGGTCAGACGGAGACGGGACCTCGGTTTAAAGGCCCATCCGAATGTCTGAAGAAGCCCGGGATCGATGCTGCGACCCCTGGTTTACAAGACAAGTAGCATAACCACTACACCATGGAGGCTTCTGAAGCCTTAATGAAGAGGAGCCTACTAGTTATTCTACAGTCTATGGCATGTGGTCTTTGTTTCCAGAATTAACCATATAGTCTTATTTGGTCGATAGATTACAAGCGACCCGAAATTGCTGAGCATATAAAAGCCCTTTCAGTGCTACCCTGCAGACACAAAGCGTGGTTTCAACGTTGTTTCAACGTTAGTTCAACGTTGAGTGCCTGCTGGGTAAAGTCCACATGACTATTACTGATTTTTAGGAAATCCAAGAAACGGTTATTGAAAGAAAAGAACCGCGTTTTTCTTACCGCTATGAGTACAACGTGTTGCGTCGCCCCCGCCCATCGGGTCTTGGAAAAATAAATTGGGCAGCACGTTGCTTCCGCGCAGAGCTGAAACTGACCACAAATGAGTAAAGTACTGGTAAACCGCTTAAAATGACTAAGCCTGTCCAGGCAAAGTGGTTCGAGTCAGCCATCCAAAGCATGTAAGCCTTTTGGTTTCATTGGGCGGCAGGGTTTTGAGATTTCATTTGTCATCTCAATGTCGGGTAAAAGTCCCACAAAATTGGAAGCAACGTCTCCGAAACGACCTAACTAGTGTTGACGGGGTCGTTAACCCATTTAGTACCAGAAACCCCAAAACGGGTACCCTGGCAAACAGTGCAGGCACAGATCAGACGCAACAGAACGCGGCGTCTGATCAGGGCCTCCACTGTTTGCTAAACGTTCAGTCATTTTCCAAATAAATTTTGATGAAAACACAACCTGGCACCCCTAAGTTTTGAAATGGACTCCTGCTATATATAAGGAGGAAGATTCCATTTGGTATAAAAAAGGGTTAAACCTCAATTCAAACAAACAACGTATTGCGCAATATGGTTATCTATGGCGTCGAAACATGTGTTGGGTTTGGCAAACATTGTAGACCCACCCTGATCAAACGCTGCAGTGGACCCAGAAACGTCACAAAACACATCGTCTGATCAGGGTCTACACTGTTTGCTTACAGTGCAGTGATTAAAGGGTTAAACGAACCAGCTTAAGTCCCAGTTCAGGACTACTTCCAGAAACAATTAACTTGGATAACGCCGAGAGCACCTATCTCACGTGTCAGGTCATTGAAAAATGGTGACCTGAATATATCAGCCAACTATGTCTTTATTCATTCCTCTTCTTTTCATTTTTTTGTGCTCATCAGATGTTGGCCAGGTGTTTGAAGGTCGTTGTGGCGGATATCCTGGATACTGCTTCCCGACGACAGCGGCAAACCCTAAAGAAGAAAAACTGCAACTTCGAATTGCTGATGATCATCGATGCCTTAGTTCGTAAGTTATTGCTTTATCTTTGGACAGTAACTTGTACACTGGTTTGCTGACTGGATACCTCAGATTAAGTCTCAATATGTTCTCTCAGTCATTTCCTGTTTTTGGCTTGCAGCGACGGCTGCAAGCCATTTAGATTGGAAATGTGGTTCCGGTTTTAGACTTCTCTTTCTATGTTATTTTGGATCCTCAGGTGTTTTTTTTTTAAGCAAAAATCAGAGATACAGTCAGCTTTTTCCGGTGTTCTGGTTCCCTCACCCTATAGCTCAATAGGTTTCGCATATTTTAATAGAATACAGGGTACCAGTTTAGTGAGAGATGGTCTAGCTCTCGTTTCTGTGCGAAAGTTTAACTAAACACCGAAGCGAATTTATTCACCGTTCGTTCGTCCGTCCGTCCGTCCGTCCCGACATCGTGTCCGGGCCATAACTCCTAAACCGTATGGAATATATTCATAAAACTTCACAGGTACATTCATCACACTGAGACGATGTGTCATGAACAAGGACGACAACTCTTGCATTTATGGTTTTTGATTATCTGCCCTTGACTTAGTACCAGATAGTAAACCGTGTCCGGGCCATAACTCCTAAACCGTATGGAATATATTCATGAAACTTCACAGTTGCATTCATCACGCTGAGACGATGTGTCATGAACAAGGAAGACAAATCGTGCATCTTTGGTATTTGGATAATCTGCCCTTGACTTAGTACCATATAGTAAACCGTGTCCGGGCCATAAGTCCTAAACCGTATGGAATATATTCATGAAACTTCACAGGTGCATTCATCAAACTGAGAAGATGTGTCATGAACAAGGAAGACAACTCTTGAATTTTTGGTTTTTGGATTATCTGCCCTTGACTTAGTATCATATAGTAAACCGTGTCCGGCCCATAACTCCTAAACCGTATGGAATATATTCATGAAACTCCACAGGTGCATTCATCACACTGAGACGATGTGTCATGAACAAGGAAGACAACTCTTGCATTTTTGGTTTTCGGATTATCTGCCCTTGACTTAGTACCATATAGTACACCGTATCCGGGCCATAACTCCTAAACCGTATGGAATATATTCATGAAACTTCACAGGTGCATTCATCAAACTGAGAAGATGTGTCATGAACAAGGAAGACAACTCTTGAATTTTTGTTTTTTTATTATCTGCCCTTGACTTAGTACCATATAGTAAACCGTGTCCGGGCCATAACTCCTAAACCGTATGGAATATATTCATGGAACTTCACATGTGCATTCATCACACTGAGACGATGTGTCATGAACAAGGAAGACAACTCTTGCATTTTTGGTTTTTGGATTATCTGCCCTTGACTTAGTATCATATAGTAAACCGTGTCCGGGCCATAACTACTAAACCGTATGGAATATATTCATGAAACTCCACAGGTGCATTCATCACACTGAGACGATGTGTCATGAACAAGAAAGACAACTCTTGCATTTTTCGGTTTTTGGATTATATGCCCTTGACTTAGTACCATATAGTAAACCGTGTCCGGACCATAACTCCTAAACCGTATGGAATATATTCATGAAACTCCACAGGTGCATTCATCACACGAGACGATGTGTCATGAAAAAGGAAGACAACTCTTGCATTTTTGGTTTTTGGACTATCTGCCCTTGACTTAGTACCATATAGTTAGTTAACCGTGTCCTGGCCATAACTCCTAAACCGTATGGAATATATTCATGAAACTTCACAGGTGCATTCATCACACTGAGACAATGTGTCATGAACAAGGAAGACAACTCTTGCATGTTTGGTTTTTGGATTATCTGCCCTTCATGCATATATTTTATGATTGATTTGAAGTATATTTGTAATATTTTTTATGAATGGCATTTGGCGGGGGGCATCCGGATCCTATGGACACTTTTTCTAGTGTTGAAATTTTATAGGGTAGATTCCTGACGTCAGAAGTGTTAACTAGAGTAGGTCAACTGAACTGCTGCGTCTTTTTTTTATCGTGTCCGATCAATATCGTTCTTATTCCTGGATTGATTTTAGAATAACTTGACAGTATTGTTTATCATCATGAGAGGATGTGTTGTGCTCAAAACCCAGGTTGGTTTCTCAAACCGAGTTATCATGTTCAAAATGATTCTTTGAGCTACGTTCTTTCATTTCCTTGTTCTTTATAGTTTTTTAACATCAACATTTTCTTACTCCTCTGATAGCGCTGCCGGGGCGCTAGTCAGTACCACTGACAGCTCTAGTTATATTGAAGGTACTGCCACCAATAAATGAACAAAGTTTACGGCGTACTGACAGTCAATTGGTCCAGTTTTTATCAAGATTAAGATTCACCTTAAATAGCTTTATACTGTTTATTTCTTTTTAGACTTTCAGATAAAAACTGTTAACATTGGTAACATTGTTTACTTTGGTTGTCTCTTGTTTATAATAGTTTATACTTTGCTAATAAAAGATGTTAACATTTAATGTCTCTTCCTCCTTTGTCTTATACTCACTTGTATGTATATTTGTGTCGTCACCAAACAATTACATGTTTACTGGCCACATGACATGAATGTATACTCAGTATGTATGGAAGACCGCCTCCGTGGTCCAGTGATTAAGGTCGCTGACTTGTAATCACTGGAGGGTCATGGGTTCGAGCCCCGCTACCGGCCATGATCGTTTATGTGAGAACATTTGGTAGTTTCTGTCGGAGGATCTGAGTCTAGTACTGGTACTTTCCAGGAACGATGGATAGGAAACTACTCGCCTGTATATGACTGAAAGATTGTTGAACGGGCGTAAAACCTAGCAAAACAAACAGTATGTATGATGTGTTCTACCACATTATTGTCTCTCATAAATCTGTTAGGGACATTTATTTTGTTTTGTTTGTCCATTTCTACTTGCCAAATTGCATATCGTCCGTGCTCCATAAGTCCATTATTCCTCCTGTCTGTCTGCTAACAATGTCTTCTTCAAACTACTATTCAGATACTACTGAGCAAATTTCAATAAAACAGGGTCATCACAATGATCCCTTACTATCATAGTTGGTCAAAAGTGAGAATGTGATCATTGGGTCACATGTCAATGCCTCAGTTACCTTAACATTGAAATATTTCTTCCAATAAATACCAGGGTAGTGCCACATAGAAAATTGACACCTCATGGGTTTGTCCATGTAGATAAACCATATATTGCCTTTGAGTACACTGCATCAAAAGTCTATGTACTGGTAAACCACTTAGGGGATCTAAGCCTGTCCAGGAACCGCGGTGCGAGGCGGACCGTCCATGTTAATAAACCCTATTGGTTTCATTGGGCGACAGGGCTTGAGATGTCATTTCATCTCAATGTCGGGTAAAAGTCCCACAAAATTGGAAGCAACGTCTCCAAAATGACCTTTACAGTGTTGACGGAGACGTTAAACCTCAAAACAAAACCATTAACAAGAACAGTGCAACTTGCTTCCTCACCAGTACTTTCATCTACATCAACTCGTACATCCATGTGGCGGCAATATGGCTACATTTACACCAGGAACAGTACCCTTAAAACCAGGCAAGCCTTTCCTTTTAAAAGGAACCTTTATCAGTACTCGTTCTGATAAACCGGCATCACGTGAACAAGTCCGTGAAATGAACATCCCGGCAAACCTCAGTTTATATAGAGAGAACTGGGGTTTAGGGGGTATACATTTTTTTTCTTATTTCTGCTCCAAGGCATAGGTTCTGGGTACTCGTCAGAACCGCCTCAATGAGGCGGTTCTAACGAGCACACACAACCTATGTTTGCAGTATAAAATAAGAAAATATCACACGGATTTTCATCAGAAAAGTAGCCATTTTGGAGGTGTGAAAAATGCACTATGTTACTTTCTTTCTATAACACAGGTGTGTTATCGTAATGTTTCTAATCCTATCCATATCTTCCAATGTCTTTATCGTATATGTTTTTCTTTTCTTAACGTTCATTTCATTGCCACTGGGTAGAGTTCCATTGCTGTGTAAAACGGCAGAGTTCTAATTGCTTGACAAGAAGATAGAATTTTCATTGTCATGCGAGAGGATTGAATTTTCATTTCTCGAATTTTCATTACTATGCAAGTTGATAGAATGTTTCATTGCTGTGCAAGAGGATAGAACTTTTCATTGCTTTGTCAGAGAATTTAATGTTTTATTGCTTTGCAAAAGAATAGTATTTTCATTTAAAATAGAGAGTGAATACTTCGTGCGACATCATATGGCATTTACATTTCGCAATTAATTCGATTTGCCAGAGTGTCTAGTCATGTAACTGACTTCAATACTCGTAATAAATTTTTAACTGCTAAACTTCTTAACCCATATAGGCCTGGCGGCCATGTTTTGGGATATTGGCAAACAGTGCAGACCCAGATCAGACGCCGCAAAACGCGGCGTCTGATCTTGGTCTACACTGTTTGCTGAAGGTACATACATTTTTGCAAAACTTACCGTTCACAAAAGAAGCCTGACAGCCCTATAATTGGAATTGGACCACTCCAAATTTATTTGGTGGGAGATTCTATTGTCATATATGGGTTAATCAGGGTTATCGGTATCATAAACTACGCAAAGCCTTTTCTAAATGTTATAGCCATCATTCCGATTTAAATTCAATATTCAATGTTGGACTTAAATCTCAGCTGCATCAAGGTCTATCGGAACTCGAATTATATGGTGACTTAGTATGTAAATTCAGAAAAATACATACTTGCAATGACTTCAATATCCGATTTCGTGAAATCATTCTTCAGTATAATACGATTGGGTACAATATAAATGTTATACGACACACAGCATCATCGTAGTTGACCCAGTCACGGTTGACAAAATTGCTTCCCTCTTTAACTGCACGCCGGTGGGTCAGACCTCAGATTCTATGACGGTTCCAGCATACAGTCTTACTGAAAATTAGATTTATTTTATGTAATGTTGGTGGGTACTTGATGCTCTGTCTCTGGTCGGGCCCGTAGAAGTCCTAACTGCTGGTTTTCTTTTGCTCCAGCATTTCAGTGGTTTCTTGCTGGCGAGCCCTCACGATTGTTTCATCTCTGTGTTTGTTTGATTTTTGTGTTCTCGGAGTTATTGCACTGATGTGTTAGGAGGCCTTCATGCGGACTGAACAAATTATTTATCTAAATCGCGACGGAAGTAAGGGCGAGGTTTGTGGCCGCGTAATATCGATTTGAGCCCCTAAATGAAATTCTTTTCACTGACCGTTCCAATGCGGTTCTTCTGTCACGGTTTACTTTTGTTATGGTTTTGTCTTTGAGTGTGAGTATCGCTTATATCATTTTGTTTTGGATAGCCAGTTGGCCATTTTGTGGGAATGTAATTGGCCTTTTGTGTTTCTGTTGGGGTTTGGTTGTTTCGTGTTTGTGTTTCTCTCCCTTTGGTGTCTCTGATGGGAGCTGTGATTTAATTGCATCGATTCCTGATGATTGCCTTCTTTTCTATTTTTCATTACGGTAACACATAACGTGTGACATAGTGTACTTTTTCATATCTCCAAAACCATTATTTTCTATGTAAATTTGTAATTTTTATCTTATTTATGTTCCAAATACAGGCTGTGTGTATTCGTTAGAACCCTTTGTCTTGGGACAGAATAAGAAAAAACAATGTATACCCCTCTACATCCTAGTTTTCTATATATAAAATGGGGTTTAGAGGGCTGATCATTACACGGAGTTGTTAGAGTGATATTCATTGCTATAATTAAGCAATGAATCGGCTCTAACTGTGATTTGTTGACTAATAAATCACACTTTGGAGGTGAGTTATAAAGTAGACAAATCACGAGCGCGTAGCGCGCTTGATTTGCCTACTTACAACTGACCGACAAACTGTGATTTATTACTCAAGAAATCACAAACTAGAGCTGATATATTTCGATTCTAACAAGCTGAAAATCGGCAATAATGCTGCTGTTTCCTTCAAAATCTTACAACTTTTCGCCGTTTTTAGAAGAAATCCCGCTAAAGTGATTGACTGAAACACATGCATTTATATCCTTTGCTAACGTTTTCGATGCGAGAATATGACGTTACACCGTCTAACGTCAAGAAAATCGCAGTTTTTAATGACGGCAATCGTCACGCTCTCCCTTGCCGCCATTTGTTGTAGAATAAAACACAGCTATTTTTCATTGCCTATATAGGCGCGCTGTGTTATACTAAAGGATAGAATTTACAGAATGTTTTATCCTAATGCAAGAGGACGGAATTTTCATTATTTTGGAAGAGGACACAATTTTAATTGCTATGCAATTGGATAGAATTTTCATTGCTTTGCAAGAGGATAGAATTTTTGTTGCTCTTCAAAAGTTAAGAAGTTTTAGTGCTGATAGGATTTCCATTGCTATACAAGAGGATAGAATTCCCATATTATATCAAAAGGATAGAATTTTGCATTGCTTTGCAAGAGGATAGAATTTTATTGCTATGCAAAAAATGTTTCAGTGTTATGTAACAGGAGAGAAGTTCCATTTCCATGCAATAGGGTTATTGCTATGCAAGGGAATAGAATGTTCAGCGGTATGCAAGAGAATGGAAAATAGAATTGGTATTACTGTGCAAGAGGAAATAATATCCATTGTTATGCAAGAGGATTGCAAGACAAGTAGACAGATCTTTCATTGCTGTGCAGGAGGATTGCAATACAAGTAGACATAACTTTCATTGCTATGCAAGAGGATTGCAATACAAGTAGACAGAACTTTCATTGCTATGCAAGAGGATTGCAATACAAGTAGATAGAACTTTCATTGCTTTGCAGGAGGATTGCAATACAAGTAGACAGAACTTCCATTGCTATGCAAGAGGATTACAATACAAGTAGATAGAACTTTCATTGCTATGCAAGACGATAGAAATTGTATTGTTTATACAAGAGGAGAGAATGCTTATTGCTATACAAGAGGATAGAAATATCATTGTTTTTCAAGAGGGTAGATTTTTTATTGGTATGCAAGGGGATACAATATTCATTGCTATACAGGAGGACATAAATTACAGTACTAGGCAAGAGGACAGAATTTTCAATGCACTGCAAGAGGGTACAAGTTTCTCTGCTATGCATGAGAATAGAATTTCCATTGCTATACAAGAGTATAGAATTTCGTTTGCTATGCAATATGCTAGATTGATTGATTGAATGTGTTTGAGTTTATCGACCCATCAGCCCTTCTGGGGACTCCCAGAGAATGGGAAAAAGAGATTGATGAGATAGTAGAAGATATAAAAGGATAAAAGTTACATTGTAATGCTATCATTATCAGGGTTATCATTGCCCTGTGGGAGGATAAAGTTTTCGTTGCTATGCAAACGGATAGAACTTTTATTGCTATAAAAAGCGATCCTGAGATGTAACCATGCCTTTTTAGTTTCCTGATAAACACCATGGTAGGGAGACAGAAATGTACTCAAACTCAATCGCATCATGAGCCCTGGTGTAAACTTTCCTATTCATCTCATCATTACACCTACAAGTCTATGTTTTGAACACCATTAAACACCAATAACTGGGCTTTACAACGGTGTACATTACTTTCCTTACTTCTGCTACAAACCTTGATTGTGAATACTCGTTTGAACCGCCCAAGGAGTTGGTTCTAACGAGCACCTTCACTTCACGAAACCACGCCTATATAATTTTGACCCCCTTAAACCCCACTTTTATATAGCAAAAATGGGGTTTACAGGGACAAACATTATTTTTCTTATTTCTGCTCAAAAACCATAGATTCTGGGTACTCATTAGAAGTACCTCGATGAGGCTCTTCTAACGAGATCGGAGCAGAAATGTAATTAATATCAGAATTTTTATCTGCAAAGTTTTGGTTTTTGGTGGTAAAATTTTCCAACATATTTGAATAGGCATGTGTAATGACCTGTGTTTGCTGCAGAAATTAGAAGAACATATCAACTATTTTTATCACAAAAATATTTTGTTTTCTTTGTGAAAGAATGCATCAATGCAAATTAACAAATTTCTTGATGAATGTACAAATTAAATTTTGGATATTTCCACTTTCTGCTCTTAACACGGAATGTATGTAATCATTAGGACTGCCTCAATTAGACGGCCCCAAGGAGCTCTTAAGAGGAATGGAAACACCTGGCAGACTTTCTCGTAGCGCTATTTTGAAGGAAATAATTTGTTCCTCAGGAGTAAATTATTTCCTTTAAGAGTTGACCCCTATTGACATGGGATACAAAAATACTTTTGGAGGAGTTGCCTCCCCTGAAGGTGTAGCCAATCCCCTTAAATATTTGTTTTCAACAGAAATAAGAAAACAAAAACGTATGAAATATTTCTTCAGAAAAGCGTCATGTTTGAACTAAGAAATCTCTAAAAGCTTCATTTATAAATATTATACATTGAATGAAACGCTTGAAATTGAAATTAAACCCTTCGTTCGTTGACGGGTTTGTGAGGTAAAAGGCGCTATAAGCACATAGGGGCTACCCCTAGAACATGTCCAGGATTAGTTTTCACACTTTATAAAGGGCTTTCGCATGGAGTGATACATCGGGGCCGATGCATCACGCTGGCCTTAGGCACGGTACAATAAAAACGAAAGTGGTCTATGAGTTACAGAAATTTCAACAGGCGGTCCGAAAAATAGCAGGCTGCAAATGGCGGCCATGGAACGTGGTCAATTCTGACCTGCAAAACGTGTTCCATAGGCAGTGCCAATCAGAATATCTGACCGAGATGGCTTTTAAAAAGGCGAGATGTCCGACAAAGGCAGGCTAACCTTTGCATCTATCCGCGTTGGCTTATCTGGTTATTGCTGGCGTCACTGCTGGGCTGTTCTGGTAATCAAACTGACCTTTTATATGGCCAAACGTTGACGCATTTTTGGCCTGCAAATGCAGTGGAGCCCCGGCACCAACGGCAAAGTGAGCGTGGTCCGATTTCTGCACTTGTTACTAGTATAAAGTACACAATTATTTCCTTTTTCATATTATACAAGTACGTGTTAGCCAGTACTCGTGTGCGGTCGGTTTCAGCTCTGTGTGGACATATCATGCAGCCCATCTATTTCTTCAAGCCCCGATGGACGGGGGCAACAATATTGGTGTAGAGATAAGAAAAATATCGCAATATTTCATTAAAAAATAACCCTTTTGGAGATATGATAGCATGCACTACATCAAGAAAACACGCCTTTATAATTCTGACCCCCCCCCCTCTGAACCCCACTTGTATAAGTAAACCCGGGGTTTTCAGGGTAAGCATTATTTCTCTTTTTTCTGTTATAAAATATAGATTGTGGTTACTCGTTAGTGTACCCCCAATCTATATTTTGAGAAGTAATAAGAATCATATCACAATTTTCCATCTTAAAATCTTTATTTTTTCGGCGGTAAAGTTTACAATGTATTTGTATAGGCGTGTTTTCGTAATGTTTCATAATAGAGTGGTAACAGAGCTCATATGTTTAAAGAGCACACACATATTAAATGAGCGCACATGTTTATTTATTGAGCGTACATGTTTAATTAGCGAACATGTTTAATGAGCATACGTGTTTAATGAGCGCACATGTTTAATGAGCGTACATGTTTAATGAGCGTACATGTTTAATGAGCACACGTTTAATGGGCGCAATGTCAAAAGACACGTTTTCACTTGTGGCGTACATTAATGCTCTGCATGTTGTGTATGGTTTTCAGCAGACGTCATTTCGAAATATTTTTCTTTTCTTTTTTTCCCAGGTAAATTGTATCCATAGCGGATGGCAGCTTAAGATGACACAGCCTGTTTGCAGGGAAAAAATTGAAGAAAATATCATTTTTTTGTCGTCCGCAGTCAGCCAACTTATTTCGTATCGGCCACATTACATATCTTCGATCTGCTTATTGGCCTGGGTGAAGGCCATTACAGCAAACCGAGTACCAGTAACTTGGCCAGTTCAAAGTTACTTGGCGAATAACATAAGTATTACTCTTCTTATAGGTCATGTCAAAATGAAGGGAAGTATCGGCCACATTACAGATCCTGGATCTGCTTACTGGCCTGGTCGAAGGTCAGTACAGCAGACCGAGTACAAGTAAAGTTACTTGGCGAATAACACAATTATTACTCTTCTTATAGGCCATGTAAAAATGAAGGAAAGTGTGTTGCTGACTCGTACACGAAATACCACTGTTTGTGCTACAAAGGCTACGGAGGTTCGGACTGCAAGCTCCGGGACGGTATTTACTACTTTATTTCTTTCCTTGAGTGCTACTTTTGTATTTAGTTTCGATTTACAGTAAAATTACGCTATTAAGACCACCTAAAATTAAGACTAATTCTGTTTTTAAAAGCTTATTTTGAAGGGTGCACTGAATCTTTCTTTGTGTTTTCCGCCCACTTTGTTCTCTGGTCAAGGACCACCTTTGGGACTGTTCAAAAGTGGCCTTTAAGACCACTTTTGAACGGTCCCAAAGGTGGTCTTAATATAGGAAATTTACTGTACTTGTTGCCAGTACATTCAGTTTATGGTTGTGTTTCTTGCATTCTTCACGTTAACACGTCCGTGTATTGTACACCCCTGTACACCCTACTTTATATAGAGAAAAATGAGGTTTTCTTGGTATACATATTTTTTCTTATTTCTACTCGAGGACATTGGTAATGGGTACAGTTCGAACAAGTTGACATGATACTGGTGACCTCTATTACCATAATTACACACCCGAATGAATGCACATATTTATCTTCGCTGTCTGCCGAAAAGGCGATGTTATTATTCAATACATAGAGGTCGGTAAATGTGTCGCCATTCACGAGATTCCGAACGTTCACGCCAAGTTTACGAAAACCTACCTATTAGGCGATAACACTGTCTAATTTACACCGAAATCACGCCTATATAATTTTGTCCCCTTGAACCCTACTTTTATATAGTAAAACTGGGGTTTAAAGGGGTACATGTAAACCTTTTTTTTCTTATTTAATTGTGGATGAAGCGGTTCTAACGAGTTCCCACAATCTATATTTTAAGCAGTAATAAGAAAAATATTACATTTTGTCTTCTTAAAATTTACCTTTCTCGGCGATAAAATTTACAATGTATTTGTATAGGCGTGTTATCGTAATGGCACTTTTAACTCAAAACACAGCGTGTTTGGAGAAATAGGTGGCATGGTGCTTCCGCGTGGCGCTGAAACCGGTCAAAAATTTGTGTACTGGTAAACCTCTTGAAAGGTCTAAGGCTGCCCAGGCAAAGCGGAAAGAGTCACACTGTTCCTTAAACATTAACGTTTTCTTTGGGCGGCAAGGCTTGAGATGTCATATACCTCTGGTTTGGGTAAGAGTCTCACAAAGTCTCTAGAAATAGCCTAAATACGAGGGCGAATCACTAAAAAATCACCCTACTTATTTCTGGGTGAGATCGATCTTTTCTGTCTCTATGTAATTGCCCTCTTGAATGATACACTTGGACCAACGCTGTTCCAGTGTCATCAGCTCAGAATTGAAGAAACTAGGGCATTTGTCTCTGACGCATTCCTCAACTGCCGTCATGACTTCTTCGTTGGACCGGACATAACGTCCACGGATATCCTTTTTTTAAGTTTGGGAACAGGAAATAGTCACTAGGAGCTTAGAGCGGAGAATAGACGGGGTACGGTATTACCTCGTACCCATTCCGCTGAACAGCATCCATAGCAATTTCAAATGTGTGGACTCTTGCATTGTCCTGTTGGAGCAGAATCCCTTTGGAGAGTTTACCTCTTCGTTTTTCACGGATCGCAGCTCTCAGGTCGTCGAGCAAATTTTCGAAAAAAGGTACCTGTTGCTATATTTTTATTTGCTACAACGTCCAACATAATGCCTTGTGCGTCTCGTACAGCTGCCGTCACCTTGCCATCAGAGGGTTGCGTTTTATATTTCTATGGCCCCGGAGACCCCGACCCTACCCACTGGCGACTTTGCGTTCTATTCTGTGGCTCATAATAATAGATCTAGGTCTCATCTACAGTCACCAGACGTGAAGGAAAATCATCTTCCTTTGACATAAACCGCTTCAAAAATGCGCTACATATTGATGCTCTGGTTGCCATTTGCTCGTCGCTATGGGATTTGGGGACCCAACGGGCTGTTAGCCCAAGTGATCATGTAAAAGTTTGAGACACTGCCATGTGAAATGTGTAATGCATTTGCTATTTCTTCCATCTTAATGCGCCTATCAGAGTACACCAGATACTGTACTTTGTAACACATTTCTTCATCGGTGGCATTTGATGGGCGTCCAGACTTGGTTTCGTCTTCTAAATACGTTCTATCGCGTATGAATTCCCCAACCCAGAATTTAACTTGTGCATACGATGGTGAAAAGACCCATAAACATTGGTCAACTCGCAATGCATTTCCTGAAGTGCCGAATTACAGAACGGTACTCAACGTTTGACGAAAAGCTTGCTTTTGCATCGCTAGCCATGCTTAACGTTCAATATCTCATGAGTGAATGACATGATAAGGGTGCAGTTTTGTCCTCATGCCTAAAACATGTATTGAAACAAGGCATGAAAACCTTGGTCAATTGGAAATGGGACAGGCCCTTTCTAAATTTTATAGTCGTCATTCCTATTTAATTTCAAACTTCCGTGTTGGACTAAAAACTCTCCTGCAACAAGGTCTGTCGGAACCCGAATTTTGTGGTGACTTAGTATATAAATTCATAAAAATACATACTTTCAATTACTTCAGCACCCTATTTCGTAAAACCATTCTTCGAGTGAGTGAATGTGTGAGTTAGTGTTTGTTTGTTTGTTTGATTTGAGGTTTAACGTCCCCGTCAACACTGTAAAGGTCATTTTGGAGACGTTGCTTCCAATTTTGTGGGACTTTTACCCGACATTGAGATGAAATGACAGCTCATGCCCCGTCGCCCGAGTTGTTTGTGTTTTACGTCACACAAACAGCTAAGGTCATACGGAAAAAACATCATTCTACGAAATAAAAGATTGGGTACAACATAAATGTTATACAACATACTGTATGCATGGTAGTTAACCAGAATGAACTATACAGTGTTGACGGGGACGTTAAACCTCAAATCAATCAAACAAACAAAACATGGTAGTTAACCCAATCACGGTTTGAACTCTTTGCTTCTCTCTTTTATTGCACGCCGCTCAGGTCTCAGATTCTATTTCGGTTCCAGCGTAAAGGCTTAAGGGCGAGGATTGTGGCCACGTAAAATCAATTTAAGCCCCCCCCCCTCCACTTCTATTTTACTGAGAATTAGAATTTAATTTAATGTAATGTTGGTTGGTGCCTGATACTCTGTCTCTGATCGGGCGCATCGGAGACTAACTGTTGGTTTTCTTTTGCCCCAGCATTTCAGTGGTTTCTTGCAGTTGAGTCGTAACCATGGTTTCATCTCTGTGGTCGTTTGATTTTTGTGTTCTCGGAGATGATGCACTGATGAGTTAGGAGGCCTTCATGAGGACTGAACAGATAATTTGTCTAAATTGCGACAGAATAAAGAATAAACGATGTCGTGAAGATCTCTTTTTTTTTGTTTTAGACCCCCTTTTTTCTCCACGACAACGGTAAATATTTATCCAACAAACACTTTTTATAGTTCCTTTTTTGAGTTTTATTTTTCCCAACTACTACTGTTAAGCTTTATTTTTATCTCCAACCCTTGGTGTATGTTTGCCTTTTTATATACCCTGATCAGACTCCATTAAAATCATGCAAAAAGCATGCACAGAGTGAGTTTTATGCACCTCCGACGGAGATGAATGAAACTCACGTGCGGTACAGACAAGCACACACCAAGCATGGATGACATTTTTATTCAACGGAGCAGAGCAAATAACAGACAATAAAAAACTATAATAAATTCATTCGCAAACTTTGCGACACTCCCGACCCAGAAGTGTTTGAGAATGTTAGTTTATATGTTGTATTTATTCAAATTGTCGAAATAGTCCCTTTGTACATGTACCGCTTCTCCTACATTATGTCCATTGAGAAGCTTGATTCTTCTCGTAACAGTGAATATGAATGTCTCAGTTTTTATTTTCACATTTGAAAGTTCGATAGCAGTAGATGGCTCATCATCTTCGTCACTACTGATAATAATGATATCGTCTCCAGGTTCTGAGATATCATCACTGTTATCGTTGTAATGTCCTTGTGCCATGTTATCATCACTGTTATCGTTGTAATGTCCTTGTGCCATGTTATCATCACTGTCACCACTTAACCCATCGTGAACATCACTACATAAGTCAGAATGATTATTAGAAACACCAGCAGCATTAATACTGGTGCTATCACTACCTTTAACACTTTCAGTCACACTGCTTACAACACTGACGTCATCACTAATGTTACAATTAACATCCTTACTTCGGGACTGCGGGCTAAACTGTTCCAAGTTAAAATGAATCATGGCTTCGTTGAACGCCCGATTAGCCAAGGTTCCATCAGACTCCGCTAAAAGATCCAATATAGAATCATCGTCACTTACGGTGTCATAATAGGCTGGGGCTCTGTGGTCTCCCCTAACAGCATTCAACGCAGACTCTCTTGCCGTCACTGAATCGTATCCATGGCAAATTATCAGATGCTTTGATAAATAATCCCGACGAATAAACTTCACGCGACACTCATCAACAGTACAAATCCAGTGTTCATTATTTAAATGTTTTTCACTAATATGCCTTGTCAGGTTACGTTTGTATTTGTACTCCTTGGCGCAGACATCACAAAGGAACGGCATTTTGATTCAACACAGATGGTCAAACTGAAATTAGATTTAAGCCGAGCAGGTTATATGCAATATTAGCACGTGCAGATTGATCTTTCACGAAGGTCTCCGCTAAGATATAGACAGATTTCTGCACCAGTGACTATACATAAACATTGCTCCTTTTACAATCCCTGGACATATGACCGACCTTTAAACACTTGAAACAACTATCACTCAACCGTTTCTTTCTTTCTTCCATTGTAGAGTATTTTGGGCACTCGTCACTCCAGTACCTTTCGTCGCAATATCTACACTGGTTATAGAATCTGGTGGGAGAACTTTGTTTTGTGTTTACAACTAATGCCTCCGCTGAATTTACAGGCGATTTTGTTGAAGTACGTTCAAATATACTTGAAGGTTTCTGGTTGACATATTTTTGTTGTGAATTTCTGTAATTGTGACTCACAATGTGTCCACGTCTTGTTTTGTTTCCACACTGAGGCTGTATATTTCTCTGAGACGATGGTTCCGGTGAACTTGATTTCTTCTCCGAATGCTTACGAGATGTAATATACTCATTTAGTCTACCTCTTAACGAGTCAACCGTCCATTTACTTGTTGCTCCGTTGAGCATCTCAAGCTGCAGAAGTACCTCCTCTGGTAACTTTGCTCTTATCATAGACAGAAACACGTCTTGGGTTATATTCTGTTTCAATACTTCAAGACTGCGAAGGTGTCTTTCTATTTTGTCAAGCAGACCTCTCAGGCTTGCAGTCGTATTAGTAGCTAGGAATAAATTAATCATTTGGTTGTAGTGAAGGTCGATCACCTCCTGTACTTTACCAAATCTCTCCTTTAAAATATCAACAGCAATTTCATAATTTTCTTTCGAAAGGGTTAATCCGAGAATAGCCCTGTGAGCCTCACCATTCAATTTACTTTTCAAGTAGTTAAACTTCTCTATATTGGACAATTTCTTATCATTGTGAACAGCGTTTTCAAACGCATCCCAGAATTCAGTCCACCTAAGTTTATCACCAGAAAAACTAATGATATCAAGTTTCGGCAACTTTACAGACGTTGCCAACTCCCTTTCCTTCAGTTCTTGCTTTTCAAGAAGTTCGTGTTGTTGTTTCATTTGATCTACTACAATACTATTCATTTTTTCCTGTAGTTCAACCATTTTGTCCAGGCCATATTTTTCTTTCTTTTCAACCGCTATCATCTTTGTCATACTAATGGTTTCTTTAAAATGCTTTAGGTTCAGAACACATTCTAACGCTTGGTCACAGACTAACTCATTCTCAGATACAAGCGAATCAGTCAGATCCGTGTCCTTGTCACCCACGGCTTCAGCTAATTTTTCAGTTTGATGTTCGACTTTGTCGCAATACAACTGTATCCGTTCGACACAATTATTAATCTTTGGAATTAATTCTGTTTCAGCCATAAAACTGATATCGATGCTTAGAAGATCCAAACCAACTTTTGTTTCCTTCTTCAATGTATTCACATATCTAGTTCGCACACCTTTCAGATATGGAATATTTGACCCCATTGTGAATACAAATACTTCTCGCAGAAAAATACACAGATAAAACGAAAGAATGATTACCTTTTTCTGTTGCTCCCGGGTTCCGGCACCAAACGATGTCGTGAAGATCTCTTTTTTGTTTTAGACCCCCTTTTTTCTCCACGACAACGGTAATATCTATCCAACAAACACCTTTTATATTCCCTTTTTTATTTTTCCCAACTACTACTGTTAAGCTTTATTTTTATCTCCAACCCTTGGTGTATGTTTGCCTTTTTATATACCCTGATCAGACTCCATTAAAATCATGCAAAAAGCATGCACAGAGTGAGTTTTATGCACCTCCGACGGAGATGAATGAAACTCACGTGCGGTACAGACACGCACACACCAAGCATGGATGACATTTTTATTCAACGGAGCAGAGCAAATAACAGACAATAAAAAACTATAATAAATTCATTCGCAAACTTTGCGACACTCCCGACCCAGAAGTGTTTGAGAATGTTAGTTTATATGTTGTATTTATTCAAATTGTCGAAATAGTCCCTTTGTACATGTACCGCTTCTCCTACATTATGTCCATTGAGAAGCTTGATTCTTCTCGTAACAGTGAATATGAATGTCTCAGTTTTTATTTTCACATTTGAAAGTTCGATAGCAGTACATGGCTCATCATCTTCGTCACTACTGATAATAATGATATCGTCTCCAGGTTCTGAGATATCATCACTGTTATCGTTGTAATGTCCTTGTGCCATGTTATCATCACTGTTATCATTGTAGCGTCCTTGTGCCATGTTATCATCACTGTTATCGTTGTAATGTCCTTGTGCCATGTTATCATCACTGTTATCATTGTAGCGTCCTTGTGCCATGTTATCATCACTATTATCGTTGTAATGTCCTTGTGCCATGTTATCATTACTGTCACCACTTAACCCATCGTGAACATCACTACATAAGTCAGACTGATTATTAGAAACACCAGCAGCATTAATACTGGCGCTATCACTATCTTTAACACTTTCAGTCACACTGCTTACAACACTGACGTCATCACTAATGTTACAATTAACATCCTTACTTCGGGACTGCGGGCTAAACTGTTCCATGTTAAAATGAATCATGGCTTCGCTGAACGCCCGATTAGCCATGGTTCCATCAGACTCCGCTAAAAGATCCAATATAGAATCATCGTCACTTACGATGTCATAATAGGCTGGGGCTCTGTGGTCTCCCCTAACAGCATTCAACGCAGACTCTCTTGCCGTCACTGAATCGTATCCATGGCAAATTATCAGATGCTTTGACAAATAATCCCGACGAATAAACTTCACGCGACACTCATCAACAGTACAAATCCAGTGTTCATTATTTAAATGTTTTTCACTAATATACCTTGTCAGGTTACGTTTGTATTTGTACTCCTTGGCGCAGACATCACAAAGGAACGGCATTTTGATTCAACACAGATGGTCAAACTGAAATTAGATTTAAGCCGAGCAGGTTATATGCAATATTAGCACGTGCCGGTTGATCTATCACGAAGGTCTCCGCTAAGATATAGACAGATTTCTGCACCAGTGACTATACATAAACATTGCTCCGCCAATATTAAGCATTATTTATACACACGTCTCTGCACGAGTTGTATAACTGATAAACACAGTCAACCGTTTCAAAGTTTGTTCGGTACATATACATGGGTAAAAAACTTAATTGCACTGGTGATATACGTATTTGAACGACGGAAGATAATTTGGGCCATTACTTGCATGCAACAAGTTATTCATACCTTTATTTATAACAAACATTTGTTTCAACAGTCATATTTACACATACACTGCACACTGTTAATTATGAAACCTTTATACTGACAAAGATTTTTTTATCTTAATCTTTGCCTGTTGAGCGGCAATGCGCGTGGGTCGTGGAGCTTATTCACAATTAAACGACACTGGCTGCTGTTTGTCACAACTTTCAGAATTGTCACCATTTTCTGCGCTAATTTCAATTGGACACAAAAGATTCAATGGGCGTCCAATGATACGTCCAGATGGGAGTGAAACCCTAGCTGACCGAATACATTCATCGCGACTTGTAACCAACCCGATCACTTTTCCTAGTCTCCAGCACCCGCGAGGAACATTCTCTTTGACAAGCACTACATCGCCAACGTTTGGCGAATAATTTGACTGAATACGTTCGGACTTTAGCCTTCTTTGTGACCGTTCACGTAGACTCAGCAAGTATTCGTCCCGCCAAATTTTCCAGAACGAATTTAGTAATTTCTGACCCTTCTTCCACGTTTTCAACAATCTTTCTGTGGAAGATTCATACGGATTGAAATCTGGATCACTTGTGTCATTCTCCATTTCTGAAATTCCTGTCTTAGGGTTCATTGTCAAGAAATGGCTTGGTATCAATGTTATACTGGCATCAATATCGTCACCAATATAAACCAGCGGTCTGCTATTCACAACTGCCTCTATCTCCTTCAGTACAGTTTGTAATTGATTTTCATACAGTAAACGTCTGCCTAAAACTTTTCGTAAGGCCCGCTTCACTAAACCCACTAATCTTTCATAAAAACCCCCCATCCACGGTGCTAATTCCACTATATATGACCATTTTATACCAGCATTTGACACATAACACTGCAATTCTTCACATCTTGTCAATTTTTTCCAAATCAAATCCAATACTTGGCTAGCTGCTTTAAACTGTAAAGCATTATCACTAATAATTTCCACTGGTGTTCCTCTAACGGAAATAAATCTCCGAAACCCAAGTAAGAACTTTTCAGCGGTCATGTCTTTCATGAGTTCCAAATGAATAGCACGTGTCACTAAACATGTGAATAAACACACCCACGTCTTTTTGTTTCCCTCACTGGTCCTAATATACAATGGTCCAAGGTAATCCAGACCTGTACGAGAAAATGCTTGAGCTTCCCTTACACGAGATCGTGGCAACGGTGGCATCATCGGCATTTTGTATGACCCTCCTTCGTGGCGACGACACGTACGGCACTGCTGAAGTACTGATCGAACGATAGCGCGACCTTGTGGGATCCAGTACTTGTGTCGTACATGACCTAATGTTTGAGACGTACCACAATGGAGTTGCAGTCTATGAATTGTTTCTACGATCAGTCTCGTAAGCCGGTCATTCTTAGGTAACAAGATAGGGTGTCTGGCAGCTACACTTAAACCAGCATTCTCTAATCTTCCTTTGCATCTCAAAATTCCGTTATTATCTAGATAGAGTCCAAGCTGCCTCTGAAGGTTATTTGTCTTTTTGTTCTCCATGGCAGTGAAAACTTCTTGGAAATGTTTTCTTTGTATGTGCAGCACCCACATATTTTCAGCTGCAGTAAGTTCAGCAGAAGTCAGAAACTCCGACCCGCTATCTTTCCCCTTCGTGTTGTCACAAATCTTCTTCCTTTGCAGTCTTTTTATGAAACGGAGCACGTAGGCAGTGACTCTTAAAACCTTTGTAAAGGTTGAATGTCTGGCACAATCAATGCTTAAAGGAGTACACTTGCCAGTGTAGTACGCTGTTAAAGGTTCCGTTACATTTTCTGACACTTGAAGCGATGCACTTTCATTCTGAGAATTTAGTTCTTTTACCTCTGATTCATAAGTTAGTCTCGTTTTGTCATCAACTTCTTTGACCTGTTCTAGCCAATCTTTCATTTCTCGGCTAAGCCATTTCGGCCCATTCCACCATAGGCGGTTCTCGCTTAGAATTTGCACAGTAGTCCCACGTGTAGCAATATCCGCTGGGTTTTCCTGTGATGGGACAAATCCAAACACGATTTCACTGTGATTCTTAATCTCTTTGACCCTATTTTTCACAAACACTGTTAGATTCTTTTCAGAATTGATCCACTGTAGCACGCACTGAGAATCCGTCCATAAGTATATGCACTCGATCTGTATTTTCAATTGGGTTTTGACGAATGTTACACATCTTACGCCAATCAGCACAGCCATAAGCTCAAGACGCGGAATGGACATACCTTTCAAAGGAGCAAGCCTTGATTTAGAAAAAATCAAATCACTCCTCGATTTCGAATCTTTGTTTCTTTGGTGAAGATACACAACCGTGGCATATGCACCAGCAGAGGCGTCACAGAAACACAATAGATAATATCTCACATTTTCATTTCGTTCACCCAGAGCGATACACCTTTTAATTGCACATTCGGGCATATTAAGTATGTCAGAGCGAATTTTCGTCCAAACTGTCAAGTCTTCATTACCTATTTCGTCATCCCACTCAAGGTGTTTGCCCCACAGGATTTGCAGGAAAAGTTTGCCCCTCAACATCACCGGTGAAAATATGCCAAGTGGGTCAAACACTGAGGCTATTTCCTTCAGCACACTACGTTTTGTATGTTTACTTTCAGCAGGCATACTCGTTCTTTTTATTGATAATGAATCATTCTCAACTGTCCACGTGTGACCCAGAACTTTGACAGATTCACAAATTGCTACGTCACCCGCTTCTATGAATTGGCTTACTTGAGAACTACTAGAAGTCCACTCACGAAGATTCATTGACGCTTCCTTAAATATAGTTTTGGCCTCACGATATAAATGAATAGCATCCTCAACTGTATTAGTTCCTGTTATCAAGTTGTCAACATAAATGTCATCTTTCAGTTCCCTTCCTGTTGCACTATCATATGACTCCAAATGCGATTCAATTGTTGCTCCAAGTAGAAAAGGACTTACTACCACACCAAAGGGTACACGGCAAAACCGATACTCCTGTATGTTCCCATTGTCCAATTTCCCTTGACTGGCATCTTTTAGCCAAAGGAATCTTGTTACATCTCTTTCACTGGGTTGTAAGCCTATCTGGAGGAAAGCCTTTTCTATATCAGCTACTATGGCGATGTTGTATAACCTAAATCGCAGTAGTAACCCACATAGGTCATTGAGCAAAACAGGTCCTCTGTACAAACATTCGTTTAAACTCTTGTTTTCTGTTTTTGATTTCGCCGAAGCATCATAAACAATTCGAAGTTTGGTAGTCGGTTTTAAGGGGTTTATAACTGCGTGATGTGGAAGGTAATGTTTGGGCCCATCAGCACACATCTCATCTACCTTTTCGATGACTCCCTTTTCTAACTGATCCTGTATTATAGAATCATATGAGTTCATCAACTCTGGATTATTTTTCATTCTTGACACATTTGACCTTAGTCGTCCTAATGCGAGTTCGCGATTTACTGGCAAGTCTGGATTTTCATCTTTCCATGGCCATGTCACCTGGTATCTCCCTTCTTCAAATTTCACTTTCTCCTTGAAATCTTTCTTTACTATTTCGTCGTTAGTAGAATTCGGATTATCAACGACTCCGATGGCTTCAACATTCCAAAAATCTTCGAGGTCTGGCTTTCTAGGAGTCACACTGTCTACATTTGTGAAAACCTCTGATTCTGTTATGTTGTTCCCATATGTAAGAATGAGCATATTTGTTTCATTTGCTGTTGAATTGAGTTCACTAGTACGTCCAGTGAGAATCCATCCAAGTTTTGATGCCAGGAGGTACAGTCCTGGATGAACTTCAATCTTTTGAGATAGAAGAATGTCTAGGTAGTAATCGTTCCCGATTAGTAAGTCAACTGAGGAGGATTCAGACTCTGACGGAATACTGTCAGCGAGATCTAGGCTTGAAATAAGATGGTTTATGTTCTCAGATGAGGCAAACTTCATCGTATTTCTCTGCACTGTGCCACTTATGACAGGAACAATGTTTGCTCCGATGTCTAAGTACTGGCCGTTCTTTAGTTTAACACTTATCCTTGTCTGAATGGTTTTAATTGTTTTAGGCCTCTCACTTCCAAATGTCACTAAGTTGATTTCCTCCTCCTTTTCTTTCGAGAGCTGCAATTGCTCTGCCAATTTCTCTGTGATATATGTCCTTTGTGAACCTGAGTCAAGAAGAATGCGAACCACAGCACTTTTGAAATTGAGCGGGTTCTTAACTTCTGACTTGGCTGTTTGCATTAACACTATTTCTCCGGATGAAATGAGTGCTGTTTCTTCTTTAGCACATTGAACACTAGTTTCTCCGCCAGACATAGCACTGACTTCTGTTAAATGTGCTCCGGCCACGTTTGACTTAAATTTCTGAGGACATAAACTTCTGTGGTGAACGTTGATTTCACCACAGTATACACACGTTTTGCTCCTTTTACAATCCCTGGACATATGACCGACCTTTAAACACCTGAAACAACTATCACTCAACCGTTTCTTTCTTTCTTCCATTGTAGAGTATTTTGGGCACTCGTCACTCCAGTGCCTTTCGTCGCAATATCTACACTGGTTATAGAATCTGGTGGGAGAACTTTGTTTTGTGTTTACAACTAATGCCTCCGCTGAATTTACAGGCGATTTTGTTGAATTACGTTCAAATAAACTTGAAGGCTTCTGGTTGACATATTTTTGTTGTGAATTTCTGTAATTGTGACTCACAATGTGTCCACGTCTTGTTTTGTTTCCACACTGAGGCTGTATGTTTCTCTGAGACGATGGTTCCGGTGAACTTGATTTCTTCTCCGAATGCTCACGAGCTGTAATATACTCATTTAGTCTACCTCTTAACGAGTCAACCGTCCATTTACTTGTTGCTCCGTTGAGCATCTCAAGCTGCAGAAGTACCTCCTCTGGTAACTTTGCTCTTATCATAGACAGAAACACGTCTTGGGTTATATTCTGTTTCAATACTTCAAGACTGCGAAGGTGTCTTTCTATTTTGTCATGCAGACCTCTCAGGCTTGCAGTCGTATTAGTAGCTGGGAATAAATTAATCATTTGGTTGTAGTGAAGGTCGATCACCTCCTGTACTTTACCAAATCTCTCCTTTAAAATATCAACAGCAATTTCATAATTTTCTTTCGAAAGGGTTAATCCGAGAATAGCCCTATGAGCCTCGCCATTCAATTTACTTTTCAAGTAGTTAAACTTCTCTATATTGGACAATTTCTTATTATTGTGAACAGCGTTTTCAAACGCATCCCAGAATTCAGTCCACCTAAGTTTATCACCAGAAAAACTAATGATATCAAGTTTCGGCAACTTTACAGACGTTGCCAACTCCCTTTCCTTCAGTTCTTGCTTTTCAAGAAGTTCGTGTTGTTGTTTCATTTGATCTACTACAATACTATTCATTTTTTCCTGTAGTTCAACCATTTTGTCCAGGCCATATTTTTCTTTCTTTTCAACCGCTATCATCTTTGTCATACTAATGGTTTCTTTAAAATGCTTTAGGTTCAGAACACATTCTAACGCTTCGTCACAGACTAACTCATTCTCAGATACAAGCGAATCAGTCAGATCCGTGTCCTTGTCACCCACGGCTTCCGCTAATTTTTCAGTTTGATGTTCGACTTTGTCGCAATACAACTGTATCCGTTCGACACAATTATTAATCTTTGGAATCAATTCTGTTTCAGCCATAAAACTGATATCGATGCTTAGAAGATCCAAACCAACTTTTGTTTCCTTCTTCAATGTATTCACATATCTAGTTCGCACACCTTTCAGATATGGAATATTTGACCCCATTGTGAATACAAATACTTCTCGCAGAAAAATACACAGATAAAACGAAATAATGATTACCTTTTTTCTGTTGCTCCCGGGTTCCGGCACCAAACGATGTCGTGAAGATCTCTTTTTTTTTTTGGTTTTAGACCCCCTTTTTTCTCCACGACAACGGTAAATATTTATCCAACAAACACTTTTTATATTTCCTTTTTTGAGTTTTATTTTTCCCAACTACTACTGTTAAGCTTTATTTTTATCTCCAACCCTTGGTGTATGTTTGCCTTTTTATATACCCTGATCAGACTCCATTAAAATCATGCAAAAAGCATGCACAGAGTGAGTTTTATGCACCTCCGACGGAGATGAATGAAACTCACGTGCGGTACAGACAAGCACACACCAAGCATGGATGACATTTTTATTCAACGGAGCAGAGCAAATAACAGACAATAAAAAACTATAATAAATTCATTCGCAAACTTTGCGACAAGGATTGAGGCCGCGTAAAATCGATTTAAGCCCCCGTTGAAATGCTTTTGTTTACACTTACCGTTCCAAAACGGTTCTTCAGTCTCGGTTTAATTTGGTTATGGTTTGTCTTTGAGTGTGTGTATCGCTTATATCATTTTGTTTTGGATAGCCAATTGGCCGTTTTGTGAGAAAGTAACTGTCCATTTGGCTCTCCGCTATTTATGATTCCATTAAGCTCTTGTTATTTGATGTTTTTTCTTTTCCTTTGGTGTCTCTGATGGGAGGTGTGGGTTAATTATATGGATTCCTCACTTCAATTTTGCCCTCGTAGTGTTGATGAGAATGTTAAACCTCAACAGAGACACATAAACAGTCAAAACTAAGGTCGCGGATGCCTGTTAGAACCACCGCATTGAGGCAGGTCCAACAATTTATGTCTAAGAGACGAAAAAAATGTATTCCCCTGTAAACCTTAGATATTTTCGTGTATACAAAATGGAGTTTACTGGGGTGTAATTACACAGACTCGTAAACGCCATTACGCAAACACGCCTATACAAATACATTGCCACCTTTATCGCCGAAAAAATGAAAATTTTAAGAAGAAAAATTGTGATATTTTTCTTATTTCTGCTCAAAATATAGATTGTGGGCACTCGTTAGAACCGCCTCATCGAGGCGGCTCTAACGAGTACCCACAATCTATATTTTAGAGCAGAAATAAGAAAAATAAGGTTTACCCCTGTAATTCCCATTTTTACTGTATAAAAGTGGGGTTAGAGGGGTCAAAATTATATAGGCGTGTTTTCGGGATGGTGATATAGTCTTTGTGCTTTTCTAAACACTTCAACCGTCATTTCATTTGGTAGTTTGAGTTATCATGCTAACAAGTCGTATAACACAATGTCATAAGAAATCCAGAAAAGATGCGTGTGTGTGTGTGTGTGTGAATTCGGGTTTAACGTCGCTTTCAACAATTTTTCAGTCATATCACGACGGTGTCTGGTTGCGACAGGAAGCTCAATGCTCACGTTTATAGTGCTGCCTCACTGAAGTATCATGTCCCAGACACAATACATGATACCACACCCAGTCACATTATCCTGACACTGGATCGACCAGTCCTAGCTCTACCCCGTAAATCTGAGTGCCAAACGAGGAGCAGCTAGTACCATTTTTAACGACTTTGGTATGTCGCGGCCCGGGGTCGAACCCCAGACCTCCCGTTCCCCGGAGCGGACACTCTACCAACTGAGCTATCGGGGCCGGTAAAGAAAAGATGCATTATTGTCAGAAGAATTATGACTATTTGACTAAAGTTATGTAGGATCAGTAGATCTGGTACGTCATTACATTATGATAACGTCCGTGGAATGAATACCCCTCTAATCCCCACTTTATATAGAGAATGCTGGGCTTTACATGGGTATACATTAACTTTTTTATTTCTGCTCCAAGACATAGGTTGTGGGTACTCGTTAGAATCGCCTCCATGAGGCGGTTCTAACAAACACCCACAGACCATGTTAGGAATACAAATAAGAATAATATCAGAATTTCATCCGAAATATAATCATTTTGGAGATATGAAAGAATGCAGGGATGTGTTATCGTTATGTTTTATTGGTAACACCGTGGCATTACGATAACACACCCGTGGGACAGAGTGCATTTTTTCAAATCTCCAAAATGGCTACTTTAAATGCTTAAAACATAGGTTGTGGGTGCTCGTTAGAACCGCCTCATTGAGGCGGTTCTAACAAGTACCAACAACCTTTGTCTTGGAGCAGAAATAAGAAAAATAATGTATACCCCCCTAAACCCCAGTTGGCTCTATATAATGTGGGGCGAAAGGGGGTGTTCTTTCACGGACTTGTTAGCGTGGTGGGTGACAGCGTGGAGGGTTACATTGTGTAACCCTACGAATCGGATTGTTCTGTCTGCGTTGGATATAGGTGTTAGATTTTATTTATCTATTCTGTCTTTTCCTCTGAAAATTACAGAGATAATTATTGACGGCCCGGTTGTCCGAAAAGCCTTGCATGCGGTTTGCCCAGCTGGATACCGACAAGAGACGTGCAAATGTCAGGAGGCCAATTGTACGGGCGCATACTTTCATGAAGGGAACACGTGCTTTGCTGAGAGTGGTAATGTAAGTATTTTGTTAAGCTTTAACGTAAGAGATTTTTGGAGGGATGGGCGTGTGTTCGGCCTTTTCGAAAATATTTACTTATTTCAAGCCGGTCATTTTGACCATACGTAACGAAGTTTTAGGGGTTTAGTGTTTTCACGTTGTCCATCCATCCGTCCATCCATTTGTCCGTAACACTTTGGTTTTTCCTGCATGTCTAGATAAATAAAGGAATATAAATATATTTTGCATAAATATTGATACTTATGAGGTGTTGCTAGAAGCTCCCGTGGTGCAGTGGTTACGCTACTCGCCTTGTAAACCAGAGATCGCAGGATCGATCCCGGGCTTCTCCAGACTTTCGGATGAGTCTTTAAACCGAGGTCCCGTCTCCGTATGACCTTAGCTGTTGGTGGGACGTAAAACTCAAACACCCACTCTATGAGGTGCTGCTGTTAAAGAAAAAGGAAAGGTCGTGGGATCGCATAGATCCCACGATCTTTCTTTTTAATGACAGATTCTTTCTGTCATTCTTCGTCGTGCTGCATGTTTACAATTTTAACGTCCGAACTTCCGGCTTCCACTACTTTTAAATATGACTCCGCGCAAATAGTCCGTTGTTTGTTGACTTTTCATGCTCGCTGTCTCAAAACTAATTTCTCATGGCATTGTTTCCGCATTTTGATTACATGTTTTGTTTCATTTGTAATCAAAATACAAAAATGATCTTTCTTAAATTACAAACAAAACGGGAAAAGTTAATTGAATATGCATAAGGAAAGTTCCCATTTTATACAGACGACCGCATAATGGGTCATTGGCGAATCCTGGAGGCGGCGTCTAACCACGGCCTTCACTGCGGGCTTCACTGTTGTCGAAAGTTAGCCCATTTTTTCCTAAATTAATTCCTATATTTCTAGCTGACGCCCCTTAATTTTGAACCGGGATTTCGAAATGAAATCTTCGTCAGATAAGTGATAATATATTACATTCAGTACAAAATGGGTTATGATTAATTATATTTGTATCAATGCGCCATTAAAGTACCTTTGTATATTTCTAGAAAAGAAAAACAAAACAAAACAATATGTATAGAGCTACAATCAGTGCACACCATTTAAGTATCTAGATAAACTTTGAAAAATAAAGAAAATAGACCGTATAATAAGCTGTATTTAACTTTTGATTATCGGCCAAGCCGCTTTTTCTGGTCCTGACCCGAACACAACAGTTACAGGCCAGGTTAAGATTTTACCCCTTCAACCCACGAGTTTCTCCAGTTCACTCTTCAGTCACTGAATTTGTACGCGTCCATTCTACACATGTAAATTGGGTGTCTAGTCAATAGTCGTCAATAGCATGTCAAACCATGTAGAACCGAATGCGGTGTATCATTATGAGCCATCTCACCAGTTTCTACACTGTTTGCATCTGTAGGTATCTGTACTTGGCTAAAAAGGGCTGAAAGGGTACAGACTCACCTAATTAAATGCGAAGTACGTGACGCTAGAAACTTCACCGTACGGTAGCAAGCCAGCAATAATAAACTCCTAACAGTTATCACTGTCCAATTCTGTTGTATGGGTCTAAATAACTGAATATGTAAGCACAATGTTGTGATAAATAATTAGTCACATGCCGCAAAACTTCAAACATCGCACAAAAAGTGTTTTCCTTTATTGTAGCGCACGACATAAGGCAGGTTCTTGACTAAGCCGCGAAGCACATCTCAGTCACAAGTGTAAGCTTTTACAAGAAAGTTGCGGCTATGTGTTGTCATAAAACCGGCAACTATCTCAGCAGGCACATGGCGTAATTGTGACGTCACATCAACGTCAGTGCAACGTCATGACGTTGCATCGACGATGATTTGACGTTGCCCTAGCGACGTGTGCCTGCTGGGTAGTCATTTGCATGTTGTTTTATTTATAATGTCCAAGTAAAATGAAGATGAAAGTGTTTAACAGCCGATTCACCTCAGTTTTGTGAACCAAACTAAAAATCAGCACTCCAGCGCCATTGTCCTTATCACTTAAGAAAGTAAATCTGAATTGCACGACCCGCAGAAAAGCGACCGACTGAAAGTCGGTTGATTTTCTAAGAGTGCCCTAAATCACCGTGTCATTCTGTCAGTCTGTCAGTCTGTCTGTCCGTCCGTAACCCGTTTGTGAAAATTGGTGATAGTGACTTAACCGCTTGGAATATTTAAACAATTTTTGTCATACTGAAAGATATCAATGAGATCTAACCAATGAACTTGCGAAACATTACATTCCATTTAGTATAGCCTCGCCGAGGCGAAAAATGCGAAATTTTCGAACTGCTTCTCCTCGGAAACCGTTGGGCCGATTGAAGTCAAATTCCACATGAAGCCTCTATGGGGATGGGGGAAACCAAAATTTGCTCATGGGTTCCAGGTCACATGACCAAAATGGCCGCCAAGCCATATATGGTTTGTCTGTCTGTCCGTCCGTAACCCGTTTGTGAAAATTGGTGATAGTGACTTAACCGCTTGGAATATTTAAACAATTTTTGGCATGCTGATAGATATCAATGAGATCTAACCAATGAACTTGAGAAGTATTACATTCCATTTAGTATAGCCTCGCCGAGGCGAAAAATGAGATAATTTTCGAACTGCTTCTCCTCGGAAACCGTTGGGCCGATTGAAGTCAAATTTCATATGGGGCCTCTATGGGATTGGGGAAACCAAAATTTGCTCATGGGGTCCAGGTCACATGACCAAAATGGCCGCCAAGCCATATATGGTAAAAACCCTTCAAAAATAGTCTTCTCCAGAACCACTGGGCAGATTTCCACGAAACTTGATAAATAGCATCTGGGACGTAGGCCCATCATAAATTGCTAAAATGGTGACCCTGGGTTGACCTTGGCCTTCTTTGTGCCTAGGTCAAACTTTGACACATATGCTTTTGTATTGGAAAAGTGAGAATGCATTTTATCCTGCAAACCCTTCAGAATACAGTACTAAAGTATAAGATATATTTTTGCTCCTTACGATAAGGCGCATTTATTGGGGGAGCCGTTTTAGGTCCAGGTCACATGACCAAAATGGCCGCCATACCCATATATGGTTACACTCATAAAGCTAAAAGCATCCGGCGGGTCTTGCACTTCAGCTGAAGCACTGGTTTTTCACAGAATCTGTCATTTCAGTGCCTTTTGGCGCTTTGATTCTTAAACAGCAACGCCTCATAAGTATCAATTTTTATGCAAAATAGGATTCCGCTTTGTAATTCCTTAAAATTTGTCCGTTACACTTTTGTCGGTAACCCTTTGGTTTTTTATTGCATGTTTTGATAAATAGAAATAGGAATCTTATCATATCTTGCATAAATGTTGATATTGATTTGATCTTCCTGTCACAGAATAAGAAAGGTCGTGAGATCAATGCTGCTATAGTTATTCCCCTTTGTAATTCTTTAAAATATGTCTGTTACACTTTTGCCCGTTCTTTAAAATTTCTCCGCACACTTGTGTCCGTTGTTCGTTTGTTACTACATAATCTTGATTAATTATATTAAGAATCTAATCATATGTTGCATAAATCATCACGAAAACTTACCTATACAAATACATTGAAAATTTTACCTCCAAAAAAACGAAAAATTTAAGATGAAAAATTGTGACGATTTTCTTATTTCTGCTCAATATATATATTGTGGGTACACGTTAGAACCGCCTAATCGAGGCGGTTCTAACGAGTATCCACAATCTATATTTTAGAGCAGAAATAAGAAAAATAAGGTTTACCCCTGTAAACCCCAGTTTTACTAAATAAAAGTGGGGTTCAAGGGGACAGAATTATATAGGCGTGTTTTCGTTATGGTTGATATTTATGCGATGCTGCTTCCAAAGAAAAATAAAGGTCGTTTGATCAATGCTGTTACAGTTATCCCCCATTGTAATTCTTTTTTTTTTGGGGGGGGGGGGTTTGGTTTAACGGCCCTTTCAAGATTATTTCACTCATATCGAGCCGATCGTTGATCAGAGGTGGGCGAAAACCGGAGTACCCGGAGAAAAAACATCTGACCTTCCGTTGCAGAACTTGGCGTCTCACATATGACCCGAGCGAGGCTCGAACCACAGCGGTGAGAGACCTAATGATCAAGAGTCAGCGCTCTTAACCACTAGGCCACGAAGGCCCGTTTGTAATTCTTTAAAACAATTTCTGTAACACTGATTTTTCCTGCATATCTTGATGAAATATGTAGGAATCTTACCGCATTACAATAACTCACCCCTGTGACATAGTGCATACTTTCATTTCTCCAAAATGGCTACGTTTTCAATGAAAATGTGTGATATTTTCCTTATTTATACTCAGAACATAGGTTATAGATGCTCATTAGAACCGCCATAATGAGGCGATTCTAACGAGCACCCACAACCTATGTCTTGAAGCAGAAATAAGAAAAATAATGTATTCAACATAAACCCCAGTTTTCTCTATATAAAGTAGGGTTTAGTGGGGTGTTCATTTCACGGACTTGTTCACGTGATGGTATTTTGAAAAAATGTTGATATTCATAAGATGTTCTGCTAATAAAAATGAGGCTCCAGGAATAAATATGGTTATAGTTATTCCTCGTTGTAATTATTAAGGAGTTGTTCGTGAGTTGTCTATTATCCCCATTCTAATGCACTTATTCGGCTGTTTTGAAAATAAATTACGATTTTGCATAAGGCGACAAGTCCTGTGAGCTGCGTAAAACCAAATGCCAGCCAAAGAAAAGCGTCGTGACGGGATGACGTCGGGTTTCCGACAGTATACCGTAGAAAATACTGTCGCAAATGTTTGATGTTAGCCAATCAAATGTCGCTTTACATATGCACGTGCATTGGTTCTTATGGAAGTACTCACGTACATATAGCTCCAGATAAAAGATAACTGCTGATAATTCTGGGAAGTTTTCTTACTGTATGTTCTGTGAACTCATAGCAATCGCCTGGAAGAGGCACATCTTAGGAGTACACAAAACAAAGGAGCCCCCCGCCCACCGGGACTTGAAGAAATAGATGGGCTGAAACCGGGCCGCACTCGAGTACTGGTAAATAGGCCTGTCCACGTAAAGCGGTGCGAGTCGGACCGTCCATGCTTATAAACTCTATTGGTTTCATTGGGCGACAGGGCTTGAGATGTAATTTCGTCTCAATGCCGGATAAAAGTTCCATAAAAGTGGAAGCAACGTCTCCAAAATGACCTATACAGTGTTGACGGGGACGTTTAACCTCAAATAAAACAAACAAACAAACACAAAACAAACAATTAATTTACAGAACACCGATAGATATCCAAAAGTTACAGCCATCATGACTGCTGATGGGGCTTAGATTAATACTGAGTGGTTCGATTTCCCTTTGTCTTCTCCTCCTTCTTCTTCTTCTTCTTCTTCTTCTTCTTCTTCTTCTTCTTCTTCTTCTTTTCGGTGGAGGTGGTGTTTTTAAGGCCCTTTAAAGATCATTTCACTCATTTAGTGCACTAAGCCATGTGGATCACCAACAATCGAACTGTACATTTTATATTTTCAGCCTAGAGTTATCTGTCGGCCCGAAGACCCTGGTCATACAATGACGATTGACATCAATGAACAGCTGCCCTTAACCTGCCCTGTGAACTCTGTCCCAGTAGGATGTTCTTTCTATGGCATTGGACAGTAAGTAAATCGCTTCCATAAGAGAACAAATGAGCCAGCGCACGACAAAACCTACAGTAAGACATGTGCGCTCATCGAAGACGCAGATCAGCCTGCGCATCCATATAGTTTAACCAGAGACTTCTCTTGCTGCATGAAGGAGCACTGGGCCCTTAGAGCGCACAACGAAGACTCTGATCAGACTGCGTGGATGCGCAGGCTGATCTGAGTCTTCGTTGGGCGCACATGTCTTATTGTAAGTTTGTCATGCGCTGGCTCAAATGAGTTTTGGGTCGATTGTTAATCAATCAATCCAAAGTTACTACCTAAGAGGCTTCCCGCCTGCTATTGTTCACGTGACGGCATAAGTTTAATTTGTAGGTCCAATGTGGTCTTCGTACCTTTATAGTGGTCCAAAGTAGATAAAATTGGTATCAAAATAAACATTGGCATCTTATCTCCACAATGAGACCTATGATCCTTTTCTAAACCATGTACTTTTTGCACCAGGGCAACTCAAATACCACTAGGGTCAGTCACATTTTGATCTACGAGGGTAGGCTGAAAAGTTCTGAGTTTGACCAAGAAGCAGGCATCGAAGAGCCATGAAATTTTGTATTCATTAAATCCAAACCTTTATTACTTGATTTGACTCAAATGAATTCAAGTTGACCTGAAATAACATAGAAATTCTAGACTTTGAAAATTGATACTAGCACGTTTTTTGAGAAAATGGACAAAAATCTGGCATCGTGGTGTCATCAAGTACGCCATAAAAAGGGGTTAGCTCGTAAGGACATCCATGCCGATATGGTTGCTACATTAGGGGATGATGCTCCTTCGTATGCAAACGTGAAAAGATGGGCAGCAAATTTTAAGATGGGCAAGGACAGCCTTGAAGATGATGCCCCGTGTGGACGACCCAGAACGGCAACAACTGAGGAAACCATCAGCCAAGTGCACAGGGCCGTTATGGATGACAGGCGTTTAACTGTGAATTAGTTAGCTAACACTGTTGGCATCTCCCGTGAACGAGTAGAGAACATTCTACACAGTGAATTAGGAATGTCGAAGGTTTCCGCCAGATGGGTGCCACGGCTTTTGACGCCTGACCAAAAGTTGACCAGATTGAACCTGTCACAAGCCAACTTGGCTATTTTTGAAGCAGACCAAGATGGTTTTCTTGACAGGATGAATGTTGGGTTCATCACTTTGAGCCAGAGACCAAAAGACAATCCATGCAATGGAAGCACCCTGGCTCACCCCCTCCAAAGAAGGCAAAGGGCGTCTTCTCTGCAGGGAAGGTTATGGCATCAGTGTTCTGGAATGCCAAGGGAATAATATGCATAGATTACCTTCAAAAGGGCAGAACAATTAATGGGGAGTATTATGCAGATCTGCTAAAATAATTGCAAAACGCAACTAAGGCTAAACGACCCGGAAAATTGACAAAAGGGGTCTTGTTCCATCAGGACAATGCGCCTGCTCATATATCGGTTGTTCCAATGGCTGCTGTGCATGACTGTGGCTTCACACTTGTCGATCACCCTCCGTATTCACCTGATCTAGCTCCATTAGATTATTTCCTGTTTCCAAACATGAAAAAAGCACTTGGCTGGGCAGCATTAACGGTAAGACGAGGAGGTGATGGCTGCTGTGGAGAAGTCTTTCAGGGACCAAGATGAGACCTTCTATACCACTGGTATCCAAGGACCCCAGCATCGCTGGAGGAAGTGTGTGGACAGGAAGGGAGACTATGTTGAAAAATAAGGCAATTTCAGCATGGACAAACCATTGGATCTTGGTCAGGCTCAGAACTTTTCAGCCTACCCTCGTATCTGGATCGCGATATATTTTAGCAGTTTTTGATTTCGTTCACTGTGCCACAGATACGGAGAGTGAAAACCCGGCTTCAGTTATGAGGAGTAATCATTTGAATGTCATAAAATTGCTTTCTTACCAACATACATTGCAAACTCATATCATAAAACTGTGATTTCCAGACTCATTTTTGATTTTTATTTGCCTTCACTGCAGCTGGTGTTGTGTCGTGTGGCGGCCGTAAAACGTCTCCCCGTACATCAACCATAGTGCAGTTTATATTTTACTTTTGGTCCTTTGAGACCAGCGTGTATATTCTGAGAAATCAGAAATAAATTATTGGTTTAGACTCATATTCTAGACAGGCTTTTAATTATCTGGACCCCATTTTGATTTATATCAGTCTTTGAATCGACTGCCTATTCGAAATTCGCAAAATTGCAGTATGTTTCCTCTTGCTTTCTTTGCCGGATCATTACAGGGTCACTGATGAGGCTTTATTATCCGAAACTACGTAGTATGACCCATTTTCTTTCTTATGAATGTTTTCATTGCTCTTAAAGGAACTCATTTTTGATTTTTATTTGCCTTCACTGCAGCTGGTGTTGTGCCGTGTGGCGGCCGTAAAACGTCTCCCCGTACATCAACCATAGTGCAGTTTATATTTTACTTTTGGTCCTTTGAGATCAGCGTGTATATTCTGAGAAATCAGAAATAAATTATTGGTTTAGACTCATATTCTAGACAGGCTTTTAATTATTTGGACCCCATTTTGATTTATATCAGTCTTTGAATCGACTGCCTATTCGAAATTCGCAAAATTGCAGTATGTTTCCTCTTGCTTTCTTTGCCGGATCATTACAGTGTCACTGATGAGGCTTTATTATCCGAAACTACGTAGTATGACCCATTTTCCTTCTTATGAATGTTTTCATTGCTCTTAAAGGAACTCATTTTTGATTTTTATTCAGTAGAACCACAGCCATTTTCACGCACTTGGTAACTTGTTTTCATAAAGCGCCTCAATGACGTGGAATGACGTGCCAAAATTAAAACGACCTCTGATAATGGCGCGAAAATTAAGGGACGTAACTACGTAAAACGATGTTTTTTGTTCTTCATTCTATTCTAGAGAAGACTGTAAAATCTTCTGAGTGCGCGAGATAAGTTTGTTGGTATGTATATATGTATGGGCAAATCGTGTCCGGTCAATAACTTTCTTATTTTTTAAATGGATTTTAAAATTACTTGGCAGAAATATTAACAACCATAAGACGATGTGTGGTGCGCATGAGGCAGGTCGGTACCTCAAAGGTCAAGGTCATACTTAGAGGTCAAAGGTCAAAAAAGGGGCCTTTTTTCGTATTTGGTCAATAATTTTCTTATTGTGAGATGGATTTTAACATTACTTGGCATAATTATTAACAACCATAAGACGATGTGTAGTGCGCATGAGGCAGGTCGGTACCTCAAAGGTCAAGGTCATACGTAGAGGTCAAAGGTCAAAAAAGGGGCCTTTTTAGCTCACCTGAGCCGAAGGCTCATTGGTGAGCTGATAGTATGGCCAGGCAAAAATTCTGTGTGTGTGTGTGTGTGTTCACATTTTCAAACGTCTTCTCCTCCGGAACCGCTGGGCCGATTGTAGTCAAATTTCATGTGGAGGCTCCATGGGGTGGGGGAACGAAAGTTTGCATTTTTGGTCTAGGTCACATGACCAAGATGGCCGCCATGCCCATATATGGTAAAAACCCTTCGAAAATCTTCTCCTCCGGAACCACTGGGCCGATTTGCATGAAACTTGGCATGTAGCACCTGGGACATGGGCCCATCATAAATTGCATAAATGGTGTCCCTGGGATGACCTTGACCTATTTTACGCCAAGGTTAAATTTGGTAACATGGGCATTTGTATGGGAAAAAGTAGAAATGTCTGATATCTTGCAAACTGTTACAAATAATGCCACTAAACCATATATATTCTTATTCCTTATGATGAGGCGCATTAAGTGACATGGATTTTGGGACCCTAGGGCCCCCCGGGGGGGGCATGCCCCACCCCCTTCTTTGCACAAAATGCTTAATATCTCGGAAACGGTTAAGATCCCCACCCATAAACCATATATATTCTTGTTCCTTATGATAAGGCGCATTCAGTGACATGGACCTTTGGAACTTTGGGTACCGGGGTTCCCCGGGGGGGGCATGCCCCACCCCTATTTTGCACAAAATGCTTAATATCTCGGAAACGGTTAAGATCCCGACCCATAAACCATATATACTCTTGTTCCTTATAATGAGGCCCATTCAGTGACATGGACTTTTGGACCATGGGGTACCATGGGTCCGGGGGGGGGGGGACATGCCCCACCCCTTTTTTTGCACAAAATGCTTAATATCTCGGAAACGGTTAAGATCTCTATCCATGAACCATATATATTCTTGTTCCTGATCATAAGGCGTATTAAGTGACATGAACCTTTGGACCCGGGGGTCCCAGGGGGGCATGCCCCACCCCCTTTTTTGCATTAAATGCTTAATATCTCGGAAACTGTTAAGATCCCCACCCATAAACCATATATACTCTTGTTCTTTATGATGAGGCGCATTCAGTGACATGGACCTTTGGACCCTGGGGTACCAGGGGTCCGGGGGGGCATGCCCCTCCTCCTTTTTTGCTCAAAATGCTTAATATCTCGGAAAAGGTTAAGATCCCCACCCACAAACCATATATATTCTTGTTCCTTATGATAAGGCGCATTCAGTGACATGGACCTTTGGACCCGGGGGTCCCTGGGTGAGGGAGGGGGGCATGCCTAACCCCTTTTTTCCACAAAATGCTTAATATCTCGGAAACGGTTAAGATCCCCACCCATAAACCATATATATTCTTGTCGCATTCAGTGTAATGGACCGTTGGACCTACGGTTCCAGTGGGGGGGGGGGGGGCTGGGGGCCAACTCCCTTTATTGCATTGAATGCTTAATATCGCGGAAACAGTTGAGATCCCCAAACAGTTACACAGACCTTCGGTCCCTCTTGGCCAAAGATCACATATTAAAGTCTTTGAGGACTTCCTCAGAAAAGTCAGGTGAGCGATTCAGGACCAATGGTCCTCTGGTTTCATATTTGGTCAATAACTTTCTAATTTTGAGATTGATTTTAAAATTACTCTGCATAATTATTAACAACCATTAGATGATGTGTGGTGCACATGAGGCAGGTCGGTGCCTCAAAGGTCAAGGTCATACTTAGAGGTCAAAGGTCAAAAAGGGGGCCTTTTTTCGTATTTGGTCAATAACTTTCTTATTTTGAGATGGATTTTGAAATCACTTGGCAGAAATGTTGACCAATATAAGGCGATATGTTGCGTACATGAGGCAGGTCGGTACCTCAAAGGTCAAGGTCATACTTAGAGGTCAAAGGTAAAAAGGGGGCCTTTTTTCGGGGTTGGTCAATAACTTGCTTATTTTTGAATAGAATTTGAAGTTACTTGCCAAACATGTTAACTATCATGGGACGATGTGTTGCATGCATGATTCAGTTTGGTACCTAAAATGTCAAGGTCATACATAGAGGTCAAAGGTAAAAAAGGGGCCTTTTTGTGTTTGGTCAATAACTTCCTTATTTTTAGATGATTTTAAAATTGCTAGGCAGAAATATTAACCACCATGAGATGATGTGTTGCACGCATGACCCAGTTTGGTACCTGAAAGGTCAAGGTCATACATAGAGGTTAAAGGTAAAAAAGGGCCTTTTTGTGTTCTGTCAATAACTTTCTTATTATGCCCCCAACTTTGAAAAAGTTGGAGGGGCATATTGGTTCTGGTTCGTTCGTCCGTCCGTTACGCTTTTGATACATAGCATAACTAAAGAACCGTGTATGCTAGGGTTTTGAAATTTCATATATGGATTCCTCATGGAAAATAAGCTGAAGCTTATTTTTTTTTCTCTTCCTGATTATGTCCCCTTCAAGTGTTATTGCCCTTTGAATTTTTTTTAATAAAATCTTGTCAGCAAGGTATCTCAAAAACTATTGGAGCTAGAGCCTTGAAAGTTGGTTATTATATTGGTGGTGATGAGAAGATGAACTGATTAACTTTTGACAAAATTTCGAAAAATACTTTGTGAGTTATGGCCCTTTGTCATTTTGGTAATTTGTGCCCATTGTAATGTATGCTAAAAGTGATGCATAGCATAACTTTAGAACCGTGTATGCTAGGGTTTTGAAATTTCATATATGGATTCCTCATGGAAAATTAGCTGACGCTTATTTTTTCTCCTCCAGATTATGCCCCTTTCAAGAGTTATTTTGAATTTTTTTTTAATAAAATCTTGTCAGCAAGATATCTCAAAAACTATTGGAGCTAGAGCCTTGAAACATGATGAATAGATTGGTGATGATGAGTAGATGAACTGAATAATTTATTACAAAATTCCGAAAAATACTTTGTGAGTTATGGCCCTTTGTCATTTTGGTAATTTGTGCCCATTGTAATGTATGCTAAAAGTGATGCATAGCATTACTTTAGAACCGTGTATGCCATAGTTTTGAAATTTCATATATGCATTTCTGATGGAAAATTAGCTGACGCGTATTTTTTTCTCGTCAGGATTATGCCCCTTTCAAGAGTTATTGCCCTTTGAAATTTTTTTTAATAAAATCTTGTCAGCAAGATATCTCAAAAACTATAAGAGCTAGAGCCGTGAAAGTTGGTGAATATATTATTAGTGATGAGTAGATGAACTGATTAAATTTTGACAAAATTCCGAAAAATGCTTTGTGAGTTATGGCCGTTTGTCATTTTGGTAATTTGTGCCCATTGTAATGTATGCTAAAAGTGATGCATAGCATAACTTTAGAACCGTGTATGGTAGGGTTTTGAAATTTCATACATGGATTTCTCATGGAAAATTAGCTGATGCGTATTTTTTCTCGTCCAGATTATGCCCCTTTCAAGAATTATTGCCCTTTAAATTTTTTTTAGTAAAATCTTGTCAGCAAAATAACTCAAACACTATTGGAGCTAGAGCCTTGAAATTTTTTGAGTATATTGGTGGTGATGAGTATCTGAATAACTTTTGACAAAATTCCGAAAAATATTTTGCGAGTTATGGCCCTTTGTCATTTTGGTAATTTGTGCCCATTGTAATGAATGCTAAAAGTGATGCATAGCATAACTTTAGAACTGTGTATGCTATGGTTTTGAAATTTCATATATGCATTCCTAATAGGAAAATAAGCTGACGCATATTTTTTTCTTATCCGGATTATGCCCCTTTCAAAAGTTATTGCCCTTTGAAATTTTTTTAATAAAATCTTGTTAGCAAGATATCTCAAAAACTATTGGAGCTAGAGCCTTAAAAGTTGGTGAACATATTGGTGGTGATGAGTAAATGGACTGATTAACTTTTGACAAAATTCCGAAAAATACTTTGTGAGTTATGGCCCTTTGCCATTTTAGTAATTTGTGCCCATTGTAATATATGCTAAGAGTGATGCATAGCATAACTTAAGAACCGTGTATGCTTTGGTTTTGAAATTTCATATATGCATTCCTGATGGAAAAATTAGCTGATGCGTATTTTTTTTTCTCGTCTGGATTATTCCCCTTTCAAGAGTTATTGCCCTTTGAAGTTTTTTGAATAAAATCTTGTCAGCAAAATATCTCAAAAACTATTAGAGCTACAGCCTTGAATGTTGGTGAATACACGTAGATTGGTGTTGATGAGGAGATGACCTGCTTGACTTTTGACAAAATTCCGAAAAAACTTTGTGAGTTATGGCCCTTTGTCATTTTGATAATTTGTACCCACTATAATGTATGCTAAAAGTGATGCATAGCATAACTTTAGACTTGTATATGCTATTGTTTTGAAATTTCATATATGCATTCCTGATGGAAAATAAGCTGATGCGTATTTTTTTCTCATCCGGATTATGCCTCTTTCAAGAGTTATTGCCCTTTGAAGTTTTTTTTTTTAATAAAATCTTGTCAGCAAGATATCTCAAAAACTATTATAGCTAGAGTCTTGAAAGTTGATGAAAAGATTGGTGGTGATGAGTAGATGACCTGATTAACTTTTGACAAAATTTGAGTTATGGCCCTTTGTCATTTTGGTAATTTGTGTATTGTAATGTATGCTAAAAGTGATGCATTCCATAACTTTAGAACCGTGTATGCTATGGTTTTGAAATTTCATATATGCGTTCCTGATGGAAAATAAGCTGACACATATTTTTTTTTCATCCGGATCAACTTAAGAACCGTGTAAGCTAGGGTTTTGAAATTTCATATATTGATTTGCTATGGAAAATTAGCGGACACATATTTTTTTCTCATCCGCATTATGCCACTTTCAAAAGTTATTGTCCTTTGATTTATTTGTTAGGATAACCTTGGGGCCAAGGCCACACACTTTGAATTATTATTGTAATCATGGTAATTTTCGGTTTTATTGGACGGGTTTTTCAAAAATTCCGTCCTTTAAAATAGCGATGTCCGGGTGGGTGGTTGGGCGGGTGGATGGGCATTTATTTTTTATTTTTTTTGTGTGTGTTTTTTTCTACATAAACACATATTAACAGGAATTATACCCCTACACAAAAGTTGATATGGGGTGGGGATATGCCATTTGTCCTGTACATACATAAATACATGCATGCATACATCGCTACCCTACCCTATCCTACCCCACGCTTCCCCACTCAAACCCACCCACCACACCACACTACACCCCGCCCCACCGAACCCCACCATGACCCACCCTACAATATTCCCACCACACCCTGCCCCACCCCACACACACATGCATGCAGTCATGCACAAATCCTTTGTTGACTAGGAATATTTTTTTTTTGTGTCTTTTTCTTCATAAACACAAAACACAGAAATTATACCCCTACACAAAAGTTGATAGTGGGTGGTGATATGCCATTTGTCCTGTACATACATAAATACATGCATGCATATATTCCTACCCTACCCTACCCTACCCGACACCACACCACCCCAACCCACCCCACCACATGACACCCTACCCCACAACACCCCACCCAACGAGAACACACCTCAACCCGGCCCACTCCAATTACACATGCATGCATGCACACACACATGCATTTACACTCAAACATGCATGCTCATACACAATCACTCATTTATGCTTGCACACTCACATACAAACACACATGCATGCATGCACACACACACACACACACACACACACACACACACACACACACACACACACACACACACACACACACACACACACACACACACACACACACACACACACACACACTGATGCTTGCATGCATACATGCAGGTACTCACACATGCATGCACAAAAGTTGATAGTGGGTGGTGATATGCCATTTGTCCTGTACATACATAAATACATGCATGCATATATTCCTACCCTGCCCTACCCTACCCCACCCACCCCACCCCACCCACCCCACCACATGACACCCTACCGCACAACCCCCACCCCACGACAACCCACCTCAACCTGGCCCACACCACTTACACATGCATGCATGCACAAACACATGCATGCACACTCAAACATGTATGCTTATACACAATCACTATTTTATGCTTGCACACCCACATACAAATGCACATGCATGCATGCGCACACACACACTGATGCTTGCTTGCATACATGCAGGTACTCACACATGCATGCACACTTATGGACTCACACAGGCACACACACACATGCATGCACATGCAGGCATGCACACTTATGCACTTACACATGCACACACACACACACACATGCATGCACATGAAGGCATGCACTCACGCATTAATGCATGCCATAAGAAAACATGCATGCACACATGCACTCAGGCGCTACATAGCCTTTGGCGGAATTCTTGTTGTATGTTTTTGAGTCTTTAACAATATTTGTTGAATATTTTGCCATCTAGGTACAAGCAAAGGTTGGGGGCATTGTGTTTTACAAACACCATTTCTAGTTTTTAGATGGATTTTGAAATTAATTGGCAGAAATGTTAACCACCATGAGACGATGTGTTGTGTGCATGACCCAAGTTGGTTCTTCAAATGTCAAGGACAAAAGGTCAAAGGACAAAAAGGTCCTTTTTTTAGTGTTCAGTCATTAACTTTCTTCTTCCTGGATAGATTGTGAAATTACTTGGCAGAAATGTTAACCATCATGAGACGGTGTGGTGCACACTAGACCCAGGTCGGTACCTCCAAGATCAAGGTCATACTAAGAGGTCAGAGGTCAAAAAAGTTTTTTTTTTGTGTCCAGTCATTAACTTTTTTATTTCTGGATGGACTTTATAAAGTAACCATGCATAAATGTTCACCGTCATTAGACCATGAGTCATGTGCAAGACCAAGGTCCATACCTCCAATGTCAAGGTCATACCTAGAGGTCAATTACTTCCTTATTCTTTGATGGATTATAAAATTACTTGGCAGAAATGTTAACCATCATGAGACGATGTGTTGTACCTCAAAGGTCAAGGCCATACTTAGAGGTCAAAGGTAAAAAAGTGCTTTTTTGTTTTCGGCCAATAACTTTTTTATTTTTCTGTGAACATTTTTAAAGTTACTATGCAGAAATGTTCATCTTCATTAGATGATGTGTTACACACAAGACCCAGCTCAATACCTCCAATGTCAAGGTTATACTTAGCAGTCAAAAACGGGAGTGACATCTGTGTTTTTGTAGAAAAACAAATTCTAGTAGTAAATTGTTTTTAGCTTCCGATGAATACAGATTTTTTTTACCTCAGCAGGATTGTCAGGATCGACTGGTTTTTGGTCGATTGTAAGAAGGACGGCGGTGTATCATTTTGAGAATGCTTAAAGTAACTTACTCATTTGCATACCGCATGCTAAAACTATATTCAGCCAAGAAATTCCACAAACGATCATTTTTCTGTTTAAAATTTGGTATTTTATTATTTTTCAAACATAAACTTAGGAGTTATTCTTGAGTTGCACCTTACATCTTTATTTTAATAAATAACCAATGGTAAATCACGAGGAAGACAACAACAAAAAAGAGGCTCCATTGGGGGTATTTGGATACTGTTTGGAGTGTGTAAAAATATTACTACATGCGATTTATTCCATTAATGCTCTCTAATTGACGTATGTCTGTAAAGTGACAAAAATGCGGCCTCAAATGCAAAAATATCCAATTTAGCCCAGGCTGAAAGAATGACAGAATAACAGCTTGCTGGAAGACTGGTCTCATCTCTGAATAGGGATGAAACCACATTATTTAGGAAAATGATAAATTCATGGCAAATCTAAAAAATGTTGTCTCACTCCTCTATAGAGAAGAAAATCTGGTCTCACCTCAAATAACATACTAAAAGTCTGGGCTGAAGGAATGTGGTCTCTTCTCTATACAGGGATGAGACCACATTCTTAAGGAAAATCATAAATTCATGGCAAATCTAAAAAATGTGGTCTCACTTCTATATAGAGAAGAAAATGTGGTCTCACCTTAAATCACATACTAAAATCCTGGGCTGAAGGAATGTGGTCTCATCTCTTTATAGGGATGAGACCACATAATTTAGGAAAATGATAAATTCTTGGCAAATCTTAAAAATGTGGTCTCACTCCCTATATAGAACAGAAAATGTGGTCTCATCCTAAATAACATACAAAAAGCCTGGGCTGGGACGAGACCACAATATTTAGGAAAATGATAAATTCATGGAGAAGAAAAAAGCCTGTGCTGAAGGATTGTGGTCTTAATACTTTGGTCACCCATTAAAAAAAACTTAAGTTGATCCCTATTATTATTATTACACACGCTACATACACGGAATGAATCTAATTTTGATAATGATTAGGGCCCAATTATTCTGTATGTTAATAAGGATATTACTGCGCATCACTCTAAAATGAATCCAGAAATCCTATTGGTGGAAGCTAAAAATCGTGTTGTGCTTTAGAATGCTTACAGCACCCTTCAAAAATTTATGAATGAATGGTCACGTTGTCTCTTTGATCGAATTTAGTGGACGCTTGCATGTTCGTAACGCCCAGAGAGCTAAATTTTGCATTAGATGGTAAAATGTAGACATTTTAAAGAATTTACCATCATCTTCAGATGAACAGTATCTCTAGTTAAGTATTTGGTTAAAGATAACTTGCAAATCACAATGAAATATAGTTGCCAAGTTATGCAAATTAGAGAAAAATAGTTGCTACCCCCTTGCACTAGAAAGCAAAATGGCGGAGCAGAAGCGGAAAAATTTCCATACCCTACCTCAGTTCATCCGATCCTAGCCAACCATCCTTCTGCCTAGGCTATCATTTTTCTTTGTGATATTAGAGATGAGATATTGAAGTTTGTTTTAAGACCTTATTTGGTGTGATTCACCTTCTTATATGGCAGGGCACCACATTGGACCTACAAATTAAACTTTTTACCCACGTGACTTTAACTGGTCATGTACATGATCAAGGTATTGGTGATGTATTGCAGCGCATCTTCTTCCTGTGGCATCAAAGCGCTTTCGTTGTGTTAAAAGTACAATGTGGACTGGGTCTGTGGACTGGGGCTTTGGCAAACAGTGTAGACCTAGATCAGACGCCGCAGAATGCGGCGTCTGATCAGGGTCTACACTGTTTGCATAAAGTATAGGTTATTTAAATGTTTAACAAAACAGTCTAAGCATCATGTGAACAAGCCCGTGAAATGAACAGCCCTTTAAACCCCACTTTAAATAGAGAAAACTTGGGTTTATGGGGGGTGTAATTATTATTCTTATTTCTGCCCCAATACATGGGTTGTGGGTACTCGTTAGCACCGTCTCAATGAGGCGGTTCTAACGAGCACATACAACCTACGTTTGCAGTAGAAATAAGAAAAATATTACAGATTTTCATCAGAAAAGTAGCAATTTTTGAGATGTGATAAAATGCACTATATTGGACGAGTGTGTTTTCGTAATGGTCCCCGATCAGGACCATTTTGCTAGGCTAAATTCAAAGACAATCGACACACCAGAACTATCAGCGCTTTGGATTTGCTTTGCATCACGTGGACAAGTTCATGAAATGAAGACCCCCCTAAACCTCACTTTATATAGAGAAAACTGGGGCTTACGGGGGTAAACATTATTTTTCTTATTTCTGTTCCAAGACATAGGTTGTGGGTACTCGTTAGAACCGCCTCATTGAGGCGGTTCTAACGAGCACCCACAACCTATGTTTAGAGCATTTATAAGGAAAATATCACGGATTGTCAGCAGATTAGTAGCCATTTTAAAGTTCTGAAAAATGCACTATGTCGCACGGGTGTGTTATCATAATGGAAAGTACAGTGAACATCGATCGCTCGAACACCGAGGCTTGTTTATCGCAGCTGTTACCCATAATCTCAGAAACTTATATATTTGAGATAATTTGATGAGGATTTTCTTATCTTATCTTGCAAATATACATTGTGTGTGGCCCCCGTCCATCGGAGCTTGAAGAAATAGATTGGCTGCCTGATGCTTCCACGCAGAGCTGAAACCAACCGCACACGAGTACTGGTCAACTACTTAGAGGATCTGACCAGGCAAAGCGGTGAGTCGGACCGCCAATGCTTATAAACCATATTGGTTTCATCGGGCGACAGGGTTTGAGGTGTCATTTCATCTCAATATCGGATAAAAGTCCCAAGAAATTGGTAGCGGCGTCTCCAAAATGACCTATACAGTGTTGATTGAGACGTTAAACTTCAATTAAACAAACTAACAAACAAACAAAATACATTGTGTGCACTCTTAGAATCGCCCCGAACGGGTGATTCCAAAGACTACACACGATACACAATTATTTTATTATTTCCATCATGTTAACGAGTCCGTGAAATGAACCCCCCACACTAAACCCCACTTTATATAGGGGTTTACAAGGGTATACATTATTTCGCTTATTTCTGTTCCAAGACATAGGTTGTGGGTGCTCGTTAGAACAGCCTCATTGGGGCGGTCTAACGAGCACCCAAACATTATGTCAAGACATAGGTTGTGGGTGCTCGTTAGAACAGCCTCATTGATGCGGTTCTAACGAGCACCCACCAATTATGTTTGGAGTATATATAAGGTAAACATCAGAGTTTCATCAGAAAAGTAGGCATTTTAGTATTATGAGAGAATGCACTTAGTCACACGGGTACGTTAACGAAATGCTTATTTTTTATTCTGTCACCTGACATGGCGCTATGTTAAATGCCTAGTGGCTCGAACTACCCCTGTCTCGAACAACTTACCCCCGCAAACCCCAGTTTTCCCTATATAAAATGGGGTGTTCATTTCACGGACATGTTCACGTGATATATTCATGGTTTAAAAGGTGTTCGAGCCATTTAGGGGATAACTGTATTCAAAATTGTCATTTTTCGAGGTTTATTGGAGGTTTTACGGTCGGAAATTTTGTGTTACGGCCACGCGCTAGCGGAGCCGTAAACCGGAATTTGAGACCGTCAAACCGATGATTTATCCTCCTGGAATAACAATTTTCAAAACAGTTAGCCCTATTCCAAATCACGCATTCACTTGTTTTGTTTTAAAATGTTGTTTTTGCTCAAAACGGCAAGCGCAGTGATCTGCATAACAATTGGAAATAACGTCGGATCGTAGGATATACCGTCGCAAATTTCTGGCGTTATCCAATCAGACGTCGAGTTACATACACACGTGCTTTAGACTGAAGTTGGACTGCATTTAATCTTAACATTACGATAACACATCCGTGAGACATTGTGCATTCTTCACACCTCCAAAATGGCTACTTTTTTGGTGAAAATCCGTGATATTTTTCTTATTATACCCCCGCAAACGTAGTTTGAAGGGGGTATACTGGAATCAGCCTGTCGGTTGGTTGGTTGGTTTGTCGGGCGATCTGTCTGCAAAATTTTGTCCGCTCACTATCAGTCGGATTCCATTGATACTTGCCACTTCTCTAGGAGGGGTAGATGTGCAAGACACTAATTTCACTAAAGTTTGTCTCATAATTACCGAGTTATGGCCCTTGATTTGCTAAAAATGTACTAAAAAAACCTTGTCCGCCCAACTCCTTCTTCACTATCAGTCGGATTCAATTGATACTTGCCATAATTGTTCACCAGGAGGGGTAGATGTGCAAGACGCAAATTTCACTAAAGTTTGTCCCATAATTACGGAGTTATGGCCCTTGATTTGCTAAAAAATGTGCAAAAAAACCTTGTCCGCTCAACTCCTCCTTCACTATCAGTCGGATTCAATTGATACTTGCCATAATTGTTCACCAGGAAGGGTAGATGTGCAAGACGCAAATTTCACTAAAGTTTGTCCCATATTTACGGAGTTATGACCCCTGAATCAATTTGAAACATACTTTCTTGACCCTGATTTGCTTGCAAACATCTTGTCCACTGAACTCCTCCTTCACTATCAGTCGGATTCAATGGATACTTGGCATACTTATTCAATAGGATAAGTAGATGTGCAAGACACAAATTTCAGGAGGATCTGTCCAACAATTATGGAGTTATTGCCCCTGAATGGACTCAGTGGACACTGTTTATGTTTGCTTTCTGTGTCAAGTATTGCGGCGGGGGTATTAGTCATCACCTTAAGCGATAGTTCCTCTAGTTTATACTGCAAACATAGGTTGTGGGTGCTCGTTAGAACCGCCTCATTGAAGCGGTCCTAACGAGTACCCACAACCTATGTCTTGGAGTAGAAATAAGAATAATATGGGATACCCCTTAAACCCAACTTTTCTCTATATAAAGAGGGGTTTAGTGGGATCTTCATTTCACGGACTTGTCCACGAAATGAATTGAGTTTGATAAATTAGCCATTACCCGTCATGTTGGCGATTCTGTGATTCCGGTTTTTTTTTTTTGTTTTTTTTTTCTTATGCGAATTAATTTAAATGTATAATAATTTCGCAGATAATAGAAGGTCAGTCACGAGTTTTCATTTAATATGAAATGTATGGAACGTGCCTTCGACAAGTTTCAAAAATTTCATATGAAATAGCCGCGTGTATGAGATTTGTTTTATTCATATGGCCATATATCTTTGGGTAATTTCGTTATATTGTTGGCGGGTTCTTCAGCTGGAAACGTTACGTTTTCTGGTGCAACATGGTAACGTTCCACGATTTTGCTAAGTGATACTTCAAATGATACATATATAGAGTATTTTACACGAGCGGTTATTTCATATGATGTTAACGAAACGAGCTTCTGGCGAGTCATATATTTCGTATGAAATGACCACTCGTGTAAGATTCTGTTTATCATGTTATGTATTAAAACGGATTTTATCGCCGAAGAAGTTCAAAAGAAAACAGGGTTGTCACGAACAGGGTCATGACGTCACGCGACAGTAACCATGTATTATTACACGTGTGGTCTTATGATTTTATGACATACTATCCACTGAATAACGACGAAAATACATGAGCCGGGGTACAGCATGTTCTCCAATTTACATGTGCGCCAAAGCGAAGACTCAGATTAGCCTGCGCATCCATGGAGTCTGACCAGAGACTTATCTTGCTGCGTGTAGGAGGATTGGACCCTTAACTATGTTTAGAGCCCACGACGAAGTCTCTGATCATCTGATCTGAGTCTTCGCTGGGCGCACATGTAAATTGTAGGATATGCGCCCCGGCTCATATGATAAAGGTAATTCGTTTAATGGCGTTCTGGCACTGCTTATTACGTAAGGACATGGTCAAATTCTCATTCTCATTTAGATGATACATCCATGTGACTAAGTGCACATTTTCATATCTCCCAGATTTTTATGACATCACGAAAACACGCCTATATAATTTTGACCCCTTGAACCCCACTTTTATATAGTAAATCTGGGGTTTACAGGGGGGAAACCTTATTTTCTTATTTCTGCTCTAAAATATAGAAATAAAGAAAAATATCACAATTTGTCATCTTAAAATTTCCATTTTTTGGGGCGCTAAAGTTTACAATGTATTTGTATAGGCGTGTTTTCGTAATGATGAAAAGTTGTCCAATAATTTAAACCAAATATAGATTGTAGGTGGTCGGTAGAACAGCTGCAATGAAGCGATTTTTACGAGTATCTACAATCTATGCTTAAGAGCAGAAATAAAAATCATCACGCTTTAAAACCCAGTTTTTTTCTATATAAAGTGGGTTTTATAGGGGTGTTCATTACTTCGACATGAATAGTATGGAGCGTACAAGTTTGTCTTGGGCTATACTAGCTAGTGTTGGCCACTAAATAGAAGTCAAGGCAATGATAAAGCCTCATCAATGACCCTCAAATATTTTCAACATAATCAATGATCCCAAAGCACAAAAAATATTATCTACCCTATATGAGGTAGGGCAGGGAGACTTCAAGGCCGCTACACATTCCCTCAACACCAGCTGTACTGAACTTTTAATATTTTCTACGAAAAGGTAATTGTTTTGAAGCAAGGCATGTGTCATAGAATTTGAAAAGTATGAATTGTAAGAGGTTTTCTGGGTCAGGCTAGCTAATTTCGGTCCATTAGGTTATCAGTGACCGGTACTGAAATATTTTCAAAATTCCACAATGGAATCAATGATCCCAAGGGACAATAAAATATAAACTACACTATGATGAAGGACAGGGGGCATTCCTATATCACCGGCTGTAGTGACGTTAAATATGTTCTACAAAAGAATTATCCTTTCGAAGCAAGGAATTCACCGTAGAACCGAAAAGTATGGAGTGTACAAGACTTTTATCTGGACAGGCTAGCTAGTTTCGACCAGTTAGGCCTCATCAGTGACTCTTAGATACTTTCAAAACTCCGCAATTGAATCCAAAAAATTCCTGAATAGTTAGATCCTTTGGAAGCAAAGAATACACCAGTACTGAAATATGCAGTACCGGTCACGCCCTCAGGCATCAGGGTAAGCGGAACTCAATTTTCAAAAGGATTCTAAATGAACTCAATGAACCAAAAGGACCAGAAAATATAATTTGCACTATGATGATGTACGGGGAGACTGTTTGATGTACTGGGCGTCTTTAACAAACACTTAGGGGCGGGGGTGGGGATGGGAACTTGGACTTTATTTGAAAGATAATAATTCCATTTGTATTACATCCTTCATTAAAGTTTACCTGCAATCTCAGTGGTGTGGTGGGAAGAGTGGTACACTTTCAATCAGGAAAACACACCTATATACCTTTGACCCCCTTGAACCCCACTTTATATAAACTGGGGTTTACGGGGGCATACATTTTTCTTCTTATTATTTTTGCTCCAAAACGTAGGTTGTGGGTACTCGTTAGAACCGCCTCAATGAGGCGGTTCTAACGAGCACCCACAACTTATGTTTGCACTATTTATAAGAAAAATATCACGAATTTTCATCAGAAAAATGGTCATTTTGGAGATATATGAAAAAAATGCAAAACGTCGCACGGGTGTGTTATCATAATGATTCATTTTTGTTTGTTTTGTTTGATTTGAGGTTTAACGTCCCCGTCAACACGGTAAATGTCATTTTGGAGACGTTGCTTCAAATTTTGTGGGACTTTTACCCGACATTGAGATGAAATGACATCTCAAGCCCTGTCGCCCAATGAAACCAATAGGGTTTATTAGCATGGTTCCTGGTTTTTTTAGCGCGGTTCCTGGACAGGCTTAGATCCTCTAAGCGGTTTACCAGTACTAGTGTGGCGGTTGGATTCAGCTCTGCGTGGAAGCATCATGCAGCCCATATATTTCTTCAAGCCCCTATGGGCGGGCCTAATGATTCAAGTTATGATTCAAGTTAACCAGCAATCTCAGTGGCGCGGTGGGAAGATAGGTAGACTCTCAAGCAAAAAAAAAAAAAAAAAACTTAAACAAGATGTTCTTGTTCAGAGTTTCATTGGGGTACTTTTTGTTTCTGTTTTCATCACGAGAACAAGTCCGTGAAATGAACACCCCTCTAATTCCCAGTTTATATAGAGAAAACTGGGGTTTACGGGGGTATACATTATTTTTATAATTTATGCTGCAAGACATAGGTTGTTGGTACTCGTTAGAACCGCCTCAATGAGGCGATTCTAACGAGTACACACAACCTACGGTTGCAGTTAAAATAAGAAAAATATCACGGAATTTTCATCAGAAAGGTAGCCATTTTGGAGATGTGAAAAATACACTATGTCGCACGGTAGTGTAATCATAATGTAATTGCTTCATTTTGTTTAGCTCTTTACAAACGAAAATATCATTTTTGGGCCAAAAACTGCAAAACTGAAATTTTATTTTTAACAACTTGTCCTCATCCAACGTAACATTACAATAACACACCATTGCAACATAGTGCATTTTCACGTAAAAAACGGCTACTTTTCGTGGTATTTTTCTTATTTATACTGCAAACATAGGTTCTGGGTGTTCGTTAGAACCGCCTCTAACGAATACCAACAACCTAAAATGTATACCCCGTAAATCCCAGTTTTCTGTATATAAAGTGGTGTTTAGTGGTGTTCATTTCTCGGACTTGTTCAAGTGACGAGTCTCCATAGAAGAGCTATAGTGTTATCTGACAACTATTCTTTTAGTATGGAACGAGATACCACATATGGACAAGGGATTATCGTGGGTAGGCGATGCAATGCAGTTGGTTCTTGTGTCAAATACAACAATATCCGCTATGGTCGGTATGGCTGCTATGGACAAGTAAGGTGTAAAGGTATGCTTGTTAGCTTTGGTTGTTTTATAGACACACAAATGCAACTCGCTATGGAAAAGGGCCCCCGCCCATCAGGGCTTGAAGAAATAGATGGGCTGCATGATGCTTCCACGCAGAGCTGAAACCGACCCACACACGAGTACTGGTAAACCGCTTAGAGGACCTACATGTAAGCCTGCCCAGGCAAAGCGGTGTGAGTCGGACCGTCCATGCTTATAAACCCTATTGGTTTCATTGGGCGGCAGGGCTTGTGATGTCATTTCATCTCAATGTCGTGTAAATGTCCCGCAAAATTGGAAGCAACGTCTCCAAAATGACCTATACAATGTTGACGGGGACGTTAACCTCAAACCAAACAAAAGCTACGGAAAAGACGTCTATGGATAGTTGAGTAAAATTGCCTTAAGGGGTAACATAGTATTGAATGACAGCTCTCTGATTAAACTTATTGTAATTCCTTTCTTTTTATTTTGCTTGAAACGCACACCTAAGGAAAATATGTAACCGCCCTCATCTTATTAATCACATTTTTCAGTATAATGTGGGGTTCATAAGGGTACCCATTGCATGAACTTGTAACGTTTGGGTTTATCATTATTACGAGTGTGGTGCTCTCCTATTCTAACACTTAGTTGGGTTAACCAATTTTGTGCGGTGTGAGTCGGACCGTCCATGCTTATAAACCCTATTGGTTTCATGTCATTTCATCTCAATATCGGGTAATAGTCCCACAAAATTGGAAGCAACGTCTCCAAAACGACCTTTACAGTGTTGATGGGGACGTTAAACCTCAAATCAAACAAAATAACACATTTTGTACCAGAAACCCTTAAACGGGTAATTGGCCTAATTCAGACGCTGTAGAACGCATTTGATCTGGGTCTACACTGTTTGCAAAACGGTGAATCAGTTTCTAAAAAAATTGAAACAAACACAACCTTACACCAATAAATATTGAAATAGTAGGAGGATTCCATTTGATAAAATGAGTTAAGGTCATCCGCGTGTCATCATTTGACCAATTATAATCGGCCCGAGTCTGAAATGCTACATACAATTAGCCAACAGCTCCCCTCAGAGACACCAAAGAAACATAAACATGAAACAACTAGACCCTAATGGAAACATCAATAGCGGAAAGCCAAACGGACAGTAACTTTCCCCACAAAACGGCCAAGTGGCTATCCAAAAGAAAACAAATGCAAGCGATACACACACCCAAAGACAAACCCTAACAAAAATCAACCGCGACAGAAAAACCGCCTTGAAACGGTGAGTGAAACGAATTCCACTGTGGGGATGGATAAAATATATTTCACGCGGCCGCAATCCTCGGCCTTACTTCCATCGCGGTTTAGAAAAATAATTTGTTCAGTCCGCATGAAGGCCTCCAAACTCATCAGTGCAACATCTAAGAGAACACTATCGCCCAGTGAAACAATAGTGTTTATAAGCATGGTCGGTCCGACTCGCACAGCTTTGCCTGGGCAGGTTTAGACCCTGAAAGCGGTTCACCAGTACTCGTGTGCGGCCGGTTTCAGATCTGCGTGGAAGCATCATGCACTCCATCTATTTCTTCAAGCCCCGATGGGCGGGGGCCCCCATGTCAGGAGGTAATCATAGAAATAGTTTACTGATATATTTTATAACTCATACGAAAAACATGAGTTGTGTGTATTCTTTATTATCGCCTCAATGGTGCAATTCTAATGAGTACCGTGCACCCGAGTTCCGAGTTCGAGTCACTGAAAATTTACTGTTTCTCTCCGTTCTTGTCTGCTTCCCGCATCCATCCCGGGTAGTTCATTCTTCTTTCTCCTTCTCTACTTTCGCTCGCTCTTCCTCCTTCATACTTTCCATTCACCCTTAGCATCCTTTGACTTGTCCTAAGGCGGTCGTTCTTTTGCAGTATCTTATTTGGATTTGTGCAGTTGGTTCATGTTACGTCTGTTTTTGTGTGTGTGTCTCCGTGTCACTTTCTATAGGTGACTTGAGACGACTGCGTTCTTAGATTGCGACCATGCCTGAGTGACCTTTTGTCTAACAGTTCCGAAAGGTAACTCAGATAAATTCCAGTTGTGTCCATTACACCATGCTGTATAGTATTTTATGCAAATACTTTATATACACTTTGAACACATGACTTGGCAGAAGATAATGTTGAGACTTTATTTACACTGTATACCTACGTATTGTAATTATAATATTTTCAAATCAATAGTATATTAAACATAATGAGGAAGACTTGTGCAAATAGAAGCTTGATATAAGATGTTCAGCGTCGTAAGTCTGCTGGAACACTTGAACCTGGTAGAAAAGTAAATAAGGTGAGAATACCTCTGATTGATATGGCGAGTGATTATAGTCTGTTAGAAAAATATAGACACCAAAAAGCTGTGCGAGTCGGACCGACCATGCTTATAAACACTATTGTTTATAGACACCAAAGAAACATAAACATGAAACAACTAGACCCTAATGGAAACATCAATAGCGGAAAGCCAAACGGACAGCCAGAGAATACAAAAATAAATTGTGAGCTTCAGCGACTATAAAATGTAATATCATTCGACTGTGAAACAAGCAGCAGCAGCATACATTGAAGCGATTAACTAGATATGCAGGCACCATCGCCTAATCTTAATTTTGCGAAAAAATCATTGTAAATGTAGACAAAAATGGGAGTTTAAAAAGGGAGTAAAATTATGGAACAAAAGAAACTATATCTATGTACCTTCCATCTCCACTACCCGTCAACACGTTAACAGAATTGCATTAATAAAACCACCGTTCTAACGCTCAACATCGTAGTGACCACTCTGTCCCTAACCAGGGTAACCTAGATTTTTGTTGTTGACTACTAGCCCTACTCATGCCTGATACATGTTTTTACTGGTTCATTGGTTGCCACACAGAAAGCTTTGTTAGCCTTATGTATTTAATTGTCTTATGAGAAATACAAAATGTTTATTGCAACGGAAGGTAAAATGAATTATATATTATATGCGTTTATTTTTGTTTTAAATTACATATAGTAGACCCGGAATTAGTTGTTGTAAATAGGCAGTTACATATGAAAATATTGTAATGAAAATTATAGCTGATTAGACTAAGGCTGTTACGTCAAGACTATCGTCATTTCTTTCTGGCTTTTTTTGGTAGTTCTGTCACATCTGTTGTCGAAAGACGATTGATTCATTTAACTAAAAATGCATTTTTTCTGGAATATTTTCACATGGTATACGTTTAAATTCTGCTTAACATATTCCAGCGCAAGTCAGGCAAAACTTATCCTGTTCTGGAAGCCTTTATGTCTTACCAATATTGCGAGTGTCAGATAAACCAGCCAATACTACCATAAAAATAACACCTATATCATCCTGATGGTTTACATTTTTCTTTCAGTGACAATCTGTAATTGTGGAGCACATGGTCATTGTAACCTAGTGACGGGTGGATGTGAATGTGACCGTGGTTACTATGGTGAGCAGTGTGAAATATTTGACTACTGTTCGTACTACGAAGATCTAAACAACGCCTCAGCATGTACAGACGGTAGTATGTGTATTTCGTATTAATCAGATTAAGTCATGTGATGTTATAAATTGCAACATCAGTCAGGAAAGTAAATAAATATATACACACGAGCCTTCGTAAGCTTAATAAGCTCGTTAGTGGTTAAACTGTTATGTTAACAAACATATAAGGATATTTTCAATGATTAGCAGATCCGTCTACTAACGACATTGTGAGTTTTCGACGAATGAACCCCGATTTACCTAAAATAATAATAATTAATATTGTATAAGAAATAAAATACTGTATGCCATGAATAAGGTTATAATTGTTTGATGTTGGCGGTTCTTTCCACTTAGGCCTTGGATGGGAAATGTAAGGTAATTGTATTGATTACTGATCTTTGCCCCCAATTCTATAATTCTTTAAATGCAAGAAAAGCAGAATTTATGAAAATGATAGTTTTAGTGTCTCTGATGGGAGCTGTGGGTTGATTGTGTCGATTCCTGATCATTGCCTCCACTTCTATTTTGGTATGCGCCTTGGTTAATAGTTCTAATAGCGTGTTATATACATTTTCTGCTGGACAATTTTCCAGAGATAGTGTATGTCTCTGCAAACCTAAACGTTTAAAAATGGGCAGGAATGTAATAGAGTTTCAATATCAACGAAATATCGTTTTCATTTCGTAGGAAGTAAACAGTCATTTTCTTTTTGGAATTATCATTTTTGCACGCTAGATAAGGAATTCCTGGACTTAACAGTAAATAGAAATTCTTATCCTACACAGGTACTCTAACCAAGTGATAGGATCAAAATCAAGATTTCTCAAGTGTTTGATTTGCTTCGGCGTCACATTCGCCTTCATTAGGAGTGATGTCACTGTACGTATAGTGACATCAAAAAGCAATATTTGGTCAACAAAATACCGACAGCTGTTGACAATCGAAGTGCCTTCCACTCTCAGATATGAAATGTATGCAAAAAAAGAATATTGCATGGGTAGATAGAAAAATCTTTCCCTCGGGAACATTGTCCGACACTCGGGGCGGAATTTTCTGTCCTCCCTTCCCACAATGTTCGTCTGTTTAATTTGAGGTTTAACGTCCCAGTCAACACTGTATAGGCCATTTTGGAGACGTTGCTTCCAACCTTGTGGGACTTTTACCCGATTTTGAGATGAATTGACGTCTCAAGCCCTGCCACCCAATGAAACCAAAAGGGTTTATAAGCATGGACGGACCGACTCGCGCCGCTTTGCCTGGGCAGGCTTAGATCCTCTAAGCGGTTTACCAGTACTCGTGTGCGGGTAGGTTTCAGCTCTGCGTGGAAGCATTTTGCATTCCATCTATTTCTTTAAGCCCCGATGGGCGGGGGCCACCATGTAAGATTATTATATGGATGACTGTTGAGTCAGGATATATCCGCCGGGGTCAATTCTAATTACAATGTATGTATACATATTTACTGTACTTGAGGGCGATGGATGAATATTCATAAACTCCAGTGATGAATCACCTTGCCCACCCAAGTGGTTTCTCTTTTGATTGTAACAAGCCGGTTCTTCCTTCGCAGTTCCCCGCAAATAGGCATTGTGGATTTCTTTTTTTTTTTTTTTTTTCATTTTATGATGACTTTGTCCCAAAATAAAAGTGAAAGCAGTGGTTAGGAATCGATACAATTACCTCACATCCCCACCAGAGAGACCAATGGGAAAGAAACACGAACACGACATAACTACAACCTTTTGAAAACGCCAGAAACGGACAGCCGAATTAACAGCTACCCCCACTCCTCCACAGAACGGCAAAAAGTCCATCCAAATCAAATGGAGACCAGCAACACACACATGCAAAAAGAAACGATCACAAATAAAAAACACCACTTCAGAACCGCACTGGAACGGTCAGCAAGTTCGTTTGCTTTATCAGCTGGTTTTCCTGGGTAACGGTTTCCTCGGTAACGATAACACGTCCATGTGGCACAGTACATGCATTCAGTTCTCCAAAACGGTTAAATTACGAAAACACGCCTATACAAATACATTGCCACCTTTATTGCCGAAAAAATGAAGATTTTAAGATGAAAAATTACGATATTTTTCTTATTCATTTCGATAACACGCCCGTGCGATAAAGTGCATTTTTCACATCTCCAAAATGGCTACTTTTCTGATAAAAATCCGTGATAATTTTCTTATAAATACTGCAAACATAGGTTATTGGTGCTCGTTAGAACATCCTAATCGAAACGGTCCTAACGAGTACCCACAACCTATGTTTTGGAGCAAAATTAAGAAAAATAATGTATACCCCTGTAAACCCCAGTTTTCTCTATATAAAGTTGGGTATAGTGGGGTCTTCATATCACGGACTTGTTCTAGTGATGTCTGCTCAAAATATAGACTGTGGTTACTCGTTAGAACCGCCTCATCGAGGCGGTTCTAACCGCCTCATCAAGGCGGTTCTTACGAGTACCCACAATCTATATTTTAGAACAGAAATAAGAAAAATAAGTTTTACCCCCTGCAAACCCCAGTTTTACTTTATAAAAGTGGGGTTCGAGGGGGTCAAAATCATATTGGCATTTTTTCGTGATGAATTGGTGATGGAAACTTTCTTGTATTTTTGTCTTATTTCTACTTCAAACATAAGTTGTGGGTGCTCGTTAGGACCGCCATATTGAGACTCACAACCTATGGCTAGGTACAGAAAGAAAACAAATATCATATGCCTCTGTAAACCCCAGTAGTCTCTGTGTAAAGTGCAGATTACATCACGAAAACAGGCCTATATAACTTTGACCCCCTTGAACCCCACTTTTATATAGTAAAACTTGGGTTTACAGGGGTAAACCTTATTTTTCTTATTACTATTTTGAGCAGAAATAAGAAAAATATCAAAATTTTCATCTTAAAATGTTCGTTTTTTTCACCAGTAAGGTTTTCAATGTATTTGTATAGGCGTGTTTTCTTAATGTAGAGAGGTATTCATTATTCACTGGAGAGTTCAAGTTGCACTGTCCAATACAGCTGAACATGCACTATGAAAGTCCTATTAATTTTAATCCTTCTCTTGCTGAATATTCATTTTAGCCAAACCCATTTCTTAATTTGAACCAATTAGATTACTTGATGTAATTTATTCCTACAAATTCATAAACTGAATGTCAAACAGTTTAGATCCTGGTCAGATGACTTATTCAGTAGCCATCTGATCTGGATCTACACTGTTTCCAAAGATAGGGGTTGTCGTGAACAGCATGATAAGAGTTAATATCAAGCTGCAAACTAATGAAGCGAACTAATGGCTTAGATCAGCAGATTATATCATTTGTAATGCTTATTAATTTTAAAATACAAACACCTGCGTTCATTTTAAAATAAATGACGGCAAAATTTATGCTGGAATAATTTTAGCATGAAACAAGTTTTTAAACTTGACCTGATATTTGCTTTTGTGTTTTCCTTTGCACATTTCAAGCTAATGTCGTCACTCCGGCGACTGCGTGATCGTTGTCTTCGTTTTTGTCGTTCGGAAAAACTTAACCTCGGCTATAACTCCAAAAGTATTTTACCTAGCTTCATGAAACTTCATAGACATACACACTATCACAAGAGCTACATTCTGACCCAGGGCCGGCCTTATCTGAAAATCTCCCATTTTCTATTTTTTTTTTAAATACATTTTTCCTTTCATTTCAGTACTATTTAGAACAAATCCTTCAATCTGCACATTGATGTTCCTTGTAGCAAGACCTTTTCATGGCTATCAAACATTTTGACATGTGACATTAACCTTTGAAATTGGACCTATCTGAATGACCACAAGATCTACATTCTTACCGAATTCCATAAATCTATCATGCAATTTCACTGATTTATCCCCCTTTGTGACATACGATAAAAACGCCAGTTTCAAGAAAATGTTTTGGTATCTCATGTTAATACCACAAACAAAAAGCTTTCAAAATTCACATATATGTTTCTTTGGGATAGACCTTTCCATTGCTATCAAACGTTTTGATATGTGTCCTTGACCTTTAAACTTTTATCAATTTTTCGAAGATTTAACAAAAAACTTTAACCCTGACCAAATTTCCAAATTTATTTAGCACAGCGTCATATAACTTGAACAGCGCCATGAAACTTGACGCACATCTATATCATTCTTGCACACCAGACAAGGAAATCCGTGATTTTACCCTGGGATAGAAATTTATGTTCGGACCCTGGTGTTCCGACCCCAAATCGAATATAATCGCGTGTTTGATAAATGCACTGGTTGATTACGACCTCGTATGCGCCGTCGTTAAGGTTGACGTCACAGCAACGTCACTAAACATTCCTGCAGTGTCAACACAATATGGCGGACGTTGGTAACCGAAGTGACTGCATCATTAAAAATCCGCGCTTAGAAATGGAAGGTATGCAAGAAAAAGAATCCAATATGGGTGTGAGGGGTGGATATAAAAATCCGTCCCTCGGGATCACTGTCCGGCATCACTCGGCAAGCCTCGTGATGCCGGACAGTGTCCCTCGGGACGGATTTTTCCATCAACCCCTCACACCCATATAAGATTCTTATATTACAAGACCTACATTCTGACGAAGTTCCATAATTCTGTCATGCTATTTGAATGATTTATCTCCTTTATGACATATTAAAAGAGCCCCACCAAGCGAAATTGGGTCTTCGAGCATTCCGTCAGGACAGCTTTTAACTGCGCATGCCCAGCCATGCAGAGGGGCCCAGGATATGGCTTTCTGTCTGAAGGTTCCTCTTGATTCACTGCTCGCATAGGCGATAAGTACCAAAATCGCTTGACGGGGCCCAAAAAATCAGACAACCATTTTACCCGCTTGCGGTGTTCTTGTTCTTTATTGTTTTTGTCGTGATGTTACGATATTGATGACTAAAAAGATGACATTTGTAGGTATTTGTAGGGCGGTCTACAAGAAAACTGTAAAAGCCTATGGTGGAGACAAGGTCGGGGATACCTGTATATTTCCTTTTGATTACAAGGGTGTTACATACAACTCGTGTGTTGACGATGATACGGTAAATAGCGTAATTGGGACCAATCTCTTATATAGAGTATTATGATGTAATTCTGGCTAAGGGGAGAGTTTGAACCGGTTGTGCGGTTATTATCTTTGTGACGTCCAACACAGTAGAAGCGGGAAACAATATCAAGCCAACGGCACGTGGCTGCTCCAAAGCGTCCATTGAAATAATATGTGTGCTGGATTGCGTGAAAAACGCCAATTGGTTTCTGCTTGGACAATAGCAAAAACTATTGCTCATCCGCCTCGAGCAATAGTTCATCACGTCGTCTCCAAAACACATCGGGGCAATAACTGTGACTCATCACAGAAACACAACCATATAATTTTGACCTCCTTGAACCCCACTTTTATATACTAAAACTGAGATTTACAGGGGTAAACCTTATGAGGCGGTTCTAACGACTACCCACAAACTATATTTGAGCAGAAATAAGAAAAATATCACATTTTTTCATCTTAAATTTTCTTGTTTTCGGCAGTAAAGTTTACAATGTATTTGAATAGGCGTGCTTTCTTAATGTGTTGTCCAAACAGTTATCATATAACTGTATAATAATGTCCCATACATCACGAAAACACGTCTATATATTTCTGACCACCTTGAACCCAACTTTTATATGGTGGAACTGGGGTTTACAGAGGTAAGTGTTATTTTTCGGGTAGTCGTTAGAACCGTCGTTACGCTGAAATACGAAAAATATCACAAATTTTCTTCTTAATACTTGCCTTTTTGGGCGATAAAATTTACAATGTATTTGTTTAGGCGTGTTTTCGTTATTTCTGTATTATCTGAGCCTACACAAAAGAAAAGGGACATCAGCATTGTCCAGTTTTCGTTCCTCAAATTCACGTGTGTAGCCGACTGGACTAGAAGCGCTAGAAGCATAATTTTTCGCCAGATGTTATCTCCAGATGGCTGCATTGGAAGCAGCAAAAATGCACAATACCTGGTAAGTCTGTGTAAATGTTCAGAGCCACTTGAGCCTCTGCTGATCTTGTTTTTCTCAAGAGCTGTCCATTTTCATTTCATGACAGTGCTATTTCTGATATTTATGTTCTGACACACGAAAATCAGGACATTTGACATTCTCGCTTTTATGTTCTGCTTCATCGTTTTATGTATGCATCCTCTACATGTCTGTGACAATAAAAGCTCAGGCCAGGGCGACTTAATGCACAGGCATTGTTTTATAAAAGGGTTATCCCTTGGAACAAAGGAATACACCACAGAACTGAAAACTATGTGGAGTGAACAAGTATTTCTGGGCCAGACTAGCTAGTTTCGGCCAATTAGGCCTAATTATTATGCCTGAGCTTTGTAATGCATAACACTCCTGCACCCGTTGGCAAAATATAGATAGTGGTTGCTTTATGCTTGTTATCTGAAACAGCATGGGTTAGAAAATGGATGAGGCACCGACAAATATAAGGGTCGCCCGTTTATATACAAATTTATGTATCGCTTTAAAAGGGTATTTATTACGTGGACCAATTTAAATGGTCATATGGTACGTTTATTATTTTTGACAATTGTTACAATTTTAAAGGATAGAAAGAACACAGACCTGTAATAAAATAAAGCGCATATTTCTATTAAATAAAGCTACACGCCTATACAAGTACATTGTAAATTTTACCAACCAAATATAAAAATTTTCAGATGAAAATGATATTTTCTTATTTCTGCTCAAAACATAGATTGTGGATACTCGTTAGAACCGCCTCGGCGAGGCGGTTCTAATGAGTCCCCATAATCAATGATTTCGCAGCAATAAGAAAAATAATGTTGACCCCTGCAAACCCCAGTTTTACTATATAAAATTGGAGTTCAGGGTGGTCCATCACGTGAACAAGTCCGTGAAATGAACACCCCCTTACACCCCAGTTTGTATAGAGAAAACTGGGGTTTACGGGGGTAAACATTATTTTTCTTATTTTTACTCCAAGACATAGGTTGTGGGTACTCGTAAGAACCGCCTCAATGAGGCGGTTCTCACGAGCACCCATAACCTATGTTTGCAGTATAAATAAGAAAAATATCATGGGTTTTCATCCGAAAAGTAGCCATTTTGGAGATGTGAAAAAATGCACAATATCGCACGGGTGTGTTATCGTAATGTAGAATTATATGGGCGTGTTGTCGTGATGTATACGGAATAATGCTGTACGCATTTCGTTTGGAATACAAAAGTCCCATTTGCACAGAGTGCTGAATCTTCTTGCTTGAACGGATTTGTATTTGCTTTTCTGTATCTTTTTTCAACTTTAGTTCGTTGTTGATACCCCGGAAACTGATAAATCACAGACATTAAATGCATTCTCCGTAGGGTTCGTATATTCTTAGAATTCAAAACCACTAGCAACAAAAACAAACAAAAACAAACATATCGTACATCCTACCATGCATCAGCAGGAAAATGTGCAAGTCGGGAATTAAAACATTTTAAAGTATCTAACTCTTGTTAGAAACTGGGAGTTTCAGTTTTAGACAATTTTACTTCATGGTTTATAAATGACTGTTTTAAAAACCTTAAAAATATGACACATATTTGGACGAGCCCAAATATCTGTGCTTTGAGCATAAAAATTTAACCAAATTATCCTTTCTTAATTATATTATGGAATTGAAACGCCCCCTTGCATATATTTATCCCCACGTTTTTTTAAAAAAAGTGGGGATATTGTTATCGCCTCCGTCCGTCTGTCCGGCTGTCCGTCTGTCTGTCCGGCTATCTCCTCCTAAACCGTTAGCCGGAATTCGACCAAATTTGGTATGCGAGTTGCTTACATGAATGGCTTGCGCAAGAGCACATTTTTTTTGTCCCCGCCCCCAGGGGCCCTGGGGAGGGGTCAAAAGGTCAAATTTTGACCTACTGTGGAGAAAACGTGGGGATTTGCGATGGCTTGCCATCGACTGCGCGCTCTAGTTTAAATTGCAAGATCATTTGAATACAAAGAAAATAATTAATTGCTCAGTGAATATATATTTTCTACAGGTGGGCCCTCCATTTACATGTGGCGGTGTGTTTAGACAGTCCTCCGGATATATCGATCTTGGACAGTGGAGTCCGGGTAATAAATACACCATAGCTGCTTGGGTTCGACCTGCTGGAGTAGACACAATAAGACGGGTATGTTAACATATAGAGCTCAACTACTTTTACTTCCGACAAACGTAAAACTTTTAATTGCCGGGGGGTAATGTGTTCCCTTAACATCCACATATGTTTACAAACTCAGTGCATTTAGAGTAAAGTCAACTGGTCAGGACCCAATGTTGTTAATACCTCAATGAACAGATTGGCTCCCGCCACATCACGAAAACGCGCCTATATAATTCTGACCCCCTTTAAACCCCACTTTTATCTGGTAAAACTGGGGTTTACAGGGGTAAAACTTTTCTTATTTCTGCTCTAAAATATAGATTATGGCTACTCGTTAGAACCGCCTCGAGGAGGCGGTTGTAACGTGTACCCACTATCTATATTTTGAGCAGAAATAAGAAAAATATCACAATTTTTCATAAAAAAGAAATCTTTAATTTTCGGCAGTAAAGTTTGCAATGCCTTTGTATAGGTGTGTTTTCGTAATGTGTCACATCATTAAGTGACGGCAAAATAAACCTTGGTTCTCTCCAATATGATTGGACAATGGCAACAGTATGACGGCAATGGCCCTCTTCCATTGTACTAGAAAAACTGCATGCAATTATTTCTTGACTCAGTTTGAGCCTTCAAACCAGAATTAGTCGCCACAGAATGGGTGGAAGGTAATGTTAATGCAAGCAATAAAAGTAGTTTTTAACGTTCATTGCATCGGATCACGAGTATATTTTAAGAATAGCCTGCACCTTTGAACACTGGTCATCCATCACGTTAACAAGTCCATGAAATAAAGACCCCCCCCCAAACCTCAGTTTATATAGAGAAAACTGGGGTTTAATGGGGTAACAATTATGTTCTTTATTTCTGCTCCAATACATAGGTTGTAGGTAATCGTTAGAACCGCCTCAATGAGGCGGTTCTAACGAGCACCCAAAACCTATGTTTGGAGTATAAATACGATAAATATCACAAATTTTCATTAGAAAATCTACACTTTTTTAGGTTTAAAAATGCACTTTATCACACGGATGTGTTGTCTTAATGTTTAATAATTCTTTCTCAGTATTCGCCAGGCGCAATCCTATTATGTTATACATCAAATTAAAAGCTAAGAAACTACAGTTCAACTTATTTTTATATATTGTAAAATAAGGTTGTTTTGATTTATTAACTAAAACGTAAATAAGAAAATGAGATTTTTTACATTTTTTATCCATTTTTTGTTTACCAATTTCTTAAAAAATAGACATTTTCCTTGGAAAGGCATCAGAGGTGCATGCTCTAAAACAATATTTCACAGATTTTTTTTCCTACCTTGTTCAAATGAATCTGCAATTGTTATTTTCTAAAACGACATTAATTGGTCTTTTTGAACAAAAGTTTACTTTTATCCCAAATAGAATAAGGTGTCAAAATTTTGTGATACCTATCAAGTTGTACTTTCAAAGAACATTTGCGCCAAATGTTTAGCAATTTACGTGCTAATTTAAGAAACTGAATCATTTTGAAGACAGGCACCTACACATAATTTTCATTTTTCAGGAAAGCTGAAAAAATGTCAGCTGTATATTAAAACTGTTTAAACAATAAAAGTATTACATGTTTTCTAACATGTTATAATGGGCCATAACTTGAATGATGAGGAATTTGAAAGAAATACGAACACTCTGCCAATGTCGGGTAAAAGTCCCACACTATTGGAGGCAACATCTCCAAAATGACCTTTACAGTGCTGACAGGAACGTCAAACAAAAAATGGATTGACAGTCGACATTAAAAATTATAGATAAAATGTGAAATGAAAAGCTTCACTAAAGCTTTTACTTGTAAACGTATGTCTAAGGGAAGACACTCATATTGCAACATAAGTATTGGGTAAAAAGCCAATTATCAGATTGCTGTTAAATAAATGATACAGTAACATTAATTTAATATAAATGTATTCAAATTCAACAATTAGTAACATAGTTTAAATCCAACATTTACTCATGAAACTACTAGGAAATATGCTTGCTAACTCTAGTGCATTCTTAACCTCGCCCACTAAATGGCCACGTCCCAACAATTTACGGATCCACTAGGCAATTACGTACTCGTAATAATGATTGACAGAAAACTATTTTTTAATTGGGCACATAAGTATATATCTAGGAGGTATATATTTCTTAGTAAATACTGTTAGTATTATAAATGTACTTGTATTTTTTTGTTTTTTTTTTTGTTTTGGGTTTTACGGCCCTTTCAAGATTATTTCACTCATATCGAGCCGATCGTTAATCATAGGTGGGCGAAAACCGGAGTACCCGGAGAAAAAACCACCTGACCTTCCGTTGCAGAACTTGGCGTCTCACACGTGACCCGAGCGAGGCTCGAACCCACGGCGGTGAGAGACCTAATGACTAAGAGTCAGCGCTCTTATCCATTAGGCCACGGAGGCCCGTTAATGTACTTGTTTACATCTTCAAATAAAAACCGCCCAAGAAAAGATTGAATGGGCTGATACAGAAGCCCTTTCATAATTTACCAATCAGCGTTCAAAAATTCATCGGTATTATTCTGGGCGTGTTTTAATTCATTAAAAATGTTTTTTTGCTCAAAATTTCATTTTCTACTCATAGACATTCATCAACTGCGATAGGTAAATGATTGAACATGATTCTAATCGCTTCACACCTTATTACAGACTTATACATTTATTGAAGATGAACCAAGGGAGTTTTATGGTAATTAATCAGGGCTGTGGCTAGTCTTTGATGTACAATATCTAATTTGTTCGATCAATTAAATTGCCTAAGCATAATAATTTGAAACAAAAACAAATCTGTGAGATTTATGTTTAATTTTAGTTTTCTTAAAATTGCAAGTTTTTTTTTAAAAAATAAAAAGACAGACAGTTAGGCTTGACATAAGATAAAAAGGATTTAGAAAATGTACTTTGTGAAAAATGCAGAATGTTTTGATATGATGTTCTATAGTCTATCCTTAAGTAAACCACGTTCATTGAAATATGAAAAACATCGGATCAAGCTGGCCTAATGTTGATTATACTTCAAATAACGTTACCATTACGATAACACACCCATGTGACATAGTGCATTTTTTACATCTCCAAAATGGCCATTTTCCTGATGAAAATCAGTGATATTTTTCTTTTAAATACAGCAAACATAGGTTGTGGGTGCTCGTTAGAACCGCCTCATGGAGGCGGTTCTAACGAGTACCCACAACCTATGTCTTGGAGCAAAAATAAGAAAAATAATGTATACCCCCGTAAACCCCAGTTTTCTATATATAAAGTGGGGTATAGGGGGGTCTTCATTTCACGGACTTGTTCACGTGATGAAACTCATTCATTTCTTAAATAATGAGTTGCCCTGGCATCCGCATGAATATTGGGAAAATGGGGTCGACATACAGAGGGAAAGGCGCGGTTTACATACAGAGTGAAAAGTTGGGTATGGAAGGATAAATATTATTTCTCTAGTCAATGTTTCGAAGTTTAGATTAGGGCTAGTCCTTTAGACTTCCTTAATTTTGTAGTTCTATAGAACATCGAATCGCAAAGCAGATAACCTTTATCCTACTGTAAACAACAACCCCTATCTTTGTAAACAGTGTAGATCCCGATAAGATGGCTTCTGAATCTGATCAGGATCTACACTGTTTGATATTCAGTTTATGAATATGAAGGAATAAATAACATCAAGTAATCAGATTGGCTCAAAGTCAGAAATTGGTGTGGCTAACTTGAATATTCAGCAGGATAAGGGTTTACAATTAGATAGTTTCATCAAGAAAAAAATGGTATAAAAATACCATAATCTTATATGGGTTCGCTAGATTATGGAACTCAAGTGTAACAAATCTGAGTTAAACCAGGTTGCCCTAAAGGAAAAGAGTGTCTCTTCCAAAATTTATGATAAAAGGGATGATTATAATTTTGGAATTGTAAATTTTCCTTTCTTGGATGGTGACGTCTCTAAGGCTATTTCTTATGGGGCTTGTATGTCACAGCTTATTCGTTTTACTAGAGCTTGCTGCCATGTTGATGACTTTAATGATCGCAACAGAAATTTAACAGTTAAACTTCCAAAACAAGGCTATCGGTATCATAAACTGCGCAAAACGTTTTAAAAATTTTATCGTCGACATTACGACATTATTTCTAAATATGGCATTTCTTTGAAGACACTTCTGCAACAGGGACTGTCAGAACCTGAGTTTTATGCGGATTTAGTTTTCAAATTCAGAAGAATACTAGGTAGTGATAATACAAGAAAAGTGGTTATAGCATGGATGTTATGCGACACACCGCGCGTTTTGCTGTCGGCCCTTTTTACGGTGGACAACTTTGCTTCGCTCTTTGGTTGAACGGCGGTGGGCCGGACTCTAGACCCTTTGATGGCGGTCCCACCTTAAACCCTTTGAATTCGGGAAGGGTGGAGCTGGATATTTCCTGGGTTCGACCCTCCGTGATATAACTGGTGGTTTTCTCCTCCTCTGACGTCGGATTATTGTTGAGTCCTCAACCCTGATTCATGATAATGTTAATCTATACATAACCATTTTACCATTTATTTTATCATGACTCACTGTTGAGCTAGAAAGCCACCATGCGGATCAATTTGTTATTGATATTTTGTTTAATACTGTATTGAAACTGAGGGCGAGGGTTGAAATTTCATAAATTCCGGACTTATAGCCCCCTCCCCCCAGTAGTTTTACTACTGACCGTCCCAAGGTGGTCGTTCTAATGCAGTGTCTTACTTTTTATTTGGCTTTGTGACGTTGGTTCATGTTTCGTCTGTTTTTGTGTGTGCCTCTGTGTCACTTTCTACAGCTGACTTGAAACGGCTGCGGTTTTTTAATTGCGGCCTTTGCTGAGTGACCTTTTCTTACTAGTTATTCAAGCATTTGCAACCAGCGTAGACTCAGAGCAGCCTGTGTATTTGCATAGTATCCTCAGAGACTTCACTTGAGCAGTATGGGTGGTCGCTTATGGCTGAGCATACACGAGCAATGACCCCTTTTAGCTTGTCCAGCGATGTAAAAAAAATCTTTCAACTAGCTTAACATAATACGAGGACTGTTCTAATATGAATGCAACTAAGCACATAAAATGATTCCGGTATAGATTTCGATGAACAATTTATTTTGTCCCCTCAAATAATTCCCCTTTAACAGATATACAAACTTTCAGTCTTCTGATCCAATCATTGAATGCATTTTGGTAGTCTTTTCGAGGTATACTATGAAGGCACTGGAATATTGCAGAGCCGAGGTGTTTGCGCTGTACAAATTTTTGACCAGAAAGGTATTTTTTTCAGCCGCGGGAACAAAAAAAGGCACACGGGGCAAGGTCAGGGGAATTCGGGGGTGAGGGAGTTCAACAACCTTTTCCTGCTTCAGATAGTCTTGCACAATGAACGCCTTGTGCGATGACGCATTGTCATGTAGCAATCTGACATTGGGCAAACCAGTTGCGGGTCTTTGTTCTTTGAAATATTTATTCAATTTTCGAAGAACTTTATTCTTGTAAAACTTCGCATTTACAGATTTGCCTTTAGGCACAGCAACCTGAATAGCAGGGCCCTGATTTAAAAAGAATATGGCATACATTACCTATTTGACGCTCATGGTCCGCTTTGCAATGCATGGTCTTTTGCAATACTTTGTTGCCCATATTTTGTTCTGAATTATTCGTTTTGGCTCAAAAAAGTGTCTCGTCACCTGTGACGACATTAGAGAAAGACCGTGCATTGTAATTTGGAAACTTCTTGGCGCACTGAACGCGTGTCTTTTTCTGCTCATCTGTCAACAGATGAGGAATCCATCTAGCACAGATCATTCACATTTTCAAATCCCGTTTCAGAATTGTATGAGCTGCTCCTAATGAGATGCCAACCATACAAGCTATTTGCCTAGTGGTGTATCGTGCATCGGTAGCAACTATTTCTTTCACTTTAGCAACCATCTTGGCAGATGTTGCTCTTTTCGGCCGACGATCATGTGGTGCATCTTCTGTTGAGCCTAGCCCACAGCTGAATTTCTTACACCAACGAAAAACTGTCGGAAAAGACATTTCATTATGCCCATAAACCGAACATATTTCATCAAAAATGTCTTTGCACCGTATACCAAGAATACAACGATTCTTAATATAGGACCGTATTTCAACGGCGTACTCTGACCTTCTTCCAACCTTGTTTTGTATTAGTATACAAGAGTAGACAGTGTTTATCGAACGATATACATGGCTAAAGTGCACGGATTTTAAAAGGTTTGGTATCAATGTATAGGTAAAATTTTTTTCTACGCTGTGATATTTATTTCCAGGTGATTTTTGCATTAGTGCATGAGAAAACGTTCTACTTGCACTCATATTTGAATCATCCTCGTATGTTCTATAAAGGGTTATCCTTTGAAAGCAAGGAATACACCACAGAACTGAAAAGTATAGAGCGTACATGTTTTCTGGGACAGACAGCTAGTTTGGGCCAATAAGTCCTAATCAGTGAGCCTCAAATAGTTTCAAAATTCCGCAATGGAATGAATGATCCCAAAGGACAAGAAAATCTAATCTACACTGTCATACATTGGAAGACAATTCAATTATATATGGGTCCCGGCATGAGAAAAATCCATCTTTGTGGTCGTGGTTAGACAAACTCCAGCGTGCTCAGCTACCGGAATAACAACCATCTTGATGTTTTAGCCCATTTTTAGCATCGGCACCACCATACAACAGCCACGGTATCACGTTGTGTCCATGTTACGGATAACCTTGTTATCCCCACTTTATATTGTATAATTGTTTCCTTACTTTTTGGCAGAACAATAGTTTGTGAGTGCTACGTTTAAGTCAGAAATTAGAACAATACACACTTCCAAGAGAAAAATATCAGTTTTGAAAGCGTCTACTATGTTACAAGGATGCGTTATTCCAATTGTGATCTGGATCCATAGTTCTTGCCAATATGTCATAAGTGGGAGGCCATATGTTCTACTTGATGCACCTTTCTAAAGTTTGAAATTCATAAAAAATATCTAGTGGCATTTTTAAATATGTTGATTACTTTTTCATATATTCTTTTAAGACTGTAGTTGGAGGCGTCCAGGACTGCAATGACTTTGGCTTCAACCTAAACTCTGGGACATTTAGAGGATTCCTCAAGCTTTCCAAAGAGTGCACACGTGATCTGGATGCTGGAAAACCCTTTATTTCTGTTGGTCAGTGGTATATGATTGCAGTAACTAATAATGCCACCCATATGGTTATATATCAGAACGGGGAATATAGAGATAGCAACACGGTAAGTACAATCGAGTTCAGATAGCGCGAACACCCTTCGAAGTATGGACTTTCGTTTAAAGGGAATGGGAACACCTTCAGGGGAAGCAACTTCTGCCAATGTATTTTAGTCTCCCATGTCAATAGGGGTCAACCCTAACGACGGCGCATACGAGGTCGTATTCAACCAGTGCATTTCAAACATGTGAGAATAATCGATTTTTACCCTGCCCCTGGGGAAGAACACCAGGGTAAGAACATAATATCTATCCCAGGCTAAAACCTTGGAAATACCTGTCTTGTGTGCAGATATAATAATATATTTACAATACATAAATGCAAAGACGAACAATAACAATAATAATCCACAACAGAAGAAATGACTTGGAACGGATAGTACAAGTTTTTTTACTGGTTGGGGATGGCAATGCTTAAATCGAGTTTACGTGGCCACAGTTTTGTCGTGGCTTAGACAAATAATTTGTTGAGTCGCATGAATAATTTCTAACATATCAGTGCAACATCTCCGAGAACATAAAAATCAAACGAATACAGAAACAAAAAACGATGAGGACTCGACAGCATGAAATAACTCAAATTCTGGAGCAAAAGAAACCACCACCAATAGTTGGAATCCGGTGGGCTCGACCAGAGACAGAGCTTCAGGCACCAACCGACATTACTTAAAAGTTTTGAGTAAGTCTTTAGGCTAGAAAACTTATTCAGAAGCCTTGCTGTGCAAGTCCTAACTTCCTAAGACGCAATTTTAGCATCTTGTGGCTCAGTATATGACAACGCAGTTAACCTATAATTTGTTTATGCAAATATATATAAAGCATATTATGATTGCAGGTACTAATGAACCACTATCCTACAACGGCAGGTTTCCGAATCGGTGGCGAAGTATGCTGCCCTACCGATTATTTTAATGGCTTGATAAGGGTAAGAACACATCAGTGTCCAGTTTTGTAAAGCATCGTTAGCATAACTACACTTTTCCCAGCAAGAACAATATTTCATATGTGAGTTAAAATGCAAAAGCTACTGCACTTGTTTTAAACATATCTTCAACTATGCCATATTGAATGCTTATTGTTTTAACAAAATTTTAACTCTCGATAGCATTAGTGTTGAACAAGTGATCCCAGATAACTCGTTAATGATGTAATGTAACACAGATACTATTACATTGCATAGTCAAACCCATATGTATTAATCTTCATGCTCATTAATGGTATAGATTTGATTGAAAAATAAGTGTAAAGTATCCTAATATAGAAATCATAAAAGTTCCCTTTCTCAAATTGAATGCTACATTCAATGCATACACATTTAATCTATTTATAAGGTAAGTCAGTTCAGTAAAGACAACTTGCTTCACAGAATAATTCTACATGAAATATAAATGTCACTTAACATGGATGGATGTATTCAGAATATACTGTTCACAAAAAGTAGGGGCTATTCGGGTTCTTTCGAGCCCATCAGCATAAACATTAGGAATAATCAAATATCGGATATACCATGGCAATTGACTATTATGCGTGTATATTCAGTCGTTGAGCAGTATGATATTTATGCTCGAGTGGCCTAGCACGGGGGCATAAATTCTACATGGGGTAGCACGTGAATTTTAACATCAGTGACAAACCGTTTTATTGATGCGAGATTTTGATAAAAAATTTTGTATCGACTGTTGAAGTGTTGTATGAAACGATTTCATAAACAAATTCGCTATAAGAACCATGATTCGGCTAACGGAGGCTCAACGTTGGAGAGCCATTGGCATGCTCCAGACCGGAAGTACGCAGTTGCAGACGGCAAATGTTATTAATACATTACAGTCAGTTGTCAGTCGACTATGGACACACTATCGTAGGACAGGAGCAATAGCGGATTTGCAGAGAAGTGGACTCCCAAAGAGTACTAACGGACGCGATCACTGCCTTGTTGCCAGTCAAGCGTTACGCAACTAATGTCGACAGATCTTCAGTTATACCTGCGCCGAGTAAGAGGGTTTAATGTCTCTAGACAGACGATCCGAAATGACACTCGCTCCAGTGACCTTAAGGTACGGCGTCCACAAGTTATACTGCCGTTGAAAGCACGTTTTGCGTGGGGTACACAGCGCGTACGTTGGATCATTAATTAGTGGTCTCACGTTTTGTTCAGTGACGAATCTCGGTTTAACATGAACTTAATGGTCGTAGAATAGTCTGACGCCGTACTGGTGAACGTTATACAGACCCGGATAGAGTTACTCATAACCGATATGGAGCAGGGTCTGTTATGGTATGGGTAGGGATCACCATGACTGGAAAAAACAGACACACATGTGTGCCAAGGTAGAGTTACAGGACTGTACCATCGAGATAACGTGTTGGCTCCTCACGTGATACCGTTTGCTCGACGCCGTGGTCGTGCATTCATCTTTCAGGACGATAGCGCTAGGGCTTATCGGGCACGCGTCGTCACTGAGTAACTTCAACGGCAAAATATTCAGACAATATCATTGCCTGCGATGAGGCAAGACTTATCTCCCATCGAACACGTATGGGACATCCTCGGGAAACAAGTCCGAGGCCGCGATCTGCCTCCAAGGACCCTGGGTGAGCTTGGTGCAGCACTTCAAGAAGAGTGGCGAAGGATTACTCAGTTCACGATTCGTAGACTAATTGGAAGTATGCGACGACGATACATTGCCTGCTGTGATAATCGAAGCGGTCCAACACGTTATTGAGAGCTTGTGAAAAATGACGTTGACGCTTAGAAGATTTGTCGTCGTGTCACTACATAATGAGGTGACCATTGGAATTAATGTGTGGTTCATTCTATGGATAATATTTGAAAGTCCTTTCAAGTAAATGCATCTTGGCCAGGTAGCGTTTTATTCATTTCCAAATATTTTTAGCCTGAAAGTAATATATCCCCTACTTTCTTTGAACAGTATATAATGTGTTATATTTAATATTAAATGGTAAAGATTAAATAATGCAGATTTAATTGCTATCAATTTGGAACGATCATATTATCCTATGGCACACTCCTTTTACGTATAGACTGTTGCATTTGTGAGGTCTGTATAAAATAGAAATTATTACGAGTGATATAATTTACTGCCATATTTTTCAGACAGTGAAGGTGTGGAAAAGAGCCCTTTCTAGAGAGGAAATTAACAGATCCATGTATAACTTGGGAACTAGTAATGCCACTGTAAGTGTTAGCCATTGCAAGGTACACATAATTTGTTTTGAGATGTGTTCAAATATTTTTGTTTTCTAAATAAAATTAACAAAATGTTTTAGAGAAGTAACAATCAAAGACTTTAACCAAAAGGTGCACACATTTGACATTGTTGCAAAAGTGGCTTTCGAATATGTACGAAAACTTAATGGTATTAAAACTACAGTCTTAGAACTGTCAGCATAGTTAAACTAAGGTTTAACTGGCAACATTTTTTCCCAGCGTGTCAACACTATTTAGCATACAAAATTGTTTAGAAGGTTTAGTCTTCCTCAACCAGCAGAATAACTGCGATTACCTGATGGCTATATGCTTCAAGATAAAATTATATAATCTTGAGAGGAACAACATATCCTACGAAGGTTGTACAGAAAGAACAAAATAGAAGTGACGGCAATGATCAGGAATCTGAACATTAACCCACGCCTCACATCAGAGACACAAAAGGGATGCAACACAAGCATGAAATAAGTAGAACCTAATGGAAACATCAATAGCGGAAAGCCAAAAGGACAATAACTTTCCCACAAAATGTCCAGTTGGCTATCCAAAACAAAAAGATATAAGCGATACACACATTCATAGAAGAACTATAACTTAAAACAAACCACGACATAGTTACCGCTTTGGGACGGGCTGGAAGCTTAAATCGATTTTACGCGGCCGCAGTCCTCGCCCTTCCTTTTCATTTTACAGGTTGAAGCGTTGCATGACGGTCTTATTGGTCACTGGGAGCTTGCGGACTCTTCCCTACCATCTTGTAGCGGAATAGATCATAAAGGCGCTGACTGGGTTATACGAGATGGACAGTTTCTGACTGGTAATGATTACAATGCACTTAGGGAGATAAAGTGTCTTTGCAAACATATTGCAGATTCATTGCGATGTATTCATTAACTGTGTCGTGTATATGGTTTGTTTGTTTTCGTTCGAGCCGACTAAATAAAAGAATGTTCGGTATTACCAACAGTCTATGGAGTCCATAGAAGATTCGAATTACATTCTGTAGACATGTAAAGTCCACAAGTGTATTTAAGTGCGTATTGTTCAGACTTGTTGAAATGAAGAGGTTTCGTCTGAAAAATAACCAATCACCCGAAGAAAATCAAATTCTCCCGAAAAATTTCCAAATCACTTGCTGGAAAATAACAGAAATGGTTTTACAAACCATATATTTACTTGTGTAGCACACGTTTGCATGACATTGTGTGGAAAATGTCACAGACGCGTAGTAGCCTTTATTATCTAAAATAAGGATACATAATATATACATATTAAGACGCCATCTTTCTATATATAAAAATGAATGGGAAATTCTACATTTTAAATTGTCATTCGGGGGAAGTATGCTGTCGGTTTTGCGAACGCAAATTGCGTTTTGAAGCCGCTAAAGTGCCATGATCTTGAATAAAAATGCCCGAATATACGTTTGACGATTAACGTTTGCGTTTCTTATTCGTTCCGAATTTCTTTGGAATTGCTTTTATTTTAATTGGTTTTCTCATACTTTATTTTTTATATTTATTTTTTGTTTCCTAGCGCCAGTTGTTCAAAACTAACAATGTGGTTAGTTAATGTATCGTTAAAACTTCGGTCATTTAATTTGGCAAATATGCTAATATTTTTGCTGAAAAATATGAGCCTGTTCCGTTTTTTTTTTCAAAAATGACACTATAATATTTGATATGACACTCTCTTAAACAGTTAACAAGTTAATCACTAACGAACTGGTTAAGCTAACGATGCTTTGAACATTTAGTAGGACAGGGTGGATAACATTTGTTTTTGTTTTGTTTTTTGTTTATTTTTTGTCACTAGCTCTTTCCCTTCTTTCACTGACTTTGGATAGCAGCTGCCATAGAAATTATGGTCATGTCAGAAAAAGTGTGAAGCCCTCATCTTTCTACCCCACCATGTTTATATAAGATTTTTAATATTGAAACAAATTGTGAGAATTCCCATGGATACGAATTGCGCACCCATTGAGGCTGATTTGTTCTTGTTCCTGTTTCGAAAGAGTTTTTGAATGTGTGAATCGCTTATATCGTTTTGTTTTGGACAGTAAATTTGCCATTTTTATGGGAAAGTAACTGTCCCTTTGGCTTTCGATGTTTCCATTAGGGTCTAGTTATTTCAAGTTTGTGTTTCGTTCCCTTTGGTGTCTCTGATGTGAGGTATGGGTTAATTGTTTCGATTCCTGATCATTGCCTTCATTCCTATTTTACACGATGTCCATTCCTGTAGAAAAGCCATCTGAAGTTACTACTATTGGCCGCCCCAAAGCGGTTCTTCTGTTATGATTTATTATTATCATAATTGGTCTTTGCATTATGTATTGCTTATGTTATGTTGCATTTTCTTATTGTGTATACCCGTTTTTGCCGTTTTGTTGGAAGGTAATTGTGTTTTCGACTTTCCACTTGTTATTATTTTGGAAAAGTTGTATTTAATACAAACACGGTTGATAACTTTGCTGCCACCCTAAATTGCACACGGGCGGGTCTTGCCTCAAACTCCTTGCCCCTAAAGGCCTTTTAAGTAATGCCCATTGGTGCCTGATGCCCTTTCTCTGGTCGGGAACACCGGAAGTCAACTGTTGGCCAACTGTTGGTTTGTTTTTGCTCATGCATTTCAGTTATCCCATGCTTTTGCGAGTCATCATATTTGTTTCATTTCTGCATATGTTTGATTTTTAGGTTCTCGGAGGTGTTGCACTGATAAGTTAAAAACCCTCCATGCATAGAGACATAAGTATCTATCTGTTTGGAAGAGAGCCACCTAAGCACCAGTTCTGTATTCGTTTTATTTTTGTGATCTCGGACATGCTGTAGTGATGAGTTTGAAACCCTTAACGCGGACTGAACAAAGTGTTAACGACGACCGAATCACGGACGAGGATCGTGGCCAGATAAAATGAATTCAACACTCCCCCACCAGTTCCTTTACTGACTTTTTCAAGGGAAGGTTTTATGTCTGGTGTGGTTTATTTTGTCAGGACTTGTCTTTGCATGATTGTACGGCTAATATTTCGTTTATTATACCCCCGCAAACGAAGTTTGAAGGGGGTATATAGGAGTCAGCTTGTCGTCGTCTGTCGTCGTCGGTCCGTTACAAAAAACTTTAACATTGCCCATAACTTCCTTATTCTTTGACCGATTTCTTTAATATTCACACACCACACACCTTGCCACTAGTACTTAAGATTGATATACACAAACATGACCTTGACCTTTTTCGTTGACCTTCCTCAAGGTCAAATACTTGTAAAAATTTGTCGGTACAAAAAAATACTATCTGACAACGCATGCGGGGGTATAATTGGCGCCCGTTAGGCGGCAGCTCTAGTTTTGGATAGACGTTTAACCTCTTTGTTGGAAAAATTGTCCTCATGATGTTTTAATTACGGTGCTGTTGTTTCCTGCTGGTTTTTCATTCCCTTTGGTGTCTTGGAAGATAATTGTATCAATTCCTGATCATTGCCTCATTGCATTCACTTTTATTTCCACTTCTATTTCTTTGTTTATGTTTTTCTTCAGTAGTAATATGTTCTTAGTTTCCTATTCTAAATGACAGTTTGGAAGACGTTTTTCGCCTGATTCGAAATAATGTTTATCAGATGACCTTGCTTACATGCTCTAACGAACCGTTTCCACTGATTTTATTATTATTTTATAGTGCTTTGTCTTCGGCATCTTCTTGAAATCAGTTACGTAAAGAAGACGAAGAAAAGTTTCAGAACTAAATATTATCCTGTGGTTAATATAAGCAAGAAATTCTGAAGGCAAACTTTGTTTTGCTTTGGATAGCCTATTGGCCATTTTGTGGGAAAGTGACTGTCCTTTTGGCTTTCCGCTATTGATGTTTCCATAAGGGTCTGTTGTTTCATGTTTGCGTTTCTTTCTCTTTGGTGTCTCTGATGGGAGCTGTGGGTTGATTGTATCGATTCCTGACCATTGCCACCACTTCTATTTTTAGTAAATGTTAATGCACTTCCTTAAAGTTGTTTCATGTAAATGGTCCTCTTTAAAACGTGTCTGGGTATTTGTTTTGTAGGTATTCACTGCAACATAAGTAGGTTTTATGTTCCCAAAGGAGTAAAAGCTTATTTACAGCCTTATGACGCTAGCAAGTGGAGTGGAATGTTGGAAGTTACAGCAAAGGTGAGATGCACAACTGGAAACACACAAACCATTAGATAAAGGCGTCAAATACTGTTCATATAATAATATTATTATGAAGGCCTGACCGTAAAGTAAAAGGGTCATATTAAATCACCGCAACTGCGAGAGATACATGCTTTATAATTCAAAATTGTTGGCGCTTACATTTGTCACATTTCAATTTTATCATAGGTGATAAGGAAAAAATTTAAACATTTATTGAAGGAAATCGGTCAGAAATACATATATCTCAGTTACCAAAAGAAATAAACCTGCGCGACACGAAGACACATACAAAAACAAAGCGTGTAGCATCAACAAAATAGAAGTGAAGGCAATGATCAGGAATCATGCTTTCAGCTATTGATGTTTCCATCAGGGTCTAGTAATTTCATGTTTGTTTTTCTTTCCCTTTGGTGTCACTTCCAGGTTAATTGTATCGATTCCTGATCACTGCGTTCACTTCTATTTTTAAAGGAAAACTGCACCTATACCTTTTGCCCATTTTCATTATTTCATCCAAGTTTCACAGTAAAGTTGCTTGGATGACCTTTTTCCTTATCGGCTGATACCTTTCCTCTCAAGTGAACAAAATGGCCGTCATAACTTGAAATAAAAATGTCTTGGAACAACTTCTTCTATACAATTGATCCTATTTTATTCAAACTTCACAGGAATGTTACTTAGATGGCTTTCTTTCAAAATAGCTAAAATGATTTTGCTTCAAAGAACATGTTCACCAGAGCTAATAATAATAATAATTATAAAACTGTTAAAGGACTACAGCGCCTATACATTTTGTCCGTTTTCATTCTTTCATTCAAACGTCACAGGAATAATGCTTAGCTTACCCTTTTTTTAACAACAGCAAAAGCGTTCCTGCTGCAATGAACAAGATGACCGACAGGACAAAAATAGATACATATCTTGAAACGACAACTCTTTTATACCTTTGTTCCAGTTTTATTCAAACTCCACAGTAATAGTGTTTTCGTAGCCATCGACTAAAATGGTTTCACTCCAATGATTAAAAGGCTGTCAGAGCCAACAACTGCCTGCATACATTTTGCTATTTTTATGCTCCCCGAAGGGGGAGCCATATAGTCGCCGCTTTGTCCGTCCGTCCGTCCGACCGACCGTCCGTCCGTCACGCTCTATATCTCTAAAAGTATTAAAGGTATTTAAGTGGAACTTGATATACTGATAGAGGGCGATGAGGGGAATCGTAAAATACAAGAATCATAACCCTGTCACCAGTATTTATGGAGTTACTTCCCTTCTTAACTATTTCAATGAAAAGATTGTCCGGAGCATATCTCTGAAAGTATAGAAGGGATTTCAGTGAAACTTGATACATTGATAGATGGCCATCAAAGGAAGTGCAGAGTGCAAGAACTGTAACTCTATCACAAGTAATTACAGAGTTATTTCCCTTTTTAGTTTTTGCTATATTAAGCTTGTCCGGAGCATATCTCTAAACGTTTTAAAGGTAATTTAGTGAAAAATTGATACACTGATAGGGGGCTATGAAAGAAATCGCATAATGCAAGAAGCATAACCCTACCAACAGTATTTACGGAGTTACTTTCCTTCTTAATTAGGGTCCCACACAGTATTTTGGGTGCCCTATAGTAATCTCCTTGTCAGTCAGTTTCAAATCTAAACCAAAACATTTAACCGGTTATAACTTCTAAAGTATTATCCCTACTCCCATAAAACTTCACACTCTTACTAACAATCACAAGACCTACATTCTGACAAACCATATTGCTTTTGTCCGTGTGTTTGTCACCCTTAACCAAAAAAACTTAACCTCGGTCATAACTTCAAAAGTATTTGCCCTACTCTCATGAAACTGCACACACTTACTTACTATCACAAGGCCTATATTCTGACAAAGGGCCATAACTATATTGCTTTTCGGTGTGTGTTTGTCAGGCCATAACCAAACAACTTAAACTTGGTCAAAATTTTAAAAGTATTTATCCTACTCTCATGAAACTTCACACACATACTTACAATCACAAAACCTACATTCTGACAAAGGGCCATAATTATGTTGCTTATTTTCACTGAATTATCTCCCCTTTTTCAAAAAATATCTCCTGTTGTTTCATAACCATGGGTAATAGGGCTTTGATATTTCACATATGTATTCCTTGTGACATTCTTCATTGAAAATCACTTACTAGGGAACACAAAACTGAGTTTCTTTGTCTTATGGTTTAAGATTTACATGCCCTTGCACGGAAGGAGCCTTACATTTCTCCTTATTTTTGCAGTCTTTGTTGAAAATCACTAACTAGGGAATTCTTAGACTTTAGGTTAAACCCATTTGGTAACAACGGAAACCCCAAAAGGGGTAAGTGGCAAACAGTGCAGGCCCAGTTCAGACGCCACGAAACTCGTGTTTGTCACGCCTTAACCGGGCCCTACTCTTATGAAACTTCACACACATACTAACCATCACAAGACCTACATTCTGACAAAGGAGAATAACTTGTGTTTGTCACACCTAAACCAAAAACCTTAACCTCTGTGATAACAAAAGTATTTTGTCTACTCTCATGAAACATCACACACATAATTACCATCACAAGACCTACATCCTGACAAATTGCCTTTGGGTGTGTGTTTGTCAGGCCATAACCAAACAACTTAAACTCCGGTCAAAATTTTAAAAGTAATTATCCTACTCTCATGAAACTTCACACACATACTTACCATCACAAAACCTACATTCTGACAAAGGGCCATAATTATGTTGCTTATTTTCACTGAATTATCTCCCCCTTTTTCAAAAAATATCTCCTGTTGTTTCATAACCACGGGTAATAGGGCTTTGATATTTCACATATGTATTCCTTGTGACATTCTTCATTGAAAATCACTTACTAGGGAACACAAAACTGAGTTTCTTTGTCTTATGGTTTAAGATTTACATGCCCTTGCACGGAAGGAGCCTTACATTTCTCCTTATTTTTGCAGTCTTTGTTGAAAATCACTAACTAGGGAATTCTTAGACTTTAGGTTAAACCCATTTGGTAACAACGGAAACCCCAAAAGGGGTAAGTGGCAAACAGTGCAGGCCCAGTTCAGACGCCACGAAACTCGTGTTTGTCACGCCTTAACCGGGCCCTACTCTTATGAAACTTCACACACATACTTACTATCACAAGACCTACATTCTGACAAAGGAGAATAACTTGTGTTTGTCACACCTAAACCAAAAACCTTAACCTCTGTGATAACAAAAGTATTTTGTCTACTCTCATGAAACATCACACACATAATTACCATCACAAGACCTACATCCTGACAAATTGCCTTTGGGTGTGTGTTTGTCAGGCCATACCCAAACAACTTAAACTCCGGTCAAAATTTTAAAAGTATTTGTCCTACACTCATGAAACTTCACACACATACTTACATTACAAAAACCTACATTCTGACAAAGGGCCATTACTATATTGCATATTTTCACTAATCATCTCCCCTTTTTCAAAAAAAATATCTCCTGTTATTTCATAACCATGGGTGATAGGGCTTTCATGTTTCACATGTGTATTCCTTGTGACATTATCCATTGAAAATTACTTACTAGGGAACACAAAATTGAGTTTCTTAGCCTTGTGGTTTAAGATTTACAAGTCCTTGCAGGGAAGGGGCCTTACATTTCTCATTTTTTTGCATTCTTTGTTGAAAATCACTACCTAGTTTCTTTATTTGTACTCCAAACATCAGCTGAGGGTACTCATTAGAACATCCTCATTCAGACGATTCTAACGAGTACCCATAACCTTTGTCTTCAACCAAATCTTATCAAACTTCAAAGTGTATAGGATCATTTCACTAAAATAACTCTCCTACTACTGCGCATCTTCGGGGAGCATCCCTCGGTTTCACCGATGCTCTTGTTTATTTAAACTTTGCAGGAATGTTGACTATGTGGTCCCAAATAGCTTAAATGGCATTGCTCTAACGAACAAGATCGCCACGTTAGCTAATATCATTGTTTGAATTGTGGTTTAACATCAACACTATTTGGGTCATTCTGGAGACCCTGCTTTTAATTTTGTGGGACCTTTTACCCGTCATTTAGATGAAATAGCGTGAGTGAAAAACAGAATAACCTTAAACTACAAAAGTTTCTATTCCGTCTGCCCTTCTGCCGAGTTTATTCAAACTTCAAAAGATTGTTGCTTAGATAGGACTCTACCAAACAGTTAAAAAGTATGCCCCAATGAACAAGTTGGCCGTCAGAGTTAAAAATAGAAACAAAATATTTAAATTACTAATTCTTTTATAACATAGGTCTAATTTCATTGAAACGTCACTTGAGGTTTACTAGCAGATAGTTAAAATGGTTCCGCTCCAGTAAACAAGATAACCACCACACCGAATAAAAACATAACATCCACACCACCAGCAATTTAGCGAGAGGCCTTCTCCCAGACGCACTTTTGATGTTGTTTGAGTGGTTTGAGACGATTATCAAGTACGCGCAGAAAGCTTTGTAGCACCGTGTTGAACTTTCTATCACGTGCTTCTGAACAGGTATTTGAGATGATTGAGAACCGTCTTTTAACGTTTTTGAGCGTGTCTGTATATGCGTTACAATAGATTACTTGCCACGGGCATATCATACCTCACTTGCGGAGCTCTTGTTCATATTATGCTCAAAAAGCGATTGTGGATACTCGTTAATTCTTCTAAGCGTTTCTAACTAGCATTACCCACAATATAATTCTGCTCAAAACAGACTGTAGATACTTGTTAAAACCTAGAGGCTGTTTCGTAATGTAATATACACCTGCGGTAATGGTCAAATGTGACCGACGCAGTATCAGAAGATAGATAGATAGATAGTATAACCAGCGGTAACAACATCCATGCCTTGGGGCAGAAACGAGAAAAAACATTGCATGTTCACCTGTAAACTCCAGTTTTACTATATTCAAGTGGCCGAGCAGACATTCGACATTTAATCAAGCGTGGTAGCTCAGAGATTAGTGCATTTGCCTATGATACTAGAGGCCCCCGGTTTGTGTCCCGGCAGCGGTAATAAAACTGCGGTGTCCGAACATGCTCCGGATGAATGCCACAAAGTGCACCGACCTCCGCATCGGAACGTTAACTGGGGAACCCCTGCGCGTGCAGGGCGGCCCATCCTGTGCAGGTTAAAGATCTCGACCGTTATTATATGATTACTTACACTTTCATCCTGCTAACCTGGAGAATCAAATGTGACCGATCAGAGTAGAATTGAAAACGGTCCAATGTTGATTCGACCGATCACAGAAATAGTAGAAAGAAAGAATTGAAAACGCTGTTTAAATGTTGAGTCAAAGTTTTATGCTGGCTGGTTTGTGGGGTGGGGGTGTAGGTGATCAAAATTATATAGGCGTGTTTTATGGTTTGTATCAACGACGAGACACTGGTCAGACTACAAAAATGTGCAAGGTGATCCTCCGAGGGTGATCCAATTTCTAACTCAATAGGCACAGCGTTGGGAACAGAACAGAACTTTATTGAGCATCTCATATCATACACAATGATGGTGTGTGAGGAGAAGAACAATTTCAAAAGTTCCAGTGGTTGAGTGTCTCCATGATGACAATTTGTTATAATCACATTAAATACAAAAAGTCATGTATCTATCAATTCAATTCATGACGTAAACTAGGGGTAAAATGTAAATAAAAGATCAGGATTCAAGAGTATATGTTGACATACCCAGCAGGCATACAGCCACAATATAATGTCAGCGCCACCGGAATGCCGCGCGTCCACTAGGCAGCCATTGGAATTTGTAAGAGGCTAATAATTTGTAAATTTTATAGCAAAACAACATGCGATTAAAGGGAGGGGCTGAGGAGACAGATTGTCGTACTGGAGAGCTTGTTTCATCCAATGCATCAAACACAAATTTAGCTTCGATGAGTAAAATTACGATCCGGCACAAAACATTGCAAATTCGCCGATTCGGTGCAGATTCGTCGTCGAATCAACATCAAGCCGTAGCCGCTCCAACGCCGCCTACCAACTGTGTTGTGAAGGCTACAGTCTTAACGTTATCGTGATCTGGCCTAGGCATTATGTTGAGCTTTTAACAATATTTATTTTGTCTTTATTTATATTTATATCCGGATTAAATATGTTCTAGAAGGGGTTATCCTTTGGAAGCAATGAAAGATTTTGTGAGACTTTTACCCAGCATTGAGATGAAATGACATCTCAGCCTGCCTCCCCATGGAACCAATAGGGTTTATAAGTATGGACGGTCCGACTCGCACCGCTTTGCATGGGCAGGCTTAGATCCTCTAAGAGGTTTACCAGTACTCCTGTGCGGTCGGTTTCAGCTCTGCGTGGAAGCATCATGCACCCAATCTATTTCTCCAAGCCCCGATGGGCGGGGGCCGCATTTTCTGGAGTATAACGTGAATATAAATACATTTTTATGACAAAATAAAAAGCAATGGATATACAACTGAAAAAATGAAGAAGAATAAAACCGGAGAACGATTTGTCAACAATTATGGAAACACATGTATGGTATCAGACCGGAAGGCGTCGGCAGTCGCGCGCGGACGACAAAGGCGACCCCAGTGAAAAGGGAAAGCGTCCCCGACTGCCAAAATTGCCCTGGTGAGAAATGTCAGTGAATATAATAAACTAAAACCGATCTGGCAATCAAGACAGCTGCTTCCCGTCAATGGGCCCACGCCCTCCTACCGTATCCAACGCTCGCGAACGCCACCTTTCCGTCATGGGGATACCCGTGTCTTCTATGGTTGAACTTGTATTGGTACTGATGGATTGATTGTCTCCTAGTGTAGGCTTGGAAAATAGTCCCGAACTCGAACTCGTATGAACTGAGATCGTAGCTGTTTCTTTCAACCCCCAAATTCCACTTTTTATGCAAACAGTGTTGACCCCGATCAGATGCCGCGTTCTGTGGTGCCTGAACTTGGTCTCAAATGTTTACCAAACCCAACCCACGACCCCAGCCCAGACTCTATAGATAAATCTCTTCCTTACAGCGACTATTTTCTACTTCAATCATATAGGCTAATTGGATATATTAGATGTAAAATTGATTTTACATGACCCACGGCGACCAGACAATATTAAATATGCAGCGCGATTCTTAAGGCCGGATGCAGTAAATTTTTGGCATTCGCTTAGTTCCGCCCTCTTCTGTGGGTTTACCGGTATTTGATGGTGACGCTAAGTATAGATTTCGGTTTCTTTGATATACTTGTCACATGTAACACAAATTCATGTGTAGCGTCTCAGTGTGTTTTGACGTATCTGCTCTTTAATGAATCGACGGCAAATGTCCTACTGCTAAACTGCTAGTTGCGTGGTTGTAAATGATAACTTTGCATGAATCTTTGGTCTGATTTCATTCTAAGGTCACAGAACTGGTGCTAGGGTGACCCTCTACAAAAAGAGCTCAAAGTGTTCTGCTCCAATGAACAAGTTGGCAGCCTGTTTAAAATGATTACATTCAAATTTTAAAATGACAACTATGAATACGCCTCCTATTCACTGGCGGCGAATTTCATGAAAGCTTTAACGTGTATGTTACCTAGGCGACTTTCTAATAAGATAGCGAAAATGGATTCTTCACATTGAATAAGTTGGCTACCAGAGCTAGAAATAGAAACAGCTGTTAAGGGCGTCCTCCTAAATCAGTCGGCCATTACCAATCAAACTCAGAGCTAAAATAAAAGTAGCTTTTAAGGGCGTCTCCTAACTCATTTGGCCATTTCCAATCAAACTTCATACTACTAAAATAACTATACCGTTTTGCTCTTGAACAAAATGACTGCCTGACTTAAAAGTAGAAAAAACTTTAAATATTAACTTCTCAAAAACCCTTAGGTCAACTGCTATCAAACTTCATAAGAATGTTGCCAATGAAACCATCTACCAAACAAGCAAAACGCTTGCCCTATGGAATAAGAGTATATATACAGTAATCTCTTAAGCCAATGATTTACATGGCACATCTTGAAATCAGTTGAGCGATTATTCAGGCTCCTTGCATTGAGTTTACATTTACGCTTGCTCTATAATCAACATGTCCGTACATTCAAAATAGACTGGCAAAACTGCTATAACGTTTAACCCTAGAAATATTGCGATACATTTTATCATGTAGATACACTTTGACAAGATCTAACCAATAGTATTGTAATAATCAATGTTGCTTCAAAAATCCTCAAAACCCATCCTTAATCAGATTCTGAACAACCGTTTTAACTTTTAAATTGATTATTTTTTTAGATTTTCTTGGCATGCAGATAAATATTTATAAGGCTTATCGATGATATTATCAAATGGCATATTTCATTATAAAAAACCGGGCCAAAAAATATGAAACTTTAAACATCGCCAAAACGTTCAAATTATTTTGAATATTTTGGTAATTTTAAATACTGATTAATACTGAAAAGACCTCAGCAATGAAAGTGTCGAATTCCAGATTTAAAGCAAAATATCATTGCCGAGACAAATGTGTTAAAATATGAAATTATTTGGCATAATTTTGATTATTTTGGGCTATAGCTGGTATTGGAAAAATAATCATAATCCTACTGGTACTTTTTGCGCGTCGTGTACCTAATCGTTAGTTGATTGTATTTTATCATCACGAAAATACGCCTATATAATTCTTACCCACTTGAACCATACTTTTATATAGTAAAAATGGGATCTACAGGGACAGACCTCATGTTTTATAATTCTACTCCAAAAATATTGATTCAGGGTAGTCGTTAGAACTGCATCATCGTTCTAATTTGTACCCACAATCTATATTTTGAGCAAAAATAACAATACTACCACAAATTTTCACCTTAAAAGTTTCGTTTGTTTTCTTTTGCGGTAAAATTTACAATGTATTTGTATTGGTGTATTTTCGTAATGTCTTCTGTAATTATTTATAGACTGTACTGGTTGATGGAATTATATCAGGAAATGGTGCAGGTTACAGAGGTGGGGCGACTAACTCTAAACCTGGTGCCGGAGGTATACAAGGCGAATCATATTTAGGTAAATGCTTTACAGTAAGGCTGGATCGGAAATTCGTGTACTAGTTGTGATATCAGAGATCAGAAAAATATTTAAATGATAAGTCTTCCTATACCTTTGGTTCAGTGTCGTTAAAGCTTCACAAGGTACGTTGCTTGCGACCCCTACCAAATAGCTTAAACTGTTCTGCTCCAACGATCTAGATGCCCCCCGATGATCAAAATATATGAACATATATATTGATGTTCCTTATGATAAGAAGCATTTAGCCATATTGCCCAGGGGTCCCCGGGGTATGCGATACCTGTTAAAGTCACTAAATAACATCAACTGCCAGTAAATTAATTTGATGAAAACACTCAATACCGAATAAACACAAAGTAAGATGGTGACGCCGTGCTATGGATTCATGGCGTCAATGACGTCACAATACAATTTAAAGTAACTCCATTTAATGTCCCTTTCATAACTGTAAATAATTGTACTTTAACATTAATTATAATTTCTTTCTTTTCTTTTGTTTATATCAGAAAAGAATTACGAGATGGATATCCAACATGTTACAACTAAATTGTTACAGTTAAATTATGTTCTGCATGTTTTTCAATACAGTCAGCTTACAATGAACACTTGCAATGCCATATTATATAGCATCATGTCATTTAGCTGTTGCCTCTGCACACGCCACCCAAACCACTGTCTTACTTGGTTAGTGTCCCCTGTAACTATTTATATATTAAATATTTGTTTCACCAGCTTCTCACTCATCCTTGATATCGTCTTGTCTCCTCCACATGTCCTCTGTAGCTTTTGTTTGACGCTCTCTGCTTTTTCCAAGAGTCTTTGTTTTGTCCCATTATTTCCCTTCACCTTCCAATGTGTCTCTTCCATCTTTGTTTCATTCTTCCTTTCTTGTCTCAGAGATGTTTCTGTCCCCCTGCTACTCCTATTGGACCCAGAATCCTTTAAGGCTTTGGTCTTCAATCCTACCATGCAGACCGTCCAATGACATTTTATCCCTGCTGAGTGTTTTACCTTCATTATTTTCGAAAATTCATCTCTCTGCAACCTCACAAGGGTGTCATCTGATTGTAACTCTTTTCTGAGCACCTGCCCTGCAGTTTATTAAATTCTACCATGTCTTTGTCATCAAACGACATCTCATTTTCCAACCCCAATGTGCTTTGAATTAACCTTTTCCTGGTTATCCTGTTGTCTTCCCGTCGTTCTTTCCCCTCTTCAGAGAGAGAGAGAGAGAGAGAGAGAGAGAGAGAGAGAGAGAGAGAGAGATATGTTTTTAGCTCACCTGACCGGAGGTCATGGTGAGCTTTTGTGACTGTGAGATGTCCGTTGTGCATCGTCCGTGCGTTTACTTTTCTTGTGAACACTCTAGAGGCCACGGTTTTGGGCCAGTCATCATCAAACTTGGTCAAATGATCATCATGACAATATCTCGGTCAATTTCGAATTAGGGTCATGTCGGATGAAAAAGTAGGTCAGTATGCCAAATCATAAGAAACCTTGTAAAACCTTGAACACAATCATCATAAAACTTACTCAGAATGATCATCTTGACAATATCTCGGTCAGATTCGAATATGGGTCATGTCGGGTCAAAAATGGTCAGTGGGTCAAATCATAGAAAAACCTAGTGAACAGAGGCCATGGTTTTGATTCGATCATCATCAAACTTGCTCAGAATGATCATCTTGACAATATCTCGGTCAGGTTCGAAATTGGGTCGTGTCGGATGAAAAAGTAGGTCAGTATGCCAAATCATAAGAAACATTGCAAAAGCACTAGATGCTAACGTGTTGGTCCGATCATCATCAAACTTGCTCAGAGTAATCATCTTGACAATATCTCGGTCAAGATCGAATATGGATGATGTGGGGTCAGAAAGTAGGTCAGTGGGTCAAATCATAGCAAAACCTTGTCAGCACACTAGAGGCCACAGTTTTGGTCCGATCATCATCAAACTTGCTTAGAATGATCATCTTGACAATATTTCGTTCAAGTGCGAATATGGGTCTTGTCGGGTCAAAAGTAGAACAGACTGTCAAATCATAGAAAAACCGTCTGTACACATTAGAGGCCACAGTTTTGGTCCGATCATCATCAAACTTGCTCAGAATGATCATAGGTCAAATCATAGAAAAACCTTGTGAACACACTAGAGGCCACAGTTTTGGTCTGATCATCATCAATCTAGCCGAGAATGATCATCTTGGCAATATCTCGGGCAAGTTCGAAAATGGGTCATGTCGGGTCAACTAATAGAAAGAACCTTGTGAACACAATAGAGGCCCAAGCTTTAGTTCGATCATCATGATGAGCACCTTGACAATATCTCGGTCAAATTCGAATATGTATCATGTCGGGACAACATGTAGGTCAGTAGGTCAAATCATTGAAAAACCGTGTGAACACACGAAAGACCGCAGTTTTGATCCGATCATCTTCAAACTTGATCAGAATGATCATCTTGCCAATATCTTGGTCAAAGTAGAAGTAAAACAAAGATCAGGAATTGATACAATTAACTTACTCCATCCATAAAAGACACCAAAGGGAAAGAAATACAAAAATTAAGCGACCAGACCATAATGGAAACCTAAACAAAGGAAGGCCATAAGGACAGTTACTTTCCCACAAAATGGCCATATGACCATCCACAATTAAAAGACACAAGTGATACACACAGTAAGTAACAAACAACAACATAAATAAATCGCCACAGAAGAGCCGCCTTGGAACGGTCAGTGGAAGATTTCCACTGGGGGGCTTAAATCGATTTTACGTGGCCACAATCCTCGCCCTTACTTCCGTCGCGACTTAGACAAATAATTTGTTCAGTCCGCATGAAGGCCTCCTAACTCATCAGTGCAACATCTCCGTGAACACAAAAATCAAAGAACCACAGAGGTGAGACAACGGTGAGGACTCGACAGCAAGAAACCACTGAAATGCTGGAGCAAAAGAAAACCAACAGTTAGACTCCGATGAGCCCGACCAGAGACAGAGCATCAGGCACCAACCAACATTATCTCTCTAATTCTCAATAAGCCTTTACGTTGGAGCCGTCATAGAATCTGAGGCCTGACCCACCGGCGTGCAATTAAAGAGGGAAGCAAAGTTGCCAACCGTGATTGGATTAACTACCATGCATGCACGTTTGAATATGGATCATGTCGGGTCATGTCGGGTCAAAAAGTAGGTCAGTATGTTAAATCATAGAAAAACCTTTTGAACACACTAGAGGCCACAGTTTTGGTCCGATTCCACAATAAGAATCAGGTGAGCGATTCAGGGCGACTATGGCCCTCGTGGTACCTTTCAGAGGCACTTCCTTCTGTCCCTTCAGTTCTTTATCTCTCACAGGCTTTATTTCCTTAATTTCAACCTTCAACTTTTCTATCTCTTCTTGATCTTTTAGGGGCTCTTCAGTTCTGTATATTTAACAGCTTTTATTTCCGTAATATTTCCAATCTCTAACTTCAGCTGTGCCATTTCTGCATCTACCTGTGTATCAACAATATATGATTTTTCCCCACTACTCTTTACATTTCCCTTCAGTTTCTCTTTATCACTGATCGTTCAACTCCACAGTAACCTCAATCGTTTTCCGTTTCACTATCAACTCCCAACTGTCAGGGTATTCTGCTACACGAAGCCTATATGACCCGCACGAGCTGCACAACAAAATCTGTCCGTCAGACCCTAAAGGATTAAATCTCTTTTTTCATCTGTCCACTGCTACCATGTTGCCTTCACTTCTATTTTGCATATCAGTGCTGTTTTGTTTGTGCCGTATTGTGGCTGTAAAAGGTCTCCCCGTTCTTTCATTTAATGCTCTTATTTTTCCAATCCTCAGGGATTGCATTTACAATTGCTTTTCACCGTTCCTTAATTTGGCATCCTTTAGATACCTGCTGTAGATCTTTATTAGACCGCTGTTCGTACCTCGTTGTATAACAGTTGCTTGTTTGATATCTATGGGCTTTTTGTAGGCATAGCTGTTTTGTGGGCTTTTGTTATACCTGCCTTCTATTTGATGGATTTACCTTCAGTTCAGATCGACTCCTTATCGTTGCCTTCACTTCTATTTGTAACAAACGCGATGATTCTGATTTTGAGTTTGTAATATTTACTTTCTTGGATGGTGATGTTCCTCGTGCGGCTTCCTATGGCGTTTATATTTCGCAGTAAATTCGATTTGTCAGAGTGTCTGTTGATGTAACTGACTTCAACACTCGTAATTAATTGATAACTTCTAAACTTCTTAATCAGGGTTATCGGTATCATAAACTGCGCAAAGGCTTTTCTAAGTTCTTTAGATGCCATTTCGATTTTGTTTCGAAATTCATTTTTGGACTTAAATTTTTCTGCAACAAGGTCTATCGGAACCCGAATTTTATGGCGACTTTGTATAGAAGTTCAGAAAAATATATACATGCAATGATTTCAGTTCCCTATTTCGTAAAATAGTTCTTCGGAATAAAAGGATTGGGTACAGCATAAAGTTAGGAAGCCTTCATGCTGACTGAACAAATTATTTGTCTTATTCGCGACCGAATTTGGGCGAGGATTTTGGCCGCGTAAAATCGATTTAAGCCTCCCACATCCAGTGAAAACCTTTTCTCTGACCATGCCATGGAGGTTCTTTTGGCGGTTCTTCTGTGGCGGTTTATTTTTGTTATATTTCGTCCTTGCATGTGTGTATCGCTTATATCGTTTTGTTTTGGAAAGCTGATTGGACATTTTTTGGGATAGTAACAGTCCTTTTGGCTTTCTGTTAATGATGTATCCATTAGGGTATAGTTGTTTCATGTTTGTATTCCATTCCATTTGGTGTCTCTGATGGGAGTTGTGGGTTAATTATATCGATTCCTGATCATTGACTTCACTTCTATTTTGAATATGTATTGATCTTCTGCTGACAAATTAAAATGGAAACAGTTTTCACATGGGAGCTCATTTAAGAATTGGGGTGTTCTTGTAAGACTTTATAAAATCAGTTGATTATAATCGTACATTGTTTTTGATTTACTGTCGCTTGTACCTATGAGGATGTGTCTGTGCATAATAGTGTGTCACATGTTTCAGTAATCTTGTTCACAGATCACTGGAATATGGCACAATTTCTTGAAATTTGTCAATGTGCTAATCAAAATGTCCTTCGTTTTGTGTTCTTTGTTATTTTCAACCGAGTGATTTTATTCTAGGTTCCGGAAAAACATCCAATGCAAATAATGGCGGTGGTGGCGGTGGTGGAGAGGGTGCAGCCTGGGCTTCAGACGGCGTGGGTTATGGTGGTGGAGGAGGGACTTATGTCTCAGACGGCGAGTATGTCAGATAAATCGAAACAAGATATTTCACAAAGTACTTATATTATACAGTAATTTTCGGATCAAAACATAAACACGTGTGTGCTTATTGCCGTACCTGACCCTGTAAACTCTATTGCACCTGATGGATTGGCTGCATTATTTCGTGGAGACTGATCATGAACTTTTCTACAGTCATTTCCTACCTTCCGCTGATATAAAAAGTGCAGTTGTCAGTTACTGGCGAAAGGATGCGTACTGTTCTGGTCTATCTTGTGTATATGCCTGTCTGCGAAATATCTTAAAGTAAACTGACCGGCTCGATATGACTGACTTAGTGTTAGCTGGCGCTTCTCAAATCAGCGGAAGGGAGAGAACGACGAAAAAAGACTTCACGTAAACTCGATTTACGCCCCCAGGTGCAATTCGTTTCATAGACCGTTCAAAGGCAGATCTTCTGACGCGGTTTATTTTTGTTATGGTTTGTCTTTGAGTGTGTGTGTATCGCTTATATGTTTTGTTTTGGATAGCCAATTGGCCATTTTGTAGGACAGTAACTGTCATTGTGGCTTTCCGCAACTGTTGTTTCCATTAAGGTCTAGTTAATTCATGTTTGTGTTTCTTTCCTTAGGTGTCTATGATGGGAGCTGTGGGTTAATTGTATCGATTCCTGATCATTGCCTCCACTTCTATTTGTCACTCTCGAAATGAATTATTAACAGCTAAACTTAGAAATCAGAGTTATCCTCATCGCACCCCCACGCCATCCTTATAAACCCTATTGGTTTCATTGGAAACAGGGCTTGAGATGTCATTTGATCTCAATGTTGGGCAAAAGTCCCACACAAGTGGAAGCAGCGTCGACAAAATGACCTAAATAGTGTTGTCGCGGACGTTAAACCGCAAATCAAACAAAAGAGTTATCCATATCATAAACTCCCCAAGGCGTCTTCTAAATATACGTCTTTTCAAAATGTATTTTTTGGGCTCAAATCTCTGCTGCAACAAGGCTTACTGGAACCTGAGTTTTTTGGTGACTAAACATTTAAAATCCGAAAAATATATGCATGCATGATATATTAAGACTCAATTTCGAAAAATTATCTTCGATGTAAAAAGATTGGGTAAAGCATAATAGCACTAGGCAGAATGCATGCACGGTAGTTAACCCAATCACGGTTGGTATGTTTGGCCTCCCTCTTTAATTGCACACATGCGGGTTGGTCCTCAGGAATGACGGCACCCGCCTAAATAGTTGGTTGGTTGGTGCCTGATGCTCTGTCTCAACTGTGTGTATGTGTGTTTTTTGTTTGTTTTTTTCTTTCGTCCCCATTGTCGTTTCATCTTGGACTATGTTTGAGCTTTGTGTTCTTGGAAACGGTGCACTGAAGAGTAAAAATACCTTCATGTGGACTGAACAGACTACCTGATTGAATCACGGCAGAACAATGGCCAATTGTTGTTTGTTAAAATTGAGGTTTAATGCCCCATTCAACAATATTTAGGGCATTTAGTGACGTTGCTTACAATTTTTTGTGGGACTTTTGCCCGACATCGAGATGGAATGACTTCTGAAGAACTACCACCCAAGGAGGCCTTCATGCGGACTGAACAAATTATTTGTCTTAATCGCGACGGAAGTAAGGGCGAGGATTGTGGCCACATAAAATCGATTTTAGCCCCCCCACCCCTGTGGAATTCGCTGACTGTTCCAAGGTGGTTCTTCTGTCGCGGTTTATTTTTGTTATGGATTGTCTTTGGGTGTTTGTGTCGCTTATATTATTTTATTTTGGATAGCCTACTGGCCATTTTGTGGGAAAGTAACTGTATTTTTTGCTTTCCACTGTTTATGTTTCCATTGGGGTCTGTTGTTTCGTGTTTTGTTTCTTTCCCTTCTGTGTCTCTGATGGGAGCTGTGAGTTAATTGTATCGATTCCTGATCATTGCCTCCACTTCTATTTTTATAGGCATGGACGGTCCGACACGCACCCTTTCGCCTGGGAAGGCTTACCGCGTCTAAACCTCCAACGAAGTGGTGGCGAAGATTGCGACCACGAAAATCAATTTGAGCCCCATAGTGATATACCTTTCACTGACTGGTCCAAGGCGGTTCTTCTGTCACGGTTTATTTTTGTTATAGTTCGTCTTTGAGTGTATGAGTTATATACTTTTGTTTTGGATAGCCTATTGGCCATTTTATGGGAAAGTAACTGTCCTTTTGGGCTTCCGCTATTGATGTTTCTATTAGAGTCTAGTTCGTGTGTATTTCAATTTGGTGTCTATGATGGGTGGTGTATAATAATTGAGTCGATTCTTGATCATTACCTTCACGTCTATTAGACATTCTGAGCGTTTAAACTGTACTCATGGTCGGTTGATTTTATCTCTGAATGAAAGCACCATGTAGTCAGTCTATTTCGCTAAGCCCCGATAGGCGCATGTGCAGTTTTGCCAGGAAAATCGATTTGCGACCCCAGGAAAAATTTGTACTGTCTGCCGCTGTTGGTATTTTCATTGTAATTGATTGTCTTTGCATGGATGTTTTGGCAATTTCATTTATTTTGGATAGCCGTTTGGGCGTCTTTAGGAATAAAACTGTCCTGTTGAATATTTGCTTGTGGTGTCCGTCTTTGTTTTCATATTCAATTGCCTTGAAAGAGTGTTTCCGAGCCGATAGGTATCGACTGAGCTACGGAGGACGGCTATAATTGCTGATATTTGCTGTTCGTTCATTTTTTAGATTAATAATGGAATCTTTTCTGTCGTCATTCTTATCTTTTCTCTGATGCAAGGAGAGCAGTAAGCTTCTGGCAAAGAATGTGCACTGTACTTGTCTACCTTTTAACCCTTTTTGTACCAAATGGAATCTTCCACCTTGTATATAGCAGGAGTTCATTTCAAAATTAAGGGGTGTCAGGTTGTCTTTTCATCAAAATATATTTGGAAAATGACTTAACTTTTAGCAAACAGTGGAGGCCCTGATCAGACGCCGCGTTCTGCGGCGTCTGATCTGGGCCTGCACTGTTTGCCAACTACCTGTTTTGGGGTTTCCGGTACTAAATGGGTTAAGTGATAATCCTTACCAGGAAAACTATGGTTTCATCTTTTCCTGCTTATTTTCAGAATACTGAAACACACATAATTAGCTATAAATACAATAATAGAAGTGAAGGCAATGATCAGGAATCGATACAATTAACCCACAGCTCCCATCAGAGACACCAAGGGAATGAAACAGAAACATAAAACAACTAGACCCTAATGGAAACATCACTAGCGGAAAGTCAAAGGGACAGTTACTTTCCCACAAAATGGTCAATTGGCTTTCCAAAGCAAAATAATATAAGCGAAACACACACTCAAAAACAAGCCATAACAAAATAAACAACGACAGAAGAACCGCCCTGGAACGGTCAGTGAAACGCTTCCACTGGGCTTAACTCAATTTTACGTGGCCACAATCCTCGCCCTTACTTCCGTCGCGATTTAGACAAATAATTTGTTCAGTTCGCATGAAGGCCTCCTAACTCATCAGTGCAACATCTCCGTGAACACAAAAAATCAATCAACCACAGAGATGACACAACGGTGGGGACTCGACAGCAAGAAACCACTGAAATGATGGAGCAAAAGAAAATCAACAGTTAGACGCCGATGAGCCCAACCAGAGACAGAGCATCAGGCACCAACCAACATTACATAAAATTAGATTCTCTTTAATTTTCAGTAAGCCTTTTCGCTGGAACCGTCATAGAATCTGAGGCCTGGCCACCCGGCGTGCAATTAAAAAGGGAAGCAAAGTTGTCAACCATGATTGGGTTAACTACCATGCATGCAGTCTGTCGTATAACATTTATGTTGTATCCAATAGTTTTATATCGAAGAATGAATTTTTTAAATTGGGTACTGAAGTCATTGCAATTATATATTTTTTCTGAACTTATATACTAAGTCACCATAAAATTCGGGTTCCGATAGACATTGTTGCAGAAGAGATTTAAGTTCAACATTGAATTTGAAATTAACTGGAATGACTTCTATAAAATTTAGAAAAGGCTTTGCCTAGTTTATGATACCGATAACCCTGATTAAGAAGTTTAGCAGTTAACAATTTATTACGAGTGTTGAAGTCAGCTACATAACTAGACACTCTAGCAAATCGAATTAATTGCGAAATTTAAATGCCGTAGGATGCCGCACGAGGAACATCACCATCCAAGAAAGGAAAATTTACAATCTCAAAATCAAAATCGTCGCGTTTATCATAAATTTTGCAACAAAAAACAAATTCATCTACAATAGATAGATGTCAATCCAAAAACGGGGCCTCGGTATCAGAAAAAAGTTGCTTTATTTGACTGAAATCAACACGTGAACAAGTCCGTGAAATGAACACCCCACTTTATATAGAGAAAACTGGGGTTTAAGGGGGTGAACACTATTTTTCTTATTTTTGCTCCAACACATAGGTTGTAGGTACTCGCTAGAATCGTATAAAAATGACATGACAATAAAGTATAATTTTTATGCTCTTCAGAAGTGAAAAAGCATTTCTGACATTACAAGCAATTTAGAGGGTGTCTTCCCTATGAAATGTCCATTCAGTTTAATAATTACGTTTTTCTTTTATACAATTATCATCACGAAAACACGCCTATATAATTTTGACCCCCTCGAACCCCACTTTTATATAGTAAAACTGGGGTTTGCAGGGGTAAACCTTATTTTTCTTATTTCTGCTCTAAGATATAGATTGTGGGTACCCGTTAGAACCGCCTCAAAGAGGCGGTTCTAACGAGTACCCACAATCTATATTTTGAGCATATATAGGAAAAATATCACAATTTTTCATCTGAAAATTTTCATTTTTTTGGCGATAAATGTGTCAATGTATTTGTATTGGCGTGTTTTCGTAATGATGAGGAAGTGTAGTGCAAAGCCTTTTCAAACAATTTTACGTAGACGTCATTCCGATTTCATTTGAAAATACAATGTTGGACTTGAATCTCTTCTGCAATAATATCTATCGGAACCCGAATTTTATGGTGTCTTAGTATATAAATTTCGAAAACTATATAATTGCAATGACTTCAGCACCCAACTTCGTGAAATCATTCTTCGATATAAAATGATTGTGTACAGCATAAATGTTATACGACAGACTGCGTGCATGGTAGTTAACCCAATCACGGTTGACAACTTTGCTTCCCTCTTTAATTGCACGCCGATGGTTAGGCCTCATATTCTTTGACAGTTTCAGCGTAAAGGCTTACCACCTGTTGGTGTTCATTTGCTCCAGCATTTCAGTGGTTTCTTGCTGTCGAGTCCTCACCGTTGTTTCATCTCTGTGTTGTTTTGATTTTTGTGTTCATGGAACTGATGCGTTAGGAGGCCTTCATGCGGACTGAACAAATTATTTGTCTTATTCGCGACGGAAGTAAGGACGAGGATTGTGGCCACGTAAAATCGATTTAAGCCCCCCCCCCCACCCTCAGTGGAATTCGTTTTAATGACCGTTCCAAGGTGGTTCTTCTGTCGTGGTTTAGTTTTGTTACGGCTTGTCTTTGAGTGTGTGTATCGCTTATATTATGTATTTTGTTTTGGATTGCCAATTGGCCATTTTGTGGGAAAGTAACTGTCCTTTTGGCTTTCGCTATTGATGTTACCATTAGGGTCTATTTGTTTCATGTTTGTATTTCTTTCCCTTTAGTGACTCTGATGGGAGCTGTGGGTTAATTGTATCGATTCATGATCATTGCATTCACTTCTGTTTTGCTGAGAATAAGAGAGAATTTAATTTTATGTAATTTTGGTTGGTGCCTGATGCTCTGTCTCTGGTCGGGCCATCGAAGTTTAACTGTTGTTTTTTTTTGTTGTTGTTTTTTTTTTTGCTCCAGCATTTCAGTGGTTTCTTGCTGTCGAGTCCTCACCGTTGTTCCATCTCTGTGGATGTTTGATTTTGTGTTCACGGAGATGTAGCACTGTTGAGTTAGGAGGTCTTCATGCGGACTGAACAAATTATTTGTCTAAATCGCGACGGAAGTAAGGGTGAGGATAGCAGCTGCGTAAAATCGATTTAAGCCCCCCAGTGGAATTCGTTTCCCTGATCGTTCAAATACGGTTCTTCTGTCGCGATTTATTTTTGTTATGTTTTGTCTTTGAGTCTTTGTATCTCTTATATTATTTTGTTTTGGATAGCCAGTTGCCCATTTTGGCACTATCTGTTTGGCTTTCCGCTATTGATGTTTCCATTAGGGTCTAGTTATTTCATATTTTTATTCTTTCCCTTTGGTGTCACTGCTAGGAGCTGTAGATTAATTGTATCGAATCCGTAGCATTGTCTTCACTTCTATTTATCTAGTTGGATAATTTGGTAGGGGGTACCCGATCAAAATTCTTTTGAAGTTTAAATTAAATGAGAATATGGTTAAAGGAGGAGATTCCGTTACTTTTTCTGTTTTTAGCTCTGGCGGCCACCTTCATTTTTTAGCGAAACCATATAAGTTATTTTAGTTGAGTATAGAATAAGCAAAATTCCTGCGTAGTTTGAATAAGGTTAGACCAACCATGTATGGCTAGTTATCATTTAAAGCTTGGAAAAGTGTAGGGGGACTTTTTAGAGCTCTGGTGGCGACCTTGTTCATCATAGCAAATCCGTTAAAGCTGTATATTAGGGAGCCACAAAGGCAACATTCCTATGAAGTTGACCAAAGGGTTTATGAGGAGTTGACAATTAGTACAAATTGATGACGCCGCACGAAATACGACATACAACGATCGACAGACAATCACAATAGCTCGATTTGAGCCATGAATTCGTGCTCAGTTAAGCTAAAGAGACATACGTTTAGAATGTTTATTGGCTTTGATTTTTCAAATGTTTTTTGTTATAGTTAAAAAATGTGTAAGCTCTATTTTCCAGTCCTTTGGTATCATTGAATCCAGTGTGGAATTTGAAAAATATTTGAGGGTCACTGGGTATGCCTAACAAAGTGCTCTAGCGCAGAAAACAAAATCGTGTTCACTCCATTATTGTGAGTTTCGGGGTATACTCCTTGCGTCCAAAAGATAATGCTTTTAAAAATATACTTAAAATGGCGCTCATTTCTTTACCAGTAGAAGAGCCGAGTGCAGGACAGAAGAAGGGCGATTGGCTTCAGGAAGTAGCAGTATGGGTTATCCAGGCAGCGTATATGGCGACATATCCTTGTCAACACTTTACCGCGGTTCAGGCGGAGGAAGTGGCGGGAATGCACTTGACCTTTCCGCAAATCCTAAAGGTATACATCAGAATAACAAATTGACAAATGCATTTTTTCATGGCTTTAATTCTTAAGAAACAAATCATCGTTAGCAGCGATTTTTTGAGTAAAAAAATTCAGATTGGAGGTCATTTTTGAAGAAGAACTAATCTTAAGCTCGAAGCGCGAGTGATTTGTCTAATTACAAGTAACTGACAAACTGCGATTTTGTACTTAACACTATTCATATTTTTGACATATCTCATCACCATATGTTCATAAGTTTTGATAGGATCTTCTTGAAGTAAGGGCGAGGATTGAGGCCTCGTGAAATCGATATAAGCCCCCAGTGAAATTCTTTTCACTGACTGTTCAAATGCGGTTCTTCTGCCGCGGTTAATTTTCGTTATAGTTTGTCTTTGAATGCGTGTATCGCTTATATATTTTTGTTTTGGATAGCCAATTGAGCTTGCAATACATTTCACTATTTTGTCTCCGACCACAGATACTGAAGCAGAAAAATAAAACGCCCACAAGCAGCACACAACACACAATATATTCCGCTTGGGGTCCAATGATTATCCCGCGAGAAATCTCTTCAAATATTTTATCGGATTCCATTAAAACAAAACTATCATTGACATTTTCTAAAATAGACAAAGAAATAATGAAAATGTTCACATATTCTAGGTTCTGAGTCGAGCAAACGCCATTTATTTGTGCCCGTGAGAGTCAGTAGAGTATGTAGTAGTATGACGTCACACCATCTTTTCTGATGAATACTATGATATCGATTCAGATTTATTCAAATCTTCGTTTTTTACAGGTGGCCGTGGCGGAAATGGAGGTGGAGCGATAAAACTTACTGCCCAGATATCAATAACAGTTAATGGTCGTATTGAAATGAATGGCGATCCAGGTGAAGGCGACGTTGGCGTTGTACCTTTAACTAGGTGTGTTTCTTCTGGGAAGTGTTTAGACTAATTCATCTCTCAATACAAGAAGATGAAATTTAGAGAATTATGGAACATCCATTCCTTAGAACTTAGAATATGCGATATGGATACTTGGTATTATTTTATACTTATCAGTGAAAGCAATGCATATCTGAAACAAATAAAAATGATATCAATCACAAGTGAAATGATATTGTATCATTTCACATGTGACTGATACCATTTATATCATTTCACTGTAGCGTGTCGGAACTACTTTTTTGTTTACGTTCTGGTCGAAAAAAAAAGTTAATTTTCCTTTTATTTACTGAGAATAATAATTCCTTATGTCTCTAGAATATATTTTGAAGAGTGGCATTTGAAGAGTGGCATTAAAACTGACTGAACAGGCGCCATATTTGACAACAGCAGCGCTACGATTTTTTCCGACACACATTTCGGTCACAATTTAAATGCTCCCTCATAGATTAAGGCATAGAGTTAGGCGAGGATTGTGGCCACCTAAAATCGATTTAAGCCCCCCAGTGGAAATCTTTCCACTGACCGTTCCAAGGCCGTTCTTCTGTGGCGATTTATTTGTGTTGTTGTTTGTTACTTACTGTGTGTATCACTTGTGTCTTTTTATTTTGGATGGCCATATGGCCATTTTTGTGGGAAAGTAACTGTCCTTATGGCCTTCCTTTGTTTAGTTTTCCATTATGTCTGGTCGCTTAATGTTTTTGTTTCTTTCCCTTTGGTGTCTTTCATGGGTGGAGTAAGTTAATTGTATCGATTCCTGATCTTTGTTCTACTTCTACTTAGCTGTCTAGTTACAAATGGTCGACAAGGCGTACCAGTTCACTGAATGGCTGAGAGTTTTTACGAGGAAATATGTGCTTAAATCAGCGTTTGTTGTTGTTGTTGTTGTTGTTGTTTTTCCAACGTGAAAAACCGACCGCGATCGACTGCTACACATGGAATCGAGTATACACTGGCTGGGTGCATACCACGTAGAGCCTTCAAAAATAAAATGGACTTCAAATAAGCATAACGCATTCTGTTACATACCTTGAAAAGCATTCTTTGAACTAGAAATGCTGAATCCAAAATGGCGATTAGTTTATGCTTTGAAACCGACAGTTGTGACGCCATGTAGTTAGGTTAAAATCGTGACGTCACCGCCTAGAGTGGATCAATTACCGTAAGTGTCCTAATAAATTGTACCGCACAACATGGTGGGTGGGGGTGTTCGGCATTTGTCCCTTACGTATGTACATAATTATGGCATCGCTCTAGTGCCTACATTTATTGACGAATTTCAATACACACAACTTCACTCAAAAGTTGCTTATGATAATATCCCGTGAGAGTTCGACTTTCAGGGTCATGACTTCAAGGTCAAGGTCACTAAGGCTATTTTTTAGAAAAACCTTTCATCATCGCTCTAGCGCCTACATTTATTGACGGGTTTTAACAAAACTTCACACATTGACGGGTTTTAACAAAACTTCACACAATTGTTGCTAAATTTGGATTTTAATCTCGAGCGAGTTCCACTTTCAATGTCATGGCCACAAGGTGAAAGTCACTGTGACTTTTTTAAAAAAAACTTTTTTTCATCTATCTAGCGCCTACATTTATTTACGGATTTTAATTTATCTTCACACAAATTTTGTTTACGATAATATCTCAAGCTAGTTCGACTGTCAAGGTTATGACATCAAGGTCAAGGTCACTGTGGCTATATTTAGAAAAAAAACTTTGTTATCGCTCTCTTGGCTACATTTATTGAAGGATGTTAGTATATCTTCACACAAATGTTGCTTATGATAATATCTCGAGCAAGTTCAAGATCGATGTATTGACCTCAAGGTCAAGGTATCCGTGTTTTTGTTTTTTTTTTAGAAAAATAGTAATATCTCTATAACGCCTACCTTTATTGTCGGATTTTATATAACTGCACATAAATGTTGCTTATGATAATATCTCGAGCGAGTTCGACGTCTAAGGCCATAATCTCAAGGTCAATGTCACTGTTGCTATTTTTAGAAAAACATTATCATCGCTCTAGCGCCTACATTTATTGACGGATTTTAATATAACTTCAAATAATGTTGCTTATGATAATATCTCGAAAGTGTTCGACTTTCAAGGTCATGGCCTCAATGTCCAGGTCACTGTAGCTACTTTTAGAAAAAAAATGTCATCGCTCTAGCGCCTACATTTATTGACGGATTTTAATATAACTTCAAACAAATGTTGCATATGATAATATCCCGAGAAAGTTTGAGTTTCTAGGTCATGACCTCAATGTAAAGGTGACTGTGACTATTTTTAGAAAAAAACTTTGTCATTGCTCTAGCACTACTTTCATTATTGGATTCTAATATAACTTCACACAAATCTTGCTTATGATAATGTCTCGTGCAAGTTCGACTTTCAAGTTCATTGCCTCAAAGTCAAGGTCACTGTGGCTATTTTTAGAAAAATTGTATCAAGACTCTAGCGCCTACATTCATTGACGGATTTAAATATAACTTCACACACATGTTGCTTATGATAATTTCTTAGGTGAATTCGACTTTAAGGATCATGGTCTAAAGATCAAGATCACTGTTGCTATTTTTAGAAAACATTGTCATCGCTCTAGGGCCTACATTTATTGACATATTTTAATATAACTTCACACAAATGTTGATCATCATAATATCTCAAGCGAGTTCGACTTTCAAGTTCATGGCCTCAAGGTCAATGTCACTGCGGCTATTTTTAGAAAAACTTTGTAATCACTCCAAAGCCTACATGTATAGATAGATTTTAATATAACCTAACACAAATGTTGGGTATGATAATATCTTGAACAGGTTTGTCTTTCAGGCTCCTGGCTATTTTCAGTATAACTTTGTCATCACTATAGCGGCAATATTTGTTGATGCATTTTGCTTTAACTTACACAAATGATGGAAGTGTTAATATCTTGAGCAAGTTCGACTTTCAAGGTCATGACCCCAAGGTCAAGGACACTGTAGCTATTTTTAGAAAAACATTGATATTGCTCTAGAGCCTATGTTTATTGATGTATTTTAATATATCTTCTCAAAACTTTTGAGTATCTCGAACAGGTTTGTCTTTCAGGCTCCAGGCTATTTTCAGAATAACTTTGTCATCGATGTAGCGTCTACATTTGTTGATGAATTTTTTCATCACTATAGCGGCTATATTTGTTGACGAATTTTGCTTTAACTTTACACAAATGAGTCAAGGTCAATGTCACTGTGGCTATTTTTAGAAAACTTTGTCAGTGCTCTAGCGGGCCGGGCCTCTGTAGCTCAGTCGGATGCGCGTCTAACTGATGATCAGGAGGACGCGGGTTCGATACCGGCCGGGGTCGGCAACATTCTTTCGTGGAGATATATCATGAAATCTTTTCTACGGCCATTCTCTCCCTCCGCTGTTTCAAGAAGGACGGTTGTCAGTTTCGGACGAAAGAATGTGCACTGTACTGCTTAAACACTTACGTATAAGCCTACCCAGAAAAAGGGTGGATGGGTTAACTGACCGGCTCAAATATGACTTAAAATAGTGTTGACCGTGCCGTACAACTCGAATACAAACACACAAACAAACATTGCTCTAGCGACTACATTTATTGATAGATTTTAATATACTTTACACAAATCATGCTGAACTAATTCGACTGTCAGTGACTTCGGCTCAAGGTCATGGTCAATGTGGTTATTATATGAAAAAAAAACTTTGTCACCGCTCTAGAGCAAACATTTATTGATAGATTTGAGTATAACTTCACAAAAATGTTTGGTATGATAATATCTCGAGCAAGTTCGACTTTCTGAGTCCTGAGGTCAAGGTCAATGTCACTGTGGCTATTTTCAGACACAAAAATGTTGTCATCACTATAGAGCCTACAATTATTGATGGCTTATATTGAAACTTCACACGAATGTTGCAAATGATAATATCTCAAGCAAGGTGGATATTTGACAGTTAAAAGTTTTCCACACACGAAGTAGTCTGTCTTGTGCGAGGGGATTTGAACAGCCTGCGTTGCCTTGTTATTCATGGTACACATCCTTATATGGAGTTACAATAATTATCAAATCAAACAAGAAGTAAATACAAGCTAGTTAGAAATGTTTGGTGTATGTGAATACAAGCTCGTGCGAGTCGCAGGACATACTGAACAACCCAGTCCCAAATAGTCCTTATGCGCACACGGACTAGTAGGGAACATGTATGGTTTAGTTTTCCCCGAAATCAATCCTTTTTTCTGGAATCATGCTAATTACAGTCAAAACTAAATGCACAGACATGCTCGTGGGACGTGAGAGTCGCGGGTATACGTAAGTAATAACCCAGCGGGAGTCGCAGGATTTAGCCGACAACCCTGTCATAAAATGGACCATGTGTGAGCAAAGACTTTGGGCGATAAACTCATAAATACAAAAATGTGACTTGCGCGGGATGCCTATTAGCCTTACTCGAGAATCCGATTATCATACGATGCTGATGGGATTACCCTGCGTTTCGGTTCCGATCGCAAAGATTTGGTCCCCAAATTGGACTCACATACACCAAGAAAATGTATCATTACGAAAACATGCCTATACCAATACATTGTAACCTTTATCGCCGAAAAAATGATAATCTTAAAATGAAAACTTGTGATTTTTTTCTTATTCCTGCTCAAAATATAGATTGTGGGTACGCGTTAGAACCGCCTCATCGAGGCGGTTCTAACGAGTACCCACACTCTATATTTTAGAGCAGAAATAAGCAAAATAAGGTTTACCCCTGTAAACCCCAGTTTCACAGTATAAAAGTGGGGTTCGAGGGGGTAAAAATTATATTGGCCTGTTTTCGTGATGGACCGCAAAACTTGGTAGAAAATACAACTTGCGACTATATCATACTAGCGATCAGTGATAGTCAGAAAACATCATAGGACTTGGCCCTCCTACTCAGCTACCCTTTCGGACTTTGGCTTAAGATTGAAACAGATGCAATTTTTGGTGCAGTAGTGCAGTTTATATTTTACCTTTGGTCCTTTGAGATCAGCGTGAATATTCTGAGAAATCAGAAAAGAATTATTGGTTATGACTCATATTCTAGACAGGTTTTTAATTATTTGGACCCCATTTTGATTTATATCAGTCTTTGAATCGACTGCTTATTCGAAATTCGCAAAATTGCAGTATGTTTCCTCTGGCTTTCTTTGCCGGATCATTACAGGGTCACTGACGAGGCTTTATTAGCCGAAACTACGTAGTATGGCCCATCTTCTTTCTTATGAATGTTTTCATTGCTCTTAAAAGAACTCATTTTTGATTTTTATTTGCCTTCACTGCAGCTGGTGTTGTGCCGTGTGGCGGCCGTAAAACGTCTCCCCGTACATCAACCGTAGTGCAGTTTATATTTTACCTTTGGTCCTTTGAGATCAGCGTGAATATTCTGAGAAATCAGAAAAGAATTATTGGTTATGACTCATATTCTAGACAGGTTTTTAATTATTTGGACCCCATTTTGATTTATATCAGTCTTTGAATCGACTGCTTATTCGAAATTCGCAAAATTGCAGTATGTTTCCTCTGGCTTTCTTTGCCGGATCATTACAGGGTCACTGACGAGGCTTTATTAGCCGAAACTACGTAGTATGGCCCATCTTCTTTCTTATGAATGTTTTCATTGCTCTTAAAGGAACTCATTTTTGATTTTTTTATTTGATAAGCATCAGCGACAAATAGTATAATTATTGACTCAAAAAAATGTGGATAGCTGCCTCAACCCATAGACTAGTGAAAGAATTTACAGATAATTGAAAACAAAACACTGATAGCAGTGTTTACCTCCATTTAGTACGCACTGACCTATGAATACATGTAAATCAGAGAAAGAATATTCAAGTAACTGAGTTTATTGATAAGAAGCAAAACACCGGAAGACGTTGTATGAGGAATATTCCCATCCAAAAATGTAAATAACAATCCCAAAATAACAATAAAACCATTTATCATAAGTTTTGCATGAAACAAAACCGATATACAAACATAACTGTAAGCTACGGTATCAGAAGAATATGCTTTATTAGATTGAAGTTCTGAAGAGTAGATTTGACTGAACAACCATGGAGTTATATATTGCAAATAATAAATAAATCATCCAAATATGGAGACGTCGAGCTAAAAATCAATGCAATTCAATCAATGTTTGAAATATGTCTCCAGTTGTATATATTTCAGCAGCAGATTACTTATCAATTGGGAAATATCGATTTCTTTCACTTTAATTTACTTTGCTTCCCTTTGTCACAATTTTTTAAATTAAGGCATCTACAATTCTGTGATATTTCAATCAAATACGATTAAACTATAAATGATGTTTGTAAAAGACTATGCCCGAAACCATATGCTTGCCGCTAAATGTCAGTTTTCTTTTTTTTTCAAAATTTCATCAAGTCATCTCCTCGTCATTCACAAGGCAAAAGATTAAACAATTTTGAAGATGTCTTGCTTTCAAGATTAAAATGACGAATTGTTTAAAGGTTTATAACTCAAGAAAGATAGCCAAAATATTCTCAAAATTTAACTAGGCTATTTACTTATCATTCCCTATCAGCCTGTCCATTTTCAAGGTAATTGGTTAAACAGGTTTTGAGATATCTTGCTTACAAGATTCAAATGTCGAAACTTTCAAAGGGCCAATACTCAAGAAAAAAAAATTAGATTTTTTTAAAAGTAATCTACTTGTCATTCCCTACCAGCCTGTTAAAGCTCAACGGCTATATCTTAAACAGTGTTCTAAGTCGGCCCCCGCCCATCGGGGCTGGAAGAAATAGATCGGCTGCATGATGCTTCCACGCAGAGCTGAGACCGACCCGTGCACGAGTAACTGGTAAACCGCTTAGAGGATCAAAGCTTGCCCAGGCCAAGCGGTGCGTGTCGGACCGTCCATGCTTATAAACCTTATAGGTTTCATTGGGCGACAGGGCTTGAAATGTCATTTCATCTCAATGTCAGGTAAAAGTCCCACACAATTAGAAGCAACGTCTCCAAAATGACCTTTACAGTGTTCACGGGAACGTTAAACCTCAAATTAAACAAAACAAAAAATGGGGGTTTAAATATCTTACTTCGATGGTTAAAATTATCAATTATTCAAAGTGTCGTAACGGAAGAATCATCCTTTCAATGTTCAAAACAATAGGTCAAATACGTTAAGAGATATTTTGCTAACGACGTTACATCAAGTTAACAAGTCTATGTATTGAACACGTCTCTACACCCCACTTTACAGAGAGAAAACTGGGGTTTACATGGGTATACTTCATTTTTGTTATTTGACTGTTCCCAGACATAGGTTGTGGGTACTCGTCAATACTGTCTCAATCAAACGGTTCTAACAAGCATCACAACCTATGTTTGCAGTAATAACAAGGAAAAGATCACGCGTTTTCATCAGAAAAGTAGCCATTTTGGAGATGAGTAAAATGAACTATGCCGCACGGGTGTGATATCATTATGAAAATGCCAACATTTCCAAAGAGCCATTACTCAGCCGAAGGCTGCAGGGGAGCGTATATGATACGCAGTTGTCCGTCGTCGTCGTCCGTCAACTGTCTACCATCTTCTTCGTCGTGGTCCCTCAAGACTTTAAAACGACGTCTCCTCTGAAGCCACTGGGTCGATGGAGCTCAAATTTCAAATGATGCGTTCTTTGGCTAGGAGATTGAAATTATGTGTTTTTTTTTATGAAATTGGCTCATTAGTTTGGTTACTATGACAAATTAAAGTTTCCTTGAACATATAATGGGGAAAATTGAAAAATGACATTTATTGAGGCCTTCATGCGGACTGAACAAATTATTTGTCTAAATCGCAACGGAAGTAAGGGCGAGGATTGTGGCCACATAAAATCGATTTAAACCCCCCAGTAGAATTCTTTCCACTGACCGTTCCAATGTGGTTCTTCTGTGGCGGTTTATTTATGTTGTTGTTTCTTACTACTTACTGTGTGTGTCACTTGTGTCTTTTTATTTTGGATGGCCATTTGGCCATTTTGTTGGAAAGTAACTGTCCTTATGGCCATTCTTTGTTTAGGTTTCCAGTATGGTCTGGTCGCTTAATGTTTGTGTTTCTTTCCCTTTGGTGTCTTTGATTGGTTGAGGAAGTTAATTGTATCAATTCCTGATCTTTGTTTGACTTCTACTTAGAAGTGAAGGCAATGATCAGGAAGTGACGTTAAATATGTTCTATAGAAGCAAGGAAGCAAGGATTACACCACAGAAGTTGAAAATACGAAGTTTACAGGTTTTCTGAGCCTGACAAGCTAGTGTTGGCCAATACGGCCTCATCGGTGACCCTAATGGAAACACAACAGCGGAAAGCCAAAAGGACAGTTACTTACCCACAAAATGGCCAATTGGAAGCAAGGAATATACCACAGAACTAGAAAATCCGGACTGTAAATGGTTTCTGGGCTTGACTAGCTAGTTTCGGCCAATTAGGAGTCATCAGTATCCCTAATGGAAACATCGATAGCAGAAAGCCAAACTGATAGTTACTTTCCCACAAAATGGCCTATTAAAAGCAAGGAATACACCACAGAACTGGAAAATAAGGAGTGTACATGTTTCCTAAGCAGGACTAGCTAGTTTCGGCCAATAGTGCCTCATCAGTGACCCTTAAATATTTTCGAAATTCCACAATGGAATCAATGATCCCAAAGGACGAGAAAATTTAAACTACACTATGCTGTAGGGCAGGGAGATTTTTACGGCCGCCACACATTCCCAAACAACAGCTGAAGTGACGTTAAATGTGTTTTATAAAATGTTACCCTTTGGAAGCAAGGATTACACCACAGAACTGAAAAATACGGAGTGAACATGCTTTCTGGACCAGATTAACTAGTTTTCGCCAATTAGGCCTCATCAGTGACCCTTAAATATTTTCAAAATTCCGAAATGGAATCAATGATACCAAAAGACAAGAAAATATAACTACAGTATGATATAGGGCAGGGAGACATTGTACGGCCGCCACACATTCCCAAACACCAGCTGAAGTGACGTTAAATATGTTCTATAAAATGAAATCCTTTGGAAGCAAGGAAAACACCGTGGCCCTAATCCTCGCCCTTACTTCCTCCCGATTTATGTTAGACAAATAATTTGTTCAGTCCGCATGAAGGCCTCCGAACTCATCAGAGCAACATCCGGGCAGATTCGTTACCACTTTATTACTTTCAACTTATAACGTATGGATTCTCAAGACTTTACCTTTATATATATATTTTTATTAAATTATCCGCTTTAGCCATTTGAAGGTGCGTGAATGTTATTAATCAGAATTAAAATCATTGGTATGTTCTACAAGCAGGTACGAGCAAATAACACGACAAAAAAGGAAATCAGTGAGCAAAGCTATTTTCTGGCAAGACTAGCTGGTTTCGGTATCGATCAATGCCCACTTCTATTTTTCATCAACAAAGATGCTACGGGACCAGAACAATTCGTATTATATGTTTTACTGTGGTGAAGTCGTGTTCAGTTCAAGATGTTAAATATCGCACTAAATGACGTGTATTTTAAGACCAGTTACCCGTTTGTCTTACAGTTCTTCTGCACCGGGATGTCCTCTGGCTTGTAATGTGTCGGGGTGTCAAGGTAACAGCTCAAAAGCATGCTGGGATTACTCTGGTCCTGGTGGTGGTGGAAGTGGGGGAAGCATATACCTAGCTGCCAAGTACGTGAACATTGGTGAGTACGAAAATAAGCCAGCCCATTAGAAAATTGTCCTTACCATTTCCGATTTCTTCTCTTCAGATACGCATGTGCATTAAGCTAATAATGCTGGACGTCCGATGTATTGCATGAAGCTACATTTGGTGTCCCTTTCATGTGGGCCCCGTCAAGCGATTTTGGTACTTATCGCCTATGCGAGCAGCGAAGGTTCAGGCGAGCCTGCGCATCCGCGCAGTCTCGCCAGATCCTTCGCTGCTCGCTCATACAAGCAGTGAATCAAGAGGAACCTTCAGACAGAAAGCCATATCCCTGGTCACTCTGAATGGCTTGGCAGGCGCAGTTGAAATTTGTCATGACGGAATGCTCGAAGACACAAATTCGCTTGGCGGGGCTCATGTGTCCAAAAGCACCAAAGCCTCAGGTGAGGCAGCACTCACGCACACTCTCGCCTTAGTCTTACATGATCACCAAAACTTTCTGATGACCTGGCAAAAATAAAAACTTTGGTATTAATCATTACGAAAACACACCCGTGCGACAAAGTGCATGTTTTCACATCTCCAAAATGGCTACTTTTCTGATGAAAATCCAAGATATTTTCGTTATTTATACTACTAACATAGGTTATGGGTGCTCGTTAGAACCGCCTCATTGAGGCGGTTCTAACGAGTACCCACAACCAATGTCTTGGAGTAAAAATAAGAAAAATAATGTTTACCCCCGTAAACCCCAGTTTTTCTCTATACAAAGTGGGGTGTAAGGGGGTGTTCATTTCACGGACATGTTCACGTGATGTTAAGCATTACTTACTTCGATTCATCATCATCATGAAAATGAATTTACAACCAAAAGATGAAACATTAATTATTCTTCTATATTACCGCTTCTGAATAACACGTAGATTCCTGGCAAGGACATACCCGAATCCTGGATCTCAGAGACATACATCACGAAAACACGCCTATACAATTTTCACTCCCTTGAAGCCCACTTTTGTATAGTAAAACTGGGGTTCACAGGGGTAAACCTTATTTTTCTTATTTCTGCTCTAAAATATAGATTGTGGGTACTGGTTAGAACCGCCTAACCGAGTACCCAAAATCTATATTTTGAGCAGAAATAAGAAAAATATCACAATTTTTCATCTTAAAATTTCCAATTTTTGGCCAAAAAAATTGGCAATGTATTTGTTCAGGCGTGTTTTCGTATGGCAGCGGGACGCGCCTTGAAGGAATGAGAAAATATAACTTACAGTTTTGGTGCAGCTTAATGGTTTTCAGTTATATTGCCCATGGGTGTCAGCTTCTTGATGATTTCAGGTCAAAGAGAATATGAGTTTCTACATGCAATGATAAATCTATAAAACCCTAAATGTTTGTGGTTGTATTACACATGGATCATTTAAAAAGTCATGCATTACGAAAACACGCCTATACAAATACATTGCCACCTTTATCGCCAAAAAATGAAAATTTTATGATGAAAAATTGTGATATTGTTCTTATTTCTGCTCAAAATATAGAATGTGGGCACTCGTTAGAACCGCCTCATCGAGGCGGATGAGGCGGTGCTAACGAGTACCCACAATCTATATTTTAGAGTAGAAATAAGGAAAATAAGGTATACCCTGGAAACCCCAGTTTTACTATATAAAAATGGTAGGCGTGTTTTCGTGATGCAAATAGGAAATGTATGTGAGGATGAGCTTTTACGCGTTATTGTATTTTCTTCTTTGTCTTTGTGTTGTTTTCAAATTACCAAACGAAAATTGCGACTCTCTTGTTAAGCAACGTGTATATATTCATTCAAATACCGTTGACCGCACTACGAGGTAAAACAACCGAATAAATTGTACAAAAAGTGCCGTGGTTCACACGAAAAAGAATCTTTAATTCCCATGAATATAACCATTTGTTATACTGCAAAGAACTTTCCATGTCCTGGATTGGAGAGCGCAAGGGCAATTATTTTCCATATACATCGTTAGCAAAAATATTACTATCTTGTGCCTTCCTTCGCTGAATTGCCGTCGTCTTGGATTTACTGCAATTGATTAAAAATATAAGCAGAATAAGTTCATGCACAACAATAATTTCCAGCAACTTAATAAAAAAACATTGGATTGTTTTCCATTCAGTCAGTACTTGTGTTCATTTTTTCCGTTATAAAACTTCCATTTTAACTTGCCGTCGATATTTTCTAGCTGGGCACCTTGATCCACGTATTGCATGCAGCCGGAGGCGTTTGATGACGCCACGTGTAAACATGTACTTTTGATAACGTCCCCTACAAAAGAATCGTTTGAAATCGCAACGGAAGTAAGGGCGAGGATTGCGGCCTAGTAAACGCGATCTGAGCCCCCCCCACTCCCCCAGCCAGTGAACATTCTTTTCATTGACCGTTCCAAGGCGGTTCGTCAGTCGCGGTTTATCTTTGTAATATTTTGTCTTTGAGTCTGTGTATCGCTTATATTTTTTTGTGTTTTGGATAGCCAATTGGTCATTTTGTGGGAAAGTAACTGTCCTTTTGGCTTTCTGCTGGTGATGTTTCCATTAGGGTCTAGTTATTTCATGTTTGTGTTTCCTTCTTTTTGGTATCTCTGATGGGTGCTGTGGGTTAATTGTATCAATTCCTGATCATTGCTTTCACTTCTATTTTGGAAACATTGCAACAATGTAAAATGGCGTAAAAAAGATTTCCGATATACCAAATCGTTTTGTTGATTCTTGATTGGCACATTGGATCACATTCCTCGCCTGAGAGCGATACGGCGCGGGCAAACATCGGTCTTAGATGGTAATGTGGTTCAATGATCCCCGTCAAGAATCAATATAAATTAAAATTATTCCAACATCTGGGATGCCCGCTTCAATCAAAATCTTAGCGATCAAGCTATGAATCATTCGTGATGAAAATGCCATAACCAAATCCTTAACTCATGAAAGAACCTTATTTATTTGCGCGTAAGATAGTTAAATCCAAACTTTTACCTTGGGATAGCAATTCTAATTCTACCCTGGTTATGATACATAGGGATAGGTATAAATGGGCAAGTCTGAACTGTTTGATGTGCGATCTTGGTACAGGACATCAGATGGATTGTCAATACGTTTTCTAAAAGTTATGGAGACACTGAACAGCATAACAATGTCATCACAATATGACAAACGTCGGGAAAAAAGTCACTTATTTATTTGACATTCATGCTCAGAAATGAAATGTAAGTAAGTAATTGAAAGACTGAGTCATGGGTTTGAAAGGTAGATGGAAAAAATCCCGCCATCGGGACCACATTTTGGCATCACTCGACCAGCATCGAAATGCCTAACAATGTCCCTTAGAATGTATGTTTTCTGTACAACCACCACATAATTGAAAGTGATGTCTCCAAAATGACATTTACAGTGTTGTTTGGGACATGAAACCCCAAATCAAACAAACAAACTACCACGCCAATAATATATGTTAATACTCTATGCTACAATTAAGGGTATCTTATACCACACATTTTTATTTACAAGCTATAGTGAACTAAAATACACGTACCTATTTTGAAAAAAAAGATCAGTTAACTTTTGAAGCAAATACTGAACTACAGAACTGTGCGAGACCAACTGTTTTCGGCAAATTAGCCCTTATAATACACCAATATATAAGTTTAGCCTCGCACTGAGCCATGTTAAGTAGGTAGTCCATTGCACACATGAGCTCAAAATGAGCCATAGCTTGCGAAAGCGATGGTTATCATTGACATGAGAGATACCTAGTTTTAGCTTTGGACTCAATCTTGTTGTGTTGGTGTTACATCTGACTGTTAACGAAGGATTGCGAGTTCGGCAAAATACCGAGAAAGCGTTTAGCCCAGATTTATGTAACCTTCTTCACAACTTTATGTGATATATTGTGTCTAAGATATACAAGTGATGTTTAAAATATAACTTTGATGTTGCTCATGTACTGTTGGCCTTTAAAAGATTTTATATGGCAGTATCTCATCGATGGAAAAATATATGGTATGTAGGTAATGTCATGTATACGTATGTTGGAAAAAAATAAATTACAAAATTATAAATGTGATAACTTTCCCCTACATAATAATTTACTTTTAAATATATTAGGTGTTGCGTAATATATTATGCTTAGTATATATTATTTAAATATTCAAGAATGTTTCTAGCATGTGTAGATGAGGAGGTCGGTCCATGTCTGATCCGTTAAAAAAACTCCGAAGACTGGTTTTCTCGAGTCATAGCTCATATATTGTTCTTATACTCCAGATAAGGATACGGTTGGTTTTACTCTTGGGCAGAAATGATACATTCTTACCCCTCTTATCTTACCGCAAAAAAATACCGAGCGCTTTGGTCAATGTAGATGTTGTATAGTGCGTAATGTAACTTTATTGCTATGTCGACGTCAAACTGTTTTGATTGTTGACGTCAACTGCATTTAGTACCGGAGATGTGCGATGCATTCATCACTTAAAATAGTATCAAACATTAAATCAAGCGAATGCAGAGATGAACCAACGATGAGCTCGACGACATGAAATAATTGAACTGCTGGAATATCAACGGTTGGACTCCGGTGGGTCCGACCAGAGACAAAGCATCCGGAGACAACCGACATTACAAACACAAACGTTTAAGTAAGTCTTTAGACTGGACCGTCAAAGAGTCAGAGGTCCAACCGGCGGTGGACAATAAAGGAATTAAGCAAAGTTATCAACCGCGATGGGGTTTACTGCCATGCATGCTGTCCGTCGTATAACATTTATGATGCACGCGATCTATTTGTATTGATGAATGATATTACAATATCTGGTACTGAAGTCATTACAATTATACATTTCTTTCTGAATTCATATACTATACAATCATAAAATCCGAAAGGCCTTGTTTCAGAAGAGATTTAATTCCAACATTGATTTTTGAAACTAAATCGAAATGATGACTAGAAAAATTAGAAAAGCCTTTATTTAGGGTCACTGATGAGGCTTTATTAGCCGAAACTACGTAGTATGACCCATCTTCTTTCTTATGAATGTTTTCATTGCTCTTAAAGGAACTCAATTATAATTTTTATTTACGAACTTTATGGTATTGGTATAACCTTGATTAAGAAGATCTATTACGTGTTTTGAAGTGAGTTACCTGACAAACCACTCTGGGAAACCGAATTTGTTCGGATATATAAACACCGTAGGATGTCGCATGAGGAACATCACCATCCAAGAATAAAGGAAAATTTAAAATTATCACGTTTATCATAAATAAAGAAGAAGTGAAGGCAATGACCAAGAATCGATACATTTAACTCTCAGCTCCAATCAGCGATACGAAAAACCAAATCCATATATAATAGATAAACGTAAATCCAAATACGGAGCTTTGGTTTGAGAAGATTTTTTGATTTACTTTATTGGAGTATTGATCAGTCCATCGAAGTTGGGACATATATACAGTAGGTACAACTGCATATTAAGCCGTAACAATGTGTTGTGTTTAAAATGTATGCATTTTTAACAATAAAATATTACAGGAATAAACAAGATTTCCGTCCGATTTGGCTTTGGCGGTGCAGGGACCACACATAGCCCTGGCGATTGGTTCCTTCCTAACTGTGGTGGAAACGGCGGAAAAGGGAGAATTCGAATTGATTCGGTTGTGTTTAAAGGACGAACAGCTCCAAGGAATGGAATGGTTCGGAGAAGGAATATGACGAATTTATATTTTGTAAGATATTAGAATTACAGTATCAAATGCATACCGGCATTGAACTCTGTCACGGCGACATAGCGTAAGTGAGACTTATGGTCAGTTATTGACTACAATGTTTAGCATACTTCACTACGCGCTGATATTAAGGGGAATTTGAACACCTAGCAGATTTTTCCGCCACTATAAAAAGGAGATAACTTTCGGAACTTCCTAATTGCGCACCTCTTGTGGCTGATCTGTTCTTGTATTGTTATGAAAGAGACTTCATTTTGTCGCTTTCCATTGATAACCAATCTGAAATTATTGAAGCTTTTAGCTCTACTTCTAGATATTTAGATGATTTATTAAATATTGATAATACCTATTTTGATGGTTTGATCAGTCAAATTTACCCCCTAGAACTTCAGTTAAATAAAGCAAATTCTTCTGATACCGAGGCCCCGTTTTTGGATTTACATCTATCTATTGTAGATGGATTTGTTTCGTGCAAAATTTATGATAAACGCGATGACTTTGATTTTGAGATTGTAAATTTTCCTTTTTTTGGATGGTGATGTTCCTCGTGCGCCATCCTATGGCGTTTATATTTCGCAATTAATTCGATTTGCTAGAGTGTGTAGTCATGTAACGGACTTCAACACTCGTAATAAATTATTAACGGCTAAACTCCTTCATCAGGGTTATCGGTACCATAAACTACGCAAAGCCTTTTCAAAATTTTATAGACGCCATTCTGATTTAATTTCAAAATTCAATATTGGACTTAAATCTCTTCTGCAACAAGGTCTATCGGAACCCGAATTTTATGGTGACTTAGCATATAAATTCAGAAAAATATATAACCGCAATGACTTCAGCACCCAATTTCGTAAAATCATTCTTCGATATAAAAAGATTGGGTACAACATGGATATTATACGACAGACTGCATGCATGGTAGTTAACCCAATCACGGTTGGCAACTTTGCTTCCCTCTTTAATTGCACGCCGGTGGGTCAGGCCTCAGATTCTATGACGGCTCCAACGTAAAGGCTTATTGAAAATTAAAGAGATAATGTTGGTTGGTGCCTGATACTCTGTCTCTGGTCGGGCTCATCGGAGTCTAACTGTTGGTTTTCTTTTGCTCCAGCATTTCAGTGGTTTCTTGCTGTCGAGTCCTCACCGTTGTCTCACCTCTGTGATTCTTTGATTTCTGTGTTCACGGAGATGTTGCACTGATGAGTTAGGAGGCCTTCATGCGGACTAAACTAATTATTTGTCTAAATCGCGACGGAAGTAAGGGCGAGGATTGTGGCCACGTAAAATCGATTTAAGCCCCCCAGTGGAAATCTTTCCACTGACCGTTCCAAGGCGGCTCTTCTGTGGCGATTTATTTATGTTGTTGTTTGTTACTTACTGTGTGTATCACTTGTGTCTTTTAATTTTGGATGGCCATATGGCCATTTTGTGGGAAAGTAACTGTCCATATGGCCTTCCTTTGTTTAGGTTTCCATTATGGTCTGGTCGCTTAATGTTTGTATTTCTTTCCCTTTGGTGTCTTTTATGGATGGAGTAAGTTAATTGTATCAATTCCTGATCTTTGTTTTACTTCTACTTTCCTGTACGCTTTTCTATAGACCCTTTCCAACTGAAAAGGGGTCTACTCTTAAAGGAAATAATTTGCTTTCTTTTCTTTAAGAGTTGACCCCTATTGACATGGGAGACAACAAGACCGTTCCAGGAGTTGTCTTCTCTGAACGTGATCCCATTCCCCTAAGTACCGAATGGTTGCGGTTGTACATCCACACTATTTAGTTATAGTGCATTTAATATCTTATGAGCTCCCACGAGCCGAAGCCTCAGGAGTCGCTTACAGTACAGTAAGCTCCGTCGTCATCAACATTTTCTTCTTCTCTGAGACTATTTGATAAAATCAAAATGTGCGACCTCCCTTAAAAGGTGAACGAAAAATTGCCAAACCTTACTTTGTCCGAAACCCAATTTGGCAAACAGGGTAGGTAACTTTTAAGCGAAAACGCCTTCTCCTCCATTACCAGTGTTATAAATATGGTCTATAGAAATTCATCCTTTGTAAGCAAGGAATACACCACAGAACTGAAAAGTATGAAGTGTACAAGTTTTTCTGGGCCAGACTAGATAGTTTCGATCAATTAGGCCTCATCAGTGACCCTCTGATATTTTCAAAACTCCACAAAAGAATCAATGTTCCTAAAGGAAGAGAACATTTCGTCTGCTTGGTGCAAAAACGGTGTAACTGACATTTTGGCCAAAATAGTTTTTTTCATAAATGGGTGCCTTAGGACTTGACACACTTGGTAAATACCTACTATAGCTGGAATCTGCCTATCTCATGATTTATTTCAGCATTTAGGATTTTTTTGTCAGTTACACCGTTTTTGCGCTCACTTTTAGAAAAAAAGTAGGTGCAAAAACGGTGTCAGTGCACTTACCCCATTTTTGCACAAAGTTTTTTAAAACCTCAAAAAATTGAATATTTCTGCTTGATATTTCAGAATAAGCATGTAAGTACCATGCAGAATATATAAAATGTGACCTATTGCCTACCCAGTGTCTGTTATTTACTGCTTTAACATGTGAAAGGCAAAGAAATAAGGTTTGTACATTTAAACCGTTAAGCGCTGAATGCACTTACACCGTTTTTGCCCCAAAAACAGTCAGCGCAGAAATGGTGTATCAACCTTTAAATGCTAGATATTTCTTTTCGAATGCCATTTATTCAACAATAAACATCACACACAAATGAAAGAAATCGCGATGAAGTTAAGCAACCAGCTTATTGTATGGTTTTCTATGCCATTCGTTAATAAAACAGTTTTTGACTCTCCTGAAAAGTTGCCAGTTTGCACTTACACCGTTAATGCACCAAACAGACGATATAAACTACAATATGATGAATGGCAAAGATACTTTTTACGACCGCCACACCTGAAAGCCAACTGTCAAATATGTTCTGTAAAAGGGTTATTTTTGAAGCAGGGAATACACCGTAGAACTGAAAAGAAAACACAGTAGAAAACCTTATTTCCTGATGGCTAAAGGAGACTCTCCTTCTCAACATTTCAAAATCATAGTAGTTAGGTCACATGGGTCAAAAAATTTTTAAAAAGTGCTGAAACCGTTAGGCCAATTTCAATTAAATGTAAATGTCATATGCAAACTCCATGCCATGGTTGGGAACGCAAGTTTGCTAACATGTCTTTCTCGAACATCGTAGAAAATCATGGATGTCTGCCAGGGTAGAAAATTCTGTTTCAGGATTGCAAACTATCTTCTCCAGAACCAATGGTGTCTATATCTTGATTGCCATCCCTTATTCAGCATTGGTCAAATCATAAGTGACGAGTCACCTGTGATTTTGAGCTTGAGTTGAAAACTTTGTAACAATAGCATGGGACTCCCAATGGTAATTTACGTTGACTACAAGTAATGGTTGAAAGGGATATCCATGATGCTTAATGTAAAGGCTATCAGACATTAAGGATTTGTAAGCCGAAAAACAATGTGAAACTCTTTTCACTCACCGTTTCAAAGCAGTTCTTCTGTCGCGGTTTATTTTTGTTATGGTTTGTCTTTGAGTGTGTGAATCGCTTATATCAGTTTGTTTTGGATAGCTATTTGGCCATTGTTTAGGGAAAATAACCGTCATTTTTGCTTTCCGCTATTAATGTTTCCATTTGGGCCTAGTTATTTCATGTTTGTGTTTGTTTCCATTTGGTGTCTCTGATGGGAGCTGTGGAGCTGTGGGTTAATCGTATCGATTCCTGATCATTGTCATCACTTCTATTCTGAATTTCTCTGGTAATATTGATTTTCCTACATTTATTTTAGATTATAAAACTTGCCTCGATGGAATACATTTCTACTGAAGTTTCCTCAAGCCAGCATTATATTTTCGATGACTTCATAGTATTAAAATAACTTTGAACAATGCTTTGCGAAGTTTTATACACTTCCTTGTTTAGGGAATTTGCAGTCAAGAATTTATAATGATTATAAACATCGTTTACGCGTGGAAAAGCTCCAGCGAAACGAATAAGTTGAGATACGTAAATTGTATAATGAAGTCGTCGAGTAACATCGCCATCGAGAAACGCGAATCATAAAAGACCTTACAAAGCACGGTTTATTGCAAATTCTAGCTCTTGCACTACCACTGAACTTATTAAATTATTAACTTCCTGTCTTTCTGCTATTAAAACGCATGTGATTAAATATTGTGATGAAGTCTATGAAAGATCAGAAAAAAATCTGTTTTGGTCTATAAAAAATTCAAATGAGGTTTTAAATAAATTGAAATCCAGACGTTTTCGTGCTTCAAGTCTGTCTACTTACGATTTTTCCACTCTTTACACTACACTTCCTCATAATCTTATAACAGGAAAACTTTATGATTTAATTGAATGGGCTTTTCACAGAGAAGATTCTCTCTATCCTGCATATAATGTCAGAAATTCATTTTTCACTTCTAAAGAGCATAAGAATTATACACGTTGGTCATGTCAGAAAGTGTGTGATGCCCTCACCTTTCTACTTGATAATATTTATATTAGATTCGGTACTTACTAAGTTATTACGACAAATTGTGGGTATTCCGATGGGTACGAATTGCGCACCTCTTGTGGCTGAACTGTTCTTGTATTGTTATGAAAGAGACTTCATGTTGTCGCTTTCCACTGATAACCAATGTGAAATTATTGAAGCTTTCAGTTCTACTTTTTTATTTTTAGATGCTTTATTTAATATTGACAATACTTACTTGATGGTTTGATCAGTCAGATTTATCACCTAGAACTTCAGTTAAACAAGGCAAATTCCGCTGATAACGAGACCCCCATTTTTGATTTACATTTATCAAATGTAGATGGATTTGTTTCTTGCAAAATTTATGATAAACGTGATGATTTTGATTTCGAGATTGTAAATTTTCCTTTTTTGGACGGTGATGTTCCTCGTGCGACATCGTACGGGGTTTATATTTCGCAGTTAATTCGATTCGCTAGAGTGTCTAGTCATGTATCCGACTTCAACACTCGTAATAAATTATTAACCGCTGAACTTCTTAATCAGAGGTATCAGTATCATAAACTACGTAAAGCCTTTTCTTAGTTTTATAGACGTCATTCTGATTTGGTTTCAAAATTCAATGTTGGACTTAAACACTTCTGCAACAAGGCCTATCGGAACCCGAATTCTATGGTGACTTAGTATATAAATTTAGAAAAATACACGCCTGTAATGACTTTAGTACCCAATTTCGTAAAATCGTTCGTCAATATATAAAGATTGGGAACAACATAAATGTTATAAAACAGACTACATACATGGCGGTCAACCCAAACACGGTTGGCATCTTTGCTTTCATCGTTGATTGCACACCGGTGGGTCGAGCTTAAGATTATATGACGGTTCCAGCGTAAAAACATAAATGGAATTTTATTTTATTTTAGTATTCTTTACGTTGGTTGGCGCCTGATGCTCCGTCTTTGGTCGGGCCCCTCGGAGTCTAACTTGTGGTTTTCTTTTGCTCCAGCAATTCTGTTGTTGTATGCTATCGAGTCTTCAACCTTGTTTCATCTCTGTAGTTTTTTTATTTGTATGTTCTCGGAGATGTAACTCTGATGAGTTAGAAAGCCTTCATGCGGACTAAATAAAATTAGTGTATACCGCGACAGAGGTAAGGGCGAGGATTATGGTCATGTAAAATCGATTTAAGCCCCCCAGTGGAATTCGTTTCACTGACCGCTCCAAGGCGGTTCTTCTGTGGCGGTTTATTTATGTTGTTGTTTGTTACTTACTGTGTGTATCACTTGTGTCTTTTATTTTTAATGGCCAGTTGGCCATTTTGTGGGAAAGTTACTGTCCTTTTGGCATTCCTTTGTTTAGGTTTCCATTATGGAAACATGTTTGTGTTTCTTTCCCTTTGGTGTCTTTGATGGGTGGAGTAAGTAAATTGTATTGCACGCCGGTGGGTCAGGCCTCAGATCTATGACGGTTCCAACGTAAAGGCTTATTGAGAATTAGAGAGATCTAATTCAAGATAATGTTGGTTGGTGCCTGGTGCTTTGTCTCTGGTCGGGCCTATCGGAGTCTAACTGTTGGTTTTCTTTTGCTCCAGCATTTCAGTGGTGTCTTGCTGTCGAGTCCTCACCGTTGTCTCACCTCTGTGGTTCTTTGATTATGTGTGTTCACGGAGATGTTGCACTGATGAGTTAGGAGGCCTTCATGCGGACTGAACAAATTATTTGTCTAAATCGCGACGGAAGTAAGGGCGAGGATTGTGGCCACGTAAAATCGATTTAAGCCCCCCGGTGGAAATCTTTCCACTGACCGTTCCAAGGTGGTTCTTCTGTGGCGGTTTATTTATGTTGTTGTTTGTTACTTACTGTGTGTATCACTTGTGTCTTTTTATTTTGGATGGCCATATGGCCATTTTGTGGGAAAGTATCTGTCCTTATGGCCTTCCTTTGTTTAGGTTTCCATTATGGTCTGGTCGCTTAATGTTTGTGTTTCTTTCCCTTTGGTGTCTTTGGTGGGTGGAGTAAGTTAATTGTATCGATTCCTGATCTTTGTTTTACTTCTACTTTATTACTTGTAGTCCCTTGAACCCGACTTTTATATTGTAAAACTGGGGTTTACAGGGGTATACCTTAGTTTCTTATTTATTTTATTAAAATATAGAGTGTGGGGGTTGGTTAGAACCGCCTCGATGAGGCGGTCCTAACGAGTACCCACAATCTATATTTTGAGCAGCAATAAGAAAAATATCACAATTTTCATCTTAATTTTTTTTTTGGCGATAAATGTTACAATGTATTTGTATAAAGTAGAAGTAAAACAAAGATCAGGAATCGATACAATTAACTTACTCCACCCATCAAAGACACCAAAGGGAAAGAAACACAAACATTAAGTGACCAGACCATAATGGAAACCTAAACAAAGGAAGGCCATAAGGACAGTTACTTTCCCACAAAATGGCCATATGGCCATCGAAAATAAAAAGACACAAGCGATACACACAACAAGCAACAAACAACAACATAAATAAACCGCCACAGAAGAACCGCCTTGGAACGGTCAGTGGAAAGATTTCCACTGGGGGTGGGGGGGGGGGGGCTTAAATCGATTTTACGTGGCCACAATCCTCGCCCTTACTTCCGTCGCGATTTAAACAAATAATTTGTTCAGTCCGCACGAAAGCCTCCTAACTCATCAGTGCAATATCTCCGGGAACACACATAATCAAAGAACCACAGAGGTGAGACAACGGTGAGGACTCGACAGCAAGAAACCACTGAAATGCTGGAGCAAAAGAAAACCAACAGCTAGACTCCAATAGGCCCGACCAGAGACAGAGCATCAGGCACCAACCAACATTACCGTGAATTAGATCTTGAATTAGATTACCTTGTATAAGCCTGTCTTCGTATTGAATGGTTATTGAAAGTATTCTTTGAAATTCGGCCGGATGATTTAACCATGTGTTCGAAATTAAGGTTATCAATATTCAGTAAATCCTCCAGATACCTATAGGTGTTTGGATGGCCTTTCAATTGTCTGTAGAAGTTATAAAACACATGTGACAAAATTGTGTTCTATAAAAGGAATATCCATTGGAAGCAAGGAGTACACCGCAGAACTGAAAAATATGGAGTGTACCTGTTTTCTGGACCAGAATAGCTAGTTTTGGCCAATTAAGACTCATCAGTGACGCTCAAATATCTTCGAAATTCCACAATGAAATCAGTGATCCCGAAGGAAAGAAAATATAAACTACACTATGATGTAGGGCAGGAAGACTTTCTACGGCCGCCACACAGTCCCAAACACCAGCTTTGGTGACGTTAAATATGTGCCATTAAAGGCTTATAACTCTTTTGGACGGGGCTAAAAGAAGACGTGTGCGTAAACGATTTGAAGAACCTCTGCATTTAGGTTTATGATATTTTGTCACTGAACATGACCAACGTGTTCATTTGATTACTTTATGAAAGTATAACCCAAAAATTTCGGTGCAGTGCAACTTTGACCAGATCGGATTTTTTACTCCAGAATTATATGCACATGAACACAAGAAAGGTGGATATTTTGGTTACTGTATCCAAACTTTATCAAACATGCATGGAATCAGCTCATCTATAAAAGGTCAGATGAAATCTAATTTGGGCCAGATCAAATTTTTCACTTCAGACCAGATTTATTTGTCCTTAAATGCTAGAATTAGTGTTGTCTGATCAATGAAATGTTCTTTTTTCCAAACTACATCAAACTTGCGGATATTCAGAACCTTATTAAAATCTCAAATACGTTCAATTATGGCCATTTCGCATTTTCGTTTACTCCAGAGCAACTTAACTTTGGAGGCATAAATCAATTTTCAACTCAATACCTTGTTTTGGTTATATTCAATCTTTATTAGACGTGTATAAGCAGTACATGTATAAAATCTTGGACGATATTTAGGTTGAGTGAGCTCGAATATTCACTTCAAAGTTACATGCATTTGTACGGCAATATTGATGTGGTTCTGCCAACAACTACATTACTTACTCCCTTTATTAGACTCAGGTGAGCATTTGTAGTTTATGTATTTTTAAACTGTTGCGAAAAGTAGCAAATTTCTAACATTTAGCTGTTGTTAAAAGTTTTCACTTTCTTTGCAACAATTATTCCAGCTGGCATTTAACGTAACGCCGCGGTCGCATGGATACCACTACAATACTTCCGTACTGGTACATGTTGTAGCGACAACACTATGGCATCACACCACTGTCGTGTGCTAGATCAGACGTCATAATATAAATACTTATTTTTGATTTAATTTTCGGTAATTGTGCCTGTTGCACATTGATCACTTCTTGTGGGAAAGAGCATTACGAAAACACGCCTATAGAAATACATTTAGGGGATAACTGTATTGAAAATTGTCATTTGGGGAGGTAAATCGGTGGTTTTACGGTCGCAAATTTCGTTTTACGGCGACGCGTTAGCGGAGCCGTAAAACGAAATTTGCGACCGTAAAACCACCGATTTACCTCCCCAAATGACAATTTTCAATACAGTTATCCCCATTCTAATGCACTTATTCCGTTGTTTTGTTAAAATTGTACTATTTTGCACAAAGCGGCAGGCGTTGAAAGCTGCGTAAAACCAAATGTCAGCCAATGAAAAACGACGTTACGCGGTGACGTCGGATTTCCGACAGTAAATCGTGGAATATACTGTCGCAAATTTTTGACGTTATCCAATCAGACGTCGCGTTACATACGTAAGTGCATTAGAATGTATATTTTACTCCCGAAAAAATGCAAATTTTAAGATGAAAAATTGTGATATCTTTCTTATTTCTACTCAAAATATAGATTGTGGGTACCAACAAGCTATATTTTAGAGCAGAAATGAGAACAATAAAGTATACCCCTGTAAACCCCAGTTTTACTATATAAAAGTGGGGTTCAAAGTGGTCAAAATTATATACGCGTGTTTTCGTGATGGGGAGCTGGTTGCAGTGCTGTTTGGGAATCGTTTGTTGTTGTTGTTGTTTTTGTTGTTGTTGTTTTCTGTTTTCCTCAGTGTTTGTTTCTGTTCCCCTTGGTACCAATGGTAGGCTGTAATTTGTGACTGTGGTTGTCAGCAGTAAAAGTCTTTAAGACCCTCCCTATAGCTTTAGCCGTTCTAGGGTGGTGCTTTTGGTGTTTTTCTTTCATGTTTTTCTTCATAGTGCATTGTTCTCAAGTGCTTAAACCAGACTTATCACCCCTTTTGAAAAAGAGAAGAATGAATGTTCCGCTCGTCTAGCGCTTGGTTGTTGTGGTTGTTACCTGCGACGTCCTTTGATTAATTTTTACAAGCTTTAAGCAGGCCAATATGTTGTTGCAAACTCGTTAAAGTCTCACCTTATTCATAGAAATCCAGGACACACGAAAGTACAAAGAATATACTTTTCGTAAGAACCGCCTCAATATTGCGGTTCTAACGAGCACATCGTGTATTTAAAATGTCACAAAACATATCAGGAAGATGCCAGTTAAAGAGCAATGTAAGAAAGAGTCATACCACATGGCTATGCTATCTCAGTGGAAGCCATTTTTTCATATAGGAAAGTGTTAGATGGATTTTCCTTTGGTAGTCAGTGTTTTGCCTACATTTGATTCATAATTGTCTCATATTATAAGACTTAGAGTATTACAACCAAAATTACACTACCAATCATTTACTTACACATTTACAATGTATATATATAGGACCACAGCCAAGGGGGTCAGAAATTGATTGACCCTCTAAATACAGTGTATGGGAACGAGGTTTATTGGGGATGCTTTGAATGGATTGCCTATGATCAGCAGAATCCGCTGAAATACGCTGTGCCGCTCACGACCCATATAAGACGCTTGATGACCCCGGATTACTGCATATATCGCTGCAGGTAAGCTTTACATGAGCCCCGCCAAGCGAATTTTGTGCCTTCGAGCAGTCCGTAATGCCAAATTTTAACTGCGCCTGCCCTGCCATTCAGAGAGGCCAGGGATATGTCTTTCTGTCTGAAGGTTCCGCTTGATTCACTGCTTGTATGAGCGAGCAGCGAATGTTCTGGCGAGACTGCGCGGATGCGCAGGCTCGCCTGAACCTTCGCTGCTCGCATAGGCGATAAGTACCAAAATCGCTTGACGGGGCCCACATCAAAGTTGACAAGTCCGTGAAAAACAACATTATAAAATAGAAGTGAAGGCAATGATCAGGAATTGATACAATTTACTCACAGCTCCCACCAGAGACACCAACGGGAAAGAAGCACAAACATGAAATAACTAGATCCTTATGGAAAAATCAATAGCAGAAAGCCAAAATGACAGTTATTTCTCACAAAAGAGCAAATTGGCTATCCAAAACAAAAAATACAAGCAATACACACACTCGAAGAGCAGGTATAACAAAATAAACGGCGACAGAAGAACCGCATTGGAACAGTTAGTGAAACGAATTCCACGGGGGGGGGGGGGGGGCTTAAATCGAATTTTTACGGAACCGTAATCCTCGCCCATACTTCCGTCGCGAGTTAGACAAATAATTTGTTCTGTCCCTTGAAGGCTTCCTAACCCATCAGTGCTTCATCTCCGAGAACACAAAAATCAAACAACCACAGGGATAAAACATTGTGCAACGTCTCCAAATGACCTTTACAGTGTTGACGGGGACGTTAAACCTCAAATCAAACAAACAAACTCTGAGTACTCGGCAGCAAGAAACCACTGAAATGCTGGAGCAAAAGAAAACCAACAGTTAGACTCCGATTGGCCTAACCAAAGACAGAGTATTAGGCACTAACCAGCATTACATAAAATTAAACCCCACTTATTCCATGTTCTCCTCAAATGTACTGAACAAGGGGTAATCCTTTGGAAGCAAGGATTACAGCACAGAAATGTCCGGGCCAGACTAGCTAGTTTCGGCCAATTAGGCATCATCAGTGACCATCAAATTTTCTAATTTCCGCTGTGAAATCAAAGATGCCAAAGGATTAGAAAATGTAACCCCCACTATCTTGAGGGCAGGGAGACTTTATACGGCCGCCACACATTCCCTTAACACCAAAGTCTAGGTAAGACAAAAACAGTACTGTTCCATCTGAAACTGCAATTCATAAAATTCTGTGCTTATGATGCTATTTCGGGACTTTCTATTTAATAGGAAGTCCCGAAATAGCATCATAAGCACAGAACGTTGTCTCAACATTGAATCTACTTTAAAGATAAACTGTTTTAAACGCAATTTGAACGTTAATTGATTGTTTGTAACACTGTTTCAACGTTGATGTGACGTTGATGTGATGTGCCTAGTTGGACATATGTCACATAAATGTATTTTGTATTTACTTATCATTTGTAGTTCAGATCAAGCATAGCCTCCGTTTCTTTGGTCATCATCACGAAACAATGTCTATAAAACCCCCTTGAACCCCACTTTTATATAGTAAAACTAGGGTGTACAGGGGTAAACCTTATTTTTCTTATTTTTGCTCTAAATATAGATTGTGGGTACTCGTTAGAACCGCCTAGATGTACCCACAATCTATATTTTGAGCAGAAATAAGAAAACTATCACAATTTTTCATCTTAAAATTTTCTTTTTTTCTGAGGTAAAGTTTACAATGTATTTGTATAGGCGTGTTTCCGAAATGTTAAGATATGTAAGAATAATGTGAATAGGAATCGTTTAGGGTCCATGAATGGTTTTGCACGACCCGCATTAAAGTCATCCGAAAGAATGATTTCTGACATGACGAAAACAAGCCTATACCAATACATTGTAAACTTAACTGGCGAAAAAACGAAAATTTTAAAATGAAAAAATATGATATTTTTCTTATTTCTGCTCAAAATATAGACTTTGGGTACTCGTTAGAACCGCCTCGATGAGGCGGTTCTAACAAGTAACACAATCTATATTTAAGAGCAGAAATAAGAAAAATAAGGTTTACCCCTGGAAACCCAGGTATTACTATATAAAAGTGGGGTTCAAGGGGGTCAAAATAGTATAGGCGTGTTTTCGCGATGAGGAGTGCCCTATAATTACCATTTTGTCTGTACGTCGGTATTTCCGACTGTTATCAGTTTGTGAAAATCTCTATTGCTTTTAAACCGCTAAGACTTTTTCATGATTTTTGTCTTGCAAATACCAATTGTCAAATTAATGTGATCAATGAACCATCAAATACCAAATTTCTTTTTGTAAAGTCTCAGTCAGGAATGCCCGTGGATCACAATCAGTTTGTGAAAATCGCTTTATATTTTAAACTGTTCGGCGCATTTGACATATGTTTGACATAAAAATACGAGGGATTTTCAAAAACATTTTTGCAAATGACACTTTTCTCCGATATATTAAATAAAAGTTGGTATTTTTTGTTTATTTACCTTCTAACTATTCCCTTTTAGCAAATCATTTTTAAAGAATTTCATCTTTAGGTAGACCGATAAGAAACTGGGAAACAGCAAACCCCATTACACCTTTGGTCATTATCTCCTACCAGATAGATCGCACGGGACCAGGTTTGGACAGTAGGGAGGGTGCAGAAATACATTGACCTTTTTAGATTTCAATGTCTCAAGCGATGTAGTCGTTATTTGACGGCTCCACTATGTTAATACGCTTCAGCATGATCTTGGTTGTACAGAAGCCTATACACTTCAGCGTTTGGCTGAAGAGGGGTATGTGGTTACAATCATATCTACCATACAGCCATTTAGTGCATGTGTTGAAGAATTTCAAGATAGGCACGGAAATGTTGCACTGATGAGTCAGGAGGGCCCTCATGCGGACTGAACAAATTCTTTGTATTATTGCGACGGAAGTAAGGCCCGTAAAATCGATTAAAGCCCCCCCCCCCCCCCCCACACACACACACACAGAGTGGAATTCGTTTCAGTGACTGTGGCAAGGCTGTTCTTCTGTCGCGGTTTATTTTATTTATGGTTTGTCTTTGAGTGTGTCTATCGCTTATATTATTTTGTTTTGGATAGCCAATTGGCCATTTTGTGGGACAGAAACTGTCCTTTTGGCTTTCTGCTATTGATGTATTGATGTTTCCATTAGAGTCTGTTGTTTCATGTTTGTGTTTCGTTCGCTTTGGTGTCTCTGATGGGAGCTGTGGGTTAATTGTATCGATTCCTGATCATTGCCTTCACTTCTATTTTGATATGATCTATTGGTTACCTTAACTTCACAAAAAGCATGCATCATACTGTTTATTGTAAATTCAAATTTTGTTTTTGTTTGATTTGAAGTTTAACGTCCCAGTCAACACAGTATAGGTCATTTTGGAGACGTTGCTTCCAATGTTGTGGGATTTTTACCCGACACTGACATGAAATCACATCTCAAGCCCTGTCGCCCAATGAAACCAAAATGGTTTATAAACATGGACGGTCTTACATTCACCGCTTTGCCTGGAAAAACTTAGATCCTCTATGCAGTTTACCAGTACTCGGGTGCGGTCCGTTTCAGCTCTGCGCGGAAGCATCATGCAGCCCATCTATTTCTTCAAGCCCCGATGGGCGGGGGAAAAATTCAAATTTATGTTGATTGAATGTTTTGTGTTAACGACACGTTGACCCATGTTGGTCATTTTGTATCATCTTCTGTACAGACATTTATAAAAAACTTATGAAACTCTTCTTACCAGTTGCCTTTTCCCCGCATATCACGCTAACAAATCCATGAAATGAAGACCCCCTTAAACCCCTTTTTATATAGAGAAACTGGGGTTTACGGGGGTATACATTATTTTTATTATTTATGCTCCAAGATATAGGTTGTGGGTACTCGTTAGAACCGCTTCAATGAGGTTGTTCTGAGACATAGGTCGTTGGTATTTGATAGAACCGCCTCAATTAGGCGGTTCTAACGAGCACTCACAACCTATGATTTCAGTACAAATAAGAAGAATATCACTGATTTCCATCAGAGAAATAGCCATTTTGGAGATGTGAAAAAATGCACTATGTCGCACGGGTATGTTAGCGTAATGAAAAGTTATTCATATGTGCATGACACTAGTGTAAGATGATGTTTGCAGAGAAAGCTGAAATGATTTTTGAATCGTCATTACTGTTGCGAAGTAAGATTTGACTTGAACCGGCATCCCAAATTCTTTCTAGTTCTTTTGCTTTTGATCCCTTCATTCGGTAGTACTCAATTGGAATGTGTACCCTAATTTGTCTTCGCCTTGCCATAGTTCCACGAGCGTTTCAATATTTTTACTTGAAAGCATATTGTCTGCCATCTTTATGTTTCAAAACTGGGCTTGCTTAGTTTGTATATGACTTATAGCTTCAAAAGGTAGCATGCCTCCCATGAAATGCCTAATCCTTAATACATACTGTAGGTAACAAAGCAGTGCTCTGCACCTGATACACTTTCATGGGACTCCACAATTCTTAAAATATATCTATAAGCCATAATAAGGACTGAACAGAAAATAAGATTTATCTCTGACACAAAATCTTTGCAAAGATTACACCTACTCATGTAACTTTAAAGTATTAACCCTTATATTGCTGTCCACGACAACCGTATGTTTGCAAACAGTGTAGATCCAGATCAGATGGCTTCTGAAGAAGCCATCTGATCAGGATCTACACTGTTTGGCATTTAGTTTATGAATTTGTAGCAATAAAATACATCAAGTACGTACTTTGATTGATTTAGAGACAGAAATGGGTGTGGCTTAAATGAATATTCAGCAAGATAAGTGTTAACCATTGTTTTTATAGAGAAAAAGGCTACAGGTATTCTGGAACCCAAAACGGACAGGAATGTTACTGTGACAATCATCTGACGTTAGACAATAAAGTACATGACAGGTAGTTAAAGCTGTTTCTACTCGCTTCTTGGTTGATAACAGTGACCATCACGAAACCACGCCTATATAATTTTGACCCCCTCGAACCCCACTTTTATATTGTAAAACTGGGGTTTGCAGGGGTACACCTTATTTTTTTTTTATTTCTGCTCCAAAATATAGATTGTGGCTACTCAATGAGGCGGTTCTAACGAATACCCACAATCTATATTTTGAACAGAAATAAGAAAAATATAACAATTTTTGATCTTTAAATTTTCATTTTTTGGCGATAAAGGTTACAATGTATTTGTATAGGCGTGCTTTCGTAATGCACGTTTTACAAAACAAAACACTGAAGCCACCTCCACTCACACACACACACACACTAGGTAGTTGTTTCCTAAACAACCAACGCGGTCATAATTTTGCTGTTTCTAGTATATTCTATGATCAGTTTTGTGTTTTTAGCTCACCGTCACGTAGTGACGAGGTGAGCTTTTGGGATCACTTTTTGTCCGTCGTCCGTCGTGCGTGCGTGCGTGCGTGCGTCCGTCCGTGCGTCCGTGCGTAAACAATTTCTTTAAACGACATCTCCTCCTAAACCACTGATCGGATTTTGACCAAACTTCACAGGAATGATCCTTAGGTGGTCCCCTTTCAAAGTTGTTCAAACGGTTCCGGTCCGTTGCACATCTAGGTCACAGGAGCCAAAAATAGATTTTTTTCACCAAAATCTTAAAAAATCTTCTTCTCTGAAACCACAAGGCCCAGGTCTTTGATATTTGGTATGAAGCTTCATCTAGTGGACCCCTACCAAGATTGTTCAAATTATAGTGCTGGGGCCAAAAATGCCCCCGCTCTGGGGCCCTTTGGTTTTACATAGGCTTATTTAGGGAAAATCTTTAAAAATCTTCTTCTCTGAAACCAAAAGGTCCAGGTCTTTGATAATTGGTATGAAGCTTCATCTAGTGGACCCCTACCAAGATTGTTCAAATTATAGTGCTGGGGCCAAAAATGCCCCCACCCCGGGGCCCTTTGGTTTTACATAGGCTTATATAGGGAAAATTTTTAAAAATCTTCTTCTCTGAAACCACAAGGCTCAGGACTTTGATATTTGGTATGAAGCTTCATCTAGTGGACCCCTACCAAGATTGTTCAAATTTTAGTGATGGGACAAAAAATGCCCCCGCCACGGGGCCCTTTGGTTTTACATTGGCTTATATAGGGAAAATCTTTAAAAATCTTCTTCTCTGAAACCACAAGGCCCAGGTCTTTGATATTTGGTATGAAGCTTCATCTAGTGGACCCCTACCAAGATTGTTCAAATTATAGTGCTGGGACAAAAAAATGCCCCCGCCCAGGCGCCCTTTGGTTTTACATTGGCTTATATAGGGAAAATCTTTAAAAATCTTCTTCTCTGAAACCACAAGGCCCAGGACTTTGATATTTGGTATGAAGCTTCATCTAGTGGACCCCTACCAAGATTGTTCAAATTATAGTGCCGGGACAAAAAATGCCCCCGCCACGGGGCCCTTTGGTTTTACATAGGCTTATATAGGGAAAACCTTTAAAAATCTTCTTCTCTGAAACCACAAGGCCCAGGTCTTTGATATTTGGTATGAAGCTTCATCTAGTGGACCCCTACCAAGATTGTTCAAATTTTAGTGCTGGGACAAAAAATGCCCCCGCCACGGGGCCCTTTGGTTTAATTTACATAGGCTTATATGGGGAAAATCTTTAAAAATCTTCTTCTCTGAAACCACAAGGCCCAGGACTTTGATATTTGGTATGAAGCTTCATCTAGTGGACCCCTTCCAAGATTGTTCAAATTATAGTGCTGGGACAAAAATGCCCCCGCCACGGGGCCCTTTGGTTTTACATAGGCTTATATAGGGAACATCTTTAAAAATCTTCTTCTCTGAAACCACAAGGCCCAGGTCTTTGATATTTGGTATGAAGCTTCATCTAGTGGACCCCTACCAAGATTGTTCAAATTTTAGTGCTGGGACAAAAAATGCCCCCGCCACGGGGCCTTTTGGTTTTACATTGGCATATATAGGGAAAATCTTTAAAAATCTTCTTCTCTGAAACCACAAGGCCCAGGTCTTTGATATTTGGTATGAAGCTTCATCTAGCGGACCCCTACCAAGATTGTTCAAATTATAGTGCTGGGGCCAAAAATACCCCCGCCCCGGGGCCCTTTGGTTTTACATAGGCTTATATAGGGAAAATCTTTAAAAATCTTCTTCTCTGAAACCACAAGGCCCAAGACTTTGATATTTGGTACGAAGCTTCATCTAGTGGACCCCTACCAATATTGTTCAAATTATAGTGCTGGGACAAAAAATGCCCCCGCCACGGGGCCCTTTGGTTTTACATTGGCTTATATAGGGAAAATCTTTAAAAATCTTCTTCTCTTAAACCACAAGGCCCAGGTCTTTGATATTTGGTATGAAGCTTCATCTAGTGGACCCCTACCAAGATTGTTCATGCATAGTGCTGGGGCCAAAAATGCCCCCGCCCCGGGGCCCTTTGGTTTTACATAGGCTTATATAGGGAAAATCTTTAAAAATCTTCTTCTCTGAAACCACAAGGCCCAGGACTTTGATATTTGGTATGAAGCTTCATCTAGTGGACCCCTACCAAGATTGTTCAAATTATAGGGCTGGGGCAAAAAATGCCTCCGTCCCGGGGCCCTTTGGTTTTACATAGGCTTATATAGGGAAAATCTTTAAAAATCTTCTTCTCTGAAACCGCTAGGCCCAGGTCTTTGATATTTGATGTGTAGCTTCATCTAGTGGACCTTTGCCAAGATTGTTCAAATTAAAGCCTTTGTTGATGTTTGGTATGAAGCTCACCTTTAAGACCTCCCTCAACATTATGCACATTAAAGCCCTGGGGCCAATAATGGCCCTCTCTGGGGCCCACTTGTTACACTATTGATCAGGTGAGCGATCCAGGGCCATCATGGCCCTCTTGTTATGTGTGCCGCCACATCACTAATTCTCGATGCCTTTTTTCCTTGTTCGCGGCTTGTCATGAATAGACTATCTTTGTCTACTTATAAGGATCTTACATGGGGTTGAGGAATCGATAGAAAAATATGTCCCGAGAGTCACTGTCCGGCATCACGAGGCTTGCCGAGTGGTGCCGGACATTGCTCCCGAGGGACGGATTTTTCTGTTTACCTCTAACACCCATGTAAGAATCTTTTTCTTGCATACCTTTCATTTCTGAGAGTGCATTTTTATAATACAGTCGACTCGATTATAGACGACGGCCATATTTGATGACAGTAATGCGGCGTTTTTGACGTCACTGAACGTGCAGTGATGTCAAACTTAACAAACGGCGTACGTGACGTCCTATTCAGCAAGTGCACATCAAATACGTGAAAATTCTCGAAATTTATCCTATCCCAGGAAAGGACAACCTAGGTAGGCAAAGAATTTCTATCCGAATGTTAAGTCTAATATTTGCTTATCTGATGTGCAAGAAATAGAGGATCTTACACGAGTGGTCATTTAACATAAAGTGTATAAAACGAGCATACGACAAGTTTAACAAATTGCATCGAAATACACATAAGAGTAATATTCTGTTTACTATATAACGAATTTTCACCAGATTTTGTTGACAAAAAAAAGTTACAAAAGAAACAAAAACAAAAAAACAAAGGGTTGTTACGGACGACGTCATGATATTACGCGCCACTAACCATGTGTTATTACACATGTAGTCATATTATTTTTATTACATGACGTTATCCAGTATATAAAAGCGACGTTATATGGGCCCCGTCAAGCGATTTTGGTACTTATCGCCTATGCGAGCAGCGAAGGTTCAGGCGAGCCTGCGCATCCGCGCAGTCTCGCCAGAACCTTCGCTGCTCGCCCATACAAGCAGTGGATCAAGAGGAACCGTCAGACAGAAAGCTATATCCCTGGCCCCTCTGAATGGCTGGGCATGCGCAGTTAAAATTTGTCATGACGGAATGCTCGAAGACACAAATTCGCTTGGCGGGGCTCATATATTAAACGATGATTATTTTGCATTTATAAGGCTAGAAACGTTTACTAACGGTAGAAAGCAGAACATTTAAGTGTTTACCGAAGCTCTGTATCAAAATTATAGAGTAAATACTCACTTCTTTTGAATGTATGTTTAACTGGCCAAGAACAATTTACTTTGGTCCTTGAGAAACAAAAAGAAAAGATTCGCGAATATGACTGCAAGATCATAAAAAGCACTGAACATATAAGAAACGCATTGGAACGGTCAGCAAAAAAAAAACTACTCTCGAGCTTCAACTCGGGATTTTATTTACCCTTAACTACAACACAGATTCACGGATAGCAAACATTACATAAACACGCCTATTCAAATAAATGGAAATTTACTCCAAAAAATGAAAGCTTTCAGATCAAAACACGAGATGATACATTTTCGGTATTTATCGAACTAGAAGGACTTTTTTACTTCAAAAACAGAGTCTGGCTTCTACTATGAAAATATCATCGTCATGTTACATCACGTGAACAAGTCCGTGAAATAAAGACCCCCCTAAACCGCACTTTATATAGAGAAAACTGGGGTTTACGGGGGTGAACATTAGTTTCCTTATTTCTGCTCCAAGACATAGGTTTTGGGTACTCGTCACTCTAACGAGCACCCAAAACCTATGTTTGGAGCAGAAATAAGGAAAATATCACAAATTTTCATCAGAAAAAACAACAACATTTTTTGAGGTTTGAAAAATGCACTATATCACACGAGTGTGTTATCGTAATGTTTATAACATCGCGAAAATATCATAACTTTTCTCAGTGTGAAAAATTATTTTTGTTTGTATCAGATATGCATTGATTTCACTGCTAAGTGCAAAAGTAGCTTATTCCCCTTATGAGTATCTCATGTCAGATTATATACTTTTTGGAAAGCAAACAGAAAGTCCGATGTTAATGATGACGGAATTATGACTTTGTAGCCAATACTCTTGAGAAAGTTAGATCTCTGAATGTTGTTTGTAGTGTGTGCAATATATCATGTGATGGAGATCCGCTTCAGATGTGTGGTGGTAGCAACAAACTTCAGATTTTCGGACCACCCCCAAGTTCGCCGGCTGTTGGGCATAACGTTGTACCGAAATGTGAACCCTGGTGCGTTACAGCTGATCCACTAACAGATAACGTAAGTCATTTGAACCTACATATAACAAATCGCCTCGCAAATCTTCATATGCACGTACACGATCAACTAAAACGACTAGATGCAAAGAAATAGGGTATGGGTACGAGTTAGAAACGCCTCAATTCTAACGACCACCAACAGTATATGAGCCGGGGCACAAAGTTTCCTGCAACTTACATGTGCATCCAACGAAGAATCAGATCAGCCTGACCATAAACCTCACTTGCTGCATAAAGAATCATTTGGTCCATAGCTATCCTTCGAGCGTACAGCGAAGACTCTGATCAGACTGCGCGGATGCACAGGCTGATCTGAGTCTTCGCTTGGCGCATATGTCTTATTATAGGTTTTGTCGTGCGTTGGCTTAAATGTTTGAAGCCCGTATAAGGAATATGTGATAAAATTAGCCGAAAAAAAATGCATTTTACAGGTATGAAAAACGCGATTGTAGGAAATGGTTGTGTGATGGTTATGAGCTCACCCGATACTTTCCGGACTGCCGTTGTGATGTGTACCCTATCTCATGAACTGATACAAATATTGAGTTTTGGAGAGAATAGCAATAAGAATAATTCACGATTAGTCCTACTCGAGGATCAAACCAATGAACTACTGATCCGTAGACACGTGTACAATTGAACAACCTCGTAAACTGATATTTGCTGGCTATTGATTAACACTTCTCTTGCTGAATATTCATTTTAGCCACACCCATCTCTGACTTTGAACCAATCAGATTATTTGAAGTAATTTATTCTTACATATTCATAAACTGAATGTCAAACAGTGCAGATCCTGATCAGATGGCTTCTTCAGAAGCCATCTGATCTGGATCTACATTGTTTGTAAAGATAGGGGTTGTCGTGAACAGCAAGATAAGGGTTAAGATTAACCATCACGAAAAAACACCAACATAAATTTGAGCATCTTGCACCCCACTTTTACATAGTAAGACTGGGGTTTACAGGTTACAGGGGTAAACCTTAATTGCCTTATTTCTGTTTTAAAATATTGATTGTGGGTACTCGTTAGAACCGATTCAATGAGGCGGTTCTAACGAGTACCTACAATCTATATTTTGAGTAGAAATAAGAAAAAAATATCACAATTTTTTATCTTAAAATTTTACTCTATTCGGCGATAAAAGTTGGAATGTATTTGTATAGGCGTGTTTTCGTAATGGATGTCATTTCAAAGGCCGTAACATATAATTGGACGGATAATTTCTCACAAAAGTCTGAAAATAATCTTAAAAATTAAATGAATACTGACAAAACTATTCATTCCTCATACTACTCTTCTACGTTTCAGAACCTCTTGAAGACAACACGTAGTTCTACCAGTCATACAAGTTTTATCTTGCTGTTATCTTACAAATGTTTGTCGAAGTAAATAGAGAATACCTGGTTTATGTCTTTTGATATCATGTTCATCAGGCAAGGATGAGACTGATAAACTTGATATGAAATGACATGAATCTGGTGTTCTATTTGCCAGTTAATCACTTTGTACACTCTAACAGTTTTGCCAAATTGTCCAGTAGTTCAGTTCATAGAGTTCATAGAAATGCGGTGTCACATTGGTCTGATAAAGCTCACTTGTCCTGAGAGAGCATCTGTTTATACGGGCAATGCTTTACAATGCAATTAATATAAGGGTTAGTGATAAAAGGGCTTATATTGTTTTGTTGGCAATATTAGACCTAAAATAAATTTCTATGCCTATGTCTTTACAAGTACCCATGTAATTACAGTAAAATCTGCTATTAAGACTACCTAAGATTAAGATCAATTATGCTTATAAAAGCATTTTTAGAAGGTTGCAGGTACACTTTCTTAATGTTTGCTACATCCAGTGTGCTCTGATGGAAAGCCACCATAGTGGCTGTTTGAAAGTGGTCTAAAATACCACTTTTGCACAGTTCCGCAGGTGGTCTTATTATTGAAATGTTACTGTATACAGTTAAACATCAGTTGCGCCAACCCTGATGGCACCTTGTTCCCTAGAAATCGTTTTTTATTAACACTAAATAGAATATTTAAAGTTGGGATTTTCTTTTATAATCCTGAAAATGTATGCTGTGTGTACTCATTAGAAGCGCCTCCATGAGTCCTTTTTAAGTGTACACCAGTGTATCTTTATTATACAGCTCATCACGAAAACATGCCTATATCATTCTGACCCCTTGAACCCCACTTTAAATAGTTAAACTGGGTTTACAGGAGTAAACCATATTTTTTTTATTTTTCTGCTCTAAATATAGGTTGTAGATACTCGTTAGAACCGCCTCGATTATTTGAGCTCAGATTTCCCTAGAAATTACTTCCTCGATCAAGCTCTTACTTAGGCGGTTCTAACGGGTAACCACAACCTAGATTTTAGAGCAGAAATAAGAAAAATTTCACCATTTTTCCTCTCAAAATTCTAGCTTTTTCAGCGGTAAAGTTTACAGTGTATTTGTATAGGCGTGTTTTCGGAATGCTGATTGAAATATGATCAATATCATTCCTCATGGTCTGGTGCCATGATTGACTCTAAATGGCTCGAACTTCTCCTGTCTCAAACAAGTTTCGTGATCACATTACCATAAAACATCCGTGTGCATAATGCATTCTTTCATAACTCCGAAATGGCTAGTTTTCTGATGAAAATGTGTTATATTTTTCTTGTTTGTACATCATACATAGATTGTGGGTGCCCGTCAGAACCGCCTCATTGAGGCGGTTCTGACGAGTACCCACAATCCATGTTTTGGCGCAGAAATAAGAAAAATAGTGTATTCTCCCGTACACCCAAGTTTTTTCTATATAAAGTGGTGTGTACGGGAGTTTATTTCACGGACTTGTTCACGTGATGATAATGCATTCTTTCATATCTCCGGAATGACTACTTTTCCGATGAAAATGTGTTATATTTTTTCCTGTTTGTACACCATACATAGGTTGTGGGTTCCCGTTAGAACCGCCTAAATTGGGCGGTTCCAACGAGTACTCACAACCTATGTCTTAGAGCAGAAATAAGGAAAATAGTGTATACCACCGTAAACCCCTTTTTTGTCTAAACAAACTGGGTAATTTCAAGGACTTGTTATCATGATGACAGAGATTTTTCAGCCTTTGAAAGTCGACTGTGTGTTTTAAATAATCAACAAAATTTCACGTTTTTAGCTCACCTGAGCCGAAGGCTCCGGGAGAGCTATTGTGATCGGTCTTTCGTCCGTCGTCGTCCGTCTGGATGTCCGTCCACAATTTCTATTAATGACATCTCCTCCTAAACCACTGAAAAGATTTTGACCAAACTTGGCAGAAATGATCTGTGGGTGGTCCTCTCTCAAAGTTGTTCAAAGAATTTCTATGTAGAACTCTGGTTGCCATGGCAACGAAAAGGAGAAAATAAGAACATAACCTTTAAAAATCTTCTAGTCTGAAACCAGAAGGCCCAGGTCTTTGGTATTTGGTATGAAGCTTCATCTAGTAGACCTCTACCAAGATTGTTCAGATTATAGCCCTGGGGCCAAAAGTGACACCGCGCCGGGGCCCACTGGCTTTGCATAGGCCTATATAGGGAAAATATTTTAAAATCTTCTTGTCTGAAAACAGAAGGCCCGGGTCTTTGATATTTGGTATGAAGCTTCGTCTAGTGGACCTCTACCAAGATTGTTAAAATTATAGCCCTGAGGCCAATAATGCCCCCGCGCCGGGGCCCACTTGTTTTACATAGGCTTATATAGGGAAACCCTTAAAAATCTTTTGTCTGAAACCAGAAGGCCCAGGTCTTTGATATTTGGTACGAAGCTTCATCTAGTGGACCTCTACCAAGATTGTTCAAATTATAGCCCTAGGGGCTAAAAATGCCCCCGCACTGGGGCCCACTGGTTTTGTATAGGCTTATATAGGGAAAACCTTTAAAAATATTCTTGTCTGAAACCAGAAGGCCCAGGTCTTTGATATTTGGTATGATGCTTCGTCTAGTGGACCTCTACCAAGATTGTTCAAATTATAGCCCTGGGGCCAAAAATGCCCCCCCCCCCGCGCCGGAGCCCACTTTTTTAACATAGGCTTATATAGGGAAAACATTTAAAAATCTTCTTGTCTGAAACCAGAAGACCCAGGTCTTTGATATTTAGTATGAAGCTTCGTCTAGTGGACCTCTACCAAGGTTGTTCAGATTATAGCCCTGGAGCCATAAAAGCCCCCGCGCCGGGGCCCACTGATTTAACATAGACTTATAATGAGGGAAAATCTTTAAACATTTTCTTGTCTGAAACCAGAAGACCAAGGTCTTTGATATTTAGTATGAAGCTTCGTCTAGTGGACCTCTATCTAGATTGTTCAAATTATAGCACTGGGGCCAAATATGCCCCCGCTAAGAGGCCCACTTGTTTTACATAGGCTTATATAGGGAAAATATTTTAAAATCTTCTTGTCTGAAAACAGAGTGCCGAGGTCTTTGATATATGGTATGAAGCTTCATCTAGTGGACCTCTACCAAGATTGTTAAAATTATAGCCCTGGGGCCAATAATGCCCCCGCGCCGGGGCCCACTTGTTTACATAGGCTTATATAGGGAAACTCTTAAAAATCTTCTTGTCTGAAACCAGAAGGCCCAGGTCTTTGATATTTGGTACGAAGCTTCATCTAGTGGACCTCTACCAAGATTGTTCAAGTTATAGCCCTGGGGCCAAAAATGCCCCCGCACTGGGGCCCACTGGTTTTGTCTAGGCTTATATAGGGAAAACCTTTAAAAAATCTTCTTGTCTGAAACCAGAAGGCCCAGGTCTTTGATATTTAGTATGAAGCTCCGTCTAGTGGACTTCTACCAAGGTTGTTCAAATTATAGCCCTGGAGCTAAAAATGCCCCCGCGCCGGGGCCCACTGGTTTAACATAGACTTATAATGAGGGAAAACCTTTAAACATTTTCTTGTCTGAAACCAGAAGGCCAAGGTCTTTGATATTTAGTATGAAGCTTCGTCTAGTGGACCTCTAGCTAGATTGTTCAAATTATAGCACTGGGGCCAAATATGCCCCCGCTAAGAGGCCCACTTGTTTTACATAGGCTTATATAGTGAAAATATTTTTTAAATCTTCTTGTCTGAAAACAGAGTGCCCAGGTCTTTGATATATGGTATGAAGCTTCATCTAGTGGACCTCTACCAATATTGTTCAAATTATAGCCCTATGGCCAAAAATGCCCCCGCACCAGGGCCCACTGGTTTTGTATAGGCTTATATAGGGAAAACCTTTAAAAAATATTCTTGTCTGAAACCAGAAGGCCCAGGTCTTTGATATTTGGTATGATGCTTCGTCTAGTAGACCTCTACCAAGATTGTTTAAATTATAGCCCTGGGGCCAAAAATGCACCCGCGCCGGGGCCCACTTATTTTACATAGGCTTATATAGGGAAAACATTTAAAAATCTTCTTGCCTGAAACCGGAAGGCCCAGGTCTTTGATATTTAGTATGAAGCTTCGTCTAGTGGACCTCTACCAAGGTTGTTCAAATTATAGACCTGGAGCCAAAAATGCCCCCGTGCCGGGGCCCACATGTTTTACATGGACTTATAATGAGGAGAAACCTTTAAACATTTTCTTGTCTGAACCAGAAGGCCAAGGTCTTTGTTATTTAGTATGACGTTTCGTCTAGTGGAACTCTATCTAGATTGTTCAAATTATAGCCCTGGGTCCAAATATGCCCCCGCTAAGGGGCCCACTTGTTTTACATAGGCTTATATGGGGAAAATCTTTTAAAATCTTCTTGTCTGAAAACAGAGTGCCCAGGTCTTTGATATTTGGTATGAAGCTTCATCTAGTGGACCTCTACCAAGATTGTTCAAATAATAGCCCTAGGGCCAAAGATGCCCCCGCGCCAGTGGTCCCACTGGTTTTGTATAGGCTTAGATAGGGAAATAAAAATCAAAAAATGAGTTCCTTTAAGAGCAATGAAAACATTCATAAGAAAGAAGATGGGTCATACTTCGTAGTTTCGGCTAATAAAGCCTCATCAGTGACCCTGTAATGATCCGGCAACGAAAGCCAGAGAGGAAACATACTGCAGTCTTGCGAATTTCGAATAGGCAGTCGATTCAAAGACTGATATAAATCAAAATGGGGTCCAAATAATTAAAAACCTGTCTAGAATAGGAGTCTAAACCAATAATTTATTTCTGATTTCTCAGAATATTTACGCAGATCTCAAAGGACCAAAAGTAAAATATAAACTGCACTATGGTTGATGTACGGGGAGACGTTTTACGGCCGCCACACGGCACAACACCAGCTGCAGTGAAGGCAAATAAAAATCAAAAATGAGTTCCTTTAAGAGCAATGAAAACATTCATAAGAAAGAAGATGGGTCATACTACGTAGTTTCGGCTAATAAAGCCTCATCAGTGACCCTGTAATGATCCGGCAACGAAAGCCAGAGAGGAAACATACTGCAGTTTTGCGAATTTCGAATAGGCAGTCGATTCAAAGACTGATATAAATCAAAATGGGGTCCAAATAATTAAAAACCTGTCTAGAATATGAGTCTAAACCAATAATTTATTTCTGATTTCTCAGAATATTTACGCAGATCTCAAAGGACCAAAAGTAAAATATAAACTGCACTATGGTTGATGTACGGGGAGACGTTTTACGGCCGCCACACGACACAACACCAGCTGCAGTGAAGGCAAATAAAAATCAAAAATGAGTTCCTTTAAGAGCAATGAAAACATTCATAAGAAAGAAGATGGGTCATACTACGTAGTTTCGGCTAATAAAGCCTCATCAGTGACCCTGTAATGATCCGGCAACGAAAGCCAGAGAGGAAACATACTGCAGTTTTGCGAATTTCGAATAGGCAGTCGATTCAAAGACTGATATAAATCAAAATGGGGTCCAAATAATTAAAAACCTGTCTAGAATAGGAGTCTAAACCAATAATTTATTTCTGATTTCTCAGAATATTTACGCAGATCTCAAAGGACCAAAAGTAAAATATAAACTGCACTATGGTTGATGTACGGGGAGACGTTTTACGGCCGCCACACGGCACAACACCAGCTGCAGTGAAGGCAAATAAAAATCAAAAATGAGTTCCTTTAAGAGCAATGAAAACATTCATAAGAAAGAAGATGGGTCATACTACGTAGTTTCGGCTAATAAGTCCTCATCAGTGACCCTGACGCCAAAACCTTTAAAAATCTTCTTGCCTGAAACCGGAAGGCCCAGGTCTTTGATATTTGGTATGATGCTTTGTCTGGTGGACCTCTACCAAGATTGTTCAAATTATATCCCTGGGGCCAAAAATGTCCACGCGCCGGGGCCCACTGATTTTAAATAGACTTATAATGGGGGGAAACCTTTAAAAATCTTCTTGTCTGAAACCAGAAGGCCGAGGTCTTTGATATTTGTTATGACGCTTCGTCTAGTAGACCTCTACCAGGATTCTTCAAATTATAGCCCTGGGGCCAAAATTGCCCCCGCGCCGGGGCCCACTTGTTTTACATAGGCTTATATTGGGAAAACCCTTAAAAATCTTCTTGTTAGAAACCAGGAGGCCGAGGTCTTTGATATTTGGTATAAAGCTTCGGCTAGTGGACCGATACCAAAATTATTCAAATTATTACCCTTTGGCCAAAAATACCCCCGCGTGGGGCCCCACTGATTTTACATAGGCTTATATGGGGAAAACCTTTAAAAATTTTCTTGTCTGAAATCGGAAGGCCCAGGTCTTTGAAATTTGGTATGGAGCTTCATGTAGTGGACCTTTACCAAGATTCTGATTGTTCAAATTATAGCCCATGGGCCAATATGGCCCCGCCCCATGGCCCACTGGTTTTACATAGGCTTTTATAGGGAAAACCGTTAAAATCTTCTTGTCTGAAACCAGAAGGCCCAGGTCTTTTATGTTTGGTATGAAGTTTCAACTGATGGGCCTCTACCAAGATTGTTCCAATTATAGCCCTGGGGCCAAAATAGCGCTGTACCAGGTTTTACGTAGGCAAATATAGGGAATACCTTTAAAAGTATTCTTGTCTGAAACCAAAAGGCCTAGATCTTGGATATTTGGTATGACGCTTGCTGCTTCATCTAGTGGACCTCTTCCAAGATTGTTCAAATTCTAGCCTAGGGGCCAAATTGCCCCACCCCCACCCCCGACAGGGCCCACATCTTTTACATAGGCTTACATAAGGAAGAAAACCTTAAAGATTTTTTTAATGAAAACAAAAAAGGCCCAGGTTTATGATATTTGATATTAAGCTTCATTTAGTGGACCTCTACCGAGATTTTCAAATTATAGCCCTGAGGCCAAAAATTGTCCCGCCTAAGGACCCACATGTAAATCTCTTAGCTCAGGTGAGTGATATAGGACCATCATGGTCCTCTTGTTTGTAAAAATATAAACGGTGCACCACGCATGTTTAATATGATTGTGTCACTCTTGGTTCTATTAAACATGTATTTCAAGTTAATGGTTTTATTGATTATATATCTTTCAATTTTTAATGACACTGAGGTGGTTCTGACAAGTATCTAAAGTTAATATTTTGGAGTAAAATGAAAGTGCAACAAAATTATGTAAAATGATGTTTACAAAAGTGTCCTATAATTCAGGAGGGTAGGTCACTGACTATTCAGATTTGTTCACGTGATATTACTGAAACTATGAACATTTTCGTTTAAGCCTAAATGGGGTTTGTGTTCCCAACATACGCCTGTTATCACAGACTGGAAGATACAATGTGATTGTCCCTCGGGGAAAATTGGAGATACCTGTGATCAGGTAAACTAGGCATGTTGAAAATATTTTTTGCAATTAACCCTTATCCCGCTGAATACGACAACCCTACTTGCGTTGCGTTGTTCGCTGTATGGTTTTGGGCATAAAAGGATCGGGCGCGCGCTGATTAATGTTTATATATTGTAGAAAAATGGTCTTTTGTGATCACTTTTAGACCGTCGTCCGTCGTGCGTCAGTGCACAGGTGCCTCCGAGCGTCCATAAACAATTTCTTCAGACGACATCTCCTCCTAAACCACTGATTGGATTTTGACAAAACTTCACAGGAATGATTCCCATGTGGTCCCCTATCAGAGTTGTTCAAATGGTTCCGGTCCATTTCACATCAAGGAGACAGGAGCAAAAAAAAATTTTTTTAATGAAAACTTCAAAATCTTCTCCTTTGACACCGCAAGGGCCAGATCTTCAATATTTGGTGTGTAGCTTAATCTAGAGGACCTCTACCAAGATTAATCAAATCATAGCCCGGGGGGGGGGGGGGGGCAAATATGCCCCGGCCCTGGAGAACTATGGTTGTACATAGCCAAACATTCATTGCCTTCACTTCTATTTTACATAGGGGAAACCTTTAAAAATCTTCTTGTCTGAAACCAGAAAGCTCAGGTGTTTGATATTTGGTATGAAGCTTCGTCTTGTAGACCTTTATCAAGACTATTCAATTTATAGCCCTTGGGCCAAAAATGCCCCCGCTCCAGGGCCCTTTGGTTTTACACAGACTTATATTGGGAAAACATTTAAAACTCTTCTTATCTGAAACCAGAAGGATCAGGTGTTTGACATTTGGTATGAAGCTTCGCCGTGTGGACCTATATCCAGATTGTTCAAATTATAGCCCTGTGGCCAAAAATGCCCCCGCCCGGGGGCCCTTTTGTTTTTCATGACTTATATAGGGCAGATTTTAAAACTCTACTCCTCTGAAACCGCAAGGCCAGGGTCTTTGATATTTGGTGTGTAGCTTCTTCTCATGGACCTCTACCAAGATTGTTTAAATTATAGCCCTTGGGCCAAAAATGCCCCCGCCCCGGGGCCCTTTTGTTTTACATAGACTTACATTGTGAAACATTTAAAAATCTTCTTGTCTGAAACCAGAAGGCTCGGGTGTTCGATATTTGGTATGAAGCTACGCCTTGTAGACATTTATCAGGTCTGTTCACATTATAGCCCTGGGGCCCAAAATGCCCCCGCCCCTAAGCTCTTTGGTTTTACATAGACTTATATTGAGAAAACCTTTATAAATCTTCTTATCTTAAACCATAAGGCTCAGGTGTTTTGATATTTTGTATGAAGCTTCGTCTTGTGGACCTCTATCAAGATTGTTCAAATTATACCCTGGAGCCAAAAATGCACCCGCCCCGGGGCGCCTTGGTTTTACATGGACTTATTTATTTTTTTTTTGTATGATGTTATGAGTTCGGTTTAGGACAATCGGAGTCTAACTGTTGGTTTTCTTTTGCTCCAGCATCCCAGTGGTTTCTTGCTGTCGAGTCCTCACCGTTGTTCATCTCTGTGGTTGATTGATTTTTGTGTTCATGGAGATGTTGCAGTGGTGAGTTAGGAGGCCTTCATGCGGACTGAACAAATTATTTTTCTAAATCCCGACAGAAGTAAGGGCGAGGATGGTGGCCACGTAAAATCGATTTAAGCCCCACTCCCCCAGTGGAATTCGATTTCGTTTCACTGATCGTTCCAAGGCGTGTCTTCTGTCGTGGTTTATTTTTGTTTATTAGTGTGTATATCGCGTTTATTAGTGTGTATATCGCTTTTATTATTTTGCTATGGATAGCCAATTGGCCATTTTGTGGGAAAGTAATTGTTCTTTTGGCTTTCCGCTAGTAATTTTTCCATAAGGGTCTAGTTGTTTCATGTTTGTGTTTCCTTCCTTTGGTGTCTCTGATGGGAGCTGTGGGTTAATTGTATCGATTCCTGTCATTGCCTTCACTTCTTTTTTATATAGGAAAAATCTTCTCCTCTTAAACCGCAATGCCCATGTCTTTGATACTTGGTGTGTAGATTCATCTAGTGGACATCTACCGAGATTGTTCAAATTATAGCCCTGGGGAAAAAAAGCCCCCCACCCCTGGGCCCTTTTGTTTTACATAGACTTATATAGGTAAATATTCAACAATCTTCTTGTCTGAAACCAGAAGGCTCAGGTGTTTGGTATTTGGAATGAAGCTTCGCATTGTGAATCCCTATCAAGATTGTTCAAATTATAACCCTGGGGCCAAATATGACCCAACCCGAGGACCCTTTGGTTTTTCATTGACTTATATAGGGAACATCTTTTAAAATCTCCTCTGAAACCACACGGCCCATGTCTTTGATATCTGGTATGAAGATTCATCTAGCAGACCTCTACCAAGATTGTTCAAATTATAGCCCTTAGGTCAAACATCACCCGCCCCGGGGCCCACTAGTTTTACTTCGACAATTATACGGAAAACCCTCAAAACTCTTCTCGTCTGAAACCAGAAGGCCCAGCGCAAACCTTTAACCCATTTATGACCATGGAATCTTCCATCCAATGCATTTGGAGTGGTCCATTGCCTATAGGTTTGTCAAGTGCTTTTGATCTGTGGTCAGTTATACAAAATATATAAACTATTAGAAAATGCAGCGTCTGATCTAGGTCTACACTGTTTGCCAATGTCCAAAACCTCGGATGTCAGGCATATATGCGTTAAGCTCGTATGTAAAACGAAAGTAGGGATAAAACCATTACCTGTAGCAGCGACAGTGTTCACAGATAAATAGATGCTAGTACATGTATTTCAATTAAATGTGTTATCATATATTCATAGTTTTCAAAACAGAATTGAAGGCAATCCAGCCCATCCACCACTAAGGTTGGATTATTCCTTTTTAATCCTGGTAATGAATGGTGTGTGTACTCATTAGAATTGCCTCAATGAGTGTTATTATGAGAACCGATACAATTACCTCTCAGGACCGATATCATTCCCGTACAGCTCCCATCCAATGCACCAAACAGAAAGATGCACCAACATCATCACGTGAACAAGTCCGTGAAATGAAGACCCCTATATACACCACTTTATACAGAGAAAACTGGGGTTTAACGGGTATACATTATTTTTCTTATTCTTGCTCGAAGACATATGTTGTGGGTACTCGTTAGAACCGCCTCAATGAGGCGGTTCTAACGAGCAATGTTGTGGGTACTCGTTAGAACCGCCTCAATGAGGCGGTTCTAACGAGCATCCACAACCTATGTTTGCAGTATTTATAAGAAAAATATCACGGATTTCATCAGAAACATGGCCATTTTGGAAATGTGTAAAAATGCACAAATTCGCACGGGTGTGTTATAGTAATGTTAGGTACCATCGCAGGTTTCATTGGGCGACAGGGCTTGAGATGTCATTTCATCTCAATGTCGGGTAAAAGTCCCACAAAATTGGAAGCAACGTCTCCAAAATGACCTTTACAGTGTTGACGGGGACGTTAAACCTCAAATCAAACAAAACAGGTACCATCGCAATAATTAAACACCACAAGCAGCAAGCCAGAAGGGCGGATAATGTTCAACAAAATGGCTATAAAAAGACGATTTAAGCAATACATACACGAAAGACAAGCAATGAGAGAAATATATCACAGCATAAGCCCCGCCTAGGAACGATCAGTGCAAAGTACAAACATATTGGAGCCATGGGTGAAAGCTTAAGGCCCGTTTACACGACAAGATTAGTCTTATATGATTAGTCCTACAAGACAAATCTTGCCATGTAAACCCTGCTATTACACAGTCTTGGGAGTCATGTATGACAATCATGGCAGATAGAACATGTTCTATTTCGGCAAGACTAGTCCTGTCATTTCAGCCAATCACAGCAAAGGTGATTGAGGTTAATTACTTCCACATGGACTTTTAGAGTCAAGGCTAAGCATTCCATTGATAAATTGCCCTGCATATAGAGGTGTGAAAAAAATAAAGCAAATATGCCATGTAGTAGCCATCTGATCAGGATCTGCACTTTCAGGCAGATTGTGAACTTAATTAAATGCATAACATGTAGTTATTGGATGCTTGGGTATTAAAATAGGTGAGACTAAATTAAGCTATTCAGCCAGATAAAGGTCTTCTTTCCCTTCTCAGACTCAAAACTGCACTGCAAGATTTTCTTCCCCAATTGTTTATCTCCTGATATAAGGCGGGAAAATAACATCATGCAAGATTTGTCATGATGTGTAAAAGTAAAAATATTTCGGGAGAAAATCATGCATGACAAAATCATGAAAGACTAATCTTATCGTGTAAACGGGCATTTAAATCGATTTTACTTGGTAACAATATTCGCCCTTGTTTCTGCCATGCATTGTGTCTGCAATGCAACTCATCCGTGCAATACCTCCGAGAACACAAAATTCAAACAAATACAGAGATGACACTCTACCGCATTATTACAATAAAACACCCGTGTTACATAGTGTATTTTTCACATCTCCAAAATGGCTACTTTTCGGATGAAAATATATGATATTTCTCTTATTCACACTGCAAACATAGGTTGTGGGTGCTCGTTAGAACCGCCTCAATTAGACGGTTCTAACGAGTACCCACAACCTATGTCTTGGAGTAAAAATAAGAAAACTAATGATTACCCACGTAAACCCCAGTTTTCTCTGTATAAAATGGGGTGTAAGGGGGTGTTCATTCCACGGACGTGTTCACGTGATGTGAAATAACTGAAATGCTTAAGCAAAAGAAAACCAACAGATGGATTCCGATGAGCCCTATCAAGTAATAACTTTGTATTTGCTATGATGATAGCTAATAGGCCTAACATTTGTTTTTCAAAATCAGTGTCTTTGGAAACTAAATGCATGGAAATATGTTGTTTAAAAACCAGAAGACGTTAGGGGTGTTGCGTTTGGTATTGCATTATGAAAATACACCTATGCAAATACATTGTAAATTGTTCAGACAAAAGAACAAAAATTGAAAGATGAAAATAAGTGATATTTTTCGTATTTCTGCAAAAATACAGCTTGTGGATTCTTGTTAGAACCGCCTCTTCTAAGCGGTTCTAACGAGTACCCACAATGCATATTTTAGGGTAAAAATAAGAAAAACTAGATCTGCAGTCGATGGTAAACCATCGCAAATACCTGCTTTTTCTATTGATAACACTTATGACTATGTATTAGCTAGCCAAAACTACATGTAAGTTAAAAAATGTTGCAAAGAACATTCTAACTGATAAGCCAAGTTTCAGTAGTGTAACTCTTATAGTTTAGAAGATATGGCAAAGTCATACTTTTTTTACCTTTGACCTTGGGGTTATGTTGAGGTCCACCTAAAGTATCCCAATTTATTCTATATTCCAACAGCCAGCCAATAACCAAGTTTCAGAAGTGTAACTCCAATGGTTTAGAAGATATGATAGTCATACTTTTTGACCTTTGACCTTTGGGTCGAGGTCACACCAAAAGTAGCCCAACCTATTCTCTATTCCAAGGACCATCCAATAAGCAAAGTTTCAGAAGTGTAACTCCAATAGTTTAGGAGATATGGCAAATCATAATTTTTTACCTTTGACCTTGGGGTCATGTTTAGGTCAAGGTCACACCAAAAGTATCCAAATTTATTCTATATTCCAAGGGCCATCCAATAACCAAAGTTTCAGAAGTGTAACTCTAATAGTTTAGAAGATATGGCAAAATCATAATTTTTGACCTTCGACCTTGGGATCAAGGTCACACCAAAAGTAACCTGACATATTCTATATTCTTAGGACCATCCAATAAGCAAAGTTTCAGAAGTGTAACTCTAATAGTTTAGGAGATATGGCAAATCATAATTTTTGACCTTTGACCTTGGGGTCATGTTGAGGTCAAGGTCACAAAAAATACCCACTGCCATCTACATTCCATGTACTATCCACATGCAAAGTTTCAAAAGTATAACTTCAGTGGTTGCAGAGGAGATCCATTTACAAGAAACGTGACGGACGGACGGTTAGACGGACAGACGGACGGACGTTCTCACGGATGTATACTTATGTGGCTATTTTTGGCAGGATTGATACTTAAGTGGATACTTTTAGCCACTGAAAAGAAGTATTGTCGGTGTCTAACGGAATAATTCCCATAGACTTACATTGATTCTGTCCATTTACATAGCCATCTAACTATACATTTGTTGGTGCGGACAGACGGACAGACGGACGGACTGACGCCGGAGTGAACTGTGGTACGAAAACAATATACCCGATTTTTCTTCGAAAAAGCGGGTATAATAAGGTTTAACCCTGTAAACCCCAGTTCAAGGGCTGGAAACAATAAATGCGTACTCTCGTGATGTTATTCAGCATCACGTGACCAAGTCTGTGAAATGAAGACCCCCTAAACCCCATTTTATATAGAGAAAACTGGGGTTTATTGGAGTATACATTATTTTTCTTATTTCTGCTCCAAGACATAGGTTGTGGGTACTCGTTAGAACCGCCTCATTGACGCGGTTCTAACGAGCACTCAAAACCCATGTTTTGAACATTTATAACAAAAATATCAAGGATTTTCATCAGAAAAGTAGCCATTTGGAGATGTGAAAAATATACTATGTCTCACGGGTGAGTTATCGTAATGATGAACACAGTCAGACGTTCTTATTTTATAAAATAATCGCACATCGTAAAATAATCTCTTATCAAATTAGTTTTATGGATATTAATATATAATTGTGATTTTGTTTTCTTAATGACATATTTTTCTCTATATAAAAGGGGTGGCCTGTTTAATTGTATTCAATAGACACGACCTTCGGATCACAGTGCGCATCAAATGCTTATCTTATCTAAGTGATTATTAGGTAATTATGAGCAGAGATATATAGTGGGTCCTAGTTAGAACCGCCTCGCATTGGGTCCTAGGTTCTAACGAGAACTAACAATGTGAAAATTGTACAGTAGAACTGGGGTTTAGAAGGTATACATTTTTTTTCTTGTTTCTACAAAAACATATATTGTGGGTATTCGTCAGAATCCCCTTGCAGAGGCGGTTCTAACGAGTGTCAGAACCCCCTCGCAGAGACGGTTCTAACGAGTACTCACAATGTAAAAACATATTGTACTGTGAAACTGAGGTTGAGAGGAATATTTGTTATTTTTATTCCTATACAAAACCATATAGTGTGGCTCCTCGATAGAACCGTCTCACCATGACATTAATGGCGAGTAAAGTAGAAGTAAAACAAAGATCAGGAATCGATGCAATTAACTTACTCCACCCATCAAAGACACCAAAGGGAAAGAAACACAAACAATAAGCGACCAGCCCATAATGGAAACCTAAACAACGGAAGGCCATAAGGACAGTTACTTTCCCACAAAATGGCCATATTGCCATCCAAAATAAAAAGACACAAGTGATACACACAGTAAGTAACAAACAACAACATAAATAAATCGCCACAGAAGAACCGCCTTGGAACGGTTTGTGGAAAGATTTCCACTGGGGGCTTAAATCGATTTTACGTGGCCACAATCATCGCCATTACTTCCGTCGCGATTTAGACAAATAATTTGTTCAGTCCGCATGAAGGCCTCCTAGCTAATCAGTGCAACATCTCCGTGAACACAAATAATCAAAGAACCACAGAGGTGAGACAACGGTGAGGACTCGACAGCAAGAAACCACTGAAATGCTGGAGCAAAAGAAAACCAACAGTTAGACTCCGATGAGCTCGACTAGAGACAGAGTAAAACTAAACAAAAAAGGAATAAAAGTGCGTCAAAATCAAAACCAGGACTAGTTATCAAACAAGTAAATGAATCGATGCGAATGGTCAGTCTCATATTTCTGGGTAACTGATTACGCTATCTTGGTCCCCTACCTGTATGACAGTCAGAATGCTCAAATTGTATCTTATCTCAAACATGCATTCTTTATTAACCGGTCATTAGGGTGTTATGCAATCCCAAAACGAGGCTTTAATGCTTTGGGGGAATGGTTTGACCTTGACAAGCTTTCCAATGACTGCCAAATATCGATGTAACCACATCTTTACACACAATTATTAATTGTCTATCCTATATTGATCGGAGGTCATCCGTATTAACACCAGGTCAACCAATATTAACTGAGGTCAAAATTTCAATAATCATGTTTTCTTAATTGTGTCAATTAATAAAACTGGCTTTAATCAAGTAATTTCGCATTGGCCCAGGTACAGGTCCGAGGTCTGCTGCATTGGCCCGAGGCCGAGGACCTGTAACTGGGTCAATGCGAAATTACTTGATTAATAACATTATAATAGTAACTTCCAGAGAGCATTAAATGTAACAATTACATGCTAGGCATCTTTTTCTTCCGTTTCAGCTTTGCCCGAGATGGACATACGGTACAGCATGCAAGTACAATTGTACCTGTTACAAACCTAACACTGCATATTGTGAGCCCAGTACAGGAGTATGCAAGTGTAGACCAGGTTTTGAAGGCCCATCCTGTAATAGAACATGTAATGAAGGTTTCTTTGGGCAGGACTGTCAAAGTACGTAAAGCAAATACGTTCAAAAGTAAAAAGACAAACAAAGGGTTCAAGTAAAACGCCAACATGTTATACTATCTATTTAGCAGAGCAAGTGACTAAGTGTTAAACAATGATCATTTTTTGATTGGGAGATTCTATCGAGTACCCACAAATTATGTTTTGTAGCTGAAGTCAGGCGCCCTCGTAAACCCTTTATTATAACAGCTAAGGCCAATTGTTCAAAGCTCGTCATAATTGTAACTGTTCTAGCAAGTACAATATCTAATTTTCTGGTATTTTCTGAAAAAAAAAATGTAAACATCTTTTTAACAGGATTATATTAGCTTGTCATTTAATCCTTTCATATATTGTTTGTACTTATATGAGTGTGTGTATGATAACCAATAAATTATTGTTTAAACTAAACAACAAGCTGCTCACAATATTTCAGCAAAATATGAACATATTTGCCGTCATAAATGATCAAAATTTTATCGATAAGTCAACTAAGGCGTTTCGATACCCAGTGGTTAGGGCGTTCGACGCATGCTCAAGAGGTTGTGGGTGCGAATCCGGCCACAGGAGGCGAGGTGTTACCTAGGTGTAAATGGGTAGTGGTAGTGTAATTGCCGGTCTCTCGCGCGCGTGATAAAATTCGGAATGAGGGTTCGAAAGCGTTTCCAATAAGCTTGAAACTTCATCGCGATCGAACTAAAATAAATTAGTATAAACTAACTAAAGCGTCGTAAGATTTGACAACTGGATCAAGGAGTATTATATAAAGCGCAGTTTACAAGGGTATATATTACAATTTTCTGTTGGAGGTGATCAGGTGAACAAGTCAGTGAAATGGACACGCCCTAAACCCACTTAATAAGGAGAAAACTGGGGTTTATGTATACCTTCTTTTTATGCCCCAAAACATAGGTTGTGGCCTCAATAAGGCGGTTTTTGCGAGCACCCACAACCTATATTTGCAGTATTTATAACAAAAATATCGCGGAATTTCAACAGAATCGTAGCCAATTTGGAGATGTGTAAAACCGCAATATGTTGCACGTGTGTGTTATAGTATGTGATTTCAGACACTCTTATAAATCCTATATTTCAAGATCTCCTGCTTTGTTAATGTAGAACTGGTCATAGATATAGTCGTGCCATTTACGTTTGACTGGGTGGAGCTGTCGTGTCTGCATCTGCCGTTGCAATATTCAGTTACAAAATGGTACACCAAGTTACCCGATTATGTGAATTCGGCTGTAACGCAAACAAAGGTACCAACTAGTCCGAACCTACAAACATGCGTGAGGCACTCTACCGTATCAATATCTGAAATGAATCCCCATGCCACTACTAGTTGTGCAACACAAAACCTACAATAAGACATTTCATTATGAAAACACGCCTATAAAAATACATTGTCCACTTTACCGCCAAAAATGAAATTTTAAGATGAAAAACTGTGATATTTTTCTTATTTCTGCTCAAAATATATAAATTGTGGGTACTCGTTAGAAACACTTCATCGATTTAGAGCGAGAATAAGAAAAACTAGCTTTACCCCATGTAAACCCCAGTTTTCCTACATAAAAGTGGGGTTCAAGGGGGTCAAAGCGAAGATGTTGATAAGTAGAAGTAAAACAAAGATCAGGAATCGATACCATTAACTTACTACACCCATCAAAGACACCAAAGGGAAAGAAACACAAATATGAAGCGACCAGACCATAATGGAAACCTAAAGAAAGGAAGGCCATAAGGACAGCTACTTTCCCACAAAATGGCCAAATGGCTATCCAAAATAAAAAGACGCAAGTGATACACACAGTAAGTAACAAACAACAACATAAATAAACCGCCACAGAAGAACCGCCTTGGAACGGTCAGTGGAAAGATTTCCACTGGGGGGCTTAAATCGATTTTACATGGCCATAATCTTCGCCCTTACCTCTGGCACGGTATAAGTCTGAACATTCACAGGCCTGTACGTACGGGGATAGGGCGGGGATGAAAACGCACCCTCCGTGTTTTGAAAGTGATCTCAAGTTTGCACCTCATAACATTGGGCACCAAATGAAAAGTTTTTTAAAGATTCGCACCCCCTCTGCAAAACACCTAAATTCGCAGTCTCTTTTACAGTCTGCGTACGGACCTGTAATCTTAAGACTGTGAAGCCATCCAAAGATGCACAGAAGACTCTTTCTGGAAAAGCTTGATTCACTGTTTGCTTAAAGTACTTGTTTAAAGTACATGGATTTAAAGCTTAAACGAAACAGTCTTAGCCACCCGTTCAGACCCATTTTTTCAATCCATTAGTGCTGTCATTGCTTCAAGTTTTTTGTATTGCCTGCGTGGACGAATTGTATAGTTCTATCAGAAAACATTTCGGACATATGCGGCACTATATGAACAACTTTGACCTAGAGGTCTTGGGCGGATTGAATAAGCCGTGTAAGGAATAATAGGATGCGCCACGGAATCAAAGATTCGAAATCTCATTGGGCGCACGTCCTGGATGATTCATTTTTCCGTGTGGCGGCCAGTTTAATTTTTTGTCTTTCAGGTCCATGCAACTGTTCGAATAACGCACTGTGTGATCCTCAGTCAGGAAAATGCAGGTAAGAAATAGCTTATTACAACATAAAATAACCCATATCAGACTATAAGAATCTTATATGTTTTTTGTTTGTAGATGTGCGTTTCCAACCCTCGGGATGACCATGCTGAGCAGAACCGAGGCTATGGTTCCGCTCAGCATGGATCTCCCTATGGTTGGAACATAAAATCTACAACAGTATGCAATAAAATATCATGTCAGATTCATTTTCTTGCACAACACCACCGGAAAGTTTCATTTTACTTTATTTAATGTTTTATTTTCCGCGCAGTGTAATTATGTAGTTTGCAAGAGTAAGAACATTTGGGTAAGAACAGAATTTTTATCCGAAGCTAAAACCATGGATTTCCTTATTTGATGTGAAAGAGTATAAGAATCTGTTCCTTACGCAAACACACTTATACGAGTACATTGCCACTTTTATCGCCGAAAAAAATGAAAATTTTATGATGAAAAATGGTGAAATTTTTTCTTATTTTTGCTCCAGATATGGATTGTGGGCACTCGTTAGAACCGCCTCATCGAGGCGGTTCTAACGAGTACCCACAATCTATATTTTAGAGTAGAAATAAGAAAAATAAGGTATACCCCCGGAAACCCCAGTTTTACCATATAAAAGTGGGGTTCAAGGGGGTCAAAATTATACAGGCGTGTTTTCGAGATGATTGTTGTGTGGGTTGCATAGAAAAGTCTGCCCAAGGGTCATTATCCGGAACCGGGCAGTAATCCTGAGGAACGGGTTTTTCTTCTACCCCTTTCACCCACTTAAATTTCTTTTTCTTGCGTACCTTTCATTTCTAAGCATTTGGTAGAAGGAAGATATATAATATAAGCCCATGATACAGATATTAGTACAAGCCAATACAGATACCTATGTGAACAATGTATAGCCAGGTGGGCTGACACATAACGCAGCACATTAAGCAAACATTGCCTACACAAATACATTGCCATCTTTATCGCCGAAATAATCATAATTTTAAGACGAAAAATTGTGATATTTTTAGCTCACCTGAGCCGAAGGCTCAAGTGAGGTATTAGTATACCACGAGCCGGCGTCCGTCGTCCGTCGTCCACACTTTCAACGAAGTATATCTCTGGAACCAGTGGGCCGGCCTTGATCAAATTTCATATGAACCATCATCAGGTAGGGGGAAAGGCTGTATTAGGTTTTCGTGCAGATCGGATGAGAACTCTGGTTGCCACAGCAACAAAGAGCTCCCATAGGCTTAACATAGGAAAAAGCTTGTCATCACTCTAGCTCCGTCATTTTTTTTCTGATCGACTTCATTCTTGCAGATAACGAGGACAGGCATGAAATCTCGATCAAGTTCGATTTTGGGCTGAATCGGATTATTCACTCAGGAGTTACGTGCCCTTGAGCGTTGAAAAAAAATTGCCTATTGACTTAACATGGGGAGAATGTTGTCATCACCGTAGCTGCTTCAATTATTTTCAGATTGGCTTTATTCTTGCAGATAACCAGCACAGCCATGAAATCTCGGTCAAGTTCGATAACTGGCAGAATCGGATCATTCACTTAGGAGTTACCTGCCCTTGTGTGTTTTTGCATTAGGGTTAATGGGAATTTCAAAAATGTATATCTTAAAGACTACTTGGCCAACTTTGATCAAATTTCATGGGTCGCATTATTGGGCAAGTGGAAAGGCTTCATTAGGTTTTCAGGCAGATCTGAGTGGAACTCTGGTTGCCATGGCAACATCTAGCTCCCATAGACTTCACATAGGAAAAAGCTTGTCATCACTCTAGCTCCGTCAATTTTTTTCTGATCGACTTCATTCTTGCCGATAACCAGTACAGGCATAAAATCTCGGTCAAGTTCGATTTTGGACCGAATCAGATAATTCACTCAAGAGTTACGTCCCCTTGAGCGCCCGAAAAATTGCCTATCGACTTAACATGGGGAAAATGTTGTCATCACTGTAGCTGCTTCAATTTTGTTCGGATTGGCTTCATTCTTACAGATAACCAGCACAGCCATGAAATCTCGGTCAAGTTCGATAATTGGCAGAATCGGATCATACACTTAGGAGTTACCTGCCCTTGTGCATTTTTGCATAAGGGTTAATGTGAATTTCAAAAATGTATATCTTGAAGACTACTTGGCCGACTTTGATCAAATTTCATGTGTAGCATTATTGGGCAAGTGGAAAGACTGCATAAGGTTTTCATGCAGATCATGAGTGGAACTCTGGTTACCATGGCAACATATAGCTCCCATTGACCTAACATAGGGAAAAGCTTGTCATCACTCTAGCTCCGTCAATTTTTTCTGATCGACTTCATTCTTGCAGATAATAAGGACAGGCATAAAATCTCGGTTAAGTTCGATTTTGGGCAGAATCGGAATATTGACCTCGGAGTTACGTGACCTTGAGCGACAAAAAATTTGCCCATAGACTTAACATAGGGAAAATGTTGTGACTACGATAGCGACTTGAATTTTTTTCAGCTCAGCTTCAAACTTGCGGGTTACGAGGACAGACATAAAATCACGGTTAAGTTCGATTTTGTGCCGAATCGGATTATTTGCCTTGGAGTTACCTGCCCTTGAGCATGAAAAAATACGTTGTGACCACGATAGCAACTTTATTTTTATTCAGGTCAGCTTCAAACTTGCAGGTAACGAGGACAGGCATAAAATCCCGGTTAAGTTCGATTTTGGGCCGAATCGGAATATTGACCTCGGAGTTACGTGACCTTGAGCGACAAAAAATTTGCCCATAGACTTAACATAGGGAAAATGTTGTGACTACGATAGCGACTTGAATTTTTTTCAGATCAGCTTCAAACTTGCAGGTAACGAGGACAGACATAAAATCTCGGTTAAGTTAGATTTTGGGCCGAATCGGATTATTTGCCTTGGAGTTACCTGCCCTTGAGCATAAAAAAATACGTTGTGACCACGATAGCAACTTGATTTTTATTCAGATCAGCTTCAAACTTGCAGGTAACGTGGACAGGCATAAAATCTCAGTTAAGTTCGAATCGGAATATTGACCTCGGAGTTACATGACCTTGAGCGACAAAAAATTTGCCCATAGACTTCACATAGGGAAAATGTTGTGACTACGATAGCGACTTGAATTTTTTTCAGATCAGCTTCAAACTTGCAGGTAACGAGGACAGACATAAAATCTCGGTTAAGTTCGATTTTGGGCCGAATCGGATTATTTGCCTTGGAGTTACCTGCCCTTGAGCATAAAAAAATACGTTGTGACCACAATAGCAACTTTATTTTTATTCATATCAGCTTCAAACTTGCAGGTAACGAGGACAGGCATAAAATCTCGGTTAAGTTCAATTTTTGGCCGAATCGGAATATCGACCTCGGAGTTACGTGACCTTGAGCGACAAAAAATTTGCCCATAGACTTAATTAGGGAAAATGTTGCGACTACGATAGCGACTTAAATTTTTTTTCAGATCAGCTTCAAACCTGCAGGTAACAAGGACAGACATAAATCTCGGTTAAGTTCGATTTTGGGCCGAATCGGAATATTTGCCTTGGAGTTACCTGCCCTTGAGCATAAAAAAATACGTTGTGACCACGATAGCAACTTTATTTTTATTCATATCAGCTTCAAACTTGCAGGTAACGTGGACAGGCATAAAATCTCGGTTAAGTTCGATTTTGGGCCGAATCGGAATATTGACCTCGGAGTTACGTGACCTTGAGAGACAAAAAAATTTGCCCATAGACTTAACGTAGGGAAAATGTTTTTTACAGAAATAGCGACTTGAATTTTTAGCTCACCTGAGCCAAAGGCTCCAGTGAGCTGATAGTATACCAAGGCTCCGGAGTCCGTCGTCTGTCGTCCGTCCATCCGTCGTCCACACTTTCAATGAAGCATATCTCAGAAGGCAGTCGACCAATCTTGTTTAAATTTTATGTGTAGCACCACTGGGCAAGGGGAAAGGCTGCATTAGGTTTTGGAGCTAGTCTGGTTCATTTGTTCCTTCATTCTTCTTTCTCTCCATATAGAGATAATAGACCAATGTTAAATTTTTAATCAAAGATTTCTCAGGAACTATAAAAGCTAGAAGCATCAAATTTGGTATTCAATAGAATAATGATGACTTATTTTGTGTAAGAGACATTGGGCTTTCTCAGCTTATTTGTTCATCTGTTCTTTCATTCTTCTTTCTCTCCATTTTGACCAATGTTAAATTTTCGTCAAAGATTTCTCAGGAACTATAGAAGCTAGAAGTCTCAAACTTGGAATGCAATGCAATAATGATGACTTATATCCTGTAAGGGTCAATGGGCTGGATTCTATTAGCAGATTTAGTAGTCAAGTCTGTGAATTGTTAAAACTTCACAGGTTCTCAGGTGAGCGGTTTAGGCTCATTGAGCCTCTTGTTTAAATATCTGCTCAAAATATAGATTGTCGGTACTCATTAGAACCGCCTCATCGAGGCGGTGCTAACGAGCACCCGCAATCTATATTGTAGAGCAGAAATAAGAAAAATAAGGTTTACCTCTGGAAACCCCAGTTTTACTATATAAAAGTGGGGTTCAATGAGGTCAAAATTATATATCAGGACTTCGTGGAGCATCACAATAAGGAAGCTAATGATGATATTTTTCATAAATGTTGATATTCATCAGCTGTTGCTGCTACAGAAAAATAAGGGAAAATGGATCATTACTCACACAACAGTTATTCCCCTTTGTAATTATTTAGTATTTACAACAATTGTTTTTTGTGTAATTTTTCTTTCTTTCTTTATTGACCGATACCTTGCGGTTGTATCTAATAAGCAGTGCTTATTATTTTTATATTGGCTCAATTCTAAAACGTTTATGCATGATGTACGTATAATATAAAACTTTTATATGATATACTTCCAGATTTATTTATGTATCCAATTTGAAATAACTGGCAATTATATTTATACCGATATTTTATTGTCTTCGTACGCCCGAGGCTGAGTACCTGTCGACTTTATTGTACAGGTAAATGTATGCATTTGACATTGGTCATGACCCCATTTCTTTGGTCTCTTTGGGCAGGCCCAAGAACGGCCGTTTAATAAATGGTAGACACATTGGTCTTTGAATTTCATATTTCTGCGTCCGACAATCAAAGAAAACAACAAATTCAAATGACGCAAGAAAACCTGCTGTCGGGATTTACAAGTCGACATGCTCAGCCACAAATTATAGCCACAACATTAAGATAGTATGATTATGACATGCAGAGGTACTGTACAATAATTTGCTCATGACGTTTCTCAGAAAACCCATTAAGGGTCGTCTACAATTCTACTTTTGATGTCAGAATATTTAAAAGACAAAATATTAGCAGCTTTGCTATATGCAATTTTTAAAGCAAACCATATGTCATGTAAAACTCTCGATATATTTCATTCTTTCTTGGAGTGGAATTCGTTTCCGCTGACCGTTTCAAGGCGGTTTTTCTATACCGGTTTATTTTTGTTATGGTGTGCCTTTGGGTGTTTGTGTCGCTTGTATTTTACAAAGTGAGTATCTTAACACTGCTCAGGTATATTGACGAACTGGTACATGTTTTGTTTGTTCTAGATGTCGACCAGGATGGACAGGGGCAGAATGTCAGTTTCCCTGCCCTAGGAATAAGTTTGGTGTAGACTGCAATCAGACGTGTAGCTGTTTTCATGGATCGTGCTCCCCAGAACACGGACAGTGCCAATGTGATCCTGGATACAAACTGCGTAATGATTTATACTTAAAGTTTTGTTTGATGTTTGTTTGTTTGGGTTAAAGCTTTATTCATTTTATTTCAATGACACCGAAAGTTCACACGAACTCATTACGCAAACACGCCTATACAAATACATTGCCACCTTTATCGCCGAAAAAGTGAAAATTTTATGATGAAAAATGTGATATTTTTCTTATTTCGGCTCAAAATTTAGATTGTGGGCACTCGTTAGAACCGCCTCATCGAGGCGGTTCTAACGAGTACCCACAATCTTTATTTTAGAGCAGAAATAAGAAAAATAAGGTGTAACCCCGGAAACCCCAGTTTTACTATATAAAAGTGGGGTTCAAAGGGGTCAAAATTATATAGGCGTTTTTCGTTTTCGCGGGTTTTTCAAGGCGCGGATGTTGATGTGTAGTTGTTTTTTATGGTCTAAACAAGCATAATTCAATAACAGGACAGTTGAAATAACGAGACGTAGATCGAAATTAATACGGAAAAGCCACGAACACAGTCATCGCAATTCCTTTTAAGCTGGTTGGACCACACCCCTCTCAGCATGAACTAAAATGTCACAATATGACGAATGTCAAAAAACGATATATCAAGAAGCCGTTCTGATATTATGTAATTATGTACAGCTATTAGAATTCAATGTAAAGTTTTTGTTGTTTATTTTGTACAGCTACATGCTATGAACGTTGTGATCCCTTAAACTACGGCCAGGACTGTTTGTTACAGTGTGATTGTAATGGTCAGTTTTGTGACTCAGTGACGGGTCTTTGTCGTTGTGGACCAGGGTATATTGGAAATAAATGCAATATTGTAAGTGTAGTACGCGTTTGTTAGTATTGTATTTTATAATTAACACTATTAAATCTTTTGCTCAACTTCTCTCTTTGAATATTACAAGAAATAGTTTGTGTTTGTGTATGTATAAATTTTGATGCGTGCTTTAAGTCCATCTGTTTAGTGTTAGAGACCATATTTTTAGCTCACTAGAGCCGAAGGGAGCTTATAGGATAGGCAATTGTCCGTCGTCGTCTGCGTTTGCGGAAACACTTTCACACGACATCTCCTCTGAAGCCACTGGGCCGATTGGGCCCAAATTTTATCTGTAGCATCCTTGGGCTGGGGTTTTGAAATATGTTCTGAATAGTTAGAATCCGTTGGAAGCAAAAAATACCCAAGATAAATGAAAATAGCAGACTCGGTTTTACTGAGTCTGTTCATGACCAGTACTGAAATGTGCAACACCCGTCACGCCCTCTAGCGCCGGCTTAAGCAGTACTCTATTATCAAGAAGATCTCATTGATCCCAAATGGCAATAAAATATTATCTGCACTTTGATGATGTTCGGGGAGACGTTTTACGGCCGCAGAATGACACAACACCAGCAGCAGTGAAGATAAATAAGTCCTGAAAGTTTGTGTTTTTATGTAAATCGGCTCATTAGTTTGGTTGCTATGGCAACTTATAGTTTCCATAGACTTATAATTGGGTAAATTGAAAAAAATGGCATTTACTTCCAAGCCTCTGCAGACATTTTAACAAAACTTTCAGAGAAATGTTCGATAGGCAATCTACTATCAGCCATATGATTTTAGGCCTACTACTCATTTTTGTTGGTTGTCATGGAAACCAAAAGGCAAAAAATAAAAAAAAAAAACTTAAAGAATTATCTCTTTAGAAACCATATGCTCTAGGAGGCAGAGACTTTATGAAAATATTCATCATATTTGCCTTTGCAGGTTTTGTGTTTTTTATGAAATTCGGCTCTTTAGTTTGGTTGCTATGGCAACTTATTGACTTATAATGGGGAAAATTGAAAAATGGAGTTTACTGATACGCCTCTCCAGATATTTTGATAAAACTTTCCTAGAAATATATTTAAGCAATCATCTATCTGCCGTATGATATTAGGCCATCTGGTCACATTTATTGGTTGCCATGGAAACCAAAATGCGCCCCAAAATAGAATAAAAACACAAAATAAAAATCGTCTTCACAAAAACCATATGCTAAATGAGGCAGAGACTATATGGAAATATTGACCATATTTGCCTGAACAGGTTTTGCGTTTTTTAGCTCACCTGAGCCGAAGGCTCATTGGTGAGCTGATAGTATGGCCAGGCAAAAATTCTGTGTGTGTGTGTGTGTTCACATTTTCAAACGTCTTCTCCTCCGGAACCGCTGGGCCGATTATAGTCAAATTTCATGTGGAGGCTCCATGGGGTGGGGGAACGAAAGTTTACATTTTTGGTCTAGGTCACATGACCAAGATGGCCGCCATGCCCATATATGGTAAAAACCCTTCGAAAATCTTCTCCTCCGGAACCACTGGGCCGATTTGCATGAAACTTGGCATGTAGCACCTGGGACATGGGCCCATCATAAATTGCATAAATGGTGTCCCTGGGATGACATTGACCTATTTTACGCCAAGGTTAAATTTGGTAACATGGGCATTTGTATGGGAAAAAGTAGAAATGTCTGATATCTTGCAAACTGTTACAAATAATGCCACTAAACCATATATATTCTTATTCCTTATGATGAGGCGCATTTAGTGACGTGGATTTTGGAACCCTGGGCCCCCCGGGGGGCATGCCCCACCCCCTTTTTGGCACAAAATGCTTAATATCTCCAAAACAGCTAAGATCCCGACCCATAAACCATATATATTCTTGTTCCTTATGATAAGGCGCATTCAGTGACATGGACCTTTGGACCTTTGGGTACCGGGGTTCCCCGGGGGGGGGGGTGGGCATTCCCCACCCCTATTTTGCACAAAATGCTTAATATCTCGGAAACGGTTAAGATCCCGACCCATAAACCATATATACTCTTGTTCCTTATGATGAGGCCCATTCAGTGACATGGACTTTTGGACCATGGGGTACCAGGGGTCCGGGGGGGGGGGGGGAGGCATGCCCCACCCCTTTTTTTGCACAAAATGCTTAATATCTCGGAAACGGTTAAGATCTCTATCCATGAACCATATATATTCTTGTTCCTGATCATAAGGCGCATTAAGTGACATGAACCTTTGGACCCGGGGGTCCCAGGGGGCATGCCCCACCCCCTTTTTTGCATTAAATGCTTAATATCTCGGAAACGGTTAAGATCCCCACCCCTAAACCATATATACTCTTGTTCTTTATGATGAGGCGCATTCAGTGACATGGACCTTTGGACCCTGGGGTACCAGGGGTCCGGGGGGGGCATGCCCTCCCCCTTTTTTGCTCAAAATGCTTAATATCTCGGAAAAGGTTAAGATCCCCACCCACAAACCATATATATTCTTGTTCCTTATGATAAGGCGCATTCAGTGACATGGACCTTTGGACCCGGGGGGTCCCTGGGTGAGGGAGGGGGGCATGCCTAACCCCCTTTTTTCCACAAAATGCTTAATATCTCGGAAACGGTTAAGATCCCCACCCATAAACCATATATATTCTTGTCGCATTCAGTGTAATGGACCGTTGGACCTACGGTTCCAGTGGGGGGGGGGGGGGGGGGGCTGGGGGCCAACTCCCTTTATTGCATTGAATGCTTAATATCTCGGAAACCGTTGAGATCCCCACCCAGTTACACAGACCTTCGGTCCCTCTTGGCCAAAGATCACATATTAAAGTCTTTGAGGACTTCCTCAGAAAAGTCAGGTGAGCGATTCAGGACCAATGGTCCTCTGGTATGAAATTCGGCTCTTTAGTTTGGTTGCTGCTATGGCATCTTAGAGTTTCTATAGATTTGTAATGGGAAAAATTGAAATTTTGCCTTTACTGCCAGGCCTTAGTATATATTTTGGCAAAACATCCGTTGAAATATTTTTAAACAATTGTGTTTCTGCCATACGATTTTAGGCCAACTGCTCAGTTTTTATTGGGTGCCATTGGAAACAAAATTAAAAAATTGAACAAAAACAAAATAAAAAATAAAACAATCATCTCTTCATAAACCATATGCTCTATGAGGCTGAGACTTTGTGAAAATATTCACCATATTTGCCTTTACAGTTTTTATGTTGTTTTTATTTTATGAAATTTGGCTCTTTAATTTGGTTGCTAAGGGAAGCTAAGAGTTTCCATAGACTTATAAAGGTGAAAATTGAAAAATGACTAACACCTTTCAAGATATTAAAAAAAAAAACTTATATAGACATGTTCCTTAAACAAAGTTCTATCTGTCATATGATTTTAAGGCTAATTGGTTGCCAAAGATGGTTGTCAATTGTCGTTCGTTGTCTTGGCGATGGAAGTAAGGGCAAAGATTGCAGCTGCGTATATTCGATTTAAGCCCCCCAGTGGAATTCGTTTCACTGACCGTTCCAAGGCGGTTCTTCTGTCGCGGTTAATTTTTGTTATGGTTTGATTTTGAGTGAGGGTTTTGCTCATATCATTTTGTTGTGGATAGCCAGGTGGCCATTTTGTGGGAAAGTAACTGTCCTTTTGTCTTTCCACTTTTGATGTTTCCATTATGGTCTTGTTATTTCACGTTTGTGTTTCTTTGCCTTTGGAGTCACTGCTGGGAGCTGTGGGTTAAATGATCGAATCCTGATCATTACCTTTACTCTTGTTTTTGTAAAAACGGTCGTATTATGGTATGGGGTGGGCGTCCGTCCGTCCATAAACTTTTCGTTTCCGGATTACTCCTCCTACAGTTTTCATCCAATCAAGCTGAAACTTGGTAGGTTGTAAGACCAAGACCTGGTGTAGTGCATATTGTTTCGAGGTTATGGTCCACCTAATATTTACAGAGTTATGCCCCTGAAATTTTTTTAAACTTATTTCCTCCTACAGTATTCATCGGATCAAGCTGAAACTTGATAGATAGTAAGACCATGGCCTGATGTAGCGCATTTCTTTTCGAGGTTAGGGTGCGCCAAATATTTACTGAGTTATGCCCCTTTGAACATTTTTGCAAACTTCTGTTTCCGGATAACTCCTCCTACTGTTTCCATCCGATTAAGCTGAAACTTAGTAGATAGTAAGACAATGACCTGGTGTACTGCTTATCATTTCGAGGTTACGGTCCACCAAATATTCACAGATTAATGCCCCTTTGAAAATTTTTGTAATCCTTTTCGTTTCTGGATAACTCCTCCTACAGTTTCATCTGATTAAGCTGAAACTGAGTAGGTAGTAAGACTATGACCTGATGTAGCGCATATTCTTTCGAGGTTATAGTCCACCAAATATTTACAGAGGTATGCCCCTTTGCGTATTTCACAAATATTTCGTTTCCAGATAACTCCTCCTACAAATAACATTCGATCAAGCTGAAACTTGATATATAATTAGACAAAATTGTGGAGCAGTGCATATTGTTAGGGCCACACACTGGACGCAACTATATTGCTGTTGTCTGTGTGTTTTTAATGCCTTAACCAAAAAAAAAAAATTAAAGTCGGTCATAACTACAAAAGGATTAACCCAACTTTCAAGAAGCTTCACACATATACTCACCATCACAAGACCTATATTCTGACAAAGGACAATACCTACATTACTTTTGTCCCTGTGTTTGTCTTTCCTTAACCTTGGTCATATCTTCGAAAGTATTTGCCTTTCTCTCATGAAAATTCACACAAATACTTACCATCACAAGTCCTACAGTCTGCCAAAACGTGTACCACAGCTCTTTGAAAGCTCTATGTGGTGCCCTTTCTGACGTAGTCAGTGATCTGATTTTGAGGTTATGGTCCAACAAATTCAAACAAAGTTCTGCCCCTTTGAAAGATTTTGTAAGCAATTTTGCCTGCAATTTAGAACCGATCAAGCTGAAACTTGATATATAGTTAGACCGAGATGTGATCCAGCGCATATTATTTCAAGGTTATAGTCCACCAAATATTTATATAGTTATGCCCCTTTGAAAATCGCTGTGAACATTTTGTTTATGGCTAATTCTTCCTACAGTGAACATTTAATCAAGCTGAAAATTGATATATAGTTTGACCACAGTGTGGAGCAGCGCATATTGTTTCGAGGTTATCGCTTACCAGATATAAATAAAGTTATGCCCCTTTTCGGATTTCTGTAAGTTTTTTTATTGTGGCTAATTTCTTTTACAATGAATATCCGATGAAGCTGAAACTCCATATATAGTTAGTCCATTATGTGGCGCAGTGCTTATTGTTTTGAGGTTACGGTCCACCAAAAATTTATCGAGTAGTGGCCCTTTGAAAATTTCTGCACACGTTTTGTTTGTGGCTAACTTCGCCTGTAGGTAACTTTCGATCTAGCAAAATCTTAATATTAAGTTTGACTATGATGTGGAGCAGTGCATATGGCTTAGAGAGGATGGTCCACCAAATATTTATATAAGTATAACACTTCGAAAATATCTGTAGACATTTTCATATCTGGCTAACTCCTACAATATAGATCTGATCAAACTGAAACTTGATATGTGATTAGACCATGTTATGGAGCAGTTCTTATTGTTTCAAGGTTTCAGTCCGACACATATTAATTTGCTATGGGCGAATAATGCCCCGCTTGCGGAGCTCTTGTTTACCTTGTAACGACTCTTTTGTACCCGTTAAGACAGAAAAAGGAAACAAAAGCCTGTTCGGCCAGCGAAGATTCTACAGCAGTATGTGCACCAGCCATTTGCTGATAGCAATAGCCTTGTATGGAATCAGTTCTACCTAAAATGATATGTGAAAATTTTCGTCTTACTTTAGGGATGTACAGGCTGTTCTGCATCTTTACACTTTAGGCGAGAGGCACTGAATCGCTGTAGGTTTAATCGCGCTGTGGATAAAAAATCAAATTACCTGCTAAAAGAGATATTCTTGTTACATGCAGTACCTCACAGATATTTTATCCAAAATAATTTCAGATGTGCCCTCATGGTACCTGGGGACAGGGTTGTCACAAGAAATGCCCATGTCAAAACGGTTTTGGTTGTGACCATGTAACCGGAGAATGTCGCTGTGGACCTGGCTTTATTGGGGAGACATGCGACCTGCAGTGTTCATACGGCAGGTAAGCCAGTAGAAACTGAACATCAGCATGATAACACACCCGTGCGAGATAGTCCAGTTTTGACATCTCCAAAATGGTACTTGTCTGATGGATATCATTGATATTTTTCTTATTTATACTGCAAAACGTATGTTGAGGCCGTTCTAACTAGTACCTACAATCTATGTCTTGGAGCAGAACTAAGAAAAAATAATGTTTACCCCCAAAATCCCCAGTTTCCTCGATATAAAATGGGGTCTAGAGGGATGTTCATTTCACGGACTAGTTCACGTGATGGCTTTGTCCGATCGGAGGAAGTTCAGATCAGAATTTGCTTCCTTTGAGGGCGACCACAGTAATTTTCTAATTATGTGCTGTATAGAAGATCGTTTGTCCTAAGTTGTTGTCATAACATTGATAAGCGCACTGTTTTTAATTAACTGACATACGTTAGTCATAACGTACAACTGCTTGACGCGACCCGGAACTTCACGCGGAGTCCAAGAAGCTTTCATAAAATTGGAAGTAAAGACAATAATCAGTTATAGTTATCAGTAAAATTCACAAAAACACGCCTATATAATTTTGACCCCCTTGATCCCCACGCTTATATAGTAAAATTGGAGTTTATAGGGGTAAACATTGTTTACTTATTTCTAAGTCAGGGGATTCAGGCCTGTCAGGGGATTCAACAAGAGCTACTAACCGCGCTATTAACCACCACCTTTGATCTGCTGTAGACGGTACATCACAAGGGGCAATAAAACAATTAATAACACGGTGTGGGGTACTGTTACAAGAATAAATATCTTTAGACTGCTACTTTTTTTTTACCTGATCACGAAAACACGCCTATATAATTTTAACCCCCTTGAACCCCACTTTTATAAAGAAAAACTGGGGTTTGCTGTATTTTGGATAGACTATTTGCCATTTTATGGGAAAGAAACTGTCCTTTTGGTTTTCCGCTGTTGGTGTTTGCATTAGGGTCTGTTGTTTCATGCTTGTGTGTCTTTCCCTTTGGTGTCTCTGATGGGAACTGTGGGTTGATTGTATTGATTCCTGATCATTGCCTCCACTTCTATATTACAGGGGTAACCTTGATGAGGCGGTTCTAAGGAGTACCCACAATCTATATTTTGAGCAGAAAAAATATTACAATTTTTCATTTTTTTTTTCTGTGGTAACATTTACAATGTATTAGTATAGGCGTGTTTTCGTAATGTTTCTACCGGAATGCAAACAATTCACACAAAGACGTCTAGCATGTTTATATATACATTGAATTAAGTCTGTCACTATCATTTTGAAATTTATGAACCACTTGTCAAACTTACTTTTAGGTATGGTAGCGACTGTCTCGGTGTATGCGCATGCCAAATGAACCATACTTCAACTTGCAATGCAATTAACGGCGCGTGTTTCTGCCAGCCGGGATACCGTGGTTACAACTGTGAAAAGCCCTGTAGTCAAGGCTTCTTTGGAGAGGGTTGCAAACAAATGTGTTCCTGTCTTCATGGATCATCATGTGATTTGGTAGGTGTTGCTGGTTTACTCGTGCTTTGCAGATCATTTTTATTAGGTAAATTAGATTTGATTGTCTCACTTTGTGCTACACTCCTCTTTCGAATTAACATTTTGAATCGCCAGTTTTATGTTTTAATTATACTTGAACAACATCTAAGCATATCTATCTATCTATCTATCTATCTATCTATCTATCTATCTATCTATCTATCTATCTATCTATCTATCTATCTATCTATCTATCTATCTGCCTCACTGACAGCTATCTATCTATCTATCTATCTATCTATCTATCTATCTATCTATCTATCTATCTATCTATCTATCTATCTATCTATCTATCTATCTATCTATCTATCTATCTATCTATCTATCTATCTATCTATCACATATCTGCTGCAGACTGTTGCACGAATACATCAGCATATTTATGGAACTAAATTATTCATTTCCAGTATACAATTAACTATTTCAATTTTTTATCTATTTTAAATATTTTAGCAAACCGGCGCTTGCCAGTGCCCGCCAGGATTTATAGGGAGTCAGTGTGAATTACCATGTACCGATGGTAGATTTGGTGACCTGTGTCAAGGCGTCTGTCCCACGTGTTCAACTGGGATATGTTCCAAAGTGAATGGTTCATGTATTTGTAAGGTAAATTGATGCTTTTCTGTATTTCTCTCAGCCATTACGAAAACAAGCCTATACAAATACATTGTAACCTTAATCGGCGGAAAAACGATGAAAATTTTAAAATGAAAAATTGTGATAAGTTTCTTATTTCTGCTCAAAATATAGATTGTGAGGCGGTTCTAACGAGTACTCACAATCTATAGTTTAGAGCTGTTGGTACTCGTTAGAACCGCCTAATCGAGGCGGTTCTAACGAGTACCCACAATCTGTATTTTAGAGCAGAAATAAGAAAAATAAGGTATACCCCTGTAAACCCCAGGTTTACTTTATAAATGTGGAGTTCAAGGGGGTCAAAATTATATAGGCGTGTTTTCGTGATGTATACGGACCGTGCGATGCAAAGAGTGTGTTCGGGTTTGAGCGCACAGCAGGGACTCAAATCTGACTGAGCTTCCAACAGTCGATCTAAGTACTAATGACTCGGCATAACGTCTCTCCATGAGGTCAGGGACAAGCATGTATCAAATAATCTGTACACACATACCTTGTACGCTTGGGCCCACATCGGTAGCTCAGTCGGTTGCGCGTCTGACTGGTGATCAGGAGGACCCGGGTTCGATATCTGCCGGGGTCAGCAAGATTCTTTCATGGAGATTGATCATGAAATCTTTTCTACGGTCATTCTCTCCATTCCGCTGATTCAAGAGGGACTGTTGTCGGTTTCTGGCGAACGAATGTGCAGTGTACTGGTTAACCGCTTACGTATAAGCCTGTCCAGGAAAGTGTGGATAGGTAAACTGACCAGCTCAAAAATGACCTAAACTAGTGTTGACTGGGCCGTTAAACTACAAAACAAACAAACAAAACCTTGTACGCTGGCTGAATTTCTTCCTTGTCGGGCACAGCGAAGACTCTGATCAGACCGTGCTGTTGTATAGGCCGATCTGAGTCTTTACTGGCCCACATACTCGAAACCACTTTTGTGCTCAATACCGGCGTATTTGCTACCGTGTGTTAAAACCTGCTTTGTCATTATACATACATATTTCATATTAAAATTTTAAGTCAAATCATCGAGTCTTATGATCTAGATGCATTGTTTAACAGTATGTATACTTCGTTAAATTATACATCTGTCTAAATGACACCCTGGCTGTACGTACTTTATGTAGAAATCTGGGTAGACATGATTCTTATTTCTGTCTAAAACGGTTATTATGGTAAAAACGTAGTTTTTGGCCGCAAGAATAGCAAATAACCTGAAAACTGTCATGCGTAAAAACAAGAAAAGCAAAGTTTTTCAGATAAAAAAATGAAACGAAGTACCTGTCCCCGTATGTTCGTTTCGACGTTTACGTATACGCATAACCAGATTAAGTGTGGCTGTGTCAAATGACTGACTCGACATGTCCTAAATAGTGTTGACTGGTTCGTTAAGATCTAAGCCAACTGTTTTATGCAACTAGAGCACGAAACTCTCATAATGCACTTTATCAATACATCTATGCCGTCGTACGTCCTCTGTCGTTCGTCAACAGTTTACTCAAACGACATCTCTTATATCGGTGTTTTTCACATCAACGTTCTACCAAAAATGCTTAGCTTAGAAAATAGCCACCTGTGCCACAAATTGAAATAAAAAAGACAATTTTAAACGACATTTTCTACCAGGCCGGTGGCGGGATCTGACCATCTATCAAAATTATTGAAATCGTTTCGACCCACAAGACAAATGGCCGTCAGAGCTGAAAATAGGAAAAAAGCCCTTTAAATTGACCGTCAATTTACTTAAATGACGCACATTATAAACCGGTGGTTAGATTTCCTCCTAGGTAAATAGCCTGATTTTAAATTAATTTCCCAGAAATTTTCCTCATATGAACCATCAAGCTGCCTAATAGAATGACCACCAGAGCTACTTATAGAAAGATCTATAAATGATATCTCCTCTTAGGCAAATGAAAAAACACACATTTCAGCAAATGACCTTATTTATAACTAGTTCACAGATATATTCCCTGTAGGACCCTTCACCAAAATTGCTCACATCGTCAGCTCCACCGAACAAAATGGCAGCCAGAGCAAAATACAAAAACATCTCCACTTTGGCCAAAGGTCCGACATCAAAGTAATTTTGCAGAAATGTTCTACTAATGCCCCTTTAACACTAAAATCATTCTGCCTAACCGAAATGGCTAGAAGAGCTAAAAATACAAAAACATTTTATCAACTCCTCCTATACTAATTAGCAGGCTTTAAAAATCACAGGAAAACTAATTATGTTCCTCATAACAAAATTGTCAATATCGTCTAAAGAAAATGACCGCCAGATCTAAAAATAGATATACCTTTGAACGGCACCTCCTCCTAGGCAAACCGACTGATGTTTTAAATAAGTTCACAGCAATGTACCTCACGTTTGAGTTCGAATTCAGTTGAAACATGATTTGAGGCATCGGGGTGACATGGCGATTCAGTTTTGCTTAAATCGTTTCGTTCAAATATCCAAGAAGGTCACCATTGCTGCCATCTTGAAATTCTTCAAACAACATCTCCTGCCGAGCCAAAGGTCAAATTGATCTGAAACGTGGAGATTCAGATTTGCTACAGTTGTTCCGTTCCCGTATCCGAGCTGGTCGCCATGGCGTCCAACTTGAAATTCTTCAAACGGCATCTCCGCCCAAACCAAAGGTCCAATTGAGCTGCAATTTTATGGAAGGCATCAGAGTGACGTGGATATTTAGATTTGATAACATTGTCGCATCCCAATATCCAAGACGGCTATGTGAAAGTAACTGTCCTTTTGGCTTTCCGCTATTGATGTTTCCATTAGGGTCTATTTATTTCATGTTTGTGTTTCTTTCCCTTTGGTGTCACTGCTGGGATCTGTGGGTTAGTTGTATCGATCCCTGATCATTGCCTTCACTTCTATTTGGCATTGCTTAGTTTGAGTCACGAAAATCTTTGGACCATATCTACTTAAGCCATTGATTCTTTCACTTCTCTGAGCTATGTAAAATTCTGAATTCAGAAGAGCGATCCATGGCCAGCATGGCCATCTTGATTAATTTATCAAAATATATTATTTTACGGCCCCGCAAAATGATTTCGGGTGCCCTATAGTAATCGCCCTGTCTTTTTCATGTTAACTTATAAACCGTCTCACGCATCAATTTCAAACAGCAAACTTAGCGTCACAATATCAATTCACAATTTTTTGGCAAGTTATGTGACTCTAGCTACAGTATTTCTAGTGTTATAGTCCTTTATAAAATTCAAAATTTATTTTTTCTTGATAATTTCAAAACCTTAAAAGATATTCTAATGAATCTTGCCTTAGTAATTGACAGTGACAATAAACACATGTCTATCAAGGGCAAAAACCAGCTTTAATAAGTTTTGGCTTATGCCTCTTTATCTGTTCGTCTGTCCATCCATATTTTTTATTCTTTTATGCCCCCCCCCCCGAAAATTTTTGATTCGGGGGGGTATATAGTATTTGCCCTGTCTGTCTGTCTGTTTGTTTGTTTGTCTGTCTGTCCGTCACAAAAACTTTAACCTTGATCATAACTTCAAAAGTATTTGACCTAGCCCCATCAAACTTCACACACTTATTAACCATCACAAGGGCTACATTCTGACCAAGGGCCATAACTCGGTTGTCATTTTTGGCTTGATTCTCTCCCCTTGAAATTTTGCAAAAACTCAAACATTGGCTCCCACGGGTGGCATTGGTCATCTATAGTGACAGCTCTTGTTTTTCGTAGCTTGCAAACCGTCAAATGCATCACCTTCAAACTTTAAGCATAATGTCTCAACAACAATACACACTTTCATGTCATGTTATGTAACTCTAGATTTTTTACTTTATGTCTTATGTCCCTTTATCGACTTAAAAATTTTACATTTAAATCGGCCATAGTTCTAAAACCATGCAATCAGTGTTTAAAATAACTAGCTAGAAACAGCCAGAATACCGACTGAGAATTCTGACAGGGAAAGCACATTTTATGTCTAACAATTGTACCCCCACATGTATATACACATTTCCCCATCCCCTTTCAAACTACCGCGGGGCCCTGACCACGACTGTGATTGTTTAAGTTTGTGCCAGGAACTATCCAATATAGTGTCTATGAATCGTTATTGTTTTGGCAGTCTCTGGTATATTACGAGGGAACTGATAAAGAGACGCAATTCTGGCTCTGACAAAATACATCACAGCTGTTCTTAGCATAAGATCTTAACTTTTCTGGTCACTGGAGAACCACAGAAATGATTTAGGTTTCCTGCCTTCCATTACTTATGGGAGAAACTAGCTAGACTCTCCTAGAAAACATGGGCATCACTTTTCAGTTCTGTGATGTATTCCTAGCTTCCATAAAATGACCCAATTTATAGAACATATTTAACGTCGCTGCAACTAGTTTTTAAGGAATGTGTGGCGACCGTAAAAATCTCTCTGCCCTTCATCACAGTGTAGTTTATATTTTCTTGTCTTTTGGGATCGTTGATCGTTCTGGATTTGGTCACTAATGAGGCTTAATTGCATTACCATAACACATCTGTTTGATATAGCGCATTTTTCAAACCTCAAAAAAGGTAATTTTATGATTTCTTATTTATACTCCAAACATAGGATCTGGTGCTCAATGAGGCGGTTCTAACGAGTACCCACAACCTATGTATTGGAGCAAAAATAAGGAGCTCGTTAGAACCGCCTCAATGAGGCGGTTCTAACGAGTATCCACAACCTATGTCTTGGAGCAGAAATAAGGAAAATTATGAATACCCCCGTAAATCCCAGTTTTATCTATATAAAGTGGGGTTTAGGGGGGTCTATATTTCACGGACTTGTTCACATGATGGGCCCAAAGTAGTCAGTCTGGCCCAGAAAGCATGTACATGGCTGTAATCTCCCTGCCCTTTATCATAGTGTAGTTTATATGTTCTTGTCCTTCGCGATCATTGATTCCATTGTGGGATTTTGACTATACTTGAGGGTCACTGATGAGGTATACTTGGCCGAAACTAGCTAGTCTGGCCTAGAAAAATGGACAGTCCATATTTTTCAGCTCTGTGGTATATTCCTTGCTTCCAAAGGATAACCCTTTTATTGAACATATTTAGGACTAGTGGAGCGCTGTGGTGCAGTGGTAAGCATTGGACTCGAGATCGTGTGGAACCGGGTTCGATTGCAACAAACATCAAGTGTTTCATTGAGCAAGAGGCTTTAGCCGAGTACTTGTTCCTACCCAGGAAGAAAGAGGGTCAGGTCGAGGACTAGTACTAGTTTACTAAGTGTGTTTCCCTCTATATTATTATTATTATTATTATTATTATTATTATTATTATTATTATTATTAAAGAATCACCAAACAGTGTCCTGGTCTATTCTTAGATGTGCTTTTTGACCCAATCTAAACATTTGTAACTATTTTATTTTCTTGTTGCCTGTCGCATATTTCAATTATCTGACTGCCTTCGTAAGCAATTCCATAGCCAATCTGATCACCCGTGTATATCACATATAACATCACGGAGCAAAGTCACAAAAACGTTATCACACCTACCAAAATACAAATCAAATGGTCAAATGATAAAAGGAATCTCACTCTCGTGGCATTATATATGACATTTATAAGCATTTGGGTATTCATTTCATTTAAATAACCATAAGTGTCGGGTCTTCTCTGTTTTCCAGTCTGGTTCTTCCTGTACATGTCCAGAAGGGTTCTGGGGGCCAAGGTGTGCAAATGCGTGTACATGTGTGCACGGTAGCTGTGAGCCTTCTACTGGTAAATGTCAGTGTTCGGATGGCTGGCAAGGGACAAACTGCGACCAGACTTGCTCATCAGGTACTATTTCAAATAACGTTACATATATAGAAAACCAGTTAGGTAACCCAGAAATAGCCGGGTGTAAAACATCACGTGATCAAGTCCGTGAAATAATCACCCCACTAAACCCCACTTTATACAGAGAAAACTGGCGTTTAAGGGAGTATACATTATTTTTCTTATTTCTGCCCCAACATAGGTTGTGAGTACTCGTTAGAACCGCCTCAATGAGGCGGTTCTAACGAGCACCCACAACCTATGTTTGCAATATAAATAAGGAAAATATCACATATTTTCATCAGAAAAGTAGCCATTTTTGAGGTGTGAAAAATGCACTATGTTGCACGGGTGTGTTATTGTAATGACAATACCATTTCGGTCCACAGAGAGAAGAGAGATTAACCCTGATTCCGCTGCATAAATTAATTTATCCACACGCATTTACCAATCAAATTACTTGCTATAATTTATTCATTCAAATTCGCAAATAGAACGACAAACGGTGTAGATCCTGATCAGTTGGCTTCTGAACCATCTGGTCTGGATCTACACTGCAAAGATGGGAGTAATTGCGTTAAGCAGGATAAGGGTTAATAACTGTTACGTATCTTACATGAATGCTCATGTATTATTGAATTTATTAAACGAGTGTATGAAAAGGGATACAATGCGAGGCTTTGTCGAGCATGTTATCCCTTTTTCTCAACGAGTTTACATGTACTTAATTCAATAAAACCTGAGTTCGAATGCAAGATTCTATTTATCATATGGCATTTAAACGCATATTATTCACGATTGTTTAACAGAAATGCCAATATTCCGTCGTTAGTAAACGCGACGTCGTTAAGGACGTCGCACATGTAACGTTACGGGACGTAACTAACTAATTTGCATATTTAATCCACTAGTGGATTACTGAATTTATTACATGGCGTTATTACATTTCTCAGACGTGACGTCATATGATAAATAAGACATATACAACAATGTGCGCACCAACAACAGAAAGCAGCCCAACCAATATGAACCAAAATCAACCTTCAACAGCTCGAATACCTTTCGGAGCATGACAAAATGTTCGAGAGAGTGGGTATGTGAATTACTGATACTTAGGGTTGATTATGTCTCGGAGTCATCAGCCATATTTAGGACTTGATATCTAACATAAAGGTAGTTTTGTGTACTGATACGCCAAAGGCAGCATAAGAAACATACGGATTCATCTGACTTTATAGATTTTCTAGAACTTGTTTATATTACTAGCATAGAATGCCTAAGCGCATTGTGCGCTTAAAACGGCGAAAACAGTATTTCGTAGCCATCCTCTACAGAACTGTTTTATAACAGATGCACAGTTATGTCAATCGTTTTTCAAATCCAAAATAAAACGATTTGGCGTGAACATGCTGCGTGAAATTCGTGAGAACCTGATGAACTGATTAATTTTCGAATTAATTCTGAGAAAGACCTCATGAGTTATGGCCCTTTTTAAACTTGGACATGTTTACATTGCATGTTTTGTGATGCATAGCATAACTTTGGAACCATTTATAATAGGGATTTGAAATTTCATATATAGATTATCACGAAAAAATACCTGGCGTATATAATTTTCTCATCAGACTTACGCCCCTTTTCGATCTCTGGCACTTTAAAAGTAATGGATGAAATTTTGTCAGTAAAATATCTCAGACACTATTAAATAAGTTCTGAATAGTTGAATCCGTTCAAAGCAAAGAATACACCAAATTAACGAAAATAGCAGACTAGGTTTTATTGAGTCTGTTTATGACCATTTTTCGGTTTTAGCCTTTCGATTGTTCTGCACAGTTAAAACCTTTCTAGCAGGATATCACAACATTGCTTTGAAACTTGATAGGCCGATAGGCGATGATGGATAGATGATCTAATGCACTTTTTAAATAATTCTCAGACTGGTGTTTGCTTCAGATATGGCCCTATGAAAATTTTAGCATTCCTACCATGCAAAATAGAAGTGAAGGCAATGATCAGGAATCGATACAATTAACTCACAGTTCCCATCACAGACACCAAACTGAAAGAAACACAAACAAGAAATAACTAGACCCTTCAGGAAACACCAATAGCGGAAAGCCAAGGACGTCTCTCTCTCACAAAATGGCCAATTGGCTATCCAGAACAAAAAATAGAAGCGATACACACACTTACAGACAAACCGTAACAAAATAAACCAAGACAGAAGAAATGCCTTGGGACGGTCGGTGAAACGAATTCACCGCGGGGCTTAAAACTGTTAAAACTGTTAGCAGTGTTAGGGACATTGCGTTTCATAAACACCAGCTCCATCAAAACGATTGGACCAAGTGTTATTCGCGGCTTAATCGCCATGAATGCGATTCACTTGGACAAAAAGGACTGCGATGTAACGTTAAACGTCACTCTGCCCGATTACGACCTTATCGACTGATCTAACTGTATGCACGCACGTAAGGATGTTTTAAGTTTCATACTGATCGCACAATGCTTGTTGTAGCTGTATGTTTGTTGTAGCTGTTGTCTTCGGCCTGCTCAATGGTTTATTTGCTTTGAAAAAAGAGGAAACATATCTGGTTAAATCCTTTACAAATACACTGTTTTTACAAGCAATGGTTCAATTTTATATTCAAGCAGCTTCAGAAGAAAGGTGCTCAAATGAAACAAATGCATTTTTTGGCTGTTTATTTGTGATACATGCCTTCTATATGTGTATATCAGACATAGAATCGCATTTTCGAGACAGTTTCAACGGCTGCCTCCCTACACTTGAAGTTTCGGATAAAATTTATAAAACAATGTATACCTGAATAGCTTGTAAATAAGACAAATTCCTGCATAACGTTGGGTTTACAAGGGAGTCCAGTAAAGGAATTGTTGAGTGTCACGTGATGAAAATTATTTTACAGGAAAGTACGGTCCTGGTTGTAACTCCGACTGTAAATGTATAAATGGAACATGCGATCCCGTAACAGGTACCTGTGCTTGCAACGCAGGATTTACTACTGATGCGTGCAACAGATCTTGCAAGGTTTGTAAGATTGTATAATTTTACCTCCATTATGTAATTACATGAGAAAATCTGCTTCTCTTATTTGCAAACAGCAGGGGCCAGTTGTTCAAAACTAACGACGACGTGAGTTAACGTATCGTTAAAATTTTGATCATTTATTATGGCAAATATGCTAATATTTTTGCTGAAAAAATGTGAGCAGCTTTTCCATCCGCAAAAGCTGCTCACATGTTTTCAGCAAATATACCAAAATTTTACATATTAAACTTGCTAGAAGAGTTAACAATTTGACCACTAACGAGCTCGTTAAGCTAGCGACGCTTTGAACAACTGGGCCCTGAAGTGTAGATCAGCCGCGCAGACTTATCAGCAGCTTGCCATTTATTGTTTGGATATAATAAGAATCTTATATGGGTGTGAGGGGTGGATAGAAAAATTCGTCACAAGGGTCACTGTCCGGCATCACGAGACTTGCTGAGTGATGCGGGACAGTGATCCCGAGGGATGTATTTTTCTATCCACCCCTCACACCAACATAGGATTCTTTTTCTTGCATACCTTCCATTTCTTAGCGCGGATATTTTAAGCTACTGTCACTTCGGTTACCGACGTCTGCCATATTGTGATGACACTGCAGGAATGTTTGTTGACGTCATGTAACGTGCTGTGACTTCAACCTTAACGACGGAGTATACGAGGTCGAAGTCAACCAGTGCATGTATCAAACACGCGATTATATTCGATTTTGGGTCGGAACACCAGGGTCAGGACATAAATTTCTATCCAAGGGTAAAATCACGGATTTCCTTGTCTGGTATGCAAGAAAACAATGTACACCTTAAGTTCTTGTTCTTGTTCGCCTGTTAACCCATTTTGTACCAAATGGAATCTTCCTCCTTATATATACTCGGAGTCCATTGAAAATTAAGGGGTGCCAGGTGGTTTTCTTTAAACATTATTTGGAAAATGGCTGAACTTGTAATATTTTGCAAGCATTGTGTTCTGCGGCGTCTGGTCGGGCATGCACTGTTTGGAAATTACCCGTTTGGGGGTTTCCAGTACAAAAAAAGGTTAAATAAAGGTATGTTTAATGTACTCATTAGAGTCACCTCATTGAGTCGGTGTTAATGAATACACACAATGCAACTCTACACGATACTAAAGGACAACATTCTTCCATATAGTGGGATATATGGAAGTGTGGAAGAAGTTTCTAGGGACCCAAAATCGAGTTGTAAAGGAGGCATCCGTGTTCAAATAAGTGTAGTTTTACTGTAAAAATGAGTATATTTACCATCACGAAAACACGCCTATATAATTTTGACCCCTCGAACCCCACTTTTATATAGTAAAACTGGGGTTTGCAGGGGTAAAACTTATTTTTCTTATTTCTGCTCTGAGATAGATTGTGGGTACTCGTTAGAACCGCCTCGATGAGACGGTTCTAACAAGTACCCACAGTCTATATTTTGAACAGAAATAAGAAAATTATCGTATTTTTTCATCTTAAAATCTTCATTTTTTCGGCGATAAAGGTGCCAATGTATTTGTATAGGCATGTTTTCGTTATGATATGGATTTCCAAGCAATCATTTTAAACTATAACTCGAGATGAAAATGTATTTCTTGGCACCACACCAGATATTCTGCATTGTACCTATGTATTGAACTCTGCATGCAATCAAGGCTATCCTACCCAAGGCTAGTATAAAAATGTAAAATTGTCACACCATTATGATATGCATCGGTTTTATAAGAACTTATATCAAATGTGCGACTGCTGTTAAGATTGATGTCACTGACAGTTTTGTTTGTGTGTTTGTTTGTGTGTTTGTTTGAATTGAGGTTTTACGTCCCGTCAACACTATTGGGTCATTTTGGAGACATGGTTTCCAGTTTTGTGGGACTTTTACTCGGCATTGAGATGAAACGACATCTCCATCTCAAGCCCTGTCGCCCTAAGAAACCGAAAGGCTTATATGCATTGGATCGTTTGAATCACATCACTTTGCCTGGACAGGCATAGTCCTTCAAAGCAGTTGCCAGTACTCATGTAAGGTCAGTTTCAGCTCTGCATTAAGCACAATGCAGCCAAATCTATTTCTCCAATCCCCGACTTGCACGGGCGGGTCACTGACAGTAATGACTTAATTGTGTCTCGCAGTAACTTCATCACAATATAGCGATTGTCCGCAGTCCTTATGACTGCTAATTCAAAGCACTCAAAGGGAGGGTATTCAAGACAAAGAATCTACCAGTGGTGTGAGGGTTGGATAAGAAAATTGGTCCCAAATGTCACTTCCGACATCGTTTGTTTTTAAGTTTCATTTTTTAACGTCCCCGTCAACACTGTGTAGGTCATTTTGGAGACGTTGTTCCAATTTTGTAGGACTTTTAGCCGACTTTGAGATGAAATGACATCTCAAGCCCTGTCGCCCAATGAAACCAATAAAGTTTATAAGCATGGACGGTTCGACTCGCACCACTTTGCCTGGCCAGGCTTAGATCCCCTAAACGGTATACCAGTTCTCATATCCGGTCGGTTTCAGCTCTGCGTGGAAGCATCATGCAGCCGACATCGCTTGTAATGTGAGATTAATTAAATACTTTCAGCCTGGCTACTATGGCCCTAACTGCAGATATCAGTGTCAACGTTGCGCTGCCCATGCATACCCTGGATGTGATGCAGTATCTGGAAACTGTTTGTGTAGTGACGGATATACTGGACCTTTGTGTGACAGACCATGTCCTGTCGGAAAGTATGGGAAAAACTGTTCGTTTAATTGCAGGTAATTGATTGGTTTAGTTTTCTTTTCATGAGTATTTTGTTATTCGGTGCATTGTTTCTGTTTCAAATCATAGTTTTCTCGTATGTGTCATGCCACAGAAGATAATAATATTATATGGATGTGAGATGTATATGGAAAAATTCTTCCATCGGGATCACTGTCCGGCACCACGAGGCAAGCATGATGTCTGACAGTGATTCCGAAGGACGGATTTTTCTATCGACCCCTCACATCCATTTAAGATTGTTTCTCTTCCATAGCTTCCATTTGTGAGCGTGGATTTTTAATAATACAGTCACTACGTTTTCCGACGTCCGCCGTATTGTGAAGATTAGTGACGTCATCCTTAACGACGGCGCATATGTGATCGTATTTAACCAGTGCAATTATGAAACACGAGAGACTATTCGGTTTTGGTTAAGAACACCTGGGTTAGAACAGACCTTCTATCCCACGCTTAAATTATGAATTTCCTTATGTTGTGTGCAAGAATATAAGAATCTTACATGCGTGTAAGGTGTGGTAGTAAAATCATCCCCGAGGGTTACTGTCCGGCATCACGAGGCTTGCCGAGTGATACTGGACAGTGATCCTGATGGACGGATTTTTATAGCCACCCCTAACACCCATGTAGGATTCTTTTTCTTGCAAGCGCGGATCTTTAATGCTTCATTCACTTCGGGTGCCGACGTCCGCCATATTTTTATGACACTACCGTGATGTTACCGTTACGCCAACCTTAACGTCGGCGCATATGAGGTCGTATTGAACCAGTGCATTTATCAAACACGCGAGGATATTGGATAAGAACACCAAGGGTAGAACAGAATGTCGCTTCCAAGTTAAATATATGGGTTTCCTTATCTGGTTTTCCCACACGAATTTCTACACAAAACATTTCGGTTTCAATACATATCGGAGCCTAATCGGAAGGTCTGCTACAGAATATTAGGCAAAAGGAATCCGCGAAACAGACCAGAATGTGCTCAGCGCTAAGGCTTCACAAGCAAAGCTTTCTTGCTCTGACCTTTCTTGCTTTATCTGCAACAGACAGTTTAGAGCATGAATTAGTCTCATCATCCCTGTTCGAACATACAGACAATAGCATTTCACGCATTTGATGAAGTTTGGTCATTATTAGTATTGAAAGACGAACTATTAGATATTGGTTTCCTCACATGTGTTATGATTCTTACTTAGTATCATGCCACAAAACCTTGGCATCACGAAAAACTTAGTTTCCTCACAAGCTTAAGTATCATGTTACAATCATGTTTCAATGCGTGTATTATATACCTACAAGAATACTGCTGCATACTACCTGTGTTCCGACACAAAACATGTAATCCAGTTTCACTCTACTCGAGTTTGTATTCCGATTCCGATTCCGTATCACTATTTTTGCTAGCTCTCAGCCCTGAGCCCTAGCAATTGTTGCGACATTAGAAAACGGCAATATGATGTATGAAGTTATGGCGCCACTTATATACAGAGCATATCATCTCAATTGTACCGTTCATTTACATTTACAATCAAAGCATTGGCAGCACTGGTATGTCGATTCTCTCTGCGTGTAGGCAATGATCCTGGACAGTGATTTAGATTGTAAACATTTTGTACAACCCTTACATTCCTATATTGTAGGCAAACATTGAACACCCTGATCAGACGCTACGTTCTGTGGTGTTTGATTCTTAAGTTCATATACTGTAAGTAAACAGAGTAGATCTTGATCAGAAGCCGCATTCTGTGACGTCTTATCAGGGCCTATAATGTTTGCATAATGCAATACATAATTCCAGTTCTGATTCCATAGATAAATCTCTTACAGATTCCATAGATAAATCTCTTACGTAACATTCTGACCTCTCAAGAATAAGAATTGCGAGGCTTTGAACCGTAGATAACCGTTAGCTAGATTTCCTACAAATTAGTGATAGTCACGTGGACATTAACGCTAAAGTATATTTGTGCTTAGTAACCTTTGGGCGACCCACAAACAATGATCCCCAAAATGTCTTTTTGCTGAACGTTCCAGGGCTGTTCTTCCGTCGTGGTTTTTAATTTGTAATAGTTTGTCCTTGACTTTATGCATTACTTATATCTTCTTTATTTTTATTTTTTGTTTGATAGCCATTTGATCATTTTTAGGGAGAATAAATGTTCTTTGGGCTATCGGCTAGTGATGATTTCATTAGGGTTTAGTTGCTTCATGTTTGTGTTTCTTCTCTCTATGGTGTATCTGATAGGAGGTGTGATATAAATGTATCGATTTCTGATCACTGCCTACTCTTTTATTTTTCTTGAAATCAAAAAGTACATAATTAATGTATTATCACTATAATAATTTGATGTGCTGCATATTTACAAATCTGCAAGCTCTTATTTTTGATGTTTTATAAATTCATTTTCAAATATAATTAACAATTGGTAAAAGACAATATCATTACACTAACACACCCGTGCGACATAGTGCATTTTTCACAGCTCCAAAATGGCTACTTTTCGGATTAAAATCCATGATATTTTTCTTTTATTTACTGCAAAAATAGGTTGTGGGTGCTCGTTAGAATCGCCCCATAGAGGCGGTTCTAACGAGTACTCACAACCTATATCTTGGAGTAAAGATAAGAAAAATAATATTTACCCTCGTAAACCCCAGTTTTTCTCTGTATAAAGTTGGGTGTAAGGGTCTTAATTTCCCGATCTTGTTCACGTGATGTTATACATAATCTTCTGAACATCATTTTCCAGATGTTTTGCTTAAATTGGACTTTTTTAGTTAATAAGTATTTGCTCTGTATTTCCTCCCATATTCACTCGGTAAAAGTTTACATGCAAGCTCTGTCATGTAGTGCATCGTGCTCAGGACTCTGAATGAAAGGACCGTGAGTTCAAATCGAGGCGGAGGATTTTTATTTTCTTTCTAAAAGAAACAGTTATTATTACATGTACTTGGAAGGTTGTTTGTTTGTTTGGTTTGAGGTTTAACGTCCCCGTCAACACTGTAAAGGTCATTTAGGAGACGTTGCTTCCAATTTTGTGGGACGTTTACCCGACAATGGGATGAAATGACATCTCAAGCCCTGCTGCCCAATGAAACCAATAGGGTTTATGAGCATGGACGGTCCGACACTCGCACCGCTTTGCCTGGGCAGTCGGAGTCTAACTGTTGGTTTTTTTTGCTCCAGCATTTTAGTGGTTTCTTGCTGTCGAGTCTTCACCGTTGTCTCACCTCTGTGGTTCTTTGATTTTTTGTGTTTACGGAGATGTTGCACTGATGAGTTAGGAGGCCTTCATGCGGACTGAACAGATTATTTGTCTAAATCGCGAAGGAAGTAAGGGCGAGGATTGTGGCCACGTAAAATCGATTTAAGCCCCCCAGTGGAAATCTTTCCACTGACCGTTCCAAGGCGGTTCTTCTGTGGCGATTTATTTATGTTGTTGTTTGTTACTTACTGTGTGTATCACTTGTGTCTTTATATTTTGGATGGCCATATGGCCATTTTGTAGGAAAGTAACTGTCCTTTTGGCCTTCCTTTGTTAAGGTTTCCATTATGGTCTGGTCACTTAATGTTTGTGTTTCTTTCCCTTTGATGTCTTTGATGGGTGGAGTAAGTTAATTGTATCGATTCGTGATCTTTGTTTTACTTCTACTTTAGATCCTCTAAGTGGTTTACCAGTATTCGTTTACGGGTCGGTTTCAGCTCTGCGTGGAAGCATCATGGAGCCCATCTATTTCTTCAAGCCCCAATGGGCGGGGAAAGATTGGAAGTTTGTAGAAATATTTTATCAAATAAAAATTTCATTTTTACAGTGCATGGGTATGAAAACAATTATTGTTCATTTGTTATTAGGGGTAATTTTTGGTTCTCCTTAGTTTGCTGCAGTCTGTTTAGCTGATTTACCTAAGAAAGTGGCGTTATTTGGGCAACACCTGCAAAACTGGAATTGCATTTTAAAAAAAATAAACACACTTGAAACAAATTTCTTCTTCAGTGGCACTTATGGGCACTACCTGGTTCTCTTTTAATTGCTGCAGTCTATTGTGCTGTTTTACAGAAGAAAACGTCATTTTCGATAAATTTCCCTCATCCAGTTTAGGCTCCAAAAGGCGAGCTTTGTTGTCTACGTACAACTCTAGTTTCTTATTATATACCAAAACTTTGCATTGTCTTCCAGAAATCAGGACTAGCGGGCAAAGACATATGAACGCAAAATCTCTTTATTTATCTTCAAATGGTTTGCAGTGAAACAAATAATGCATGTCGTTATGTGTCTTCCTACATGTCGACAAATGGCGCTAAAGTGATTATGACGCTAACGTTGTTGGACGTGACGTAATTAAAAAACACTGACTTTTTCCAACGCAAGCGCTATTTTTTCTTGATTGTCCATTTTATTTCTTTCTAAATACTGCCGATATCCTGAGAGAAAGCATTCAAAATTGAAGGTAATTTTTGGCAGCATAAAATGTGCATTATGCACATTTGCACAGCCGATCTTCGTTTTATTTTACCTTTGCTCAGTCGATACGTACGATAAGATGGCTACAGATGGTTTGTCTCAAAATGGACAAAACTTTGAAGTAGTTCTATTGTGAACGAGATTGTTTATATAAGGGGAGGCTGAAAAGTTCTGAGCCTGACCAAGATCCAATATTTTGTCCATGCTGAAAGTGCCTTATTTTTCAACATAGTCTCCCTTCCTGTCCACATACTTCCTCCGTCGATGCTGGTTTCCTTGGATCCCAGTGGTATAGGTCTCATCTTGGTCCCTGAAAAACTCCTCCATAGCAGCGATCACCTCCTCGTCTGACCGATAATGCTGCCCAGCCAAGTGCTTTTTCATGTTTGGAAACCGGAAATAATCTGATGGAGCTACATCAGGTTAATACGAAAGGTGATCGGCAAGTGTGAAGCCACAGTCATGCACAGCAGCCATTGCGACAACCGATTTATGAGCAGGCGCATTGTTCTGATGGAACAAGACCTCTTTTGTCAATTTTCCGGGTCGTTTAGCCTTAATTGCTTTTCGCAATTGTTTTAGCAGATCTGCATAATACTCCCAATTAATTGTTCTGCTCTTTTGTAGGTAATCTATGAATATTATACCCTTGACATCCCAGAACACTGATGCCATCACCTTCCCTGCAAAGGAGACGACATTTGCTTTCTTTGGATGGGGTGAGCTAGGGGGCTTCCATTGTATGGATTGTCTTTTGGTCTCTGGCTCAAAGTGATGAACCTAACACTCATCCTGAGTGACAAAAAAGGTCAAGAAAACCATTTTGGTCTGCTTCAAAAATAGCCAAGTTGGCTTATGACAGGTTCAGTCTGGTCAACTTTTGGTCAGGCGTCAAACGCCGTGGCACCCATCTGGCAGAAACCTTCGACATTCCTAATTCACTATGTAGAATGTTCTCTACTCGTTCACGGGAGATGCCAACAGTGTTAGCTAACTGATTCACAGTTAAACGCCTGCCATCCGTCACGGCCCTGTGCACTTGGCTGATGGTTTCCTCAGTTGTTGTCGTTGTGGGTCGTCCACACCGGTCATCATCTTCAAGGCTGTCCTTGCCCATCTTAAAATTTGCTGCCCATCTTTTCACGGTTGCATGCGAAGGAGCATCATCCCCTAATGTAGCAATTATATCGGCATGAATGTCCTTAGGAGCTAACCCCTTTTTATGGAGGTACTTGATGACACCACGATGCCAGATTTTGTCATTTTTCTCTAAAACGTGCTAGTATAAATGTTCAAAGTCTAGAACTTCTACATTATTGCAGGTAAACTTGAACTCATTTTAGTCAAATCAAGTAATAAATGTTTGGATTTAATGAATAGAATATTTCATGGCTGTTCGATGCCTGCTACTTGGTCAGGCTCATAACTTTTCAGCCTACCCCTTGTATATGGGCAATATGCAATTGACTACGGTCAATGTTGCAATAATATTAACTAGTAACTTCTCTAGAACATGCATCGCGTGAACAAGTCCGTGAAATGAACACCCCTTAAACCCCACTTTATATAGAGAAAACTGGGGTTGCAAGGGGCATACATTATTTTTTTATTTCTGCTCCAAGGCATAGGTTGTTGGTACTCGTTAGAACCGCCTCAATGTGGTGGTTCTAACGAGCACCCACAACATATGTTTCAGTATAATGATATCACGGATTTTCATCAGAAAAGCAGCCGTTTTTTGGAGATGTGAAAAAATGCACTATGACGCACGGGTGTGTTATCGTAATGGACACATTTTCTGGGTATATAATCATGGTAGAATATGGGTGTTCTGCATTTAAAAATTGGCTTTGCAGTAGTTGTTATTGAATCAATCGATTGTATTTTCTCAGCTGCAACAACGGCGGTTTGTGTGATAGTGTTACTGGGAAGTGCACCTGCCCGGCTGGATTTAGAGGCCAGCGATGTGACCAAACGGTATGTACATTGACATTGAATCGACTGCTTTCATTATTGGTCAAAGAGCATGTCATAACTATAAACTAATCAATTATAACAGTAATGTTATCATTCCATTTCTATGTCGTTAATTTAAAAAAATAACAAATGAGTCGGGCGGGTTAGAGCGCCGACTCGCACTCATTAAGTCTCTCACTCCTGTGTTTTGAGTGCCGCACGGGTCACATGAGAGATGCCATGCCATGTTCATCAACGGAAGGTCACGTTGTTTATGCTTTTTTTTTGTTGTTGTTGTTTTGTTGTGTTTTCTTTTTTTCGGGTATTCCTAATTTCGGCAACCTCTGATTAACAATTGACTCAAAATAAGTGAAATGAACTTGAAATCGCCGAAAAAACTTAACAACAACAAAGAAAACAAGAAACAAAAATAACAACCGGTGTTGTTACAAACCATCTGTCACAAGAAAAGACATCATGGACTTAGCAGCAGACAAATGGCTTCACATAAACATTTTAAAAATAAGCAAACGTTTAGAATAATTGGAATAATTTCCTTGCTTAATTATGTAACTGGTTATTCAGAATAATTCATGTATACTTAAATTTTGGATCACACAGATGTTCAAATTTATCTTTTTACATTGTTCTATTTTTGTCCACTTTGAACAGAAGAATTTAAAGTAGCCTTCAGCAAAACGTCCAAACACCTGCGGTAGTGAACATTTGAGTTGATAAGTTGAGCCATGAAGTACTGTATTGTTATTTCTGTAACAAAATATACTCATGCTCAGTGGTTTAATAAACGATTATAAGATTCAAACGTTATATACTGTCCAAGAAGCGAATATAAAGGTGCTAATCTGATTGCGTGGATGAGCAGACTGATCTCAATGACAAAAGCTCTCACTACGCATTAAAATATAGTTTAAGGAAAACGCTAAATGCTACCAAAACGTGCATAGTTGAAAAGTCGAATTTTAGCATATAGGTTGCTATTTATCTCAGTTTTCATCCTGTATATTTACGTGATCACCAGCTATACTTCCAAAATACATATGGATATGATCAGAAAATGCAAAAATCACAGACGTGGAAACTCCAGGTGTTTCTTACCAAATAGCATGACATTATTTCTAATGGTTACTAAGTAACAAAAAGAAATGATTTACACCTATATATCAGGGGAGATAATTAGAAAATGAACAAAAATATACTTTCTTGCAGGAGCCACTCGGCAAAGACTTGTTCTATAAGCAGAGTGTCGAGTCCTCACCGTTGTCTCACCTCTGTGGTTCTTTGATTTTTGTGTTCACGGAGATGTTGCACTGATGAGTTAGGAGGCCTTCATGCGGACTGAACAAATTATTTGTCTAAATCGCGACGGAAGTAAGGGCGAGGATTGTGGCCACGTAAAATCGATTTAAGCCCCCCAGTGGAAATCTTCCACTGACCGTTCCAAGGCGGCTCTTCTGTGGCGATTTATTTTATGTTGTTGTTTGTTACTTACTGTGTGTATCACTTGTGTCTTTTAGTTTCGGATGACCATATGGCCATTTTGTGGGAAAGTAACTGTCCTTATGGCCTTCCTTTGTTTAGGTTTCCATTATGGTCTGGTCGCTTAATGTTTGTATTTCTTTCCCTTTGGTGTCTTTTATGGGTGGAGTAAGTTAATTGTATCAATTCCTGATCTTTGTTTTACTTCTACTTTGCCATTATTGCACGAAACATTTCGCACAGGCCTGTAATCCTACCAAGTTTCATTAATGTATTTTAGTTGAGGAGTTATGCTCCGGAAACGAAAATGAAGTTAAATTTATCGGGGGGGGGGGGGGGGGGGTTAATTTGAAAAGACAGACATACGGAGTTGTCATTCTTGCACGTGACACTCCGCACTGAGTTGTATCATTAAAATAGATTATAACGATCAACCACAACCTATTCTTTGAACTCATAAAATGTGGCAACTTTGGGAATGTGAAAGAATGCACTATGTCACACGGGTGCGTTACCCTAATGTTCTATTGATATTGTTGTTAAACACGGTTTGACACTATGTCGGATGTCGGTATAAAGGGGTTTGACTGCATTTCTAGTTTTGTTGAAATGATGCATTCGGTTGTCCATTGCCTATTTCTCGACAAACAAGGTTAAATCGGAACCCCTAGGCTTTTGAAATGGAAAAAGTTAAAACGGTGTTCGTTAAAAGTGACTTACAGCCCCGTGGCAATGGTAGACGACCCATATCAGTTTGGTTGATTCCTTGCGCGTGTATAAGGTGTAAGGAAATGGTTAAACAGTGCATTTTGTTTTTCAAATCTGTCGTCATCTATAATATCAAAGACGGTAAAACATCTATGACTACCAAAGCAAAGGTTAGGTAGTCACAGCCGGCTGTATAAGTAAGCATATAAGAAACAAATCGACCAAATAATGCTGAGGGCTCAGGACTCTGGGGATCAATCTTAATATAGCATAGCGTGATTGTCCATTACGATAACACATCCGTGTGACACTGAGCATTTTGTTATATGTAAAAAACGGTTATTTGTCCGAAGAAAATTTATGATATTCTTCTAATTTTACCCCAAATATAAGTTTTGAATAGGCGTTATAACCGCCTCATTGAGGCGTCTCTAATGAGTACCAACAACTTATAGGTTAGAACATAAATAAGAAAAATAATGTGTACCCCTATAAACACTAGTTTTCTCTATAAAGTGTGGGGTTTAAGGTAGTGCTCATGTCACGGACTTGTTTATAGCTTATATCTTTTTGTTTTGGAGAGCCAATGTGGGAAAGTAACTGTCCTTTTGGCTTTCCCCTATTGATTTTTCCATTAGGATCTAGTTGTTTAATACGTGTGATTCTTTCCCTTTTGTGGATTTGATGGGAGGTGTGGATTAATTTTATTGATTCCTGATCATAGCTTTCACTTCTACTTTGTTAGCTTGGCGCGTTTCATTTAGGATTGGTGGAGAAGAGCAATCGTTATAAAAGCAGAGCAATAAAAATGTAAACCAAGTCACCCGATTATTTGAATGCACTGTGATACAAACAAGGTATGCTGTACATGGACATAAGATCTGATTTCATTAAAAATAGAAGTGGAGGCAATGATCAGGAACCGATACAATCAACCCACGACACCAGTCAGAGACACAAAAGGGAAAGAAACACAAACATGAAACAACAGACCTAATGGAAACGTCAATAGCGGAAAGCCAAAAGGACAGTGACTTTCCCACAAAATGGTCAATAGGCTATCCAAAATAAAATAATATAATCGACACAAACACCCAAAGACAAACCATAACAAAAATAAACCGCGACAGAAGAATCGCCTTCAAACAATTTGTTCAGTCCGGTGAACGCCTGCAAAAACACTCTACCGAATCTTCTTGTGGACTCGGCAATTTAAACATACATTAAACCAGAGGACCAATGGTCCTGAGCCGCTCACCTAAGTGCTGAGAGATTATGGAGCCATTTCATTTCTGAGAAGATGATTTTATAGGGATTTTACCAAGTATTAATCTCGGTCATATGACTTGATAATTGGCCCATTGGTTCGAAGAAAAAATCCGAAGGGTATACAAGTATATGGGCATGGCGGCCATTTTAGTAATGTGACCAAATTCATATTAATAAATTTTCATTTGTTTGTTCCTAAAAGTTTTAATGTGAAATTTGGCTACAAATGGAGTAGTGGTTTCTATGGAAAATAAATTTTAATTTCTTCTGAATGACCTTGGGCCAAGTCAGAGAATAATGTTGAACTTAGTTCCGTCCACTCATTTGGCTTATTACATCTACCAATTTTCAGATCACAGGCTGCAATAGTTTCCAAAAAATACACATTTTTTTACTTTCTCCAATACAAATATATAGGCAACCAAATTTGACCTTTGCGTAAAACAGGTAAAGGCATTTATTCTTGATTATCGGGGACTATCATTTCATTACATAATGTTATGTAGCCCTCAGTGCTGACTGAAGAGATCCCCAAGTCTTCAACAGGTAAGGGCCACCTTGGGGAAAATCAGTAGTTTCCTAGTGTGTACATTATTGATTTTCCGCTTAAGTGCCTCATGCAGGGGATTCAACAAGAGCTACTAATCACCCTATTAAGGGCCGCCTTTAATCTGCTACAGACAGAATATCACAGGGGGCAAATAAACAATTATGAACACACGGTGTGTCCTACCGTTACAGAATAAATGCCTTTAAGGCCATCCAGGGGTCATCATTGGAAGAAACTATAGTGGGCCCAAATTCCAAATGCTACTACCAAGTTTAATGAAAATCGGCCCACTGGTTCTGGAGTAGAAGATTTCTGAAGTGTTTTTACCTTATATGGGCATGATGGCCATTTCGGTCATTTGACCAAACGCATGTATTTAAATCTTCATTTACTTGTTTCTACGAGCTTTGTATAAAATTAGGTCACAAACGGCCCAGAGGTTCTAGTGAAAAATAAATTTTAATCTTCATATCTGAAAGGCCTTAGGCCAAGGTCAAGGAATGACCTTGACCTTGAATACACATGTAGTTTCATCCACTCACTTAGCTAACTGCATTTATCAATTTTCAGAACAGAGACTGTAATAGTTTCCGAAAAATTCATGGTTTCTACCTTTTTCCCATCCCAAAATCTATGTGACCAAATTTGACCTTGGCGTAAAATAGGTATCCGAAGGTCATCATTTGAATAAATTGTGATGAGCCCAGGCCCCCAATGCTGCATATGAAATTTTAGTTACAAGTGGCGCAGTCGTTTCTGAGAAAAATACGTTTAAATTCTCATATCTGGATGACCTTGAATCAATATCAAAGAATAACTTTGACCTTGAATACGCATGTCATTTCATCCACTCATTTAGCTTACTGTATCTACCAATTTTCAGATCACCAGGTGCAATATTTTCAAAACAATACACAGTTTTGACTTTTAAAAATTTGACCTTGGCCTAAAATAGGTCAGGGTAATTCAGGAGTCATCATCATGGGCCCGAGTCCCAAATGCCACATACGAAGTTATATGATAATCGGCCCGCTGGTTCTGGAGATGATTTCTGAAGGGTTTTTACCTTATATGGGCATGACGGCCATGTTGGCCATGTGACCAAATTCATATTGATTAATTGTCATTTCCTTGTTCTTATAAACTTTCATATAAAATTTCGTTACAAATGGCTATGTGGTTTCTGAGAAAAAATAAGTTTTAATTCTCATATCTGAATGACCTTGAACAAAGGTCAAATAATGACCTTGACCTTGAATACTCATGAGATTCATCCACCCATTCAGCTTACTGCATCTACTTATTTTTAGATCACAGGCTGCAATAGTTTCCAAAAAATACACGGTTTTGACTTTTCCAATACAAAAGTCTATGCGACTAAATTTGACCTTAGCCAAAAAATTGGTCAAGGTCATCCAAGGGTCATCATTTGAGAAAAATATGATAGACCCGAGTCCCTAATGCTACACACCAAGTTTCTGGCCAATTGGCCCAACGGTTCAGGAGAAGTGCCTAATGCTAGATACCAAGTTACATGATAATCGGCCCACTGGTCCCGGAGTAGAAGATTTCTGAAGGGTTTTTACCTTATACGGACATGACGGCCATATTGGTCATGTGACCAAATTCATACTGATTAATTGTCATTTCCTTGTTCTTAAAAACTTTCATATGAAATTTTGTTACAAATGGCTTTGTGGTTTCTGAGAAAAAATAAGTTTTAATTCTAATATCTGAATGACCTTGAACGAAGGTCGCAGAATGACCTTGACCTTGAATACTCATGTAGATTCATTCAGCCATTTAGCTTACTGCATCTACTAATTTTCAGATCACAGGCTGCAATAGTTTTAAAAAGATACACGGTTTTGACTTTTTCCCCATCCAAAAGTCTATGCGACCAAAGGACTAGTCTCCATAAGGGGGTTTTCCTGGTACCTAAATTTCTCAATAATATTTTGGGAAAATATAGCCACACAGAGGGGACATTCATCTCTGGTAAGTTTGAATCAAACAGAACTCTAGTTTTGTGATAAGGGTTTATCAAAAGTGGGTGGGGTAATTCCATATCAGTTCTACCAAGGACAATTAATCAGCAATTGACTATATTAAAATAGCGCACTGACAAAACTTTTTGCCATGTCATGCATAGACTGTGGGTACATATTAATGTGAAATAGGGTGATTGTATATTTTATTGAACTTTGCTAAAATATAATAATTTATTTGCACTTTGCGGATTTTCATTAATTTTTCATCTACCAACTTTGCCAAAAAGTTGAACATTTCTCTATTAAGCAACACATTCTTACCTCTTTTCTCGAAAATACTTATCAATGCTTTGCCATTGCAGAATTGTAAGGATTTTTTTATAAATAGTCTTTGACATGAGTTATGTGCCCTTGAAAAGAGAAAATTCCAGTAAAATGCGATGAAATTATCAAAACTTTGTTTTGCCTTTTTGCTATAAGTTTACTGGCGAGAAATGCTTAGAGGAGTTAAAGTCTAATGTATTTATCGTGTAAAAGGGTTTAACTATTGCAGCAGAGACTGAATTGGTATCAGTAAGGGTCAAAATTACTTTTAGAGGTTTTAAGAGTTGGATATAATTGACACACATTTGCTCATCTCATTTAGTATCACTTTCTTCTGAGGAGTCGCTGTTGGTATCCCAAACTTCAGCTACCGCATCTGTTAGAAAATCCATGTATTTATTATGTATCTTAGGCCCTTTTGTTTCTGGCTTGTGTCGCTCAAATCCAAATACCATAAGACTGATGCAATATGGGCACAGCAGCCCACTACTCTAGCTTCTGATTTGCATGTGCAAAACCAACCGACGATAGGTTATAAGCATGTGCTGTATTCAATCCATAAATTATAGGTCTTGCTACTGGTATGCCTTGAACGTATTAGGGACTTGAGGACACCTTGATTTGAGGACAAAAGTAAAATATAAACTGCATATGGTTGATGTACGGGGAGACGTTTTACGGCCGACACACGGCACAACACCAGCTGCAGTGAAGGCAATTAAAAATAAAAAATGAGTTCCTTTAAGAGCAATGAAAACATTCATAAGAAAGAAGATGGGTCATACTACGTAGTTTCGGCTAATAAAGCCTCATCAGTGACCCTGTAATGGCCCGGCAAAGAAAGCCAGAGGAAACATACTGCAATTTTGCGAAGTCTGGATTCATTTGCTTCCTCAGTGCTATGCTGTTTCTCTTTTTTCTTCAAGAAATGAGGCATTTCAGTATTGATCCCACAATCATTAATTAAGTCTGTTACATCCCTAAACCCCCTATCAACAATGAGAACAACCCCTTCATTGAACCGATTTCTTATATCTCACTGTTGCTCTTCAGCATATGCTCTGTTATTTTGGCATCTGAGTTTTTATCATCAGCCAGGTAAGGTCCAAGCACTGTAAGTATGTAGCCGTCAGTTGCTACAAGCATCATTGGTTTAAGCAATGGGCGACCTTTATGGACAGAATAAGAACGCCTTTGGAATGAAAAGTCACCGCTTTTCTCTATGTACACATAGGTACCATCAGCAACAGCAATAGCAACATATTTCTGTTAATAAGCAAACAGCACCCTTGCAAATTCTGTAGTGTGATTTTCAATTACTTTATTTCGTTCTATATGTGGCAGGCCAAGATATTTTGGAACGAAATTGGACATTAGACTTGCTCTGGCTGAATGGATTGCCTTACTGCAAGTAGTTTTCTTCACCCCAAACAATGTTGAAAGAACAGCCAAGGACAGACCAGCCTGTCAGTTTTACAAGCAACATGGCAAGGGCTGTACGAGTGCTCCTTGTTGACGTAGAACGCAACGAGGAGAGCGATTCATGTACATCATTGAACTGATCCTTTGTTATGCCTGTCAGTCCTAAGTTTTACAAGCAACATGGCAAGGGCTGTACGTGTGCTCCTTGTTGATGTAGAACGCAACGAGGAGAGCGATTCATGTACATCATTGAACTGATCCTTTGTGATGCCTGTCAGTCTGACATAGTCTTCACCTTTCATTTCATCAGCGTTGTCAAAATTCAGTGCATTAGATTTCCTGTTTGCCGTTTCAAAATAACATAATTGAAGATCACACTACAGAATTTGCAAGGGTGCTGTTTGCTAATTCACAGAAAGATGTTGCTATTGCTGTTGCTGATGGTGAAGCGGTGACTTTTCATTCCAAGGGCGTTCTTATTCTGTCCATAAAGGTCGCCCATTGCTTAAACCGATGATGCTTGTAGCAAATGGCGGCTACATACTTACAGTGCTTGGACCTTACCTGGCTGATGGTAAAAACTCAGATGCCAAGATAACAGAGCATATGCTGAAGAGCAACAGTGAGGATAATAGAAATTGGTTCAATGAAGGGGTTGTTTTCATTGTTGATAGGGGGTTTAGGGATGTAACAGACTTAATGATTGTTTTTGTTTGTTTGTTTGATTTGAGGTTTAACGTCCCCGTCAACACTGTAAAGGTCATTTTAAGGACGTTGCTTCCAATTTTGTGGGACTTTCACCCGACATTGAGATGAAATGACATCTCAAGCCCTGTCGCCCAATGAAACCAATAGGGTTTATTAGCATGGACGGTCCGCCTTGCACCGCGGTTCCAGGACAGGCGTAGATTCTCTAAGCGGTTTACCAGTACTAGTGTGCGGGCCGGATTCAGCTCTGCATGGAAGTATCGTGCAGCCCATATATTTCTTCAAGCCCCTCTGGGCGGGGGCGGAATTAATGATTGTGGGATCAATACTGAAATGCCTCATTTCTTGAAGAAAAAAGAGAAACAGCATAGCACTGAGGAAGCTTGTTACCAAAGTGAGATGGGTTGTTGAGTCAGCATATGGGCGTATAAAGCAATGGAAAGCTTTAAGTAATATGCTTCCCAACTCTCAAATCCCGTTTGCTGGCGATTATGTGCGAATTGTTTGCTCCCTTTGCAACGCTTTCAGGCCACCCTTGGTGACTAGTTTGGAATCAGATGGTGTCATGGCCAAACGAATGATGGCCTTAGCAAAGTCACCCAATAAACTTCAACAAAATGTGACTGACAATTAGTGGGACAAACGGCGCACTTTTTGGAAAAGTATGGATGCATCTGAAATGCCAGATTTCTCCGAACTGAACGAAGCAGAATTAAGAGACCTGACAATGACAATGGGAGGTTATCAGATTCGCCAGGCCAAATCCTACACGAAAGAACACCAAACAGATGACGCCAAATATGAAATCCTTATAAACAAAGAGCAAGAAGGTGTCCTCAAGTCCCTATTACGTTCAAGGCATACCAGTAGTAAGACCTATAATTTATGGATTGAATACAGCACAGGCTTATCACCTATCGTCGGTTGGTTTTGCACATGCAAATCAGGGGCTAGAGTAGTGGGCTGCTGTGCCCATATTGCATCAGTCTTATGGTATTTGGAGTTTGAGCGACACAAGCCAGCAACAAAAGGGCCTGAGATACATAATAAATACATGGATTTTCTTACAGATACTGCAGCTGAAGTTTGGAATACCAACAGCGACTCCTCAGAAGAAAGTGATACTAAATGAGATGAGCAAATGTGTGTCAATTATATCCAGTTCTTAAAAGCCCTAAAAGTAATTTTGACCCTAACTGATACCAATTTAGTCTCTGCTTCAATAGTTAAACACTTTTACACGATAAATACATTAGAATTTAACTCCTGTAAGCATATCTCGCCAGTAAACTAATAGCAAAAAGGCAAAACAAAGTTTTGAAAATTTCATCGCATTTTACTACAATTTTCTCTTTTCAAGGGCACATAACTCATGTCACAGACCATTTATAAAAAAATCCTTACAATTCTGCAAAGGCCAATCATTGATAAGTATTTTCTAGAAAAGAGGTAAGAATGTTATGCTTAATAGAGAAATGTTCAACTTTTTGGCAAAGTTGGTAGATGAAAAATTAATGAAAATCCGCAAAGTGCAAATAAATTATTATATTTTAGCAAAGTTCAATAAAATATACAATCACCCTATTTCACATTAATATGTACCCACAGTCTATGCATTGCGTGGCAAAACGATTTGTCAGTGTGCTATTTTAATATAGTCAATTGCTGATTAATTGTCCTTGGTAGAACTGATATGGAATTACCCCACCCACTTTTGATAAACCCTTATCACAAAACTAGAGTTCTGTTTGATTCAAACTTACCTGGGATGAATGTCCCCTCTGTGTGGCTATATTTTCCCAAAATATTATTGAAAAATTCAGGTACCAGGAAAACCCCCTTATGGAGACTTGTCCTTTGACCTTGGCCTAAAATTGGTCAAGGTCATCCAAGGGTTATCATTTGAACAAAATATGATAGACCTCAGTCCCTTATGCTACATACCAATGCTTCAGGCCAATCGGCCCAACGGTTCAGGAGAAGAAGATTTTTGAAAGTTTTTACCTTATATGGGCATGGCGGCCAGATTGGTCATGTGGCCAAATTCATATTGATTGATTGTCATTTACTTTTTCTTAAAACCTTTCATTTGAAATTTAATTACAAATGGCTTTGTGATTTCTGAGAAAAATAAGTTTTAATTCTCATATCTGAATGACCTTGAACAAAGGTCAAAAAATGACCTTGACCTTGAATACTCATTTAGTTCGCTTCACTTGTTTAGCTGACTGCATCTACTAATTTTCAGATCACAGGCTGCAATAGTTTTCAAAAAATACACGGTTTTGACTTTTTCCCATACAAAAGTCTATGCGACCAAATTTGACCTTGGCCTAAAATTGATCAAGGTCAACCAAGGGTCATCATTTGAACAAAATATGATGGGCCCGAGTCCCCAATACTACATACCAGGTGTCAGGCCAATCGGCCCACTGGTTCCGGAGAAGAAGATTTTTGAAGGGTTTTTACCTTATATGGACATGGCGGCGCTCCTGATCACGTGATCTGGACCCTGCGAACAAACTTTCGTTCCTCCATCCCATGAATGTTCCACATGAAATATGACTCCAATCGGCCTTGTGGTTTCAGAGGAGAAGATGTTTGAAAATGTTGACAGACAACAGAAAACAGACGACAGACAGACAACGGAGCCTTACCATACTATAAGCTCACCTATGAGGCTTCGGCTCAGGTGAGCTAAAAAACCTGAATGTCCACATCCTGCCAATCTTATCTGGGACGGATTTTGTAAGTAACACAGGACTCTGGCTCCCCCGCCGGGTCTAAAAGCACCAAAATGATTTTACAATTCTATCATCTTATTGCAGTGCCGTGCTGGCAGCTGGGGTGTTAAATGTTCTCAGACCTGTAACTGTGGACCGCATGGAATTGGATGTACAGCTGTCGAAGGACTGTGTATATGTAAACCAGGTTTTACAGGAGGTAATTTACGGCATTTCATATATATGATCATGCAATGAACAAAAAAAATGTCGCGTCATTTTCGAAAAACAAAGGTAAAGATGTGTTTGCGCACCGGCGTATTCTACTCAGCACCTTAGTCTTGCCTGGTTATATAGTATAATTATTAGAGTGCCTGTATCGTAAATTTCGAGATGCTTCCTAGTCTATGCAGCTGAGCAGGACGGGTTTTGTTTCACCTTGTGGTAAATCCTTAAGATAGGTTTTCTCATGAAACGCGCTCTCATATCAACGTTCGTAGAGGAGTAGTTTTATAAGGCATTGATATTAATATTCCTAAACAATTACCCTACATGAGTACTTACAGAAGTTATGTTGAAACTAATGATACAAGAGAGGATTATTTTACGAGTTGTAAGTATGTGCAGGTTGATCAACACATGTTTCATTCAGAAATGATTAAAACGTGTCTCTTTCTGAATCAAGAATCTGGAAAGTTTAGTTATTGAAACTAAGCGTATTGTTTGTATTTGTGTTAGGGTTTAACGGCCCAGTCAACACTAATGAGGTCATTTAGGCGGTCAGTTTACCTATCGACACTTTTCTTGAGCAGACTTATACGTGAGCCCTTCTTGAATCAGCGGAAGGGAGAGAATTGCCGAAGAAAAGAGTTCATGATCAACTATCAGAGCTGTGAACACAAAAAGCTGACAGATTGTGCGTATGCATATTTGTTGTTGCCAAATGGTTAAAGCAGAGTTTTACATGGCCTAGATCATATATGCACTTGATCACATATGGTTCTTGAATCTTCTGTGGCGGTTTATTTTTGTTATTGATTCTCTTTGAGTGTTTGTATCACTTATATTATTTTGTTTGGATAGCCAAATGACCATTTTGTGGGAAAGTAAATTTGTCCATTTGGCTTTCTGCTATTGATGTTTCCATTTAGGGTCTGGTTGTTTTATGTTTGTGTTTCGTTCCCTTTGGTGTCTCTGATGGGAACTGTGGGTTAATTGTATCGATTCCTGATCATTGCTTTCACTTCAATTTTACACTTGTCATAAAACTCGTAAAGGATAATGTTTTACTTTATGCATGCGTTATAATAGTTTTAAGCCCAGTTTTAATACGGGTTGAGACAGCGTTTTCTTGCAAATTTGTTGCCTTCAAATCCAAGAGAAAATAATTTAAAAGACGTGTTGCATTTATGTGTTTCATATATTAAATAATTCACTGTAACAGGCATAGAATGGTATATTCAATGCAATGTCTTTTTATATGCGTTGGTAGACTAGTAAGAAAAGGTTACGCAGGAAAGGTCACAATCAAAGAACGCAGCCTTCTCAAGTGTCCTAAAGAAAGTAAGCGACATGGAGGCACAAAAATTCATTAGACGACGGCATTGCAAAAGAACGACCGCATTGGGACGGCGAGTAGTAAAATTACTTGAGGGAGTCTGGGGTGCTAGTGCAGATTATATTTTCTGGTCCTTTGGGATCACTGAGTTCATTTGGTATCATTTCGAAAATAGAGTTCTGCTTAAGCCGGTGCTAGAGGGCGTGGCCGGTGTTGCACATGTCAGTACTGGTCATGAACAGACTCAATAAAACCGAGTCTGCTATTTTCGTTTATTTGGTGTATTCCTTGCTTCCAAAGAATCTAACTCCAGAACTTATTCAACTCCAGTGTTTATGAAATTTTAACCCTCTTCCTCAGTTCCTGTGCAGTACAAACATACTAACAGTAACAAATTGATCCGCATTGGGGGCTTTCAAGCTCAATAATGATTCATAATAAAATACACAGTAAAACGATCATGTATAGATTAATGCAATCACGTATCCGGGTTGAGGACTCAACAACAAAGCATAGTCTGGCGTAGCTTTGCATTAAACTCAGTATTCTTAACCGTTTTAAAAAAAAATCGACATCCGATAAATTTAATTGATTTGTTCCGTGTCATTAAGAATGCTTAATTTGAGATTCAAAAAATTCTACAGTACCTTAATCCCCTTTTAGCTTTACATTCAGCGCAAAGTCGAAGAAGTAAATTAAAGGTAGAGCTAACAACGACGACCATCATTTCATATTGTGTATGCAACAGGTGAAAAATCACGTAAGAACATCGGAAACGTTATCACGCTGCCCATGACAACATCATGTTTTCTAAAGTAGAAACTAACCTATTTAAAAAAATAATTATATTCGTTTTTTATGTATTTCGTTTATTTAACATGTAAAACTCCTAGTCACACGAGGTTCTCCATATATGACAGGCTACGAAACTACATACTTTCGTTCAGTTGCTTACAACAACGTACAGCGAATTTAAACTTACCGGTTATAAAACCCGGCACACATATAAGAAGACATGCACTTGAAAGCCCAAAAGCCAAATAAAGTACACATAACCACAAAGCGGTCGTCTGAAAAATTGCAACAAAAAGAGTTGTCGACAGTATCTAAGGGATCGAATATTGTAATGTTACAATGTTTAGTTGTTTGTGGTTTCTTCACTGAATTACAATTCATCACAAAAACAAACACATCTGATTCGTTAGATAACTGTGACGAACAAGAAAAACGACACATAGGCCGCACAACAGACAATTTAAGCCAGAGCAAAGACAGCTGTACAGTGCGAGAAATAACTTCTAATATGTTAAAAGTCCAATACATATTCTTCGATGGTTTCCAATACAAATATAAGCAATTTGAAAACAAAAAAGGTCATTATATATAAATGTTTAACTTAGCAGAAAATATTGAACAGGTTTAAAAGCTCGGTGTATTGCTATTCAGCAGCTGGCCATTTAAAAACTGAAATTTAAAAATAGTTCCTGATTGTAGACGATAAAATATAATTTCAAAAGGACAGCAATACAAATTTCAATCTAATATTGATTTCAATAAGTGTAGAGAAGAAATGAATGAATACGACAATCGATGGTGTAAGTGGGGCATTTTGAGCATATAGCAAAAGTAGAAATGTCAGCAGCACTTTCCTGTTTTCAGTCATTACATACTATTTCCACACATGGGTAAGTTCTATCCAATTCTGTTTCATAAAATGTATCTTCATGGCATGTATTTTGCCATAGATACTGTAAAAATGTGATGGTAGTGATAATCTAGGTCTAACTGGGTGTATTTGATGAATATTTGCCTCAGATCTATGTTCGTGGGAAGGGGTACTTTAAAGTCATGTAAATCAGTTTTTATTGATGTGTTTGGAAAGGAAACTTGCAGTAAGTGTATTTGCACAAACACAAGAAAGAATCTACTCCATCTGGAATATACGAGTAAGGTCTCATGGCACTAGGACTATGTCTCAAACCAAAGCAAAACTTCAAAATTGTCTCTCCGAAACAGCCCGATGCAATATCCCAATAAGTTTTCTCGCCCGTTATAAGTTCTCATTTATTGTATTCATGTAAAAGGATGTGAACAGATATATTCAGCCAATTCTCATGGCACAAAGGCATTTATAAACATTGTCTTGGCAGTTTTGTCTTCAAAATATCCTCAAAATATCAGTTTTTACTTTAAATAGGGTGTGTAGGTTTAAAAAAAACAATAAAAATGAGTATTGGTGCTATTTAGGCATAATTCTGTGTATTTTGGATTGAATTGTTCCAAAGACATTTGAGTAGAACCACTGATGCAAGCCGGTGTCTGGGTTCCATTCCAGAAAGAGATAAACTTTACACTTTCCAAAAACATATGTTTTGTTCGGCTTTCATTGTTGAATCTGAAAGAGATTTTTTTGCAAACTTTAAAGATTCTTAGTGCATAAACTTTTATCATGCATGACTAAATTATTAGCTATGATCTAAATTTCTGTTTGACAATTCGTTTTATGCATCATAAAGAAAATAGGGGTTTGATATAGGTAGCATTGCACTAAATACTTGGAGGTGCCAGGTTATATCACTTGTGGGCCGAGCGTTTAGTTGCGTTCTAAATACCAGACTTGCTTCCATTAGATATTTATCCCATGTTTTATTTCGATGTGAGAAGACGATGGGTATAATGGAGTAAAAAGATGCATGTTTTATAAATATATCTGCAAGCTCAAAGAAATTTTTGCTGATTTTATATGGTCACCCCTGCTTTAAAAATGTTGGTTTGTATTTTCTCCGTTCTAGTAGGTAAACAAACATGGTTGACTGTAACTTGAAAAGCAGCAGATCAACATGTGGATTTTTTCTCATTAACTTGTTGGGCAAGGAGGCTCTATAAACAAGTAAGGTTTGAAAAGTTTTGTTTGTGTAGTTTTTGTGGGAGCAGGTAAAAAGTTACCATTGTCGCCTATGGAAAACATTTAGTGGAAAGCTCCCTAGCCATCCTAGCCAAACAAGTGTTTTTTTTATGTTCTCGGTGATGATGCACTGACGAGTTAGAAAATCTTCATGTGGACAGAAAAGGTTAAATGTTTAAACCACGACAGAAACAAGGGTGATGACAGCGGCCATGAAAAAGCATCCCACTTTCGCCAGAGAAAAACGTTTTACTGACCGTTCCAAGGCGGCTCTTCTGCTGTGGATTGATATCCATTAAGAGTTTCCTTTACATGTTATATATTGCTAATATCTTTCTGTAGCCGACTAGGTTTTTGTGTGAAAGTAAATGTCCTTTTTGCTTTCCGTTTATGACGTTTAAATTATGGTTATGTTTCATGTTGGTGTTTGTTTCCCTTTGGTGTCTTGGATTAGATGTAATAGTAACGATTCTTGATCATTCCCTTCACTTCTATTCTCTCTAATCGGTACACACGTATAGACTACATTGCAGTTGTTGAAGTCAAGTACCCATGATATATTCTTTTCCAGTAAAGTGCCGTGAGAGCTGCCCAATAAGTACCTACGGAAATAACTGCTCCATGCCCTGCCATTGTGATCCCACCCATGGTCGCTGCAGTCCTATAGATGGTTCTTGCCTTTGTGACGCTGGTTGGACGGGAACTTTCTGTGACATGGGTAAATTTAGGGATATTCCGATATTAAATTTAGTATCATGAGCTGTCAGCCACCATTTTAATCACAGATAAGTAATGGCTAAAAAGGTAAGTCTTGCATACTCAACATCAGTGGTATAAGGGTAATGGCTACACCTTCAGGACAGGCAGCTCCTGCAAAAGTATTATTTACTCCCATGCCAATTGGGGTCAACTCTTATATGGAAAGAAATTCCCTTAAGAATAGACCCTTTGCTGTGGGACAGGGTTTTTTAAAAAATGAAATGAAGTTAGAAGTAAAAAAAGTTGTCTCCCTCTCAAAAATGGCGGACACATCTGCTAGGTATATCCATTCGCCTTACAATTCCCTTTGGGACCATTAAGGAATGTTCGAGAGAGGGATAGCAACTGAATGTAATCCCAGCGTCATACCAGGAAATATATTGGATCATTAAGGAATATTTTGTCGAATTTCTATAAAAAAAAGATATGTTCCATATACTTATTAGAATAACTTCATGGTCTCATGGAGGTAATTATAATGGGTAGCACAATAAAATCCTTTCATAATTTATCCTTGTAATTAGCTCGTTTGTTTTTCGAAGACAAACTTTTGAGATATTGTAGTCACCCCGGCGTCTGCATTGTCGTTGTCGTCGTCGGCGTCGGCGGCGTCCCGAAAAAAAAAACTTAATCTTGGCTATACCTTCAAAAGTATTTGGCCTAGCCTCATGAAACTATTAATCTAACTCATCGTTACAAGAGCTACATTCTGACCAAGGGCCATAACCGTATTGTTGATTTTGGCTGAATTATTTCCGCTTTACTATTTTTTTCTGAAACACATTTCTTCCTCTAATTTCAATACTATTCATAACAGGCCTTTCAAACTTTACATGAAAGTTTCTCAGGACAAGACCTTTCCATTGATACCAAACGATTATAGCATGTGACACTGACCTTTGACCTATTTTTGAAAATTTAACCAAACTCTTTAACCTTGATCACATTTCCAAACGTGGCCTATCTTTATGAACCTTCAAATACATTCTCACTATCACAAGAGATACGTTCTTTCCAAGTTCCGTAACTCCATCATGTAATTTGACTGAATTATCTCCTCTTTTCTCTCCGTTTTTAAAAACACGTTTAATACAACTTTGCTTCCCTCTTTAATTGCATGCCGGTGGGTCAGGCCTCAGATTCTATGACGGCTCCAACGTAAAGGCTTATTGAAAATTAAAGAGATAATGTTGGTTGGTGCCTGATGCTCTGTCTCTGGTCGGGCTCATCGGAGTCTAACTGTTGGTTTTCTTTTGCTCCAGCATTTCAGTGGTTTCTTGCTGTCGAGTCCTCACCGTTGTCTCACCTCTGTGGTTCTTTGATTTCTGTGTTCACGGAGATGTTGCACTGATGAGTTAGGAGGCCTTCATGCGGACTGAACAAATTATTTGTCTAAATCGCGACGGAAGTAAGGGCGAGGATTGTGGCCACGTAAAATCGATTTAAGCCCCCCAGTGGAAATCTTCCACTGACCGTTCCAAGGCGGCTCTTCTGTGGCGATTTATTTATGTTGTTGTTTGTTACTTACTGTGTCTATCACTTGTGTCTTTTAATTTTGGATGGCCATATGGCCATTTTGTGGGAAAGTAACTGTCCGTATGGCCTTCCTTTGTTTAGGTTTCCATTATGGTCTGGTCGCTTAATGTTTGTATTTCTTTCCCTTTGGTGTCTTTTATGGATGGAGTAAGTTAATTGTATCAATTCCTGAAGTTTGTTTTACTTCTACTTTTTATTACATTCTCAGACGCGACGCCATATGACTCCTAGCGTCCTGTACAATTAACACTGGCAAAGCATTTGGCCTCGACATATATCTAAACAGAAAGCGTTGACAAAAACCTACAGAGAAAAATAGCTATGTATGTTTATTTAGACAGTCGTAATTTATTATTAATACAGTTGGTATTATGAATTCTTGGTAGGCGTGAAAGGTCTACCTGCCCTTCACCATAGTGTAGATTTTATGGTTAGACATTTTGTGTTTTGTATTGGAGTTTAACGGCCCAGTCAACACTATTTTAGGTCATTTTTGAGCCGGTCAGTTTACCTATCCACACATTTCCTAGGCAGGCTTATACGTAAGCGGATAACCAGTACAGTGTGCATTCTTTCGCCAGAAATATGTATGGTTAGCCATTTCGGATAATTGATTATATTGTGATATTTTGAAAAAAGAAACATATTTAAGGTTCACTGACGAGGCTATCTAGCGAAACAAGCTAAGCTTAAACTCTTCAACACTTCAGAATTGGCTGCCGTGAAAAGACTCCCTGCCCTAGTGTAGTTTATATTTTCTTGTCCTTTTGGATCAATGATTGCATTATAGAATTTTGGGAATAGCTAAGGGTCACTGCTGGGCCCAATTGGCCGAAACTAGCTAGTGCGTGGACTAGAAAAGCTTGTGATGGGAGCTGTGAGTTGATTGTATCGATTCCTGATCATTGCCTTCATTTCTATTTTGTACACTCCATATTTTGCAGTTCTGTGATATATTCCTTGCTTTCAAAGGAAAGGATAACCCTTCCATAGAACATATCGTCAGATCTGTGGTGTATTCCTTGCCGACAAAAAAGTACCATTTTATAAATCATATTCAACATCACTACAGTTACTCAAGGAAATATTAGGCGCCTGCCCTTCATTATGCTAAGATTATATATTCTAATCCTTGGGGATTACTGATTTCATAGTAGAATCCTGAAAAATGTATGAGAATTACTGATACAACCTAATTCATCGCAACTAGATAGCCACAAAAAACTTGGAACATATTGGGTTCTAGCATGCTATCTGTCACAACACATAATTGCAAAAGCCACCCCGTTTGTATCCCGCACTGTTCATAACAATATTTTTCACTGTTTTCTTATTTTCTTTCAAACAAAATCTCAGTAAAATCCCCAATCAGAAATTGATTAATCGTTTTCAATTTGTGAATGATATTTAGACGTTTGATCGTAAACATGACGTTAAACGTAATCTGGGGCTATATGATTAAAAACATACATATATGATCTTACATGAGTGTTCAGGTATTATTGAATTTATTAAACGAGTTGAGGAAAAGGGATAAAATGCCGAGCATTTTATCCCTTTTCCGTAACGAGTCTAATAAATTCAATAGTACATGGGCACGAATGCAAGATTCTATTGATCATATGACATTTAAAGCGCATTTTATTCACGATTGTTTAACAAAAATGTCAATACTCTGGCATAAGTAAACGCGACTTTATTAAGGACGTCATACATGTAACGTTACGGGGCGTATCTAACTAATTTGCATATTTAATCCACTAGTGGATTGTCGAATTTATTACATGACGTTATTACACTCTCAGACGCGACGTCTTATGATAAAAAAGTCAAACACAGTTGTCTTTTTAATGCACATAACTCATATGTTTTAACGGAATCAATGTTCCTAAATTGTATCTGTTTTAACAGTCTGTAGTACTGGATGGTGGGGCCGTGGTTGTACTCAAAAGTGCCAATGTAACGGGCGAGGAACATGTGACCCTTTTTCCGGGGTCTGTGATTGTGACATTGGATATTTGGGATCATCTTGTGATCAGCGTAAGACATTTTAAACAGATCCTTTTCTTGTGTCATGTAATAGATTAATTAAATCTTTAAACTGGTTTATGCTCATAATGAACACTTTTGCTAATTACGCAAACACGTCTATACAAATACTTGCCACCTTTATCGCCGAAAAAATGAAAAATTGATGATGGAAAATTGTGATATTAGAGCAGAAATAGGAAACATAAGGTATACCCCGGAAACCCCAGTTTTACTATATAAAAGTGGGGTTCGAGGTGGTGAAGATTATTTAGGCGTGTTTTCGTGATGCATGTAAATAGACATATAGGCAATGACTAGGCATCACGAAAACATGCCTATATAATTTCGACCCCTTCAAATCACATTTTTATATAATAGAACTGGGATTTACAGTTTTCATTAGTGGTCATGGACAGACTCATTAAGACCTAGTCTGCTATTTTCGTTTATTTGGTGTATTCTTTGCTTCCAGAGACGGTTCTAACACGTACCCACAATCTATATTTTGAGCATAAATAAGATAAATATCTCAATTTTTCATCTAAAATTTTAGACTTTTGGCAGAAACATTTTCAGTGTATTTGTATAGGCGTGTTTTCGTAATGGAATTGATGCAATTAACATATTTGTCTTCCATCCAAAACACCAAAGGAAAAGAAGCAATAGCATAAAGCAACGACACGACACTATAATAAAACCATTTATTAAGAAAACACGCCTGTACAAGTACAATGTTCAGTTTACCTCCGAAAAAAAGAAAATTTAAAATTGTAATTGATTTATTAATCATCGAGGCGGTTCTAACAAGTACCGACAATCTCTATTTTAGAGCGGAAATAAGAAAAAATAAGGTCTACTCCTTTAAACCCCAGTTTTACAGTAAAAAAGTGGGGTTCAAGGGGGTGAAGACTATATAGGCGTGTTTCCGTGATGACAAGATAATGTTAAAATACATTGTTATTGTATCTTAATGGATAAATTGTTTAATGTGTCTTCAATGCCTCGTGCCAGCCCCGTCCATTGGGGCTTAGATAAATAGATTTGGCTGCATGGTTTTTCCACGCCCGAAACTGACCACACATGAATACTGGTAACAGATTTATTGGTTAATAGAAAGTTAAAAAAATTAAAGTCAATTATGATATCATAGACTACTTTATGAATATAAATGAGGCAGTTTGAAGTTGTTCTCTCCGTTTGAAATATTTCTGACTTCAAATTGCAATATCTCAGAAACCTTATGAAGATAATTTGCTCAGGTTTTCATATTTCACTAACCTGAAGCAATGTGCTTTTATTTCTTAACGGTTTCAATACCGTGATAAATTACCTTTAACTTCGGATATAAATTACGACTCTCTACCCTTCATCATAGTGTGGGTCCATTGCAGAATTATGAAAATATTTGAAGGTCACTGATGAGGCCTATTTGGCTGAAACTAGCTAATCTATCCCGAAAAAGTATGTTAACTCCATGATTTCCAGCTCTGGGTTGTAGTCTTTGCTTGACCTTCTCATAGCACATTAAACTCCACCAAAGCTGGTGTTGGGGGAATGTGTGGCGACCGTAAAACGTCTTCTTGCTCTTCATCATAGTGCGGGTTATTTTTTCCGGTCCGTGGGGTTCATTGATTCCACTGCGGCATTTTTTAATATTTTGTTTATGTTTGATTTGAGGTTTAACGTCCCGTCAACACTGTATATATCATTTTGGAGACGTTGCTTCCAATTGTGTGGGACTTTTACCCGACATTGAGATGAAATGACAACACAATCCCTGCCGCCCAATGAAACCAACAGGGTTCATAAGCATGGACTGGCCGACTCGCACTGCTTTGCCTGGCAGGCTTAGATCCTCTAAGCGGTTTAGCAGTACTCATGTGCGGGTCGGTTTCAGCTCTGCGTGGAAGCATCATGCAGCCCATCTATTTCTTTAACCCCCGATGGACGGGGCCACCATTTTTGAATATTTGAGACTCACTGCTTCCGCCTCATTGGCTGAAAGTAGCTTTTCTGGTCCAATTAAAACACAGTACACTTCATGGGTTTCAGCTCTGTGGTGTAGTCATCACTAAAACACGCCTATAATATTTTGACCCCCTCCAACCCCACTTTTATATAGTAAAAATGGGGTTTACAGGGGTAAACCTTATTTTTCTTTTTTTCTGCTATAAAATATAGATTGTGGGTATTCGTTAGAACCGCAACGACGAGGCGGTTCTAACGGGTACCCACACTCTATATTTTGAGCAGAAGTAAGAAAAATATAATTTTTCCTCTTAAAATTTCCGTTTTTTCTGTGAAAAAGATTACAATGTATTTGTATAGGCTTGTTTTCGTAATGCCTTGATTTTCAAAATATCACCTTGTCATACAATATATACGATCTTTTGATCTTATGTCAGAGGTGAGACCTGTCTTCCTTCTTTTATTACAGCGAATGCTTTATTTAAAATGTCGGGGATTTTTGTGTTTGTTTGTTAACTGGTTTCTGCGTACTCTTTAATACAACGATTTATATATCTTTGCAAACCAGCTTATTATACCCCCACAAATGAAATTTGGGGGGGGGGGGGGGGAGGGTATATAGGAGTGAGCTTGTCGGTCTGTCAGTCTGTCGGTCGGTCGGTCGGTCGGTCTGTTGACTTGGTTTCAAGACGATAAATCAAAAAGCGCTTCACCGATTTTTATAATTTTTGGTACACTGATGTAACATCATAAAATACAGGTCAAGTTCGATCACCACTACAATTCGTCAATTTTCGACATAGTTATGGCCCCTTTCAAGTGAAAAAATTGCAAAATGCCGCTGTTGTACTATCAAGGCAGTTTTTGTGGGGGTATTCATCACCTTAAGAGATGGCTCTAGTGTTTCTTATTGCGAGTTGAATTCTTGAAACATCGTTACAAAACTAGCTTTTGTATATGCCATAGCTTGATGCTTCTTTTCAACATATTTTTGCTTATTACCGACACATATGCCGTTTCACGAATTTTCTTTTCTAGAATGCAAGCAAGATGTGTTTTGGGGAGACAATTGTGCCAACAAATGTGACTGTGGCGGAGGACATTGTGATTTTCAAACTGGAAAATGCACGTGTCCCGCTGGTAGAGCGGGGCATCACTGCGAACATGGTAAAATATTATTTATAACAGAAATGGGCTGCGGTAAAGAAGTATTCTCGCATTTGCGCACAGCGAAGTCTCAAATCACCCATCATGTAACTTGCCCTACCTCCAAATGCACACTGCGAAGATGCTGATCAGACTGCGGGGAAAGACAGGCTGGTCCATGTCTCCATTGGGTATACATGCTCGAAAACCCCCGTTTGCCTGTGCAGATTATTTTTTCTGGTCCTTTGGGATCACTAAGTTCATTGAGTGAAAATAGAGTTCTGCTTGGCACCAGAGTGAGTGGCTGGTGTTGCACAGTTCAGTGCTGGTCATGAACAGACTCTCAATAAAACTGAGTCTGCTATTTTTGTTTATTTGGTGTATTCTTTGCTTCCAAAGCATCTTATTTCATATCGTAAGACAAATGCCTCTATTTGGTTCCGATATATTAAAATCGTTTTCGTATATTCTAAAAATTCATGGACACATAAATTTTAAAGAAATGAAGTTGAAAAAAAAATGCGACCAGAATCGAACTCTAACTGACGACCACTTGCTTACAAGTGCTCTACTGACTGAGCTATCCGGGCGATGATGACATTTCTTCAACTTCGAAGGTTTATAAATTTATTTCATAAACAGCACTTTTGATGAAGTACGTGAAACCCTTTTACAGGCTCCACAACTGCACTTAACATCAGCTGTTGTATGTATATACATAAATCTTAAAAAAAGGAAGTTGGAAAAATGCAACCAGAACCGGATTCGAACAGGCGAGCCCTTTGTTTATGTTTGAAACAGATCTGTAAAAATAAATTAGGAGGTATTGTACTATCAGGCAGTGAAAAGGAAGCTGTTGATAAGACTGCGGGAATATAAAAAAAAGTTTTCTCCTGATATCGCACATATGAGCCCCGTCAAGCGAATTTGTGTCTTCGAGCATTCCGTCATGACAAATTTTAACTGTGCATGCCCAGCCATTTAGAGGGGCCAGGGATATGGCTTTCTGTCTGAAGGTTCCTCTTGATTCACTGCTTTATGAGCGAGAAGCGAAGGTTCTGGCGAGACTGCGCGGATGCGCAGGCTCGCCTGAACCTTCGCTGCTCGCATAGGCTATAAGTACCAAAATCGCTTGACGGGGCCCATATATTGATCAAACACGCACATAGGTCCTAATCAAGGGTAGGAGCAGTCTTCATCCCTACTGATCTTCAAAACATTTTTTTTACCCGCGTCATTTTCATGTTGTAGCAAAAAAAAAGATTATACAGTAAAAATTCTCTATTAAGACCAGCTAAAATTAAGACTCATTCTTGCTTTAAAAACATTTCAAAGTTTCATTTTTTCTTTTATTATCTTTTCTCCGCCCAGTGGCCTATAGAATGATAAAACTATTGGGACTATTCAAAAGTGGTATTAAAGACCACATTTGAACAGTCCTCAATATGGTCTAAATATAGGAATTGTACTGTATTTACTAGATAAAGTGTGAAATCCAATTTCTGTCTTCGGGATAAAATTTTCAATGGTTTGTACACTAGAGGCATTTGAACCTATACAGTTAGTTATTCCAGCAGTTCGGAATTTTTCAGTTGTTTGCACACTGGAGGGCGTGGGCAGTCTTGTACACATCAGCTTATATTCCATTACGATAACACACCCGTGCGACATAGTTCATTTTTTCACATCTCCAAAATGGCCATTTTCCTAATGAAAATCCGTGATATGTTTCTTATAAATACTGCAAACATAGGTTGTGGGTACTCGTTAGAACCGCCTCATTGAGGCGGTTCTAACGAGTACCCACAACCTATGTCTTGGAGCAAAAATAAGAAAAATAATGAATACCCCCGTAAACCCCAGTTTTCTCTATATAAAGTGGGGTATAGGGGGGGTCTTCATTACACGGACATGTTCACGTGATGCGACGTGATGTCAACAGACTGACATTGATAGTTACAGTATACAAATTCCGCTATAAAGACCAGCTAAAATGAAGTTTATTTATGCTTTTAAAAGTATAGTCAAAATATTTAAGCTAATCTTTCTTTATGTTTTCTACACTCGGGGTCCTCTGGAATGAGAAGACCTTTGGGACTGTTTAAAGTTGTCTTAAAGACCACTTTTAAAAACAGTCCCAAAGGTGGTCTAAATACAGGCATTTTACTGTTTTTTTTTTTTTTTTTTTTTTCATGTTCCAATCGTTTGCACAACCGAGCGCGTGAGCTGTCTGGTACATATTAGCCTATACAAGCAGTTTTGTCGGCAGTTTGGCATTACAACTTGGCATTTTAATATATATATTACTTACGAATTTCTAAAATGTTTGGCTTCATTTAGATAACACATCCGTGTAATATAGTACATTTTTCAAACCTCAAAAAAGGCAATTTTTCTGATGAAAATTTCTGATATTTTTCTTATTTATACTCCAAACATAGGTTTTGGGTGCTCGTTAGAACCACCTAATTGAGGCGGTTCTAATGAGTACCTACAACCTATGGCTTGAGGCAGAAATAAGGAAAATAATGTTTACGCCTGTAAATCCGAGTTTTCCCTATATAAAGTGGGGTTTAGGTGGGTCTTTATTTAAGGGACTTGTTCACGTGATGGATGTTTTCTTTTTCAGTATGTGATTCAACCCATTTTGGATTCCTGTGTGCTCAGCTTTGCGGGTGCCAAAACAATGCCAAATGTGACTCCGTTACTGGGTTTTGTACCTGTCAGCCGGGTTGGTCCGGCCAGTTCTGCACTGAAAGTAAGTATTTTCCATTACTCTAGCATATCCATGCAATATAAATCTTTCTTCTATGCTGTCGGAATATCATAATTATATCATTTCATGCAATGCATCATGCTAACAAGTCCTTGAAATGAAAACGTGGCGTCTGATCAGGGCATAATTATGTTGTTTGCAACAAAGTTTAGTTACGCTCCAAATCCTGGAAATACATAACAAAACTGAAACATAACATGAAGAGCAGAAACACAACATGAAGGAAAAAATCATATCATGAAGATAACAAAAGTAAATGGCTACTGCGAAATACTAATAGAAAATATAATTTAAACATTCAAGCATCAATAGCGGTTAGTAGACAGAATTTTTAAAGTATTTTTTTTTCTAACTTTGAAGAGAAAATATGGCTATACATTGCATGCAAATCGCCTCGTGGGCAAACGGCTCCTTTGAAATGTTATGTCATATGTTTCTAAAATTATTAAGAAATAAATTGCTTTATCATATGACGTCGCCTCTGAGAGTGTAATAACGTCATGTAATATTTTCGATAATCCACTAGTGGATTAAATATGCAAATTAGCTAGATACGTACCGTAACGTTACATGTACGGCGTCCTTAACGACGTCGCATTTACTAATGGCGGAATATTGGCATGTTTGTTAAACAATCGTGAATAAAATGCGTTTTAAATCTCATATGATAAATAGAATCTTGCATTCGTGTTCATGCATTATTAAATTTATTAAACTCGTTGAAGAAAAGGGATAAAATGCTCGGCAAAGCCTCGCATCTTATCCCTTTTACTCAACTCGTTTAATAAATTCAATAATACATGAACACTCATGTAAGATCCTCTATGTATTGACTAGAATGTTTCTTTGTTATTAGGCTGTCCAGAGGGCTATTTTGGTGTGGATTGTAGCCAGACTTGTCCAGAATGCAGAAATGGAGGCTCGTGTGATACTTTCTCTGGGATTTGTAAGTGCCCCGAAGGTTTCACAGACCCCATCTGTAACACAACAACATCAGAAGTCGTGGACAGGTTGACGGCCAGTAAAACTCCAAAAGGTATATATACTGATCATTGCCTTCATTTCTATTTTTCGAGTCAAATAAGTATGTAAAGGTTGTCTTCCGAAACAAAATGAAACTCGCACACAAGACTAAAATACAAAAATGCTTTCTTTCCCAGACTGGCTAGTTTTGACCAATGAGGCTTATCAATGACTCTCGCATAATTTTCAACAACCGAAATGGGTTCGATGACTCCAAAAGAAATATAATTATAAACTGCACTACAGTTAAAAACACATGCCTATTCATGCTTATTGATATTTTAACCTAAAAAATGAAAATTAATTTAGACTGTGGGTACTCGTTTGAACCGCCTCAAAGGCTGTTCTAACGACTACCCACATTCTATATTTTGAGAGAAATATGAAAAGTAATGTATACCCCTGTATACCAGTATTGCAAGATAATGCAAGTGGGATTTATGGGGGTCAAAATTATATAGGCATGTTTTCTTGATGGATGGACTACCACGAGACGTTCTATCGCCACAGCTCGAACTTTGCTACCAGCTGCAAGTTGAGCACACACAAAAATAAAGTTAAAAAGTAGACTACCTAGTTTCGCCTGATTAAGCCTCATCGTAGACCTTGTAATTATTTTCAAGACCCGGAACGAGCTTGTTGATCAGAAAAAGAAAAAAGATCAAAAATTATATGCTGCAAAACATAAGTGACTTTGTACACAAAATAGCCATTTTGGCATTGCAATGTGTATGCCTTTTCTACTAGTGACATTATTTAAAAACAGATCTCAGACTTGTCGTCATTGTAGCTAACACTTGTGAAACGAGCCTACCTGGAATGTATGCTTCCTTTACCTGTCAAAACAATTGTCTCAGCATTTTTTTCTTTTGCAATATGTCAGGAACTCTTTTAGAAACCTCATCCTTGTCACGCACGGCGTGACTACATTTCGCGACATTGCGCGACGTTGCTACATGATATTACTCATGTTGAAGATGCAAAATAGTAAATGAGTTTACACCACTGAATAACAACGACGTCATATGATAGCATCTCAAAAAATTACTTTTAACCCTTATCTTGCTGTTCACAACAACCCCTATCTTTGGAAACAGTTTAGATCCAGATCAGATGGCTTCAGAAGAAGCCATCTGATCAGGATCTACACTGTTTAACATTCAGTTTATGAATATGTAGGAATAAATTACACCAAGTAATCTGATTGGTTCAAAGTCGGGAATGGGTGTGGCTTAACTGAATATTCAGCAAGAGAAGGGTTCAAACAGCGAGATGTTTGGAGCCTTTTTCAATTGACCTGAAGCCATATTCAAAATAAACCCCATAGTCAAGACACGCAGTCCGGATTGTGTTGAATATAGTATTCACAAGCGATTCACAAGCGATTCACAAGTATGGCCGCGATGACTTCGGCGCCCGGTTTCGTGAGGTCATTCTTCGATCTAAAAAAGATTGGGTACAACATGGATGTTATACGACAGACTGCATGCATGGTAGTTAACCCAATCACGGTTGGCAACTTTGCTTCCCTCTTTAATTGCACGCCGGTGGGTAAGGCCTCAGATTCTATGACAGTTCCAACATAAAGGCTTTTTGAGAATTAGAGAGATCTAATTCAAGGTAATGTTGGTTGGTGCCTGATGCTCTGTCTCTGGTCGGGCCCATCGGAGTCTAACTGTTGGTTTTCTTTTGCTCCAGCATGTCAGTGGTTTCTTGCTGTCGAGTCCTCACCGTTGTCTCACCTCTGAGGTTCTTTGATTATTTGTGTTCACGGAGATGTTGCACTGATGAGTTAGGAGGCCTCCATGCGAACTGAACAAATCGTTTGTCTAAATCGCGACGGAAGTAAGGGCGAGGATTGTGGCCACGTAAAATCGATTTAAGCCCCCCCCCCCCCCCCCCAGTGGAAATGTTTCTACTGACCGTTCCAAGGCGGTTCTTCTTTGGCGGTTTGTTTGTTTGTGGTGTTGTTTGTTACTTACTGTGTGTATCACTTGTGTCTTTTTGTTTTGGATGGCCATATGGCCATTTTGTGGGAAAGTAACTGTCCTTATGGCCTTCCTTTGTTTAGGTTTCCATTATGGTCTGGTCGCATAATGTTTGTGTTTCTGTCCCTTTGGTGTCTTTGGTGGGTGGAGTAAGTTAATTGTATCGATTCCTGATCTTTGTTTTACTTCTACTTTTAGTAGCTCGAACACCTTGATATCATGATAATTCTTTACGAAAACATGCCTATACAAATACATTGTAAAATTTACCACCGAAATAGAAACTTTTCAGATGAAAAAATTCGATATTTTTCTTATTTCTGCTCAAAACATAGATTTTGGATGCTCGTTAGAACCGCCTCGACGAGGCGGTTCTAACAAGTACCCATAATCTATGTTTTGCTTAAAACATAGAAATCAGAAAAATAATGTATAACCCTGCAAACCCCAGTTTTTCTATATTAAGGTGGGTATTAACTTCTTAATCAGGGGTATCGGTATCATAAACTACGTAAAGCCTTTTCTAAATTTTATAGACGTCATTCTGATTTGGTTTCAAAATTCAATGTTGGACTTAGAACACTTCTGCAACAAGGCCTATCGGAACCCGAATTCTATGGTGAATTAAACGTCTCCCTGCCCTACACCATAGTGTAGATTATATTTTCTTGTCCTTTGGGATCATTGATTCCATTGTGGAATTTTGAAAATATCTGAGGGTCACTGATGAGGCCTAATTGCTCGAAACTAGCTAGTCTGGCCCAGAAAACATGTACACTCCATATTTTCACTTCTGTGGTGTATTCCTTGCTTCCAAAGGATAACCCTTTTATAGAATATAATTAGTATATAAATTTAGAACAATACATGCCTGTAATGACTTTAGTACCCATTTTCGTGAAATCGTTCGTCGATATATAAAGATTGGGTACAACATAACGCCGGTGGGTCAAGCCTCAGATTCTATGACGACTTCAACGTAAAGGCTTATTAAGAATTAGATCTATTTCAAGTAGGTGTTGGTTGGTGCCTGGTGTTCTGTCCCTGGTCGGTCCCATCGGAGTCCAACTGTTGGTTTTCTTTTGCTCCAGCATTTCAGTGGTTTCTTGCTGTCGAGTCCTCACCGTTGTCTCACTTCTCTGTGGTTCTTTGATTTTTGTGTTCACGGAGATGTTGCACTGATGAGATAGGAGGCCTTCACGCGGACTGAACAAATTGTTTGTCTAAATCGCGACGGAACTGGGGGCGAGGATTGTGGCCACGTGGGGTCGATTTGGGCCCCCCGGTGGAGATCGTTCCACTGACCGTTCCGGGGCGGTTCTTCTTTGGCGGTTTGTTTGTTTGTGGTGTGTTACTTACTGTGTGTATCACTTGTGTCTTTTTATTTTGGATGGCCATATGGCCATTTTGTGGGAGAGTAACTGTCCTTGTGGCCTTCCTTTGTTTGGGTTTCCATTATGGTCTGGTCGCTTGGTGTTTGTGCTTCTTTCCCTTTGGTGTCTTTGATGGGTGGAGTGGTTAATTGTATCGATTCCTGATCTTTGTTTTACTTCTACTTTACTATGTGTATCACTTGTGTCGTTTTATTTTGGACGGCTATTTGGTCATTTTGTGGGAAAGTAACTGTCCTTATGGCCTTCCTTTGTTTAGGTTTCCATTGTGGTCTGGTCGCTTCATGTTTGTGTTTCTTTCCCTTTGGTGTCATTGATGTGTGGAGTAAGTTAATTGTATCGATTCCTGATCTTTGTTTTACTTCTACTTTAAGGCAGTCAAAATTATATAGGCGTGTTTTCGTGATGTTTGATCAATGGGTAGTTTGACCAAATGAAGGGTAATTACCGCGCGTAGCGCCAGAGAAGGAAGCATATCGAGGATGCCAAGTCTGGCGTTTGTAAAAATAAAGACATCTGATCTAAACCCATTAGAATCGCCTAAATGTGGTGATTCAGGTGAGTGCACACAACCAACAGTTTGAACGTAAAATAAGAAAAGCCTCTTAGGATAATTCAGTATATAGAACCATGATAAAAATTCTTCAGGGAATCAAACAGATAGACATAGCCGACACCAGAGTTTGAGGAGCGTACCCAACTCGCATAACTTTTCCTGGGCATGCTTATATAGACATATATAAAATCGGTTTACCAGTGCTCACATTCGGTCAGTTTCAGCTCTGCGCGAAAACAACATGCAGCCCAATCTATTCTGCCAAGCGCTGATTGGCGGGGGCGCTTTAATAGAGTTATCTAGAATGCGTTTGAATACCCAGTCTTAGGTTTCGCGTTCTGAAAATGTCCTCCGGACTCGGCAAGTGTTGGTGTATTATTTGAAGTATATAACTGATCATGCATTTTCGCACACGAAGAGTCACAAAAATGCTGAAATAACAGAGAAAACGATTTGTTAACGATTGCCGAATTGTACTCCTACACCCACGTAAAATATAAACAATCTATTTTTATAGGTTTTTTCACGTGAACTAAGTCTGATAAGTATTGCCAATCAAAACGTGCATTAGGACATATGCATCAAGCAAAGAGACAGTTCAAAAGCATCCTCTTTGTGCCCTGTATAGATGCACATTAATCGGAGGTTACCTCGCGCAGCATGGAAAATAGAAGTGAAGGCAATGATCAGGAATCGATACAATTAACACACAGCTCATGGAAGGCTGTATAATTCTGATAGAGAGGATAAACATGTTGATTTGTACCTTTGCCGAGCGCATTTTTTCCTTGTAGAGGTACATTCAAACCGGCAAGCAAAGAAATGTCGAGCCTACGTCGTGCCGACGTATCGCTTTCGGTCCGACGTTGGTCGGCTGCTTTGTGCTATCTGTGAATGAGCTTATCTAAGCCGGTATATGAGTTAAAAGAACTTATCACACAGGTGGCGATCAGTCACGGCTTATAAAAGATGTATTAGTTATGCACGCGCATTTGTTTGTTTGTTTGTATTGGAGTTTCATGGCCGTGCCAATACTGTTAAGGTTATTTTTGAGCTGGACAGTTTACCTATTTACACTTTTCCTAGGCAGACGTATACGTGAGCGTTTAACCCGTACAGTGCACATTCTTTCGCCAGAAACTGACAACTGCCCTTTTTGAATCAGCGGAAGGGAGAGCATGATCGTAGAAAAGATTTCATGATGAATCTCCACGACAGAATGTTGCCGACCCCGGCAGGTATCGAACCCGCGTCCTCCTGATCACCAGTCAGACGCGCATCCGACTGAGCTACCGAGTGAGCTTACGCGCATTTGAACGATGTAACTTGGAGAATGCTAGGTGCCCTTTTCTAATGTGCAGGCTTGTTTGTTTCATTTTCAACAGCAACAGAAGGCGTTACTTTGTCAGTTGGACAGTTAGTGGGTCTTATCCTTGGACTTCTTATTTTTGCCTTGCTGGCAGTTATTGTGGCGGTTATCTTCACAAGAAAGAAATATTTCGGAAGATTCGGGGATCAAACAGGAGCAATGAAATTTCCTGAAGAGGTGAGTGTATTAATTTTGATTAATTGAACGTTTCCTTAAAATATATTGATAAACCCTCGGGAAGCCCAAACTGAGTATCGGTTCCGATCGTAGAAGCCTCCGTGGTGTAGTGGTTATCTTACTCGCCTTGTAAACCAAGGGTTGCAGGATCGATCCCGGCTTGTCCAGACTTTCGGATGAGTCTTAAACTGAGGTCCCGTCTCTGTATGACCTTAGCTTGGTGAGACTTAAAACTTAAACACTCACTCACTCGGTTCCGATCGTTTGGGCATCGTTGGAATTGAAAAAAATACATAATTGGAAAATGCTTATATTCTTCAATACCAGATTAATATATCAGAGATTTGCAGTGGATATGAATTTGTTTCATCCTCCCAATCTCATCAACGGAAAGATTAAACAGAAAAAAGTAACATTACGAAATTCCTATTTGACAAATGGTTGTCTAGGACATTCTGGCATTTAAATTTGACGTCACTAAACGCAAAAAATGCAAAACTAAAATGATGAAAATACAATGGTAAACAAAACCAACAAAACATATTCGTCGCAAACCAGTTTCATGAGGATACGCCAGCTGATGCCGAACAGTCATCCTTTGAATTGATTTTTACCCATCGAATTACCCAGGAAAGATTGATTATATCTCACATGATCGTAATATCAAAATGCAAGTCTTTTTTCATTAATAACCCTTGATATCACACTTCATATCCAAAACAGAAAAGAAGGAAATGATCAGGAATCGATACAATTAACCCACATCTCCCATTAGAAACACACAGGCAACGAAAAACAAAAATGGAGTAACTAGACCCTAATGGGCGAAGATTTGACAACAAGAAACCACAGAAATGCTAGAGCAAAAGAAAACCAACAGTCATACCCCGATGGTCCCGACCAGAGACATGGCATCAGGCTCCAACCAGCATCATTCCCTTCACTTTCTATTTCGATTAAAATTAAATTCTTATTGTCAGTGAGCCTTTACGCTGGAACCGTCATAGGATCTGAGATTTGACCCACCGGCGTGCAATTAAAGCGGGAAGCAAAGTTGTCAACCGTAATTGGGTAACTACCATGCATGCAGTATGTCGTATAACATTTATAATGTTCCCAATCTTTTTATATCGAAGAATTATTTTTACGAAATTGGGTGCTAAAGTCATTGCAAGTATATATTTCTTTCTGAATTTATATACTTATTCATCATAAAATTCGGATTCCGATAGGCCTTATTGCAGAAGAGATTTAAGTCAAACAGTGAATTTTGCAATTAAATCGGAATGACATTTGTAAAATTTAGAAAAGGCTTTGCTTAGTTTATGATACCGATAACCCTTATTAAGAAGTTTAGCAGTTAACAATTTGTTACGAGTGTTGAAGTCAGATACATGACTAGAAACTCTTGCAAATCGAATTAATTTCGAAATATAAATGCTATAGTATCAGTACGCGGAATTTCGCCATCCAAGAAAGGAAAATTTACACTCTCAAAATCAAAATCATCGCGTTTATCATAAATTTGCAGTAAACCAACCCATCTACCATAGATAAATGTAAATCAAAAAACGGGGATCTTGGTATCAGAAGAATTTGCTTTATTTAAATGAAGTTCTAGGGGTGGGGGTAAATTTGACAGATCAAACCATCGACATAGGTATTGTCAATATCTAATAAACCATCCAAATATCTAGAATTCGAGGTAAAAGCTTCAATGATTTCAGATTGATTTTCAACGGAAGGAACAGATAAAGTAACGAAAATCAGAGACTCGGTTTTATTGAGTCTCCTTCACGACTGCCTCGGTATGGCCTCGATAGCTCAGTCGGATGCGCGTCTGACTGGTGATAAAGTCGACTCGGGTTCTATACCTGGCGGTGTCGGCAACATTCTTTTGTGGAGATTGATCATGAAATTTTTTCTACGGTCATTCTCTCCCTTCCGCTGTTTGAAGAAGGGCAGTTGTCAGTTTCTGTCGAAATAATGTGTAAGGCACTGATTAACCGCTTACGTATGAGCTTGCCCTGGAGAAGTCTGGATAGGTGAACTGGCCGGCTCAAAAATGACCTAAATAGTGTGGACTGGGCCGTTAAACTCCCGTACAAACAAAAAAAAAAACAAACCCTTCATAACAAAACAAGAAGAGATCAGCCACAAGGGGTGCGCAATTCGTACCCACTATTTATTTACGGTTTTTTTCACAGAAATTGATTTTTGGTATGCTTATGAGCACAGAATCTTATATTCGAAGCATCAGTAATTTCTCTCGGGAAAAGATTTCATTCTTAAAACAACGGATGATATCATTTTAAGGCATTGGTGAATACTTGCGCTATATTAACAATAAACATATAAGACGCAGTTTACGTAGTTTACATTAACGGGCTACTCAAAAAAATGTCTTAAATTCTGTTTGGCTATACAATATAGGTTGGTCAACGTTCAAATGAACAACTTTCCTTCTCCTCATGTCTGACTCAATGAATTCTTTTAAGAAGTGATTCATTTTTATTTAGAAGAGCTTAAATACATAAACGCCAGTAGGATGTCAAATGTGCATCTGTCCTACAAAAAAGGAACGAATTATCGTGAAAAATTAAGACATTTGTCTCAAGCCACTGAAGAAAGAGAGCAGAAAGATATGAAGGTACTCACAAGAACACCAATTAAAACTTGTACCAAATACTCAAAGCAAATATTAACAAACAGAAGCCACTAGGAATGGCTGTCTTGGGCGGTCAGTAGAAAAATTCGGCGCTTCAAGTCAGTAGTTTATGCATCACAAATACACGCCTATAAAATTCTGACCCCATTGAACCCCACTTTTATATAGTAAAACTGTGGTTTACAGGGGTAAACCTTATTTTTCTTATTTCTGCTCTAAAATATAGATTGTGGATACTCGTAAGGAGTGCCCACAATCTATATTTTGAGCAGAAATAAGAAAAATATTGCAATTTTTCATCTTAAAATTTTCATTTTTTCGGCGATAAAGGTTACAGTGTATTTATATATGCTTGTTTTCGTAATTAATGTTCTATTCTTACTGTCAATTACAATGCAGATTCATACTTGATAACATTACGAGAACACACCTATATAAATACATTGTAATGCGTACGCCGAAAAAAAGAAAATTTTAAGATGAAAAATTAAGATACTTATTTCTGCTAAAACTGTAGATTATGGGCACTCGTTAGATCCGCCTCATCGAGGCGGTTCTAACGAGTACCCACAATATATATTTTTGAGCAGAAAAATGAAAAATAAGGTTTACCCCTGTGAACCCCAGTTTTACTATATGAAAGTGGGGTTCGAGGGGGTCAAAATTATAAAGGCGTGTTTTCGTGATGACAATAACACATTGATCCCGATAGACGAGTGCTACATCACGAAAACAAGCCTATATAATTGTTACTCCCTTGAACCCCACTTTTATATAGTAAAACTGGGTTTTCAGGGGTATACCTTATTTTTCTTATTTCTGCTCTTAAATATATGTCACAGAGTGAAATTATTGAAACTGGAGTAGAGCTTGTACTTTGGACTTTCTAGTCATTTCCAGTTATTTCCCCCTATTGATAGTCGTTTTCATACTTCATATACTCATCTTTTTCATATAGCATTAAGCATTTAAGCATTTCATCAGTAGCGCATATATACATCCGTGTCCTTATGTAAGCTTCGCGCGTTTTTCACGTCACTGATTAACACCGCATGCGCACATACTTACAAAGCTCTCTTTGTCAGTCTTACTTTGTCTTCTGACGGGAGCAGGCCTCACGGTCAGCTCAAAGGACACATTCATATTACATTTCCTTATTACTAAGGATATTTATATATTTATCAGAATGACGAGGTCGAGAAGGAGAAGGTTTCATCCACTAAACATGAAATCAGCAAACGGAGTTGTCGTCTAATTGAACCCCGAACCCCCTCGAGATAGTGGGACAGGACCAGCTGTGGTCGTTTCATCAACATCATGTGACCCATCATCAACATCCATCATCCAATCACCGTGGCCACAGCCGATCTAATAAATCAACCCGCGACACTGGCGCCCAACGTGGGGCTATGCGCTATCAATAAAAGATTTTTTGTCTAAGTTCTGTATATAAAGTTTTATCTTTTGCGCTGTGCATACTGTGCAGCATTTATGACAGCGCATTTTGATAAGGGTTTACCTGGCAAAGTGTTAGGTATGATTAACTTCACTTGCTTGATAGAATTAGAAGCAATAGCTTTGTGTTCAGTTATTGTCAGATTGTTTGTTAATAACATACATATCTGGTAAATTTAATAGGCAAGGTTGTTAAGGTGTAGTTCAATTTTTTTAATATAATGCAAATCATTTTTTGTTTATTAATTTAAATGTCGGGACGACATTTCCCGAACAGGGGGAGAATGTCACAGAGTGAAATTATTGAAACTGGAGTAGAGCTTGTACTTTGGACTTTCTAGTCATTTCCAGTTATTTCCCCCTATTGATAGTCGTTTTCATACTTCATATACTCATCTTTTTCATATATCATTAAGCATTTAAGCATTTCATCAGTAGCGCATATATACATCCGTGTCCTTATGTAAGCTTCGCGCGTTTTTCACGTCACTGATTAACACCGCATGCGCACATACTTACAAAGCTCTCTTTGTCAGTCTTACTTTGTCTTCTGACGGGAGCAGGCCTCACGGTCAGCTCAAAGGACACATTCATATTACATTTCCTTATTACTAAGGATATTTATATATTTATCAGAATGACGAGGTCGAGAAGGAGAAGGTTTCATCCACTAAACATGAAATCAGCAAACGGAGTTGTCGTCTAATTGAACCCCGAACCCCCTCGAGATAGTGGGACAGGACCAGCTGTGGTCGTTTCATCAACATCATGTGACCCATCATCAACATCCATCATCCAATCACCGTGGCCACAGCCGCGACATATAGATTGTGGGTACTCGTTAGAGCCACCTCGATGAGGCGGTTCTAACGAGTGCCCACAATCTATATTTTGAGCAGTAATAAGAATACCATCACAATTTTTCATCATAAAATTTTCATTTTTTCGGCAATAAAGGTGGCAATGTATTTGTATAGGCGTGTTTGCGTAATGAGATCAAAATTCGGTCAATAACACAATCATGAATCAGGGTCGAGGCCCCAGCAACAATCTGACGTCAGAGCAGAAAGAAATCACCAATTGTTCAAAACTAACAATTTCGGTACTAAACATACCGTTAAACGCTTGATCAATGGATATTGCGAATATAAAATTATTTTTGCTGCAAAAATGTGAGTAGTTTTTGCAAATGCAAAAGCGCCTCACATGTGTTCCAAAAAATATCACAGTTAATTGTATCGGTTGCTTCACTTCTATTTTAGATATTGTATTGCTATAACAATTAACAATTTGGGCCAATTGGCCATTTTTTGTTGGAAAGTGACTGTCCTTTTCGGCTTTCGTTTCTTTCCCTTTCGTGTCTCCGATGGGAGGTATGGGTTAATTGTTTAGATTCCTGGTAATTGCCTTCCCTTCTATTTTGATCAATAACAAGCTGACAATTCTCTGAACAGATGTGCTGAATGCCTAAAGCATCAGGCAGATTACGGATGGGGCCGTTCGAAGTCCAGCCTGACATGGCAGCTAAATTCTTATCTGCGTCATTAAGAAAACACTGCTATACAAATACATTGTAAACTCTACCTCCGAAAAATCGAAATTTTTAGATGAAAAAGTGTGATATTTTTCTTATTTCTACTCAAAATATAGATTATGGGTACATGGGTACTCGTTAGAACTGCCTCGATGAGGCGATTCTAACGAATACCCACAATCTATATTTTAGAGCAGTAATACGAAAAATAAAGTTTATCCCTGTAAAGTTGGATTCAAGGGGATCAAAATTATATAGGCGTGTTTTCGTGATGACAATAGCGCATTGATCCGCATAGACGAGTCCTAGCTCTAAATTAGGTCAATAACACAATCCTGAATCAGGCTTGAGGACGTGTTTGCGTAATGAGATCAAAATTCGGTCAATAACACAGTCATGAATCAGGGTCGAGGCCCCAGCAACAATCTGACGTTAGAGCAGAAAGAAATCACGAATTTTTCAAAACTAACAATTTCGGTACTAAACATACCGTTAAGCGCTTGGTCAATGGATATGGCAAGTATATAATTATTTTTACTGCAAAGATGTGAGTAGTTTTTGCAAATGCAAAAGCACCTCACATTTGTTCCGAAAAATATCACAGTTAATTGTATCGGCTCGTGATCATTGCCTTCACTTATATTTTGATATTGTATTTGCTATAACAATTAACAATTTGAGCCAATTGACCATTTTTGTGGGAAAGTAGCTGTTCTTTTCGGCTTTCCGGTTTTGATGTTTCCATTAAGGACTAGTTATTTAATGTTTGTGTTTCTTTCCCTCTCCTGTCTCTGATGAGAGGTGCGGGTTAATTGTATCGATTCCTGGTCATTGCTTTCCCTTCTATTTTGATAAATAACAAGCTGACAATTCTCTGAACAGCTGTGCTGAAGGCCTAAAACATCAGGCAGATTACGGATAGGGCCGTTCGCAGTCCAGGCAGACATGGCAGCTAATATTCTTATCTGGGTATTCCCCTTTAACAGTAAAATCTTACCGTACTTAATTTACTTGTACGAAAACAAAACAAAACAGAAATTGCACGTTGGGAACAAAGAAAACGTTACAGATAAAAATAGCAGTTTCACCTTTATAAACAGCTATGCAGTATGCGCATCAGCAGAACCGTTTTTGAAGATTCGAATAAATGAGCCCCGCCAAGCGAATTTGTGTCTTCGAGCATTCCGTCATGACAAACTTTAACTGCGCATGCCCAGTCATTCAGAGGGGCCAGGGATATGGCTTTCTGTCTGAAGGTTCCTCTTTTTTCACTGCTTGTATGAGCGAGCAGCGAAGGTTCTGGCGAGACTGCGCGGATGCGCAGGCTCGCCCGAACCTTCGCTGCTCGGATAGGCGATAAGTACCAAAATCGCTTGACGGGGCCCAAATGATCAATGATCCTATAAAACTAAAATAACTGACAGGTGATCTTGAATGGTTCGAACAACATTAGGACTATGCAAATGTGTTCCAGAAAAGGTTTATCTCAGCGCCAGATAAGGAAGTATTCAAGACCTTGGTGAATTTCTATAAAATGTTTGAATATTGTATGTACGGCTTGCAATCGCCTCGATGATACGCAAAGTACATTTACATTATACAATTAGAACTTTCTCTTTAGACTTTTTCCCAAATGTCTCTTATCTGGAACTATCGGGTCCCATGAACAACTTCGAATTAGTCATGGTAAACAAATCACTGATATTTGAGTCACAAACGTTTTACTGTAAATTCCTTATTTCAGGTTGAGATCAAAGAAACTCAACATAGATCTGATGTTGCGGCTACAACAACTGGATTTATCAATCCAGTTAATGTGACTAGTGACTTGGATGAAAGTATTCATGACAGTAAAAGTGAAATATCAGAAACAACAAGTGGAGTAGCATCAAATGCCGTAGATTCAGATGATGATGATAAAAATGACTATTTCAAAGACAGTTCCGCATGATTTTATTGACTCTGATTAGAGGTCATTAGATTCGAAATCAAATGATGTCTATTGCATTTTGCAAAATTTTGACTCTGTCACTGTAACACGATGTGGATATACTGAAGTTTGTTATTTGAAGTAAACAAATAAATAAAAATCACCTGTCAGGATACAGGATCGTCTGGGTGTCACAAAATCCTGACTTTTAACTCAAGCCACCGAAGGAATTGAAAGACGGTGGCATGGAAGCACACGTTAAACAGCATACAACACGGGAAACGACAAGTAAATTCCTACTGTCATATATGAGACCGTATTTGGTTCATGCAACGTTCCAATACATGTGTATCTTTTTCTGCAGGTAATGTAAGAAAGGGATCTGCATCTGTCAAGCGATAAGAAATCGAGCCATCTACTTTGCTTAAAAGTGCATGCTCGAAATTTACCCTAGATAGTCCATGATTACCGCGGAACATTGAGGCCGTTCTATCGAGTGCCCATAATATATTTCTTGGAAAAGAAATACGAAAAATAGCATTTGCCTCTGTAAATCCCATTTTTATGTCCCCAGTAGCGATAGCGGGGACATATTGTTCTTGCCCTGTCTGTTTGTTTGTTTGTTGGTTGGTTTGTGTGTTGGTTTGTACGTGGACAACTTTAATGTTGGTCATAACGTTTTGAACCGTTGGATATATAGTATTCATATTTGGCATGAAGGTTCCTTGTCACAAGAGCTTCACATTCATGCAAAAACATTTGACCTGTAACCTTGACCTTGACCTTTGACCTACTTAAAAGAAAAAAATAACATTGGTCATAACTTTTGAACCGCTTGAGATACAGCCTTCATATTTGGCATGTATGTTCCTTGTGATAAAAGCTTTACATTCATGAAAAAATGACCTGTGACATTGGCCTTGACCTTTGACTTACTTAAAATAAAAAATAACATTTTGGTCATAACTTTTGAACCATTTGAGATATTTTGCATATAGGTTCCTTGTGACAAGAGCTTTACATTCACACAAAACATTTTGACCTGCGACCTTGACCTTTGACCTACATAAAAAATGAACATTAATCATAACTTTTGAACCGTTTGAGATACAGCCTTCATATTTAACATGTAGGTTCCTTGTAACAAGAGCTTTACATTCATGCAAAACTTTGTGACCAGTGACATTGACCTTTGACCTATTAAAAGAAAAAAATAGCATTTTGGACATAACTTTCGAACCGTTTGGGATAGAGCCTTCATATTTGGCATGTAGGTTCCTTATGATAAGAAATGAAAAAATGCAAAATGTTTTGACCATGACCTTGACCTTTGATCTATTTAAAAGAACAAATAAAATTGTTCATAACTTTTGAATCGTAAGAGAGAGCCTTCATATTTGTCATGTAGGTTCCTTGTGACAAGAGCTTTACATTCGTGCAAACTTTTTGTAACTGTGACCTTGACCTATGACTTACTTTAAAGAAACAAAATATTATATTTCATAATTTTTGAACCATTTGAGATAGAGCCTTGATATTTGGCATGTAAGTTCGCTGTGCCAAGGGCTTCCCACTCAAACCAAAACTGTTGATCTGCGACCTTGACTTTGAACTGTGACCGACTTTGGAAAAAAATGACCATGCCCGGGGACATGTTCGTGTTTCACAAACACATCTTGTTCTCTATATAAAGTGAGGTTTAGAGGGATGCTCTTTGCACGGATTTGTTTACGCAATGGTAATTAAATTTTGCGTCGGCACAAGATTGACAAGTCCCTAAAATGTATTCCCTTGTTATTTCTGAGAATATAAATAAAAAATGGTACAGACAAGCCAAAATTGACAGTTTTTGGGGTCCTGTGGGGTCAACAAAATCTAATCAAATCTTTGGTAGGTTCCAATGATATATTGCATCAAGTTTGACCAAATTTTAATGCCTTTGTTAATGAGATAGGGTGCAGACAAGCCAAAATTGACAGTTTTGGGGGTCCTGTGTCCTTACAAATAAGGTCAAGGTAACCAAAATCTAATTAGATCTTTGGTAGGTTGCAATGATATACTGTATCACGTTTGATCACATTTCATCAATTCGTTCATTAGATAGGGTGCAGACAACCCAAATTTCAGAGTCTTTGTGTCCTGTGCCCTTGAAAATAAGGTCAAGGTCACCAAAATCTAAACAAATATGCGATATGTTTTAATGATATATTGCACCACGTGTGACCAAATTAATCAAGTTGTTTATGACCACGTGCTTTGATTCGAGGGTTAATTGAACGGTCCACTGTCAAAGTCCTGGTTCAGCACCAGTTTTCTAGTCTATCATTACGAAAACACGCCTGTACAAATACAGTAAAATTCCTATATTAAGACCACCTTTGGGATTCTTCAAAAGTGGTCTTTAAGACCACTTTTAAACAGTCCCAAAGGTGGTCCCTAACCAGAGGACATTGTGTGCAGAAAACACGAAGAAAGAATAACTGCATCCTTCTAAATAAACTTCACAGGGAAGATTAGTACAAGTACTAAATGTGTTACCCTCTATAAATAAGGTCGATTATTATTATTATTATTATTATTATTTAAAGGAGAATTAGTCTTAATTTTAGGTGGTCTTAATAGTTCACTGTACATTATGTACATTTTCCCGCCGTAATTAAACAAAACTTTTAAGAGAAAAAAATGTGGTTTTTGTTGTCTTATTTCTGCTTAGAATATAGATTGTGGCTACACGTTAGAACCGCTTCATCGAAGCAGTTCTAACGAGTACCCACATTCTATATTTTAGAGCAGAAATAAGGAAAATAAGGTTTACCCCTGTAAATAATTTCTGAATAATTAGATCCATTGTTAGCAGAGACTACCCAAATAAACGAAATTAGCAGACTCGGTTTCATTGAGTTTGTTTATTACCAGTACTTAACTGTGCAACAGCGGCAACGCCCTTTAGCACTGGCTTAAGCAGAACTCTATTTTTCAAAACGGTTCTTAATGAATTCAATGATCCCAAAGGACCAGAAAATATAATATGCACAATGATGATGTACGGGGAGACTTTTTACGGCCGCCAAACGGCACAACACCATCTGCCGTGAAGATACGCCGGGAATTGTTAGATCCTTTGGCAGCAAATAATACACCTTATAAACGAAAATGACCAGTACTGAAATGTGTAATGCCGGCCTCGCCCTCAAGCACCGGCTTAAGCAGAACGCTTTTTTTCAAACTGATTCTTAAAGACCTCAATGATCCCAAATAACTAGAAAATATAATCTGTCCTATTATAATGTAAACCCGGTTTACTTTCATATAACAGTGGGCTCTTCCAAACCAAATTGCTGTGTATGAAGAGACTAAATAAAACAGAGTCCCCGATTTTCGTTCCTTTATGCGTCTTTGTTTTCAAAGGTAACATTTTAACTTTTTTATTTTACCTCACTGCAGCTGGTGTTACGTGCCGTGTGAAGGCCGTAAAAAGTCTCCCCGTACTTCATCATAGTGCAGATTATTTTTTTCTTTTCCTTTGGGGCCATTTAGCCAGATCTGGTTACATTTGAAATCGAATATCGCTTTAGGCGGTGCTAGGAGGCGTATGCAGCCTTGCCATCACGAAAACACTCCTATATTCGTCTGACCCCTTTGAATCCCACTTTTATATAGTAAAACTGGGGTTTACAGGGGTAAACCTTATTATTCTTATTTCTGCTCTAAAATATAGATTGTGGGTACTCGTTAAAACCGCCTCGATGAGGCGATTCTAACGTGTACGCTCAATCTATATCTTGAGCAGAAATAAATAAAACATGACAATTTTTCATCTTAAAATTTTAATTTTTTGTTGGGGCGGGGGGGGGGGGGCGATAAAGGTTACAATGTATTTGTATAGGCGTGTTTTAGTAATGCAAACTAAATTGTTGTGTATGAAGAGACTCAATAAAACCGAGTCTCCGATTTTCATTCTTTTATGTGTTCTTTGTTTCCAAAGGCAACCTTTAAGCTTTTATTTCAAGGGGGTCAGAACTATCAATATAGGTGTGTTTTCGTAATGTTCTTAGGAACAATCGACCATTCAGTGCTTTCAGTACTCTGATTTTTTAGTGGTACTTCGGAACATTACGAAAACACGCCTATACAAATACATTATAAATTTTACCACCAAAAAATGAAAGTTTTCAGAGGATGAAAAATTTCGATATTTTTCTGATTTCTGCTCAAAAACATAGATTTAACGAGTTCCCACAATCCATGTTTTTGAGCAGAAATAAGGAAAATAATGTATACCCCTGCAAGGAGAATAATGTATACCCCTGCAAACCCCAGTTTTACTATATAAAAGTGGGGTTTAAGGGGGTCAAATTTATATAGGCGTGTTTTCATGATGGCGAGCAATCTTTGGCAGACTTGTATAAAAAATAAACATCTATGTAAATGCCATTTATTTCTGTATATCATGTGGTGTTTACAGACATGCATATTTAAAGGGCTTATAAAAAAATATTTATATTCATGTCTATGATAGAATAATTTCTATTCTCGTATCAAAACGTTACAAAGAAACATCATTCGACAATACATATTAATTTCTCGCACAACTTTAGCAGATGTTTAGGACGTCGAAGTTTTTTTGTTCTAATTGTTTGTTTTTGTTTTTTCGTGCGTTATACCTGAAAACTGAGATTCTCATTATTCGAACAAATCACGGGGCTATTCCATGTTTGCAACCATTACATTCTTAGGTATACTACAAGTTTACATGGTTTTCCAATACTTTCCTCCTTTTTACACAAAAACAAAGATTATTGGTTTTCGTTAGGACCGCCTCAGTAAGGAGCACACACATTATACTTTTTTAACCCCCGCACCACCACCCCAACAAATAAGATTTGAGCTAGTACTATAGATATGAAAGAAGGCATATTCTCGCCCACACGACTTTAAGAATTTTACATGGGTGTGAGGGGTGGATAGGAAAATCTGTTCCGAGAGTCACTGTCTGGCATGACGAGGCTTGCCGAGTGATGCCGGACAGTGATCCCGAGGTACGGATTTCTATTATCCTTTTTCTTGCATACCTTTCAATTTGAATGCCATTTGACATGTCACCAGAAACGATTCCGACATCCGTCAAATTTTCATGACAATATTGTAACGTTTTTTACGTCACTGCACATATTTAACGATGGTGTACGTAGCATCCATCAGACACGTGATAATTCTCATTTTCATTTTACCCCTGGGTAGGATAACCAGGGATAGGATAAATAGAGAATACAAGGTGAGTGTATTTTGATATCAAGTTTATCAGGCAAGGCTTCGAGAACGCTTGTAGAATCGCGAGGCTTGCCGAGCGATTCTACATGCGTTCTCGAAGCCGAGCCTGATAAACTTGATATCAAATGACACGAATCTGGTATTATATTTATCAGTTTACCCCCTTGTACAATCTTTAATTTGCGATCAGTTCTCGATGGTCCTCAGTGCGTCTGAACATTCTGCAGGTTGATATATTTTGTATCAGCTGACCATATTTTTTCCAATCATATTTTTTTCAAGTAATTTTTTTTTTCCATTTTGCCCAGTAATAATAACATTTTTGCCATTTTTTCTAGTAGCCCGGTTCATTCATTAAATTGCAATGTCACGTTGACCTGATAAAGCTCACTTGTCCTGAGATAGCATATCTTTATCAGGTCAATGTGCTGCAATGGACTTAATAAAGAGGGTAACTGATAAAATTCATATCCTGGGTGAAGTCCAGGATTTCCATATCTTGTGTGCAAGAATATCGATTTTGTATAACAATGAGTGATTTATTTGTTACACAAATACGAAAACACGCCTATTCAAATATACCAAAAAGAATGAAAATTTTCCGTTCAAAATTCCGATATATTTTTCATATCTCTACTCTACACATAGATTGTGGGAACTCGTTAGACCCGCCTCGGAGATTGTTGGTACCCGTTAGAAACGCCTCGGCGAGGCACTTAATAAAGAGGGTAACTGATAAAATTCATATCCTGGGTGAAGTCCAGGATTTCCATATCGTGTGTGCAAGAATATCGATTTTGTATAACAATGAGTGATTTATTTGTTACACAAATACGAAAACACGCCTATTCAAATATACCAAAAAGAATGAAAATTTTCCGTTCAAAATTTCGATATATTTTTCATATCTATACTCGACACATAGATTGTGGGAACTCGTTAGACCCGCCTCGGAGATTGTTGGTACTCGTTAGACACGCCTCGGCGAGGCGGTTCTAACGAGTACTCACAATATATGTTTTTGAACGGAATAAAAACAAGAGGCCCAAGTGGGCAAGATTGGCTCACCTGGATGAAGCTGATCTTATATTACATTGTGCCTTGGTGGTCATTTAGACAACATGTGTATCAGATCACAATGTCTTAAGCATTTCTGAATCTGCATGTTATCTTGATGCTTCTGATTAAGTTTCTGAACAGCTTTGTCTGATTTAGGATTCAGGAAGAGATGGTGGTGATGCAGAGTGGAAGTGAAATGTTAGGCAGGCCAGAGCTATCGTTTGTACCTGCCTTTGATATATTCTGTTACATGTATCATTTTTAAACAGTAAACCAAATTAACTAATCATGTGAATACAACTGCAACACAAACCACGCTATTGTGTATATGCTGCTTGCAAAAAAAAAAAAAAAAAAAAAAAAAAAAAAAGCCGCGGTAACGAGTCTTTTTGTGGACTCTGCGAGTTTGACAAATACTGGCAACACCTGAGCTACCCCTCCCTGTAAATCTTACATGCAATTACTATACAGGTGCTTTTTTAAGAATCTACAGATGGTTGTCATCTGGAAAATCAGAATGCAACAATTTTAGCAATTCTGAATCTCCATGTCACCCAAATGCCGACCACCAAAATAACTCAATGCAACAGACCATTCTGTAGCAGATATGGTTTGAAGATTTTCAAGATGGCCTACGTGGCAACCATCTGAGATATAAGAACAGAATGGTTCTAAGAAGTCTGATCCTCCATGTCATTCCAATGACTTCCCTCAAGTTTCGGTTCAATTCAACTTGATTGGTTTGAAGATCTAATAGATGGCCAACATGGAAGCCATTTTAGATAACAGAACAGAATAACTTTACCAATTCTGAATCTCCGTGTTGCCCCGATGCCTCCATTTAAGTTTCAGCTTAGTCCGATCTTCGGTTCAGGAAGAGATTAAGTTTGAAGAATTTCAAGATGGCCGCTATTATGGCCATCTTGTATATCGGAATGGAACGAGTTCAGTAAGACAGAAGTGACGGCAATGACCAGGAATCGATACAATTAAGCCACAGCTCCCATCAGAGACACCAAAGGGAAAGAAACACAAACATGAAACTACTAGACCCTAATGGAAACATCAATAGCGGAAAGTCAAAAGGACAGTTACTTTCCCACAAAATGGCCAATTGGCTATCCAAAACAAATTAATACAAGCGACACACGGACTCAAAGACAGACCATAACAAAAAATAACCGCGACAGAAGAACCGCCTCGGAACGATCAGTGAAACGAACTCCACTGGTATGGGCTGGGGGACTTAAATCGATTTCACGTGGCCATAGTCCTCGCCCATATTTCCGTCGCGATTTAGACAAATTTGTTCAGTTCGCATGAAGGCGTCCTAACTCAATCCGAATTTCCATGTCGCCCCAATGCCTCCCATTAAATTTCAGCTTGACATTGTGGCCACATTGTACATCGGAATGGAACGATTTTAGCAAATCCGAATTTTCATGTCGCCCCAATGCTTGATCTGACCTCTGGTTCGGGAGGAGATGGCTTTTGAAAAATTCAAAGATGGCCTCCGTGCGCAGACACCTTGGATATGGGAACGGAACAATTATAGATAAATCTAAATCTCCATGGTTGGGTTCTATTGTCTTACAAACATCATTTTTGTTTGTTTTTTATTTTTATTGTTGTTGTTGTTGTTTTTTTTTTTTGTTTTGTTTTTTCTTTTTTTCAGATAAAAATTTGAGACATATTTTTTTTATTGTCCGAACATTGACTGCGTGTGCTCTAGCAAGTACCCACGATCTCTGTTTTTGTTAAAATAATGTACATGTACACATACCCCCTGTAATCCCGTCTTGTAAACCATGGTCTGTGGGACGTTGAGACTGAGACTACGAGGGTAAACATTAAAGTGCAAATTATAGCTTAATGCCATCGGGTCAATGTAACCGGGTCAATGTGCGTGCTGAATAAGTGTTCCAAGGACATTTATGATGTAATGTTTTAAGGTTGTATCGATTTTAGCTATTCCGATCGCGAGGTAAATACACATCTAACAACTGGAGTGTAAAATATAGAGTGAGTGAGTGTTTGAGTTTTACATCTCACCAACAGCTAAGGTCATACGGAGACGGTATCTCATTTTAAAGACTCATCCGAAAGTCTGGATAAGCCCGGGATCGATCCTGCGGCCGTGTGAAACATAGATCGATGTCACCAAGAACAGCCGTGTTGCAAAGTAAAAATGCCTATGCAAGGCCTAATTGTTGTTGCATCTGGTGAGATTGCGAGAGTTGCCGTAAATTATTGAAGGGAATGACGAACAGAAAATTTGCCGCAAGTGTTGCACCATTGTTACAAACCAAGCATAGCAGAAAAAAAATGAAAGAAAAAAAAGCAGACATGTAATTTTTTCTTAAATAAAATAAAATAAAATAAAAAATATTTTAAAATGTTTTAACTGAAATGAAAAAAAAAAAACTGTACTTAGTTTGTTTTTTAAATATCCTTAATTCTATGTTGCTCATCACGAAAACACGCCTATATAATTTTGACCCCCTCGAACCCCACTTTTTTATAGTAAAACTGGGGTTTACAGGGGTAAGCCTTATTTTTCTTACTTTTGCTCTAAAATATAGATAGTGGGTACTCGTTAGTTCCCACAATCTATATTTTGAGCAGAAATAAGAAAAATATCACAATTTTTATCTTAAACTTTTCATTTATTTAGCAATAAAGGTTACAGTGTATTTGTATAGGCGTATTTTTGGTAATGTAAAGTATGAGCACCAAGTCCAAAGTAACGAATAATCCTTAAGTAATCCAACTCAGAATTTAGAAAACTCCCAAACTGAACTAAGGTAAATTCCTCTCCTTATATAGATTCAGAGAAGATTCTAGAACCCTGTAGAAGTGAATTTGCCCATATTCAAAAAATAATGTGAGTCAGCTTTCTGTCTGAAGGTTCCTCTTGATTCACTGCTTGTATGAGCGAGCAGCGAAGGTTCTGGCGAAACTGCGCGGATGCGCAGGCTCGCCTGAACCTTCGCTGCTCGCATAGGCGATAAGTACCAAAATCGCTTGACGGGGCCCATGTGATACAGAAAATTCTGGGTTACTCTTTAATCCCTTTCTTTGAAACAGAAGTTGTTTACCAACTATTATTATTATTCTCTGACTCATAGTGTAGATCGTTCCTTTGCAGTAAGAAGTATGCAAACAAAATATTTCACAGGTAACTCAGTGCTTTTATTCGTTTTTCTTCTGCAAATATGGATTGTGGTATTCGTAAATGCTTGCCAGTTCCATTTTCTATGTAAAGCGAGTGTACTTGAGCAATCGATTCACGGTCTTGATATCGTGAAGTTAGAACCACAGCCGTAAGACATTTTCTTTATTTATTTTTATTTATTATTTTTTATGTTTTATAGGCCCATCAAGGTTATTTCACTCATTTTGAGCAGATCGTTGGGCTGCAAAAACCGGAGTATCCGGAGAAAAAAAAACATCTGACCATCCGTTGCAGAACTTGGAGTCTCACTTATGGTCCGAGCGAGGCTCGAACTACAGAGGTGGGAGACCTAATGATTATTATCCGGCGCTCTTATTCACTAGGCCACGGATGCCCGTAACATTACGAAAACATGCCTATACAAAACATTGTAAACTTTACCGCCATGAAAAACTGGTATTTGTCTTATTTCTGCTCAAAATACAGATTGTGGGTAATTGTTAGGACCGCCTCATTTATAATCTATACTTAAGATCAGAAATAAGAAAAATAAGGTTTACCCCTGTTAACCCCTGTTTTACTACATAAAAGTGGGGTTCAAGGCGGTAAAATTATATAGGCGTGTTTTCGTGATGGTTTGGTTTTTTGTTGGTTTGTAATTTAACTGTCCGGTCAACACTATTAAGGTCTTGTCGAGCCTGTTAGTTAACCTAACCACACTTTTCCTCGGCAAGTTTACAAGTACATCTAATTATTTAATACATAGCAGTGAAATCAGTGCATATCTGAAACAAATAAAAGTGATATTTTCACACTGTGAAAATATAAATGACATTTTCACAGTGTGAAAAATAACATGACCATGTTATTTTCACAGTAGCAGCCCGGACTATTTTCTCGCCAAAATTCATATTTATCTATAAAATTATTCTGTAAAATACCTTGAAAAAGCATTCTCTGAACTGTAAAATGCTGTATTAAAAATGGCGACTGTTTATGGTTTGCAACTGACAGTTGTGACGTCATAGCCAAGTCAAAATTGTGACGTAAGAACCGATTGATCAGTTACAGTAAGTGTCCTAAAATATTATCAAATAAAAAGAAAATTTACTTTTTTTCGATAAATATCAAAAATATTTCATCTCGTGTGTTGAAAACATCAGAATTTTCATATTTTACAACACACTCGATGAAATATTTTTGATATTCATCTCAAAAAAGTAAATATCCTCTATTGATGCATTACTCATGTTTTCGCCTGGAACTGACAACTACCCTTCTTGGATCACCGGAAAGAATAGATTGGCCGTACCATATATTTTATTTCATAATTAGTCTCCACGAGAGAATGTTTGCAGACCCAGCTGAAATCGAACCCGCGACCTTCTAATCAACAGTCGGACGTGTGACGCACTGGGAGCGGTGTAGTGTTTTGGTTTTGTTTGAGTTGAGGTTTTACGTCCCCGTCAACACTATTAAGGTCATTTTGGAGACGTTGCGTCTGATATTTTTGGACTTTTACCCGACACTGAGATGAAATGCCATCTCAAGCCCATAGAATCCACTAGGATTTAAGGAGCGGTCCGACTCGCATCACTTTTCCTATGCAGGTTTAGACCTAAGCTGTTTACCAGTACTCAAGTTCGGTCGGTTTCAGCTCTGTGCGGAAGCACCGTGCAGCTCAATCTCTATCTCCAGGCCCCGATGGGCGGGGGCGCCCGGTGTAGTGTTTGAGTGGAGCCATGGCTCAGATTTTGAGTCATTATTTGTTATGAAACTTTTATCATTGTACAATGTAACGAGACAAATTGCAATGTCAAGATCGAATACTGTCATCAGATATAAAACAAGAGGCTCAACGCCCAGGGGTGGTTGGGAGAACTCTAGATTTTGCCTGTTAGGACTATTTTAGGGGGTTTAAAATTGTAGATTTTAGTATTTTTCGGCTGAGGAAAAATTGTATTTTTATGGGTACAGGTCATCTAGCATATTTTTTGGTTTGGTTTTGTTATTCTGGTTTTCGGATAATGATTTTTTTTCTTGCTGCACAGCAGTTCAATGGCTTTATAGTAATTACAGAGCTATACTGCAAGAAACTGTGTATACACTTGTGTTACTAATATAATCATTAGACGGTAAAATTAAGTAAAACACGCTTTTTAACAGTAAGCAAGCTAGTATAAATTTGGAAATATTTTTGGGTATGTTAAAATTTGCAGATATTTTGGGGTATTGATATTATACTGATACATGTATGTTTGCGGTGTACATGGTTAGGCTTGAAATGTTTTCGGGTCGAACACTTGATGTCGAGTCCAAGCCTAGGTAGCAGTAAAATTCATTCCCAGCCTGGAGCTCAATGCACCTGAACCGCTCACTTGAGGAACATAATTGTTTCTACATTTCACAACATTTTACAGAATGCGAAAGGAATAATATGATATCACCTGATTTGTTTGTTTGATTTAAGGTTTAACGTCCCCGTCAACACTGTATAGGTCATTTTGGAGACGTTGCTTCGAATTTTGTGGGACTTTTACCCGACTGAGATAAAAATACGACGACACCTGATTGTTTGGGCGACTAAGGGATTGTAACTCAGAATTCAGCTTACTAATATCTCCAACTTTCAACTAGGTGCGTCTTACCAATAACGAACCAGTTTGTTTGTTTGTGTTGGGGTTTCACGACTTAGTGAACACTATTAAGGGTATTTCGAGCCTTCGATTCCGGTGAGTTAATAAGGCTAATTTTTATGCAGCTGTATAAAGTCAAACCTCCAACGTCTGCAGCAGAATGACAGGGTAATGATCAAACAGATCTACAATGTCGAGCCGCCAGACACTGTCACAATCAGGTCAATTGAGCTACTTGCGAGGATCTGGATGTCATCCTAAAGGAGACAAGGTTCGCTCATGTGGAATGTTTCAACAGTACAGTCAAGACAACCTGTGACATACAGATTGATGGAAAGCTTGGCCTGGAGGGCCGGACGCCCAAAGATGACCCGCAAGCAGCTGGCAGAGAGAAATAGCAAAGAGTGGAAGCTCTCGGACATCGATCCTGATGATAGACACACCTGGAGATCTGGGCCCGAGGTTATAAAACTTTTTTCATACTCAACTCAGCTAAGCATGCAATTTGTGGTGCTCATAAAAATTAAAACAATAATCTATTGAGTATTTTTTCTTTCTCAGATAGCAAAGAATGTTATTTGTCCTGCTCACAAATTTTAAAATGCCAACAACAATTGTTGGCATTTCAAAAAATGTGTGAGCAGGACAAATTTCATGCTCAAATGAGTTGAGCATGAAAAAGTTTTATAACCTCGGGACCTGGTGTGAGATTAACCATGCATGCAGAGAAGCCAGCTTTCTGGACAGAGTCCCACTGATGTAGATGGTGTCCCTGTATCGCACGTTAATTAATCAGCCTGAGAAGAAGAAGAAGAGTGAGTGAGTGTTCGAGTTTTACGTCTCACCAACAGCTAAGGTCATACGGAGACGGACCTCGGTTTAAAGACTCATCTGAAAGTCTGGAGAAGCCCGGGATCGATCCTACAACCCCTGGTTTACAAGGTGAGTAGCGTAAGTACTACACAACAGAAGATTATGATGATGATGATGATGATGATGATGATGATGATGATGATGATGATGTACATCAATAAGCACTGATACACAACAACAAATGCAACTGTTTTCTTCTCATATGGAGCATTTCGCCATTAACATTATCTAAGAGATAAACAAATTTATATTGAAGTTTTGCGGCCCCCGCTCATCGGGGCTTGAAGAAATAGATTGGGTTGCATGATTATTCCACGCAGAGCAGAAACCGACTGAACATGAGTACATGTAAACCGCTTAGAGTGTCTAAGCCTGCCCAGGCAAAATGGTCGGAGTCGGACCGACCATGCATATAAACCCTATTGGTTTCATTGGGCGGAATGGCTTGAGATGTCATTTTATCTCGATGTCGGGTAAAAGTCCCACAAAATTGGAAGCAACGTGTCCAAAATGACTTCCCATTTAGCACGCTGTCGACCCGACGTTGGCCCGTCATTCGTTGCTGGCTGGGTCAAAGCAATGACGTTAAACCTCAAACAAACATTGAAGACTTGATCACTCCCCTGAGCATTGGGCGTAGGATTACTATAAAGCTGATGATACATAGCAACCGTACCGGGAACATCACTATTTAACCGATCCAATTGAATTTGCTAGTTTTGTACAAATAGGTGAAGGTCAGATCAAGGCAACAAATGTAGCAAAGATGGAAAGTTGGAAGTGCTTGAGTAAGCTATATTACTAATATGAAATAAATAGGTGTTACCCATTAACGTGCGTTCAAAGATTTGCATCCCTTATATACCTATTCTCCCTTTACTGGTCAGCGAAGGGCCATAATACAACGCTTAGTGTCCACACAACGTTTTGTGTTCGTGTTAATAATAATAATAATGATGATAATAATAAGAATAACTAGAATTTGTTTTTCTACAAAAACACAGATGTCTCCCCCGTTTTTGACTGCTAAGTATAACCTTGACATTGGAGGTATTGAGCTGGGTCTTGTGTGCAACACATCATCTAATGAAGATGCACATTTCTGCATAGTAACTTTAAAAATGTTCATAGAAAAATAAAACAGTTATTGGCCGTAAACAAAAAAAGCACTTTTTTACCTTTGACCTCTAAGTATGGCCTTGACCTTTGCGGTACAACACATCGTCTCATGATGGTTAACATTTCTGCCAAGTAATTTCATAATCCATCAAAGAATAAGGAAGTTATTGACTGTCCTTTTTTACCTTTGACCTCTAGGTATGACCTTGACATTGGAGGTATGGACCTTGGTCTTGCACATGACTCATGGTCCAACTTTCAAGCCTCTAGCTCCAATAGTTTTTGAGATATCTTGCTGACAAGATTTTATTTAAAAAAAATTCAAAGGGCAGTAACTCTTGAAAGGGGCATAATCCGGATGAGAAAAAAAATACGCGTCAGCTTATTTTCCATTAGGAATGCATATATGAAATTTCAAAACCATAGCATACACAGTTCTAAAGTTATGCTATGCATCACTTTTAGCATTCATTACAATGGGCACAAATTACCAAAATGACAAAGGGCCATAACTCGCAAAGTACTTTTCGGAATTTTGTCAAAAGTTAATCAGTTCATATACTCATCACCACCAATATACTCAACAACATTCAAGGCTCTAGCGCCAATAGTGTTTGAGATATTTTGCTGACAAGATTTTATTAAAAAATTTCAAAGGGCAATAACTCTTGAAAGGGGCATAATCCGGACGAGAATAAAAATACGCGTCAGCTAATTTTTCATGAGGAACCCATATATGAAATTTCAAAACCCTAGCATACACGGTTCTAAAGTTATGCGATGCATCACTTTTAGCATACATTACCAAATTACCAAAATGACAAAGGGCCATAACTCACAAAGTATTTTTTGGAATTTTGTCAAAAGTTAATCAGTTCATCTACTCATCACCATCAATATATTCACCAACTTTCAAGCCTCTAGCTCCAATAGTTTTTGAGATATCTTGCTGACAAGATTTTATTAAAAAAATTCAAAGGGCAATAACTTTTGAAAGGGGCATAATTCTGACGAGAAAAAAAATACGTGTCAGCTTATTTTCCAACAGAAATGCATATATGAAATTTCAAAACTATAGCATACACGGTTCTAAAGTTATGCTATGCATCACTTTTAGCATACATTACAATGGGCACAAATTACCAAAATGACAAAGGGCCATAACTCACAAAGTATTTCTCGGAATTTTGTCATAAGTTAATCAGTTCATCTACTCATCACCAACAATCTATTCACCAATTTTCAAGGCTCTAGCTCCAATAGTTTTGAGATATCTTGCTGACAAGATTTTATTAAAAAAAATTCAAAGGGCAATACCTCTTGAAAGGGGCATATTCCGGACGAGAAAAAAAATACGCGTCAGCTAATTTTCTATGAGGAATCCATATATGAAATTTCAAAACCCTAGCATACACGGTTCTAAAGTTATGCTATGCATCCCTTTTAGCATACATTACAATGGGCACAAATTACCAAAATGACAAAGGGCCATAACTCACAAAGTATTTTTTGGAATTTTGTCAAAAGTTAATCAGTTCATCTACTCATCACCACCAATATATTCACTAACTTTCAAGCCTCTAGCTCCAATAGTTTTTGAGATATCTTGCTGACAAGATTTTATTAAAAAAGAAATTCAAAGGGTAATAACTCTTGAAGGGGGCATAAACCGGATGAGAAGAAAAATACGCGTCAGCTAATTTTCCATAAGGAATCCATATATGAAATTTCAAAACCCTAGCATACACGGTTCTTTAGTTATGCTATGCATCAAAAGCGTAATGGACGGACGAACGAACCAGAACCAATATGCCCCTCCAACTTTTTCAAACTTGGGGGCATAATAAGAAAGTTATTGACAGAACACAAAAAGGCCCTTTTTTACCTTTAACCTCCATGTATTACCTTGACCTTTCAGGTATTAAACTGGGTCATGCGTGCAACACATCATCTAATGGTGGTTAACATGTCTGCCTAGCAATTTTAAAATCCATCTAAAAATAAGAAAGTTATTGACCAAACACGAAAAAAGGCCCCTTTTTTACCTTTGACCTCTATGTATGACCTTGACATTTTAGGTACCATACTGAATCATGCATGCAACACATCGTCCCATGATAGTTAACATGTTTGCCAAGTAACTTCAAATTCTATTTAAAAATAGGCAAGTTATTGACAAAACCCGAAAAAAGGCCCCTTTTTTTACCTTTGACCTCTAAGTATGACCTTGACCTTTGAGGTACCAACCTGGGTCATGCGCGCAACACATCGCCTTATATTGGTTCACATTTCTGCCATGTGATTTCAAAATCCATCTCAAAATAAGAAAGTTATTGACCAAATACAAAAAAGGCCCACTTTTTGACCTTTGACCTCTAAGTATGACCTTGACCTTTAAGGTACCGACCTGCCTCATGTGCAACACACATCGTCTCATGATTGTTAATAATTATGCCAAGTAACTTTAAAATCCATCTCAAAATTAGAAAGTTATTGACCAAATACGAAAAAAGGCCCCTTTTTTGACCTTTGACCTCAAAGTATGACCTTGACCTTTGAAGAACCGACCTGCCTCATGGGCACCACACATCGTCTTATGGTTGTTAATAATTATGCCAAGTAATTTTAAAATCCATCTCAAAATAAGAAAGTTATTGACCAAATACGAAAAAAGGCCCCTTTTTTACCTTTGACCTCTAAGTATGACCTTGACCTTTGAGGTACCGACCTGCCTCATGCGCACCACACATCGTCTTATGGTTGTTAATATTTCTGCCGAGTACTTTTAAAATCCATCAAAAAATAAGAAAGTTATTGACCGGACACGATTTGCCCATACATATATACATACCAACAAACTTCCAAGGGAGATAATTCAAAAAGTATAAATGCGAGAGTTATGGTTCTTGCGCACTGCACGTCGTCTAATGCTGATTAATATTTATACGAAGTTTCGTGAAGATAGCTCTAACGGTTTTCAAGTTACAGAGCGGACACGAAAGTGTGACAGACGGACATACAGACAGATGGACAGACAGACGCCCGGGGAAAAAAATTTTTTTCGGGGGAGGCATAATAATGTTAATAATAGTTATGAATCTTATTTGTAGAGGGCAACACATTTAGAAAACAAATACTTATCTTCCATGTGGCCCTCTTTTCCTGGGTAGAAACCAGTACTAATAAGCAGTAATAAATAAAGTCTCTTGCTCAAGGAAACAACACTTGGTGTTTGCGGGGATCAAACCTACATGTACTTGTTTGTACTTAGCAATGTGGATAAAGTCTCTTGCCGAAGGAAGCAACTCTTGGCGCTTGCGGGGATTGAACCGACTACATCTCGATCTCAGATCAAATGCTTTACCACTGCACCACACCATGCTTGGGAATAAGCGTTGCAACGCTTAGTGTTCAAGTGGACAATAAGCGTCGCGGCTGTCCATAAAATACGCTATCCCAACGCTAATTGTTCACCATATCATTTCACTTAGAAATTACTCAACTTCCAGGTGCTATGTTTTTTCTTTTTCTTTCACAATTTCATATGTCGACGGCCACTCATCAGAATGCATTAATATTTGTACCAGCTGTGCCCTGGAGGGCCGGCTTTCATGCCATGAATCCTAACTCGAGGTTTGATGTCCCGGGATCGGCGTAGACATCAAAATCTGTTTGACGTTTTGATATATCAACACCATATTTCATGACTGTGAACCAGTATGACACAGCACTTGGCCTCAAAATAGTTGCAGTTTACTGTGACGTATATTTCATGGTCCATTACGTTTGCCTTATACATGTATCGTGAAACGGCCTCGGTAGCTCAGACGGATTCGCGTCTGACTGGTTATCAGCTTGGTACGATACCTGCTGGGGTTGGTAACATTCTTTCGTGAAGATTGATCATGAAATATTTTCTACGGTCATTCTCTCCCTTCAGCTGATTCGAGAAGGGCAGATGTCAGTTTCTGGCGAAAGAATGTGCACAGTACTGGGTAACTGCTTACGTATAAGCCTGCCCAGGTAAAGTGTGAACATGTAATCCGACCGGCTCAAAAATGACCTTAATAGTGTTGACTGGGCAGTTTAACTCCAATACAAACAAACATGTATCGTGAGGATTATTTGATATATGAAGATCATACTTCAGGATTGTGAATCAGGTTCAACTTTTAATGAAATGGACATTTCAAACGTCAAGATTGTCGTGAACTTGCTGCCGGATGTCAGGGACAGAAAGTCATAAAATGAACATGCAATGGAAATATACAACTGGTGATGATCATTTGAAATTTACAACTACATGTAAATGAATGTATTGCATATGGATTTCAGCAATGTTTTAACAGCTGTCTTTAGAAGGTAAGAATAATAATGGATCTACTTTTTTTGCTCTAAGGTCCATTTTGCATGTTGATTGTCTGTATTCTTAGGCAGTCTTTTGTAGCATTTTATCGCCACAGTACATTCTTTAAAGCCGGTGGATGAAAAACAATCAATGATTGGTGGGAACCCGGGCCTCGTTTTCAGTTTATTTCAATAAACCGAAACCTTGCTAGAATTTTCCTTTTATCACATACTTATTCTTGTATTGCCCTTGAGACAACATATTTTGCACCCTCTATTCCACTATGTTAGTGGTAGACATCTCGCCTACACAGTCTAACTAGCTGATTCGAGGGCCGGGACAGACTTTCAAGGGCCGGGACAGACGTCTGTCCCGCCCTTGAGACAACCTGTCGGCCCTGCAAATATCAGTACATGAGAAATGGCATTACAATATTCAAATGACAATAATTAATAGCTGGAGAAGCCAAAAAATGTTTTTCATTCATGTTTCTGTTATTTTTTTTATATAAATTTCAGCTAAATTCTTACTTTCTCGGGCTTTTCTTGTTTGAATGGTCCGTTGGACTAATTGCGGACTACTAATGCGGTTGCGCCTCGAAAATAATTTCTAAAGCTAAGGTAAACTATTTATTTGCCGATTTTAATACAGAATATAAAGCGCTGAGAAACTTTTTTTGGAGCGTCTATGTTGTTTCCTATGTCTCTGTGGCGCGGTGACGTCAGAAACTTTGCACTCGTTGACGTCACGTTATACTAAGTGTGCGCGCCATGGCACTGAATGTCGTTTTATATGTCACACTGTCTGGTGTCTCTTTTGCTTAAATTTGCTAAATTATTGGCAAACTCATTGATTGTTTTGAATCGAGGTATAAACTAAATACATGGTTAGTGTCTTTAATAATAAAATATAATCGGTTCGCTGCGTTAATTTTATAGGGACCCCTATAAAATTATCCAAGGCTCACCGATTATATTTTATTAATATTATTGAAGACATTAACCAGGTATTTACTATATCTTAGAATATTTTTTGGAAATAAGTATATGATAAAAAGAATAAAAGACGGTTGTTTTGATATGTACCCTGGCCTCGACCCTCGGCCAGTCTCAGCCCTCGCTGTTCCGGATCGGGCTGAGACAGGCAACTTGAAACGAGGCCAGAGCCGTTATCAAAACAACCGTGTAATATTATATATGTCTCGGTCTCTGTTTGTTTGTGTTTGATCTGAAGTTCAACGTCCCCGTCAACACTGTAAAGGTCATTTTGGAGATTTGGCTTCCAATTTTGTGGGACTTTTACCCGACATTGAGATGAAATGACATCTCAAGCCCTGCCGCCCAATGAAACCAATAGCGTTTATAGGCATGGACGGGCCGACTCGCACCGCATTGCCTGGGCAGGCTTAGATCCTCTAAGCGGTTTACCAGTATTCGTGTTCGGGTCTGTTTCAGCTCTGCGTGGAAGCATCATGCAGCCCATCTATTTCTTCAAGCCTCGATATAAAGTGTAGTGCACAGAAAATTCTCTCTCGTAAGCTATGCTAGATAGATGTAACGACCTGTTCGGTGTTCGCAGGTCGAAGTGGCAGCGAGGCCGATATGACTTGAGCACGAGAATACGAGCAGACGACCTGTGAAGGTATTTTTGGCAGGGACGAGGTGGCATTGGGGCCGAGCTATCTAGGGGCCGAGGTGTCTATGGGAAGGAGGCTGCATGGGGGCGACGTGTCCTGTACCAATGTTAACGCACCGGTAGAACCGCACATACTGGACACCATCCTGCTAGCATTCACAAATTATTGACTGGTTGAGGTTTAACGACACGTTAACTGGTGTGGGTCACATCACGAAACGCACCTATATAATTTCGAACCCCTTAAACCCCACTTTTATATAGTAAAACTGGGGTATACAGGGGTAAACTTTATTTTTCTTATTTCTTCTCTAAGCTATAGATTGCGGGTACCCGTTAGAACCGCCTCGATGAGGCGGTTCTAACGAGTACCCACAATCTATATTTTGAGCAGAAATAAGAAAAATATAACAATGTTTCCTCTGAAAATTTGAGTTTGTTTTTCGGCGGTAAAGTTTACACTATATTTGTATAGGCGTGTTTTCGTAATGGTCTGGTTGAGGTTTAATGACACGTCAACCCTTGTGGGTCATTTCATGACGTCTCCAAGATAAACGGAGAAAAGAGATAGAAGAGATAATAGAGGAGATGAACGTGAGGGACAGCGAAGAAAGAGGAATATAGAAACAGAAGAATCAACAACAACAGCCCCCTCTATCCTTAACAGGCCCTGCCAAACTGTAATATCAGTTGGACGCCGAGTGTCGCAAAATACACGGCACCTTCGCCTCGCACAACTATTCCCGGCATATAAAAAGGGCGACAGCACATTACTTACGAGTATGTGTAATTTGAACCCCGCCAAGCGAATTTGTGTCTTCGAGCATTCCGTCATGACAAATTTTAACTGCGCATGCCCAGTCATTCAGAGTGGCCAGGGATATGGCTTTCTGTCTGAAGGTTCCTCTTGATTCACTGCTTGTATCAGCGAGCAGCGAAGGTTCTGGCGAGACTGTGCGTATGCGCAGGCTCGCCTGAACCTTCGCTACTCGCATAGGCGATAAGTACCAAAATCGCTTGACGGGGCCCATTTGTTAATTTTTAAAGTCTAAATATCATATTGAAACATCTAGGTTGGAAATTTATAAGTTCATCGATTCGTTTTGTTTGAAGATGGCCGACGGCTAACTGGGCAAGAGGTAAATATTGTCGCGTGATACCCTCCACCAATCAGGAAATAAAATGGAAAAATGACAGCCCCCATCGTATCTGATCTGGAATGAATCATAGAGAACGCTTGCAAAGGAGAATAATCAAAAACATATGGCGCCTGGACGACACTGAATTGGTCACCAACTATAGAAATCCTTAGGTTACCACTACAGTGTATTGTAATGCTGAAGCACAAGGCACATTGGTGCCTTTTGAACGCACGCATCACGACTTCTGATCACAGGGTTTTTGTTATAAGAAAAGAATGACTTTTTGCTGTTGTTGGTTTGGTTTTGTTTTTCTTACGTAATTAATCAGGCTCGTTATGATTTAATCATTCAATTGTAGGCATTTGAACAAAATTTCATTCTCGCACTATATGTATACCTGAGATTTGTCAGGAGATGAAATTCAAATTCATCTGACAAAGACTTATCGATATATCTCAAAGCGTGTTAGGGGAGTTAACTAAAATACCAAGGCACCAAAAGCTATGGAACAGTATTAAGGTAAAAATTCAATTATGCAATGTGCAATTACAATATGAATTGTTGAAACCGCACTTTGCATTATGAACCTTTCCATATCTTTCTACTTTATTCGAATATGCAACATGCACATTCTAATTTGAGACCTTTGTATTTAAATATGGCATTTGGACGTCCTATTTTGCATTATTCAGTTTCGATTCTGCTGTGGTTAGACGGGGTACCAGTCATTGAGGTGACGGTAACGTTCGGTAATGTCCGTGGATTTGCCGTATTTTTTCCGATGACAAGCGTCCGTTTGAGAAGATCGCATTCGCTTTTCCAGGGGCCAAATTCAAGCCAGCAGCGATAAATTTTATCCAGCTATTCAATAATTCGGTTATTTACAATAATGTGTACGTTTGCATCTTTAAAATAAATTTTACAGCGCGGTTCCTTATTTATGAGAAACAGGATTTTTATTTAAAAGTTAATACTTGTTTGACGAAGGGGAAAATACTCCATCGTTGAACATTTACTAAATTACCATGAGGGATTAGTCTGTGCCGAATCCGTGGATTTGAAATGAGCAATTATTGTTAAAATTGATTAATTCATACAATTTTCATAAATCTGATCCTTCTGAGGTGTTACTTATAAAGATATTATTTACTAATTGCAACCTCACTCAAAACTCAAATGTTTGGATATTATAGAAGTATGTATATGTCCGCACAGCGTATCGCCGAGCGGTGGGGTAACCCCTATGTGCTTATGACGCCCGTTTACCTTCAAAACCAGTTTGTCTCTCTGTTCACTGGTAACGGGGATTCGTTCCCTGGGACCTCACCAGCTGACCCCACGGGGAATTTGGAAAACAACAACTAGTTCCCCAATTCCCATTGTAATTCTGATGTAAATACTTCATCCATTAACATGAACAGTACTTACTCATTCTCAGTTCGCCCCCGCCCATAGGGGCTTCAAGAAATATATGGGCTGCATGATGCTTCCACGCAGAGCTGAATCCGGCCCGCACACTAGTACCGGTAAACCGCCTAGAGGATCAAAGCCTGTCCAGGAACCGTGGTGCGAGGCGGGACCGCCCATGCTAATAAACCCTATTGGTTTCATTGGGTGACAGGGCTTGAGATGTCATTTCATCTCAATGTCGGGTAAAAGTCCCACAAAATTGGAAGCAACGTCTCCAAAATGACCTTTACAGTGTTGACGGGGACGTTAAACCTCAAAACAAACAAACAAATACTCATTCTCAGCGCCGACCCACAACCATAGAAACGCACCTGTGGTCACAATGACAGCTGTCCTATTCATATGTCCGTCTGTCTGTCTTCATAAGTTAGACTGGGGCAGGATAGCTTTCATCCAACAGAATCACAACGCGAAAATATTAGCTGGTCGTCTGTCAGTTCGTTCGTCTGTCTTCAGCCAGCAAAACCTTGCTGAGCTAGTGTCGCGACTGTCTTAACCAGCCTACTACATATTTCTTCAAGTTCTACATGTAACGATTTGGCAAATGGAGTGGCTGAATCCAAACGATTTTGTACTTACATGTATTTCCATGTATTAGGTCTACACCAAAGTTTTTTTTTTCTTGTTTTATTACAGTTAGACCGCGTACAGCGTACCCAGGTTTACCTGGCGGAACTTAACGACATTATCTATTTATTTATTTATTTATTTACTTATTATTAAAGTTTACAGAATCCAGAAAAAAAATGTTTTTGATGCATTAGATTTGTACATTTTACCGCCGAAAAATACAACAACAAATGTTGAAAGTTGAAAAGTCGTGATGATATTTTTCTGACTGTTGCTTAAAATGTACATGTTGGGAACACGTTAGAAGCGCCTCTTCGATCCCATATTAACGAGTACCCACAATCTATATTTTGGAGTAGAAATGAGAAAAATAATGTTTACTCCTGTCAATCCCAGTTTTACCCTATAAAAGTGTTATTTTATGGTGGGATGCGCTTGGTATGTGAGTGCGTTTTTAGTTTTACGTCTCGACAACAGCTAAGGTCATACGGAGATGGGACCTGGGTTTAAAGACTCATCCGAAATTCTGGAGAAGCCGGGGTCGATCCTGCGATCCCTGGTTAATGAGGCGAGTAGCATAACCACTACACCACAGAGGCTTCCAGCGCTTGATATGTTACATTGTTGCAGGTGCGGGTTTTCCACCTGCACTCCGGTATGAAAGAATTTGCTGCGCGTTGTGTTTTTCTCAAACAAGAGGGCCATGATGGCCCTGGATCGCTCACCTGACCCATATGATAGAGTTACAAGTGGGCCTCTGGGAGGGCCATTATTGACCCCAGGGCTACAATGTGCATAATGTTGAGGGAGGTCTAAAAAGGTGAAGCTTCATACCAAATATCAACAAAGCCTATAATTTGAACAATCTTGTCAAAGGTCCACTAGATGAAGCTACACACCAAATATCAAAGACCTGGGCCTTTGGGTTTCAGAGACCATTTTTTAAAGATATTCCCTACATAGCCTATGTAAAACCAAATGGCCCCGGGGCGGGGACATTTTTGGCCTCAGAGCTATAATTTAAAGAATCTTGATAGAGGTCCACTAGATGAAGCTTCACACCAAATATCAAAGACCTAGGTCTTGCTGTTTCAGAGAAGAAGATTTCCAAAGATTATCTCTATATATAAGTCTATGTAAAACCAAAGGGCCCCAGGGCAGGGGCTATAATTTGAACAATCTTGGTAGAGGTCCACTAGATGAAGCTCCATACCAAATATCAAAGACCTAGGCCTTGTGAATTCAGAGACAAAATTTTTCAAGATTTTCCCCATATAAGTCTATGTAAAACCAAATGGCCCTGGAGCGGGAGCATTTTTGGCCCGTGGGCTATAATTTGAACAATCTTGATAGGGGTCCACTAGGTGAAGCTTCATACCAAATATCAAAGACCTGGGACATGTTGTTTCAGAGAAGAAGATTTTTTAAGATTTCCCTATATAAGCCTATGTAAAACCAAAGGGTCTCGGGCGTGTGCATTTTTGGCCCCAGAACTATAATTTGAACAATCTTGGTAGGGGTCCACTAGGTATAGCTTCATACCAAATATCAAAGACCTGGGCCTTGCGGTTTCAGAGAAGAAGATTTTTAAAGATTTTCCCTATATATGCCCATGTAAAACCAAAAGGCCCCGGGGCGGGGCCATTTTTGGCCCCAGCAATATAATTTGAACAATCTTGGTAGGGGTCCACTAGATGAAGCTTCATACCAAATATCAAAAACATGGCCCTTACGGTTTCAGAGAAGAAAATTTTTAAAGATTTTCCCTATATAAGCCTATGAAAAATCAAAGGGTCCCGGGGCGGGGGCATTTTTGGCCCGTGCACTTTAATTTGAACAATCTTCGTAGGGGTCCACAAGACGAAGCCTCATACCAAATATCAAAGACCTGGGCCTTGCGGTTTCAGAGAAGAAGATTTTTCAAGATTTTCCATATATAAGCCTATGTAAAACCAAAGGGCCCCCGAGCAGGGGCATTTTTGGCCCCAGGGCTATAATATGAACAATCTTGGTAGGGGTCCACTAGGTGAAGCTTCATACCAAATATCAAAGACCTAGGCCTTGCGGTTTCAGAGAAGAAGATTTTTAAAGATTTTTCCTATTTAAGCCCATGTAAAACCAAAGGGCCCCGGGGCGGGGGCAGTTTTGGCCCCAGCACTATAATTTGAACAATCTTGGTAAGGGTCCCCTAGATGAAGCTTCATACCAAATATCAAAGAACTGGGCTTTGCGGTTTCAGAGAAGAAGATCTTTACAGATTTTCCCTATATAAGCCCATGTAAAACCAAAGGGCCCGAGAGCGGGGGCATTTTTGGCCCCAGCACTATAATTTGGACAATCTTGGTAGGGGTCCACTAGATGAAGCTTCATACCAAATATCAAAGACCTGGGCCTTACGGTTTCAGAGAAGAAGATTTTTAAAGATTTTCCCTATATAAGCCCATGTAAAACCAAAGGGCCCCGGAGCGTGGGTATTTTTGGTCCCAGCACTATAATTTGAACAATCTTGGTAGGGGTCCACTAGATGAAGCTTCATACCAAATATCAAAGACCTGGGCCTTGTGGTTTCAGAGAAGAAGATTTTTTAAGTTTTTGGTGAAAAAAAATCTATTTTTGGCTCCTATGACCTAGATGTGCAACGGACCGGAACCATTTGAACAACTTTGAAAGGGGACCACCATTCCTGTGAAGTTTGGTCAAAATCCGATCAGTGGTTTAGGAGGAGATGTCGTTTGAAGAAATTGTTTACGGACGCACGCACGGACTGACGACGGACGACGGACGAAAAGTGATCCCAAAAGCTCACCTCGTCACTACGTGACGGTGAGCTAAAAAGTGGAAACCTTTGCGTTTTGTCACTTGAAGCCAAAAATCTAGTATAAAAAGTCAGATAGTTTTCTATTTTCTTATAAATTAATGAATGCATTTAACACAAACAGTTACGAACATCTATATAAACATGTGACAAAACAAACTGGGAATCAGACCCCCGGCCATCGGGGCTTTAAGAAATAGATGGGCTGCATGAACTGAAACCGACCCGCACACCAGTACTGGTAAACCGCTTAGAGGATCTAAGTCTACCGAGCCAAAGCGGTGCTTACAAACCCTATTGGTTTCATTGGGCGACAGGGCTTGGAGATGTCATTTCATCTCAGTGTCGGGTAAAAGTCCCACAAAATTGGAAGCAACGTCTCCAAAATGATCTATACTGTGTTGAATGTGACGTTAAACATCAAATCAAACAACAGAACCAAAATGCCTAGTTTTAGAATTCCGTTGGATATGCCCTAAATCAGAAATAAATGTTAGAGGGACCGTAAGTCGTTTCTCATCTGAAAGCATTTTCACAAAAGAGAGTTGTAACTATGTTTGCTTCAGGTGATCATAAAGGAGCAGTCTCACCAAGGTCTACACGACATTGGAAAGGAGCCTTTCTGTGCCATACAAAATTATTATAAGTATTTACAACAAATTTATATTTTAGAGGTGCAATGGCCTGAACACATTTGCGATATATTTAGATAAAACATGGACACAAAACAAACAAAGCAAAGCTGATTCCTGGTCTGACATATAAAATAAAAATTATGTGTATACGATTTTATCGGCAAGGGTGTAATGTCCCCAAATCGTCCGTTTTATGCCAAAAATATAGTTCTCTCGTTTCTTTCACTCCTCCGTGTCACCAATACGCTTGCAGATTCTTTTTGGTATCTTCCGAATACAGGCGGACGTTTACGGAAAAACGATCACAGCGCCACTTAACGAGAATAATGAGAACTAGAAGAAGCAGAAGCAGAATATTTTGCACAATTGTAACTGAATATAGCATAACAGAATATCAAAATTGCATATTGCAATCTCAATGTTGCATAATTGAGTTTTTACCTAAATCCTGTTCCATACATATAGCATAACAGAATATCAAAATCTCAATGTTGCATAATTGAGTTTTTACCTAAATACTGTTCCATAAAAAGCTGTGACTCTTACACACGACACACCTTCTAAAACATGCGTACAGTTGTACCAAGTACGCGTACCATCAATTTATTTCACAACACATAAGGTTGCGTATATGGATGGACCGACATAGGGGACGGACGAACGCCAGACTGATCCCTATATCTCCATACTAGTACTCTTTTGGATCAGGGGACAATATATGTGAACAAAAATAGTTCGCATTCAAAGACAATACAGTAAAATTCCTATATTAAGACCACCTTTGGGACTGTTTAAAAGTGGTCTTTTAGACCACTTTTGAACAGTCCCAAAGGTGGTCCCTGACAAGAGGACATTGTATGCAGAAAACATGAAGAAAGAATAACTGCAACTTACTAAATAAGCGTTTTTAAGCAAAATTAGTCTTTACTTTAGGAGGTCTCAATAGTGGAATTTGGTTGTATACCCTGCAGAAGATAAGTGTGCATGGTACATGTGGGTTTACGGCGTCCCGCAAACCCCCATGCTGACAAGACAACCGAAAGTGATCTCTGACAGGTGTACGGGCAGCTGTGGGGTAAGGCACAAAAAAGATATCAAATGAATGACATGAATTATTTACAGTATCTATATACATTGTACAACAATACTAACACAAAACATCACATTTATTTGCTTCTGTAGCCCACTCACGACGTCCGCCATGAGAAAGGGAGAAAATGTTCTGTGCTCGGAACGGGGTGACGTGAATGTCTACAGAAGCAAATAACGAAAACAATACAGTCGGGTCGTATGATCTTGCGCGTCTTACGATCTTGCGCACCTCGCGGACACGTGTTTTGGGAAACCCGTCCGTTGTTTACAGTCGTTTGCATCCAGAAAATTGACAGAATAGTCGTTGAGGTTATATCCAGTTCACTTACAAGTCTTCAAAACAGTTTCACAAAGAAAGAGTAAGTAAAACAAGAAATATCTTTTTTCTTTAAAAAAGATATGCGGCGAAGATTTAATTGGAAGGTTGTTTAGAAACCAGTGCTTCAGCTGAAGTGCACGACCCGCCGGATGCTTTTAGCTTTATGAGTGTTACCATATATGGGTATGGCGGCCATTTTGGTCATGTGACCTGGACCTCAAACGGTTCCCCCAATAAATGCGCCTTATCGTAAGGAGCAAAAATATATCTAATACTTTAGTACTGTATTCTGAATCGTTTGCAGGATAAAATGAATTCTCACTTTTCCAATACAAAAGCATATGTGTCAAAGTTTGACCTAGGCACAAAGAAGGTCGAGGTCAACCAAGGGTCACCATTTTAGCAATTTATGATGGGCCTACGTCCCAGATGCTATTTATCAAGTTTCGTGGAAATCTGCCAAGTGGTTCTGGAGAAGACTATTTTGAAGGGTTTTTACCATATATGGCTTGGCGGCCATTTTGGTCATGTGACCTGGACCCCATGAGCAAATTTTGGTTTCCTCCATCCCATAGAGGCTCCATATGAAATTTAACCTTAATCGGCCCAACGGTTTCCGAGGAGAAGCAGTTCGAAAATTTTCACATTTTTCGCCTCGGCGAGGCTATACTAAACGGAAATGTAATATTTCGCAAGTTCATTGGTTAGACCTCATTGATACTATCAGTATGCCATAAATTGTTTAAATATTCCAAGCGGTTAAGTCACTATCACCAATTTTCACAAACGGGATACGGACGGACAGACAGACAGACCATATATGGCTTGGCGGCCATTTTGGTCATGTGACCTGGACCCCATGAGCAAATTTTGGTTTCCCCTATCCCATAGAGGCTCCATATGAAATTTGACTTAAATCGGCCCAACGGTTTCCGAGGAGAAGCAGTTCGAAAATTTTCACATTTTTCGCCTCGGCGAGGCTATACTAAATGGAATGTAATATTTCGTAAGTTCATTGGTTAGATCTCATTGATATCTATCAGTATGCCAAAAATTGTTTAAATATTCCAAGCGGTTAAGTCACTATCACCAATTTTCACAAACGGGTTACGGACGGACAGACAGACTGACAGAATGACACGGTGATTTTAGGGCACTCTTAGAAAATCAACCGACTTCAGTCGGTCGCTTTTTCTGCGGGTCGTGCAATATGAGCTACAATTGTGACAGCAACAATTGTCTAGCTATGAACTGGTTTACTGTATTCAAACAATTCAGATGTCACGCGAGGAAAAATAGCTTTGCAGAGGGCGGTGTCCCGCCTGTTTGAGCTAAGGTCAATGTAAAAGGTCAAGGTTAAAAACATGACCTCATTTCAAGAGCATATGATCTCAAGTATATGCACAACAAATAAGAAAACGTTATCATTTACTGTTTTTGAACACAAATTCTAGGGTTAACATTTAGGGTTGTCGCTATGGTGAACGTAAACGCATAGGCGGACGAACAAACGGACGAGCAGACAAACGGACGGAAACTTGATCTTATGTGCACCAAATTAAAAGTCAAATTACACTTATTCCTTTTCAGAATTTATATAACATTAATGATATTCGAAAATGTCCATTTTGTGTTAAAATGGAGAACATAAAGTATGCTGAAGACAAATGATACACTGCAGCTTTTATTTAGCATATATTGTAAATTAAACATCTGTCAATTTGTAATGCGATTATTACATGATTTTGTCATGCTATATCTCTTTATTGGTTTCATTGGGCAACATGGCTTGAGGTGTCATTTCATCTCAATGTCGGGTAAAAGTCCTACAAACTTGGAAGCAACGTCTCCAAAATGACCTACACAGTGTTGATGGGGACGTTAAACCTCAAATCAAACAAACAATTCCTTTCGCAGAAAATTCTTCCTTTCGCGAAAGGAACCTTCCTTTCGCGAAATGGTTCCTTTCGCTATATAGACCAACCACGTGAAATTAGGTCAAAATAGCTATTCACCGCAGCAGTTACAGAATTCACTAGAAACACAATTATACATATGACGTATGGTCATCAAAGGACAAGACGGTGAGCAAGCCGAAACTGTATATATTTTTCATTCATGTCTCACATAAAAACGAAACATTTCCTAGGTTAAAACTTCAGTAAACTGTCGTATTTTTGAGTAGATTTATTTATGCAAATCATTGACCAATGAAATGGTCATCTCCTTGGACATGTGGTTTTATTGACCAATGGAATAACGAAAAATGTAGGACAAAAGCAAAACAATAACGGCTACGCCGTAAAAAGTACCTGAATTATTTTGTTTTTGTTTACATACTACGTCATCCTAATTAATTATTCATGAGGTCAACCCACTGACCCACTTTCACACACAAGAAACTCGCTCGATTAAAATCACATTTTCTTTCAGCTCCTCCAGTATCCGATGATCAGAATAGATTTTCTATCAATAAATTCAATACTTGTTACATACATAATCTCCAGAATAATCACAAAAGTCCATTATTCTCTCTCGAGTCGGCAGACGGTCTTTTATCCGCCATTGTTGAGATTCACAGAGGCCCGAACCGCACGTCAATTTTTAAAAGTATGGAAGCCAATTAGTGTCACATTTGCAGCTGATTTCTATGTGTTACGTTTTTCAACACCGGGTTGCTATGATATGTCTTTTTTACCAAAATAAGACAACCATACAGGCATTTAACGTTTATTCAACGTTGAACAAACGTTAACTTCCTATAGGGATCATAATTATGTTAGCATATTTTAAGTTCGGTCCCATTGTCTTTTTCAGTCCAACCAGTATGTCTAACAAGCCTCGTGAGTCCAAGTACGGGTACCTGAAGCTACATGATGCATACAAGGACGTCATACAGAAGGGTTTTGCTATCAGAAAGGCTGCAAGACTTCATGGGCTCCCTGAATCTACACTGAGGTGGCGACTTGCGAACAGTAAGGGCGAGGATGTAAAAAGAGGTGGCCCAACAATATTCGCAAGGACTCAAGAGGAAATGCTAGCCGAGCACTGTGTGGCCATGGCTCATCTTGGCTATGGCTTTTCAAGATTGCAAGTCCTAGAGATGGCAAAGAACATGGGTGAAGCAACTAACAGAGAAAGTGAGCCTACAAAGAATTGGTTTTACAGCTTCCTCAGTAGATTTCCTGAGCTGAAAATGACACACCCCCAAAAAAAGAGAGCAGGCCCGCGATGATGCAGTTAATGGAGACACTCTTGATTCTTATTTTGAAGAACTTGGCAATATTTTGGACAAATACAATCTGAAGAACAGACCCCAGTTTATATGGAATGTGGATGAAACGGGCATCTCTTTAGACCACAGCCCACCTAAGGTTCTCGCCAGTACAGGAACTAATCCTCACTGTGTTACCTCTGGAAAGTCTGCCACAACAACAGTAATTGCCGCTGTTAGTGCTCTGGGTGAGACGATTCCACCGTTTGTCATCTTTAAGGGCGAAAGACTTTCACGGGATATTCGGTCGGAGGGTGTAGAAGGTACTGAGTACAGGTCTTCACAGAGCGGTTGGTCAAATTCCAATTTATTCCTTGATTTCTTTACCAATCACTTCATGCATCATCTTACCATCAGACCTTGTATTCTACTCTATGACGGCCATTCTACACATGTAACAATCGACGTGATAGAAGCAGCAAGACAAGGAGATATCCACCTGTTTGTATTGCCTCCTCACACAAGTCACTCTCTCCAACCACTTGATGTGTCAGTGTTCAGCCCTTTCAAAAGGAGCCTCAGTTCTGAATGCCATAAGTTTTTGCATGCACATCCAAACCGAGTTATTGTAAAGGAAGACTTGCCACAAATAATAAGTCGTGCATTTGTAAGTTCTATGAATGTGAGCACCATAATGGCTGGATTCAGAAAAACTGGTATATTCCCCTATGACCCTTCTGCTCCCCGTGTCTCACCCCCTGAAATAACAAAGGAAAAGCCAGAGATTAAAGTAACAAGAAAAGAACGTAAGGACAACAGAAATGTGAAAATTTTATTTCAAGAAAGGTTGAATGAATTTAACAAACTGAAAGAAAATCAAGAACCAAAGAAAAAGAGAAGCACTTTCGTCCCACCGTATGGCGCAGCAATCACAGAGAATGAACATTATGAAAAAAAGAAAACAATGGAGACAGGAAAGAAGGAAACCGAGAAGAAAAATGAAAAACGTGCGGCAGTGAACACTGAAAAAGATGGACCCAAAAACGGTTCAATGAAAAGGAAATCGAAATTTATTCCCCCCTATTCACTCTCTGAACACGTAGGACAGAGTCAGGAAACTGTGACCAATGAAAATGTTGAATGTTCAAAGAAAATTAAGTATAGTGACGGCAGTAAGAAAGAAAGTAAAATCAAGGAAACACATAAGAAAGGAAAAGGACCCTTATTAAATTCAAAACGAGGAAAAGGGCCAGCTAAAAAAGGGAGCAAAAAGTCTGCGCCAACTGTACCAGTCATTGAAGAATACAATGAGGATGCTGAGGTGTGTTCCATTTGTGGAAAGTGGCAACCAGATGGGCTTAACCTGGAACTGAAAATACAATTTGTTACCTGGGGTCAGTGTGAGCAGTGTGGTGGCTGGGTACATCTAAAATTCTGCAGTTCTGTTCGCGAGTTGTCAGATGAGGAGGAGTTCAGGTGTCCCAAATGTGAAAATGAACAATAAATATAAATATTTTCAAACCATGTAAATAAGTTAAAAGTTACATTTTGTTTTTGGATTGAAGTATTAGTTTGTTTCAAACATTTACAGTTTTTTTTTTTCGCTTGAACTTGATTGCAAACTGGAAAAATATTTTTAAGTTTACTGTTTGAATGGGCCACCATACCTACACACTGACATTGGGGAAAGCCCAACCATGACGTCATATACCCGTCATCTACAGCTAATGCGCAAGATCATAAGACCTTTGACCTCTTCGAAAAAACAAGGTGGTAAGTGACTTAGTCGTTGCTATTTTGATTGAATTATCATGTTTTTCTCATGTTTTCAGCGCAATATTACACATAAGATATTTACTTAAATAGTAAGATAGTTTTTGTTCATGTGTGAAGGTTGTAACATTTTAAAAACACCGGAATAATGCTTAGGTGCGCAAGATCATAAGACAGCATCGTAATAAAACAAGAAAAAGAAACACAAAACGCGACTGGCCAGATTAAACGTTCACTTAGGGTGAACCACTTCTCGCGCACTGCTGAAAACTAGTTTGTCGACCTTGTTGTCGACCACCAGTTGATTTATATTATTTATCGATTCGTATCCATCCGAACTTGAAGTCCCGGTAACTTCTTCGTTAAATCGATTCCAGATCGTTTTCCACGACCTGTTTATTATGGTCTCGACGGTATGTTATTGGTTCTGTCCGCCCTGGCTGGACACTGAACCGACAGCGTCGTACCAGTACCTGCTCCTATTTGGCAGGGAGCAGCAGGTCACCACACATTGTTGTGCCTTTCAATATACTTTCGTTGTCCCGTCACGATGTTGTGTTCAATCGTTAGCACTTGACCTGCTGCTGAATAATGTTCGTTTTTCAGGGTCTTTATACCTATGGATACTACCGGAAAATCATGCAGACTCGTATTTGCTCGCTAAAATCGTGGCGAGGTGAAGATACCGTCCACAATCATCGCCAGATAGCAAAAATCGAGTAGATAATGGATTTGCGTTCAAAAAGTATTTCCCCTAGGAAAAAAAATGATGAAACGTCCCTACAAATCAATGGTTTAACTCCCGTCAGAAAGAACACACACAACATCGTGACTGGAATGAAAATTATATATGGCACAATTTGGCGGTTGGCGATTTTTAGGCAAATTTTATAGAAATCAGCCATATAGCGGCCAACTGTATGGTAAAAAAAAACCTCCACAAACCACTCATGCATACATCGTATGATACGTGCACGACCCGCGCATGGAGCAGCACATTTTGCCTACCGTATTTCACCTAAAATATTTCACTCGCACCGCCTTGCCATATACCTACTAAAATAATATAGATGTGCATAAGCACCAGAGAGGTTTCCTATTCCATCTCGTAACAGTGCAAATTAAATTTAACTCCAACCTTAAACCCCAGACGCCTTTCAAGACTAGAATACACGATGTATCGGCGCTGGTGTGATATTAACATGGGCTCCGCGTGATCATCTGGCGTTTTATTTCTATTTAAGTATCAAATCTGCATTAAGTTTAATTCATTAATTTTAATGATGCAAATGAATATATTTCATTGCTTCAACAAATGCTCAAAAGGGCGAAGTTTTGCTAATTAATTCTTTCAACAGTATTGCATAAAACTGAAAATTGAGATTCTTATATTTCAAACAATTGCGATGCTATTGTAATATTCACCCGTTTATCTTGAACTATGGACTGTTCATGTGCAAATGTGTCACCGTACTGAGCGCACAACAACGACTCTAATCAGTCTGCACGCAGGCTGATCAGAGTCTTCGCCGTGCGCTATATGGCTGGGCATTGGTCCAAAGCTACTATGCGCATGCAAAGAATGTTGTATTGTAACTACGTCGGCACGCAGACAAATTTAAATCTTCGCTCGCTGGGCATTGACCATGGTACGCAGGTGATTTGAGTCTTCGCGCAGGCACAAAGACATTGTCTCAGTAATGTCTCAATTGACTCCCATAATTATGAAGCAAAGAGTTGTAATAGACACCTTGTTTTGTACCTTATGCATCACGTGTACATGTCAGTATGATATGTTTATGGGTGTTTGAATTTTACGTCCCACCTATGGAGACTTGGTATAGAGACTCATAGGCCAGAATCGAAACCACGTCCTCCGGTTTATAAAGGGAGGAGCTTAACCACTGCACAACGAAGGCTTCTGAATATACAGTGCAATTCCGCTATTAAGACCACCTAAAATTAAGACTAATACTGCTTTAAAAATATTTAGAAGGGTGCAGTTATTCTTTCTTCATGATTTCTGCATACTAAGTCCTCTGGTCAGGGACCGCCTTTGGGACTATTCAAAAGTGGTCTTAATGACAACCCAGACTATCTCAAAAACCAAGAGAAAAAAAATTTTGCTCTCGCTAAAATTTGCTTTATTAGATACACAGGCTGGCGGGTCTAGTCGGAAACACCGTGGAGAGGTTTTCTCGGGACTCGGCTCATCTTAAGGATTCTAACGCTTGTCCTAACTTGAGAAGGTCCAACAATAAAACACTGGAATTTCCTTCCACGTATGTGAAGAAGTGGAATCGAAAATAAAATGCAGCAGTTGTGGGGGTATTTTATTGATTTGAGGAATATGCATGATTGCTACATGAAATTTGACTACGTGCGTATTTCTCTCACACGTGAGCAATATTGGTATGAAATCCGTGACGCATTGGTACTAATTCTTCACCCGCAGTGAGGAATTGTTACCAATTCTTCACGGCGTGAAATTTGCGGAATGATAAATTTACGGTTCAACATAGCGGTAATCGGTTGCAATGGATCCGATGCATCCAAAGAAAATAGAATCTGCACTATGGTGAAGTACTGGGCGACGTTTGAACGTGGGACTTGTGTGTGAATTCGGGTTTAAGGTCGCTTTCAACAATTTTTCAGTCATACCACGACGGTGTCTGGTTGCGGCAGGGAGCTCAATGCTCACTTTTATTGTGCTGCCTCACTGAATTATCATGTCCCAGACACATTAAATGATACCACACCCAGTCAAATTATCCTGACACTGGGTCGACCAGTCCTAGCTCTACCCCGTAAATCTGAGTGCCAAGCGAGGAGCAGCAAGTACCATTTATAACGACTTTGGTATGTCGCGGAACGGGATCGAACCCGTGACCTCCCGTTCCCCGGAGCGGACACTCTACCAACTGAGCTATCGGGGCCGGTAAACATGGGACTTACAGCGTTAACTTTTTTTTCTTATTTCTTTTCAAAAATATAGATTGTGGGTACGCGTTAGAACCGCCTCATCAAAAGTATAATTGTTGGTACTCTAACGAGTACCCACAATCCGTACTTTTGAGCAGAAATAAGAAAAAATATCAAAATTTTCATCCTAATTTTTTTTTTTTTTTTCGGCGGTCAAAATTCCAATGCATTTTGTATAGATGTGTTTTTGCAATGAAAATCTCTGGCTCATTAGATATGAAAGATGCCATAATAGCACATAGGGATGTTATCGCAATGGTTTGTAAATACCCATTACTCAATGAGGCGGTTTAAACATTACGAAAACACACCTATACGTATACATTGTACACTTTACCACCGAAAAAGGAAAAATTTAACCTGAAAATTGTGATATTTTTCTTATTTCTGCTCAAAATATAGATTGTGGGTACTTGATAGAACCGCCTCGACGAGGCGGTTCTAACGAATACCCACAATCTATATTTTAGAGCAGAAATAAGAAAAATAAGGTTTACCCCTGTAAACCCCAGTTTTACTATATAAATGTGGGGTCCAAGGGGGTCAAAATTATATAGGCGTGTTTTCCTGAGTGTCTACAATCAATTATTAATTATTAAAGTAACTAGAAATGTTTCAATACGACACAAATGCCCCCGCCCAGGAGCCATCTCACCCCGAAAAAAGTCATGTTGCAACAGCTGTCATTGGGCATATGTCATTGGACAGCATAACTCACCTGGGTCATTGGCATAGGTGGGAGAATTGCCGTTTCAGCTTTTGAAAAAATAACTATCATCATACCACATATGAGCTCTATCCATCAAATTGTTTGGAAAATGTGAGCGCTTAAAACTTTAACATTAAAAAGTTCTAAGTCGGTGACCTTGACCTTGAAGTCCTGGGGAAGGGGCGGGGTATTGGTTGCATGAAACTTTTGACATGCATCTATCCTCATTCCAAATATGACGCAAACCCATTATATGGTTTGGGAAACGAAACATGAGCTCTAAAATCCTTTAACATTAACCATTTCTAAGTCTGTGACCCTGACCTTGACATCATGGGCGATGGTATGACTGAATAAAACATTGAACCAGTAAGTATGACCATACCGAATATGAAGCAAGTCCATCATATGGTTTGGAAAATAAGCGCTTTTAGCATAATTTAAATTTAATAATTTATATGTCTGTGACCTTGACCTTGAGGTAACGTGCACAGAAGTGATACTGCTGTATGTCACTTTGGAACTGTGCATTTATCTATTATCGTGCCAAATATATACATGTACCCAATCGATTGTATGGTTTTGGAAATATGAACTCTTAAAATAATAGTGTTAAAAATTCCAAGTCTGCAGTCCTAGGCATACTGAATAAAACTTTGGATCTGTATCTATCATCAAACCAAATATGAAACAAAATGAATCATAAAAGTTCAGGTTCTACCTGGTACAAATACATTAACCTGAGACATTCTAACTCTGTGAGATTGACCTTGAGGTCATGGGTATTGGTGGGGGTATTGCTGAATAACACTTTGGACCTTTATATATCAAAGGAACCAAATCGATCCCATGGTTTGGAAAATACGACCTCAAGTTCTACCTGGTACACATACCTTCTCCTGGATCTTAAACATCTAAGTCTGTGACCTTGACCTTGACGTCATGGGTATGGGTTGGGTATCGCTGAATAAAACTTTGGACCTATGTCTATCATCGTACGAAATATGAACCAAATCCATTGCAAGGTTAGGAAAATATGAGCTTACGTTCTACCTGGTACAAATACCTTAACATGAGTCTAACAGGATTACGTACATTCGTACCCAAATACGCACGTTCGCACGTACGGAAAACCGAAAAACTTTTGAATACCTCCAGCATCATTCGATGCGGCGGCATAAAATATCAGATTTCAACCGCAAAAAATACATGTTTAGAATCGTTAAAGAAAGCAACGTGGCGTGCCACGTGTTACATGTTATCCTATTGGCAAGCATGCATGGGCTTTTCACATACAATATGTTCAGCCCGCATCACGAAAACACACCTACATGATTCTGATCCCCTTAAACCCCGTTTTATACAGTAAACTGGGGTTAACAGGGGTAAACCTTATTTTTCTTATTTCTGCTCTAAAATATAAATTGTGTCTGCCTCAATGAGGCGGTTCTAACGTGTACCCACAATCTATATTTTGAGAAGAAATAAGAAAAAATATAACAATTTTTCATGTAAAAATTTTAGGTTTTTGGCGGTAAAAGTCACAATGTATTTGTAGAGGTGTGTTTTCGCAATGGCGTGAGCGGCTTCTACATCATCAGTAGCCTAGCCACTAGGCGTCAAAATGAATAATATGGAATTAAAATCATCTTTTGCACTAAAATAAACAGTGTATAAAAGTTTAGCTAGTCTCTCTGGCTCAATTTTGAAATAATAATCCTAAGATTTGAGACTCTACCAAATAGACTTGCCATTACAAAGAAGGTGATAAATTTTAAACCAATAAAAATACCAAAAATGATCAGACGTTTAAAAGACTAGTACTTTTATCAGACTAGAAGCTAGTCTACATCATCAGGGATTCAGCTCCGACAATGACTAACTCAACAGTGCCGTATCTCAGAGAACATACATGTATTTACCAAACAAATTCAGGAATAAAACAACGAGGAGGACTCGAAAACATGAAATACCTGAAATGGTGTAGCAAAAGAAAACCAACAGTTAGTATCCGGGTACCAACCGGACTATTTATAAGTCTTTAGGCCGGGGCTAGTAAGGCCCGACCCACCGGCGATCCTGCTCTAGAAGAAAAAGCTCAGGCCCCGAGGTTATAAAACTTTTTTCATGCATTTTCGGCGGCTTTTGTGTCTATCAGCTCTAATGCCGTGAATGAGTGTTAACTCACTGTTTGTCGGTCAGTTGTAAGCAGACAAATAACTCGCGCTACGCGCTCGTGATTTGATATACTTTACAACTGACCTCCAGTGAATTATCACTCAATAAATCACTGCTAAAGCCGATCTTTTTCTTAAATAAATAAATAAATAAATAAAAGAACAAAATAAAAATAAAACAAGAGTTGTCAGAAAACAACATAGCTCGCCTTTGGGGGCCTAAGATGGATGAGGGCAAGTTATCAAAAAAATTTTCTTCTGTAAAACAGCCCAATAGACTGCAGCAAATGAAAGAGAACAAAATGTACTCCTAATCATCCTGTTTTCAAGCCTTTCTACTGCAAAAAAAAACAACAACAAGAATTCCGCCGAAGGCTATGTCGCGCCTGTGGGGGCGCAAAGTCACCCAACCATGATATGTAGGTCAAGGTCAAACATAGATGCTTGCACAAAAGTTTCCATTCTTAAATGCAAGCTTGTACCAAGTATCATTAATGTAGCTCTTATAGTTCTTGAAAAATAAACTTGAACCTCAGGGTGAACGCTAGGGTGGTCGCAATATTTTACAAAGTCAGTGAACCATGAAATATAGGTCAAGGTAAAATATGGATGCTTGCATTTAAGTAACCAAACCCAGATACAAGTTTGTACCAAGTATCATTAATGAAGCTCTTATAGTTCTTGAGAAATAAACTTGAACCTCAGGGTGAACTCTAGGGTGGTCGCAATATTTTACAAAGTCAGTGAACCATGAAATGTAGGTCAAGGTCAAATATGGATGCTTGCATGTAAGTTGTCATCCCCAGATACAAGTTTGTACCAAGTATCATTAATGAAGCTCTTATAGTTCTTGAGAAATAAACTTGAACCTCAGGGTGAACGCTAGGGTGGTCGCAATATTTTACAAAGTCAGTGAACCATGAAATGTAGGTCAAGGTCAAATATGGATGCTTGCATATAAGTTGTCATCCCCAGATACAAGTTTGTACCAAGTATCATTAATAAAGCTCTTATAGTTCTTGAGAAATAAACTTGAACCTCAGGGTGAACGCTAGGGTGGTCGCAAATGTTGACGCCTTGACAAACGGACGGACGGACGAACGAACGGACAAACGGACGAACGGACGGAAAACCGGGCGCCTATATCGCGCCATGCTAATAGCAGGCGCGACAAAAAATGAAAAAGAAATCTATATTTGATAAAAAAAAAATTCTACAAACTACCAAGTAATAATAAGGCATCACAGACGATACAAATCCCCTTGAGCAAGGAAAAATAAAAAAAAAAATCCTAGCCTAGCACTTGTGTAAAATTACATTATATCCATCAATAAAAGGAGGTACTTAAGAGTGATGACAAAGTTTTTCTAAAAATAGCCACAGTGACCTTGACCCTTTGACCCTGAAAGTAGTGACCTTGACCTTAGGCCCGGACCCTGAAAGTCAAAGTCACTCGAGAAATCATTATACCCAACATTTGGGTGAAGTTATATTAAAATCCATCAATAAATGAAGGTGCTAGAGCGATGACAATGTTTTTTCTAAAAATAGCCACAGTGACTTTGACCTTGAGCCCCAGACCCCGCTATGTTTTTAAAAAGAAAAAAAAAAAAGAAAAAAAAGAAAAGAAAAAAAAAATGTTCCTCCCCCGGGATTTGAACTCACGCAGCTTGCAGGTAAACGTATACACAGAGGTGTAAGGGAGGTAATACAGAGGAAAATATTAACTTCTCAAAAAGTCCAATTTAAGCCAAAAAACCTGTAAAATGAAGTACAATGATAATGTCTAATATTGTTTTTTAGCAATTATAAATTATATATTCAAAATAAAGTTGTAAAACATCACATATAAGAGCTTGCAGGTAAACTTTAACCAAATGCGGACGCCGACGCTGACGCCGACGCTGACGCCGACGCCGACGCCGGACGCCCGGGGGTATAGCAATAGCTCCCCCTTACTTTCGTAAGGCGAGCTAATAAAATAAACATTTTCATTTATGTTTTTTTCCTTTGAAGTTTCAAATTCAGCCGTTCTGATTTCCCACCAAAATAGTTCCAGTCAGGGCATGCATTTCAGGAGGCGCGATTAACTTTGAAAAACAGTCGCCATCTTGTTTTCATTTCAATGCAAAAACCATCCTGAGCTTGAACTAACTACAGATGCTACAATGTCATAAAAGTAGAACTGTATTATCCAGAAAATCACACTGTATCTTCATGTAACAGGTTTCTCCTCAAAAACATCAAATGGACGTGAAAACTGAAGTCTGATTTCCATGATTGTATCAGATTTTCGGCCAAACTTTTGTTGTTACAAACCACGTCAGCAATGTCGCCTAGCGATTATGATGTCAAAACGTTCGAAATGGAATGATTTACTCGGGTGAATTAAATATGTTGATAACAATTCACTGAGAAATCTCACTTCTGAAAATGGGACAAAACTTTATCGCGTTTCCAATAAGAAGTACAATAAAACATTAACCCATATATGACAATGGAATCTTCCATCTTATAAATTTGGAGTTGTCCATTTTCAATTATAGGGGTGTCAGGTTTGTTATTTCTTGTAGGAAATTTTACAAAAATGAGTGTTAGTTAAGCAAATAGTGAAGACACAGATCAGACGCCGCGTTTTGCGGCGTCTGATCTGTGTCTGCACTGTTTGCCAATGTCCCAGAAAAGGGCCGCGAGGCATTTATGGGTTAAGATAACACACCTGTGTGACATAGTGCAATCTTTCATGTCTCCAAAATGGTTATATTCTGAAGAACAATTGTGATATTTTTCTTATTTATACTTCAAACATAGGTTGTGGGTACTCTTTTGAACTGCCTCATAGAGTACAACAACCTCTGTCTTTGAGCAGAAATAGGAAAAAGAGAAGTGAAGGCAATGATCAGGAATCGATACAATTAACCCACAGCTCCCAATCAGAGACACCAAAGGGAAAGAACACAAATATGAAACAACTAGACCTTAATGGAAACATCAATAGCGGAAAGCAAAAAAAGACAGTTACTTTCCCAACCAATGGCCAATTGGCTGACAAAATTCAGCTTTCCCCTGTGCACAACATAGATCTTGTGCTGACAACATAATATCTTGTTCGTACAAGTTATTTTCTTGTTCGCACAACATATCTTCTTCGCACAACATATTATTTTGTTTGCACAACATATCTTGTTCGCACAACATATTATCTTGTCTGTACAACATAGATCTTCTGCATACAATATAATATTTTGTGTGCACAAGATATTATGTTGTTCGCACAACTTAATATCTTGTGCAGACAACATAATATCTAGTGCGCACAACATTCTTTCTTGTTAGCACAATTTAATCAGGCGCATAAGATATTATGTTGTCCACACATGATCTATGTTGTGCAAACAAGATAATATGTTGAGCGAACAAGACATTATCTTGTGCGCACAAGATGTTATGTTGTCCGCAAAAGATATATTGTGTTCTCTGCACAAGATCTATCTTGTGTGTACAACATATTATCTTGTGCGCACAAGATAATAACTTGTTCGCACAACTTTATACCTTATTCCAACAACATATTAAAAAAAATGCATGTCCATTCCCGGGTTCCGTAGGATTTGCAGTAAATGCATTTTGTTTAATTATCCCAAATTATAAGTGTATGGAAACTCTAAGCTGCCATAGCAACCAAACTAAACAGCCGATTTTCATAAAATAACATAAACTTTCAATCCCCCACTCAAAGGATGCTATTCTTAATGTCGGGTAAAAGTCCCACAAAATTGGAAGCAACGTCTCCAAAATGACCTTTACAGTGTTGGCGGTGACGTTAAACCTCAAATCCAACAAACAAACCAAGGATGCTACAGATGAAATCTGAACCCATCTGGCACAGTGGTTGTAGAGACAATGTCGTCTGAATGCGTCGACGGCAGACGACGACAGACGTCAGATGATGACGACGGACAACTCCCTATCCTATAAGCTCCCCCGGAGCCTTCGGCTCTGGTGAGCTAAAACCCATGGCAGCCAATTCGATTTCATATGCAATTATACATATCAACGTTATTTACTCATTACGTAGTAATGAGCCGAAATATCGCAAAATATGTTAGACGACTTGGATGCACAGCAGCGAAGATTCACATCATCATCAGCACAGGCGGATCAAACTCGATGCTGTTCACTCTTTATTTGACGCAGGATCTGTTGAATAGCCATTAGGAAAATATGTCCATGTGAAATAATGGCGTCCAACATGGTGTCAGAAATGACAAATATTAGGAGAAAGTGATAACATCTTTCTTATTTCTTCTTTCAAAATAGATTGTGGGTGCTCGTTAGGACCGCCTCAATGAGGCGGTTCTATCGAGTACTCACAATTTACGTTTTGAGCAAAAATAAGGCAGATAATGTATACCCCGTAAACCCCACTTTTCTCTATATAAAAGGGGGTTTGGGGGGTCTTCGTTTCACGGAATTGTTATTTTGACAGCTTTAAAGCTTAGCACTCTGGGTAAAAATTGCAGCGGGCGGAATTTTGAAGTATGTATCTCAAGGAAACAGATTTTGAGATTTGCATTAAATGTCAAAACCTGTTAAGAAAGCACCATCGATTTATCGTCTACTGAATTAGCCTAAAGAGTGCTAAAGCTACTTGCAACAGGCTGATCTGAGACTGCCTCTTGGGCGCCTACCAATGGCTCAGGTCAGCGTGCGCATCAGCCTTTGGACCCTACGAAATCAAATGACCCTTCTTGCATACTCACCCGAACTTCTGACTGACATCAGCTTTGTCTGAATTTGTTTGTTTGTATTGGAGTTTAAAGGCCCAGTCAACACTATTTTAGGTCATTTTTGAGCCGGTCAGTTTACATATCATGACTTTTTCTGGGCAGGCTAATACCTAAGCGGTTAACCAGTACAGTGCACATTCTTTCGCCAGAAACTGACAACTGCCCTTTTTGAATCAGCGGAAGGGAGAGCATGACCGTAGAAAAGATTTCATGATCAATCTCCACGAAAGAATGTTGCCGACCCGGCAGGTATCGAACCCGTGTCCTCCTGATCACCAGTCAGACGCGCATCCGACTGAGCTCCCGAGGCCAGCTCAGCTTTGTCTGAACAAAATATGCGTGTATATATTTTGCTGATTTATTCCTGCTTCAAACGTAGAATGTTTGTACTCGTAAGAACCGCTTCATTGGGGCTGCTCAAAAGAGCACCCAGAAACAATATTTAAGAGCAAAAAATAAAGATACTTATGTAGGCCGTGGTAACAGCACTTGTTCCTCATTATGAAAACCTGCCTTTACAAATGCATTGTAAACTTTGCCGCCGAAAAAAAACACGAAGATTTTAAGACGAATTTTTTATATTTTTCTTATTTCTGCTCAAAATATAGATTGTGGGTACTCGTTAGATCAAGGTGGTTATGAGTACCAACAATCTATATGTTCATTACGAAAACACGCCTATTCAAATACATTTTAAAATTTTCCACCTAAAAAAAAATGAAAATTTTCAGATGAAAATTTGTGATATTTTTCTTATTTCTGCTCAAAACAGAAATAAGAACAATAATGTATACCCCTGCAAACCCCAGTTTTACTATATAAAAGTGGGGTTTAAGAGGGTCAAAATTATATAGACAAGTTTTCGTGATGAGAGCAGAAATAAGAAAAATAAGGTTTACCCCTGTAAACCCCAGTTTCACTATATAAAAGTGGGGTTCAAGAGGTCAGAATCATATAGGCGTGTTTTTGTCCTGATGCTTACGTAGGCCGTGGTAACAGTACTTGTTCCTAATATAAAAAAGTACGTTTTGCAAGGGCAAAAAATTACAATACTTGTAAGCGTGTTGTGACGGGCCTCCGAGGCCCAATGAGTAAGAGCGCTGTCTCTTAATCATAAGGTCTCTCACCGCTGTGGGGTTGGGCCTGGCTCGTTTCACACGTGGGGCACCAAGTTCTGCAACAGCAGGTTATGTGTTTTTTTCTTCGGGTACACCGGTTTATCGCCCACCTCTGATTAACGATCGGCTTGAAATAAGTTCTGCAACAGATGTGTTTTTTTTTTCTTCGGTACACTGGTTTTTCGCCCACCTCTGATTAACGATCGGCTTGAAATAAGTGAAATAATCTTGAAGGGTCATAAAACCGAAACCAAAAAAAAAAGGGTAAGGACGTGATGTGAATGCTGAATTAACTGCATTAAGCGGTTTTTGTTATTATATTTTTATCAAGCTCAGCTGTTTCATAGGAAAATTTATTTCTGAAAAAAAAAAAAAACCTGTGTATTAAATGTCATGCTTTTGCTGTTTAATTCAGCCTGCAGTTACTCCTTGCTTTCGTCGAAAAAATAACACCATATTCTGTCATTTTGTACCGGAAACCCAGAAGGGGTTGTTGGCAAATATCGCAGGCCTAGGTCAGACGCCACAGAACGCGGCGTCTGACCTGGGCCTACACGGGTTGCAAAAACATTCAGCCAGTTTCCGAATAGATTTCAAAGATAACACAACTTGTCACCCCTAAATTTCGAAATGGACTCCTGCTGTTTATAAGAAGGAAGATTCCATTTGGTACGAAAAGGGTTAAACCGGAGGGAATACAAAAGTCGTGAATAGAAATTTGAGCATCATGACCATATGCGCCATAACGAAAACACGCCTATACAAATACATTGTAACCTTTGTCGCCGAAAAATGAAAATTTAAAGATGAAACAAATGTGATATTTTTCTTATTTCTGCTCAAAATATAGATTGTGGGTACTCACAAGTACCCACAATCTATATTTTAGAACAGAAATAAGAAAAATAAGGTTTACCCCTGCAAACCCCAAGTTTACTTTATAAATATGGGGATCAAGGGGGTCAACATTATATAGACGTGTTTTCGTGTTGCCATGTACGTATCACTTTGCTTATGGGCCGCGCCAGTCAAAAATTGTCTTGGTACACCAGCGTCCAATCTTTGTTTGTTTGGCTAGTTCTGCGTCCCACCAACAACTAAGGACATATGGAGACGGGCCATCCATCACGTGAGCATGTCCGTAAAATAAACACACACACACACACACACACACACACACACACACACACACACACACACACACACACACACAAACACACAAACACACACACACACTTAACCCCACTTTATAAACGAGAGAACACATTATTTGTCTCATTTCTGCTCTAAACATAGGTTGTTGGTACTCGTTGAGGCGGTTCTTAACGAGCACCCGTAATCTATGTTTCCGCTAAAAATAAGTAAAATAGCACTGATTTTCTTCAGAAAAGTTGCCATTTTTGGAGACGTCAACAATGCACGGGTGTGTTATCATGATGCGATAGACATATGTTTTGGATATTGGTTAGAACCGCCTCAGTAAGCCGGTTCTAACGAGTTCCCACAACCTATGTTTTGACAACTGCTGGTTTATGTTACGCTAACGATAATGTAATGAACACTCGTGAAAAATGGTTTCCTTTGGAAGCAAGGAATACACTGAAGAACCCTACTTTATACATGTAGAGAGAAAGTCAGGGTTAGGCCTTAGATTCTATGACGGTTCCAGCGTAAAGGCTTACTTCTGTAATGTTGGTTGGTTACCGATGCTCTGTCTCTGATTGGGCCCATCGGAGTCTAACTGTTGGTTTTCTTATGCTCCAGCTTTTCAGTGGTTTCTTGCTGTCGAGTCCTCGCCGTAGTTTCATTTTGTCTGATTTTTGTTTTCTCGAAGATGTTGCACTGATGATTTAGGAAGCCTTCATGCGGACTGAACAAATTATTTGTCTAAAACGCGATGGAATCAAGGGCGAGGATTGCGCCTGCCTCAAATCGATTTAATCCCCCAAGTGAAATTCTTTTCATTGACCATTCCAAGGCGGTTCTTCTGTCGCGGTTTATTTTTGTTATGGTTTGTTTTTGAGTGTGTGTAACGCTTATATCTTTTTGTTTTTGGATAGCCAACTGGACATTTTGTGGGAAACTAACTGTCCTTTTGGCTTTCTGCAATTGATGTTTCCAAATTATTTGGTTGAGTTATTTAATGTTTGTGTTTCTTTCCCTTTGGTGTCTCTGGTGGGTGGTGTGGGTTAATTGTATAGATTTCTGATCATTTCCTACAGTTCTATTGTTATAAAGGAATGCATTTTCCACAGTCAGCACGAAAACACGCTTATATAATTTTGACCCCTTCAACCCCACTTTAATATAGTAAAACTGGAGTTTACAGGGGTAAACCTTATTTTTCTTATTTCTGCTCTTCAACATAGATTGTGGGTACTCGCTAGAACCACCTCAATGAGGCGGTTCTAACGAGTACGCACAATCTATGTTGAAGAGCAGAAAGGGTACTCGCTAGAACCACCTCAATGAGGCGGTTCTAACGAGTACGCACAATCTATGTTGAAGAGCAGAAAGGGTACTCGCTAGAACCACCTCAATGAGGCGGTTCTAACGAGTACGCACAATCTATGTTGAAGAGCAGAAATAAGAAAAATATCGCAATTTTTCATCTGAAAGTTTTTTCAGCGGTAAAATTTAAACTGTATATGTATGGGCGTGTTTTCGTAATGTACTGAATTTCAATATTTCGGCAAATGGCTTTTTCAAGAAAAAAAACATGAAACTTTTCAATTCTCTACGTTTTGTCTGCCATAGCACCTTAACTTGTTACATGTATTTTGAAAGAATATTTTATTTATTCTGACTCAAAACATATATTGAGGGTTGTCATATTTGAGGATCACTGATGAGGCCTAATTGGCCGAAACTAGCCAGTGTGGCCCAGAAAACATGCATACTTCATATTTTCCAGTTCTGTGGTGTATACCTTGCTTCCAAAGGATAACCCTTTTAAAGACCATATTTAACGTTTGTCCTTTTGGATCATTGATTTGTAAATATTTGAGGGTCACTGATGAGGCCTAATTGGCCGAAACTAGCTAGTCTGGTCTAGAAAACATGCACACTTCATAGTTTACAGTTTTGTGGTGTATACCTTGCTTCTAAAGGATAACCCTTTTATAGAACATATTTGTCGTTAGAGCGTCTATAAAGGCGGTTCTAACGAGTACCCACTATCTAATTTTGAAACGGCGATAAGAAAAATATAATTTTCTCCAGAAGAAAAAAAAACATTTGAAGATATGGCAAATGTTAGTTCAACTACGATTTTTTAATCGGGAGTTCATGGCCAACATTTTGAACAGCTCAAAACTTTTGCCACGAATTCCCGATTGCTCAAGAATTACATGAACTGACTACGAATAAGAACACGATTCGGCTAGGACTCCTAAAATTTATCCATTCGTGGCGATTCGTCGGATTCGTGATCTGTTTGGAATAGGGGCATAATTCATAACAAATTCGTGATGCATTCTTGGGATCGCAGCTGAATCGAAATCGATTCGGAGACATTCGTAGGTATCCTTAACTCACCGGGAATTCATGAATGTATGCCTTGACCACGAATCGGCCACGAATTTGTATCGAAATCCCACGAATACAGGGCGAAACAGTTACGAAGAACTGAGTATGAAAAAATGTGTAGGAAAATCCCACGAACTGTCAAGAATAATAAAGAATTTATTTTCATTTGTACCGGATTCGTACATGCATTCGGCATGTTCTTAACTGATTCGTAAATGATTATAACGTTCGTGTACTATTTCCCAATTGAACCTTGTAAATCGTAGTGAATTCTTGACAATATTCGTGCGATTCCACCCGAATCCAGTCGAATATCGCGAATATTTGTAACACTATCGTACCTGTATCGTAGAGCGTCAAGAATTGGATCAGAAATTTTACAAAATTCCACGAATCCTAACATTTATCAATTCGTGGCGATTCGTGGTATTCGTGGTCTGTGCGGAATCGTGGCACAAGACGTGCTATCACGGTAAAGAGTCCTTGCAATGAACACCCCGTTAAACCCCATTTTATACAGAGAAAACTAGGGTTTGCAGGGGTATATAATAATTTTCTTATTTCTGATCCAAGGCATAGGTTGTCGGTACTCGTGAGAACCGCCTCAATGAGGCGGTTCTTTTGAGCGCCAACAGCCTATGTTTGGAGTACGAATAGGAAAAATGTCACAGATTTTCGTCATAAAAGCAACTATTTTGGAGGATTGAAAGAATTTACTATGTCGCGCAGGTGGGTCATTAAGATGCCTGCTGTCCCTCAATGAGGCGGTTCTAACGAGCATCCGCAACCTATATTTGGTGTATATGTTTTAAAAATAACACAGATTTAAATCAGGAAAATAACGACTATGAAGATATGAAAGATATGTTTCATAAAATAAATTTTCTTGTAAAAGCCACGCGGGTGTTTTATCGAAATGCACCGAACGCCATGCGAACAGTGGACACCAGTTTTGGTATTCCTGTCTTTTTGTCATCATTTGGAGTTTTAGAATATCCGTTGGAAGACAACATAAAAAAAAATCGGAGTGGCTGTTGGCAAACGTTTGTCAATAGCGATTTCACGTTGAAATTACTGTTGACAAACGTGTGTCAATAGCCAATTTATGTTATAATGGCTGTTGACAAACGTTTGTCAATAGTCATGTTTGTCAATAGCCATTTTTACGTATATTCGCTATTGGCAAACGGTTGTCAATAGTGATTTTAACGAGAAGTCGATGTTGACAAAAGAGGCGAATTGTCCTTCCCACCGGGGCTTGGAAAAATGGTGCTTCCATGCAGAGCTCTGCCAAATCACTTAGAACGCCTTGACCTGTCGAGGCAAAGTGGTATGAGTCGGGCCGCCCAGTGCATAAAAGCCATTTGGGTTTCATTGGGCGGCAGGCATGAGATGTCATTTCATCGCAATGTCTGGTAAAGTCCCATAAAATTGGAAGCAACGTCTCCAAGATGACAATAATAGTGTTAACGGGACGGTAAGCCTCAAAACAAACAAATTAACAAACTACGCGAAAGTTCATTGATATCGCTGTCTGCCTGGCTAGAAATGGTCGCACAGGAGCACTACCGCTTAGAAGGCCTAACCATGCCCAGGCAAAGTGGTGTGAGCAGGACCGTCCAATGCATATAAACCCATTTTGATTTCATTACCGGGTGGCAGGGCTTCAGATGTCAATTGATCTCAATGTCGGGTAAAGTCCCACAAAATTGGAAGCAACGTCTCCAAAATAACATAAATAGTATTGACGTGGACGGTAAACCTCAATACAAACAAATTAACAAACGATTAGTTCCATAAGCCACATGGTGTTTGCAAAATGAGCCACATCACGACAAAACTTATCTTTAGAAGTGTGCGAGCAACTACGTTTTGAAACTAAGCTTGAAACTGGAATCTGTGCCTCTGTGGACGCATATGGCAAAAGAAAAACTCTTTTTTCTTGTGGTGTTGCTTACGGAACCCGGGAAGGGACATGATTTTGTTTAATTTTATAAGTTGTGCGCACAAGATAATATATTGTGCGGACAAGATATTATCTTGTGCGGACAACATATTATCTTGTGCGGACAAGATATTATCTTGTCCGCACAAGATATTAAGTTGTGCGAACAAGATATTATCTTGTCCGCACAAGATAATATCTTGTCTGCACAACATAGATCTTGTGCGCACAAGATATAATCTTGTCCGCACAAGATATTATCTTGTCCGCACAAGATAATATCTTGTCCGCACAACTTCCCAAGATCTATGTTGTGCAAACAAGATAATATGTTGTGCGAACAAGATAATATCTTGTGCGGACAAGATAATATGTTGTGCGAACAAGATCATATCTTGTCCGCACAAGATAATATCTTGTCCGCACAAGATAATATTTTGTCCGACCAAGATAATATCTTGTCCGCTCAAGATATTATCTTGTTCGCACAACATAATAAAAAAAAAATCATGTTCCTTCCCGGGTTCCGTAGTTGCTCATATAATCATATAGCATATGTCTCCAAGCGAATGAGACGATCACGAGATGCTTATACCTTTCACGGCACCCGGCACCCGCGGATACACATACAGACCATAAGCAGATTTCGACAGAACAATCAGCTCCCACTGCCCCTTCTGAAGTCAAATTGCCTAGCAAAATCAATGGTTTACGAAACGTAATGTACGAGTTAGACTGGAAACAGTCCATTCATTTAATCATTTCACTTATATGAATATGCCTATTAATTGAGCCCCGCCAAGCGAATTTGTGTCTTCGAGCATTCCGTTATGACATATTTTAACTGCGCATTCCCAGCCATTCAGAGGGGCCAGGGATATGGCTTTCTGTCTGAAGGTTCCTCTTGATTCACTGCTTGTATGAGCGAGCAGCGAAGGTTCTGGCGAGACTGCGCGGATGCGCAGGCTCGCCTGAACCTTCGCTGCTCGAATAGGCGATAAGTACCAAAATCGCTTGACGGGGCCCAATTTTAACCCAGCCCAAAAGCAATGACTTCCATCCCATAGCACCAAATGAATGCCAAAAGTTTTGTAGATCAGAAAGTATCAGAGAGGAGAAAAATATAAATTCATTGCCAATACAAAGGAGAAGATATTGGTTAAACTTTTGGACTGATTCCAGTCTAGGTACGAGTGTGTGTATTTGAGTTTTACGTCTAATAAACTACTAAGGTCATATTGAGACGGTACCTACGCTACAAGACTAGTCCGAAAGTCTGGAGAAGCCCGGAAACGAACCCAGGATCCCTGGTTTATGAATCGAGTATCTTATCCACTTCTCGTTAAGGTACGGTGACAAGCATAAATGGTCTCTCATTGTAAGGCCAAAACTAACAGTTACAGTCAACAGCCATTTCCTCTACCCGTTCCCTCCTTTCTCCAAGAAATGTTATCACATTTGTTCAAGCATTGCGATATCCTCATGCTTTTATGGAGGTTTTGCCTCTTAGGTCATTTTGAAGACGTGTCTTACAATTTCGTGGGATTTTTTTTTCCGGCAATTCTTTGAAATGACTTCTCAAGCCTTTCCGCCAAAACGAACCGCTAGGGTTAAGGAGCAGTCAAATCTATGTGATAGGCTGAACGCTAAAAAATTCAATAAACAGTAACAGGCGGATGTAAACAGCGATTTAAAACGCAAAATCACTATTGACTAACGTTTGTCAATAGCAAATTTAACGTTTGTCAATAGCCATTTTACGTTAAATTCGCTATTGATAAACGTTTGTCAATAGCCATTTTTACGTAAAATCGCTATTGACGAACGTTTTTCAATAGCTTCTTCCTAAAATAGTGTTTATAAGCCCGTTGAATTACTACCCATGTAACCACCCCACCCCACCCCCAACACACCAGCACTCTTATTATAATAATTATAAAGAAAAGTGAGGTCTATAGGGTAGACATTTTGCTCAATGTCGTTTATTATGGGTAATCAATAGAACTGCCTCACGGAGGCGGTTCTAATGAGTTCTCACAATATACGTTTGAAGTAGAAATAAAGAAACCATCATTTTTGTTGGAGAAAATTTACAAGTTTGGTGACATGATATATAACTGATTTATTTTTACAGGTTTTAAAATACCTTTTAAAAACGTTTTCCTTTAGTAATTAGTTTCATATAATTATCTATTTTATTTGCAATAGCTGATGATTATTTCAATACTCGCATTGTATGGGATAACAAAGGATTTATTCACTATTCACACTGTGGCAAATTTAGCCCATGAATGACACATAGACTCCCCTACCTATAGACAGCTCTAGACAGGTCCAATACCTGATTTTTGGTGTCTTTTTGTTTCTTTTACTGTAAGCTTTACAATAAAACTTTCTTATGCAACATTGAAGACACTGATCAAACGCCGCACAATGCGGCGTCTGATCTGGGTCCTCAGTGTTTGCCAGTGACCCTTTTTGAGACTAGGCAAATATGGATTGAATGGAGACTAGGTAGTAAGATAAGTCAGCTAATGTATACAATCTTATTATCTGAAGAATTTGTAATAAAGTTAAGTACTACAGCAGTGATGACGTGTTTTTAACCCTTTTTGTACCAAATGGAATCTTCCTCCTTATATATAGCAGTTCATTTCACAATTTAGGGGTGTCAGGTTGTGTTTTTATCAAAATAACTGAATATTTTGCAAACAGTGGAGACCCTGATCAGACGCCGCGTATTGCGGCGTCTGGTCTGGGCCTCCACTGTTTGCCAGGGTACCCGTTTTGGGGTTTCTCGTGCCAAATGGGTTGGTTAATCATACATATCCTTATACTTATTTAAAGTAAAGTCAATGGCAATGTTTAATTTTAAGTCTCCGTGATTACACACTGCATCGCGCAAAAATGGCAAGCAGTGAATCGATACTGAACGGGTATGGATTCGTAGCATGTTTAGACGCCGAGAAATCTAGACATATTTGTGATCCATGTAAGTTCACAGGGAAGAAACTTCTGGCTAAAGGTTACTGTAAAGCATGTGATGGACATCTATGTAAAGACTGTCTTAAAGTACACAGGACATCGCAGGACACAAGGAAACATGAAGTCATACCCGAGTCAAAGTATTTGGCTGCTGACAGTGCTGACGCAGTTCTTAGGTGCGAGGAGCATCAAGCTACTTTAGAAAGTTATTGCAAGGAACATGACAAATTATGCTGCCATTTATGTGTTGCATCAAATCATCGGACGTGCAAAGTGTTGACACCAATTCAACGAGCAGCGAGTGGAATACGTGATGGATCTAATATAGCCGATCTTACTGCCGAGTTAGAAACACTGATAACTCAGTTTATGAGAAGGAAAACCGAGGAAGAAAACGAAATGAAACACTTGACTAAACAGGGAGAAAATTTAGCTAAACTTGTAAAGGACTTTAGAAAAAGGGTAAATGCAATGTTAGACAAAGCTGAGTCAGCGCTCTGTATGAAAAAGGATGAATTTTGTAAAGCAGAGTCGCTGGAAGCGTTTGGAAGGTACAAGGCATGTGAAAATGTCATTCCAGTCCTAAACCACGCAAAAACTCGTTTGGAAAAGCTGAAGAAGGACGTTTCCGAACAAAATTCTTTTATCGTAACAAAGAAAGTGGAAACCGTGATCCAGAAATTCAAGCCTGTGTTGCAAGAACTTGGGAATAAGAGATGTGCATTCTCTATCAAATTTATTCCAAACCAAGATCTGATTAATGCTCTGCAATCATTAGGGTCATTAGTTGTCAGAGAAACAGAACACTTTGTTGGCATTGAAACCGAAACACCGAAAACTGCTACTGTCCCAGAAAGGAAGTTAAGGCAAAGTGGAGAAATTACCGTTAAAGGTAATTCGGATAAAGATACATGCACAATTACTGGCTGTACATTTCTACCAGACAACAAATTAGTCATAGTAGACGAAACAAATAAAACCCTTAAGACAATAAGCGATGACAATAAAGTTTCTCATCTCCACACACTAAATGTAACGCCTTGGGACATTGTTTCTTTACCAAATAACCTGGTAGCAATAAGAAGTAGTTTTTCTGATAATGAAAATGATGAAAATTCTGTAAAGATTTTGTCAGTAGCTGATGAAATAAAACCTGAGATGGACTTTAAAATTGACGGTAGACCGAGAGCGATTGTGTATAGTGAACCAAACATGTATGTAGCGTGCACTGAGGGGAACGCTTCTCAGATTTTGGTGCTTGATGAAAATTACAAAACAAAACGTTGTATCCGACCAGCGTCTGGTGTTCTTAAACAGCCACAGTATATGTGTCTGAATAAATCCTTGGGGAAAATATATATTTCGGACTTTTATAAGGGGATTATTGTGCTTGATTTAAATGGTGATGTGATTGCTGAACTAAAAGATAGTAGTCTGACAGAATACGGCGGCATTACAATAGATACCGATGGAGGTGTATACATATGTGCTGGGAAGCCGTATGGCGTGTATAAATTGTCAAAAGACTGTAGAAATGTTGTGGCTTTAGTGACATGGGACGAGGGCAGCATTGACCCGCAAGCTATAGCGCACAGTGCCAAAACAGATACTTTTGTCGTAACAAGTTGCTCATCAAATAAAGCATTTATATTTTCATACATTGATGACAATAAACAAACCAGTAAAACCACGTAACAAGCGATAAAGAATATTTTGGACATGTATTACGAAAACACGCCTATATAATTTTGACCCCCGTGAAACTCACTTTTATACAGTAAACTGGGGTTCACAGGGGAAATGTTCTTTTTTTGTTTTTGTTTTTGTTTTTGCTCTAAATCATAGATTGTGGATACAATCTATATTTTGAGCAGAAATAAGAAAACAATTTTTATCTCAAAATCTTCGTTCTTTCGGCGGAATATTTACAACGTATCAATTACGAAAATACGCCTATACAAATATATTGTAACCTTGATCGCCGAAATAATGAAAATTTTAAGATGAAAAATTGTGATATGTTTCTTATTTCTGTTCAAAATATAGATTGTGGGCTCTCGTTAGAAACACCTTATCGAGACGGTTCTAACGAGTATCCACAATTTATATGTTAGAGCAGAAATAAGAGAAATAAGGTTTACCCCTGTAAACCCCAGTTTTACTATATAAAAGTGGGGTTCAAGGGTGTGTGTGTATGAATTCGGGTTTAACGTCGCTTTCAACAATTTTTCAGTCATATCACGACGGTGTCTGGTTGCGACAGGGAGCTCAATGCTCACGTTTATAGTGCTGTCTCACTGAAGTATCATGTCCCAGACACATTACATGATACCACACCCAGTCACATTATCCTGACACTGGATCGACCAGTCCTAGCTCTACCCCGTAAATCTGAGTGCCAAGCGAGGAGCAGCTAGTACCATTTTTAACGACTTTGGTATGTCGCGGCGCGGGATCGAACCCGAGACCTCCCGTTCCCCGGAGCGGACACTCTACCAACTGAGCTATCGGGGCCGGTGGGGGGGGTTCAAGGGGGTCAAAATTATATAGGTGTGTTTTCGTTATGTGTGTATGCGTGTTTTCGTGATGCATGGAAGCATTCGTTTGTCTCTATACAGTCAGGCTTCTGCGCAGACTGATCAATGTTCGCTTGCCGCTATATGGATAAACGTTTGCTCAAAGCCTCTTGGGGCGGACCATAGGGGCTTGAATCATGAAAAAATAAAAAAAAAAAAAAAAAAAAAAAAATTTTTTTTTTTTTTTTTTTTTTTTTTTTTTTTTTGGTACTATAATAGAGACAAGGGGGGAAACTTCGGCTCAATTTTTTGGGGGGTTACCTCATTTTACCCAGTGTATCTTTTTCGCAAATGCAGTTTTTTACCTGCTTATTATAAATTATACAAGTTAAATAAGTCCACTTTGCAAAAATAATCCGCCTCTGTCTGCCACTTGCAGGAAACATGTTTTTCTCGCATGGATTAACTCAGCAAAGCAAAATTCGGCATAAACGTGTGACAAAAATTTTCAGGTTTTCATCAATCACAAGCGATCTAGTGTTACGGTGGAAACTTTTTTCGCTTTCAACTGATGTCTTTCATTAAAATGAACCTCTCTTGACCAATTTGAATCCAAAAAGATGTACTCGCAGCTCTAAATATAGATTTTGCAACATTTGCTTCACTTTCCACAGTGTTCTGTCAATGATCGGTACAGGAACCCGGGCGCTTGCCATAATCGTGTTTAAAAAGAGGGACGTGCAGGACAGATATAATCCGGAACTTTGGAAACTACGTCCGGCAGTGGAGTTGTTACTGTTAAAATGTGTGTGAGAGCCTTGATTTCTCCTTTGATTTATTTGTTCAATGTAACATATTCTGCTAGGACTACGTATACACGTATTACGCAGATGGATGGTGTGTCTACGTATAATGGGCTGTGCTCTGGGAATATTGTATTGTATCGCTTTGCGGTCAACTTCCAATCAGCCGCTGTAACTTTTTTGACACATGCGCAGAAAAGGAAATAAAATGTTTACAAAAAAAGCAGAAGACGGCCTTTGATCTGATAAAAAGGCCCAACTGCCTTGTTTATGTCCAGGCTGGGACAGGCACAACCCAAGTTATCGAGGAGATTGCTAGAGAGCTGCGTATTGAAGGGAAATGTTTGTCAGTTTCTTGCACAACGGGTATCGTATAAAATCTATGTGTTTTTGGCAGAGTGCTAAAGAACGTGTGTACATGACGTTTGTTTGTTTGTTTGATTTTAGGTTTAACGTCCCCGTCAACACTGTAAAGGTCATTTTGGAGACGTTGCTTCCAATTTTGTGGGACTTTTACCCGACATTGAGATGAAATCACATCGCAAGCCCTGTCGCCCAATGAAACCAATAGGGTTTATTAGCATTGACGGTCCGCCTCGCACTGCGGTTCCTGGACAGGCTTAGATCCTCTAAGCGGTTTACCAGTACTAGTGGGGGCCAGATTCAGCTCTGCGTGGGAGCATCATGCAGCCCATATATTTCTTCAAGCCCCTATGGGCGGGGGCCGCTGTGTACATGACGTCGTCACCTTATGTTTAAACGCTCGTTCCCGGTACACGGATCACCGGCCCCGATAGCTCAGTTGGTAGAGTGTCCGCTCCGGGGAACGGGAGGTCTCGGGTTCGATCCCGGGCCGCGACATACCAAAGTCGTTAAAAATGGTACTAGCTGCTCCTCGTTTGGCACTCAGATTTACGGGGTAGAGCTAGGACTGGTCGATCCAGTGTCAGGATAATGTGACTGGGTGTGGTATCATGTAATGTGTCTGGGACATGATACTTCAGTGAGGCAGCACTATAAACGTGAGCATTGAGCTCCCTGTCGCAACCAGACACCGTCGTGATATGACTGAAAAATTGTTGAAAGCGACGTTAAACCCGAATTCACACACACTCCCGGTACACGGCGACGGTTAGCTAAGCATAAAAAATAAATAAATAAAAATGCAGCAGTGTTAAGCCAAACGGTTCAGAATTTTAGTTAAAAGAGATACGGCTATAGAAATAACTTGAAATTGTTTTACAAATTTGAATTCATAGTGGTCGGAATGACTGACGATAAGCGTTTGTTCTAATATTGTTACCTAAATAACAATGGCTGTTTTGGTGCCAATAGGCCTGTGGGAATTTTCCTTCTTTTTTTTTTCTTTGTGATATTTAGTGGAATCGAAGGAAAAAGCGTTTCAACATGTATTTTGTCTAATGTTTGCTGTTCTCTCTCTCTCTCTCTCTCTCTCTCTCTCTCTCTCTCTCTCTCTCTCTCTCTCTCTCTCTCTCTCTCTCTCTCTCTCTCTCTCTCTCTCAGATATTTGGATTAAATGTGTGGAGGTCTTAAGATTAAGTAGAGGGGTATGTAAATATTGTGCACTGTTCATTCCAGAGGTAGAAAGAACGGTGTACAGACCTAAACTGCACCAACCTGGCCGTAGGATTATAAAACTTTTTTTCATGCTCAACTGATAGGGTATGAAATTTATCCGGCTCATAAATAAAAAAATGTAATGTGAAACACATAGAAAACAGTGTAGTTCATACTTACGTGAACGCATCGAGTCACATGATTTTCAGTGACATCAAGTGACGTCATGCTAAACCACGGTTCTCTACGGGCGTTGGTGAGGTCAACGCTGTCCCTCTCTTTGTAGTAAAATGACGTGTAAATGTTTTTCAGTTTAAAACGTTTGCCCTATAAGCATTATTTTTCGCCCAGTGATGAGGGGCAAAAATGCAATTATAAAAAATTAAACTTAATTTTTCTGCTTTTCATGAAAGTATGAACGACAGCGAGTCGCTAACAAAGTTTACTTACTTTGCACACAACCCACTGCGTTCGTGCTATCATGAACTGCAGAAAAATAATTTCATTTCTTAAGTGTTTGTTTTCTTTGCCTCATACTGCTGCCTCACTCTAGGGTTTATAAGCTATCTCATTATGTCAGTCATTGCAAAACACCCACATTGAGCCGGAGGTAATTTTGTTTTCAAAACCGTCTTCTGTAGCATGTTTTGTTATCCATGCAATTAGGGGAGCAGCTTCTCAGTTTCCCCTTAAATGTACATTTTTAACAGTCAGAATAACATGTCCTTATCAACTTTTAATGAAATGGACATTCAATTTGTCATCAAACTGCTGTCAAGTGTCAAAGAAAGCAGGTCATGAAATGTACATGCAATGGTTTTTATTTCATGCGTAGCACTTTACATGTAAACGGATGCTTTAGACACAAACTTTAGCGGCTCGGAGGTATGAGTATTAAAATACTGACATTTTGTTGTGTTACATTGGTGTGAATGTGCTTTATCGCTTATTAATTTCTGTATATTTGTGCAGTTCACAACGCATTCTTTAAAGTTTTCGGACCTGCCCATCGGGGCTTAAAGTAATAGGTGGGCTGCGTGACGCTTCCAGACAGAGCTGAAACCGACCGCATGCGAGTACTGCTAAACCGCTCAGAGAATCTATGCCTGCCCGGGCAAAGCGGTGCGAGTCAGACCGCTCATGGTTATAAATCCTATTGGTTTCATTGGGCGACAGGGCCTGAGATGTCATTTCATCTCAATGTCGGGTAAAAGTCCCACAAAATGGATTTAACGTCTCCAAAAGGCACTTTAAACATCTAATCAAACAAATAAATTCCTTAAAGTGTTTGGGTGAGAAAAATAATTAATATTGCGGTCGTGGCTTCGGGCTCGTTTTCAGTGAATTAAAGTCTCATGCTCGACAAAATCCTACATGATACTTAACTTAACTGAAAACTTGCTTGAAAATTCCTTGTTTCGGCCTCAATCCCATCATACATTCTATTATTCAGTTCTTATCTAAGCAGGAAACGGCCCCGCCAATCGGGGCATGAAGAAATGATGCTTCCACGCAGAGCTGAAACCGACCCGCACACGAGTACTGGTAATCCGCTTAGAGCATCTAAGCCTGCCCAGGAAAAGCGGTGCGAGTCGGCCCGTCCATGTTAATTAACCCTATTGGTTCATTGGGCGGCAGGGCTTGAGATGTCATTTCATCTTAAAGTCTGGTAAAAGTCCCACAAAATTGGAAGCAGCGTCTCAAAATTACCTTTGCAGTGTTGACGGGGACGTTAAACCTCAAACCAAATAAACAAATCTAAGCAGGAACATTTATGAACTGTTAGTATTTAAAAATAGAGAGCATTACAAATTTAACACTCGACTGAATTGAGCGTGAAAAACGTTTTATAACCTTTTAATAGCCTGGTCGAGAAACACTAAGATTGGAATGCCGCTTTACTCAACAGCACCAAAATTAAATGTCCTATATATTGAAAAGTCCCCATTTCTCTCTTACTTTCCAATACACTCTAGGCTAATACAAGTACTTTTTCAACAGATCTAAGCACTTCACAATCAAACCTTTCATAAAAGTCATCTATTTTAAGGCATTCAAGAGTTCTGCAACGGAAGGCCTGGTGTTTTTTTTTTTTTTTTTTTTTTTTTTTTAATACCGGATACTACGGTCTTCGACCACATGTGATTAACAATCGGCTCGATATGAGTGAAGTAAACTCAAAAGGACCGTAAAATGATCCCCGCTCCCCCCGCTCCACCCCCCCCCCTCCCCCCCCCCCTCCCCCCCCCCCCAAAAAAAAAAAATCAAGGTTGATATGCTCTAGCTTATTCTGACCTTTTTGTTTGCCATGTTGTGGTGAATTGTGGTGCCTATTCAGATTAATACAAACTTGCTGAGCAGAAGAATTGAGCAGTGTTTTTTTTTTTCCCAAGTCCCTACATCAATGGATTTGGCCGAATTCATGAATAAAAGCGTCCACTTCAGAAACTCGGGGATGAGAAAGCATGTGTGTGCTGCACTGTAGGGGTTTTGTCCCCTTAAATCCCTGTTGGAAAAGGACCCAATGGGCCCAACCTAAGTAGTGCTTATTGTCATTTACTGGCCATTAGCGACCCAGGATCAAAATTTCAAAACATAAAAAGGAATATGTTGCAATAGGGAACAAATTGTTTCCATGCTGCATCATTTTGAACATTTACGTATTGGTGGCATTTTTAACAAGCTGGCTGTTTTTTTTTTTTTTTTTATTTATTTCTGTCCACACAAGCATGAGTGAAACTGTTTTCAAAATAACACAAAAAGTCCACGATTTCAACAAAAAATACATTTCACTTTTTCTGAGTCCGGTAAGGAGATAACTACGGCTAATCCCTGCCTTCCTAAATTTAGCCACCCACCTAGCTCAGTGCCTCAGATGCTAAAGGTCCCAGGTTCGATCCCAAGCAGAGGTGACAAAATTTCGGCGTCAGAACACGTTCCATTGGCATCATAAATTTTGCAGGTATGAATATCATAAAGTGCATCGTCCTTCGAATCTGGACGTTAACTGGAGACCCCTGTGCAGGGAGAACCATCCCCTGTGCAGGTTAAAGAACCCTACCGTAATTACATGATGACTGTGTACTCTTTCAGCCTTCAAAACTGGAGTATATGCAGTAAACATCGTCTGTGCCCCCTCTTGGGGTTTAGTTGAAAATGAAAGAAAAATAGCGATAATGCTCATTTGTCACTACTTCGAACGGTATAAAAATTAAACAGCACCGATCGTTCCGGTCGTTAGTTCATCGATAGAGTAGCCCGGAATCAGCAGAAAAACCAAGCTTCGCGACGATTGTTTTCTTGATCTTTTACATAAAGCGATGTAAAAGTAGTAAATTCTAAATTTAGAGCTGCAAATACATCATTTTGGATTCAAATTGGTCAAGAGAGGTTCATTTTAATGAAAGACATCAGTTGAAAGCGAAAAAAGTTTCCACCGTAACACTAGTTCGCTTGTGATTGATGAAAACCTGAAAATTGTTGTCACACGTTTATGCCGAATTTTGCTTTGCTGAGTTAATTCATGCGAGAAAAACATGTTTCCTGCAAGTGACAGACAGAGGTGGATTATTGTTGCAAAGTGGACATATTTAACTTGTATATTTCGTAATAAGCAGGTGAAAAACTGCATTTGCGAAAAAGATACACTGGGTAAAATGAGGTAACCCCCCAAAAAATGGAGCCGAAGTTTCCCCCCTTGTCTCTATAATAGTACCAAAAAAAAAAAAAAAAAAAAAATTTTTTTTTTTTTTTTTTTTTTTTTTTAATTTTTTCATGATTCAAGCCCCTATGGGCGGACAGAGAAAACTCAAATGCGTCCATTGTATGCAACAAAATCATAAACATTATGAAAACACGCCTTTTCAAATATATTGAACATTTTACCACCCAAAAATGAAAATTTTTCAGAAAAAAAATCCATACATTTTTCTTACTTCTACTCAAAATATAGATTGTGGGTACTCGTTAGAACCGGTTCATTGAGGCGGTTCTAACGAGTACCCACAATCTATATTTTAGAACAGAAGTGAACAAATAATGTGTACCCCTGCAAACCACAATTTTATTGTATAAATGTGGGATTTAAAGGGTTCAATATTATATAAGGGCATGTTTTCGTGATGTCTACCCGTTCTGTAGGCAACAATTCACGATTGCTTAAAAATTTAATGTGTACATGTATCTAGCGCAATAACCTATTCTGTTCCTAATTATAGGAAAAAAAAAACATAGAAAATATACTGCTCAAAACAATTAAAGGAGCAAACACAAATTTCCTCCTAGTGTAAAGATGTTGGATAATGATGATGAAACAACGATTCAGAAAGATGAATAACTTTATCTGCAACATGTTAATGGCAGTTCACAAATCACGGCCTGTAACCTGTTAAGAAAGAATTTGCATAAGTGTTTGAAAAAGTCAGATTATTTCAAACGACATAGACATGCGCAAATCAGTCACTTTTTCCTATCAGTAATGTGTATGACCACCTCGAGCAGCACAACACTCCTGGCATCGCCGAGGCATGCTACGAACCTCATTTTGAATGCACTCAGATGATATCTGCTTTCATCCGTGAACAAAACTGTACGCCAGTCTTGCAATCGCCAGTTCTGATGTTCTTGTGCAAACTCATATCGCCGTGGTGAGAATAGGCCCTCTTGCCGGACGTCTGGCTCTTATATAACCTTCATCTAACCTGTATCGTATTATTTGATCGGATATCCTTTTTTGGAAATCGATTTGTAGCCTATTGGCCGTGTACTGCGGATTTCGTAGCGTTCCCTTTGTGACGTCATGCGGTGTCGGACTTGCCTTTCTCGTCTAGTAAACTCGCCCGTCTCCTGGTAGCGTCTCTATAGCCTGGCAACAACACTTCTCGATACATTATTTGAAGCGTTCAAGCAAAGCGGCAGCATGAGCGACCTCAACTTCTTCCAAGAACCGCCCAACATCATATGTTGTAACCATGAAGCCCAAAATAATGCATAACCGAAGGTTTTACATGTTTCTGACCCAAACTCAAATTTTGAACAGATCGCCCCATATTGAATTACAATCGTTTTATAGGGGTATCCATGCTGTAGCTCACATTCTTGCTTTGCACGTGAACCTTGCTTATTGACGTATGTGTGAACATTGTAAAGAGATGTCACTTTAACATAGTGCCTTTCCTTGAGTTTGAAAATTGCCAAGCGGTGATGTTATACAGGCTTAAAAGTGTGCTCCTTTAATTGTTTTGAGCAGTGTATTATATATTGGTGTACATGTAGTTCACATTTCATGAAGTATTTGAACAAAGAGAATTGGCCAATAAAGGTGTAAAATACAATATATCTTTAATTTTCTTCCAACAACGATAAAACATTCCTTAATAATGTGATTGTTTCATTTCTTTTTTATAATAGGATTGGTCATCCCAAAGTTCAAAGCATCCTCGAATTTCAGCCCACGTATCATTCAATGTCCTTAAACCTTTGTGCACCAACTGGAATCTTCCTCCTTATACAATATTCTTTTTTAGGAAATTGTAACTATTGGACAACCTATTTCGAATTTTTGCACGTTCTTTTTGTGCAAATAAGATAGCTCGATTTTGTCATCAACTTAAGCTTTCAGTACTTTGAACAACGCCTGTATCTTTTCATCACGAAAACACACATATATAATTTTCACCCCATTGAACCACACTTTTATATAGTAAAACTAGGGTTTACAGGGGTAAACCTTATTTTTCTTCTTTCTGCTCTAAAATATAGATTGTGGGTACTCGTTAGAACCGCCTCGATAAGGCGGTTCTAACGAGTACCAAAATCTATATTTTGGGCAGAAATAAGAAAAACATCACAATTTTTCCTCTCAACATTTTCGCTTTTTCGGCGGTAAAGCTTACAATATATTTGTATAGGCGTGTTTTCGTAATGGGTTTCAAAAAGGAAGGCTTTCAGACACCCATAACTTCCCTTTTCCCCTGACGGATCACTTGCTTATTTGATCTTTCTATTTTTCAATAAAAATCTCGATATTAATAATAATAATAATATTTGTTATGACTTCTTTGTTTTTGTGACTCTTTTGTCTATTTTATTAGTATATAATTGTTTGCCTCGTGCAATAAGATTCTGCTGTAAAATCATCACGTGAACAAGTCCGTGAAATGAAAACCCCCTTAAACCCCACTATATATATAGAAAACTCAGGTTTACGGGGGTATGCACTATTTTCATATTTCTGCTCTAAGACATAGGTTGTGGGTAATGAGGCGGTTCAAACGAGCACCCATAACCTATGTTTGCAGTATAAATAAGAAACAAATCACAGATTTTCATCAGAAAAGTAGCCATTTTGGAGATGGGTAAAAAATGCACTTTTGCGCACGGGTATGTTATCGCAATGATCAGCACGCGTTTTAAGGGGAATGGGTACACCTTCAAGGGAGGCAACTCTTGCAAAAGTATTTTTGTCTCCCTTGTCAATAGGGTTAAACTCTTCATTACGAAAACACGCCCTATACAAATACATTGTCAATTTCTTGGCCAAAGAATAGAAATTTTAAGATGAAAAAATCGTGATATTTTTCTTATTTCTGCTCAAAACATAGGTTGAGGGGACTCGATAGAACCGCCTCGACGAGGCGGTTCTATCGAGTACCCACAATCTATGTTTTTGAGCAGAAATAAGAAAAATAATGTATTCCCCCTTTAACCCCAGTTTTACTATATAAAATAGGCTCGTGTCCGTGATTATGTGTTTTAAGGGGAGGCAACTCTTGCGAAAGTATTTTTGTCTCCAATGTCAAGAGAGGTAACCTCTTACGGAAAAGAATTTGCTCTTGGGGAGCGCATTCTTTCCTATAAGAGCACACCTCTTTTTCAGTGAGAAAACGAACAGGAAGTCACAAAAGTTGTCTCCCTTTGAAACATGGCGGAAAAATCTGCCCGGTGTTCCTATCCCCCTAAAGATAAATTCCTTGCTCGTTTTTAATATATATGTAATCCGAAGGTTATAGCCACACAGCCGTCAATTCGTGTCCACAGCGCTTGGTGCAGTATCCTCGCAAGCGCCACGTGTTGTGTACAGGTTTCTCCCCAAGAAAAGAGGGCCACTTGGAAGATTAGTACTAGTTTACTGAATGTGTTAGCCTCTATAATTAAGGTCTATTATTATTATTATTACTATTATTATTATTATTATTATTATTATTATTATTATTTATGCAGCTATTTTCCCCTTTACGAAACTGCGGCATCCATATACGACATATGGAACAGAGATGCAACCATTCTGTAAATTAGCATGAAGTCTGATTTACAAAAGGCAGTGTTAAATCGTGTCGATCGCAGGTCATTAAACTTTTATTGCACGACCCGTAGCGAGCCGACTTGCGGGATGTATACTTTAATCACCGTCGTACGGACAGTCCATTAATCCGTGGTCAGTTTGTGAAAATCCCTGTAACTTTTAAACCGCTTATATTTTGATCATTTTAGCATATGAATTGATTTTGACAATACCTAACCCAAGAGATTGTCTTATGCTAGAGTAAAAACAAAAACAACTAGAAAAGGTGTTTGTAAAACACTATGCTCCAAACCATATGCTTGCCCCTAAATGCCAAAAATTTTCAAAGGGCATAACTGAAGAAAAAGTCCATAGATGGGCACAGTTTGGTATGGCACCAACATTTTAACAGATCATCTTCACATTGGTTCCAAACAGCCTATAAAATTTCAAAAGCCTAGCCCATGCGATTCTTCAGATATATTGCTTTCAAGATTTTCCCTTGCCAAAATGCCTAAGTATACCAACGGGCATGATTTGGCCAATTGCTCATAAAATTATACCAAAATTAAACAGGTCATCTACATATTGGTTCCACACAGTCTGCAAAATTTGAAGAGCCTAGCCAAAGCAGTATTTGAGATAGTTTGCTTATACGCTTTTCCAATACCAAAATGCCTAAGTCCGCAAAGGGGCATAATTATTTTGGTCAATTTTGTCACAAAATAACACCACACTTTAATCCGTTTCACATTGGTTCCAACTAACCTACAAGAATTCAAGAGCCCAGCGCAAGGGGTTTCTTGAGATGACTTGCTTACTAGTTTTTCCTATCTCAAAATGCCTAAGCATTAGGAAAACATGGCCGTGTGAAATAATGGCGTCCAACATGGTGTCAGGAGTTACATATAATAGATAAAAATGATAACCTCTTTCTAATTTCTGCTTTCGGCATAGATTGTGGGTGCGCGTTAGAACCGCCTCAATGAGGCGGTTCTAACGAGTACCCACACTCTATGGTTTGGAGCAAAAATAAGGCAGATAATGTTTACCCCCTTACACCCCACTTTTCCCTATATAAAATGGGGTTTAGAGGGGTCTTCGTTTCACGGACTTGTTATCGTGATGGTCCCCAAAGAGGAGTTATTCCGTCAACTTTTTTTTTATAAAATTACACCGAAATTTATTCAGATTATCTTCACATCCTGCAAAATTTCATGACCTGGTCCAAGCGTTTCTTGAGATATTTTGCTTACAAGGTATTCCTATGCCAAAACGTAAGTTCACAACGGAGCATATTTGGTCAATATTTCATACAAGAGGGCCAAGATGGCCCTGGATCGCTCACCTGATTTCAAGATGCCACATAGCTTCTGAAAGTCATATGGATAACTGACAGCCATCTTATTCCTTGAAGCATATATGTTGCACTTCCATAGACGGTCACCTTTGCAACAATATTGCAAAGTTTGAAAGAAGCAAATTGTTGACGCTTTTCTGTTATTAGCTCTAGAAAACCATTTTGCTCATCAAAGCGGAACTGTTTTAGCTACTTTGATGGCGGGTCACCTAATCAACATTCGTACGAAGTTTGAATCAAATTGGCACAGGGGTATAGGAGGAGCAGTCATTTAAAGAGTTTTCTCTTTTTTTTTAGTTCTGGCGGCCATCTTGTTCATCAAAGTGGAACCATTTTAGCTTCTTTAGGTAAAGAGCCACCTAGGCACCATTTCTCTGAAGTTTGAATCAAATTGGCCCACGGGTTTAGTAGACTCATGAGTTGGTGGCTCTCTTTGTAAATAGAGATGACTTGTATTTTACTACCTGGGCACCTTGTGGTATTATGGGTCAGGTCCTAGTGCACCAGATGGAAATGAACCGGTCATTTTTGTTGGAAAAAAAAATCAAGAGTGCACAAAACAGGCAAACCTTAGTCTCGCCTGTACAAATATTTAAAAATACCACTTGCAATTATATGGTAACACATGTTTGTTTGTTTGATTTGAGGTTTAACGTCCCCGTCAACACTGTAAAGATCATTTTTGAGACGTTGCTTCCAATTTTGTGGGACTTTTACCCGACATTGAGATGAAATGACATCTCAAGCCCTGTCGCCCAATGAAACCAATAGGGTTTATTAGCATGGACGATCCGCCTCGCACCGCAGTTCCTGGACAGGCTTAGATCCTATAAGCGGTTTACCACTACTAGTGTGCGGGCCGGATTCAGCTCTGCGTGGAAGCATCATGCAGCCCACATATTTCTTCAAGCCCCAATGAGCAACACATGTAGGTTTACAAAAAAAAAAAAAAAAAAAAAACAGACACCTTTAAGCATGATTTTCTTGCTTGTCATATAACCGTTTTTATCATATGACGTCGTTGATAAGCAGTGGATAACGTCGTGTAATAAAAATCGTATGACTGCACGTGTACTAACACTTTGGCGGGATTAAGTTACATGTACGTCATGACGATGTCCATGTCAACTATGCATTTTTGTGGAAAAAAATGTAAAATTTAAAGGGGATAAAATCCAATTCTAAGTGGTTATATGATAAACAGAATCTTACACTCGTGGTCATTTCATATGAAATTTATGAAACTCGCCGAAGGCTCGTTTCATAAATTTCATAAAAAATGACCACTCGTGTAAGATCCTATATTTCTTCACCAGGAAGAAAACCATAGAAACAAATTATGCGGCACACAAAAAATAAGGTCAATGATGGGCAACACTAGTCCACAAATATCATGTTTTGAGAGAAAGGAAAAACGTTTACTTGCTTCAGCAATCCATTAGCAGTATTGCAAAATTACGATAATACACCCGTGTGGCAGATTACATTTTTTCACAACTCCAAAATGGTTTCTTTTCTGATGAAAAACCGTGATATTTTTCTTATTTATAATGCGAACAAAGGTTGTGGGTGCTCGTTAGAACCGCCTCATCTAGGCGGTTCTAACGAGTACCAACAACCTATGTGTATAAGCAGAAATAAGAAAAATAATGTATACCGCCATAAATATTTAGCAGGGGAAGTTCATTTCACTGACATATTTACGTGATTGATACACGTATAAACATTACGCAAACACGCCTATACAAATACGTTGTCACCTTTATCGCCGAAAAAAAAAAATGAAAATTTTATGATAAAAAAATTGTGATATTTTTCTTATTTCTGTTCAAAATATAGATATTGGGCACTCGTTAGAGATGAGGCGGTTCTAACGAGTACCCACAATCTATGAGACTTTCGGATGAGTCTTTAAACCGAGGTCCCGTCTCTGTATGACCTTAGCTGTTGGTGGGACGTAAAACTGAAACTCACTCACTCACTCACCCACAATCTATATTTTAGAGCAGAAATAAGAAAAATAAGGTATACCCCCGAAAACCCCAGTTTTACTATGTTAAAGTGGGGTTCAAGGGGGTCAAAATGTTCGTGATGGTTAAAATGAGTAACATTTCGTCAGCAGCCTAGACTCACAAGTACTGTCAATGCTATGGTTATCTGTTGAAACAAGGACTGGCCATATTATTCCTTAATGATACATCCTTTTCATTGCGATAACACATCCGTGTGATATAGTGCATGTTTTCCTACCTCAAAATTATTACGGAACCCGGGAAGGGACATGTTTTTTTTTATTTTTGTTATGTTGTGTGAACAAGATAATATCTTGAGCGGACAAGATATTATCTTGTTTGCACAACATAGATCTTGGGAAGTTGTGCGGACAAGATATTATCTTGTGTGGACAAGATATTATCTTGTGCGGACAAGATATTATCTTGTGCGGACAAGATAATATCTTGTGCGGACAAGATAATATCTTGTGCGCACAAGATCTATGTTGTGCAGACAAGATATTATCTTGTGCGGACAAGATAATATCTTGTTCGCACAACTTAATATCTTGTGCGCACAAGATAATATCTTGTCTACACAAGATAATATGTTGTCCGCACAAGATAATATCTTGTGCGGACAAGATATTATGTTGTGCGGACAAGATATTATCTTGTCCGCACAAGATAATATCTTGTCCGCACAAGATAATTTGTTGTCCGCACAAGATAATATCTTGTCCGCACAAGATACTATCTTGTGCGCACAACTTATAAAATAAAAAAAAAAATCATGTCCCTTCCCGGGTTCCGTACAAAATAGGTATTTTTCTGATGAATATTTATGATATTTGCCTTATTTATACTCCAAACATAGGTTTTGTGTGCTCTTTAGAACCGCCTCAATGGGGCGGTTCTAACGAGTACCCACAACCTATGTCTTGGGAGCATAAATAAGATTATACTCCAAACATAGGTTTTGGTGTGCTCTTTAGAACCGCCTCAATGAGGCTGTTCTAACGAGTACCCACAACCTATGTCTTGGGAGCATAAATAAGAAAAATTATGTATACCACCATAAACCCCAGTTTTCTTGATATAAAGTGGGGTCTAGCTGAGGCAGTTGTTTACGTGATGGATACACGTATCAGATTTTCGCCAGCCTACACTCAAAGACAATCGCCCACCAGTACTGTCAATGCTATGGTTATCTGTCGAAACAAGGACTTGCCATAATATTCCTTAATGATACATCCTTTTGTCGTGTCCGTGTGTAATTCTTTACCGTAAAAACTGTTTTATTCACATCTGAATTATACCATGGAACAATAGCGTAGACGTGTACGTGGGCATATGCTTTGCCCATTAATGCCGTACAGCATATTCCACTTCATTGACGACAACAACTCCGTGTGGGATAAACGTATCTTCAATGTCGCAAAAAAGATCTTGTTCTGATCAAAATTGGGAATATTTTTTACTTATTTCTGATCTAACTATAGATTGTGGGAGCTCGTTAGAACCGCCTCAATTAGGCTGCTCACAATTTATGTGCAAACGGTATTAAAAATGTATACCAATGTATGAATTTTCTTTGTATGAAATGGGGTTTACTGAGATATCTGACTGACTTGTTTATGCGATGCTGTAGCTTTACAAAGGTCAATCAGGGCTCCACCCATCGGGACTGGGAGAAAAGATTGGGATTCATGATGCTTCCACGTAGAGCTTAAACCGACCGCACATGCATGAGTACTGGTACATATGTAAACCTCTAAGAAGGTCTAAGCCTGTCCAGGCAAAGTGATGCGAGTCGGACCGTCCATGCATATATATACTACTGGCGTCTTTGGGCGACAGGGCTTGAAATGTCATTTCATCTCAGCGTCTCCAAAATGACATAATAATGTTGACAGGGGCGTTAAAACTCAATTCAAAACAAACACAGGTCAATCTTAAATATCAGAGTATGGTTATTTGCTCTATGCTATATGGTTAAAGTTTATAAGACAAAAAGTCTTGAACTTTCAGCAGACCGTGTACAGCATGAGCAGGCGCCGTAGCACGCGCTGACACATTTGGTTCTACACCGTTTTCAAATGTCCAGTTTATGTCATCACGAAAACGCGCCTATACAAATACATCATAAACTTTACCGCTGAAAAAAAAAGAAAATTTAAAGATAAAAAATTGTCATATTTTCTTATTTCTGCTCAAAATATAGATTGTGGGTACTTGTTAGATTCTAACGAGTACCCACAATCTATATTTTGGAGCAAAAATAAGAAAAATAAGATTTACCCCAGTAAACCCTTGTTTTATTATATAAAAGTGGGGTTCAAGGGCGTTAAAATTATATAGGCGTGTGTTCATGATGTTTCGTGACGCTGGGCATGAACTAGAAAATGCATAAATGCTATCCTCTAAATAAAAAAAATAATCGCACCTGCGACAAGTATTACCTTTCCAAATCCACACAATCAGTCGTACCAGAAACATTAAAACGTTATTAATGTTTTTGCAATAAATATATTCTCTGAGACAACTGTCGAGAACCATTTATGGCTGTATGAATATAATATAACAACTAATAAACGTTGTCTTAAACTAATTCCTCTTCCAACGGGTATAGCTGACCTCTCATATACTATAACCAGCACATATACATGACAATAAAAACGCTAAAGACGTTCAGTGACTTTTTGGTGTGGCTTTAAAACAGCTGACAACGTTGTGAAGCAGTCTTTCATTCGAGGGAGGTTCTTGTCTAACAGTCGTGGACAATCTCGTTGTGATAATAGTTAAAGCGGATCTACTGATCAGTATACCTATCTTTACTCAGGTAGTACAAAATATATTTTTTTTTTCTGAAAATATAGCCATGTTCATACACATAGAGCCCGTGACGCATATACGCATGTATAATGTAAACTATTTGCAGCAAAAAGAAAATATCTAGTATTTATCAGCAATTTCTATTACATATTCCAAGGCCCTTAAGGGGAATGGATACACCGTCAGGGGAGACAACTCCTGCAAAAGTAGTTTTGTCTAACATGTCGATAGTCGTCAACACCTAGGAGCAAATTCCGTCCGTTAAGAGTACACCCATTTTACAACAGGACAGGGCTTATAGAAAAGCGAACAGGAAGTTCCGAAAGTTGTCACCCTTTGAAAAATGGCGGAAAAATCTGCCAGGTGTTCCCATTCCCCTTTACAGCAATTTCTATTACATATTACAAGGCTCTTAATGAAAAGAATTTGCTTCCCTTGGGGCAAATTCTTCACTCTTCGGAGCAAATTCTTTTTCTTCTCACCTTGGAAGCAAATTCTTTCCTTTATGAGTAAACCCAGCTCAGAGAAGGACGGTTCTACATAGATTTCCCTTGTTGTTTGTAATAATATTTTTGTTCTGGCTACGCCACATATTATCCATGCAAAATATCTTTTTGCTTATATTTTCCGAGAACATATAATTTGCGAATCAATAAATTCAACTTTATCGCCGAAAAAGAATTTAAGATGAAAAATTGTGATATTTTCTTATTTCCGCTCAAAATATAGCTTGTTTGTACTCGTAAGAACCGCCTTATCGAGGCGGTTCTAACGAGTACCAACAATCTATATTTTGGAGCAGAAATAAGAAAAATAAGCTCCACCCCTGTAAACCCCATTTTTACTATATAAAAGTGGGGTTCAAGGGGTCAAAATGATAAAGGCGTGTTTTCGTAAGAAAGTCGTCATCTTAACGTCACAACGTAGGCGCACCGCGGTTTTAGTTTTCTTTGCCAGTGTGCATATTTAAATTACATTTTTATATCAACATGCCTGTAATCTCAAAAGGCAATCCTTTTGTTGCAGTTAAATACTATAAACATTACATACACAAATAATTCTAATGCACTCTCGTATCTGATTGGATAACGTCAAAAATTTGCGACGGTAAATTCTGCGATAGACTGTCGGAAATCCGACGTTATCATATAACGTCGCTTTTCATTGGCTCACAGCGCTTGCCGTTTTGTGCAAGATGGACATTTTTAAACAAAACACATGCATGAACTGCATTAGAATGGAGATAACTGTATTGGAAATTATCATTTGGGGGGTTAATCGGCGGTTTTACGGTCGCAAATTCCAATTTACGGCTCCGCTGACGCGTCGCCGTAAAACGAAATTTCCGACCGTAAAACCGCCGATTTACCTCCCCGGATGACAATTTTGAATACAATTATCCCCTAAGTAATGTAATATGGGCGTCATTGACGTCAGTCATAATGTATATTTCTGTTTGCGTTCGAACGTCTTTCGTAACAACACAGTAACGTTATTTCTCGTTGGTGCAGATTCTGCCTTCCAAGGGTATGTTGCCATCTTCAAATTTATGTGGATTCTTATGTTTAAGATGGTCAAGTAATAGTTTAAATAAAATTGTGTTACCTAACTTTTAAGTTAGAATTTATTAGGGGTGAAACGATTCATTGAAATCATATCGTATCGTGATACTTTTGCTGACGATACGCATATCGTATCGTTGGGCTAATATCGCGATACCTGACGATACGCCCAAAAGTACAATTTCCAAAGAAAATGAGAGCTTCAATATATTTCAAGACGATTTTTAATAACAAATTACAAAGATCTTAATTGTTACTGAGATACATTGATCATTCTGTGACAAATAAGGGCATCTTACAGAGGCTTTGCTACACAAGATTGAACTCTGCCCGTTTTCCAAGAGTTTTAAAATTTTCGAGCGGTGATTTAAGCATGACAATAGTATCGTGATATGCATCGTATCGTGAGGCAAGTGTCGCAATACGTATCGTATCGTGGGCTGATTGTGTCGTTCTTGCACACCAGACAAGGAAATCCGTGATTTTACCCTGGGATAGAAATTTATGTTCTGACCCTGGTGTTCCGACCCAAAATCGAATATAATCACGTGTTTGAAAAATGCACTGGTTGATTACGACCTCGTATGCGCTGTCGTTAAGGTTGACGTCACAGCACGTTACGTGACGTCACTAAACATTCCTGCAGTGTCAACACAATATGGCGGACGTTGGTAACCGAAGTGACTGCAGCATTAAAGTCCGCGCTAAGAAATGGAAGGTATGCAAGAAAAAGAATCCAATATGGGTGTGAGGGGTGGTTAGAAAAATCCGTCCCTCGGGATCACTGTCCGGCATCACTCGGCAAGCCTCGTGATGCCGGACAGTGTCCCTCGGGACGGATTTTTCCATCCACCCCTCACACCCATATAAGATTCTTATATTACAGCCCTAGAATTTATTTCTTGGGATGTATTACATATTGCTAAACTTAATGTATATACATGTAGTACAGAAAAACTCCTATATTAAGACCACTCGTCATGTGAACGAGTCCGTGAAATGAACACCCACTTTAACTCCACTTTATATAGAGAAAACTGGGGTGAACGGGGGTATACATTATTTTTCTTATTTCTGCTCCAATACATAGGTTGTGGGAACTCGTAAAAGATGGTTCCAACGAGCACCCGCAATCTATCTTTGCAGTATAAATAAGGAAAATATCATGGATTTTCATCATAAAAGTAGCTATTTTGAAGATGTGAAAAATGCACTAAGTCGCACAGGTGTGTTATCGTTATGTTTGGTTCTGTTCAAAAGTGGTCTTTAAGACCACTTTTGGACAGTCCCAAAGATGTTTCTTGACCACAGGACACTGTGTGCAGAAATCACGAAGACAGAGGAAATGCGTCCTTCTTAATAAGCATTTTAAAGCAGAATTAGTCTTAATTTTAGGTGGTCTGAATAGTGGAATTTTACTGTATATGTTCTTAAGGGGAATGGGAACACCTTCAGGGGAGGCAACTCCTACAAAAGTATTTTTATCTCCCATGTCAAGAGGGGTCAACTCTTAAAGTAAAGAATTTGCTCCTAAGGAGCAAATTCTTTCCTTTAAGTGTAGACCCCTTTTTCGGTGGGACTGAGCCTGTAGAAAAGCGAACAGGAAGTCCCAAAAGTTGTCTCCCTTTGAAAAAATGGCGGAAAATGTGCTAGGTGTTCCCATTCCCCTTAATAAACAGTTTTGGCGCGAATGTGTTCTGCTTGTCAAACAAAAGCATAAAGCATTTTATATCAGTTATACCAGTCGCAGATAAGATTGACTAGGCATATTCTATAGGCTTTCAAAACGCATTGAGAGGTGGATGTACTTTTAATTTTGGACTAGTCCGCGTTTTTAGGTAAATCGCCTTCAGTTAGGATTTTATGTTGGGCGATATAGTTTTACTGGGGATCGTACTGCATCATATTAACCACTCGGCCACGACATCTACACAATGGAATTTTCAAAAACCGTATTTATAATTTTTAAACTCCTGTGAAAAAAGAAATCCGAAACCTGCTTCCCATAAAACATGCAATAGTCTTATCACGCTTGAACGTTGAACTCTCAAAGATATACAGGTACCCTGCCGTAATATGTCGGTGTTATGGTTTCAATGTTGATAAATACTCGTCTATTTATAAATCATAACAAACAACGGTGTTTTCCACAGGTACGTAACGGGTTATATTCTAACACAAAAGCACTTAATTTTGCAGTGTCAATGTAATCAGTTGCGTAGCGCAACTTGTAGCGAAAAGCGCCTAAAACGACTGGTTTACTCTCCTGAGGGTCGCATGTTCTATCCTTGCAGACAAACTTTTTCATAAAGCTATTAAAAGCATGATTTATTTTTTTTTTCTTGGTAATTTTTTTTATAAAATAGTTTCAGAATTTACATTTTTATTATTTCTTTTTTAATTTTCAATTCTGTTTATTATTTTTGTATTATTATTTTTTCGTGAATGGTTATCTATTTATTTTAAAGTTCAATACATGTCATGCACAATTTTAAAGATCAACTTCACATTTGATTTATAATAGTGAATAAAAAAGAAACACCAGCAAGTACATGTACAAGAGAATTGAAATACAAGATGCCATAATTTGATACAATGGAAAAAAATGTTAAAGAAAAAACATCCCCAGCGGGATTCGAACCCGCATACTTCAGCTCTACAGGCCCGTGACTTTACCACTTGGCTAGCGTCGATACAGTGCAGATATGGTATTTTTTAGCCTGATACCATCACATTAATAGGGAGTCACCAAAAATAAAATTAGATCATCCAAAAATAACATATAATTGCGTAGATAAATTTAACAATAACCTTTAGTACAATAATATTGACAATACCAAGCTGACAACTGATGTCGGTTTTACTGTAGTTGATAAACTATATTTACAGTCACCCGATTGTGAACACAAACAAAGCTGTGGCGAATATGACCTTTGGTCCGCTTGCAGAAAGCATGCGAAAGGCACTGGTGGACTCGAATTTAACATATATTGACAGCACCTGATTAGCTCCGCCTGCGACCAGTATAATACATGACAGAACAAAACCATCAAAACGCACACATTGATATACAAGCAAATATACTCAGTCAAAAAAGTTCCTATACGTAAAATTGCTTCTGTTACTATGGCTTCTACAGTTAAAAACTACACAAAGTTTGTTATGTTTTGGTAAAAAGACTCATTTTTTCGTGCAAAAGCCCCATTCGTTTTTGTTTTCGTAAACATTTCATCGTAGACTATTGCTTTAAACACCTAAGGGGTCACTGTGTCATTTTCACAGAGAAAATCGTTAAACCATGCTATGATTTAACATCACAAAATTTCCCTGTACCCAAAATTTCTAAAATTTGATGCATGTTACATTTCTTTACATACCATTTGCGACTATTCACAAAAGATTTGGACTTTTAGTTGCATCAACTACGAATAACACGCTATCACATATTGACCTCCAGGTCTTGGAAGTTGTGTGCAAATGCTGCGTTCAACAGGAACTCCATAGAAAATCGCAACCGCTAGTGCTGCATGAATTTTCTGTATTTTTAGCATCATGATGAACAGCAATAGTGGGAGCAAAGCGTTTTTTGAAAAATGGCAAAAATTGATTGACAGGAATAAAAATTACAGCAGTTCGACAATTGCTATACTTTTAATTGCAAGGGAGATAATTGGAGAATTTCACAAATTAAAACCTCGCTTATTATGCCAGATCACGAGATACTGTAAGAGTGAAGTGTTATCCGATGTTCAGAGGATATTGTCTTCCCTCTTAGACAAAAAGAAATTTCTGCGCATGCGCAGTGACCATTTTCTATCAAAATCTTTCCAGGCACATATTGCAAGACAACTATGGAGCAGAAAGGTACGGGCAATTGCATGTTTGAGCATTCTCTAGCTAAACGTCTGATTTACATGTCTACAGCCAAATTTAGCTCAATAGCTGCCAGATATCTAGTGAGTTTCAACTGGAAGTTGGTATAGTTACTTTTTTGACAAAGTATATATTGAAGTACTGAACATTTGCAAACAGTGTAGATCCAGATCAGATGACTTCTGCCATCTGATCAGGATCTACACTGTTTTTATGCAGTTTGTCATATTGAATGAATAATCTACATCAAGTACATGTAATTTGATTAGTTGACGTGTAAATGGGCGTTGCTAAAATAATTTATGCAGCAGGATAAGGGTTAAAATGAAAGTCGGTTTACAATACCTAACATACAGAAGATCACAAATGAGTGATCATCTCTTACGAAATATCAGGCCCCGCTCATCGGGGCTTGGAGATATAGATTGGGCTGCATGATGCTTCCACGCTGAGCTGAAACCGACCGCACATGAGTACTGGTAAACCGCTTAGGAGGTCTAAGCCTGCCCAGGTAAAGTGGTGCGAGTCGGCCTGTCCATGCATATAGACCCTATTGGTTTCATTGGGCGGCAGGGCTTGAGGTGCCATTTCCTCTAGGGTAAAAGTCCCACAAAAACGGAAGCAACGTCTCCAAAATGACCTAAATAGTGTTGACGGGGACGTTAAACCTTAGATCAAACAAAACTTAGGAAATATCAAAAACGAAATCGGGCGAGTTTCTTAAATATACATGTATCATATCATTACGAAAACACGCCTATTCAAATACATGTATATTCAAAAAATCACCTTAAAAAAAAAACGAGTTTTTTTCAGATAAAAAAAATCTGATATTTTTTTAGATTTCTGCAAAAGATAATATCTTGTTCGCACAACTTCCCGAGATCTATGCTGTGCAAACAAGATAATATGTTGTGCGAACAAGATAATATCTTGTGCGCACAAGATATTAAGTTGTGCGAACAAGATATTATCTTTTGCGCGCAAGGTACAAGATAAATTATGCTGTCAGCACAAGATAATATGTTGTGCGCATAACATAAGACTTTCGGATGAGTTTTTAAACCTTATAACCTTAGCTGTTAGTGTGACGTAAAACTCAAACACTGAACTGAACTTTGCGCACAATATATCATCTTGAGCGCGCAAGATAGTATCTAGTTCGCACAACTTTAAAATATCTTGTTAGCACTACATATTAAAAATAAAATCGAATGTCCTTTACCGGGTTCCGTACATGACTGTGATTTTTTTCTTTTTTCATATTTCTTATCCAAATATAAATGACGGGAGCTCGTTAAAACCTCTTCGACGAGGTTTCTTATAAAAATTTTGTCCATCAGTGGTTGATGAGGGTTGTCTTTCTTGCTTCCTTGAAGGTGGGTACATTCTTCTGAACATTAAATAAGGTTTCTACAAACAAGCAGGTGTTACTGAAGTTTTTAATTATTATTTTGGAATTGGAGCGTATCGCATATCCATTACGATATCGCACCCGTGTGACATAGGGCATTTTCTCACATCTTCAAACTGGCTACTTTTCCGAAGAAAATCTGTGATTTTTTTCTCTTATTTTTACTGCAAACATAGGTTGTGGGTGCTCGTTAGAACCGCCTCATAGAGTACGAGGATTTTCTAACGAGTACCCACAATATTTATTAAGGTTTAAGCAAATGTATGAAAAATATCTTCTTTTTTTTTCATCTTGAAATTTTCATTTTGTTGTGAAAACATTTTCAATACACTTGAATAGGCATATTTTCGTTATGCTTTACAGTGACAAGTTGGGTTTGCAAGTGTGAGGTGCCGTTTTATTGTCATTACGCAAACACGCCTATACAAATACATTGCCACCTTTATCGCCGGAAAAATCAAAATTTTATGATGAAAAATTGTGATATTTGTCTTATTTCTGCTCCAAATATAGATTGTGGGCACTCGTTAGAACCGCCTCATCGAGGCGGTTCTAACGAGTACCGACAATCTATATTTTAGAGCAGAAATAAGAAAAATAAGGTATACCCCCGGAAACCCCAGTTTTACAATATAAAAGTGGGGTTCAAGGGGGTCAAAATTATATAGGCATGTTTTCTTGATGAAATCCCCTATTTCTGATATCACTAAATCGATTTAGTGATATCAGAAAATCGATTTTGTGATATCACTAATTATTATGTGCCGTTTTATTTTAAAGCCCCTATTTTTGACATCACTGAATCGATTTTGTGATATCACAAAATCGATTGATTTTGTGATATCACAACATCGATTTCCTTATATTAAAAAGTAAGACAGAATTTGTGATATCACAATCGATTTACTGAGTTCACTAAATCGATTTTGTGATATGAATAAATTGGCACTATTTTGTGATATCACTAATTCTACTTAGTGATATCACGTAATCGATTTTGTGATATCACTTATTCGATGTTTTGATATTACAAATTCATCTCCATTAAGCGATATCAATAAATATTAATAGTGATAACACTAACTGGATTTAGTGATATCACAAAATAGGCGATTTATAGTAAAATGACACCTATAGGATACAATGCAAGTATTATGTCATTGAAAATGCACAATGTCACACGACTACGGAACTCGGGAAGGGACATATATTTTATATGTTGTACGCACAAGATAATTACAAGATATAATCTTGTTTGCACAACATATTATCTTGTACGCCCAAGTGCTGACAAGATATTATCTTGTTCGCACAACATTTTATCTTGTGCGCACAAGATATTAAGTGGTGCGAACAAGATAATATCTTATCCGCACAATATCTTGAGCGCACAACATAGATCACGTGCGGACACGATAATATCTCGTGCGCGAAAGATATTATCTTGTTCGCACAACTAAATATCATGTGCGGACAAAATTATATCTCGTGCGGACAACATAGTATCTTGTGCGCACAAGATAATATTATGTTCGCACAACTTCCCGAGATCTATGTTGTGCGCACAAGATAATATGTTTTGCGAACAAGACAATATCTTGTGCGCACAAGATATTAAGTTGTGCGAACAAGATATTGTCTTGTGCGTACAAGATATTATGTTGCCCGCACAAGATATAATGTTCCCCGCACACGACAATAAGTTGTGCGAACAAAATATTATCTTGTGCGCACAACTTCCAGAGATCTATATTGTGCAAACAAGATAATATGTTATGCAAACAATGTAATATCTTGTGCGCACAAGATATTAAGTTGTGCGCACAAGATAATTTATGTACGCACAAGATAATGTGTTGTGCGCACAACATATCTAGTTCGCACAACTTTAATAATATCTTGTTCGCACAACGTATTTAAAATAAAACTGAATGTCCCTTCCAGGGTTCCGTACACGATTTTTTTTTCATATTTCATATCCAAATATATGTTGTGTGAGCTCGCTTTAACTTCTTCGACGAGGCTTCTTATAAGCATTTTGTCCATCAGTGGTTGATGAGGGTAGTCTTCCTTGCTACCTTGAAGGTGGGCACATTCTTCTGAACATTAAATAAGGTTTTTGCAAACAAGCAGGTGTTACTGAAGTTTTTAATTATTATTTTGGAATTGGAGCGTATGGCATAACCATTTAAGAAATGAAATTTATTTTTCTGCAGTTCATGGAAGTATGAACGCAGTGGGTCGCGTGCAAAGTAAATTCGGGGTCCATGTAAACTTTGCTAGCGACCCACTGTCGTTCATACTTTCATGAAAAGCAGAAAAAATAAGTTTATTTTTTATATTTACATTATTTGCCCCTCATCACTGGGCGAAAAAATGTTTGTAGGGCAAACTTTTAAAGCTGAAAAACATTTACACGCTGTTTTTCTACAAAGAGCGGAGCAGCGTTGACGTCATCAATGCCCGTAGAGAACAATGGTTTAGAATGACGTCATTTAACGTCACTGAAAATCATGTGATTCGATGCGTTCATTGACGTATGAACGCAATTGTTTTCTATAGGTTTACATTAGACTTTACACTGGAAATGTAAATGTTACGATATCGAACCCGTGTGACATAGTGCATTTTCTCACATTTCCAAACTGGCTACTTTTCCGAAGAAAATCTGTGATTTTTTTTCTTATCTTTACTGCAAACATAGGTTGTGGGTGCTCGTTAGAACCGCCTCATTGATGCGGTTCTAACGAGTACCCACAACCTATGTATTGGAGAAGAAATAAGAAAAATAATGTATACCTCCATAAACCCCAGTGGTCTCTACGATATAAAGTGGGGTTTAGGACTGACTTGATCACGTGATGTCACACGAAGGCGGCGCATGCTCATTGAGTTATGGAGGGTTTTCTTGTTAGAGACAGAGAGAGAGAGAGAGAGAGAGAGAGAGAGAGAGAGAGAGAGAGAGAGAGCGAGAGAGAGAGAGAGAGAGAGAGAGAGAGAGAGAGTCGTGTGATGGTTATTGATGATCATTATTTTTTTCGTTTTACTAATTTCACTTTCGGATTCATTTCCTGAAAAGGTTCGACAAAAGTACATTTGCGTCCCCTACATAAGGCTGGCCACTCATCCGTTTTGTGTAGCTTTCCTTGTTTTTTTCTATTTTCCTTTTCGGGTAAAATCTATACCTACGACTGGATTGAACCTATTGCGAAAAAAAAAAAACAAAAAAAAAAAAAACACGAATTTCGATGGCTGCCTCAATTTGGCCACACTCTGGAGAGAGCTGGTGCAAAGTTGTGTGAGTCAGACCGTCCAATCAATATAAACCCTATTGGTTCGGGCCTTCCCCCAATAAAAATGTCGCTAGAAGCGATTCTACGTCTCAATAAAGAGTATGAGTATCCACTGTATTTCAAATACCACAACAGGCACGCAACGTATACACAAAAAAAAAAAAAAAAAACAGAAATATTTATTTTATACAAAGCAGTGAAATCAATGCATATCTGAAATAAATATAAATGATATTTTCACAGTGTGAAAAATAACATGACCATGTTATTTTCACAGTAGCAGCCCGGACTACTTTTCTCGCCAAAATTCATATGTTATCTATAAATACCTTGAAAAATCATTCTTTGAACTCTAAAAATGCTGTATTAAAACCAGTGCTTCAGCTGAAGTGCACGACCCGCCGGATGCTTTTAGCTTTATGAGTGTTACCATATATGGGTATGGCGGCCATTTTGGTCATGTGACCTGGACCTAAAACGGTTCCCCAAATAAATGCACCTTATCGTAAGGAGCAAAAATATATCTTATACTTTAGTACTGTATTCTGAATCGTTTGCAGGATAAAATGCATTCTCACATTTTCCAATACAAAAGCATATGTGTCAAAGTTTGAACTAGGCACAAAGAAGGTCAAGGTCAACCCAGGGTCACCATTTTAGCAATTTATGATGGGTCTACGTCCCAGATGCCATTTATAAAGTTTCGTGGAAATCTGCTAAGTGGTTCGGGAGATGAGTATTTTTGAAGGATTTTTACCATATATGGCTTGGCGGCCATTATGATCATGTGACCTGGACCCCATGAGCAAATTTTGGTTTCCCCCATGCCATAGAAGCTCCATATGAAATTTGACTTCAATCGGCCAAACGGTTTCCGAGGAGAAGCAGTTCGAAAATTTTCACATTTTTCGCCTCTGCGAGGCTATACTAAATGGAATGTAATATTTCGCAAGTTCATTGGCTAGAACTCATTTATCTCTATCAGTATGCCAAAAATTGTTTAAATATTCCAAGCGATTAAGTCACTATCACCAATTTTCACAAACGGGTTACGGACGGACAGACAAACAGACCATATATGGCTTGGCGGCCATTTCGGTCATGTGAGCTGGACCCCATGAGCAAATTTCGGTTAGACCCATCCCATAGAGACTCCATATGAAATTTGACTTCAATCGGCCCAACGGTTTCCGAGGAGAAGCAGTTCGAAAATTTTCACATTTTTCGCCTCGGCGAGGCTATACTAAATGGAATGTAATATTTTTCAAGTTCATTGGTTAGATCTTATTGATATCTATCAGTATGCCAAAAATTGTTTAAATATTCCAAGCGGTTAAGTCACTATCAACAATTTTCACAAACGGGTTACGGATTTTTCGCCTCGGCGAGGCTATACTAAATGGAATGCAATATTTCACAAGTTCATTGGTTAGATCTTATTGATATCTATCAGTACGCCAAAAATTGTTTAAATATTGCAAGCGGTTAAGTCACTATCACCAATTTTCACAAACGGGTTACGCACGGACAGACAGACAGACCATATATGGCTTGGCGGCCATTTTGGTTATGTGACCTGGACCCCATTAGCAAATTTTGGTTTCCCCCATCCCATAGAGGCTCCATATGAAATTTGACTTCAATCGGCCCAATGGTTTCCGAGGAGAAGCAGTTCAAAAATTTTCACATTTTTCGCCTCTGCGAGGCTATACTAAATGGAATGTAATATTTCTCAAGTTCATTGGTTAAATCTCATTGATATCTATCAGTATGCCAAAAATTGTTTAAATATTCCAAGCGGTTAAGTCACTATCACCAATTTTCACAAACGGGTTACGGACGGACAGACAGACAGACCATATATGGCTTGGCGGCCATTTTGGTCATGTGACCTGGACCCCATGAGTAAAGTTTGGTTTCTCCCATCCCATAGAGGCACCATATGAAATTTGACTTCAATCGGCCCAACGGTTTCCAAGGAGAAGCAGTTCGAATATTTTCACATTTTTCGCCTCGGCGAGGCAATACTAAATGGAATGTAATATTTCACAAGTTCATTGGTTAGATCTGATTGATATCTATCAGTATGCCAAAAATTGTTTAAATATTCCAAGCGGTTTAGTTACTATCCCCAATTTTCACAAACGGGTTACAGATTTTTCGCCTCGGCGAGGCTATACTAAACGGAATGTAATTTTTCGCAAGTTCATTGGTTAGATCTAATTGATATCTATCAGTATGCCAAAATTGTATAAATATTCCAAGCGGTTAAGTCACTATCACCAATTTTCACAAACGAGTTACGGACGGACAGACAGACAGACCATATACGGCTTGGCGGCCATTTTGGTCATGTGACCTGGACCCCATGAGCAAATTTTGGTTTCCCCCATCCCATAGAGGCTCCATATGAAATTTGACTTCCATCGGCCCAACGGTTTCCGAGGAGAAGCAGTTCGAAAATTTTTCGCCTCGGCGAGGCTATACTAAATGGAATGTAATATTTCGCAAGTTCATTGGTTAGATCTCATTGATATCTATCAGTATGCCAAAAATTGTTTAAATATTCCAAGCGGTGAAGTCACTATCACCAATTTTTACAAACGGGTTAAGGACGGACAGACAGACTGACAGACTGACAGAATGACCGATTGACCGATTGACCGAATGACAGAATGACACGGTGATTTTAGGGCACTCTTAGAAAATCAACCGACTTCAGTCAGTCGCTTTTTCTGCGGGTCGTGCAATGGCGATCTGTTATGTTTTGCAAATGACAGTTGTGACGTAATAGCCAAGTCAAAAATTATGACGTAAGAGCCGATTAATCAATTACAGTAAGTGTCCTGAAATATTATAAAATAAAAAGAAAATTTACTTAATGTCGATACATATTAAAAATATTTCATCGAGTGTGTTGAAAATATCAGAATTACCACTCGTGCTTCACACTCGTGAAAATTCTGATATTCTCAACACACTCGATGAAATATTTTTAATATTTATCTCAAAAAGTAAATATCCTCTATATTTGTCATAAAGCTTAACAGTATAATTTATTAACTGTTCTCTTTTTGTGGGTATTTAGGATTAATATTAGCTTCTCACTTTCACTGTCATTTTTATCTTATTTTTTCTTTTCTTCATTATTTACCGTAAAATGATGCGTTTAACTACAAAATGAATCAATTGACCTCTCACATTTGTTTAAATTGATGTTTAACGTCCCCGTCAACACTATTTAGGTCATTTTGGAGACATTGCGTTCGATTTTGTGTGACTTTTACTCGAAGTTGAGATGAAATTGCATCTCAAACCCTATCACCCAAGTGAAACCAATATGTGCTTAGACCCGCCCATCGGGGCTTGGAGAAATAGATTGGGCTGCATCATTACGATAACACATCCGTGTGATATAGTTCATATTTCAAACCTCAAAAAGAGGCAATTTTTCGTAAGAAAATTTGTGATATTTTTATTATTTATACTCCAAACATAGGTTTTGGGTGCTCGTTAGAACCGCCTCATTGAGGCGGTTCTAACGAGTACCCACAACCTATGTCTTGGAGCAGAAATTAGGAAAATAATGTTTACCCCCGTGAACCCCAGTTTTCTCTATATAAAGTGGGGTATAGGGGGGTCTTTATTTCACGGACTTGTTCACATGATGGATGCTTCCACGCAGAGCTGAAACTGACCACACGAGTTCTGGTAAACCGCTTAGAAGGACTAAGCCTGCCCAGGCAAAGTGATGTGAGTCAGACCGTCCAATCCATATAAGCCTGTTGGTTTCATTGGGCGGCAGAGCTTGAGATGTCATTTCATCTCAATGTCAGGTAAAAGTCCCACACAATTTAAAGCAACGTCTCCAAAATTACCTAAATAGTGTTGACGGGGACGTTAAACTTCAATTCAAACAAAATAAATGCTTATATGCATTGCAAGGTCCAGCTCGCCCCACTTTTGCCCCTTCTAAGCGGTTAACTATTACTCATGTGTTCTACGTAGAAGCAGTATGTAACCCAATCTATTTCTCAAAGCCCTGACGGGCGGGGCCATTTTCATTGATGTCTTGAGTCGATGGCTGTCCCTTTTTTTTTACCAACGCGTAAGCAATTATCAACAGTTACCCTCATTTAATTCGCCATCCGTTATAGACTATGGACTTCCGTGTCTATCCTGACGTCACTTAACACAAACATCTAAAGAAATTGTTGCGTCGTTATTTTATTTTACTATTTTGGCCGGGGTTGGGGTGTCGATTGTTTATCAATCCATTCAGAAGTACTAATTACAGAAGCTTTTCACCTGCTCTTGTCCACGTGACTGTCGCTGGCCATGTGCAAAATATAGTATCCGCGGTAGATGTCAGAGCGCTGTGTTAAAAGTCTGGACTTGACTCGAGCTTGTTTCTTTGTTTGTGTTGAAGTTTTGCGTACCCATGCCCATCAACACTATTTAGGCCATTTTGGAGACATTGTCTTCCCATTATGTGGGAGTGTACTCGACATTGAAATGAAATGACATCCAATGCCCTACCCCTACCCCCCAACCCCTCCCCCCCCCCCCACACACACACAAACACACACACACTGACACCACCACCACCACCACAAACAGTACGGATCATATGCGGTAGTTTACATTCTATGTCAAATGTTTCCAAGAGCACCGCAAACTGAAATTCCGCGATATTCTCGTTATGTCCATAATAACAGCATGTCGCCGAATATTTTATTGTCCGAAGGCGTTACAAAACTGTATGTACATGTATATCTTAATTATAAGGGAAAGATTTCTCGAGTGCATGCTGGTACTGATGGACGCAAATGATGGGAAATAAACACACGGGAAGTGTGAACAATTTTCCTTCGCAAATTTAGCATGTAAAAAGGTCGTCGTGAACCGTGAGGGCTGAAGAGGAATCCCAATACCTCGGAAGACACCATCACGGATAACGGGGTTACCCTAAATTTGTTACCGAATCAATGTGCAGTGTACAGTTCAGCTCATATTTCGGGACATAGGTTTCGTTCGCGTATCATTAGCCTCTCCATGCTTTTCTGATACGAAACCGCAACAAGACGCCGTGAATTCTTCAATAGGTAACAACGCGTTATGTAACCAGAGCCTATTTGTTAATTGCTAGCTTAACGAGCTCGTTAGTGATCAGGGCCCAGTTGTTCAAAGCATCGTTAGCTTAACGAGCTCGTTAGTGGTCATATTGTTAACTGTTCTAGCAAGTTTAATATGTAAAAGTTTGGCATCCGCAAAAGCTGCTCACATTTTTTCAGCAAAAATATTAACATATTTGCCATAATAAACGATCAAAGTTTTAACGATACGTCAACCAACGACGTTGTTAGTTTTGAACAACTGGGCCCAGATTGTTAAACGATATCTACAATTCTGGTTTTGTTGCTGAAGAAAATGTGAGTAGCTTTTCACTTTTTTTTTTCAGCTAAATATAAGTATGTTTGCCTTATTAAATGAGCGAAGTTTCAGTCCATTCTGATCTATTTTAGTTCGATTGCGATGAAAGCCCCATGCTTATTTGAATCGCTCACGAGCACTCATTCCGGATGTTTCTACACGCACGAGAGAGAGGCCACTGTTTCCCATCTACATCTGGGTGGAGTGAGACAGTGACATTACGTGTCTTGCCCAAGAACACACCTCGCCTCAACTGGACGGATTCGAACATACAATTTCTAGATCATAAGTCGACCGCGCTAACCACTGAGCTATCAAGGCTGTCATCGAAGTTTTAAAGATTTGATAACAAACGATGTTGTTAGTATTTCGAAAACACGCCTATACAAATACATTGTAAATTTTACCACCGAAAAATGAAAATTTTCAGATAAAAAATTTCGATAGTTTTCTTATTTCTGCTCAAAACATAGATTGTGGGTAGTCGTTAGAACCGCCTCGTCGAGGCGGTTCTAACGGGTACCCACAATCTATGTTTTTGACCAGAAATAAGAAAAACTAGAGCTGTCAGCGAAACTGACTAGGGCCCCGGCAGCGCTATCAGAAATTTGTGGACGGACAGACGGACAGACGGACGGACGTTCTCACGGATGTATACTTATGTGGCTATTTTTGGCATGATTGATACTAAAGTGGCTACTTTTAGCCACAGAAAAGAAGTATTTTCGGTGTCTAACGGAATAAATCCCATAGACTTACATTGATTCTGTCCATTTACATAGCCACCTAACTATACATTTGTTGGTGCGGACAGACGCACGGACGGACGTGTCCGCACCAACGAAACGACATTTAGGGGGCAAAAAATTTGGACAGTTTGACCCTTAAGTATATATTCGTGAGTCCAAATGGGGTATATTCCGTTATTTGGGTACTTAAGTGGCAAAAATTCGCTCTTAGGTGGCTTGCCGCTTAAGAGAATTTGCCGCTTAAGTAGTCAATATGCCGACGCCTAGCCACCTAAGTATCCGTTCGTGACAGACAGACGGACGGACAGAGTGATTACTATAGGGCACCCACACTTTCAGTGCGGGGCCCTAATAAAATATACCCCTGCAAACCAAAGTTTTAATATATAAAAGTGGGGTTAAAGGGGGTCAAATTTATATAGGCGTGTTTTCGTGATGGTTTTGAACAACTGTCCCCAATAAGTCGGATGTGAAGACACGGCAACACCATCCGCAACCTAATACATGTATAACGAAATGACCACAAATTCCTATCGTTACAAGCATGGGGTTGACTGGCATCTGATTTCACCCCCCCCCCCCCCATAGGGGCTTGAAGAAATATATGGGCTGCATGATGCTTCCACGCAGAGCTGAATCCGGCCCGCACACTAGTACTGGTAAACCGCTTAGAGGATCTAAGCCTGTCCAGGAACCGCGGTGCGAGGCGGATCCTCCATGCTTAAAAACCCTATTGGTTTCATTGGGCGACAGGGGGTGAGATGTCATTTCATCTCAATGTCGGGTAAAAGTCCCACAAAATTGGAAGCAACGTCTCCAAAATGACCTTTACAGTGTTGACGGGGACGTTAAACCTCAAATCAAACAAACAAAACAAAAACTGGCATCCGACTTCATTCTCGATCCGCCCATCGGGGCTTTGAGAAAAATACATCACGAAAACACGCCTATATAATTTTGACCCCCTTCAACCCCACATTTATATTGTAAAACTGGGGTTTATGGGGGTATAAATTATTTTCCTTATTCTGGTCCTAAGACATAGGTTGTGGGTATTCGTCAGAACCGCCTCAATGAGGCGGTTCTGACGAGTGCCCACAATCTATGTTTGGAGCAGAAATAAGGAAAATATCGCAATTTTTCGTCAGAAAAATTTCATTTTTTGAGGAAAAATTTTCAATACGTTTGTATAGGCGTGTTTTCGTAATGGATTGGACTGCATGTTGCTTCTGCACAGAGCTAAACCGACTGAACATATTACTACAGGTAAACCTCTTAGAAGGTCTAAGTCTGCCCAGGCAAAGTTGTGCCAGTCGGACACTGAATCATGTCGGACAAGTCCCAGAAAATCGTATATCGGCTCTCATTACGCAAACGCGCCTATACAAATACATTGCCACCTTTATCGCTGAAAAAAATGAAAAATTTAAAATGAAAAATTGCGATATTTTTCTTATTTCTACTCAAAACATAGATTGTGGGCACTCGTTAGAACCGCCTCATCTCATCGAGGCGGTTCTAACGATTACCCATAATCTATGTTTTAGAGCAAAAATAATACAAAAAAAAAGGTTTACCCCTGTAAACCCCAGTTTTACTATATAAAAGTGGGGTTCAAGGGGGTCAAAATTATAAAGGCGTGTTTTCGGATTCGAGAACGCATGTAGAATCGCTCGGCAAGCCTCGCGATTCAACAAGCGTTCTCGAAGCCTTGCCTGAAAAAACTTGATATCAAATGACACGAACCTGGTATTCTCTATTTATTGAATTTATTGATTCCTGTTCTTTGCCTTTACTTTTTTTAGCTCACCTGACCGTGAGATGTCGTCGTGCGTCGTGACTCTTGCGTCGTGCGTATACTTTTCTTTTCAACACTCCAGTTGGCAGAGTTTTGATCCAATCAACATCAAACTTGGTCAGAATGATCAACATGACAATATCTCGATCATGTTTGAATATGGGTCATGTCGGATTAAAAAGTAGGTCAGTGCGTCAAATCATAGAAAAACCTTGTTAACACACTAGAGGCCACAGTTTTGATCCAACCATCCTCAAATTTGCTTCGAATGATTACCCTGACAATATCTCGGAAAAATTCTGATATGGGTTATGTCGGGGCAAAAAGTAGGTCAGTAGATCAAATCATAGAAAACCCTTGTTAACGCTCTAGAGAACACAGCTTTGATCTAATCATCCTCAATCTTACCCAGAATGATCATTCTGACAATATCTCGGCCAGACTTAAATATGGGTCATGTCGGATCAAAAAGTAGGTCAGTAGGTCAAATCATAGAAAAACATTGTTAACAATCTAGAGGCCACAGTTTTGGTCCAAACATCCTCAAACTTGCTCAGAATGATCATCATGACAATATCTCGGTCATGTTCGAATATGGGTCATGTCAAGTCAAAAAGTACATGTAGGACAGTAGGTCAAATGATAGAAAAACCTTGTTAACACTCTAGAGGCTGCAGGTTTAATCCAGTCATCCTCAAGCTTGATCAGAATGATCATCCTCACAATTTCTTGGTTGAGTTCTAATTGAGTTCTAATATGGGTCATGCCGGATTAAAAAGTAGGCCAGTATGTCAAATTATAGAAAAAACATTTTTAACACTCTGGAGACTACAATTTTGGTCCAATTATCCTCAAACATGATCAGAATGATCAGCCTGACAATATTTCAGTCAAGTTAGAATATGGGTCATGTCGGGTCAAAAAAGTAGGTCAGTAGGTCGAATCATAGAAAAACCTTGTGAACACTTTAGAGGTCACAGTTTAGGTCCAATTGATAATATTTCGGTCAAGTTCGAATATTGGTTATGTCAGATCAAAAATGAGGTCAGTAGGTCAAATCATAGAAAAACATTGTTAACACTCTAAGAGGTCACAGTTTTTGTCCAATCATCATCAATCTTGATCAGAATAATCATCATTACAATATCTTAGTCAAGTTTGAATATGGGTCATGCCGGATGATAAAATAGGTCACTAGGTCAAAACAATTGAAAAATATTGTTAACACTCTAGAGACCACAGTTTTAGTCCATCATCAAAACTTCCCATTAGATTCATCTCGACAATATCTAGCTCAAGTTCGAATATGGGGTAAGTAGGTCAGTAGGTTAAAATATAGAAAAAACTTTGTTAACTCTCTAGAGGCCACAGTTTTGGTCCAATCATCGTCAAACCCGCTCAGAACTATCATCTTGTCATCATTATCATCATTAGAAGTCTGTAAATGATATGAAGGTGTCATCAAACGAACCATCCTTTGTCATCAAAAGGCATTTTAAGTTAGACTGAGTACGTTCATCTCCGTCTGGTGCAATCGGACCTGACCCTCAATGTTCACAAGGTACCCAGATAGTGACAAACAATGCAGTTCTGTATTGTCAAAGGATGAACCCCCCCCCCCCCACACACACACACACACACAACACCACCACCACAACCCCTTGTCTCCATGAGTCAGAGACTGTTCATATCTGTCTGGTGCACTATGACCTCACCCTCAATGTCCTCAAGGTGCCCAGATGGTGATATTCAAGTCAGCTCTGTATTGGCAAAGGGATCAACCACCCCTGTCCTTACCCCCACACGCACAACCCCTTGTCACCATGAGTCATTGAGCCATTGATAGTTAGACTTGGCCCATTCATCTCCGTCTGGTACATTAGGACCTGACCCTCAGTGTCCAAAAGGTGCCCAGATAGTGCCATACAAATCAGCTCTGTATTGTCAAAGCGAACTCCCACCCACCCACCCCCAAAACACACACACACACACATACACACTCAAAACACCTTATCACCATGAGTCATTGTTAGACTGGGCATGTTCATCTCCGTCTGGTACACTAGGACATGACACTCAATGTTCACAACGTGCCCAGATAGTGACATACAAGTCAGCTCTGTATTGTCAAAGGGGTCAACCAACCCCCCCCCCCCCCCCACACACACACACACATACATCACCATGAGTCATTGATAGTTAGACTCAATATGTTTATCTCTGGCTGGTGCACTAAGACCTGACCCTCAATGTCCACATAGTGCCCAGATAGTGGCATACAAATGTGATACACACATTCCACCTTATATTACCTACCATTTCATTTGTGCAATAAGGATCAGGTGGGCAATCCAGGGTCATGATGACACCCACTTGTTTTTCGGCTGCAAATAACAACATTGCCACCATATCTAATCAAAGCACTGAGAGAGTGCGGGTGGGTCGATTGTCTGTGGGTGTAAATAAGGGAAATGGGTCTGAACGGGGACTTAAACAGTTTCGTTTAACCCTTAAATTCATTTACTGTAATCAAACCGTGTAGACCCTGGACAGACGCTGCGGCTTTCGGCGTCTGACCTTTACATTCCAAGACTGTAAGCAAGCAGTGAAGACCCTGATCAGACGCCGCGTTCTGCGGCGTCTGAGCTGGGTCTACACTGTTTGCCAAGCCCAAACCATGATTCCAGCCCAGATTCTACGGCAAACACGCTGACCTCACTGCGATAAAATTCTATAAATAATCTGCTATGAGTTATTGTCACGTGAACTCGAGCACTAATAGAGGTTTTGTCCTTTATAACTTTGGGTCGATTGATAAACAATCGACCCAAAAATGGAAATATCTTTACATGACAACCGCTATACCTTTAGTCCAATTTCCAATGATTCAAACTTCAGAAGAAAGCTACTTGGTGGCCCTCTACCAAAATGGCTATAATGGTTCCGCTCCGATAAAAATATGGCCAGCACAGCGATAAAATAGGGAAAACAAAAGCCTTAAACGACACCTGCTCCTATACGTTACATTCTAACTTAACATTCAAATGAACAAGATGGCCGCCCGAGCTGGAAATAGAAATATATTTTAATGATTACATCTAATACACATATGGGTTCATTTCACATCCACGCTTCAGAGGTGTGTTGCATAAATGGCAATTAAGATGGTTTCGTTACAATGCACGGAATAGATACAGAATTAAAAATAGATTGAAACCTAAAAGCGAAAAATGCTCCTATACCTTTGTCCTATTTCATTCAAGTTTTTAGATGCCCCTATACATGTGTATATTTAAATAGGTTTCGCTGCACTGAACAAGACGACCACCAGAGCTAAAGATGGAAATATCTTTGAACAAAAAATGCTCTTATACTTTTGGTCCTATTTCATTCAAACTTAACACGAATTGCTCAGGTAGCCCTCTACCAAACTATCTAAAATGATCTCGCTCAAATGAATAAGATGAGACCGTAAAATGATTAAATAACGTATTGCACGTATACCCATTTCCGAAACTTCACAGGAACGTTGTTTAGGTTATCCTCTACCCGTTCCGAAAGCACGCCTATACAAATGCATTGGAGACTTTTCCGCAGAAAACAACGATCACAAAAATGTGATATTTTTCTTATTGCTGCTCAAAATAAAGATTGTGTGTACTTGTTAGAACCGCCTCGTCAAGGCGGTTCTAACAAGTACCCACAACCTATATTTTAGAGCAGAAATAAGAAAAGTAAGGTTTGAGAAAGATCGGGTAGAAATCTTTTTTGGTCTATAAAACTCTAATGAAGTTTTAAATAAGATGAAATCAAGGCGGTTTCGTACTTCAAGTCTGTCTACTTATGTTTTTTTCTACCCTTTACACTAGACTTCCTCATAATCTTATAAAAGAAAAACTTAATGATTTAATTGAATGGACATTTCATAGAGAAGACTCCCTCTATCTTTCATGTAATGTAAGAAATGCTTTTTTCACTTCTGAAGAGCATAAATATTATACTTTATGGTCAAGTCAGAAAGTGTGTGAAGCTCAACATTTCTACTTGACAATATTTACATAAGATTTTGTACTAAGTTATTTAGACCAGTTGTGGGTATTCCGATGGGTACTAATTGCGCACCACTCGTGGCTGATTTGTTTTTGTTTTGTTATGAGAGAGGCTGCACGATGTCCCTTTCTTCTGAAAACGAGTCTGAAATCATTGAAGCTTTTAGCTCCACTTCAAGATACTTGGATGATTAATTAAACATTGATAATACCTATTTCGATGGTTTGATCAGTCAAATTTACCCAACAGAACTTCAGTTAAATAAAGCAAATTCTTCTGATACCGAGGCCCCGTTTTTGGATTAACATCTAGATGGATTTATTTCGTGCAAACTTCATGATAAACGCGATGATTTTGATTTTGAGATTGTAATTTTTTCTTTTTTGGATGCTGATGTTCCTCGTTTGCCATCCTATGGCGTTTATATTTCGCAATTAATTCGATTTGCCAGAGTGTGTAGTCATGTAACTGACTTCAATACTCGTAATAAATTGTTAACGGCTAAACTTCTTAATCAGGGTTATCGTTACCATAAACTACGCAAAGCCTTTTCAAAATTTTATAGACGTCATTCTGATTTAATTTCAAAATTCAATATTGGACTTAAATCTCTTCTGCAACAAGGTCTATCGGAACCCGAATTTTATGGTGACTTAGTATACAAATTCAGAAAAAAATTATTACCGCAATGACTTCAGCGCCAAATTTCGTAAAATCATTCTACGATATAAAAAGATTGGGTACAACATAAATGTTATACGACAGACTGCATGCATGGTAGTTAACCCAATCACGGTTGACAACTTTGCTTCCCTCTTTAATTCCACGCCGGTGGGTCAGGCCTCAGATTCTATGACGGTTCCAGTGTAAAGGCTTATTAAGAATTAGAGAGATCTAATTCAAGGTAATGTTGGCTGATGCCTGATGCTCTATCTCTGGTCGGGCCCATCGGAGTCTAACTGTTTGTTTTCTTTTCAGTGGTTTCTTGCTGTAGAGTCATCACCGTTGTTTCAACTCTGTGGTTGTTTGATTATTTGTGTTCACGGAGATGTTGCACTGATGAGTTAAGAGGCCTTCATGCGGACTGAACAAATTATTTGTCTAAATCGCGATGGACATAAGGGCGAGGATTGTGGCCACGTAAAATCGATTTAAGCCCCCAGTGGAATTCGTTTCCGCTGACCGTTCCAAGGCAGTTCTTCTGTCGCGATTTTTGTTTGTTATTGTTTGTCTTTAGGTGTTTGTGTCGCTTGTGTTATTTTATTTCGGATAGCCTATTGGCCATTTTGTGGGAAAGTAACTGTCCTTTTGGCTTTCCGCTGTTGGTGTTTCTATTAGGTCTGTTGTTGCATGTTTGTGTTACTTTCCCTTTGGTGTCTCTGATGGGAGCTATGGGTTGATTGTATCTATTCCTGATCATTGCCTCTACTTCTATTTCACCCCTGTAAACCCCAGTTTTACTATATAAAAGTGGGGTTCAAGGGGAGCAAATTACATAGGCGTGTTTTCGTGATGAAAATAGCTAATAACGGATATGCTCCACTAAATACGATAGCCGCCAGAGTAAAATAAATAAGTAAATAAATGACAAGTGCTCCTATACATTTTGCCCAAATTACATTCAGGCTTCACAGGAATATTGCTTAGGTAACCTTCTACCAGAATAGCTAAAACGGTTCTGCTCCAATAAACAAAATGGCAACCAGGGAGATTATAGAAATCCTTTTCATTACGATAACACGCCCGTATGGCATAGTGCATTTTTTCGCATCTCCAAAATGGCTACTTTTCTGATTACAATATGCGATATTTTTCTTATAAATACTACAAACATAGGTTGTGGGTGCTCGTTAGAACCGCCTCAATGAGGCGGTTCTAACGAGTACCCACAACCTATGTCTTGGAGTAAAAATAAGAAAAATAAGGTTTGCCCCCTTAAACCCCAGTTTTCTCTATATAAAGTGGGGTTTAGGGGGGTGTTCATTTCACGGACTTGTTCACGTGATGAATGATAACTATTCCTGTTTCATTCAGTCTTCTGGGTTGCTTGGGTGACTCTCTACCCAAATAGCTAAAATGTTCAGCTACAATGAACAAAATGGCCATCGGCGATCAAAATAGAAAATAAAATGACAACTCCTCCTATTCAAAGGAGGACAGTTTCATTCAAACGTTATACGAATCTTGCCTAGATGACAATGCATTTTAAGTGTCTTATGATGATTAGAATCTGGCATTCGTGCTCCTGTGTCATTCCATTTATTGAACGCATTGAGTAAAGGCATTTTATTCCTTTTCCTCAATTTGTTTAATAACTTCAATCATACATGGGCACTCATGTATGATCCTATATAACCCCCCTATTCTATTTAAAGATTTGTTGGGTTTATATCAGCGTAAATCTGACTCTTCCCTTGGTTTTGCTCAGCATACAACACGGGCACATGTTAGAATCGCCTCATGGTGGTAGTTCTAACGAGCACTCATAATGTGTGCATCCGACAAAAATATGAACAAGTTCATACTATTTTGATAAAAGTGTCGTTTTCAGCGATGTGAAAGATATAGAGGATCTTACACCCGTGGTCCTTTCATATGAAATTTATGAAGCGAGCATTAGGCTCGTTTTATAAATTTCATATGAAATAACCACGAGTGTAAGATTCAGCTTATCATATGGCCAGTTTAAATTAGATTTTATCGCCTTTAAAATTGACAACCTCTCTACAAAAGATGCATGGTTGACATGGACGTCGTTATGACGCTACTTAATCCCGCCAAAGTGTTATTACACCTGTGGTCATACGATTTTTATTACACGGCGTTATCCACTACTTATCAATTACGTCATATGATAAAGATCTCACACGTATTTGTTACCTTAATGGAAAGACGCACCTTTCACACCAAACATGAAGGCGCGTCGCAAATGTATGTCTGAGAGAAAATGAAAGAAAAACGAGGGAGGGTTAATTGTGTGAGGAAATGACTAAAAACCATAAATCTTTCCATAAAATGAAACAACTTGTCCCAATGGGCCAATCCACTATCATGAACACTTATCTTTCTAACTTTTCTGACATCCAGTCAATACCAGCAAATGCAGCAAATCGCTTAATTATGCTTCAGTTTATTGCCGGCAGCTGAAGATCATAAGACTGTTTAAACATGTGATATATGGGAGATATTTACTTTTTAGGTGAATACCAAAAATATTTTTTACACTGAAATGAAATATGTTTGGCTTTTATCGAAAAAAAAAAAAAGACTGCTACCCCCCACGCAAACACGCCAATATCACTTTGACCCCTTAAACCCCACTTTTATATAGTAAAACTGGGGTTTAAAGGGGTAAACATTATTTTTCTTATATCTTCGCAAAAAAATAGATTATTGGTACTCGATAGAACCGCCTCGTCGAGGCTGTTCTATCGAGTCCACCCAATCTTTTTTTTGAGCAGAAAAAAGGAAAAATAGAGCAATTGTTTTCATCTTAAAATTTTCGTTCTTTGGTGGTAAAGTTTACAATGTATTTGCATAGGCGTATTTTCGTAATACGAGATGAAATATGTTTGGCTTTTATCGAGAAAAAAAAATGATTTTTTTTTTTAAACCAGAAAAAAATAGTAGTCAAGACTGCTACATTGACAATATGTTATCTCTTCACTGTATGAAAATATTTTATTTGTTAGTATCAAATAAAATGCTTAATGATCACAATTTTCTAGAGAATTTTTATGCTTTTTTTTTCATATTTTTACTTAAAAAATAAAAAACAACAGATGCGGTGCAGATTAGAACCGCCTCCATTACCAAAACTCGCCTTTTCTAAATGCAATGTAAATTTTACCGCCAAAAAGTGAAAATTTTAAGCTGAAAAATTGTGATATTTTTTCTTTTCTTATTTCTGCTCAAAATATAGGTTGTGGGTACTCGTTAGAACCACCTCATCGAATTTTAGAGCAGAAATTTGGAAAATAAGGTTTACCCCTGTAAACTATATAAAAGTGAGGTTCAAGGAGGTCAAAATCATATAGACGTGTTTTCGTGATGTCATATACTATGATGAAGGACGGGGAGCCGTTCTCGTAAGTAAGGCAGAGATAAAAGCTCGGGTAAGTTTGAAAACTGGTGAGGTCGGCCTGTTTATCATAGAGCTTGCAGAAAAACCCGCCCACATAAATGCATTGTAAACATAACCGCCTGAAAAAATTCAGATGAAAAATTGTGATATTTTTCTTATTTCTGCTCAAAATATAGATTGTGTGTACTCGTTAGAACCGCCTCATCGAGGCGGTCCTAACAAGTACCCACAATCTATATTTTAGAGCAGAAATAAGAAAAATACGGTTTAACCCTGTAAACCCCAGTTTTACTATATAAATGTGGGGTTTGTAGGGGGTCAGAATTATTTAGTCGTGTTTTCGTGATGGTGGACCTTGTCAGCACCGTAGCCGCTTCAGTTTTTATGGGATCTTGTAAGTAAGTCCGGGATAAGAGCTCGGATGAGTTTAAAACTGGTGAGGTCGGCCTATCTGTCACAGCTTTACATCCATTTGATTGCAGAAAATGCCTACTTTTTGGACCTTGTCATCACCGTGACACCTTCCGTTTCTATCGGATCTTCTTGAAATTTCCATGTAAGTAAGCCAGGGATAACAGCTTGGATGGGTTTGAAAACTGGTAAGGTCGGCCTATCTGTCATAGGTTTACGTCCCTTTGATTGCAGAAAATGCCTACTTTTGACCTTGTCATCACCGTGACACCTTCCTTTTTTTTTTTTTTTTAAGTAAGCCAGGGATAACAGCTCGGATGGGTCTGAAAACAGGTGAGGTCGGCATATATACATGTATTATAGACTTACGTCCGTTTGATTACCGAAAATGCCTATTTTGTCCTTGTCATCACCGTAGCATAGTTTTTATCGGATCTTCTTAAAAGTTACATATAAGAAAGTCCGGGATTAAAGCTCTCGGAAGAGTTAAAAAATAGTGAGGTCGGCCACTCTGTCGTGGAGTTACGTCCCTTTGATTGCAGAAAACCATGAACATGTCTATTTTGATCTTATTATCACCATAGCCCCTTCCGTTTTATGAATTCTCTTGAAACTTACAAATAAGTAAGTCGGGGATAAAAGCTCGGATGAGTTTGAAAACAGTGAGGTCGGCCTATCATAGACTGAAGTCCCTTTGATAACGGAAAATGCCTATTTTTTATATTGTCATCGCCGTTGCACAGTTTTTATCGGATCTTCTTAAAACTTACATATAAGTAAGTCAGGGATTAAAGCTCGGAAGAGTTCAACAAGAAATTCGGTGAAACCGAAGGATGCTCCCCGAAGATGCGCAGTAGTAGGAGGGTTACATGTATGTTAATGATTTAATTTGTTTAATTTGAAGTTTAACGTCCCCGTCAACACTGTAAAGGTCATTTTGGAGACGTTGCTTCCAGTTTTGTGGGACTTTTACCCGACATTGAGATGAAATGACATCTCAAGCCCTCCCGCCCAATGAAACCAATAGGGTTTATAAGCATGGACGGGCCGACTCGCACCGCATTACCTGGGCAGGCTTAGATCCCCTAAGCGGTTTACCAGTACTCGTGTGCGGGTCGGTTTCAGCTCTGCGGGAAGCATCATGCAGCCCATCTATTTCTTCAAGCCCCGATGGGCGGGGGGCTAGTATGTATGATAACGAAAGAGTAGAATATGGTGGTCTTATACACATTGAAGTGTGGTATGAAATCTAGGGTTTTTGATATGACTGAAATACTGTTAAAGGGGTGTAAAAAATTAAAGCATCCATCCACTCTATGTGTTGAAACTAATCAATGAACAAAGTGCCAGATGTGACAAAAACCAAATATAGCAGCTGCCTGGTGTAACTCTTAAACCAAAAGTCTAAGTATTCCCTAGTTAGTGATTTTCAACAACGAATGCAAACATAAGGAGAAATGTAGGGCCCCTTCCCTGCAAGGGCCTGTAAATCTTAAACCATAAGACTAAGAAACTCAGTTTTGTGTTCCCTAGTAAGTGATTTTCAACAAAGAATGTCACAAGGAATATACATGAAATATAAAAGCCATATTACCCATGGTTATGAAATAACAGGAGATATTTTTTTTTGAAAAAAGGTAGATAATTCAGTGAAAAAGCAATACAGTTATGTCCCTTTGTCAGAATGTTGGTTTATAATGGTAAGTATTTGTGTGAAGTTTCATGAGAGTAGGACAAATACTTTTAAGATTTTGACCGAGGTTAAGTTGTTTTGTTAAGGCATGACAAACACATACCCAAAAGCAATATAGTTATGGTCCTTTGTCAGAATGTAGGTATTTTGATTGTTAGTATGTGTGTGAAGTTTCATGAAAGCAGGGCAAATACTTTTGAAGTTATGACCGAGGTTAAGGTTTTTTGTTAAGGCATGACAAACACACACCCAAAAGCAATATAGTTATGGCCCTTTGTCAGAATGTAGGTCGTATGATTGTTAGTATGTGTGTGAAGTTTCACGAAAGCAGGGCAAATACTTTTGAAGTTATGACCGAGGTTAAGTCTTTTATTAAGGCATGACAAACACACGGACAAAAGCAATATAGTTATGGCCCTTTGTCAAAATGTAGGTCTTGTGATGGTAAGTACGTGTGTGAAGTTTCATGCGAGTAGGGATAACACTTTTGAAGTTATGACCAAGGTTAAATGTTTTTGTTTGGATGTGGGAAACTGACTGACAATGTGATTACTATAGGGCACCCACGCTACTGTGTGGGGCGCTAATTAAGAAGGGAAGAAAATTCGTAAATACTGTTGACAGGGTTATGGTTCTTGCATTCTGCGATTTCTCTCATGGTCCTCTATCAGTGTATCAAGTTTCACTAAATTACCTTTAAAACTTTTAGAGATATGCTCCGGACAAGCTTAATATAGCAAAAATTAAAAAGGGAAATAACTCGGTAATTACTTGTGATAGAGTTACAGTTCTCGAACTCTGCACTTCCTCTGATGACCATCTATCAATGTATCAAGTTTCATTCAATTCCCTTCTATACTTTCAGAGATATGCTCCTAAGAAGCTTTTCACTGAAATAGTTAAGAACGGAAATAAATCCATAAATACTGTTGACATGGTTATGGTTCTTGCATTCCGCGATTCCCCTCATTGCCCCCTTTCAGTATATTAAGTTTCACTTAATTACCCTGAATACTTTTAGAGATATGCTCTGGACAAAATTGTGACGGACGGACCGGCGGACGGATGGATGGACGGACGGATGGTCAGACGGGCGGACTATATGCTCTCCCATCGAAGAGCATAAAAATTAATGAGATCGGCCTCTCTGTCGTAGAGTTACGTCCCTTTGATTGCAGAAAATCATGAAAATGCCTATTTTTTGTCCTTGTCAACAACATAGCCCCTTCCGTTTTTATTGGATCCTCGAAGTAAGTCAGGGATAAAAGCTCGGATGATGCCGATGTCAGCTTATTACTGGCGATGTCATCCTATTACTTGTAGAGTTATGCCCCATTCTTTGCCCATTATGGACACTGTCATAATTCCCATTACGAAAACACGCCTGTACAAATACATTGTAACCTTCATCATCCAAAACAATTAAAATTTTAAGATGAAAAACTGTGATAATTTTCTTATTTCTGCTCAAAATAAATATCGTGTGTACTCATTAGAATCTATATTTTAGCGCAGAAATAAGCAAACTATGTTTTACACCCTATATACCACAGTTTTGCTACATAAAAGTGGGGTCCAAGTGGGGGTCAAAATTATCTGTAATACCTGTAATACCTATTAGACGTCAATGGGTAAGCCTTGGGCTTCTTCTGACGCTTCTCGATACTGGTCATGTCTGGTAGTTGGGGGAAGTGCAGAGTAACATGCGGTCTCAAACTTATGCGGCTGGCCTTTCCAGCACTGGTTAAGTCTTGACTTGAACGTCTTGAGGGAGGGTGAATTTGAAACGTTTTCACTGAGCGTATTCCATGCATTTACTACCCTGTTACTTAATATGTTTGCTCTCATCTTTAATCTGGAGTGTTTTAAGCAGTTTCTTAGAGTAGCCTCTTGTTTATATACAGTAGAACTTCGATGGCTCGAACACCGATGGCTCGTTTACCATTGATGTGTCGAACCCATTCTTGAGCTCCTAGCGAAATCCTCTACATAAGAAATAGTGGGGGATAATTAAGGAGATTTTAGTCTTTAATCTTACAAATGTATGCTGTGTGTACTCATTAGAATCGCCTCGATGAGGCGGTTCTAATGAGTACACACAGCATACATATTCATTATAGAAGACCGAAAAGATGTCTAAATGTATCTCGTTATGCCTCCTGACAGTAACCTCAGTGGCTCGAATTACCCCTGTCTCGAACAAATTTTTGAGGTCCCAAAGGTGTTCGAGCCATTGAAGTTCGACTGTAGGTGTGTTTTCGTGATGCTTCAGCTTTAATCAGATCTTCCTGAAACTAACACATTAGTAGGTAGAGGATAGCAGATTGAATTACTTCGCAAGCTTGTGAGGTGGGCCAGTCTACCATGGAGTTATGTAATTTGGTTGCTGAAAATGCCCCTGTTTTTGACAATGTCATCACCAAAAGTCCCTTAGTTTTGAACGCATCTTACAGAAACGTACATATAAGCAAGTTAGGGATACAAGCTTGAATGGATGTGAAAACACACAATGTTGGCATATTACTTATAGAGATATGTCCCCTTCTTTGCTGAAAAGCTTATTTTTGGATATTGTCACGCCATGAGTCCTTTAGTTTTAAAGTCACATATAAGTAAGTTGGGGATAAAAGTTTAGATGAGTTCGAAAATTGGTGATGTCGATCTATATCTCAAAGTGGTATGTCCTGTTGTTGCTAACCTTTGTTTTGACCTTGTTAACACCATAAAGTAGAAGTAAAACAAAGCTCAGGAATCGATACAATTAACTTACTCCACCCACCAAAGACACCAAAGGTAAAGAAACACAAACATTAAGCGACCAGACCATAATGGAAACCTAAACAAAAGAAGGCCATAAGGACAGTAACTTTCCCACAAAATGTCCATATGGCCATCCAAAATAAAAAGACACAAGTGATACACACAGTAAGTAACAAACAACAGCATAAATAAATCGCCACAGAAGAACCGCCTTGGAACGGTCAGTGGAAAGATTTCCACTGGGGGGCTTGAATCGATTTTATGTGGCCACAATCCTCGCCCTTACTTCCGTCGCGATTTAGACAAATAATTTGTTCAGTCCGCATGAAGGCCTCCTAACTCATCAGTGCAACATCTCCGCGAACACAAATAATCAAAGAACCACAGAGGTGAGACAACGGTGAGGACTCGACAGCAAGAAACCACTGAAATGCTGGAGCAAAAGAAAACCAACAGATAGACTCCGATGGGCCCGACCAGAGACAGAGCATCAGGCACCAACCAACATTACCTTGAATTAGATCTCTCTAATTCTCAATAAGCCTTTACGTTGGGACCGTCATAGAATCTGAGGCCTGACCCACTGGCGTGCAATTAAAGAGGGAAGCAAAGTTGCCAACCGTGATTGGGTTAACTACCATGCATGCAGTCTGTCGTATAACATCCATGTTGTACCCAATCTTTTTATTTCGAAGAATGATTTTACGAAATTGGGTGCTGAAGTCATTGCGGTTATATATTTTTCTGAATTCATACACTAAGTCACCATAAAATTCGGGTTCCGATAGACCTTGTTGCAGAAGAGATTTAAGTCCAATATTGAATTTTGAAATTAAATCAGAATGGCGTCTATAAAATTTTGAAAAGGCTTTGCGTAGTTTATGGTACCGATAACCCTAATTAAGAAGTTAAGCCGTTAATAATTTATTACCAGTGTTGAAGTCAGTTACATGACTACACAGTCTAGCAAAACGAATTAATTGCGAAAGATAAACGCCATAGGATGGCGCACGAGGAACATCACAATCCAAAAAAGGAAAATTTACAATCTCAAAATCAAAATCATCGCGATTATCATAAATTTTGCACGAAACAAACCCATCTACAAAAGATAGATGTAAATCCAAAAACGGAGCCTCTGTATCAGAAGAATTTGCTTTATTTAACTGAAGTTCTGGGGGGTAAATCTGACTGATCAAACCATCGAAATATTTAAATCCTCATTCGAATTTTTTATAGACCAAAACAGATTTCTTCCTGATCTTTCAAAGACTTTATCACAATATTTAATCACATGCGTTTTAATAGCAGTAAGACAGGAAGTTAATAATTTAGAAAGTTCAGTGGTAGTGCAAGAGCTAGAATTTGCAATAAAACGTGCTTTTTAAGGTTTTTTTTATGAAGTTTTGGTAACCAGTATAGCGGAAGAAGCTTGTCTTGGCCTTCGGTAACACACACAGCAAACTTGGTGGCTGAATGATAAATATGTTTATCTACTATAACTCTCTCTTCAGCTAAAGGCTGAAGTTCATAGGCCTTAGTACCAACGAGCTCCTGCTTAAGCGTGTTAACATAGTGGAGCCGTCACACAACGACGACGTTGTTAGCGGCCTTGTCTGCAGCGGCCAAAACAAACTTCTTATGAAATTCTTGAATACCTAGTTTAAGATGACGTAAAGACGTCTTAGGCTTAGGAGGTAATAAGTTAGTATTTTGAGAATAGAAAGAAATGCGTTTATTCACTAGTTTTAAAATGCTTATTTTCCAATCCTTAAGGGCTTTATGCTCAACATACGCTCGCTTACACCATCGATTACCGAATTCATTCAAGGAAGCAGCGATTTCATCTCTACATTTACTGAAATCAATTTTAGAAGGAAACCGATATTTCGGTCCTTTAGAAATTATATTCCTTATCCTAGAATCAGGAATAATTTTCAAATTGCCAGTAATTACATGACCAGCAGCAGGATTGCAATACACTGAGTTTTTACAATCACATGAATCAGGAGTATTAGTATTAATATCAATATCTGAAACAAGTTTATTGAAATTAAAAATGATAGTTCTAACAGGTTTGTTATATTTATAGCAAATTATAGGTGTTTCAGTATTTTGAAAATAAGCAGGAATGAAAGAAAGCACGGAGCTCTCACGGAAGATACTGGGCAAATCTATAAAATCCATACCCTTATTTATGAAGGATATTTTGAAGAAATGGCGTTTATGATTAATTTCAGAATCAATGTAAGGACGGAGAGTATGCTGGGTATAGCCTCTAGTTAAGAGAGCCACATCATATAACTGATAAGAACTATCGTAGAATTTATTCGCCTCGGTGTCCAGAAGACGTAAAACAGAAACGGGTAATGAACTTAAAAATGAAAGCATAGAGTGGCGTCCATGATTTAATAATATAATTGACAGTCACTTCAGTCTAGTATTGTTTCGTTTAAACGCACGTTATTTACGTTTAAAGTTACCATTTTTCCAGATGCCGTGAGATCTAGTTCTGCGTTTTCGACATTCCAGGAGCGAGAAAATATCAAAGTCCGGAATTCTGGAAATATTACCCTCATGATAAATGTTGTCATTAAATCCCAGTGGAAAAGGGGTCTGTAAAGATTTAATCCATTTCAGTTCAGCCTCATGTCTTTTGATAATTTTGAATCTAGATGTAGAATTGGCATCGTAATAAAGTTTTTCCGCTGGTTGTATAACAATGTTATTTACGGAATGACCTGTACGTCGAAAGTGAGTACTAAAGCCTTCAGTAACGATAGAAACTTCCTGAAACTTTCAATCTGTTAGCTCAGGTGAGCAATATAGGACCATCATGGTCCACGTTTTTATTATTATATGAACCGGGGCACAGCATTTCCTAACATTTAAATGAGCGCCCAGCGAAGACTCAGATCAACCTGCATTGCACTTCTGAATATATAGCTGCCCCAAATACTTGTATAAATTTAGTTTTTCGATTAGTCGCAAGAGACCAGATCTGGGCTGTATGGAGTGTGCAACAATACAATGACCTTTGTAGACTTCAAAGACTGTTCTACGGTTGAGGATTTGTGAACTGGAGTAGACATTGTCAATTAACAAATGGACAAGCTAGAGAGTTTTTTGTATGTACTATTCTCGTTTCGTTCGCATTGTTTAGAACAGCATTCTTATGGAAGCTAAAAATCATACCTTTTGGAGCAGCACTTCGCATGAGTGGACCAGACTTTCTGAAGAATATTGCGTATAACACCCTCTTGGCTGTAAGTGCTCGTTTAGCAATAGTTGGTCTTATGGCATTTCTTTGCAAATAAATTATGAATGAAGAAGTATGAAAAAAATGAACTAAAATGAAATGAAATACGGTGATGAAGGCATCTACTGTTTTCACCTATCTATGCGTTAGTAGTCATCCAGGGAATTATTTTATCTGAGAATGAAACCAGGGTATCACAATTTGTTATCTTAGGGAAAACTTTTCCAAATAATTGGCCGAGAATAAGAAAAGTTTTCCTTAAATTTAGCTAAATTTGGTTTATGCAGGCGTCACACTGTCCCGAAAATGACACCAGGTGGCCACACGAATATGGAATTTTGAATTTCGCGCGAAGATCGCCCCGAACATGGTCAATAGCCAATCTCTAGCCGAAGCAAGAACGATGCATGCAGAAGGTCACACGATGGTATCCGAACCACACACGAAGGCAACACGAAGATGTGGATTTTTATCACGAAGTTTACCCGCAGGCCAAACGAAGGCCACACGACGGCTTCACGACGTCGTATTAAGAGTACGATGCGTTCGAACTAGGTCCCGAAGGCGACACATGACCTCCCGATGTTATAAAACCTTCGGCCGACCGTTTTAAATTCATTTGATGATCGGAGAGTACACAGTACATTTCAACTCTCTTAAATTTGATTCAACTTAAATCCAATTTAAAATGCCATCCAAAGAGAAGACCACTTTTTTCAGAGAGACTTGGTTTATAGGACAGTAAGATCTGCTCATCTTGTTCTCTAGGGTGCATCAAAAGAAGCAATGCTGCTGCCCTTCTTTTTCCTGGTTGTCTCATCATCAAAGTGTGCCATTCTGCAGGAACAGAATTGTGAATAATTATGACTGAAGCTTTGCGAGTTACACAAGCCTATGCTCTGCAGAGTTGCTCATCAGGACTGACTGAGGAAGATGCTCTGGGGTTGGCCTTTTATATGTCTACGTTACCATGACATATGGGTATCGCTGGAGGTGCTCAAATTCAGCTGTCTTCGTCGACACCGTGGTCCAATCTCAATGCCATCATACTATAATACGATGGTTACACGACGTCAATGCGAGGGTTTCACGTAGTCGTATTGCCTTCCTAAGACAATCGGACGACTTCTTGTTTCCCTCGTATTGTCTTCGTGAGACGTAAAATGCCCGAGAGCACCGATGATCACACGAAGAAAAGACGAAGATGACACGATTTGACAAGATGCCCTCACGATGGCCTTACGAAGGGCAAGATGGACAAACGAATTCAACACGAAAATGAACCTTCGCAATGTCTTCGGGCAATTTTTTGGCATGCCAAAGATTTTGCCGCCGCTCACGAAGTTGCTGCCGGAGCCTCAGAAAATCCACCGGCGATCATACGATGGCTTAAGATGTCCTCACGAATGGCCCGATGTTTTCACGATCAGAGCCGAATTAGAACATTTCCTTTATCGTGTTTCCATCTTGTGTCAATTTCGGGACAGTGTGACGCCTGCATTAGGAACAATAAAGACTTGACTGGAGCTAGATCTGAGAGTCATATTAAAAGAGTTCAATTCCAGGCTCTTTTCTCGAAAAGTCCACACAAATAATTTGGAACTACTTTAAGGGAAACGAGAACACCTTGCAGATTTTTTGGCCATTATTCAAAGGAAGACAACTTTCGGAACTTCCTCTTCGCTTTTCTATAAGCTCTGTCACATGGAAAAGGGGTTCAACTATTAAAGAAAAGAATGTGCTCCTCAGGAGCAAACTCTTTCCTTTAAATGTTGACCCCTATTGACATGAGAGACATAAAATACTTTTGCAGGCGTTGTCTTCCCTGAATCTGTGCTAATCAGACTGCGCGGATGTGTGTGTGTGTGTGTGTGTGTGTGTGTGTGTGTGTGTGTGTGTGTGTGTGTGTGTGTGTGTGTGTGTGTGTGTGTGAATTCGGGTTTAACGTCGCTTTCAACAATTTTTCAGTCATATCACGACGGTGTCCGGTTGCGACAGGGAGCTCAATGCTTACTTTTATAGAGCTACCTCACTGAAGTATCATGTCCCAGACACATTACATGATACCACACCCAGTCACATTAGCATGACACTGGGTCGACCAGTCCTAGCTCTACCCCGTAAATCTGAGTGCCAAGCGAGGAGCAGCTAGTACCATTTTGTCGCTGCCCGGGATCGAACCCGTGACCTCCCGTTCCCCGGAGCGGACACTCTACCAACTGAGCTATCGGGGCCGGTGACTGCGCGGATGTGCAAATTGATCTACACCTTTAGTTGTTCGCAAATGTTAACACAACTTTTCTCATGAAGATTCTCAAATGGTTAAGCTCATTTCATTGTTTGTTTTTAGTTTAACGACACGTCAACCCTTTTGGGTAAATTTGTGACGTCAGAGATAGTAGGAGAGATTACAGTGAGAGACAGAGGAGAAAAAGGAAAATGAATGGAAGTGTAGAAACAGAAGAAATAACAACACCCCACCTCTACCCTTACCTGCTGGAAGGGCAACAGGCCTTGCCCAACTGTAAGCCAATATCAGTTGAACGCCCCTGTTGCGAAGATAATACGTTAAATTTGTCTATCCCAACCACCCCCGATTAAGCTCATATAGCAATCTTTCCATTTTGAAATACTTTCGACCTATTTAAACCTCGTAGCAATAAACCTTTCGTTTAACTGTGTCTTACATTAATAACAGCTAACTTAACATTTTTTTTTTCGTTTCAAATGTCAGAACCATAATATGTGATAAATATTTAAGAACAAATTTAAACTTAATGGTTAAAAATCGGATAGCCTAATATGGTCTTCTTTCAATACTCCAAAAGTGACTTTTTTCCGATGAAAATTTTTGTGTTTTTCATTATTATAATTATTATTTTTGGAGGAACTACAAAAATACGTGGGTGCTCGTTAAAACTGCTTCTCTAACAACTATCCAAAGGTTTATTTTTTTTTCTTGAAGCTGAAAAAAAAAACAAATTATGTACATCCTTGACAATCCCGGTTTTCTCCATACACGAGCGTAAACTGGTTTTCAAAATGTACAGTAATATTCCTTCATTAAGACCACCTTTGGGACTGTTCAAAAGTGGTCTTTAAGAAAACGCAAAGAAATACTGAATAACTTAAACCTACTAAATAAGCTTTATATATCAAAATTAGTCTTAATTTTTGGTGGTCTTAATAGCGGAATTTTACTGTAGTTCATTCCACAGTCGTGTTCGCGTGAAAAAACTTAACATGACACATCCGTGTGACAAGAATACTGTTAAAGGTATTCCCTATATTTGCCTACGTAAAACCTGGGACAGCGCCATTGTTTTTGGCCCCAGGGCTATTATTCGAACAATCTTGGTAGAGGTCCATCAGTTGAAATTCATACCAAACATCAAAGACCTGGGCCTTCTGGTTTCAGACAAGAAGATTTTTAAAGGTTTTCCCTATATAAGCCTATGTAAAACCAGGTGGCCATGGGGCGGGGCCATTTTTTGCCACAGGGCTATAATTTGAACAATCAGAATCTTGGTAAAGGTCCACTACATGAAGCTTCATACCAAATATCAAAGACCTGGGCCTTCCGGTTTCAGACAAGAAGATTTTTAAAGGTTGTCCCCATATACATGTAAGCCTATGTAAAATCAGTGGGGCCCCACGTGGGGGTAGTTTTGGCCAAAGGGTAATAATTTGAATAATTTTGGTATCGGTCCACTAGACGAAGCTTCATACAAAAATCAAAGACCTGGGCCTTCTGGTTTCAGACAAGAAGATTTTAAAAGGTTTTCCCCCATTATTAGTCTATGTAAAACCAGTGGGCCCCTGCGCGGGGGCATTTTTGGCACCAGGGCTATAATTTGAACAATCATGGTAGAGGTCCACTAGACAAAGCTTCATACCAAATATCAAAGACCTGGGCCTTCTGGTTTCAGACAAGAAGATTTTAAAGGTTTTCCCTATCTAAAGTAGAAGTAAAACAAAGATCAGGAATCGATACAATTAACTTACTCCACCCACCAAAGACACCAAAGGGAAAGAAATACAAACATTGAGCGACCAGACCATAATGGAAACCTAAACAAAGGAAGGCCATAAGGACAGTTACTTTCCCACAAAATGGCCATATGGCCATCCAAAATTAAAAGACACAAGTGATACACACAGTAAGTAACAAACAACAACATACATAAATCGCCACAGAAGAACCGCCTTGAAAAGCAATTGCATAAGCAATCCCTGAGGATTGGAAAAATAAGAGCATTAAATGTATGCCTATGTAAAACAAGTGGGCCCCGGCGCGGGGGCATTTTTAGCCACAGGGATATAATTTGAACAATCTTGGTAGATCTCGTCCACTAGACGAAGCATCATGCCAAATATCAAAGACCTGGGCCTTCTGGTTTCAGACAAGAAGATTTTTTAAAGGTTTTCCCTATATAAGCCTATGCAAAACCAGTGGGCCCTGGCGCGGGGGCATTTTTGGTCCTTAGGCTATAATTTGAACAATCTTGGTAGAGGTCCACTAGATGAAGCTTCGTACCAAATATCAAAGACCTGGGCCTTCTGGTTTCAGACAAGAAGACTTTTAAAGAGTTTCCCTATATAATAAATGAAAAAGGTTAACTTTGGAAGCAAAGAATACATATTGGAATGAAAACCGGAAACTGGGTTTTATTGAGTTTCTTCATAAACAGCACTGTGGTCTGCAAGGCTGAATACGCCCCCTAGCATCGATTTCAGCAGTACTCATTTTCAAATTACAAGCAATGGACTTGATGCATCCAAAGAAAATAAAAATATAATCTGCACGATGATAGAGAACGGGGAGACGTAAAATAAGTGGGCCCCGGCGCGGGGGCATTATTGGCCCCATGGCTATAATTTGAACAATCTTGGTAGAGGTCCACTAGACGAAGCTTCATGCCAAATATCAAAGACCTGGGGCTTCTGGTTTCAGACAAGAAGATTTTTAAAGGTTTTCCCTATATAAGCCTATGTACAACCAGTCGGCCCCGGCGCGGGGGCATTTTTGGCCCATGAGCTATAATTTGAACAATCTTGGTAGAGGTCCACTAGATGAAGCTTCATACCAAAGACCTGGGCCTGGTTTCAGACACGAAGATTTTTAAATGTTTTTTCTTATTTTCTCCTTTTCGTTGCCATGGCAACCAGAGTTCTGCATAGAATGGAATTCTTTGAACAACTTTGAGAGAGGACCACCTACAAATCATTTCTGCCAAGTTTGGTAAAAATCTGTTCAGTGGTTTAGGAGGAGATGTCATTTATAGAAATTGTGGACGGACATCCGGACGACGACGACGATGGACGAAGACCGATCACAATAGCTCCCCCGGAGCCTTCGGCTCAGGTGAGCTTAAAAAAGGGGGTAAATAAACGACCGTCCCAGTTTTACTATATAAAAGTTGGGTTCAAGGTGGTTGAATCGATATATAGGCGTGTTTTCATGATGACAACGTATTGACGCACCTTCAGATTTCACATGGCAGACACCCATGGGACCAGCTGGAACCAGATAACATTGCCCATATTTGACCTATAGAATGGCCACCAAGACATTTGAACAGACTCATTTTCAATTTAAGGCATGTCTCTTGTGCGGACAAGATATGATCTTGTTCGCACAACATAATACCTTGTGCGCACAAGATATTATCTTGTTCGCACAACATATTATCTTGTTTGCACAACATAGATCTTGGGAAGTTGTGCGGACAAGATATTATCTTGTGCGGACAAGATATTATCTTGTGCGGACAAGATAATATCTTGTGCGCACAAGATCTATGTTGTGCAGACAAGATATTATCTTATGCGGACAAGATAATATCTTGTTCTAACAACTTAATATCTTGTGCAGACAAGATAATATCTTGTCTGCACAAGATAATATGTTGTCCGCACAAGATAATATCTTGTGCGGACAAGATATTATGTTGTCCGCACAAGATATTATCTTGTCCGCACAAGATAATATCTTGTCCGCACAAGATAATATGTTGTCCGCACAAGATAATATCTTGTCCGCACAAGATATTATCTTGTGCGCACAACTTATAAAATAAAAAAAAATCATGTCCCTTCCCGGGTTCCGTACATGTCCGTTCGATTTTGTTATGTTTTACGACATTTTTGCCGCCTCAAAGCCGAGAGCCTGATTTGTATCTACGTTGTTTGTTATTGTCCCTTTTAGGGTCGCTAGGCTCACATGGGTTAAAATTTCAAACGCAATAAATCATTCTTATTAAATAAGAAATTCTGCGAAAATATTTCTCAATAGCATAACCAATCCATTTGACATACATATATAAGAGTAATAAATAGTTCGTCTGTCATCCTTTCTCAATCACACGAGAGAATTAATACTGTTTGGGTTTTATTCCATTCCAAAATGCCTACACTATTTGCAGGAAGTTCAGCCATTTTCCAAATCAATTTTGAAGATACCACAACCTATCACCCCTAAATTTAGAAATGGTCTCCGGCTGTATATATAAGGAGGAAGATTCCATTTGGTACAAAAAGGGTTAAGATTGCTGATGAGCCCAATCTTAACCCTTATCCTGCTGAGGGGGCTTGAAGAAATATATGGGCTGCATGATGCTTCCACGCAGAGCTGAATCCGGCCTGCACACTAGTACTGGTAAACCGCTTAGAGGATCTAAGCCTGTCCAGGATCCGCGGTGCGAGGCTGACCGTCCATGCAAATAAACCCTATTGGTTTCATTGGGCGACAGGGCTTGAGATGTCTTTTCATCTCAATGTCGGGTAAAAGTCCCACAAAATTGGAAACAATGTCTCCAAAATGACCTTTACAGTGTTGACGGGGACGTTAAATCGCAAATCAAACAAACAAATTGTCCTGTTGAGCCCAGATATGTCTTATTTTCCAAACAATGAAGCTCCAGATCAGATGGCTTCTGACGAAGATCTACATTGTTTGCCATTCAGATTGTGAATTGGTTGCAATAATTTGCATCAAGTAATCTGAGTGGGTGTGGCATATATAAATATTCAGCAGGTCAAGGGTTAATTTACTCTTAAACGGCCTGTTGCAGATACAGCGAGACAGTTCCGAGTTAGAGTGTTCAGTTGCTGATACACCATAGCTCTTGCTTTGCGCTGAGCGCGTAACTGCTCAGTTTTGCAAATTATTTTTGGTCATATTCACCGGCATTCATTCTGGCGAGGCCACACCACTTTGCTTGGTACTGTACAAGCTGTTCCCACGACTGTTGGAATGTAGAAGTCACTGAGGGAGGCTTTAGGGGGGGGGGGGGGGGTCTTTGTATCGCTTCTTCTGACCACTATGGAAACTTTTTTTTGTTTTTGTTTTTGGTGTTGTTGTGTTTTTTTGTGTGTTTTTTTTTGTTGTTGTTGCTGTTGATTTTTTCAAAGTTAAGTTCTCTAAAGAGGATTTTTTGATAACTGCTCATCATGCATTCTGGGGTAACAAGGCCTGTCCATCTTAACCATGCCGAGTCTGTTTCAGTGTTCAACCATGCCTATTCCCAGTTTACGTAGAGCACTATTTAAGGCCGTTAAGGGGAATCGGAACACCTGGCACATTTTTCCGCCATTTTTCAAAGGGAGACAATTTTCGGGACTTCCTGTTCGCTTTTCTATAAGCCTTGTCCCACTGAAAAATGGGTCTACTCTTAAAGGAAAGAATTTGCTCCTCAGGAGCAAATCCTTTTCTTTAAGAGTTAACCCGTATTGACATGGGAGATAGAAATACTTTTCGAGGAGTTGCCTCCCCTGAGGGTGTTCCCATTCCCCTTAAATGATATTTTAACGAAGCTATTCCCGCGACTTTCTTGGTATATTTAAGGCCCAATATGTTCTATTATCGCTTCTTCAGACTACAATGGAAGCGTTTTTCCACTAAAGTCTTGTAGTTCTTCATAGAGAATTTTCTGACCCAGACATTCATCAAGCATTCTAGTAGAAAACTGGAGTTTACGGGGGTATACATTAGTTTTCTTATTTCTGCTCTAAGACAGTACTTGTGAGAACCGCCTGAACGAGGCGGCTCTCACGAGCAACCACAGCCTATATTTGCAGTATAACTAAGAAACATATCACAGATTTTCATCAGAAGTAGCCATTTTGGAGACGTGTAATGCTCTATGCCGCCCGGGTGTGTTATCGTAAATTAATGAGGCTTGTCAATCTAATGCGTTCAGAAAACTGTGTACACTCTGTATCCCTGCCTTTTTACATTTGACGTAGTTTTACGTTTCAATGTCTCTAAAACAACATTTTAAAGGTCATATACAAAGTTATGGAATTCCGCGGCCTTTAAAAGCTATAGATTCAGAGAATCGATGGGCGAAACCCGAATCAAATTGTTCGTACTGGCCTCTGGGATATTACAATATGAAGTGTGAAATATTATATGGAAACCGAGCAAATTCAGACTGCCTCATTAATATTCATCGGGTATTCTATGATGTCATAGATGCACATTACAAATTTTAAATATCATATATCTTGTGTTTTATAGTCCCCAGAAACTGTATAATCACACGTTTGAATTATTGAAAGTGAGTTCAACTTATATGCTAAACTAATTTTCTCCTACTTTCAATCGCAAACCTTAAGTTCAAATTTTAAATAATTTATTGAAATTATTTAAATTCCAGTTTCTGTATTTGAAAGTGGAGGAAATAACTTACATAACTTACTAATCTATTTAAAGGACATGTAAAACACGTAGCTCAATTAGTCTACATGAAATTTTGAATCAAATGGTAGTTTTAAACAGTTTTAAAAAATATTCCTTAAATTTATATTTAAGTTTGAATTTCGAAATCAAATTTCTCATCCGTATCCTTATCTATCTATTTATCTTCTTATACTGAGTCGGTCATATTTGGCCATTTCCTCAGTTGGGTATCCTTAATTATAAATACCATACACCATTGTGGGTACTCGTTAGAACCGCCTCGATGAGGCGGTTCTTCGAATGCCAACAATCTATATTTTGAGCTGAAATAAGAAAGATATCACAATTTTTCATCATAAAATTTTCATTTTTTCGGCGATAAAGGTGACAATGTATTTGTATAGGCGTGTTTGCATAATGCTGTCCTTGCAGCAGGTAAGGGTACATGTAGTAGGGGAATGTTGTTATTTATTCTGTTTCTACACTTCCATTCATTTTCCTTTTTCTTCTCTGTCCATCATTTTCATCTCCTCTACTATCTCTTCTAACTCTTTTCTCCCTTTCTCAAAGTTACCCACAAGAGTTGATGCGTCGTAAAACCCCAAACAATCAATCACACGGAATTTGTGAGGATTGTGGCCACGTAAAATCGATTTAAGCACCCCCCCCCCCCCCCCCCCCCCCCGGTGGAATTCGTTTCCGCTGACCGTTCCAATGCGGTTCTTCTGTCGCGGTTTATTTTTGTTATGGTTTGTATTTGGGTGTTTTTGTCGCTTATGTTATTTTATTTTGGATAGCCTATTGGCCATTTTGTGGGAAAGTAACTGTCCTTTTGGCTTTCCGTTGTTGGTGTTTCCATTGGGGTCTGTTGTTTTATGTTTGTGTGTCTTTCCCTTTGGTGTCTCTGATGGGAGCTATGGGTCGATTGTATCGATTCCTGATCATTGCCTCGACTTCTATTTTGTGGTACGACAGGCCATCAAAAGGAAATCAGTCATGCACAGTACCCCTCTGAACTCTACTTCATATTGAAATACCGTTATCCTTATTTTCCTTCTAAATGCTCAAAAACATAAACTGAGGGTACTCGTTAGAACCGTGGTTGTAACGAGCACCAACAATCTATGTTTGGACTTATATAAAAATAAATCACAATTTTCATCGGAATATGTTGGGAGAGATAGAAAGACGCGATTTTTAGCACATAGGTGCGGTGCCTGTCACAAAATATTCCGATATATCTGAACCTCAGGGGCATCCTAATTTGATGGCAATCCAGCAATGATCGAAAAACCATCACGAAGTGCACAAGAACATCTGGTTCTCGAATTTATAGTAAGGCAATTATCATCAGTTTATGGTGTGGGTCGTTATGGTGCTGGATTTGTGTTGGGGCTTAACTAATACGAAAACACGCCTAAACAAATACATTGTAAATTTTATCGCCGAAAAATTTGAAAATTTTAAGAAGCAAAATTGTGATATTTTTTTTTTTCATTTTTGCTCAAAATATAGATTGTGGGTACTCGTTAGAACCGCCTCATTGAGGCATGTTTTTGTGATGACGACAAGACAATTCGTGTGGGGAATTATGTTTCGACTCCCCAAAAAGAAAGAAAAAAAAAACAGAAAAGATAGTAGAGGAGATAAGAGTGGCATGGGAGAAAGAAGAAAAGGAATGAAAGTGGAGAAAAATAAAAGTAACAACATTCCCCCCTCTACCCTTACCTGCTTCAAGGTAAGCATACCTTGCCCAACTGTACATCACGTGAACAAGTCCGTGAAATGAACACCCCCTTAAACCCCACTTTATATAGCAAAAAAACTGGGGTTTACGGGAGTATTCATTATTTTTCTTATTTCTGCTCCCAGACAAAGGTTGTGGGTACTCGTTAGAACCGCCCAAATGAGGCGGTTCTTACGAGTACCCATAACCTATTGTTGCGGTATAAATTACAAAAATATCACGGATTTTCATCAGAAAAGTAACCATTTTGTAGATGGGAAAAACACACAGTGTCGTACGGGTGTGTTATCGTAATGTAAGCCAATAACGGTTAATGTATGCTATTTATTACCCTCCCACCGGGGCTTGAAGAAATAGATGGACTGCATGATGCTTCCACGCAGAGCTGAATCCGGCCGCACACGAGTACTGGTAAACCGCTCAGAGGATCTACGCCTGCCCAGGCAAAGCGGTGTGAGTCGGACCGTCCATGTTTATAAACCCTATTGGTTTCATTGGACGACAGGGCTTGAGATGTCATTTCATCTCAATGTCGGGTAAAAATCCCACAAAATTGGAAGCAACGTCTCCAAAATGACTTATACAGTGTTGACGGGGGCGTTAAACCTCAAATCAAACAAACAAACAAACCTTATTTATTTGTGGCTGATGACTATCCTCACATTTACAAGTCCGTGAAATGAACACTCCAGCAGAACCCACTTTATATAGAGACAAACAGTGATTTACAGCGGCATACATTACTTTTATTTTCTTATTTCTACCAAAAGACATAGGCTGTTGGGTCTCGTTGAACACCCACATCCTATTTTTGGAGTAGTAATAAGAAAATAAATCATGATGTTGAATCAGAAAAATGACTGTTGAAACCACGGATTTGTAATCGTAATGTGTTTAGTAGCTCGTGATGCATTTGTTTAGGTTCCCATTGCAAAACACGCCTATACAAATACATTGTAAACTTTACCTGGGAAAATTCCAAATTTTTAGAATGAAAAGTTGTGATATTTCTCTTATTTCTGCTCAAAATATAGATTGTGGGTACTCGTTAGAACCGCCTCATGGGGCGGTTCTAACGATTACCCACAATCTATATTTAAGAGTAGAAATAAGAAAAATAAGGTTTACCCCTGTAAACCTAAAAGTGGGTTCAAGGGGGTCAAAATTATATGATGTTAGTTTACATTATGTTAACACAAACGTGACATTGTGAAATCTTTAATAACTAAAAAAAAATTAAATTGCCGTAGAAATGTTGTTATTTATTTTTTCTTACTTCTAATTCAAACACCCATGTGGCTTTGTATTGCATTGATTTGTTTTAATCGTGCGATTGTTTTTTCACTTTGTGAATACTTGTTAGAAACGCGTCGTTTGTTTGTTTGATTTGTGGTTTAACGTCCCCTTCAACACTGTAAAGGTCATTTTTGAGACGTTGCTTACAATTTTGTGGGACTTTTACCCGACGATGAGATAAAATGACATCTCAATCCCTGCCGCCCAATGAAACCAATAGGGTTTACAAGCATGGACGGGCCGACTCGCACCGCTTTGCCTGGGTAGACTTAGATCCTATAAACGGTTTACCAGTACTCGTGTGCGGGTCGGCTTCAGCTCTGCGTGGAAGCATCATGCAGCCCATCTATTTCTTCAAGCCCCGATGGTCGGGGGAGTGGGGGGGGGGGGGGGCACGAAACGCCTCGTATTTAACCCATTACGAAAACACGCCTATACAAATACATTGAAAATTTTATCGCCAAAAAAGAAGAAAAATAAAGAGATGAAAAATGTGTTATTTGATCTTACTTCTGCTCAAGACAGGCAGTCTGTTTGCTACTAAGGCATAGATGACCTGAAGTTTTTAAAATCTGTTAATATTTGACAGGTTTATTTTAATGCAAATGATCATGAGATACTGTTTACTATCCCATTAAAGGACAAGCATATGGTTGGGGGCGTAGTGTTTCACAATCACAATTTCTAGTTACACTTATAGAAGAAGAAGAAAAAACGTACCATTACGAAAATACACCTATAGGAATACATTGTAAACTTTACCGCCGAAAAACGAAATATTTAAGACGAAAATTTGTGATATTTTTCTTATTTCTTCTAAAAATATAGATTGTGTGTGCTCGTTAGAACCGCCTCAATGAGGCGGTTCTAGCGAGTACCCACAATCTTTATTTTAGAGCAGAAATGAGAAAAATAAGGTTTATCCCTTTAACCCCCAGTTTTACTGTATAATAGTGGGGTTGTAGGTGTGTTTTCGTGGTGTTTTTTTTTTCTTTTCCTTTTTCGAAAAATACCAAATATATTTCATCGTGTGTGTTGAAAACAACAGAAATTTCACTTGTGCTTCGCACTCGTGACATTTATATCTGCACGACTGAAATATCTAATTTCTTCAACACACTCGATGAAAGCTTCAGTTTGGTATTCACCTCGAAAAGATCGGCCCCCACCCATCGGGGCTTGAAGAAACAGATGGGCTGCATGCATGATGCTTCCACGCGGACCTGAAACCGACCCGCACACGAGTACTGGTAAACAACTAAGAGGATCTAAGCCTGCCCAGGCAAAACGGTGCGAGTGGGCCCGTCATTGCTTATAAACCCTATTGGTTTCATTGGGCGGCAGGGCTTGCGATGTCATTTCATCTCTATATCGGGTAAATGTCCCACAAAATTGGGAGCAGCGTCTCCAAAATGACCTTAACAGTGTTGACGGCGACGTTAAACCTCAAAACAAACAAAATAAACAAAAATCTAGAAAAATAAACATCCTCAATGAAACTAATTTTGCATCCGATTAACCACATTACGATAACACATCCGTGTGATATAGTGAATTTTTCAAAATACAAAAAAGGTAATTTTTCTGATGAAAATTTGTTACAATTTTCTTATTTATACTCCAAACACAGGTTTTGGGTGCTCGTTAGATTGAGGCGGTTCTAACGAGTACCCACAACCTATGTCTTGCAGCAGAAATAGGGAAAATAATGTTTACCCCCGTAACCCCAGTTTTCTCCATATAAAGTGGGGTTTAGTGTGGGATCTTTATTTCACGAACTTGTTCACGTGATGTTTATCACTGTATGGACAAGTTCAGCAGACGACAAATTGTTGATATTGTTCTTATTTTTCCAGAAATCACGACTCAAAATTCATGCCAAGGGTCTCCTTATTTTTCCCAGAAAACAGGACTTGACATCTCATGCAAATTGTCTCTAGGACTTGACATCTCATGCAAATTGTCGCTAGTAGACAGCATATAGAGACAATTTGCAACAGCTGTCTAGTCCCGTTTTCTAGGAAAAATAATCCAAACTGTCGCCTGCTGCAAAAATAGCTAGCATGCAGAGCGCTAAAATGTTCGTGCTATGAATAGTCTCTAAAAACGTACCTTATATACAGGAACTGATATAAGTTTGGAATGGTATATAGCCGCCAAGTTCTGCAACAGAAGGTCATGTGGTTTTTCTCCGGGTACTCCGGTTTTCGCCCACCTCTGATTATCGATCGGCTCGAGATGAGTGAAAAGGGCCGTAAAACCAAAAGCAAAGAAAAAAAAATAGTTTCCTTTTTTTTTGTCCGAAAGTCTCTTCAAGTTGAAATAAGAAAAATGCATTTTTTTCTGAAACGACCATCTTTTTAAGGAGGCCGACCTTAATTTTTTTCTGAGATACCTGCCCTAGAGAATTTCCTTATAAATATTATAACAAAGTATCCAGCAAGGACTTAACTTTAGATTAAAGCCATAAAAATATCATGTCACCGAGACTGGGAAAGAATGGGGGTCAATCCAAAAGTAACGCCATTTTACACATATTTTGCATTGATTGTAATGGGAAATCGCTAAAATTTGACACAAATGCAAAAATTAAAGTCACTTCTGCCCTGGAGATTTTGGACTTACTAAATTAAATTATGTATATTCATATGACATTCAAAAACATGAAATAAAAATTGGGGGGTCACCGGCCATATAAGAGAATGAGGGCCGTTTCAAAAGTAAAAATTACAGGCAAAATACCTTTTTTCGTGAAGATCGCTAACTTTAAAATAACTGTTTTGCTAGAAATTATAAATCCACCCAAATAGATGATATTTATGCTTATTATCTGCCGCAATATGATGAAATAATTCGGTTATAGTGTTATTTCAAGCAAAAAGGGTCGTTTCAAAAGTTATCATAACAGGCAAAACTTATGTTTTTGAAAACATCACAAAACTTATAGTTGCTTCTGAGCTAAGACATGATAGATGATGTATCTATATGTAATCCGCAAAACTATTAAATGAAAACAGGTTGACAGGTTTCCAATAAGATAATGTGGGTCGTTTCAAAAGTAAATATAAACTGAAAAATATGAACATATATACACTTATTTTTCAAATTATTATAGGAATTTCTGCTATATAAACTATATGATCACTAAGAAAGGTATTTTATCTTATTACACGTATTATTTGCAAAACATATCAAATAAAAACAGTAGGTCGTTCGTACAAAATGGGGGTCGTTATAAGAGTAAGCTTTTCATGCAAAATAACAATTTTTTTGTCAAAATCTCTTTTACTTAAGTTAATTGTATACTAAAACAAAGGTGTCACTAAGATGGGGCATGCATCTACATATGATTTGCCAAACAGAAGTTAAGGCAATGAATAGGTATCGATAAAATTACCTAACACCTCCCATTCAAGACACCAAAGGGAAAGAAACACCAACATAATACAATTTCGCCCTTCAGTGAGCAAATGGGGCACCAACCTAGCGCAAATCTTTCTCAATCCCAGTGCTTTGTCAGAATGGTTTGTACACCGCCTTCTGATAAGCCAGTACACTAAGATATCTCTTTCACTGACAGTCGCGGATCTTCTTTGACCGCTGCCTTTACAACAGCGATGGTTGCTTTGGTGATGGAGGTATTTGGCCTACCAACACGGGCATCATCTTTGGTCGATTATTTATCAGCTTTAAAAGCTTTGACCCACCGATAAATTGTGCGCTCTGAATTTACAAGAGGTTCATTTTTTGCCCCACAATTCATCAACCTATATCAAGCCTTACACGGCATTTAATTTAGCTGCGAATTTCAGTCTTTCTGTCCATTTTACAATGTAACTCGTAAATTGGCTAGTGTATTTGACTGCATGTATTTCAATTTGACAAATCTCGGTCTTTATAAAAGCAATTTGCTAGAAATAAACTGTTATCGGCGGCGATTTGAAAGGCTTTTCAAAATCAATGATGCGTTATCAGAAATACTTACGATAAAACTAGGGAAACCTATTAGTGACAAAACTTTTTGAAGGACCCTCGTACACCAACTTCTATTTAATGATTGGCTCGAAATTAGCTAAATATTCCTGAAAGGCCTTTAAAGCTAGAAACTACAACAGCAACAACAACAAGAAAAGAGAGAGAGAGAGAAATCATTTGTGATTTCTAGTTTCCACTCCATGCGTTTAGGATTTCACCGTGAAGCTTTTACGGTTCCAGATTTTGATTATTTTGTCCAAGATCTCTCTCACTCTTTCGCTCTCTCTCTTAACTATGAATGACCTTACTGTGTTTGAAATCCGCCAACCGAAATATATCATAGCCACCGCCCATTGGGGCTTGAAGAAATAAATGGGCTGCACGATGCTTCAACGCAGAGCTGAAACCGACGGCACATGAGTACAGGTAAACCGTTTAGAGGATCTAAGCCTGCACAGATAAAGCGGTGCGAGTCGGTACGACTTATAGGAATTTCTGTACTCCATGCTTTCGGTACTCCATGCTTATAAACCCTATTGGTTTCATTGAGCGACAGGGCTTGAGATGTCATTTCATCTCAGAGTCGGGTAAAAGTCCCACGAAATTGGAAGCAACGTTTCCAAAATGACATGTACAGTGTTGACGGGTACGTTAACCTCAAATCAAACAAACAAACAATACTCATAATGTCAAATGCAAATGCCCATATTTTGGTTGGCGGAGACTTTGTGGTGACATTGAATGGTGCAGCATGCAGGTGCCCCATGGGGTGCCTAAAAGGCAGACACAGCAACAACTTTTGGATATAATAAAAGAACACTGCCTGGCCCAAGTTGTTAACATACCCACCCGGCAAGAAAAGACCCTTGATTTATTGTTTACAAATTCTCCATCCCCAGTAAGCCGAGTTAAGGGGATGCCCCCGATTGGCAAAGCTGATCATGACATAGTCCTTGTTGAGTATGACATAAAAGCTAAACGAATCAGACAAGTCCCGCGTAAAGTTTTTCTCTACAAACGTGCGGATATGGATGGTCTGCGAGACCATATGGCGCGATTTAAGGATTCGTTCCTTTCCTCTGACCTCTCACACATGTCAGTTAATGACCTGTGGGTCAGTTTTAAGTCCGAATTAACCACGGCAATGGAAAGGTTTATACCAACTAAAATGACCAAAACAAAATATAGGGCACCATGGATCGATAACACGATCAAGCATCTCATCAGAAGACGGAATAGAATGTATTTTCGTGCTCGCAAGTCTAGCAGCCCTGACGTTAAGAACCATTACAAACGGTTCAGAGCACATGTGCAAAAGGTTATAAGAGATGCATATTGGAAGCATGTTCCAGCATCTTTACCTTTGAAGATGACAATATAGATCCCGATAGTCCCCAAAAGAATGGTAAAGTTAAAAAGTTTTGGTCATTCGTAAAGTCCCTGAAAAAGGATGCGTTTGGGATCACTTCGCTAAGGGAAAATGGAATTCTAAAAACAGATGCGCGCGATAAGGCTAATATTTGCAATAAACAGTTTCAATCAGCATTTACGCGTGAAACTGATGGTGAGCTACCATCTAAAGGTGCAAGTTCGTTCCCCTCTATGGGGGACATAACAGTTGACCCCAATGGGGTCGCTAAACTGTTAGGTAAGCTCAAGATACATAAGGCATCTGGGCCCGATGACCTGAATGCCAGGGTACTTAAGGAATGTAGTGCTGAAATAACTCCTGTGTTGGCCTTTATCTTCAATCAATCACTTGCCCAGGGCACTGTACCAGATGACTGGCGACAAGCAAATGTAACCCCGGTCTATAAAAAGGGGGAAAAATATGATGCAGCAAATTATAGACCAGTGTCGCTAACATGCATCTGTTGCAAAACCTTGGAGCATATATTAGTAAGCAACATCAACAAGCACTTAGCCTTTGAGAGCATTCTTGCTGACTGTCAACATGGTTTCCGGAGTCAAAGGTCTTGCGAAACGCAGCTTGTTCAATTTTACCATGACATTGTGAGCAATCTGGATGGGGCCATAAATCGTGGCCACAAACAGACTGACTTGATCATCATGGACTTTGCTAATGCCTTTGACAAGGTACCTCACAGAAGGCTATTACATAAACTGGAGTACTATGGGATAAGAGGATCCACGCATAGGTGGATTAGCTCATGGCTCTCTGGGCGCTCACAACAAGTTGTACTTGATGGCCAAGCGTCTGATCCAGTCCCTGTTTTATCTGGAGTCCCCCAAGGTTCGGTCCTTGGACCGGTCCTTTTCTTGGTTTTCATTAATGATCTCCCCGACAATATCAGGTCATCGGTCCGTTTGTTTGCTGATGATTGTGTCCTGTATAGGAACATATATTCTCCTTCTGACTGTCTTATTTTACAAGATGACCTGGATCAACTTGCACAGTGGGAGGCCGATTGGCAAATGAAGTTCAATGTGGCCAAATGTCACTCAATGAGAGTGTCACGACACCCTCCGGACAAGCAAATTAAGTTTGACTATACTCTTCACCAGCAAGTTTTGGAGCATGTTCAATCCGCCAAATATCTTGGTATCACCATCACTGACGATCTTGATTGGGGTCAACATATCTCAGAGATTACATCTAAAGCAACTAGGACTTTGGGATTCCTTAGACGGAACTTGGCTTTTGCACCTAGGCAGACAAATGATGTTGCATATAAAACATTGGTTCGCCCTCAACTCGAATATGCATCACCCATTTGGCACCCCTATGTTAAAACTCAGACTCAGCAGGTGGAGAAGGTGCAGAGGACAGCTGCTCGATGGACCTGTAGGCGATGGCGAAATAGAAGTAGCGTCGGTGACATGCTTAATGAGCTAGAGTGGCCGTCCCTGGAGGCCCGTCGTGAGCAGTCCTCTTTAACCTTCTTCTACAAGATACACTCTGATTCAGTGTCTATTGATAAAGATAGGTACTTGACCCCTGTAACACTGTCGACCCAAACAAGGGCATCAAAATTAAACGACTCACAATATCGTAGATACCAGTCCTATAGTGATGCCCTGAAGAACTCGTTTTTTCCTAGAACTATTCCCCAATGGAATAGTCTTCCCTCCTCTGCGGTGAATGCCAAGTCCGCAGAAGAGTTCAAAGCCCGCACAGTGTAAGATTGGGTCTCAGAGGTATGCGTTTTAGGATACCTCTGTTATGCAGATTGTAAATAGTTTTAAGGACGCATCCAGTGCCTCTCTTTTTTTTTCTTTTTTTTTTTTTTTTTTTTTTTCAGCTAAATTCTAAATTTAGCCACCCAATCAACTGAGGTAATGGCCAGATATGACCGACTCAGTATAAGAAGATAGATAGATAGATACTCAAATATAACAAAATATTACCACCACAAAATGAGAAATTTTAACTGATTTTTTTTTTTTCATATTTCTGCGGGCATAATTGTCAGTTCTGCTTAAACGAGTGACAGAAATAAGAAAAATAATGTTTACTCCTGCCCCTGGTGTGTATGTAATGTAAACCTGCGAGCATTGGTCAGATGTGACCGATCGCAGTATATAAGTAGAAAGAAAGCCAAAAGGGACTTACTGGAGAGAGAGAGAGAGAGAGAGAGAGAGAGAGAGAGAGAGAGAGAGAGAGAGAGAGAGAGAGAGAGAGAGAGAGAGACTGTCAGCAGTTTTCGACCATAATACAATTTAGTAGTAGGCCTATGCAAGACAGAATGAATTCATTCTACGGGCATAATTGTCAGTTCTCAGCCAGCAAAAAAAAAAAAATCAGTAGCATGCGGACTTTGATTCAATCCATCGGCTGTTTATCATGACGTCATAAATATGATTACGTCACAGCAAACTAAAGTTTACACACGGGCCGTGTGTAAACGTATATCCAAAGAACTATCATTTTAGTGTGTTGCTAGTCCAACAAGTTACACGTACGCATGCACTCATTTATAGATTTGTTTTTTTATAGATGTGCATGCGACGTCTAACACGGGGCTTATACAAGTTCATATAGCACATTTAAAATTTTCACTTAGCATGTATACCCATTGTATTGTAAGTCCAATTCATGCCTTAGATTGTAAAAAGTCGAAATCTGTGATAAAAATGCTGTCTAACCTTTGTGGATGTAAGAATATTCCTTATTAAACAAACCATCACTTGACTGACAGAAGTCAACCACCATTGTTTTGAAATAATTGTCATGTGACTTTGGTTACGACTAAAAGTTGGAATTGGATTTTTTCTTCAACGGTTTTTTTTCTTTCATGTGACGCAGCAACTGGGAATATAAATATCGGAAACACCACAGCAAGGGAAACAGGTGGCTGGGGTTTGTAAAGCGGAAAGCAGAAATGAAGCAGTAAAAGAGAAGTGGCATACAAAACGTTGGTACGCCTCAGCAGTTTGGTAACCCGACACTAAGAATAGCATAAATATACTTAAAATGACCCAAAGAAGAACTGCTAGTTAGGTGGAAGGGAATTAAATACTTCCCATATGATAGTGCATCTCACATGCTATGCGAGATCATTGCCAGGGATGACCAACCAAAAGATCAGAATCAGAATTGTTACTGGTGACACGTCAAATGACATTCATACACCAGGACCTGTGATGTGGGAAGTTAGTCCCTAGCTCTAACAAAAGAGGAAAATTTAGCTACACAATCATCAGCACCTTCAGCTGTCGAAATAATCGAATCTGGAAGGGCATTCCAATCTGTAATGGTTCTGGGGAAGAACGACTCTTTATAAATGTCAGTTCTTGCACTAAGGGTCTGAAACGCCAACGAATGGTGATTTCTACAGTGTCTAGCTGGGGGAACAAGGCCATCTGTTGGAATGCTGGCAGCACCCTTTAGACCTTTGTATAAAAGGATTAGCCTTCTGTCTTTTTTCCTTTTCTTGAGAGACTCCCATTTTAATTTTCCAAGTATTCCAGTCATGCTCCCAGTTTCAAAGCATTAATTGCCTGTTACAAATCTAGCAGCTCTATTCTGAACTTTCTCAATTTCTCGTTAAGCACCACTCCACTGGGGTCCCAGATACAACTACCATATTCCAAGATTGGGCGAACAAGACCTTTATATGCTGCCTCTTTTACATCCTGAGGGCACTGATGAAGATTTCGCCTCAGGAAACCAAGCGTTCTATTTGCCTTGGTACACATGTTGCTAATATGAGTATTCCATCTCAAGTTGTGTGAGATTGTCACTCCAAGGTATTTAATGGAGTCCACATTCTCGAGGACCGGTCCCTCTAAGGTGTAAGAAACCTCAACTTTATTAGATCTCTTCCTAGTTATCTGCATAATATTGCATTTAACTGGCTGAAATCTCATGCCCCATTTACGTGCCCAACATCCTAATCTATCTATGTCTGCCTGAAGTTTCAATGAGTCATCTGTATCTCTAATTTCCCGGTAACAAACACAGTCATCTGCGAACAGTCTTATTTCTGAGTCAGTGTCAGTGGAAATATCATTGATGTACAGGGAGAACAAAAGTGGGCCAAGAACGGTCCCTTGCGGGATTCCAGACAAAAATGGAGCCCACTCCGAAGATTCACCATTAACAACAACCAGCTGTTTTCTGTAGCAAAGAAAGGAATCTATCCATTTGAGGGTCTCTCCCCATATTCCATAACCAAATAACTTAGATTTAAGTAGTTCATGAGGAGGGGTGCCAACAGCCTTCTCGAAGTCCAGAATAAATGTGTCCACCTGTCCCCCTTTGTCCAAGATTTTTGCCCAGTCATTAATAACTGTGCTTAGCTGATTATTCCTTTGATTATTGTCTTTTAAAAATAATACATAATTATGTTGTCATGAAAAAAATCCACCATGCTTTTTGATACCCAGATGTTCACTCTGCATATGCTCCCTGTTTTGTTTTGGCAGATGCAGATGCACACTGATGCAAAGTATCAGCAGCACTCTTTTTTTCAAGTATCAATAGATCTTTGGGACAGATTATTTTATCTCCAACAATTTTTCTTTTATCCTTCCACTGACTGTGCAAATGCACATGAAACTCGAAGGAGGGTACTGCGAGAGAGAGAGAGAGAGAGAGAGAATGAGAGAGAGAGAGAGAGAGAGAGAGAGAGAGAGAGAGAGAGAGAGAGAGAGAGAGAGAGAGAGAGAGAGAGAGAGAGAGAGAGAGAGAGAGAGAGAGAGAGAAGCATAATAAAATATACATCTTATACAACATCGAACACCACTGCATTAGCCTGAACCTAAAAAAATAAATGATTTTCGGATCTTGTGTGTCCCGAGAAAGTTAATATTTTTCCGACAATAAATTGCGAGTAAGGCAATTATCATTCTTACTTTGGCAGTGTTGACTTAGAAGACACAGGTTATGTGCATGGCTGTTGCACGATGGTATGTATGTTTGCAGAACGAGAGAAGATAAAACGTTACCTTTTATATACACCACTAACAAGAAAGGACCCAGCACTGAACCTTGCAGTTTCTTTTTCATCTGAATTAAACGGCCCTATAAAATTTGAAGGCAGTGTTCTGTTGTAGGGATGGCAGGGATAAATAGATTTTATGTGGCCACAATTCTAGCTCTTGACACAGAAAATGTATTAACACTGAGCTCTGCTTTGGGATAAGACGATCTACAGATTGTGGCATGTTTTAGACTAGGTGCAAAGAAATAGAAGTGAGGGCCACAGTTATAAAATAGAAGTGGAGGCAATGATCAGGAATCGATACAATTAACCCACAGCTCCCATCAGAGCCTTTAAAATTAGTTCTTGAGATGAAATTTCTGCTGTATAAAACTAAGTTTATAGAAGAAAAAGCCCCAGCCCACCTTAAAAGTGCAATTGTAGTGAGGGACTTTAACCTGAAACAAAGGGAAGAAAGAAAAGAAGTGAAGTCAACCTGAAACAAAGGGAAGAAAGAAAAGAAGCGAAGTCAAGCAAGAAATGTTGAACCTCGCTGGAAATTGAATAGGGCACAAGAAGGTGACCATGCACGAATGGAAACGGGTGAAAATCCACTGCCCATTCCATTCCTTCATGATGAGGAAAGCAGCCTTTCACAGCTTAACACACACACAGACTCAATAGTTTTCAGAAAAAAGACCATTTTTAATACAGGGCAAATGCTTTTAATGACACTACTGAAGGGAGGGAAGGAAACAATGATTGGTGGGAATTAAAGAGATAATGTTGGTTGGTGCCTGATGCTCTGTCTCTGGTCGGGCTCATCGGAGTCTAACTGTTGGTTTTCTTTTGCTCCAGCATTTCAGTGGTTTCTTGCTGTCGAGTCCTCACCGTTGTCTCACCTCTGTGGTTCTTTGATTTCTGTGTTCACGGAGATGTTGCACTGATGAGTTAGGAGGCCTTCATGCGGACTGAACAAATTATTTGTCTAAATCGCGACGGAAGTAAGGGCGAGGATTGTGGCCACGTAAAATCGATTTAAGCCCCCCAGTGGAAATCTTCCACTGACCGTTCCAAGGCGGCTCTTCTGTGGCAATTTATTTATGTTGTTGTTTGTTACTTACTGTGTGTATCACTTGTGTCTTTTAATTTTGGATGGCCATATGGCCATTTTGTGGGAAAGTAACTGTCCATATGGCCTTCCTTTGTTTAGGTTTCCATTATGGTCTGGTCGCTTAATGTTTGTATTTCTTTCCCTTTGGTGTCTTTTATGGATGGAGTAAGTTAATTGTATCAATTCCTGATCTTTGTTTTACTTCTACTTTGTCACAGATCCAGAGGAGCAAGCCCAGCCTCTTCAACTATGGCTTAGGAAACATGTTTTAGTTTAAACAGAACTATAAATAATGATCCAAATATTTTTTATTCAAAACTTCCCCGGAAAATTTATCTCCTTTATTTTAACTGTGATAGAGATTGTCTCAAGTGAAGAAAGAAATTGAAATTAGAAAAGTACGTCAAACTAATAATTTATTTTCAAAAGCACAACATTGGTTCCTTAAGGGACGCTCATGTATTACCAACTTCTAGAACTAATGGGGGAATTGACAGAATCCCTTGACGCAAACGAAGACATCAGTATAGTTTATTAAGAAGGCCTTTGACAAAATGCCACATAAAAGATTGTTGACTGGGGATATGGCATCAGAGGAAAAGTACATAAATGGATAAAAGAATTTCTGTCAGGTAGAACCCAAAAGTTGTTATCAACGGCAAATACTCTAAAATGGCAAAAGTCACTAGTGGTATCCTGCAGGGAAGTGTTCTGGGTCCTATTCTATTCCTACTTTTCATAAATGACCTTCCCGACGTTGTTATTGCATGTATGAAGCTCTTTGCTGATGATGCTAAAATACTTGGGAAACTCAATTAGACAGACAGAATATGTTCAGACAAGTATTAACAATGTTTTTGATTGGGCAAAAACTTGGAATGGAATGTGAACTCGGAAAATGAACTATCACCTCAAGAAGTGTAAGTACCTACACATCCGAAACCACAATTTACATTATGAAGATAAAATGGAAACTGGCCAAGAGTCAAAAACAGCTGAAACAGTAACCACAGAAATGGACTTGTGTGTAATTATGCAAACTTCTTTGACGTTCACAGAACATATCAATAATAAGGTAACTAAAGCAAACTGAAATGTGGGATTAATCTTTCGAACATTTACATACATAGACATGGAAATATTTTTGAATCTGTACAAATCCCTTGTGAGACCTCACCTCGAATATTCCAAAACCATTTGGTCACCGATGTTTTAAAAAAGATCAAAAATATTATCGAAAATGTTTAGCGCCGAGCCACCCAACTATTTAAAAAAAGCGGACAGCATCTGAGTTATTCGGAAAATTAAAGACACCAGGATTTCCATCCCTGGAAAATAGAAGAGACAGAGTCGGTATAATTCAGCTGTACAAAAGATTGCACAAAGTTGATAAGAACAACGTATTTATTATTCATACATAAGCATCGACTCCTGTACAAACTTTGAAGGTCACATTTAAAAGTACGGGCAGATCCTTTCAAAAATCATAGCGTTGATAACTGGAATTCTCTAACTGAGGACATGGTAAACGCACCCTCCTAAAATGCCTTTCACAAATCGTGTAATTGATAAATGGAATTCCCTAAATGTGGACATGGTAAAAGCACCCTCCTAAAATACCTTTCAAATAAGTTCTGAACGGCTGAATCGCTTTTGGCAGCAACGCCCATCTAAGATCAGTCCATCCTGCTATGCACCCGGACCATCTAACAGAATGCATCATCAGAGGCCAGTGTATCTGTCCACATGTCGACCTAGCTCCACAGGAATATCAGGCATATAATGGTCACACCAATGCAGTAATGAAAGTCCAAATTTTCGAGGACCGTTCCCTCTAAAGTGTAAGAAGCCTCGATTTTGTTCTTTACTGGTTGCCTGCATATTTTTTTTATTTAACAAGCCGAAATCTCCTGCCCCATTTTTTTGCCAAACAGCCTAATATATCAATATCCATCTGGTTTCATTTTGCCTTTCTTATTTAACTATAGTAAACACCGTCTTATTTCAGAATCATTGTCAGTGGAAATATCACTGATGTACGAAGAGAACAACAATGGACTAAGAACGGTACCTTGTATAACACCAGACTTAGTTGGAGCCTAACTTGAAGGTTCACCATTAACAACAGCTCGTTTTCTGTAGCAAAGAAAGGAATCTATCCATTTTATAGTCTTGTCGTCAGAGAAGTAAGCAAATGGCGTGGTGCATGCTAAGGCATAACAAAATAATTTGTTTTTAAGTTGTTCAGTAGTTCAGTTGATACGGGTGTGGGTTGTGGTCGTGTCCAAAAACTGTAAATGTGCCCACCTATGCTCCTTTGTCTGATAATTCTAGTCAATCATTAATCACCATTGTGAAAACATTAACGTTCAAGGGCCTTGTATTCTTGTCCTCAACCACGCACCAAGCTCTCGCATAAAGAGAAAAGAATTAAGTGGGGAAATTGCTTATTAAGATTTGTAAAGTAGAAGTGAAGACCATGATAACCTTTTAATACATTTATCATTGGTTTTAAAAGAAAAAAAAACTCTTAAAATCCCTTTATTAACTTGAGTTTGTCACCGAGCTATTCTGTTTCACTCTCCTCATACTTATTCTTTTTTTCAATGCTATCCATCTTGTTCGTTCGAAAAATAAAAAGAAAAGTATTCCGGTTTTTGCTTTTAGCGATGACGTCATTTGACTTCTTTGACCCTGGCTGAGAAGTAAACAAATGACGTGGTGCATACTACCGGGACGGAATATTGCCTAATTAAAAATTTAATTTAGTGACTTTTGGAATATTTCATGTTGAGGTGAGGAGTTAAAACATTACTTATGTAAGTTACATAGGCAGTTTGTTATGACAACGTTTTAAATGCTCTCAAAGTAATCAGAAATTGCTCCGCTAGTTTGTCTAGCGGTCCTCACGAAAAGAAAATGGCGTAATCCTTATGAGAGTTCGCGTTCCGAAGAATAACAAAAACATAAATATCAGCATGTAAATGTAAAATATGAATGTCTGGAACGCAGAACTCTCATGAATGGGAGTAGTGTGTTGCAAGCGTAAACAAACAGGATAGCAAATGGATTGTACTTTAAAGGAGATATGGTATGGCATTCAACATGCTGTCCTGTTGAGGGATTGACTAAGGACGTGTCACCAGTAAACGATTCTGATTCTGATCTAATTCTTAGATCTATACACTGTAACTGCCATTATGGAAAGATGACACACTTTCGGACGGGCTTTTCAATGTAAGGTAAGGTGCCTTCAGGAGCAAAAGATATCTTCGAGAAAAAGACGAATAAAAAGGTAAACAGTTCTGTTATTGTAAATGAGCTGCCTTATTCCTTATTGGCTCAATTGTGACCGACACAATCGATCGTTTCTGAACTCGATTTTTTCTACTTTCACTTTGTCTGCTTTGACAGTGACAAGAAATGATAACTGTTGGCGTATTTTATCCATGTGTGGTGGAAAATACAGTCAATCGTAGAATTTACTTCGTTTTAGAGGTCGAAATAAAAATATAAATACCACTTAAAAAGTGAAAATGTCGTTACAGTGCCGATTGACGGCAATGCGCAGAACGTTGCGCAACCGAAATTAAGGTCGGCCTCCTTAAGCCTTACGTGCATCTCACTAGAAGGTGTTTTCGCTTCTATAATATGGGTGACTCAAGTAAAACCTATTGACATTTAAACGGAAATTCCATCACTCACAGAGGCGCCTACAAATCAATATATACCGGGTACACCCAACATTTCTGTGTATAAAGTAAGGATTTACAAAGATGCGCGCCCATATATGCAATGAAAAGTAACTGTGTTTTATTCTACAACAAAGCATGGCAAGGAAGAGCGTGACGAGTGACGTCATTAATAACTGCCAATTTATGACGTCTCTAGTCGATTTCCTTGACGTTGGACGGTGTAACGTCATTTTCTCGGATCGAACACGTTAGAAAAGGATATAAAATGCATGTGTTTCAGTTGATAATTTTGGCGGGGTTTGTTCTAACAATGGCGAAAAGTTGTGAGATTTTGAAGGAAACAACGGCATTATTGCCGATTTTCAGCATGTTAGAATCGAAATAGATCAGCTCTAGTTTGTGATTTGTTGAGTAATAAATCACAGTTTGTCGGTCAGTTGTAAGTAGACAAATCACGAGCGCTACTCGATCGTGATTTGATCTTCTTTACAACTGACCTCCAAACTGTGATTTATTACTCAACAAATCACAGTAAGAGCTGATCTATTTCTTAAGTATAAAAAGAATTGTTGACGTGTTAAGATAACCTATTCTTGACTTTGACAACATAAGGTTCAGTTGACATATATTATGCAAAAAAGAAAAAAGAAAAAATATGTTAAATAAAAAATGACGAAATAATTTTCATTGTTTTGCCATTCATTCTTCATCTTTTTATCGGAATTTAAATAAAGTATCCCTTCAGCATTCTTCCAAGCGAAAAGGGGACTTCTAAGACCAGTCTGTGCATGAACAGTTTGATCAGAATCTGCATTGATGGTGCGCAATATATATTGATCATAGGCACAAAATTTCTTTCAGTCCAAAAAAGGGGTCTGCACTGATGTATATAACGTAAGACTTCGCTAAACGTCCAAGCTCACTGTTGCGGCCTGTATTAGCCACATGTCGAGACGAGTATTAAGTTGGTTCCTTATTCCTTATTCCTTATTCCTTGTTCCTTATTCCTCATGTCCAGGGAATGTGTTTGCCAGCACATTCGCGCAGTCTGATCAGCAGTTAAGTGTTCAATGCTTTGACAGTACATTACATCTAGTTTCCGAGTACAGTCGAACTTCAATGGCTCGAACACCTTTGGGACCTTGAAAATCTGTTCGAGACAGGGGAAGTTCGAGCCACTGAGGGCTAATGCCAGGAGGCGTAACGACATACTTAAGGACATCTTTTCGGTGTTCTATAATGAAAAATGTATGCTGTGTGTACTCATTAGAATCGCCTCATCGAGGCGATTCTAATGAGTACACACAGGATACATTTGCGATATAAAAGGCGAAAATATCCTCAGTTTTTCTCTCCCTATTTCTTATACAGAGAAATTCCATAGGGACTCAAGAACGGGTTCGACTGAGCCATGGTAAACGAGCCATCGAAGTTATTCTGTATATCTAACATTTCAAGACGTTGACTAGTCTGTGTAGCTGAACAAAGTAGAAGTAAAACAAAGATCAGGAATTGATACAATTAACTTACTCCACCCATAAAAGACACCAAAGGGAAAGAAATACAAACATTAAGCGACCAGACCATAATGGAAACCTAAACAAAGGAAGGCCATAAGGACAGTTACTTTCCCACAAAATGGCCATATGGCCATCCAAAACCAAAAGACACAAGTGATACACACAGCAAGTAACAAACACCAACATAAATAAATCGCCACAGAAGAGCCGCCTTGGAACGGTCAGTGGAAGATTTCCACTGGGGGGCTTAAATCGATTTTACGTGGCCACAATCCTCGCCCTTACTTCCGTCGCGATTTAGACAAATAATTTGTCCAGTCCGCATGAAGGCCTCCTAACTCATCAGGAGGATTGTTTCTTCCCTAGTCATAAACTCCGAAGACTGATATTTTTCCCGTTACGAGGCCCGTACGATTGTGGTGCCAGCCAATCGCTGCAGATCTCAGCGAACTATATGCCACATTTTTGTCTTCTTCTGAACTTTTTGAAAATATGTGTAATTCTCGAAGGAGTTTAAACTGAAATTATTAAGTTCAGACAATCATGCTACTAGTAACTAAGTTTAGATCAAGACTGATGACCGAATAAGTGACAAAAGCGAACAAAGTCGATGGAGTCAGTTTAGACCAACATCTGGCATTATTAAAACGTGTCTAATTTAAACGTTATTAATTTTATATGAATTACAACTTGACGTAATCTAATTTTTAAACGCATTCTCACAAACTGGAGCTTGGTATTGCTGGGGTCTTCAGTTTCTAAGTCTAAGACGTATTTGATTGAAATATGGGACTAACAAAACTTGGGTCTGTCTGAAGCAAGTTCGGAAAATATAGACATATAATGAAACCCCGTACTTGCATATAAAAAGCGCAACATATCATAAGGATTTATACGAGCGTGTGTTGGAAATTTGTCTTTTGGGAAACAGTGCAAAAGTGAGCAAAGAAGGAAATGTATGCTATCACCTCGAACGAGAAATACAGTGCACCCGCCGCAAGTCTTTTTGAACCCGCACAGCCCGCGTTGAGCGGGTCATGACAAAAAGGATTAAATCTGTGAAGATCAACGCGGATACACGTCGATCGGAGGGATCGCGGGGTAATCGCGGTGTTTCCGGGGCGTTATACAGGTATAAATAAAATTCATCGTCCGCGTCACCTGTCTTATACTTTCCCATAGGTATATAAGTAATACGCGGCGGATCCGCGGTGTGTACGCCGTGTCATTGCGATGCTTGCAGCGGGACGTAGCTTGGGATCATGCGCGGAAACGCGGCGGACCCAAACAACTAGACCGCGGGTTACGCGTGTTCATTAATAATTGCGGCGGGTGTACTGTAAGCCAAGACATGAGAAAACCAGATTTTGCCATTTGGAAACAACATATATGCCGATCAGCCTGCGGGCTAACCTGCCCCTTTTTTGTTCACTGCTTGGGTTGTAAAATACCTCTTTTTATATGTAAACATTCATGCCTGGTTGTTTCTATCCCAATCCCGTAAACTCCGACGACTGAATTTTGCCGTGACGAGACCCATGTGAGTTTGGTGCCGGCCAATCGCTGCAGAGCTCTGCGAACTGTATGCCACATTTTTGTCTTCTCTGAACTTGTTAAAAATATTTATAATCTCGAAGGACTTTAAACTGAAATTATTAAGTTCAGAAAATCATGCTACAAGTAACTAAGTTTAGATCAAGACTGATGACCGAATAAGTGACAAAATTCGAATGGGATCAGTTTTGGCCAACGTTTTGAATTAAAATATGTTTAGTTTAAACGTTATTTATTTTACATAAATTACAACTTCAAATAATCTGAATTTTTGAACGCATTCTAAACAAACTGGAAATTGGTATTTCTGTGGTCTTCCTAAGTCGAAAATGTATTTGATCGAAATATGGGAATAACAAAAAGTGGGTCTTCGGGAAAAATAGAACTAGAGTGAAATCCTATATTTACACATAAAAAACACAGCATATACGGATTATACGATCGTACGTTGGGTATTTTTCGTTTGGGAAACAGTGGAAAAGTGACCATCGTAGGAAAGGTAGGCTATCATCTCGGGCATGCGCCTTAGTGTTCACTGCTAGCTCTAGCTTCTATATATCAATCAAAGCACTAAGTGTACTGGTGGCTCGAATTTCTCTGAGTCTTTAATGAAACAGTATAGACCCAGACCAGTTGCCGCCGTTTGGCTGTCCATTTTCTTTTTCGTTGAAAATGTTTGATAGTTTCCTTATTCCTGCTCCAAACCTAGATAAAGGGTGTTTGTTAGAACCACCTTATTGAGACCGTTCGAACGGGCACAGCCTTTCTTTAGTTTAAGGGGAATGGGAAAACCTGGCAGATTTACCACCAGTTTTCAAAGGGAGACAACTTTTGGGACTTCCTGTTCCTGACCCACTGAAAAAGGAATCTATTCTTAAAGGAAAGAATTTGCTCCTCAGGAGCAAAATCTTTTATTTGGGAGTTGACCCCTTTTGATATGGGAGACAAAAATACTCATGAGTTCCCTCCCCTGAAAGTGTATCCATTCCACTTAACAGTAGTTTATTAGTTGCCATATACAATCATATAAGTACAAACAATACATTAAAGGATTAGATGACAGGAGGCTTATATCAGGAAAACACGCGTATATAATCTTGACCCCCTTGAACCCCACTTTTATATTGTAAAACTGGGGTTTACAGGGGTAACCCTTAGTCTTCTTATTTCTGCTCTAAAATAAAGATTGTGCGTACTCGTTAGACCCACAATCTATATTTTGAGCAGAATTAAAAGAAAAATATCACAATTTTTCATCTCAAAATTTTCATTTTTTCGCCGATAAAGGTTACAATATATTCGTATAGGCATGTTTGCGTAATGTATAATCTTATGGTAATCTTCCCCTGCATAAATTTTCATCATAAAAAACGCGCTAGTAATACGGATATGAATGAGACTCGCCATAATGACTTTAATGTGTGAGTGAGTGTTTGAGTTTTACGTCCCACCAAAAGAGAAGGTCATACGGAGACGGGACCTCGGTTTAAAGACTCACCCGAAAGTATGGAGACGCCCGGTGTAGCGTGAGATTATTGATCCCGTGAGATTCTTCAGTCGCACCGGAAGTGGCTGAAATCCCTCACGGAGGGGTGTGAGAGAATTCAGCCGTGAGAACTGTAATACGATAACTCTATAAGAGATTGCGGTAGCGAAACTCTCTTAGTATATTAATTGATAAATTATGCTGGCACATTAATTAAACTTTGATTTTCTGCTGGAGAGCCTATCTAAGGAAATTAGAAACTGTGTAACTAGTGATTTTATTTATTTATTTATTTATTTATTTATTTACCAAGTCCCGATTGTCGGGGGCCCAATGACAAACAGATACTATAAAATGTGGAAGGATATTATCTTGATAAAAGACAACTCGGTCAAGCTGAACTTATATTGGGGTCCGACTTGACCAAAGCCAAACTGCAACGCCCGAGATCACTCAGGGCGACTGGACTTATAGGGTCGAACTGGTCCTATTAAATTACGAAAAAAAAAACAAAAAACTGTAGGGACATTTCTTGATTGTTTTGTTTGATTTGAGGTTTAACGTCCCCGTCAACACTGTTTAAGGTCATTTTGGAGACGTTGCTTACACTTTTTCCCGACCATTGAGATGAAATGACATTTCTAGCCCTGTCGCCCAATGAAACTAATAGGGTTTATGAGCATAGACGGCCCGACTAGCACCGCTTTGCCTGGTCAGGCTTAGATCCTCTAAGCGGTTTACCAGTACTCGTGTGAGGTCGGTTTCGGCTCTGCGTGGAAGCCTCGTGCAGCCCATCTATTTCTTCACGGCCCGATGGGCGGGGGCAAGCTGACTTCGTACTTCTAACTTCTGCTTTGACGTTGTTTAGGTAGGTAAGTAAGTAGGTAGGTGGTATGGTGACTAGATAGGTAGGTAGATGGGTGGCTGGGTAGGTATATAGGTTGGGTTTGAGGTTAAACGTCCCCGCCAATACTATATAGGTCATTCGGAGACGATGCTTCCAATTTCGTGGGACCCGACTTTGAGTTAACATGACATCTCAAGACCTTGCCCAATGAAACTAACGGGATTTATATGCATGGACGGTCCGACGCGCATCACTTTGCCTGGGCATGCTTAAGCGGTTTACCAGTACTCATGTGCGGTCGTGCATCATGTAGCCCATCTATTTCTTCAAGTCCTGATGGGCGGGGTAGATTTAAGTAGGTAGGTAAGGAGATGTGTCTTGGTGGGTCGGTAGGTAGGTAGGTAGTTTTGATTTGAAGTTTAACGTCCCCGTCAATACTATATAGGTCATTTGGAGACGATGCTTTAAATTTCGTGGGACCCGACTTTGAGATGAAAAGACATCTCAAGACTTGCCGCCCAATGAAACCAATAGGGTTTTTATTCATGGACGGTCCGACTCGCATCACTCGCCTGGGCAGGTTTTAACGGTTTACCAGTACTAAGGTATGGTAGGGAATCGTGCAGCCCATCTAGATAGATTTAGGTAGGCAGGTAAGGGGGTGTCTTGGTGGGAAGGCAGGTAGGTGTTTGTTTGTGTTTGTTTGTTTGTTTGTTTGACTTTAGGTTTAAAGTCCCCGGCAACACTGTGAAACTCATTTTGGAGACATTGCGACCAATTGCGAACAATTTGTTGGACTTTTACCCGACATTGAGATGAAATGACTTCTCAAGTCCTACCACCTTATGAAACCAATAGGGTACTTAGGTAGGCCGGTAGGCAGGTAGAAATAAGTAAATGTATGTCTGACCGTCCGTTCCCATACGGAAAGAAGCCTCCGTGGTGTAGTGGTTATGTAACTGACCTCATAGACCTGGGGTCATATATTCGATCCCGGGTTTTCACAGACTTTCGGATGAGTCTTTTAACCGAGGTCCCATCTCCGTAGGTAGGACGTAAAACTGAGTGACAAACCCTTGCTGTCGAGTCCTTACCGTTGTTTCATCGCTGCCGTGGTTTGATTTTTGTGTTCACGGAGATGTTGCACTGATGTGTTAAGAGGCCTTCATGCAGACTCAGGAACATATTATTTGTCTGAATCGCGACGGAACTAAGGGCGAGGACTTTGACCACGTAAAATCGATTCAAGCCCCACCCCGCCACTCCCCAATTGGAATTCGTTTCACTGACCGTTCCAAGGCGCTCCTTCAGTCGCGGTTTATTTTTGTTATGGCATGTCTTTGACTGTGTGCATCGCTTATATCATTTTGTTTTGGCTGGCCAATTGACCATTTTGTAGGAAAGTAACTGTCCTTTTGGCTTTCTGCTATTGATCTTTCCACCAGGGTCTGTGGGTTAATTGTATCGATTCCTGATCATTGCCCTCACTTCTATTTTACGTACGCTCCTACCTACCTAACTACCTACCTACCTACCTATCTATCTATCAGCCTGCCTGTCAACATTCTTACCTACCGCACCACCAAGTTAGAAGACAGAAGGTTTGAAGTTAGCGGAAAGAATAAAAAAAAAATAGAATTTAGAAATAAGAAGTTCGAAATTAGAAAATTAATGTAGGTCTGTCTGTCTGTCCGTCCGGCCGTCTGTCCGGACCTACCCACCTATCTATCTATACTTAGCCACTCTGCCTACCTACTTAGCTACATTCCTACCTACCTATCAATACACCTATCTCATATACGTACGTCTACTCTATCTACCTATACCCACCAAGCCACGAAGCCACCAGATCATTTCCCTACCTATGTACCTACCTGCCTACCTAGCTACCATGCAGTCCATCTATTTCTTCGAGCCCCGGTGAGCGGGGCCGGGCTGCATACCTACCTGCATACCCCGTCCATCGAGGCTGGGATAAATAGATGGACTGCATGGTGCTTCCACGCACGGCTGAAACTGACCTCACATGAGTACTGGTAAGCGCTTAGAAGCACAAAGCTTGCCCAGGCAAAGTGGAATGAGTCAGTCCGTCCAAAGCCTGTCTGTTTCATTGGGCGGCAGGGCTGGAGCTGTCATTTCATCTCAATGTCGGGTAAAGGTCCCACAAAATTGGAAGCAACGTCTCCAAAATGACCTAATTAGTGTTGACGGGGACATTAAACCCCCAATTCAAACAAAAACATACCTGCTTAGTTACATTCCTTCCTACCTATACGTCTGCATACCTTCCTATCGATATACGAGTACGTACGTAATACCTACTTACCTATATTCCTGCCTGCTTACCTACCTAACAAAACATACATATCTACAATCCTACCTACGACCTGTATAATTTTGATACCCTTAAACCCCACTTTTAGATAGTAAAACTTGGGTTTACAGGGATAGTTATTATTTGTCTTATTTCTGCTCAAAAACATAGATTAGACGCTCCGAGGCGGTTCTAACGAGTACCCACAGTCTATGTTTTGTGCAGAAATAGGAAAAAATATCAAGATTTTTCTTTGAAAAATTTCGTTTTTGGTTGTAAAATTTTGTCAATATATTTGAATAAGCGTGTTTTCGTGATATACCTGCCTACATGCATACCTCCACTCTATCTACCTGTCGCATCCGCCCATCGGGGCTTCAAGAAATATATGACTGCATGATGTCTTCGCGCAGAGCTGAAACCGACCGCACACGAGTACTGGTAAACCGCATTGAGGCTCTAAGCCTGCCCAGGCAAAGCGGTCGGAGTCGGACCATTCATGCTTATAAACCCTTTAGGTTTCATTGGGCGACAGGGCTTGAGATGTCATTTCATCTCAATGTCGGACAAAAGTCACACAAAAATGAAATCAACGTCCCCAAAATTACCTGTACCGTGATGACGGGGGCGTTAAACCTCAAATCAAACAAACAAACAAAAAATATCTACCCAACTTCCTACCTATGGGGCGCCGGTTTACTATTTAATCCATATTTATAGATATCCATAATTATTTATGGATATCCATAATCAGAATTATGGATATCCATAATTCGAATTACGGATATCCATTAGTATTTATGGATATCCATTATTATGTATGGATATCCATAATTCGAATTATTGATATCCATAATTCGAATTATGGATATCCCCATAAAGCGAACTGAATTAACGATATCCATAAATCGAATTATGGATATCCTTAAATCGAATTATGGATATCCATTATTCGGCTGTTTTATGGATATCCATCAAATAAACCTAATAAATAATGACTGCTCCTTATCCCCCACCCCCCACAAAAAAAAACCTCGACTATTCGCGTCAGGTTTACGATTTGGATGTGAAATAAAAGCCGAGATGGAGGTGGAGATAATGTAGGGTAGGCTTAGTGGTGGCCTATGGTGAAGGAAATATGTGTTTTGTTTGATTTGAGGTTTAACGTCCCCTTCAGTACTATTTATGTCATTTTGGAGATGTAGCATCCAATTATGTTGGGCATTAAGGCTTCACTGAGATGAAATGACATCTCAATCCCGCCGGCCTCGATAGCTCAGTCGGATGCGCGTCTGACTGGTGATCAGCGGGACGCGGGTTCGATACTTGCCAGGGTCGGCAACATTCTTTCGTGAAGATTGGTCATGAAATATTTTCTACGGTCATTCTCTCCCTTTCGCTCCCTTTCGCATATTCAAGAAGGGCAGTTGTCAGTTTTTGGCGAAAGAATGTGCACAGTACTAGTTAACTGCTTACGTATACCGGCCCCGATAGCTCAGTTGGTAGATTGTCCGCTCCGGGGAACGGGAGATCACGGGTTCGATCCCGGGCCGCGACATACCAAAGTCGTTAAAAAATGGTACTAGCTGATCCTCGCTTGGCACTCAGATTTACGAGGAAGAGCTAGGACTGGTCGACCCAGTGTCAGGATAATGTGACTGGGTGTGGTATCATGTAATGTGTCTGGGACATGATACTTCAGTGAGGCAGCACTATAAAAGTGAGCATTGAGCCCCCTGTCGCAACCAGACACCGTCGTGATATGACTGAAAAATTGTTGAAAGCGACGTTAAACCCGAAACACACACACTGCTTACGTATGAGCCTGCCCAGAAAAAGTGTGGATAGGTAAACTGACCGGCCCAAAAATGACCTAAATTAGTGTTGACTGGGCCGTTAAACTCAAATACAAACAAACAAACATCTCAATCCCTGTCGCCCAATAACTCGCACGACTTTGTTTGGACAGGCTAAGGCCTTCTAAACGGATTTCCATTACTCTCAGCTCATGCAGCCAAATCTGTTTCTCCAAGCAACAATGGACGGGGGCCAGGATGTATATCTGAATCTGCCTGGTACTCCATACACCTCAAGTAGAGTATTATATGGATATATTTTAATACTATATACACAGTGGAATTCTGCTATTAAGACCACCTAAAATTAAGACTAATTCTGCTGAAAAAAAAACTTATTTAGAAGGGTGCAGTTATTCTTTCTTCGTGAATTCTTCACACAATGTCCTCTGGTCAGGGACCACCTTTGGAACTGTTCAGAAGTGGTCTTAATATAGGAATTTTACTGTATAACGACCATGTGCATTTTTCTCCCGAAAGCATGCACGGATTGCCTGTTTGGATCATTATAATCTTACGTCCGACTTTCAATGCCCTTAGGTGCGCAGTCCTCATGTAGGTGATTCCAGAGGGACATGATGCGTTGGCCGGAATTTCCAGATCTTACGGCTGGTTCCGATATTTAACTGCACACATGGCGGGCGTTCAGCGTATGGCGTCCGTTGCTTTGGAAGCCTTACGGGCTGTAAAGGCTGCACGGCAGAGAGGTCCCTTTGACTGGCCATCATCTCCCAGCGATGATGAAGACCTTAATTTTTTTTACATTAAACAATCACGTATCTTTAGGAGAAATCATAAAACCAAAAGGTTTGGCGGTGATTTATGGATATCCATAATTCGAATTATGGATATCCATAAATCGATCTGAGTTATGGATATCGATTAATCAATTTATGGATATCCATAAATGAGAGGAATAATGGATATCCATAAATCGAATTATGGATATCCATAATTCGAATTATGGATATCCATAATTCGAATTATGGATATCCATAAATCGAATTTTTGATATCCATAAATCGATCTGAATTAATGATATCCATATATCGAATTATGGATATCCATAATTCTATTTATGAATATCCATAATTCGATTTATGGATATCCCTTATTCGGCTGATTTATGGATATCCATAAATCGAATTATGGATATTCTTAATTAGATTTATGGATATCTATAAATACGGATTAAATTGTAAAACGGCGCCCCATACCTACCTACCTAAAACGTCGAAGGTTGGCCCTCGCCCATCGGGGCTTGAAGAATTAGGTCGGCTGCATGATGCTTCCACGCAAATCTGAAACTGACCGCACACGAGTACTGGTAAACCCATTTGAGGATATAAGACTGCCCAGGCAAAGCGGTGCGAGTCGGCCCGTCCATGCTTATAAACCTTATTGGTTTCATTGGGCGACAGGGCTCGAAATGTAATTTCATGCCACAAAATTGGAAGCAACGTCTCCAAAATGACCTATACAGTGTTGACGGGGACTTTAAACATCAAATCAAACAAAACAAACAAACGAACAACGTCGAAGGAAGAAGTTAAAAGTAAGCCTACCTACCTACCTATATGTCCACCAGACCATTCACCCTATCTACATACCTACCTACCTGGCCACCATGCAGCCCATTTGTTTCTTCAAGCCCCGGTTGGTGGGGTCTATTTTGATTGATTGAAAGTGAGCAGTGGGTTCGGTAATTACTTCTGAGTTTTGTGTTTTCATTTGTTTTCATTGAAACGGTTAAGAGAAAACCTGTTTGGTTGACTGTTGTTGTTGTTTCCAGTTTCCCCGTGTCGCGGGTCGTCAGCTGGTGGGGTCCCAGGGAACTAATCCATTCTGGCACTACACCTTAGCCGTTCGGTGCTACCCCCATTCCACGTTGCCTGTGAATGGGGAGACCATCGCTCGGCTCCAGCCCCGTCCGTCCGTGTCTATCGTAAGTCCGCTGCAGTCGGTCCATTTTGTCTTCTACTCGACGTTATAATTATTTGCTTGTCAATATGCCGAACCGTGTCAGAGCAGGAAAGGGTCAATTTTGATATTGGTATTTTTTTTTTTTTTTATTATTTTTTTTTTTATTTGATTTTTGTATATTTATGTAACGTATGTACATTTTTACATTGTTTAGTCTGTTTCCCCATCTTGTTGAGTGGTCTATTTTTTAAGTATATATGCGGGCGGATGTGCTTACCCCGCCACGGACCTGTTTTGTTTGTTTTTCTTGTGCCTTAAAGGTGGCGTTGTCCGTTTTAGGGCAAGCCCACCCGCTCACATTTGCTGGGGAGGACAGTTTTTGTACCTGCAAGATAAAGCTAGTGGTTTGTATTTTGTGTTGTTTTTTTTTTTTGGTTTATCTGTACATACAACATGTAACATAATAACAAGAAGTGCCGGCCTACGCCGTCTCGGGATTGAACTCGTATTTATTTTGTTAATGAGTGACGTCTATCGCGGAGGATGTGCATATTAGGTCAATCCCTTTTTATGCATTTGCCGTTTTAAGTTAAGAAAAAGTGATGCCTTCCTCGACGTAGGATGCCGCACTCTGGGGGACCATAAGTGGGTCAGTCGCCATGTTTGCATATCATTAACGCATCCTACGTGCAGGAAGGCACCATAGGAGGAAAGTGTATTCCTGCCTAGCCATTTGGAGGCCCGAGACAACGTTAGCCGATCTCCTTTGTGTTGTTGTCCTTTTTGGGACAAGCCCATCCGCCCACAGTTGCTGGGAAGGACAATTTTTGTACCTGCAAGGTTGTGCTTGAAGATTATATTTGTGTTTTGTTTCTTCTGTACATACAACATATAACATAGTAACATGGTGTGTTGGCTTCCGCCGTCTCGGGCCCAAATTCGTATTTATTTTAGTTAGTGGGTGACCTCTATCGCGGAGGATGTGGAAAGTAGGTCAATCCCCTTTCATGCTTTTTCGTTTGAAGTTAAGAAAAGGCGATGCCCTCCTCGACGCAGGATGTCGTATTCTGTGGGACCGTAGGATTGTCATTTTGTGTCGCCATGTTTGCATATCACTATCGCATCCTACGTGTAGGAAGGCATCATAGTAGAAATAAAAGTATTCTTGCCTAGCCGTTTGGGGACCCGAGACAACGTTTGCCAATCTCTTTAGTCAAAGTGGTTAGTGCAAATTGTTATATAATCATGTAGGTCGCATACAAGCGTCCGCCTGCGCACGTGCGCAGTCGAGCGCTCCTATGCGATCTTGTTTTTAATGTTTCATATTTACACAAATAAAAATGTTTGAAATCGCTTTTTGAGAAAACTTCTTCTTCTTCTTCTTCTAACTCCAGGTTTTTGATCTCTCTTTTCTATACTATCCTCTCTACTGTATTCCCATCCTACAACTATCGCTATATCTACCTATCTAGTGTGGTTGTATGTTGGTTTAGTTTCGCGTGGGTGGTTGTGTGTGTTAAAAGCCTTCCTTCAGGTCGCGCTAAGTCATGCCCTAGTTAGTTTGTTAATTGCCCTTGTCTGTATTGATATGTGGCCATCTTGACCGTCTGTCTTTATTACGGTCATGGCGCAATTTGCTGTTTTTGGTGATTTTTATGTTATGCGACAAGGGCAGTACGGAGGGTTGTATGATATACCAGGCGAGATGCGGTTTTTCATTCGTGGTGGTATGCAGAAGGCCCTTTTGAGGGCCCCCAGGTCATTCCGTTTGGGTAACCTTATAATGTACATCCTTTATTCGAAAGCGAAAGTTGCGAAAAAAGAAAGAAAAAGATGTGATAAGGCGTCTTGTTTCTTATTTCTGTCCCACTTTTCTGTATGCGTTCCTGAAGGAGAGGCTTTGGTTGCTAGTGTGCTGTTGTGCCGTTTTCCTTTGGGTTGTGTGGCTCTCGATCAGCCAGGCTTTTGACGCAACGCTCCTAAGTGCAAAGTCCAAGGACCGCAACCACAGCGCTACGTCTCGTTCTGACTTCCCGTTTGCCTCACCCCCTCAGGAGGGGCCGGGCGACGGATTTTCCTTGTGGTGGGTCCATGCCCAGTCCCGGCGTGCTTTCGTGTGGTCCTCTTTCGGGCTGTGTGGCTCCCGGTCAGCTAGGGCTTTGGTGCAGCGTTCATAAGTGCAAAGCCAATGGGCCGCAACCACAACGCTACACCTTGTCTTAACTTCTCGCTTGCCACACCCCCTCTGGAGAGTGGGTCGGGGCCATGGATTTTCCTTGTGGTGAGTCCATGCCCCGTTCTGCTATGGCCTTCTCACAGTGATTCAGGGATCGCTGTTACCGATAGGCACTCCTTAGTGCAAAGCCGAGGCCGCAACCACAGCGCCTATCGTTGACTTTGTTCCCCTTTTCGCTGTGAGACGGCCGCCCTTTGATCACTACGGCCCTTTTTGGTTGTTTGGTTGACATTAGGCATTATTACCCCATATAAGAAGAAAGGTGTGAAAATTAGTCAGTGTGTTTTGATAAGCATGGGGACAACAGGAAATGTCAATTCATAAATCACACTTATTAATCACCAAAATTTAAATTCCATGAAGGGTTCAATATCCTTTGGAAGCTAGTAATACACCGTAGAACTGAAAAGGTAAGAGTGTACATGTTTTCTCTAAGCCTCGGATTATTATTAATATTATCATTATTATTTATTATAATTGTTACTATTATTGTTATATTATTATTATTATTATTATTATTATTATTATTATTATTATTGTAAAAGGGCACTTATATTGAGAACAGGCTTATGCTACAGTGTTCCAATCCATTTAGTAAGAAAAATAATTATAAAATTTCCACAGAACTTGTTTTTTGAAATTGCGAGAACACCCCCATTAAAAATATATTGAAATTTTACCATCATTTTTTTTTAGATAAAATATTCTGATATTTTTCATATTAATTTCCGCTGGAAAACATAGATTGTAGGTACTCGTTAGAATCGCCTCGCCGAGACGGTTCTAACGAGTACCTACAATCTTAGTTTTCCAGCGGAAATATGAAAATAATATATGCCGCTTTAAACCCCAGTTTTACTGTATAAAAGTGGGGTTTAACGGGGTTTAAAATACACGCGTGTTTTCGTAATAAGTTCAAGGAAAAACATTTACCCGCATATATATTTTGTTCTTTTTGAACACATGGAAACCTATTTATGGCATATTTAATACGGGCATCTTTCGAATAAAAAAATGTTCTAAAGCTCGTGATGTAAGCAGATTTATTTAGACATTTTAAACAAATGGGGCAGGGGCTAACAGGAAATGGCTGAAATTTCTCACGGCCTTCTTGCGCATGCGCAGATATACCTTGGTATTAAGGTTCTCACGGGTTTAAAGATCTCACGCTACACCGGGATCGATCCTGCGACGCATGGTTTACAAGGCGAGTATCGTAACCACTACACGACGGAGGCTTCTTAATATCATCACGAAAACACGCGTATATAATTCTGACCCCCTTGAATCCCACTTTTATATAGTAAAACTGGGGTTTCCGGGGGTATACCTTATTTTTCTTATTTCTGCTCTAAAGTATAGATTGTGGGTACTCGTTAGAACCGCCTCGATAAGGCGGTTCTAATGAGTGCCCACAATCTATATTTTGAGCAGAAATAACAAAAATTAACCATTTTTCATTTTTTCGGCGATAAAGGTGGCAATGTATTTGTATAGGCGTGTTTGCGTAATGATGTTCTAGAAAGGGTTATCATTTGGAAGCAAGGAATACACCACAGAACTGGAACTCGCCATAATAATACACGGGTGTGTTCTCGTAATGGGAGGCGGTACGCATACTGTTCGGTATCTTTGCTCAGCAAGCATATCTGAAGACACATTCCGATTAAAGGTGTGAAATTAACTTGAGCCTTGTCGCGAGATATCATGTCTACTAGGTTTCAGACCAATTTAGACACAAACCAACCTTTCAAACTGAACACACTTGCAAGAGACTTGAATTTTTGGGTCGCTTGTTTGTCAATCGACCCAAAGTTACAAAGCATAAAAGCTCGCCAGTTGTAAAGTCCACGTGACAACCACAGACTTGTCGGAATAACGGTTATATTATACAAAATACCTACTGTGCGGTCAGAGTGTTGTGTAAGAGGGTTAGCTACAGCATCTGGACTGAAATCATGAGTTGGGATTTAGAGGGACGTATTAACATGATGAAACTGTTGCTAGAAGATGTCATTCAACATATTCGTAAATTATGTACACCGTACACAAATAAATGTTTTGTTTGTTTATTTGATTTAAGGTTTACCGTCCCCATCAACACTGTATATGTCATTTTGGAGACGTTGCTTCCATTTTTGTGGGACTATTACCCGACATTGAGATGAAAAGACATCTCAAGCCCTGTCGCCCAATGAAATCAATAGGGTTTACAAGCATGGGCGGTCCGACTCCCGCTTTGCCTGGGCTGACTTAGATCCTCTAAGAAGTTTATTAGTACTCGTGTGCGGTCGGTTTCAGCTCTGCGTGGAAGCAATCATGCAGCCCATCTCTTTCTTCAAGCCCCGATGGCGGGGGCAGAATTTTTTTTTTTTTTTTTTTTTTTTTTTTTTGGTCAGTGATAATCAGATGCACAACAACAGTATAGAATCTGGAGTATCACGAACAAACAATTGAATTAACAATGGAATATCAATACTCGCTAGTACCACCTAAAGTGAGTACCAGATGGGGCTCTATAGACCAGGTTTTGGCGCATGAATATGAAAAAAAAATGTACACTTGTTGATGTAAACAGTACGAAAACACGCCAAAACAAATACATTGTAAACTTTACCGTCGAAATAAAAACGAAAAATTTAAGATGAAAACTGTGATATTTTTCTTATTTCTGCTCTAAAATATAGATTGTGGGTACTCGTTAGAACCGCCTCGATAAGGCGGTTCTAACGAGTACCCACAATCTATATTTGAGACCTTTCTTATTTATGCTTTAAAATATAGATTTAGGGTATACGAGTACCCACAATCTATATTTTAGTGCAGAAATAAGCTCGTTTGAATCGCCTCATCTTTCTTATTTATGCTTTAAAATATAGATTTAGGGTATTCGTTAGAACCGGTACCCACAATCTATATTTTAGAGCAGAAATAAGAAAAATAAGGTTTACGTACAACTGTAAAACCAAGTTTTAAAAAGTGTATCACAATTGGGGTTCAAGGGGGTCCAAATTATATACGACTTGGAAATTTAATTATTTCTGTTTTCCTTCTTTTCAGAATTTTCTGAACTATGGTGACCAAATTGTTTCTACTCGCCAGTTTTATTGGTAGTTTCTTCATGACAGAACTAACATCGGCCATGTTTTTCACAACGAGTAAAGAAAATGACTATCCTCGGATAGGAAAACGCCCAATTGCTTTATTAAGTAAAAAACACAAAACATGGGAGCGAGACTCCAGATTTGATCCAGCAGGATTACGACAACAGATGACTGACGATATTGATGATATGCTCAATTTTCATGGATCAGAAGGTATTTTCCTGACTTTTTGGACAGCCTATTGGCCATTTTGTGGGAAAGTAACTGTCCTTTTGGCTTTCCGCTGTTGATGTTTCCATTGGGGTCTGTTGTTTCATGTTTGTGTTTCTTCCCTTCGGTGTCTCTGATGGGATCTGTGGGTTAATTGTATCGATTCCTGATTATTGCCTCCACTTCTGTTTTGCTCAACTGGAACATGCCTGTACAAATTACAACTTTTTCACTCTAAAACATTATAATGTTTAGATGAACATTGTGATATTTTTCTTATTTATGCTCAAAACATAGATTGTGATACTCGTTAGGACCGCCGAGAGGCGGTTCTAACGAGTACCCTAAATCTATATTTTCTGAAGAGAAATAAGAAAAATAATGTATACCCCCTGCAAACCCCTTCTGTGTAAAAGTAGGGTTTAAGGGGGTCAAAATTACAAAGGCATGTTTTAGTGATGGTTATGAAACATTTTTAGCATGAAACTTGTATTCTAACATGACGTTAACGTTTTTCCCATTGAACCCAGTGGAAACGTCAGCGTTTGCAAATATGCGATAATTCACGTCGTCAACGTGGTGCGTGCAATTTGGCGTCATCGTGACGTTGCATGTAAACATTTCCTTCTGTCGACATCCGCTGCAAAACAGTCCCCAAGATAACGCTTTGTTACTACTGTATTTCAGTTTAGCATCATGTTAGAATCGAAATAATTTCCACGCACCCGGTGTGTTATCGTGATTAACACACGGTGTTGTCGGGCAGATGCGAATATTAATTCACTCCGGCTTCGCCGTCGTGAATTAATATTTCGCAATCTGCCCTCCAACACCGTGTGTTAATCACGATAACACACGGTACGTGGAGATTATTTCTTAAATGATATGCATTACGATAAAACACCCACGAGACATACTCGTAGTGCATCATTTCATATCTCCAATGCGGTTATTTTTCTGATGAAAATTTGTGATATTGTACTTATTTATATACCAAACATAGGTTGTTGGTGCTCGTTAGAGTACTTATGAGTACCCATTTGTTTGTTTGTTTGATTTGAGGTTTAACGTCCCCGTCAACCCTGTAAAGGTCATTGTGGTGGACGTTGCATCCAATTTTGTGGGACTTTTACCCGACATTGAGATGAAATGACATCTCAAGCCCTCTCGCCCAATGAAACCAATAGGGTTTATTAGCATGGGCGGTCCGCCTCGCACTGCGGTTCCTGGACAGGCTTAGATCCTCTTAGCGGTTTACCAGTACTAGTGTGTGGGCCGGATTCAGCTCTGCCTGGAAGCATCATGCAGCCCATATATTTCTTCAAGCCCCTATGGGCGGGGGCTTATGAGTACCCATAATCTATCTCTTGGAGCAGAAATCAGAACAATAATGTATACCCCAGTTTTCTCTATAAAACGCGCGTGGGGAGGGGACGGGGGAGGTGATGGGGTTACAGGGGTTTTAATCACAGGGAATTGTTGTCATAATGAAACGTATACATATATCGGTCTCACCGCTGTGGTTTAAGCCTTACTCGGGTCACCTGATACGCCGGTTTTTGTACACACCCGATTAAAGTCGGCTGGCAATTAGTGGAATAATCTTGAAAGGGCCGTGAAACCAAAACCAAAAAAGAAACCTATGTCGGCCGCAGCAGTGAGTTACTGCGTAATGATTTACGAGGGCAAGTCAATAAGTAACCAGCCTATTCCATTTCCAATTGACGCAGACAAAAAAAGATGTTCATACTTTGTGAGGCATGAGGGCAAAATTGTACCTTATCGTGTCAGTCACTCATAAGATATTGGACATCAAACATGGCTAGCGATGCAAACGCAAGCTTTTCGTCAAAAGTTGAGCACTGTGCTTGATTCGGTACTTAAATTTGAAAGGGAAAACAGGTCAGGAAATACATTGCGTGTTGACCAATGTGTATGGGTCTTCTGCACCATCGTATGCACAAGTTAAATTCTGGGCGCGATAATTCAAACGCGGTAGAACGTCTTTAGAAAGTAGAAGTAAAACAAAGATCAGGAATTGATCCAATTAACTTACTCCATCCATAAAAGACACCGGTCTGGCCGCCCATCAGATGCCACCGATGAAGAAATGTGTAACAAAGTACGTGATCTGGTATACTCTGATAGGCGAATTAAAGTGGAAAAATAGCGAATGCATTACACATTTCACATATTAGCATTTCAACAATTTTACATGATCGCTTGGATATGCGCAAGCTAACAGCCCGTTGGGTCACAAAACCCCTTAGCGACGAGCAAATGGCAACCAGAGCATCAATATGCAGTGCACTGTTGAAGCGGTTTAGGCCAAAGGAAGATGATTTTCTTTCACGTTTGGTGACTGTAGATGAGACCCGGGTCCCTTACTATTAACCAGAGAAAAACTCAAAGTCGCCAGTGGGTAGGGCCTGGGTCACCGAGGCCAAAGAAGTTCAAAACGCAACCCTCTGCTGACAAGGTGGTGACAACTGTATTTTGGGACGCACAATGCGTTATTATGTTGGACTTTCTAACAAAGAAAAGTGCAATAACAGGTTCGTATTATGCAAATTTACTCGACCAACTGAGAACTGCTATCCGTGAAAAACGCCGAGGTAAACTCTACAACAGGACAATGCAAGAGTCCACACTTGCAAATTGCAATGGATGCTGTTGAGCGGAATGGGCACGAGCTAATACCGCACCCCGCCTGTTTTCCGGACTTAGCTTCTAGTGACTATTTCCTATTCCCAAACTTGAAAGAGGATATCCTTGGACGTCATTTCCTGTCCAACGAAGAAGTCGTGGCGGCAGTTGAGGTGTGGGTCGGAGAAAGACCCTTGGCTTCTTCAGTTCTGGGATGATGGCACTGGAACAGCGTTGGTCCAATGTGTATCATTCTAGAGGGCAATTACATCGAAAAAGAAGAGATCGATCTCACAGTAAGGCTGTTTTTTATTGACTCGCCCTTGTAAAAAAAAGCGCGAGTAATTTGTCTACTTACAGTTGGCCACCGAACTGTGATTTACATCGTGAAAACGCGCCTATATTCTAACCCCCTTGAACCCCACTTTTATGAAGTAAAACTGGGGAAAACCTTATTTTTCTAATTTCTGCTCTAAAATATAGATTGTGGGTACTCATTAGAACCGCCTCAATGAGGCGGTTCTAACGTGTACTCACAATCTAAATTTTTAGCAGAAATAAGAAACATATCACAAATTTTCGTCTAAAATGTTCGTCTTTTTAAGGGTAAAATTTACAATGTATTTGTATAGGCATGTTTTCGTAAAGTTTTTAAATATTTCATTGCTGCAGCTGATGTATTTAGGTTCTAACACAGTGAATTCAAAGACAAAAAGAATCGACATTTATTTTGTTATTTCTCCTAAATTCTCCCAGCTTTTCTCCATTGTTAGAGAAAAAAAACACCAACTCTATTCACTGTTAAACATCCATTAACCAGTACCATTTTAATGCAAACAAACAAACAAAAAAATGGCACTTTTCTCCGCCCAGTGGTTTGTTTGCAGAATAAAACAGAGTTCTTTTCTTATACAGGAGCACTGTGTTAAAATATCAAAATAATAAGTATTGATGATTACATGTATATCCATATAGAATCACATTTGTCTTAAAATGTCAACAACTTTGTATCCATGTTTTAAAATGCCGACAACTTAAAAATACCAACAATTGATGGCATTTAAGTACATATGAACATAACATATTCACTACGATAACACATCCGTGTGATATAATGCATTTTTCCTACCTCGAAAATGTCATTTTATGAGGAAAATTTGAAATATATTTCTTATTTATACTCCAAACATAGGTTTTGGGTGCTCGTTAGAACCGCCTCGATGAGGCGGTTCAAATGAGTACCCACAACTTATGTCTTAGAGCAGAAATAAAGAAAATCATGTTTACCACCGTAAACCCCAGTTTTCTCTATATAAAGTGGTGTTTAGGGGGTCTTTATTTCACGGACTTGTTCACGTGATGTCATGCCTCGGCTAGTAGATTGAATGATATTCTCATCTTCTCTAAGCTGGAAAAATGCCCCAGTTTGCATTTTATGAATTACCATTGCAAAGTACGTGCTCATTTGAGCTGAGCATGAAATGTTTTTTAACATCACGGTTTGTTTTCATTGTCATATTGATAATATACATGCACCTACGCAATATGGGCCATCGCCCATCGGGGCTTGGAGAAACAGATCGGGCTGCATGGTGCTCCCGCGAACCGGAGCTGAAACCGATCACACATGAGTACTGGTATACCACTTAGAGGGGCTAAGCCTGCCCAAGAAAATTGGTGTGAGTCGGAACGTCCAGGGCGGCAGGGCTTTAGATGCTATTTCATCCCAATGTCATGTAAAAGCCCCATAAAATTGGAAGCAACGTCTCCTAAATTAACTTTTTTTATACTCCGAAGAAATTCGCACGCTTTTGATTGGACAGCGCAAGGGCATATAAGAATCTTATATGGGTGTGGGGGGTGGATGGAAAAATCCGTCCCGAGGGTCACTGCCGGCATTACGAGGCTTGCCGAGTGATGCCGGACAGTGCTCCCTCGGGACGGATTTTTCTCACACCCATATTGGATTCTTTTTCTTGCATACCTTCCATTTCTTTTGCGAATTTGTAATGCTGCTGTCACTTCGGTTACCGACGTCCGCCATTTTGCGATGACACAACAGGAATGTTTAGTGACGTCACACATGACGACGCCGCACATGAGGTTGTATCCAACCAGTGCATTTATCAAACACGCGACTATATTCGATTTGGGGTCGGAACACCAGGGTCAGAACATAAATTTCTATCCAAAGGTAAAATCATGGATTTCCTTGTCTGGTGTGCAAGAAATTATTTTCCCTATACCCCGTGAGCAAAAATATATACCCCTCTCGTGCTTGCCTTCGCTTGATTGCGATGGTCGCCATCTTGGATCTACTGCATTGTTGATAAGAAATAAAAGCACCACACTTTTTTTCCAGCCAGAAGATAAATAAATGAAAACTTTTGACTGTTCTAATGAGAACCCACAACCTAAGTTTGCAGTGAAAATAAGAAAAACATCACGGATTTTTATCAGTAAAGTAGCGCTTTTGGAGATGTAATAATAATAATAATAATAATAATAATAGACCTTATTTACAGAGGGTAACACATTTAGTACTAGTACTAATCTTCCATGTGGCCCTCTTTTCCGCGGTAGGAACCAGTACTTAGCAATGTGGATAAAGTTTCATGCTCAAGGAACCAACACATGGCGATTGTGGGGATCGAACCGGCTACCTCTCGAACTCATATCCGATCCTTTACCACTGCACCACAGCGCTCCATGTGGAAAAATGCACTATGTCGCATGGGTTTGTTATCGTACAAAGAATGATCTGATTATTTCACGCATATCGAGCCGATCGTTAATCAGAGGTGGGCGAAAACTGGAGTACCCGAAGGAAAAGGACCTGACCTTCCTTTGCAGAACTTTGCGTATCACATGTGACCCGAGTCAGGCTCGAACCACAGCGTTGAGAGATCAATGACCTTGGCGTGGCACGTGTTATATCCAAATAAGACAAGAGTTGTCATCTGTCCATTATGATGCGAAATGTCGCGTCCATTATGATGCGAAAGTTGTCATGGAATGATAAAACGTCGTATATGAAGTGGACGTCAGGGGAATAGAAGTTGCACTCTATAAAAGCTTTTGACTTACATCTAAGACCAGAACATCTCGATATTGAAGACAAATAGCCTCCAGAACTATAGTATGAAAGTTTTACATTGTTGTAAGGTCAAATTCAGTAGTTCGAAGAAGAGGGGAGGAACCAACAGCGGCTTTGAAAAACAAGAGAACCATTATGAGAAGACGCCTATACAAATACATTGTAAATTTTACCGCCCATCACGTAAACAAGTCCGTGAAATAAACACCCCCTTAAACCCCACTTTATATAGAGAAAACTGGGGTTTAGGGGGGTAAACATTATTTTCCTTATTTCTGCTCCAAAACATAGGTTGTGGGTACTCGTTAGAACCGCCTCATTGAGGCGGTTCTAACGAGCACCCACAACCTATGTTTGCAGTATTTATAAGCAATATATCACAGATTTTCATCAGAAAAGTAGCCATTTTGGAGATATGAAAAAATGCACTATGTCGCACGGGTGTGTTATCGTAATGGAAAATCGAAATTTTTTTATGAAAATTGTGACATATGGTTTGGGAAAAAATGATGTCTTGAAAAACTTGAAAACATTAATACAAAACGTAAGCGAACGTGTGCCTTTTCTAAATCCATGACCTTGATATTAAGGGCATTGACGGGGCTATGGTTACTGCTGGCGTTTACCGTCATTTCCCATAAATGCATAAACTGACACCATCACATAAGTTTGAAAAATCAACATTTGAATCATCTAACCTTAAATTTACTATTAAAGACTGCGACCATGATCTTGTGGTCATGGCAGGATAATTATTGCTGAAATAAACCGTTGGGCCTATATCTTTTATCATACCAAATATAAACCAAATCCAGTAACAGATCTTGAAAACTTTTAAGTAAAGTCAACGCCGTCGCCGATGGGGGTAGAACAATATAAGAATCTTAATGGGTGTGAGAGGAGTGGATGGAAAAATCCGTCCCGGGCGTCACTGCTAACAGAATTTTCCGTCAAAAATAGAATAAAAACGAAAAGTAGGCCTGACACCCCTAATATGACAGATGGACTTGTCCAACATAGAGCAATAGAAGAGTCCACTAGTATTCAACGGGCTAACATGTACCTCAAATAATTCGCTCCCGCCCATAGGGGCTTGAAGAAATATATGGGCTGCATGATGCTTCCACGCAGAGCTGAATCCGGCCCGCACACTAGTACCGGTAAACCGCTTAGAGGATCTACGCCTGTCCAGGAACCGCGGTGCGAGGCGGGACCGCCCATGCTAATAAACCCTATTGGTTTCATTGGGCGACAGGGCTTGAGATGCCATTTCATCTCAATGTCGGGTAAAAGTCCCACAAAATTGGAAGCAACGTCTCCAAAAAGACCTTTACAGTGTTGACGGGGACGTTAAACCTCAAATCAAACAAACAAAACCTCAAATAATATATGCAGCTTATATTAACACTTCCGAAGAAGCCATCTGGTCATCAGTTAAAGAATAAAAGAATTTCTACGAATTAATTACATGAAGTACTCTGTTTGGTTGAAAGTCAGAAATGAATGTGGCACAATTAATCATTCAGAAGAACATAAACAGTGGTTTCAGAGAAATTAAGGCTTGGCATCAGTGGAACATGGCTCATAGAAAAACGAACTGGAAGCCCCGAAAGTTGTCATCCTTTGAAAAAAAGGCCGCCAGATGTTCCCATTCCCCTTAAATATCCCAATCATACCTAAAAAAATGGCACTATGATTAAACCTCATTTGCTCAAACTACTTCTAACTCGAATAAATTTTCTAAGTCCCAAAGTTGTTCGAGCCATTGAAGTTCGACTGTACTTGGGAACTATTTAATAACTTCAGTTCAAAACCAGCAAAGGGGGTCTTTCAAGGTATAGGAAATTTGCATTGGTTTCTGCCCACGCTTGGATTTTGATAAAATTATGCACAATAATTGCGATGGGTATATCCATTATAACTACGATGAATTCACTTTTAAATTTCATTTCCGTAGTAAATTTATTACATATTTTATGAAGTCTCTATCACAACAGAGAGTACTCTGATATAAACTTGTCTACAGTATTCAGAGTTTCATATATCTAATGCTGCTATGTTTTATGAATTAAAGCCATAATTGGTGAGTTAGTTGATACTATGAATGACCTCATATGTCTAGTAGAGGGGCTTGGCATTCAGTTTTCTTTGATGGTGTCCCCATATTTCAGGTCTTATTTTTGTATTCATTAAAATTTTATATGCATATTTACCATGTTCCAATTTTTGTCAAGACACCATCTTAGCATAAAAACTACCCACATATCTTAGGAACATGTTGATGAATTTTGATGGAAATTGAGGACCGGTAACATTATGTGTTAACAGACTGAATACTGATAGTCCTGATTCAGCAAAATGTGAAATTATATGATTATCATGTTTTGGTCATGCTGTTTAATGATACTTTACTATTGCTTTCAATTTGGATGGCTATAGTATAGTATGGTTTGTGTAAGAAGTTAATAGCATAATTATAAGTATTATTTCAAAACAGCCATTTCAGTAAATTTTCCCCCTATGGAACAAACTATTTTGTCTACAGAACTATACCGCAATGGTTTTGATGACAAACGTCATCAAACGCATCCATGTAATCATGTGCACAGTTTTCTTGTCTAATTTGGTAATGGTGCTAAGGTGATGTTTAGATTTAACATTCAAATCAACAACAAACCAGTCACTTTAGATGTTGCTTCAGATTTTGTGAGATTTGTTATCCGACTCGAGATAAATGACTCTCAAGTCCAACTGTTGTTTGTTTATTTAACCCTAACTGTCCATTTAAAAAGAAAGGTTTACTCTAGGGAAAATCAATAACACTTGAGATTACTTTTCCTGGACATTAAGTTTTCAGAATTTGTATCTGCATAGGCACTAGCCAATCTTTTTTTTTTTTTTTTTTTTGTATTGCCCATATGAACAAAATCAAACGGCTTCCTGAAGCTGTATTCCAAAGCCATTTGAATTTACTTTTAGAATTCACATGGTCGTACATTTGTCAGTGTTCCAAAACTTATGTGATCATGATTGTGTTGTCTATATATTTGTATAGGTCTTTCACTTCATTTACCTATCTCAGCAGCTGTTGCAGTAATTACAAAGCACATTATGTAAGATATCAAGAAGCATTTAAACTGTTGATAATAATTATTCAATCTGTGAGTAGTTATCGCATTACTCATAGGATTTTAAATTATTTTCAGTAAATACATTGTGATGCATTTTTCTGTCCAAACACTGCAATGCTCTTTCTAAGCTGAGAGATACATTGCACAGAAATGTACTGGTAATTATTAATGAACAAAAAGCAAACAAGAACAGTGCTGAAAAAAACAGTGAACTTGCATTCAGCAGAAACATTTTAGAAGTGGTTGAAAGTTTTACAACCAGAACAAAATACTAAAAGCTCGCTTCCGATACATTAACCTCTATATTGACAAAGTAAATAGAAAAAATAAGACACTATAGAAACGTCAACAATTACAATACCAATATAGAAAAGAGACATATGTATGCATGTGTACTATAAGGAAGGAAACTGTTTCTCTCCCTGTCTAATAGCAAAATTTCTCTACGTCATGGGACAGCTTTGTTTACACCAAATATTCTGCGCCTCATCCACCAATGATATCTTTTGCAACAGAAACTCAATATCAGTGACATTCCGATTTTTGGAAATACTAACAAATAATTACTGTAACTTTTTTGTTAGGATAATAATCCAGCGTTCATAAAGACAGAGTATATCTAAGGCTAAATCTGGCCATGGATTTATCAACAGAACTATTTTTACTAGTAACAACAAACCACTGACCATTGCGTCCTTGCATACCAGCTTGGTATGGAAATGAAAATGATGAATCACCTTGCCTTACACCTATTTGAGTAGCATGACTTATGCAAAGCCATTAAATAAAGTTGCGCATGTTCACAATAATTTTGCTGCTAATAAAAAAGCAATATAATTGTTAAGTCTAATTTGTTGATTAGAATACCTTTTGATTTAGTGTTTTACTATCTACTATTTTGGATAGAACATAGTGTATAAATGAAAGGAAAATATCACAAATTCATGATATTTTAATAGTTTCTAAGCTAGATCAGCTCAATAGGTATTCATTTTGATTTGTATAATATCATTTTTATACTGTAAGTGTTACGAATTGCCTTTTTATAAGGTTCTTGGATGATTTCAATGAAATAGTAAATTTTGCAGAAACGACCTACATCCATTAAAGGTGTAAAACTACAATGTTACCGGTTTTGGATTTTCATAAAACTTGGCATAGCTAAAGAGGATACATATGGCAAGTTTTCCTAGCAAAATGAAATCTTGACAAAGACAAGAACATATTTATCTTAGGGATTGAATTTTGATAATTTTTTAAAATTTTAATTAAAAAATGAGATTTTTGATAATTATTTTATCAGAAAATGTAAACTTTAATTAATTCAAAAGGTTTTTTAGTATCAAAGGAATGCCTATGGAGTTCTGCATTCAAGCCAGTTCACAAATCTTGAAACTAAATAAAACATATGATTTAAGACGCACTTATTTAGAGACAGACACCAGCTCATGGAGGGAGTCAGTTAGAGTGGCCTCCTGAGTCCTACTTTCATTTATATAACTTATTAAATACATTTTTATAGGTTGAATATGCTGACTTATTAATATACAAAGTTTAAAGAAAAAACATGCGTGGGCACAAATGAAAGACCCCCTTTCTCTGATATACATTTGTAAAATTGATACATTCATACAAAAAAAAAATAATAATAAAGCATATGTTGATACTCATGATATATGCTGTCACTTTTTAATCAACCAAGTGTCTTAAAATACAGCTGGTCTTGATACCTGATATTAACAAGATATTAATTTGAAATAAAGGCACTGCCTTTTGAGCAAACACACTGATTTACACTCTTAGACATTGTATAGTGACGTGTAGAACATTCATTACGAAAACACGCCTATACCAATACATTCTAACCTGTATCGCCGAAAAAAATGAAAACTTTAAGATGAACAATTGTGATAGTTTTCTTATTTCTGCTAAAAATATAGAGTGTTTGTACTAGTTAGAACCGCCTCATCGAGGCGGTTCTAACGAGTACCCACACTCTATATTTTAGAGCAGAAATTAGAAAAATATGGTTTACCCCTGTAAACCCCAGTTTCACAATATAAAAGTGGGGTTCGAGGGGGTCAAAATTATATAGGCGTGTTTTCGTGATGAAAACGAATGCGCCAACCAGACATGGGATAGATGAAGACCAAAAAGATAAACGCCTTCCTACCGGACTTTAGCTAGACGTTTGACAAGGTTCCACACAATTGCCTTGCTGTCAAGCTCAAACACTCAAAATATAATGCAACCTCTTACATTCGATCCAGACCTTCCCAACTGACAGGAGCTAACCAGGTCTCGTCGAAGTCCTGTCTTCCACTATTGCCCCATCTGTTTCCGGTGTCCCTCAAGGTACCTTGCTCGGACGTGTGTTTTTCCGACTGTGCATTAAGCACCTGCCACAAAAAAGTCAACTCTGCAGCTCGTATCTCTGCTAATGAGAGCCAGCCTTTTGTATTCCACGATCTCAAGCATGATCCCCGGCAGCGGTGATAGAATTTCAGAGTCCGAACATGCTTCATTGGCATCATTTGCAAAGTGTACCGTCCTTCGGAGCTGGATGTTAACTGGAGTCCCATCCCCCTCCCTTGTTAGGTCAAAGAAGATCCCTACCAAAATTACGTGATTCCTGAGATGGCTGTCATCCTGCAGAACTGGATTCTTGAGTATAATTAATGTATCTGCGAGTAATATGGCTATTGGCCAAATGTGACCGATCGCTGTAACAACAGATAGACAGACAGTCAGACAGGTAGGTGAGAGAGAGAGAGAGAGAGAGAGAGAGAGAGAGAGAGAGAGAGAGAGAGAGAGAGAGAGAGAGAGAGAGAGAGAGAGAGAGATGCAAACAAGTCTTCGGTAAACCGCCTATATACAAGTACAGATGATATTCATGCAAAAGTACACTACATATATACTCAGTCAAAAAAGTTCCTATACCTAAAATTGCTTCTGTTACTATAGGTACTACAGATAAAAACTACACAAAGTGTGTTATGTTTTGATAAGACGACTCATTTTTTCGTGCAAAAGCACCATTCGTTTTTGTTTTCGTAAACGCATCATCGCAGACTATTGCTTTAAACACCCAAGGGTCACTGTGTCGGTTTCGCAGATTAAATCATTAAAACATGCAATTATTTAACTTCACAAAATTTCCCTGTACCCTACATTTCTAAAATTTGATACATGTGACATTTCTTTAGATACCATTTGCGTCTATTCACAAAAGATTTGGAACTTTAGTTGCATGAGCTACGAGAAACAGGCAATCACATATTGACCTCTAATTCTTAGAAGGTGTGTACAAATGCTGCTTTCAATGGGAAACTCCATAGAAAATCGCAATCGATAGTGCTACATGCTACATGAATTTTCTGTATTTTTTACCATCATGATGAACAGCAATGGTGGACACAAAGCGTTTTTTGAAAAAATGGCAAAAATTTATTGACAGGAATAAAAATTACAGCTGTTCGAAAATTGCAATATTTTTAATTGCAAGGGAGATAATTTGAGAATTTCACAAATTAAAACCTCGCTTATAATGCGAGATCATGAGATATTGTAAAAGTAAAGTGTTAGCCGATGTTCAGAGAATATTGTCTTCCATCTTAGACAAAAAATAACTTTCTGCGCATGCGCAATGTCCATTTTCTACCAAAATCTTTCTTGGCACATATTGGAAGACAACTCTGGAGCAGAAAGGTATGGACAAATGCAAGTTTGAGCATTCTCGGGCTAAACGTCCGATTTAAATGTCTACAGCCAAATTTAGCTCAGTAGCTACCAGATATCTAGTGAGTTTCACCCGAAAGTTAATATAGTTACTTTTTTTGCTTAGTATATATCTAGTACTAAGCAAAATAAGGGTAACGCAATGACACAATTTCCTATGGAATGTTGGCAATAATTTCTCTATGTTGCCCAACTCAGACTGTTTGCATCTTGTCTGTCAGACCAAAAAAAAAAAAGGACTCCGAAAGAGGCCGTCGTGTGAAAGCCATGCAGCTTATCCTGACCAAATTCTAAGATATTGCAGCAGGAATAGATGAAGGTCAACAGACAGACACCGTCACTCTTGACATTAGCAAGGTATTTGACAAAGTTACACATTGAATGGCTTTAACACTGTCAAGCTCAGACAAGACAAAATATATAGCAGTCTCTTACAGTGTATCCAGAGCTTTCTGGCCAACAGGGGCGTACCATACCTAGTCAAACCCCGTTTTCCACTATTGTCCTAGCTATACCCGATGTCATCGAAGGCGCCAGCCTCTGAACTTTGTTGTTTTGCCTATACATAAATGACCTCTTGGCTTATGTCACAAAACCTATAGCGTGACTGATACTGGATCTTCACAGACTACAGTAATGGAATACAGACTGTCAAAAGTATTTTAAACCCCAACAAGGGTAACAAAACAGAAAAACCTGGTTGAAGAGTTGGAGCAACTTACCAGGTACATATACATGCAGAATCCAGGTCGTTTCCCCCTGAGTCGTTTCGCCCTGATTTCGGAGTGGGTCGTTTCGCCCTTATTGGGTGGGTCGTTTCGCCTGTGGGTCGTTTCGCCACAATTATATTTTTAAGAGAGTGATATACTGAATGGATGGGTAAACGGACAGACAGATGAATGAATGAAGTTGTGCATTGGTACATGGACGGACGGGCGGACGAACGGACGGTTGAATAGACTGATACAATTTAGGTAAAACAAAATGTTACCCGTTATATGGTACTTCTCCCGTATGAATCGATGTGTCAGATCAATACACGCGGACATACGTCAGTATTTGTACACATTACGATAACACACCCGTGCAACATAGTGTATTTTTCACATCTCCAAAATGGCTACTTTTCTGATGAAAATCTGTGATATTTTGCTTATAAATTCTGCAAACATAGGTTGTGGGTGCCTCATTGAGGCGGTTCTAACGAGTACCCACAACCTATGTCTTGGAGCAAAAATAAGAAAAATAATGTATACCCCCGTAAACCCCAGTTTTCTCTATATAATGTGGGGTATAGGGGGGTCTTCATTTCACGGACTTGTTCACGTGATGCAGATAGAACAGCTGTTAAGTAAATAAAACATCATGTTAACAAATCTGTGCAAAGACCCCATAGATCCCACTTTATACAGCGAAAAGTGGGTTTTCTCGTGTACTTTAATTTTCTTATTTTGGTTTCGAAAACATAGACAATAAGACCGTTCTAACCCACAATCTATATTTTGACTAGAAATGAGAAAAATGCCATTTTCATAGCCATACAATCCAATTATATTGCAAAGACTTGTTACTGTAATGTGAGCACGAATATCTTTCCCAAGAACGTGGTAGCTCAAACCTGAAGTAGAAGTCTTCAGTAGGTCGTCCAGCTGCACCGAACGGGGATATCACAATATTTCTTTCGTGCAGATTGGTAATGAAATATTTTCTACGGTCATTCTCCGCCTTCCGCTGATTTAAAAAGGACAGTTGTCAGTTTCTGGCGAAAGTATGTGCACTGTACTGGTTAAAAGCTTGCGTATGACCTGTCCAGGAAAAGCGTGAATAGGTAAACTTACCGACTCAAAAATGACCTAATTAGTGTTGATTGGTCTGTTAAACTCCAATACAAACAAATACAATATTTTCCCGGACTCCCCATATCTCAATCATACCCCCTTTATATTCCAAAACATACCGTACTTCAATCCATAGGGCTTGATTTAACCCACCAAACCAGGCGAAACGACACACGGGCGAAACGACCCAGGGCGAAACGACTCACGGGCGAAACGACCCGTGTCCTACATGAACGGTCAATATTAACCCATTCATTACCAGAAACCCCAAAACGGGTACCCTGGTAAACAGCACAGACAAAGATTAGACGCCACAGAACGCGGCGTCTGATCATGGCCTACACTGTCTGCGAAAAGTTAAGCCATTTTCCAAATAAAATTTGGAGAAAACACAACCTGACACCCCTAAATTTGGAAATGGACTACTGCTATATATAAGGTGGAAGATTCCATTTGGTACAAAAAGAGTTAAAAAAACGGCAAAAGCGTAAACAACATTGACTAAGGGTATTCGTATGAAGAGCACCCATAATGTATATTTAGACCAGAAATAGAGAACCATTACGAACATTGTAACCCTTATCGCCGAAAAAATGAAAATTTAAGATGATAAATTGTGATATTTTTCTTATTTCTGCTCAAAATATAGATTGTAGGTACTCGTTAGATCCGCCTCATCGAGGCGGTTCTAACGAGTACCGACAATCTATATTTTAGAGCAGGAATACGAAAAAGAAGGTTTTTCCCCGGTAAACCCCAATTTTACTATATAAAAGTGAGGTTCAATGGGGTCAAAATTATATAGCCGTGTTTTTGTGATGTATATTTGTTTGTTTGATTTGAAGTTTAACGTCCCCGTCAACACTGTAAAGATCATTTTGGAGACGTTCCTTCCAATTTTGTGGGACTTTTACCCTACATTGAGATGACAGGTCATCTCAAGCCCTGCCGCCCAATGAAACCAATAGGGTTTATAAGCATGGACGGGCTGACTCGCACCGAATTGGCTGGGCAGGCTTAGATCCTCTAAGCAGTTTACCAGTACTCGTGTGCGGGTCGGTTTCAGCTCTGCGTTGAAGCATCATGCAGCCCATCTATTTCTTCAAGCACAATGGGCGGGGGCTATTCGTGATGTATACATCAGCCATTTTAAAGATGTTAGTTTTACAGATGCATGGGGGAAAGAGGCCTTTGTGACAAATGGGTCTGTTGTAATGGGTCGCGGGCCACATTGAACACTTTTTAGCAGATTGTTTGTAAATCGAGCCAAAGTTACAAAGCACAGAAGATCTTGAACTCTCTGCTGATGTCCCGCTGACCATCACTGACTTGTCGGCAATCCAGGTAACGCTTATTTATAGAAAATAGCATCGCTTTTCTAATCGCTGTGAGGTCAGAGTGTTGCGTTAGAGGGCTATCTATAGAATCTGGACTGGAAGCATGTGTTGGTTTTTGGCAAACAGTGAGAACCCACTGGATCAGAACGCGGCTTCTGATTATGATCTACACCGTTTCCTTACAATACATGAATTCAAGGATCAAACGAAATAGTTTAAATCCCTATTAAGGACTATATTTCCAATCTACACAACGAGACAATCAGACTGTGTTGTCAGTGCTTTGATTTTTATGTAAAGCTACTCTAAACCCATATATGCCTCAGCTCCGGTCCAAATATATTTGGCAGCATGATGCTTCTCGCACAACTAAAACCCACCACACACGAGTATAGTTCGAACAATTTGACATGTGGCTGTCCTTTATGCAAGGAATATAATAGTCAATGCTATCGCCTAATACGTCGGCTTTCGTATCTTTCTTATTACTGCTATAAGACATAGGTTGCAGGTACTCGTTAGAAATTCTTCATTGAGGTGGTTCTAACGAGCACCCACAGGCCATCTTTGCAGTACAAATAAGAAAAAAAGATCAAGGATTTTCATAAAAAATGTAGCAATTTTGAGATATGAAAAATGCATTATGTCGCACGGATGTGTTACCGTAATTATTGGTATTGTTTTCGATCTTCCACATGCATAAACATAAAAGAATGCTGATATGAATCGACCCCATTGAGGTGATTTTATTGTGCTCACAATATAAAGTAAAGACTGTCTTAGTGGCCACCTCTTATAAGCAAGCAACCTGTCATAAGCAAGCATGCATTTATCTAATATATAATTATCAACATCAAAGGAGTGTCAAAACAGCTATTCTAACACAGCGCGCCTATATAGGCAATGCAAAATAACTGTGTTTTATTCTGCAACAAATCACAGCTTGGAAGAGCGTGACGTGTGACATCATTAAAAACTGCAAAATTATGACGTCACTAGTCGATTTACTTGACGTTAGACGGTGTAACGTCATTTTCTCGTATCGAAAACGTCAGAAAAGGATATAAATGCATGTGTTTCAGTCGATAATTTTAGCGGGATTTCTTCTAGCAATGACGAAAAATTGGGAGATTTTGAAGGAAACAACAACATTATTGCCGATTTTCAGCGTGTTAGAATCGAAATAGATCAGCTCTAGCCAGTGATTTGTTAGGTAACAAATCACAGTTTGTCGGTCAGTTGTAAGTAGACAAATCACGCGCGCTACGCGCTCGTGATTTGTCTACTTTACAACTGACCTCCAAACTGTGATTTATTACTCAACAAATCACAGCTAGAGCTGATCTATTTCTTAATCAAAGCTTAACCCAGGGAAAGCTGCTGGACCAGATAACCTGTCACCGCGAATTCTGAATGAACTTCATGCTGAAGTAGCTCTAGTTCTAGTAGACATCTTTAACTGAGCCCCGCCAAGCGAATTTGGGTCTTCGAGCATTCCGTCATGACAAATTTTAACTGCGCATGCCCAGCCATTCATAGGGGGCAGGGATATGGCTTTCTGTCTGAAGGTTCCTCTTGATTCACTGCTTGTATGAGCGAGCAGCGAAGGTTCTGGCGAGACTGCGCGGATGCGCAGGCTCGCCTGAACCTTCGCTGCTCGCATAGGCGATAAGTACCAAAATCGCTTGACGGGGCCCAACTCATCCCTTAACGAAGGCAAAGTCCCATATGACTGGCGGCATGCCTTAGTCACTCATGTATATAAAACGGACCTAAAAACCCGACAACTACCGTCTGATATCCTTAACCTGCATCTGCTGTAAGGTTATGGAACATGTTATAACTTCCAATGTAATGACCCATCTTTACCAAAACAGCCTCTTATTCTCCAACCAACATGGCTTTCGTAGCAAACTTATCTGCGAAACACAGATAATACAGTTTGTACAGGACCTTTCGGATAGCCTTAACGATGGTGGTCAAACGGATTGATTGTGATGGACTTCAGCAAGGCTTTTGACAAGGTCGACCATCAGAGGCTCTTGCTTAAGCTCCGTCGCATAGGCCTAAACAGTCCAGTCACTAAATGGATAGCTTCCTTCCTATCAAATAGAACCCAGTGTGTGGTCTTAGGTGGCGAAGAGTCCCAATCATGCCCCGTTCAGTTTGGTGTTCCACAGGGCTCTGTTCTTGCTCCCTGTCTGTTTCTTTTCTATAAAAACGAAATGCCAGACACCATACATATCAACACCAGGCTGTTCGCAGACGACACCATCATGTATCTGACGATCTCTGGCCAAAGTGACGCCAACTCCTCCAACCGACCTCTTAGACCTAGAAAATGGGAAAGTGAATGGTTAATCATGTTTAATCCCGACAAGTGCGAGGTGATCAGGATAACTAAAAAGAAAAAGCCTACCATATTTGAATACAAACTCCAGGGCAAATTATTAAATTCAGCAACTTCGGCAAAGTATTTGGGTACCACAATTTCTCAGGACTTGTCATGGACTAAACACATTAACCTGATCACAACAACAAAAAAACAACACATTGAAATTTATAAAAAGAAACATAAAAAAACAGAAACTCAAAGACATGGCCGATAAAACATGCATCCGCCCTCTGCTTGAATAGACTGCACCTATTTAGGACCCCTGACAGAAAATATATATCCATCAAATAGAAATGATTCAACATCGTGCGGTATGATACATATGTGACTACAAAAGTGGGGTTCAAGAGGGTCAAAACTTTGTAGGCGTGTTTTCTTGATGTTTTTGGCGAACTTTTAACCATTAACTTTTTACTACCCCTGGGAGATAAATTGTGGGTGGTCCAAAGAACTGCCCGAATAAGATTTTGAGTAAAAGCAAAAACGGGGGAAAAATGGAATGCAATGAAATGTCACTAACGTGGTGTTCACATCTGGGGCCAGTTGTTCAAAACTAACGATATCGTTAGTCAACAGATTGGCCAAACTTTGGTCTTTTACATATAATATGGTACATATCATTACGAAAACACGCCTATACACATACATTGTAAAGTTTACCGCCGTAAAAATGTACAAAAAAAAATCAGATTAAAAAGTGTGACATTTTTCTTATTTCTGCTCAAAATATAGATTGTGTGTACACGTTAGAACCGCCTCATCGAGGCGCGGCGTCTGATCAGGGCCTACACTGTTTGCAAAAACGCCCTCTAGCACCGGTTTAAGCACAAGTCAATTTTTAAAATGATTCTTAATGAACTCATTGATCCCAAAGGACGAGAAAATATAATCTGCACTATGATGGCTGTTCGGGGAGACTCTTTTACGGCCGCCACACGGCACAATAACCCTTACTGGTTTCATTGGGCGACAGGGCATGTGCTGTATTTTCATCTCAGTGTCGGGTAAAAGTCCCACAAAATTGGAAGCAACACGTCTCCAAAATGACCTATACAGTGTTGACGGGGACTTTAAACCTCAAATCAAACAAACGAATCTATAATCAAGCGGACTTAGAAACATTTATTTATTGGTCAATTCTGCGCTTTTTAGAAAACCTCTATCTTTGGTCGCGGACCGTGTATAGCTACAAAACCTGTTCTGATAGCTACTTGCGCTATTTTTCTTATATTTGCTTCAGACATAGACTGTGGGTGCTCGTAAGATTCGCGTCAGTGCGGCGGTCCTAATGTGTACCAACATTACAAGGTTTTGAGCACATATAGATCCTTGTTAACCCCAGATTTCTTGATAAAACGTAGTGTTTAACCCATTTAGTACCAGAAACCCCAAAATGGCTACCCTGGCAAACAGTGCAGGCCCAGATCAGACGCCGCAAAACGCGGCGTCTGATCTGGGCCTCCACTGTTTGCTAAAATTTTAGCCATTTTCCTAATCAGTGTTGGAGAAAACACAACCTGACACCACCTAAATTTTGAAATGGACTCCTGCTATATATAAGGAGGAAGATTCCATTCGGTACAAAATAGGTTAATAAGCTCTTCAATGTTGATGTTCACGTGACTATATCCCTGCCTAGTCGGAAGTTCGAGTAACAGTTATTTATAGAAAATAGCCGTGCACTTCTTATCGCAGTTTAGATCTGGCCCCGAGGTTATAAAACTGTTTTCATGCTCAACTCATTTGAGCATGAAATTTTTTATGCTCATAAGAATTAGAAATACAAATAAACCAGACAATTTTACTGCTCGAATCCATAATTCGATTTATGGATATCCTTAATTCAGATCGATTTATGAATATCCATAATTCTAATTATGGATATCATTAATTCGAATTATGGATATCCATAAATAATTACGGAGTGGCTATTTGCAGTCAACTGCAAATAGCCAGAAAACGTTAAAATGGCTATTTGCAGTCATCTGCAGATAGCCAAAAACCGTTAAAATGGCTATTTGCAGTCAACTGCAAATAGCCAGAAAACGTTAAAATGGCTATTTGCAGTCATTCTATTAGCGTTTGAAAGGCCACCTAGAGATGTTCAAAATATTTTAAAATGGAACGGGCCTCTGCGGCCTAGTAGTTAATTAGAGCTCTGATTCTTAATCATTAAGTCTCTCACAGTTATGGTTATGTTTGTTTGATTTGATGTTTTACGTGCTCTGCAACACTATTTAGGACATTTTAGAGACCTTACTTCCATTTGGTCTTAGCGGGCTTAGTTCTTCTAAACGTTTTACCAGTACCCATGTGCAGGCAGTTTCTGCTCTGGATGGAAGCATCGTGCAGCCAATCTATTTCTCCAAGCCACGATGGCCGGGGACTAAAACTATATTTTGTATGAATATATGACACCTGTAGTAAGCCCCGCCCATAGGGGCTTGAAGAAATATATGGGCTGCATGATGCTTCCACGCAGAGCTGATTCTGGCCAGCACACTAGTACTGGTAAACCGTTTAGAGGATTAAGCCTGTCCAGGAACCGCGGTGCGAGGCGGACCGTCCATGCTAATAAACCCTATTGGTTTCATTGGGCGACAGGGCTTGAGATGTCATTTCATCTCAATGTCGGGTAAAAGTCCCACAAAATTGGAAGCAACGTCTCCAAAATGACCTTTACAGTGTTGTCGGGGACGTTAAACCTCAAATCAAACAAAAACAAACAAATGACACCTGTAGTTTTAAATCACATATTGTTTCCATTTTTTTTCACTGTTTAGCAATGTCCTATGCTTATTTAAATGAAATATCTAATTTGTAAAGCCCATAAGAGGTTGGTGGGGAGTGGGGCAGGGGGGTAGGGGTGAGGCAAAGATGACGTGTGTCTTGCGTCACTTGGGCTTCCATCTGATATTGGCTTACAGTTGGTTAAGATAATGGTAGAGAGGGGATGATGTTATTTCTTCTTATGATGTTATTTCTTCTATTTCTACACTTACATTCGTTTTCCTCTTACTCCTCCGTCTCTCATTTTCATCTCTGCTATCTCTTCTATTTCTTTCCTCCCTTTCTTAGGCACAGGACACAAAATTACTCACTGAACGAGACCGTCCAATGCATATAAGCCTTTTGGTTTCATTTCATCCAAATGTCGCCGGGTAAAAGTCCCACAAAGTTGGAAGCAAGGCCTCCAAAATGACATAAATGGTGTTGACGGGGACGTTAAACCTCAATTCAAACAAACAAATGATCCGCCCCCGCCCATTGGGGCCAGGAGAAATAGAATGCGCTGCATGGTGTACACCAGCCACTCAATGTGCCGGTAACGCCCAAGGTTACGTCGTTGCTACGTAGTGACAAACACTCATTATAAAATGAACGGGCGCGGTGTGGTATTTAACCATTATCATACTGGACAAGTCAACTCTACGTTTGCAAACAATATATATTCAGATCAGGAAGCCATCTGATCAGGATCTACAGTGTTTGTCATGAAGAAGTGAACTGAATAAATACAGTAAATGGAGTAATGGTATTTTTTGATATTCTGCAATGGGCCTGGCTAAAATAATTGTAATTGTTGTGGTATTTAACACGTATAATGCTTTTTAAAACAAACGCTTCCTTTGCAAACAATGTCGATTCAGATCAGGAAGTCATCTGATCAGGATCCGCAGTGTTTATTATGAATTTGTGAATAGAATGCAGAAATTCATTTGTTTTTTTTAAATAATGTATGGGCTGCATACACTGAGTAATATCAATTTTCACGGAAAATTTAAAGCCTTTGTTTTAATTTGTAGGGGCAATATTCACTCGTGTCATTATATTTTCCTCCACTATTTTAACCCCTTAAGATGCCAATCACAACAATTGTCACCTGAGTTGTTGTGTGCTGATTACATTAAAAAGTCATTGTTGAAAACAGTGTGGATCCAGATCAAACTGCTGGGAACAATCTGATCGGAGTCCACACTGTTGGCATGTATGCCTTAATATTTTTTTAGACTTCAAAAATGTGAAATAGATGAGATACGCAGACGACATTTTCAGATGAAGTTTTTCTTAGCACCCCAAGGGTTGAATTAATAAATGTCATCAATAGGATTATAATATATGTCAATATGATTACAATAGATATGCGGTCAACATTACAGCCCCCCGGGGGGTCTCCACACGCCTTTATACAAACACGATTGTATAATGAACCACGCCATGAGAAAAACTGTCTTTGCGAAGATCTGCTCAGATGCCGTGTACTGATTATGCATAAAGAGTTCCCTATTTTCCTATGTGACACATATTAAACAACCACCGAAAGAATTTGAATTTTGACATGCACGTTTATATCACACATATTGTGAAACTTTTACCACCAAAAAGTGGAAGTTTTCAGATACTAAATTTTGATATCTTTCATACTCCTGCTCAAAACATAAAATTGTAGGAACTCGTTAGAACCGCCTCGGCGAGGCGGCTCTAATAAGGACCCACAATATATGTTTTGACTAGAAGTAAGAAAAATAATATATCAATACAAACTGGAAGAAAAAGAAACAAATTACACTGAAAGAAAATATATTCTGCTACTGTAGGGGCTTATACGATAACGAAATGATACAGTGTTGCCAGTGCCCCTTGGGTCAAAATTGGCTACGCCCATGGGCCTAGTAACTATCATAGACTTAAAATGAAAAAAAAAAATGAAAAAAAAAAAAATAAATAAAAAATCTTCTTCCCTGAAACCATAATGCCCAGAGCTTAGGTATTTAGCATGTAGAAACGTCGACTAGTCGCCTACATGAATCCTGCCAATCATGCCCCTGGGATCCAAATTGGCCAAATCCTGTGGCCCCTTAACTCCAATAAACTTAAAATGGAAAAAAGCTTAACATCTTCTTCTCTGAAACCATGGAGTACAGACCTTAGATATTTAGTATATAGCAACATAAAATGGTCGCCTACATAAATCCTGCCAAACATGCCCTTTGGGACAAAATTGGCCACGCCCCAGGACTCATTAACTCCTATTGACTTATACTGGAAATAAGTTCAAACATCATCTTCGCGGAAACCTTATGGCCGAGAGCTTAGATTTTTAGCTCACCTGATCGAAGGTCATGGTGAGCTTTTGGGACTGTGAGATGTCCCGGCGTCATCCGTCGTCTGTAAACGTATAGGCCACAGGTTTAGTCCGGTCATGATCAGAATGATTATCATCACAATATCTCGGTAGGATTTCAATATGGGTCATGTCGGGTCAAAAAGTAGGTCAAAACGTCAAATAATAGAAAAGCCCTATTTACAGTCTAGAGGCCACAATTTGAGTCCAATCCTCATCAAACGTGCTCAGAATGATCATCTCGACAAAACCTACGTCAAGTTCGAAAATGGGTTATGTCAGGCCAAAAGTAGGTTAACACTCTAGAGGCCACAATTTTGGTCCAATCATCATCAGTCTTGCTAAGAATGATCATCTTGACAATATATAGGTCAATTTCGAATATGGGTCATGTGGGGTCAAAAAGTAGGTCAGTAGGTAAAATAATTGAAAAACCTTGTTTGCCCTCTAGATGCCACAGATTTTGGTCCAATCATCATCAAACTTGCTCAGAATTGTAAAACCTTGGTCAGGAGGGGTATTTTATGAATAGAGTGGTACCGTTTACAATGGGCCACCCCTTGTCAACATTGTTAGTTAGACGGAGTCTGTTCATCTCCGTCTGGTGCACTAGGACCTGACCCTCAATGTCCACAAGGTGCCCTGATAGTGACATACAGGCCAGCTCTTTATCGTCAAAGGGTTCCACACCCCAAACCCCACTCACCCCCCCCCCCCCCACACACACACACACACCATGCGTCATTGTTAGTAAGACTGAGCCCGTTCATCTCTGTCTGGTGAAGTAGGACCTGACCCTCAATGTCACAAGGTGCCCAGATAGTGACATACAAGACAACTCTGTATTGTCAAAGGGATCGCCCCCCCCCCCCCCCCCCCCCCCGCCTACACAGACACCATGGGTCATTGTTAGTTAGACTGAGCCCGCTCATCTCCGTCTGGTGCACTAGGACCTGACCCTCAATGTCTACAAGTCAGCTCTGTACTGCCAAAATGATCCACCCCCACCACTCCCACCCCCCACACACCAAGAGTCAATGTTTGTTAGACTGAGGCTGTTACTAGGACCTGACCCTCAATGTGTCCACAAGATATCCAGATAGTGACCTACAAAGTCAGCACTGTATCGTCAAAGGGATCCACCCCCAACCCCCTTTACCCTTCACCATGAGGCCTTTGTAGTTAGACTGAGTCTGTTCATCTCCGTCTGGTGCACTAGGACCTGACCTTCAATGTCCACAAGGTGCCCAGATAGTGACATACAAGTCAGCTCTGTCTTGTCAAATGGATGGATACCGCCCCCTCCCCCTTGTCACCATGAGTTATTGTTAGTTAGTTAGTTAGAATGAGCCCGTTCATTTCCGTCCGGTGCACTATGTCCTGACAGGTGCCCAGATAGTGACATACAAGTCAGCGCTGACTTCTTCCTCAAAAAAGAAAACAATTTTGAAGGAATGTTCCATGAGTGCCACTCTGACAATTTTTCAATCCAGAAAAAAAAATATATAACCCTTAAAATGACTTAAGTTCCTAAATAGCTAGATTGATTTTGAAATAATTTCACAGAAATGTTCCTTGGGCCACTGTCAGCCAAAAGTTGTTCAAACCGTCCACTCCACCTTATATTACCTGCCATAAGGATCAGCTGAGCGATCCAGGGCCATCATGGCCTTCTTTTGTTTGTTTGATTTGAGGTTTAACGTCCCCATCAGTACTGTAAAGGTCATTCTGGAGACGTTGCTTCCAATTTTGTGGGACTTTTACCCGACATTGAGATGAAATGACATCTCAAGCCCTGTCGCCCAATGAAACCAATAGGGTTTATTAGCATGGACGGTCCGCCTCGCACCGCGGTTCCTGGACAGGCTTAGATCCTCTAAGCGGTTTACCAGTACTTGTGTGCGGGCCGGATTCAGCTCTGCGTGGAAGCATCATACAGCCCATATATTTCTCCAAGCCCCTATGGGCGGGGGCCGTCCATCATGGCCTTCTTATTTGAATGAAGATGATGTATAGTTTCCTTATTTCTAAAACATAGATTGAATGTGCTCGTTAGAACAGACTCAATGAGGCGGTTCTAACGTGTACCCACAATCTATGTGTTGGCACAAAATAAGGAATGGTATTTTTTTTTTTTTTTTTTTTTTGATTTGGGTTTTACGGCCCTTTCAAGATTATTTCACTCAATTCGAGCCGATCGTTAATCATAGGTGGGCGAAAACCGGAGTACCCGGAGAAAAACCACATGACCTTCCGTTGCAGAACTTGGCGTAAGGAATGGTAATAATTACCCCTTAAACCCCGCTTTTCTCTATATAAAGTGGGGTTTAGAGGAGCCATTATTTCATGGACTTGTTAACCTGATGCGAAGAGCACACAACGAAGACTATTATTAGACAGCGCGGATGCCCAGACTGATCTGAATTTCGATGGGCGCACGTGTAAATGGCAGGAATATAAAATGACTGCAAATACCCATTTTAACGTTTTTTTGGCTATTTGCAGTTGACTGCAAATAGTCATTTTAGCGTTTTTTGGCTATCTGCAGTTGACTGCAAATAGCCATTTTAACGTTTTCTGGCTATTTGCAGTTGAGTGCAAATAGCCATTTTAACGTTTTTTGGCTATTTGCAGTTGACTGCAAATAGACTCTTCCAAATAATTATTGATATCCATTTACAATTATGGATATCCATAATTCGAATTATGGATATCTATAAATAATTATGGATATCTATAAATAGGGAATAAATAATAAAAGGGCGCCCCATATGTTTGTCATGCTCATAGATTTTAAAATGCCAAAAATTGTTGGCATTTTCAAAGTTAATGAGCATGGCAAATTTCATGCTCAGCTGAGTTGAGCATGAAAAAGTGCCAGCGTGTTGCTTTAGAGAGTAATCTATAGAATCTGGACTGGAATCATTTGTTGGATTTGGCAAACAGTGTAGACCTAGATCAGACGCCGCAGAACGCGGCGTCTGATCAGGGTCTACATTGTTTGCCATTTCGCCTGCACATTTTGGACTCCTTGCTTGATCGCGAAACAAATTTGTTAAAATTTAAGGAGAATTACAGCAAGTCTTCAGGGTGTTCGAATTTTTAGGGTTTTATGGTCTGTAACAGTTCTATAGATGCGAAAGTCCTTTGTAGCCCAATCATGGGCGTGCTAACGCAACGGACTTGGAGAGGCTGAATCGTGGAAAAGCAAATCACGTCGTATGAGAGAAATCGCGAGAGTGTCTGACTTTTCCGAACCAGAGTATATGATCGCACCCTTCAAGCTCTAGATACACCCTTGGCAGAGGGCAGTTTTCAAATATGAATAAACATTCGAACTTCAATGGCTCGATCACCTTTGCATGGGACTATGAAAACTTTTTCGAGATAATAATAATAATAGTAATAGTAGTCGTAGTCGTAGTAATAATCGACTTTATTTATAGAGGGCAGCACATTTAGTAAATTAGTAAAAATATTCCATATGACCCTCGTTTTCCTGAGTAGAAACCAATGCTTAGCAATGTGCTCAAGGATAGAACATTTGGGCCTCGTCAAGCGATTTTGGTACTTATCGCCTATGCGAGCAGGGAAGGTTCAGGCGAGCCTGCGCATCCGCGCAGTCTCGCCAGAACCTTCGCTGCTCGCTCATACAAGCAGTGAATCAAGAGGAACCTTCAGACAGAAAGCCATATCCCTGGCCCCTCTGAATGGCTGGGCATGCGCAGTTAAAATGTGTCATGGCGGAATGCTCGAAGACACAAATTCGCTTGGCGGGGCTCATTTGATGTTAGTGGGACCTCATGAACTTTACCACTGCACCACCGCACCCTACAGAGAGGGGATAGTTCGAACAACTGAGGGTAAATCATGGTACCTAGTTGTTCAAAGCGTTGTTAGCTTAGCGACCTTGTTAGGGGGCAAATTGTTAGTACAAAATTTAATACTTAGGTCAGCCTCGATAGCGCAGTGGTTAACACGTTCGACTTATGGCCGAGAGGCTGTGCGTTCGAATCAGGCCACCGGTATCGAGGTGTGTCCTTGGGCAAGACACGTAATGACGCTGCCCTACTCCACCCAGGTGTAAATGGGTAGCAGTGGTGTACAAACCCCTGCCTCTCTCTCGCGCGCGCGTGAAAACAACCGGATTGAGTGTTCAAGAGCGATTCAATAAGCTTGAAGCTTTCATCGCAATCGAAATAAAATAAATAAGTAGAAACTAGTACTAAGGTATTAATTTTTGCTGGAAAAAATGTGAGTAGCTTTTGCAAATGCAAAAGCTACTCACATTTTAGCCGCAAAAATATAAGCATGTTAGCCCCAATTAAAGGATCCAAGCTTTATCGATACATTGACTTGTTTGATTTGAGGTTTAACGTCCCCGTCAACAATGTATAGGTCATTTTGGAGACGTTGCTTTCAATTTTGCTGGACTTTTACCCGACATGAGATGAAATGACATCTCAAGCCCTGTCGCCCAATGAAACCAATAGGGTCTATAAGAATGGACGGCTACGGGCCTCGGTGGCCTAGTGGATAAGAGCGCTGACTCTTAATCATTAGGTCTCTCACCGCTGTGGTTCGAGCCTCGCTCGGGTCACATGTGAGACGCCAAATTCTTCAGCGGAAGGTCATGTGGTTTTTCTCCGGGTACTCCGGTTTTCGCCCACCTCTGATTAACGATCGGCTCGATATGAGTGAAATAATCTTGAAAGGGCCGTAAAACCAAAACCAAAAAAAAAAATATTAATAATAAGAAGAATGGACGGTTCGACTTGCACGGCTTTGCCTGGGCAGGTTTAGATCCGCTAAGCAGTTTCTCGGTACTCCTGCGTGGTCGGTTTTTGTTCTGCGTGAAAGCATCATGCAGCCCATTTGTTTCTTCAAGCCCCGATGGGCGGGGGGGGGGGGTACATTGACTAATCACGTCGTTATGCTTGAACAATAGGCCCCATGAGGCATAACAGACATATACAGTATTTTCGATTACTTTTGAAATAAAGCTATGTCGTGTGTACTCATCATCGAGGCGATTCTGATGAGTAAAAGCAACATGTATTTTCAAGATAAAATAGGACAGTACTCCCTAAATTTTAATTATTACATGTATATTATTATCTGCAGTATTTTTTCTCCTATGCCCCCCCCCCCCCACCCCCCCCCCCCCCCCCCCCCGCAAAAAAAAAACGTGTTGGAAATTTCCCACCCCGGTTTGTTTGTTCGATTGATTTGATTTGATGTTTAACGTATGACCATAAAGTTAGTTCCTATTTCCTTTTTCCTTATTCCTTATTCCTTTTTCCTTATTCCGTATTCCTTTTTCCTTATTCGACTAAGAAACTGAATCAGTGAATTGAAAAAGATAAATGATACTGAGAGTCGTTACATACAGAAATGTGCCTTATGACATGCACATATAGTGCGTTTGTGAAAGGCTACATGAAAAACTGACATTTCATAATAGTAAAACGACAAAAGTGAGATAGGTCTAGAATGATTGTCCATAAAAAGCGACAGCAGACAGCTGCAACCTAAGAAACTATGGAGTTACAGCGTCATGAAAATCGAATGCCGCCATTCAACAACGCACTATCTGTGCATGTCATAAGGCACATTCCTGCATGTAACGACTCTCAGTATCATCAATCGTTTTCAGTGTACTTACTCTGTTTCGGAGTCGAATAAGGAAAAAGGAATAAGGAAAAATATTTTCCTTTTTCCTTATTCGATTTTCATGACGCTGTAACACCATAGTTTCTTAGGTTGCAGATGTCTGCTGTCGCTTTTTATGACTAGTATTACTCTGACATTCATTCTAGACATATCTCACTTTTGTCGTTTAACCTTCATACAATGTCAATTTTTCATGCCGCCATTCAAAAACGCACTATCTGTGCATGTCATAAGGCACATTCCTGTATGTAACGCCTCACAGTATCATCAATCGTTTTCAGTTCACTGATTCAGTTACTTAGTCGAATAAGGAAAAAGGAAAAAGGAATAAGGAAAAAGGAAAAAAGGAAAAAAGAATAAAGAAAAAGGAATAAGGAAAAAGGAAAAAGGAACCAACTTTATGGTCATGCTTAACGTCCCCGCCAACACTAGGAGACACTAATTCCGATATTATAATAGGGTTCATATGCAAGCACGCCACTTTGTCTGGGCAGGCTGAGAACTTCTAAGCGGCTTACCAGTACTCGTGTGCGATCAGCTTCAGATTCGCGTAGAAGTTCTCCAAGCCCCGATGAGCGGGGGCCAACAACCCACCCGTATTCCAACAACTTTCACTGTATTTACTTTTTTTTTCTTGGGTAATCGGGCCCCGAGTTTATCAAACTTTTTTCATGCTCAACTCAGCTGAGCATGAAACTTGTGGTGCTCATAAAAATTAAAATATTAAGAAGTTGAGCGATTTTTATTTCTCAGATAGCAGAGAATGTTATTTGTCCTGCTCACAAATTTTAAAATGCCAACAATTGTTGGCATTTTAAAATTTGTGAGCAGGACAAATTTCATGCTCAAGTGAGTTGAGCATGAAAAAAGGATTATAACCTCGGGGCCAGGCTATTTTCTATAAATAACCTCTATTTCAAAGAGTCAGTGATAGTCACGTGAACTTTAGCACTGAAGAGCTTTTATGCTTAGTAACTTGGGGTCGATTGACAAACAATCGACACAAAAAAGGAACGTTAGCAGCGGTCAGCAAGAGCAGTGGATGAGATTTCATGATTTTGTGAAAACAGCCTCAAATGTCGAGCACAATATTAGATTTCTTTTCAAGTGTACTCATGTTATCTGGCTTTTATGCAAGAACAACAAAATTCTCCTTGCAGACACCTGAGCACATATCAGTTTAGTTGACATTATGAGACGACGCACATAAAAAGATACAGGACGACAATGTGACTAACGATGTCCCATCTTTCGTGTTTGCACAGCCTAATTAGATGTGCAGTGGTGTCTGATCTTGGTCTACACTGTTTACCAATGTCCAAGTATACGAACACAGTCCAGATTTTTGACAGTTTCACACCACTCGGTAGCCCCCGCCCTGCGGAGCTTGGAGAAATAGAATGGGCTGCATGATGCTTCCACGCAGAGCTGAAACCTACCGCAAACCGCTTAGAGCTTCTAAGCATGCCAAGGAATAGTAGCGCGAGTTGGATGGTCCACGCATATAAACCATATTGGTTTCATTGGGCGGCAGGTCTTGAGATGTCATTTCATCTTAATGTCGGGTAAAAGTCCCACAAAATTGGAAGCAACGTCTCCAGAATCACCTATATAGTGTTGACGGGGACGTTAAACCTCAAATCAAACAAACAAAACAACACACTGACACTACCGCGAAAATAAAACCACCTTACCTGGAATTTCCGACGAGTCAGTGCGAGTCACGTGGACATAAGCACTGAAGAGCTTCTGCACTTAATGACTTTGGGTAAATTGATAACCATGGGCCAGTTGTTCAAAACTAACGACGTCGTTAGTTAACGTATCGTTAAAACTTTGATCATTTATTATAGCAAATACGCTAATATTTTTGCTGAAAAAAATACGAGCAGCTTTTGCGGAAGCAAAAGCTGCTCGCATTTTTTTCAGCAAAAATACCAAAAAAATATTAATTAAACTTGCTAGAACAGTTAACAATATGTCCACTAACGAGCTCGCTAAGCTAACGGTGCTTTGAACAACTGGGCCCATGTATACAGTTTTGGATCCATTTTTAAACCGTATTAAAAAAAAAAAAAAAACATTTTATCATTGCCAGAACACATCTGCATACTAAAATGGCGTCTACAAGTATTTCAGATGACAACTTTTGTAATTTTTATTGTTTGCAGTCCAATTATTCAGGCGTTCCTAATGAGATGCATGTTCCTTCAATATATGGTTTTGAGCAAAAACAGAAGGAAAATATTGTATTTCCCATTAAATCTATGTAAACCCCAATTTTCCCTATATAAGGAGAGATGTTGTTAACCTGTTGCAATGAAGTGTTATAAAGAGAGATATATAGAGGTTTGTTTTCGCCCCGTCCATACGGGCTTGGAGAAATAGATTGGGCTGCATGATGCTTCCATGTGGAGCTGAAACCGACCGTACATGAGTATTCTTGCATAAATACCTATGCGCATGGCTGTTTGAAGCCATTGTCAAATGGACCGAAAGCCGTGCTCAAACAGCAAAAACCATGTTCAAATCATGAAATTCGCGTGCTGTTTGAACATGGATTTTGAGCTTTTGATATCACAAGACGGGCCTTGCTTTGTTTACGTTACGTTGAGCGACGTAACGTTATCGCCCTGAACGTAGCGTTTAAGGGTTCTATGATGACATTACTGCATGACAACGTCATTGTAAACAACATTCTGAACTGGCCGCCATTTTAATTTGCCTCACGCATTTGAAGAGTTTATATGGAATTTATATGGAGCTTTTGGGCGTTTTCATCAACATTTGCTGTCGGATTCGTAAGTTATGCAAGCATGGTTATTTCATTGCATTAACATTTGCTGGATCCCTCGGAAGATATTTGAACATTCGGCCTAGCGGCCTCATGTTCAAACAGCTTCCTCGGGATCCGGCAAATGTTAATGCATGAAAAACCATGGTTGATCCCTATATTGGTAAACCGCTTAGAAGAACTAAAATAGAAGTAGAGACAATGATCAAGGCTCCGTGGGGAGCTATTGTGATCGGTCACCAACAGTCGTCGTCTTCGTCCGTCCGTCCGTCCGTTCACAATTTCTTTAAACAACGTCACTTCTTAAACCACTGAACAGATCCTAACCAAACTTGGCAGAAATGATCTTTGGGTGGTCCTCTTTTAAAGTTGCTCAAAGAATTTTATTCCATGCAAAACTCTGATTGCCATGGCAACAAATATGAGAAAATTAGCTAAAAATAAAAATAAACCAATTAATAAATAAATAATAAAAAAATCTTCTTGTCTGATACCAAAAGTACCAGGTCTTTGATATTTGGTAAGTCGCTTCACGTTAAGGACCTTTACCATAGTTGCTCAAATTATCGCCCTCGGGATCAGAAGTGATCCCGCCCTAGGGCTCACATGTTTTACATAGGCCCTTATTGGGAAAATAACTTTAAAAATCTTCTTGTCTAAAACCAGAAGGCACAGGTCTTTAATATTTGGTATGTAGCTTCATCTAGGTGACCTCTACCGAGTTTGTCAAATTATAGCTCTGGGGCCAAAAAATGGCCCTGTCCCTGGGACCATGCTTAATATAGGGGAAACCTTTAACAATCTCCTGTCTGAAACCAAAAGCCCAGGTCTTTGATATTTGGTATGAAGCTTCATCTAGTAGACCTCTTCCAAAATTATTCAAGTTATAGTCGTGGGGCCAAAATTGGCCCCGTCCCAGGGCCACCTGGTTTTATACAGGCTTATATAGGGAAAACCTGGCCCCCACCCATCGGGGCTTGACGAAATAGATTGGGCTGCACGATGCCTCCACGCAGAGCTGAAACCGACCGCGCACATGAGTATTGGTAAAACGCTTAGAGGCCCTAAGCCTGCACAGGAAAAGTAGTGCGAGTGGGACCGCCCATGCAGCAGGCCATGAGATGTCATTTCATCTCAATGTCGGGTAAAAGTCCCGCATAATTGGAAGCAACGTCTCCAAAATGACCTAAATAGTTTTCATTACGTACGAAAACACGCAAATACAAATAAATTGTTAACTTTAACGCCGGAGAAAAATGAAAATTTTAAGATGAAAAAAAAATGCGATATTTTTCAAAATATGGATTGTGGGTACTCGTTAGAACCGCCTCATCGAGGCGGTTCTAACGAGTACCTACAATCTATATTTTAGAGCAGAAATAAGTGAAATAAGGTTTACCCCTGTAAACCCAACGTTTACGGTGTAAAAGTGGGGTTCAAGGGGGTCAAAATTATATAGGCGTGTTTTCATGATGTGACAGAGACCTTAAACCCCAAATCAATCAATCAAAAATAGGGAAACCCTTTAAGAATATTTTTGCCTGAAACCAGAAGGCCCAGATCTTTGATATTTGGTATGAATCTTTATCTAGTAAACCTCTAACCATGATTGTTCAAATTATAGCCCTGGTGCTAAATATGGCCTCGGGGCGGGGCCCACTGGATTTACTTTGACTTATATAGAGAAAACATTTAAATGTCTTCAGGTCTGAAGCAAGAAGGCTCAGATATTTGATATTTGGTATGAAGCTTCTTCTAATTGACCCCTACCAATATTGTTCAAATTATAGCCCTGTGGTCAAAATGGCCAGCCCCGGGTCCACTGGTTTTACATGGAGATATATAGGGAAAACCTTAAAAAATCTTCTTGTCTGAAACCAGAAGTCCAATGTCTTAGATATTTGGTATGAATCTTCGTATAGTAGACCTCTACCAGGTCTGTTCAAATTATTGCCCTCGCGCCAAAAATGGCCATCCCCGGGCCCACTGGTTTTATACAGACTTACATTTTGGTATGAAGCTTCATCTGGTGGACCTCTACCATGATGGACCCGAAGCCAAACGTGGCCCCATTCCAGGGCCCAGTGCCTTTTCATTGACTTACATGGGGAAACCTTTGAAAATCTTCTTGTCCTAAACCAGAGGGCCTAGATGTTTGATATTTAGCTTGAAGCTTCATCTGGTGGACCTCTACCCTGATTGTTCAAATTATAGCCCGAGCCAAAAAATGGCCCCGCCCCGGGGCCCACCGGTTTTACATAAATTTACAAGGAAAAACCTTTAAGCATCTTATCTGAAATCAGAAGGCCCAGGCCTTTGATATTTGCTATTGAGCTTCATTCCAAAATTGTTCAATTTATAGATCTGGGGCCAAAACTTGCCCCGCTCTGGGATCCACATGTAAACCTATTAGCTCAGTTGAGCGATATAGGACCATCATGGTCCTCTTGTTATTTATATTTTATTTTACATTTTTGTCTTAACATTTTGACCTCCTTAAGGATCCTCAGAGACCAACCTTTGAGCATTTCAACACTAAATTCGATTACTTTATGAGATATAAGAGCAGCGTCCTAAGCGAATATGTTTTACGGCATATGCGACCACTAAATGATGTGCAGCCCTGCGCAGGCTAATCAGTATCTAAGCATTTGTTGTCATAATGAAAACACGTCTATATAAATGCATTGTAAACTTCATTACGAAAACACGCCTATACAAATATATTGCCAATTTTTGGAGCAAAAAATTAGAAATTTTAAGATGAAAAATTGTGATATTTTTCTTATTTCTGCTCAAAACATAAATTGTGGGGACTCGATAGAACCGCCTCGATGAGGCGGTTCTATCGAGTACCCACAATCTATGTTTTTGAGCAGAAATAAGAAAAATAATGTATATCCCGTTAAACCCCAGTTTTACTAAATAAAAGTGGGGTATTAGGGGGGTCAAAGTTATATAGGCGTGCTTTCGTAACCGAAAAAAAATTTAAGATGAAAATTTGTGATTTGTTTGTTTGTTTGATTTGAGGTTTACCGTCCCCATCAACACTGTAAAGGTCATTTTAGAGACGTTGCTTTCAATTTTGTGGGACTTTTACCCGACACTGGGATGACATGACAAGTCAAGCCCTGCCGCCAAATGAAACGGAATAGGGTTTATAAGCATGGGCGGGCCGACTCACACTGCTTTGCCTGGGCAGGCTTAGATCCTCTAAGCAGTTTGCCAGTACTCTTTTGCGGGTTGGTTTCAGCTCTGCGTATAAGCATCATGCAGCCCATCTATTTCTTCAAGCCCCGATTGGCGGGGGCCGAGAAAATTTGTTATATTACCAGAAATTAGAAAAATAAGGTATACCCATGTAATCCTCAATTTTGCTATATAAAAATGAGGTTCAAGGGGGTTAGAATTATATAGGTGTGTTTTCGTGATGTTTACTTTATGTTTTCGAACAGACAGGACTGTTCGCCCTCGCCCATCGGGGCTTAGAGAAATAGATTGGGCTGCATGGTGCCTCCACGCCCAAACATGAGTACTGGTGAAACGCTTAGCAGGACTAAGCCAACCCAGTCAAAGTGGTGTGAGTCAGACCATCAAATCATAAAAGCTGGGTGGCAGAGCTTGAGGTGTCATTTCATCTCAACGTCGGGTAAAAGTCCCTCAAAATTGGAAGCAACGTCTCCAATATGACCTAAATTGTGTTGACGGGGACATTAAACCTAAATTCAAACGATACAAATAAGCAGACAGTGCCGAGCAAACAGTGTCAACCCAGGTGCGTTTCATCAGTGTCTACATTGTTTGTCACTCATCCAGCTATGTTTGGGCTCAACATCTGACATTAAATTATACTTGTTCAAATTTAAGGAGTCTAGGTGTCCGAATACTTATCCATCACGAAAACATGCCTATATAGTTTTGACCCCCTTGAACAAAACTAGGGTTTACAGGGATAAACATTATTTTTCTTATTTCTGCTCTAAAAGATAGATTGTAGGTACTCGTTAGAATCGCCTCATCGAGGCGGTTCTAACGAGTACCCACAATCTATATATTGAACAGAAATGATTCTAACGAGTACCCACAATCTATATTTTGAGCAGAGATAAGAAAAATATCACAATTTTCCATCTTAAAATTTTAGTTTTTTGGGCGGTAAATTTTACAATGTATTTGTATAGGCGTGTTATCGTGATGCTAAAATTGCAAGACTTTTGCTACCTTGTGCAGGAGAGCAGACCGGATTGTGTCTTAGCTGGTCGCAAACCCTAAAGTAGAAGTAAAACAAAGATCAGGAATCGATACAATTAACTTACTCCACCCAGCAAAGACACCAAAGGGAAAGAAATACAAACATTAAGCGACCAGACCATGTAATGGAAACATAAACAAAGGAAGGCCATAAGGACAGTTACTTTCCCACAAAATGGCCATAGGGTCATCCAAAATAAAAAGACACAAGTGATACACACAGTAAGTAACAAACAACAACATAAATAAATCGCCACAGAAGAACCGCCTTGGAACGGTCAGTGGAAAGATTTCCACTGGGGGGCTTAAATCGATTTTACGTGGCCACAATCCTCGCCCTTACTTCCGTCGCGATTTAGACAAATAATTTGTTCAGTCCGCATGAAGGCCTCCTAACTCTTCAATGCAACTCAGTTGATGGAACAGTGAAAAGCAATTGCATAAGCAATCCATGAGGATTGGAAAAATAAGAGCATTAATCACGTTTTCTCGCGATGGGCCTTATACTGGAAAATGTATCGTTTTTTAAAACAGGCCATGAAAATTCAATAAGTGAAGCATCAACTGTTCAATTTACCACCTTTTTACGTCATGACAACGACTTTTTTTAGGCTCTGGGGACCAATTGAAAAAGCTTTTGCACTTGCCACTAGCGATTTGCCGATTATTCGAATTATTCAATAATTGCTAGTTTAAGGCAAATAACTGTGTAATTGATCACGATTTTCAATTAGCGATTAAAACCTCTGTCTCTAAATACATAGATTGGGTCTGCGCGATACTTCCGCGCAGAGCTGAAGCCAACCAAACTTTTGAGTAAGCCAGCCCAGGAAAAGTGGTTGGTTGGTTGATTTGAGGTTTAACGTCCCCGTCAACACTGTATCTAGGTCATTTTTGAGACGTTGCTTCCAATTTTGTGGGACTTTTACCTTTACCCGACGTTGAGATGAAATGACTTCTCAAGCTCTGTCAACCAATAGGGTTTATAAGCGCGGACTTGCGACTGGCACCGCTCTGCCTGGTCAGGCTAAGATCCTCGAAGCGGTTTACCAGTACTCGTGTGCGGTCGGTTTCAGGTCTGCGCGGAAGCATCATGCAGCCCATCTGTGTTTTCAAACCCCGATTGGCGGGGAGCTTCCAGGAAAAGAGGTGCCAGTCGCACTGTCCCTTAATCCCTAGCAGTTTCTTTGGGCGACAGAGGAAGGGAGAAAAGAGAGTTTGTTTTTTTGAATTGAGGTTTTAAGACCCCGTCGATACTATTGAGGTCATATTGGAGACGTTGCTTCCAATTCTGTGGTACTTTTACCCGCCATTGAGATAAAATGACATCCGCAAGCCCTACCGCTAGAACGAACTCATACGGTTTAGATGCAGGGACGGTCCCACTCGCACCATTTTGCCCAAGCAGGTTTAGTGTAGTTTATATTTTCTTGTACTTTGGGATCATTGATGCCTTGGAATTTCGAAAATACTTGAGGGTCACTGATGAGGCCCAAATGGCCGAAACTAGCTAGTCTGGCCCAGAAAATAAGCACCCTTCATATTTTCCAGTTCTGTGGTGTATTCCTTGCTTCCAAAGGATAACCCTTTTATAGAACATATCTAGGCCGTCCAGGAGGTTTACCAGTGCTCATATGTCGTCGGTTTCAGCTCTGCGTGGAAGCACCATGCAGCAAAATGAGAGGAGGCACAGGAGAAATAGAGATAGACAAGACATTTGATTAAACATCAAGGACAGGGAGAGAAAGAGGAAAATAAATGGAAATGTAGATCTACGTTTGCCTGCTGCAAGGACAGCAGGCCTTGCCAAACTGTAAGCATATGCCAGTTAGACGCCCGAGTGACCGAAGATACACGTCACTTTCGCCTCTACACTGAAACTTCTCGTTCAGGACCATTTTCCCAGCCATCGACCCACCATGTGCTTCGATCATTACTGTGTCTCGCGTACGCATACATTGATTGTTGGATTTGTCTCCCTTTGACTGCGGATCTGGGTCCAGTTGTTCTTTACGAGCTCGGTCAAATTGTTTTTGTTTGTTTGATTCGAGGTTCAACGTCCCCGTCAACACTGTAAAGGTCATTTTGGAGACGTTGCTTCCAATTTTCTGGGACTTTTACCCGACATTGAGATTAAATGACATCTCAAGCCCTGTCGCCCAATGAACCCAATAGGGTTTATTAGCATGGACGGTCCGCTTCGCACCGCGGTTCCTGGACAGGCTTAGATCCTCTAAGCGGTTTACCAGTACTAGTGTGCGGGCCAGATTCAGCTCTGCGTGGAAGCATCATGCAGCCCATATATTTCTTCAAGCCCCTATGGGCGGGGGCTATCGGTCAAATTGTTAACTGTTCTCAAAAGATTTGGAATTTTGGCTGAACAAATGTGAGCAGTTTTTGCATTTGCAAAAGCTGCTCACATTTTTTAGCAAAAATATTAGTATTTTTATATCAAAGTTTTAACGATACGTTAGCTAACGACATCGCCAGTTTTGAACAACTGGCCCCTAGTGTACCCTAAGGTATATGGCGCAAACTGATGTATATACATTCAATTTTTGCGTTTTTTGTTTGAATTGTTTAAAGTGAGGTTCTACGTCCCTGTCAACACTATATTTCATTTTGGAGACGTTGTTTCCAATTTTTGTTGGATTTTTACCCGACATTGAGATGAAATGACATCACCAGCCCTACCACACAAACAAACCCATAGGATTTTTGTACTGTCCGACACGCACCATTTTGCCTGAGTGGGCTTAGACTTTCCAAGCGGTTTAACAGTACTCATGTGCGGTCGTTTTCAGCTCTGGTGGAAGCCCCATGCAGCCCAACCTATTTCCCGATGGACGGGGGCCGTTTTGGGAAGTGAGATACGGTTGTTTTTTTATACAATTTCCTGTGGTTTTTGTGACCAATGCTAAAAGAGTTTGTACGAAATCCAGATACCGTTTTATTTACAGCCGAATTCCGCTATTAAGACCACCTGAAATTTAGACAAAATTTGTTTTTAAAAGCACATTTAGAGGATTCAAGGTATATTTTCTTTGTGTTTTCCACCCCCAGTGTGCTCTTGTAGGAGACCACCTTTGAGACTTTTCAAAAGTGGTCTTAAAGACCACTTTTGAACAGTCCCAAAGGTGGTCTTAATATAAGGATTTTATATATTTGTTATTTATTTATTTATTTATTATATTTTTTTTTTTGGTTGCTTGAAGAGGACTTTCTCTAGACTCATATGCTGGGTCAGACAAACAGTGGAGACCAATATCAGACGCATAGAAAGCGGCGTCTACTCTGGGTTTGCACGGGTTGCATTTAGAACATGAACTGACGTGTTAAACGGGTAGTCTAAGTCCACGTTCAAAACCATAGTCTCAACTTACCCAGACACAGCGACCAAGCAAAGATGTCAGTTTTTATTTTATTCTAGAATGCCTTTGTAGGACGTCAAATGGGCCCCGTCAAGCGATTTTGGTACTTATCGCCTATGCGAGCATCGAAGGTTCGGGCGAGCCTGCGCATCCGCGCAGTCTCGCCAGAACCTTCGCTGCTCGCTCATACAAGCAGTGAATCAAGAGGAACCTTCAGACAGAAAGCCATATCCCTGGTCCCTCTGAATGGCTGGGTATGCGCAGTTAACATTTGTCATAAGGGAATGCCTGAAGACACAAATTCGCTTGGCGGGGCTCAAATAGTAAAATATTATTCACTTACACATAACACATAGATAGCCACTTTTTCAGAGAGGATCTGGGCTTAACCCATTTTGTACCAGAAACCCTTATGCGGGTACCCTGGTAAACAGTGCAGGTCTAGATCAGACAGCGCCCCCCGCCCATAGGGGCTTGAAGAAATATATGGGCTGCATGATGCTTCCACGCAGAGCTGAATCCGGCCCGCACACGAGTACTTGTAAACCGCTTAGAGGTTCTAAGCCTGCCCAGGCAAAGCGGTGCGAGTCGGACCGTCCATGCTAATAAACCCTATTGGTTTCAATGGGCGACAGGGCTGTCGATGTCATTTCATCTCAATGTCGGGTAAAAGTCCCACAAAATTGGAAGCAATGTCTCCACAATGACCTTTATAGTGTTGAGGGGACGTTAAACCTCAAATCAAACAAACAAAAACAGATTAGACACCGCAGAACGCGGCGTCTGATCAGGGTCTCCACTATTTGCTTAAAGTTCAGGCATTTTCCAAATACATTTTGATGAAAACAGAACCTGACACCCCTAAATTTCGAAATGAACATCTGCTATATATAAGGAGGAAGATTCCATTTGGTACAAAAAGGGTTAAAGGAAAGTAAACAGGAGTATAGCTGTTGAAACCTTACTGTACGCCGCGTGTACATGTTCCTATTTCTCTTAAGTTTCATTATGACATATCGTGAAGAAGACCGTGAAATGAACACCTCCCCCCCCCCCACCCCTCTAAACCCCACTTTATACAGAGAAAACTGTGGTTTACAGGGGTAAACATCATTTTTCTTATTTCTGCTCCAAGACATAGGTTCTAACCAATGTTTGCAGTAAAAATAAGAGATATATCAAGAATTTTCATCGGAAAAGTATTCATTTTGGAGATGTGAAAAAATGCACTATGTCGCACGGCTGTGTTATCGTAAAGATAATTCACCTGTCTGCTAAAATTGCGTCATACATACTTCCAGGTTGGCCCCCGCCCATCGGGGCTTGAAGAAATAGATGGGCTGCATGATGCTCCCAGACAGAGCTGAAACTGACCCGAACACGAGTACTGACTCAGTAATCCGCTTAGAGGATCCACGCCTGCCCAGGCAAAGCATTGGGCGGCAGGGCTTGAGATGTCATTTCATCTCAATGTCGGTTAAAAATTCCCACAAAATTGGAAGCAATGTCTCCAAAATGACATTTACAGTGTTGACGGGGACGTTAAACCTCAAATCAAACAAAACAAATCATACTTCCGGGTAATTCATTTCAATTTTTTTCTTATTTCTACTTCAACAATAGATTGTGGGTGGTCGTTAGAACCGCCACATGTAGGCGTTTCTAAAAAGTATCCACAGTATACGGTCGAACATAAACCAGACAAATAATGTATCCCCCTGAAAAGCTCCGTTTTCTCTGTATGACGTGGGGCTTACGAGGTACAGAGGACCCTCGTTATAACGACAGTATTTGTTCCCTATTATTGTGCCGTTATAAAGAATTTGCCGTTATAAAGAATCCCAGTTAGGAGTATGACAGGTAATAAAAGGCCTTATCCCGAAACAAATGTTACAGACATTTGTTAGAATCGCCTCGGCGAGGCGATTCTAACAAATGTCTATAACATTTGTTTCTCGGAGTTTGTTTGTTTGATTTGAAGTTTAACGTCCCCGTCAACACTGTAGAGGTCATTTTTGGAGACGTTGCTTCCAATTTTGTGCGACTTTTACTCGACAGTGAGATGAAATGACATATCAAGCCCTATTGCCCAATGAAACCAATAGGGTTTGTAAGCATGGACGGTCCAACTTGCAACGTTCTGCCTGGGCAAGCTTAGATCCTCTAAGCGGTTTACCAGTACTCCTCTGCGGTCGGTTTCAGCTCTGCAAAGACGCACAATGCAGCCAAACTATTTCTTAAAGCCCCGATGGGCGGGGGTCGTCACGCACTTGCTTAACTGATGTCATTGTTTCTGTGTTTCAGAATGGATTTTGCGTCGCGAGGAGCCAGAGAGAAATGTAGATTATGAAGAGTTTATGGTGGATTTCTGGCCGAAATACAGAGACAGCAGAAGATATCGAAATACCCATTTAGCCAAAAGGAAATAAAGAAATGAAACAACAAAGCAAAAAGAATGAGAAAAATTGAAAATCAATATAATATATATATAGTGAAATTCCCATATTAAGACCAGCTAAAATCAAGACTAATTCTCCTTTAAAAAGTATATTTAAAAAGTTTCAGTCATTTTTTCTGTGTATTTTCTGCACTCAGTCTGTAAGACCACTTTTGAACAGTTCCAAATGTGGTCTTATTATAGGAAGTTTACTGTATACAGTGAAATTCCCACATAGAGACCAGCTCAAATTAATTCTCCTTTAAAATGCACATTACGAAAACACGCATATTCAAATATTTTACCACCAAAAAATTCTAATGATTTTCATATTTCGGCTCAAAACATAGATTGTGGGTACTCGTTAGAACCGCCTCGCCGAGGCAGTTCTAACGAGTACTCACAAGCTATGTTTTTGAGCAGAAATAAGAAAAATAACGACTATCCCTGTAAACCCAAGTTTTACTATATAAAAGTGGGGTTGAAGGGGGTCAAAATTATATAGGCGTGTTCTCGTGATGATATTTAAAGGGTTTCAGTCGTCCTTTATGTGTGTTTTCTGCACCCAGTGTTACCTAGGAAAAGACCACCCACCTTTAGGTCTGTTCAAAAGTGGTGTTGCAAAGTGATTTAATTACAGGACTTTCACTGTACAGTGAAATTCCTAAATTAAGACCACCTCAAATCAATATTAATTCTCCATTTAAATACAAAGAATAGATTTTAGATTTTCTTCCTTGCAGTTTCTTTAGAAGCCTCCGAAGTGTAGTGGTTATGCTACTTGTCTTGTATACCAGGGGTCGCAGGATCGATCCCGGGCTTCTCCAGACTTTCGGATGTGTCTTTAAACCGAGGTCTCGTCTCCGTATGACGTTAGCTGTTGGTGGGACGTAAAACTCAAACACTCACTAACTCCTTACAGTTTCTACTACATCCAATGTCTTCTAGTAAGAGATTACCTTTGGGAGTCTTAATATATGACAGAAATGTATACATGTATCTAAGCTTAGGCTTAGGTGCCGTTGAAATATCAAAACATTACTGTGACTGTGACCAAGACAATGAAATCTACAACAAGTTTTGAAATTGTTTTCGACACAAATATGTTCTAGAAAGGGTTATCCTTTGGAAGCAAGGAATTCACCACTGAACTAGAAAATATAGAGTGTATACGTTTGCTGGACCAGACTAGCTAGTTTCGGCCAATCAGGCCTCAACAGTGACCCTCAAATATCCTCAAAATCCACAATGGAATCAATGATCCCAAAGAACAAGAAAATACAAACTACACTATGATGTAGGGCAGGGAGACTTTTTACGGCCGTCACACATTTCCAGACACCAGCTGTAGTGACGTTAAATATGTTCTAGAAAAGGTTATCCTTTGGAAGTAAGGATTCCCCACAGAACTAGAAAATATGGAGTGTACATGTTTTCTGGGCCAGACTAGCTAGTTTCGGTCAATCAGGCCTCATCAGTGACCCTCAAATGTCCTCAAAATTCCGCAATGGAATCAATGATCCCAAAGGACAAGAAAATATAAACTACACTATGATGTAGGGCAGGGAGACTTTTTACGGCCGCCATACATTTCCAGACACCAGCTGTAGTGACGTTAAATATGTTCTAGAAAGGGTTATCCTTTCGAAATAAGGAATTCACCACAGAACTAGAAAATATGGAGTGTACATGTTTTCTGGGCAAGACTAGCTAGTTTCGGCCAATCAGGCCTCATCAGTGACCCTCAAATATCCTCAAAATTCCACAATGGAATCAATGATCCCAAAGGACAAGAAAATATAAACCACACTATGATGTCGTTCCTGATTTCATATAAAGGAATATCATACTAACAGAAAACACAGACGTACTTGAAATTATTTACAAAATGAAATTCAGCTGCTAAAATGAAGACAAACTCTTCTACAAAAATCATATTTGAAGGGTTCAAGTTATTATGGCTTTGTTGTGTTTTTTTTTTACACCCCCAGTCCTCCAGAAAACGACCACAAAAGTGGTCTTAATAGCTGCGTGAGACCACTCCGAATGGTTGTCTGAAAATAGGCATTTCATTACGAAAAGACGCCTATACAAATACACTGTAAATTTTATCTCCGAAAAATTGAAAATGTTAAGATGAAAAAGTGTAATATTTTTCTTATTTCTGCTCAAAATATAGACTATGGGTACTCGTTTGAACCGCCTATTCGAGGCGGTTCTAACTAGTACCCACAATCTATATTTTAGAGCAGAAATAAGAAAAATAAAGTTTACCCCTGTAAACCCCAGTTTTACTATATAAAAATGGGGTTCAAGTTGGGGCAACATTATATTAGCATTGACAAAATATATTGCTTGCATTACGTTAAAGTTTGCCTCAGTATAATAATGTTATAATATTATTAACCCAAATAAATTCGCAAAATGCAAATTAAGTAAGTCTTTGCTAAGGCTTCCACGATTAATCGTATAATCGATTAATCGATCGATAAATTCCACAAAAATGATTATTATTTCTGATTTGCTTTTGATCGATTACTTGATAGGTACAATTTACTACTCAAAGTTATGCCAAAAATAGCTGGATGAGTGGCAAACAGTGCAGACCCTGATGAGACGCCGCATTATGCGGCGTCTCATCTGGGTCTACACTGTTTGCTCAGGCCTGTCTGTTCAAATATACATATGGTAAAGTGCAACATATGGTAAGAGTCATGCTCAGACAGAAAGTCAGACAGGTAAAATAATGACAAAAACCTTAGCGATTACTAATCGATTATCGATCGCAATGACATGACAGATAATCGATTATCTTTTCAGCTTCGATTAGCCAGCCCTAGTGTTTGCAATACTTATTGGTGCTGAGTAATGACTATGTAGGGCATTCCTGTCATTCAGGAGAAAAACAAGCTTTTATTTGTTGAAACCAATTTTCAGCCTACCTATCTATCTGCCAATACTTCTTAACCTCCGGGGAGGACTTTCAGAAGGGGTTACAGTATACCAAGTACTGAAGGGGGTTAATTGAAATAAAAGATAATTATTAATTGACTATCCTATATTACACAAGGTCACCCAATATTCAAAAATCATAAATCATGTTTTTAATTGTGTCAATTAATAAAATTGTCATTAATCAAGTAATTTCGTATTGGCCAAGTTACAGGTCCACGGTCAGCTGTATTGGCCTCGGCCTTCGGCCACGTGCCACAGACCTCGGACCTGTCACTGGGCCAATACGAAATTATTTGATTAATAATATTATAGTATAGCAGGTGAAATGAGTTTGTACAGTGCGAGGAGAGTGTAAGTATAGTTAAAAGTAAAAACAGAGGCCAGTGACTAGGGGGACACATGCACCACCCGGCACACAGCATCATTAAACTGTGCCAGGGTGGGGAGCATAACTATTTGGCGGGGTAGAGTATTCCAATTAAAAAATGGTTCTGGGAAAGAATGAAAATTTGTAGTAGTGTGTAGGGGTAGTGATGAGTCTGTATGCCAAAGGGTGGTTTTGTCTAGAGTCCCTAAGGGGCTTCCTGGAAACTCATCTTTTGTTTTAGCACTATCTTTGAAGTGGCTCATCCCTTTGATTAATTGACCAAAATTATTAAATTTTTGGCATTGGCTAGACTTGAAAAACATATGACAGAATTTTAGTATTTTGTGTGGTTCTGTTTAAATGAAGCTTTTGTTCGGTATGTCCAATTATTTTTGGTACAGAAAAGAAAGTTTAAAAGATCTTTCTTTCAAAAACTTTTAAATGAAATCCATGATACATTTTAAAGGACTTATTTTGTTAATTGTTTTCTGAGAAGCATTACGAAAACACGCCTATTCAAATACATTGTACCCTTTATCGCCGAAAAAAAATGAAAAATTGGTGAACTCTATTAATATAATTTCACACCCGATGTAATGCATGAATTTATCTTCGTCGTTTTCCGAAGATGGCGATATTGTTATACAATACATAGGTCGCTATTCACGTGATGCCGAAAATCCACGAGAAGTTTACGAAAGCCGACTATTAGGCGATAACATTGACTAATTTATTCCTTGCATAAAGGTCAGTCTCATGTCAAATTGTTCGAACTATAACGCATGAAAGTAATAAGGTTCATGAGAATATTTGCTATAAGCTGATTGATATAAATGTATCGTCATTCGAGTGAGGGTTTACGACGCGTATGGAAGCTATGACATCCCACCCACCCACCCAAAACATAGCATCATGTGCTGCTTGACAGGTTTGTGCTTTAGCCTTGAACGTTCGATGGTGGAGTCGGAAAAAGAAGAAGTCAAACGTAACTCTAATTATCTAAATAATTAAGGCCAGATTCTTATTGAACGATCCTCGTACACAAGCAGCGACATCAAAATTAAAGCAAGCAGCTAGAGAGGCAAAGAGCTAGTAAAACAACGTCCAAACGGCCATCCAGAATACAGATATACAGTAGAACTTTGATCGCTCGAACACCGATGGCTCGTTTACCATGGCTGAGTCGAACCCATTCTTTAGCCCCTAGGGAAATCCTCTATATAAGAAATAGTGGGGGTATTTAAGGAGATTTTAGTCTTTTATCTTGCAAATGTATGCTGTGTGTACTCATTAGAATCGCCTCGATGAGGCGATTCTAATGAGTACACACATCATACATTTTCATTATAGAACACCAAAAAGGTGTCTCAAGTATCTCGTTATTCCTCCTGACAGTAACCCTCAGTGGCTCGAACTATCCCTGTCTCGAACAGATTTTCGAGGTCCCAAAGGTGTTCAAGCCATTGAAGTTCGACTTATTACATGTAGAGCCACACAATTACAATAGTAAACCACAACAGAAGCACCTGCTTGGAACAGTCAGTAAACTTACACCTGACAGATTTATCCGCCTTTTTTCAAAGGGGGACAACTTCCGGGACTTCCTGATCGCTTTTCTATAAGCCCTGTCCCACTGAATAAGGGGTCTACTCTTAAAGGAAAGAATTTGCTCCTTAGGAAAGTTGACCAACTTTAAGAGTTTACCTCTATTGACATTGGGGACAAAAATACTTTTGTAGGGGTTGCTTCCCCTGAATGTGTACCCATTCCCCTTAAGTAAGGATATTTCGAGAGTATACTGGCAACAAGACCGGGGGACAACTTTCGGGACTTCCTGATCGCTTTTCTATAAGCCCTGTCCCACTGAAAAAGGGGTCTACTCTTAAAGGAAAGAATTTGCTCCTTAGGAAAGTTGACCAACTTTAAGAGTTTACCTCTATTGACATTGGGGACAAAAATACTTTTGTAGGGGTTGCTTCCCCTGAATGTGTACCCATTCCCCTTAAGTAAGGATATTTCGAGAGAATACTGGCAACAAGACCGGGGGACAACTTTCGGGACTTCCTGATCGCTTTTCTATAAGCCCTGTCCCACTGAAAAAGGGGTCTACTCTTAAAGGAAAGAATTTGCCCCTTAGGAGTGACCAACTTTAGAGTTTATCCTATTGGCATTGGGAACAAAATACTTTTGTAGGGGTTGCTACCCCTGAATGTGTACCCATTCCCCTTAAGTAAGGATATTTCGAGAGAATGCTGGCAACAAGACTGGCCTTCATTTGAAATTTCTCCCGTTTCATAGACAAACACTCGCCTGTGCAGGTGAATGCCTCTTTATTAGTATCTCGTAAAATCACTGACATGTTACCAAATTAATGCCTCCTCTTGGGAAAAGTAAATTGAACTTTAAGAGGAAACTTTTAAAGAAAATAAGAAGTATTTCTGACAATTTTGCGTTAATTTGCAAGACAATGAACCTAGCATATACTGGGGGGTGGGGTGGGGGCTATATGGAAAAAAGAAAACAGTCAAGCGTCGACCATAGCAGTTAAGGCCAGGTACTTATTGACCGATCCTCGTACACAAGCAACGAAAGCAAAATTAACCCTTTTTGTACCAAATGGAATCTTCCTCCTTATATATAGCAGGAATCCATTTCAAAATTTATGGATGTCAGGTTGTGTTTTCATCAAAATTAATTAGGAAAATGATAGAAGTTTTAGCAAACAGTGGGGGCCCTGATCAGACGCCGCGTTCTGGGGAGTCTGATCTGGGCCTGCACTGTTTGCCAATTACCCCTTTAGGGGATTCCGGTACACAGTGGGTTAAAGCAAGCGGCTAGAGAGGCAGCCAGTAAATTCAACGTCCAAACGGCAGTCCGGAATACAGATATTACATGTAGAGCCACACGTAAACGATCTTTGAACGGCCAGTAAACGTAAGGGGAATGGGACCACCTGGCAGATCTATCTGCCATTTTTCAAAGGAAGACACATTTAGGGACTTCCTGTTCGCTTTTCCATAAGCCCTGTCCCACTGAAAAATGGGTCAACTCTTATAGGAAAGAATTTGCTCCAGAGTAGCAAATACTTTGCTTTAAGAGTTGACCCCTATTGACATGGGAAACAAACATACTTTTGCAGAAGTTGCCTCCCCTGAAGGTGTACCCATTCCCCTTAAGTAAGGATATTTGGAGAGAATGCTGGCAAAAAATCCAGCTTTCATTTGAAATTTCTCCTGTTACATAGAGAAACGGCCCCAGCACATCGGGGCTTGAAGAAATATATGGGCTGCATGATGCTTCCAAGCAGTGCTAAAACCGACCCGCACACGAGCACTGGTTAACTGCTCAGAGGATCTAAGCCTGCCCAGGCAAAGCGGTGCGGGTGGGCCCGTCCATGCTTATAAACCCTATTGGTTTCATTGGGCGACAGGGCTTGAGATGTCATTTCATCTCAATGTTGGGTAAAAGTCCCACAAAATTGGAAGCAACGTCTCCAAAATGACCTTTACAGTGTTGACGGGGACGTTAAAACAAACATAGACAAACACCCAACTGTGCAGGTGAATGCCCCTTTATTATTTTCTTTTAAAAATCACTGATATGTTACCAAATTAATGCCTCCTCTTGGGAAAAGTAAATTGAACTTTAAGAGGGAAATTTTAAAGAGAATAAGAAGCATTTGTGACATTTTTGCGTTTATTTGCAAGACAATGAACTAAGCATATACTGCGCTGCTCTGCCGAATGTCACATGACGTTGGTAAAGTGTATTCTATGTTGCTTTACCTAAACAGATTGTTTAATTTTTTTTTTTTTTTTGTTTAACGTCCCCGTCAACACTGTACAGGTCATTTTGGAGACGTTGCTTCCAATTTCGTGGAACTTTTACCCGACATTAAGATGAAATGACATCTCAAGCCCTGTCGCCCAATGAAGCCAATCCGGTTTATAAGCATGGACGGTCCGACTGGCAACGATTTGCCTGGGCAGGCTTAGATCCTCTAAGCGGTTTACCAGTACTCGTATGCGGTCGGATTCAGATCTGCGTGGAAGCATCATGCAGCCCATCTATTTCTTCAAGTCCCGATGGGCGGGGGCGTTCTACCTAAACAGACTTATCGCGCATATGTGCATAATCTTTCACGGGTATAGGTATATGCCTGGGCATTCTGAGGGATGGAAATGCATATTTCTGTACATAGGGAAAACAAATCAAATATGTGAGACGCCAAGTTCTGCAACGGAAGGTCAGGTGGTTTTTCTCCGGGTACTCCGGTTTTCGCCCACCTCTGATTAACGATCGGCTCGATATGAGTGAAATAATCTTGAAAGGGCCGTAAAACCAAAACCAAAAAAAAAAACAAATCAAATCTTTTTTCTTATATACCCCAACGGTGTCATGCATCATCACGTTGATAGATACACCAGTGCAATGAATAACCGTATGAGCCCCAGGTTGTGGGTACTCGTTAGAACCGCCTTGTATATTGTGGGTACTTGACTGAATCGTCTCAACAAAGTACTTCTGGGTCTGGCGCAGAACTAAGAAAGAAAGAAAGAAAAAAATGTCACATTACGATAACACGCCTATACAAATACACTGCAACTTTATCACTGCAACTTTTTACTATATGGGCGCCGTCAAGCGATTTTGGTACTTATCGCCTATGCGAGCAGCGAAGGTTCAGGCGAGCCTGCGCATCCGCGCAGTCTCGCCAGAACTTTCGCTGCTCGCTCATACAAGCAGTGAATCAAGAGGAACCTTCAGACAGAAAGCCATATCCCTGGCCCCTCTGAATGGCTGGGCATGCGCAGTTAAAATTTGTCATGACGGAATGCTCGAAGACACAAATTCGCTTGGCGGGGCTCATATAACAGTGGGATTCAAGGGGGTCAAAATTATATAGGCGTGTTTTCGGGATGGAAGAATGCCAGTTATTTGGGTCGATTGTTTATCAGTCGAGCCAAAGTTACTAAGCAAAGAAACTCTTCATTGCTGAAGACCACGTGACTATCACTGATTTGTAGGTAACCAGGTAACATATCGCAATGAGGGACAGCTAGTTGCGTAATCGGCTGGGCTTGGCAATCAGTGTCGACCTAGATCAGACGTAGCTAAACGAGGCGTCTGATCAGGGTCTACACTGTTTGCTTAGCACAGGAAGGTTAAGGTCAAAAATGATAACACTCTAACCCCAGCCTACACTCAGAGACAATCGACCCACCAGTGCTGTCAGAGTTTTTGCATTTTTTTTCTTTCAAAAAAAAAAAAAAAATAGAAGTGAAGACAATGATCAGGTATCTATACAATGATTATCTCACCCCTCCCACCCAAGACATCAAAGGGAAAGAAACTTGAGCATAAAATAACTTCACCACAATGAAAACGCCACAGACGGAGAGCGCCACAGACGGAGAGCGAAAAGACGAACTCATAACCACGATAAACCACGACAGAAGAACCTCCTTGGAATGGTCATTTGTATTTACTTTTTTTTTTTTGTTATTTTATATTTTTATTTTATTTTTTTAGGTGTGTGTGTGGGGGGGGAGGGGGGGGGGGGTAGATAGACTTTACGTGGCCACCATCCTCGCCCGACATCACGAAAACACGCATATATAATTTTGACCCCCTTGAACCCTACCTTTATACAGTAAAACATGGGGTTACATGTACAGGGGTTAACCTTATTTTTCTTATTTCTGCTCTAAAATGTAGAGTGTGGGTACTCGTTAGAACCGCCTATCGAGGCGGTTTTAACATGTACCCACAATCTATATTTTGAGCAGAGATAAGAAAAATATCACAATTTTTCATGTTAAAAATTTCGATTTTTCAACAGTAAAATTTACAATGTATTTGTATTAGCGTGTTTTCGAGAAGCCATAATAGAAAGTACTATGCCACACGGGTGTGTTACATAACATTTGTCTCAGTGTTTATTTTATATCGATTTTAGCTCCCCTGAGCCAAAGGCTCCGGGGTAGCTTATAGGCTGGTAGACCTCCGTCATCCGTTGTTAGTCCGTCTGTCCGTCGTCCGTCCGTCCACCATTTTCAAATGTCTTCTCTGTAGCAACTAGGCCAATTTCAATTAAGTTAAATATGTAGCCCCCTGGGAAAAAATGCACGAATGGTCCATGTCACATGACTAAGATGGCCGCCATCCCAAAATATGGTAAAAACCTTAAATACTGTAACGGCGTCTGGCTATTCTCTGTTACTTTCTATCTTTTTGCAACTAGATACATCGATGTTCTGTCTGAATGACAGAGGCCGGTTCGAATGTGTGCCAACTTTGCCCGACATTTGTCATGTAAATATCTTTTGACATGCTGAACCCTCCACTAAATTATGAGTGGAAAGCTGAACTGAACTAAGCTTACCGGTAACAGTTTGTTTACTTCAGTTTGCTAGCCATATTTTCCATTTATTCCTGTCAAAAACTTGATTTTTCAATGTTGCAGTTCGTAGACATTATATGGGTGTAAACCGTAAGTGCCGAAGGTTCCGAATGCTTCTTTTTGTTTTGCTGACGCATTTCAGCGCGTGCTTTGAAAAGGCTGGTTACCGCTTTCTCTGTTCCAGAACATGCAAACGATAGAATTCCTGGAGACCTGCGTCACCTGCGCTCCAGACTATAAAAGGGAGCGCAGGCGCAGAATCTCTGTTTTTGTCGATGATAGCAACCGACTGGTAGGCTTCGCCTAAATCAGAACGACTGGAACAGAGATCGCCCAGATTGGAGATAAGATCGCCCAGATTGGAGAGAGCTCGCCTAGATTGGGGTTGACTGACTATCTGAGCCTAGATTGTGGCACAATGCCTTTAATCAAGGGAATGAAAGGCCCAGAACAGGTCTCATAATCTATCTGTTTACAAAAACTTACCCCACCTCTCTAGTATCTGTACGGTCGCCTATACAGGCGAAGACCTATTCTCTCTCATTAGTTCTTATTCAGGCAAAGTTGGCACGGGTTTAATTATTCTATATTCTCATTGTTATATTGTTCTTATAAATTCACAATATTGAATTAATAAGAGTTTATTAATAATTTATCAGAAAGCTAAAAGGTCCGCATATTTACGTACGTCACCCACATTGAGGCAGATTCACGTCGCCTATATTGAGGCAGATGTGAAACACCTTCATTGGGGCAGGTACACTCCACACACATTGATACATACACACCACACACATTACGACCTACACTAGTCTCCACACACATTAAGACAGGCACACCTCGCATACTAGTACGTTGAGGCAGATTCGTCGCCTATATTGAGGCAATTCATATTACACACACTGACCCTGCATTGGGGCAAACACACGTCGCCTATATTGAGGCAGATGCAACTCACCATCAGTGGGGCACCTACACACTACACGCATTGAGACAGAATCACCTCCCATATATTGAGGCAGATTCGTCGCCTATATCGAGGCAAATACTTATTGCATACACTGACTCTACATTGGGGCCCACATCGCCTATATTGAGGCAAACACACATCGCCTATATTGAGGCAAATGCAAGTCACCTACATTGAGGCAAATCCGCGTTACACATACTAAGGCAGATTCAGGTCGCCTATATTGTGGCATAGCCTATATTGTGGCATAGCCTATGTTGGGGCAGATGCGAGTCACCTATTTTTAAGGCAGGTACACGTCGCATGTATTAATGCAGATATATATGAATGGCGATCATGCTTGATAGTACATGCTGATAGCATGTGTAAGGTATCTGCTTGAATACATGTGTGTTGCATGCAGCCTGGTTGATGTTAACTTGCCACAATATCGGCGATTTGTCAAATATTAAGGAGCATTGTAGTAAATAGTTTACCAAGGTTTTATCAAATTATGCATCAGGTAAACTTAACTGAAATCATACTTAATAACTAGGGTTTTCATATTATAGGTATCCATTTATAAGTGTTGAGGTATTGTTACGCATAACTGGTTTAACAGTTGTTCAAGATCCATTATAGGTGCAACTGCAACTTCCAGCAAGAATAAGGGCATACACTAACTCATTCACCCATATTGCTACTGTTGTAACTTGACTTACAAGTACGAGATATATATCTGCACAACTTGGGTTAAGAAGTGATAATACAATTTATTGTAGACCGAGATATATATCCACCACCTCATAACGTCATATTTTCAAGTATAACTACAACTGCAGTTAATGGAGTTTTGCTTGCATAATGAGTAGAATCTGCCTTATACTTGTCTTTTGTTAAACCAATAGCAGTATTTGAAATATATAGAATCATAAAATATTTGCCTACAATAGAGTTAATTTAATAAATCATAAATATTTCAGAACATTGTTCTTCGTCTGTTCTCTTCCAGGTAGTTTTGAGCACGGCCCAGGTCGAACTCACACAATCCCATTGTAACCGTGTCACCTCCTCCTGGCCATTCAAAATATTTCACTTATATACGCTCGTCAAGGTGGTGCCGTTGCAATTTGGTGTCGCAGAAGTGGGATACATTGTTGAATAAATAGATGCTGGTGTGGTATAAACTAAACACCAGAGTATTTTGTATCGGCTGCATTACTGATTCATAATTAAGTAAAAACAGCTGATCTTGGGGTATGTGGTTATAGTGTGGTACCCTGGTTGGAAAACATAGGAGATAGTTTTGAACCTTGTGGTACCCCAGTGGAAAACATACGAGATAGTTTAGAACCTTGCGGTACCCCATTGGAAAGCATAGGAGATAGTTTTGAACCTTGTGTTATCCCAGTGGAAAACATAGGAGTTAGTTTTGCACCTTGTGGTACCCCAGTGGGAAATTAATAAATTGTATTGTTCATAAAATCCTGGTGTTCGGTCTTTGCTGCTTTGAAAGTGAACAGACTTAAACCTAGCAAAACTACAAAAATGACCACTGAAAATAACTCAGATAATTTAGCTTCTGGAGAGAAAATAAATACCCCCTCGACCTCACAACAAAATACTGGTAATGAGGCATTTGATGATGTGCATTCTGTTGCAAGCTCAGCCAGTACACTGCAAATGTCTTTACTAGAAAGTAAAATGGAATCGGAAATGACAAAAATGAGTCAGATAGTTAAAGACGCTGTCTCATGTCTGACTGAACATATGAATCAAAAACTCAGCGAGGTAGATTCCAAATTCAATAATTTGCATGCCGACCTTATGCCAAGTATTAATAATTCAAATGTCAATTCCTCGGAGGCCTAACCGTTGAGCAGTAATGTAGGTTCTGGTGACACAAATATCACATGTAACTCACAATCTAAAGAAGAAAATTCACACTTCAAAATGAAACCTCAAAATTTCAATGGTTCTAGTGACTTTGAGGAATTTCTCTCTCAGTACGAGATCACTTGTGAAATAAATGGTTGGAAATACAGGGAGAAATCTCTATATTTGGCAAACTGTTTGACCGGGGATGCTCGCTCCATCCTAAGTGAACTTGATCATGAAGGAAAACGAGATTACAAAACCTTAGTGGAAAAACTAGCAAATAGATTTGGTTCTGTGAATCGGTCAGAAATATACAGAGCACAGTTAAAGTCAAGGGTTCGAAATAAGGGGGAATCTATTCCTGAGTTGGCTCAGTCCGTCAAGAAACTAGTGCGTCAGGCCTATCCTGGTGTTACAATGGAGGTGATCGAGACCTTGTCCGTTGATAATTTCATTGACGCATTAACAGATTCTGAAATCCGTTTGAGAGTTAGAGAACTTGGTCCTAAAACTTTAGCTGATGCCGAACGTACTGCTCTGCGTTTGGAATCCCATAAAATTGCAGATAAGCAGCGCTCAAGGTTGATTGGTCAGATAGATGTAGACAGTAAGTTTGCCAAAACTGAAGACCATGAAGAGTCAAACAAGCACTTCAAGGCACTAGAACAATCATTAGAATTGCTTACAAAGCAGGTGAATGACCTTAAATCACAAAATCGGCCTGCTAAAAATAATAACAATTTCACCAATGCAAAGATACAAGGCAATAACAACAGGCACAATAGGCCATATCGAAATAATCCTCCACCATCTAATGGCTTTCAACCAAGACATGCTGGGTTTAACAGGGGCAACAACTCGCATCCTAGTAGGTTTTCAACTGAATTTCAAAACCACCCAACACAAAGTCTGCATGCTGATGCAAATAACTTCGTGCCAAGAGATGGGGGAGGCAATGTGCGACAGTTTCCTCATAACGTGAGAAATAGAAATAGTCCGGGAAACTGGAATCAGTCGGTTTGGGGGGCCACAACCCGACGCCATTAAATGGGCCCGCTGAAGTACCACTTAGAAGCATGGAGGATGGTTATTTCGTTTCCGGCCGTATTTTTGACAATTCTCTCGCTTTACTTGTTGATACTGGCTCATGTTGCACTATTCTAAGTAAAACCCTGTTGGAGAGATTGCCACAAGAAACACAGCCAGATTTGACACCTGTAAACTTGCAATTGGTAACTGCCACAGGTGAAAGTTCGCCATTTTGGGGAAAAACTGAAGTTGAAATTACCATTGGTAGTCAAAAGCTCTTGCATGATGTGCTATTTGCAGATGTCAAAAATGATGGAATTCTTGGCATGGATTTTCTTACAAAACACAGATGTGACATGTTTTTAAGTAAAAACCATCTTCTCTTAAATGGTGAGAAAATTACTTGTTTTCATAGCAGCACTGATATTACTCGAACCTGCTGTCGGATCGCTATCCATGAGAGCGTTGAAGTACCGCCTGAGTGTGAGATGATCATACAGGGCCGACCTCTGGATAGGATTGATAAAGATAGCATAGGTATCCTTGAAGCAAATGAATTCTTTGTTGACCGCAGTGGATTATTGATTGCTAGAGCTTTAGTAAGTCCTGAGAATGGCACTGTCCCATTGCGCATTATGAATTTGACTGATACGCCTTTCAAACTATATAAAAACACAGTAGCAGCTATATATGAGCCAGTGGAAACAGAAAAGTTTGAGAATGTCAAATGTCGTAGCACTGATGCAACCTTGAATGAAGGATCTTGTTCTCATATTGACGAGCTTCTCATTCAGAGTTCTTCAAACCTGAGTGAGTCACAAAAAGAAAGTTTGAAGTCTTTGCTGTACGAATACAAGGACCAATTTTCTAAATCTTCTCATGATTTAGGCTGCACTAATTTAGTGGAACATACAATTAAAACTTTACCTGAATGTAAGCCAGTAAAACTCAGACCCTACAGAATACCGCTTGCTAAAAGGGAGTTTGCTGAAAATGAAATCAAGGCTATGGCTGAAAAAGGGTTAATTGAGCCATCACATTCTGCATGGAGTGCTCCGGCCGTTTTGGTACCTAAGCGCGACGGAACCACGAGGTTCTGTATAGATTATCGGCGATTAAATCAATTAACAGTACCTGACAGTCACCCCTTACCAAGAATTGATGACACCTTAGATGCTCTTGGTGGCTCAAAATGGTTTTCAACCTTAGATTTAAAAAGTGGTTTCCACCAGGTGAGCATAGCTGAGAAAGATAGACCAAAGACTGCATTCTCCATTCCAGGCAGCGGCTTATGGCAGTGGCGTGTTTTGCCATTTGGTTTGATAAATTCTCCGAGTGTATTTGAACGCCTCATGGAGAGGGTATTTGCTGGTCTTACTTTCCTAGTCTTGCTCATATATTTAGATGATATTATAGTTTTCTCAAAAACCTTCCAAGAGCATCTAGAAAATTTAAAAGTGGTCCTGGAAAGACTCAAGAAAGCTAACCTTAAACTCAACCCAAAGAAATGTAGTTTGCTGTGCAAAAAGGTTAGTTTTCTTGGGCACGAAGTGTCTGAAGAAGGTATATCAACAGACCCATCAAAAATACAAGCTGTAAAAGAATGGCCACAGCCAAAATCTGCAACTGAAGTTAGGCAATTTGTTGGTTTGGCGTCCTACTACAGAAAATTTATACCAAATTTTGCCACTATTTGTAAACCTTTGCACAGGTTGACTGAAAAGAACACGCAATTTGCTTGGACTGAGCAGTGTCAAAATTCCTTTGACACCATAAAACACTTATTAATCAGTGCACCGATTCTCAGTTACCCATTACTTCAAGGACAGCCCTACCTTCTTGATTGCGATGCTTCAAATGTAGGTATAGGGGCGGTTTTGTCACAGATACAAAATGGTGAAGAAAAAGTTATATGCTATTTCAGTAAATGTTTGTCCCGCTCTGAGAGACAGTATTGCACAACCAGAAAAGAACTACTGGCTGTGGTCATAGCAGTAAAACACTTCCATCATTACTTGTTTGGTCAAAATTTCACAGTTAGGACCGACCATGGGTCTTTGCAATGGCTCATGCGATTTAAAAACTGTGAGGGGCAAATTGCTCGTTGGATCGAGACCCTGTCCACATACACATTCTCAGTTATACATCGGGCAGGCAGGGTACATAACAACGCTGATCCATTGTCACGTAGACCATGCCACAATAATAACTGCAAATATTGTGACAGATATGAGAAGAGACATCTTCCTGAAAAGCTGACAGAATCAAATAAATTAGTAGGAGATGTAAGTGCTGTGTTGAGTGTTGCTTCAAATGGAGGCAACTTAAAAGGTGACGAAAAAGTCACTAAACTTATTACTGGGCAAGACAATAAGGTCGGTCGACCCAATGATGGGTACGGCTCCTATATTGTGCAGCCTGGTGACGGTACCGTCCATACAGATGATTTGTGTGATGAGCAGGACGAAAATCCTGAACATCATGGGCCCACTTATAATGACGACAAATTCTGTGGTAGACATGATCAACCTACCACTTGTTTAGGACCTAGAGTAGCTGAGGTGCTCTCTCCGGAGATGTCATATGGAATTTCCCAGATCGGGGTTCCGCACTTCACACATGCAACGCTTAATTCTGTGTGTGATGGGGTGGACGCAAAAAATCACGAAATTTTTAACAGTCGTCATATAAATTGCTGTAAAACTGCAGCACATGATACTGAAGATTGGTTAGATCATTTTGAAGGCGAGTCTGTCTTTGGGTGTTTGTTCGAAAATTGAGACTCTCATGTTAGACAGTGTGTTGCTCATGCTGGCGTGGCAACTGTAGTAAAGGCTACAAGTGACAAGCCATGGTGTCCTTGTGAGCATATGTGTACGATGAGTACAAACACCACAACCCCAGACTGCTTTCAAAATAATCAAGGATGTATATACAGCACTTGCAATAGAAATGTTGGTAGGACTACAAGTCAGCAACCTGGTGGATCTGGCCAATCCACCTCTTCATGTGATGAGACATGTTGTGATCTAACACAGGAAAACATTCAATTGAAGCAGGAAAATGACCCTGCGTTAAAACTCCTTATCCAATGGAAAAAGGAGGGTGAAAAACCTGTATGGTCTACGGTGGCGCCATTCTGCCCTGAAATTAAGACCTATTGACATGAATGGGATACGATAGAACTAAGAGATAACATTCTTTATAAGAAACGCTTAAGTAATGTTGGTAGCAATGTTGAATACTTTTTCCTTTTACCAGTTGTTTTGAGGAAAGAAGCTTTCCGACATTTACATGAAAATATAACTGCTGGACACCTGGGCAGGAGAAAAACTTATGATAAAATTAGAAAAAGGTTTTACTGGTATGGTATGTATAAGGACGTATCATACTGGTGCAGGATTTGTTCGACCTGTGGTGCCAGGAAGCAGCCTTACAGAAATGCTAAGGCACCTATGTGTCAATACAATGTCGGCTATCCGATGGAACGTATTGGGTTAGATATCTGTGGCCCTTATCCAGTATCGAATAAGGGTCACCGCTACCTAATGGTGGTGTCCTGTTATTTTACTAAAATGGTTGATGCAATACCATTAAAAACTCAGGAAGCAACTTATGTGGCTTCAAAATTGGTGAACAAATTTATATCTGTATTTGGAGTTCCACTGCAACTTCATACCGATTTAGGGACAAATTTCGAGTCAAAGGTCTTTAAGGAAGTATGTAGACTTCTGGGGATCGATAAAACCAGGACCACTGTCCGGAGGCCCAAATCTGATGGTATGGTTGAGAGAGCCAACCGTACTATCCAAAATATGATTTCATCGTATGTTTCAGAAAAGCAAGATGATTGGGATGAAAACATACCTTTGCTTATGTTGGCATACCGATCATCTGTTCATGAGTCTACCGGGGTGTCACCTGCAATGATGATGTTTGGTAGGGAACTGACTCTCCCTGTGGATCTTACCCTTGAGAGACCTGCTGCAGATGACAGGCTGTGTGCAACTGACCATGCCTATCAGTTGGAGCAGAAACTTTTAGATGTTCATGATTTTGCTAGAAGGCACCTTAATCTTTCTAGTGAAAGCATGAAAAAGAGGTATGACAAAATTCCGTTCAAGGTTGGGGATGCTGTTTGGTACTACTATCCTAAACGTAAAGTAGGTTACAACCCTAAACTTCAGAGACCGTGGAAAGGACCGATGGTTGTGGTTGAGCGTCTCAATGATGTTCTGTTCAGAATTCAGTCGGGACCTAAAGCAAAACCCATCATTGTGCATCACGATAAGCTGAAGCTATATTTTCGGGAGGACAAACCAGAATGGTTTGACAAAAAGTAAAACAAAACTTAGGCATCAACAGTAAAGGAAGTGAACACATAAAAAAAATGGCTTTATTTTAAAAAAAAAAATGTAACAATGCATATTAACATTTATAACTAATATCAAAACATCTAAAAATACATATTTATGATGAAAACCTGTGCCAACTACCTGAAAATATCAACTCTGTTCTATCCCTATCCTCTATGAACATCACTCTCTTTATGAAAAAAAAAAATGTACAAAAAAAAAAAAAAAAAAAAAAAAGAAAGATAAATAAAAAACAAAAAACCAAAAAACAACATGATGATTACTCACTGACACATGCCTTTGCCTTCGTTTATTACTTACATTTACAATGATGTAAGTAGGTTTGGTTATGACATGCTACTGCACTGATATATTTTTCTATGTAAATAATTGTTGACATTACCACATAAGAGATATTGCCATACCACCATAATTGTCATTCTACCATGTTTTCTTTTTACTTTAAGTGTGGTTTACCATTGTTTGTGTAAAATAGTAGTAAGTTTGAATGTCATAGTTGCATATTTTCCAAGTCGGCAGAGAGTAATGTCTTTGTTAACATAGCTTATTAGATAAAGAGCATGACTTCTAGAGGGTCAGTTCATCAGTTGGTTTGCTTCATTACTGGTGGCTCAGATCGTGTTTCTTCAAGCTGATTCTGCCTGAAATAGAAAATGTGAAAGTAAAGGTAAATTAAGCTTTGAGAAATTGGAGGCTGAAATATGATGCCCGTTCCGAATTGACACAATAATTAGATAAAAATACAGCTGGTGTCTGGTTAGAGCACAATAGCACTTGTGGTTATTGAGTGAACAATGTCCGTGTTTCATGCTGCCTAGCGTAATGTCTGACTAGTATTGGTACCTGATGTCACATCATAATCGCACCAGAAGTGATAGCGGACATGTGGTAAATATGTGTTCTTATATTTTTCAGGGATACAACTACCTTTGCCTAATATGCACCAACCACTTCTTCAGAAGACGGTATGAGGTCCAGCGTCATCTGCAGGGACAGCACACGGGCATAGGCTAACAATGTTCTGTGTGCAAGATGCTTTTCCAGATGAGGAACTATAAACATTCCTGTAATGTGAGGGAAGCAGACATGCTCTACATACATAGAGAGACCGGTGTGCGGGGTGAGGAAGCCAGACAGATGATGATTAAGTTCATCAAAGAAAGACAGGACACTCTATGGAAGTACGTTGAGCGGTTGGAGGATTTGGATGAATCTGAAAGTCCATTCCCCAGTGTAAGGTCAGTGGTACAGAAAGTAAATGACTCACCTAGGATACCCAGACCTAGGAAGGAGAAGAGGGGATCGTCAGTACTGTCTATGCCACCACTAGAAGAGCCAGATTCAATTTTCATTGAAGAGCCGCCCGTGAAAGTCGCCAGGAAGGAGGTTACAACATCAGACACACCTCTCCTGGCAGATCTTGAATGTAGTCCCTCTCAATCTGACAGTGGATCAGACTCTGAAACAGAAATAAGTTCAGAAATAGATTTAGACTACAATGATGATGTATGTGACATTATTGAGAATGAACTAAATCAATGTGAAGGCAAAAGAGATGAAATTAAGGAAGGTTGTGAAAAGGAAAAAGAAAAGGAACACAGAAAGGATAAAGTGGTTAAAGAAATAAGTAATGAAAGAGTGAAACAAACACAAATAACTGAAGGAAATAAGAAAGACAAAAACGAGAAAAGTGATATAGATAGTGTAAAGGCAAAAGATGTGGAGAAACGTTATGTGAAGGAAAAGAAGAAAATGAAAGAATCTGAAATAGACAAAATGAAAAAGGGGAGAGAAGAAAAGAGTACGGACAAAGAAAATATGAGAAAAGAAACCAAAAGTACAGAGATTGAGACACACAATGAAAATATGAAAAGGAAAGAAAATGTAACTGAAACTAAGAAAGACAAAATAAGAAACAGTGGTGGTGAAAAGAGAAAAGAGAAAAAGGATCAACTGAGTGTAGGGACTGTTAAAGATAAGGAAGGTCATAGTGATAAGGTAGATGATGATAAAAAGAGAGAAACTAAAAAGGACAAAGTGAAAGATAGACAAACAGAAAGCACAGGTGATAAGCAACATAAGGATAAGAATGGAAATGAAATTGAGAAATTGAAAAGTAGAAAAACAGAAGGAAGTAGCATCAAAAGAAATAAGAAAGATAGTAAAAATGAGAAAGACTGTACAAAGGAGATAATGGCAAAAGAAGCAAGTGAAGGTGAAAGTGTAGGGATGATAAGCAAAATGGACAAACACAATGGCAAGAAAGAACGCCAAATTGAGACAAACAAGGAACAAGAATGTGACAAAAGTAAAAATACAGAATATGAAGGAGCTGCAACATTAGATACAATTTTAAATGAAATGAACCATACATTCAGTGCTAGCGTATGCCTTACTCCACTCCGAATCTCTGCACAGTATGACTTTCAAGAGACTGTAAATGCCGTTGCTAGCATTACAGAATCCTCTGTACAAGAAGTTGCAGAAGAAGGAATTGACAATGTTGTTGAACATGCAAGCAATTATATTCAAGAGATGGTGATAGAAAAAGAAATGAAGGAGAGAATGTAGCGTCAGAAGAAATAGTTAATGCTAGAAGTGAGGTTGAAGAAATAGTAGGTCAAGAAATTACAGAAGAAATGGAGAAAATAGTTGAAGAACATGTGTTAGGTTGTACATTAGAGAAAGCTGAAAAGAAGGAATTAGAGAAACAACAGAAAGCAGAGAAAAGGAAACTAGAAACAAATGAAAATATGGAGGACAGCACAATTAGAGAATGCGAGGCAGAGGAGCAAAGTAGGAAAAGACACAAAAGTAAGGAACACAACATCAGAGAAATAAATGTACAGTTAGATGTAAGCGAAGAAATAAATGAAGAAGAGGATGAAAAACTTGAATATTTAAAAACAATTCAAGAAAAACATGTGGTACTGAATGTCGGTGGGGTGCGCTTTGAAACCACAAGAATGACGCTCAATAAGGATCCCAACTGTTTACTTGCCAAGTGCTTTAACAGCAGGTCACCTGTCATTCCAAAAGGAAATTGTCTTTTTATAGATAGAGACCCCTCCCACTTTAAAATTATCCTCAATTATTTAAGGAATGACTGTACAATAACCAGCCCAACTATTCTACCAAGGGAAGTGAAATATCTACAGGAGCTGAAAGTTGAATGCCAATATCACTGCATCAGAGGGCTAAAGAAAATTGTAAAGCGGCGTCTCAAAGCACTTGCAGAAATCTATGGAATGGAGTTGGTAGTTTATGTTATACACATGAACTAAGAATGTGGTAGGCCATACATAATGGTCTAAGAAAGCTGAACCATGATGGATGAAACAGATGAAGAATCGCGATACGTGCTTAAGTGTTTAATTTAATAATTATTTAAGTAATGAAATCTCTACGCGCACTTCAGTTTAATTTAATCATTTCCCAAAAAGTTAAATTTCCACGCGCATTAAGTAATTTAATAAAATTCTAATAAAATTAATATGAGAATGGACATCTAAAGAAGAGCCTCAACAGAAACTAATGACATTATTATCGCGTACCATCCCAGATGAAGAAGACCAAGGAATTATTTTAGTTAAGTTTTAGGATAAGTGTATTAGAACTTTTTATTTACATGTTTTAAAGATCATTTGATGTACAGTGAAGTTCTGCTATTAAGACCACCTAAAATTCAGACTAATTCTGCTTTTTAAAGCTTCTTTCGGTTATCCTAAGTTTGTGTTTTCTGCACCCTGTTTCTAATAATAGGAGATCAACTTTGGAACTGTTCAAAAGTGGCCTTAAAGACCACAAGTGAACAGTCCCAAATGTGGTCTTAATAAGGGAATTTTACTGTATTAAAAGGAAACACTTCATCAATCAAGGTAATTTTTCTAAGAATAACTTATAATATTTACCTTCATGCATCATTGTCCAGCTCTCAGGTCGTATTTATTGATGGTTAAGTACTTCAGCACCTTTTTATCTGTAATGGTAAAGGCATATTTGTATATTATGTAACTACAGAATAATCATGCCGGAAATCGCTTGAAATATGGAATTCAATTTAAATTGTGTCTGTGTTAGAATTTTACATCCCATCAATATCTAGGGTCATATGGGGATGGGTCTATGGCTTGCAGATCCTAGCATCCCTGGTTTTGGGGTAAGTAGCTTGTCCACTACATAGGCTTCTGAATTTTTAGCTTACTATGACTGCCTTATGTATAGCTTTTGCCTCTCATCTAATATGAGTTGAATAATCAAGACTGTTTAAATGATAGTGGGAAAAGTAATCAATGATGCTTTACTCATTTGATGTTATAGTTTGCTTCTTAAGAATCTAAGGTACGTAATGATGAAAGTTATCTGTAAAACATGTATTCTTCTACTCGTCAGAGTTATGGTAGACTCAATGCCTCAGATAGGAGGGGATATCCAAATATTATTTTTCCTGCATCTGCACAGGGGCATGTGATGTGGGTGCTCATTAGAGGTGTCTCGATGAGGTGCCACTTATGGGTACCGGCGGTGTGTTTTGTGCGGAGGTAGGAAGAATGTCAATAATTTTCGGAGGGAAAAAGCACCTTATCTGAAGCTTTGAGACTGGCATTTCAGTATTGTATGCATTTGAAATTTTAAAAAGGGGAACTTAGCTATGATTGCACCGTGGCTGTCATAAAGCAAACTTTACATAAATTATTATTGAATTGTTCTGTGTGAATGTACTTTCTATGGTTTTCATGAAAATATGTTATGTGATCAATGATTAGGATTTTCCCTCGGGGATTCCGGGGAACTCCCATTTTGTGGGTCATTCATGATTCAGGGGTTTGTTGTTTTGATATGGTTAACCCTTGGGGCACTAATGGCAGCTGCCACAGAGAACATGTTTATTTACATTGTTTTGTTTTTGCAGGAGTATATTGGGCTTTGCATTGCATGTGAATTGTCTGTTATGCTGATAATTTGCGTGAAATGTTGTCTTGTTTTCTCTAAGATGAGGAGTAGATTAAGGAGGATAACTCTTTCTAGAACATGTTGTCTGCTGAGTTCTGCTTGGAGCTTTGAGTGTTAACTATTGTCAAAATATTTGCAATCCTTGCATTTTGGCAAGAAATATGTCCAGATTGGAATTCATCTACAAATAAAACTGTTTAGGGGTTGATCAAATATGTCCCTCTCAGGACCCCTTCCCCTAAATTTTGAGTATTAAACAAGGTTTTTGTGGTACAAACTGCCAAAATATGAGTACGAATTTGAAAGGATTTGCCCCATTTTACAATGTTTATCATAACATGATTGTATTTGATAATATGATTGACTCTTTGGCATATGTTGTATTAGTATATTGATATTTTCAAGGGATGTAGTGACAGTACATGTTCAAATGATATTTTAACATTCATTTCTAATTTAATGATATCTGATGAAAAGGACAGTGTTTCATATTGTTGAAAAAGTATGAGGCACCACCAGTCTAACCTACCTTGGTTTTGAGTGAACTTGTACTGGCCATCTGTGCAGTTCATTTGCAATCAAGAAGGTGCATCTTGTAGATAGCATTGGTTAAGTATTTTGAAAATTTTATTTGTCACTGCTTTCCCCCAGAAGAGATCTGAAATTGGAGATATATAATGAATATGCATTTGTTTGTTGAGACTGTTTTATCAAGTTCATTGTATTTAACATTTCAAATTCAAATTGAGGTATTTTTAGCCCCCACCTATGTGGGATGCATGGTGCTTCCATGCACAGTTGAGGCCGACCGCACACGGGTACTGGTAAACCACTTTGGAGGATCTAAGTCTGCAGTGCGAGTCGGACCGCAGATGCTTATAAGCCCTGTTGGTTTCATTGAGATGTCATTTCATCTCAGTGTCTGTTCAAAGTCCCACGGGGCTGGTAGCAATGTCTCCAAAGTGACCTATACAGTGTTGATGGGGACGTTAAACCTCTTATCAAACAAAACAAATATTGATGTATCTCAGATACAGCTGCATTTTAAATTTACATTTTGTCCAAACTACGCTATATTTATGCTCATGTAATGTTTAATATGTCTCATGTTTTACAATATGACATTAATTGAAAATTCATTTTAATATGCGCTTTGTTGCAAACTTGTTGCTCTGTAAACACTATGTAATGTTATTTTTGCAGAGTTTGTCACTGATGTCTGTAAGGTAACAGAATAATAGCCAGTTGCCTCCCTTTAAAATTGTTCTAGAACAGGCAATAAGATATCAGTATAATGTTAACCTACTTTCCAAGCCGTATACTTACATAGCCTTCTACATGGGGTCCATGTCCTTTCAGGGTAGGGGGTTGTTGTAACGGCGTCTGGCTATTCTCTGTTACTTTCTATCTTTTTGCAACTAGATACATCGATGTTCTGTCTGAATGACAGAGGCCGGTTCGAATGTGTGCCAACTTTGCCCGACATTTGTCATGTAAATATCTTTTGACATGCTGAATCCTCCACTAAATTATGAGTGGAAAGCTGAACTGAACTAAGCTTACCGGTAACAGTTTGTTTACTTCAGTTTGCTAGCCATATTTTCCATTTATTCCTGTCAAAAACTTGATTTCTCAATGTTGCAGTTCGTAGACATTATATGGGTGTAAACCGTAAGTGCCGAAGGTTCCGAATGCTTCTTTTTGTTTTGCTGACGCATTTCAGCGCGTGCTTTGAAAAGGCTGGTTACCGCTTTCTCTGTTCCAGAACATGCAAACGATAGAATTCCTGGAGACCTGCGTCACCTGCGCTCCAGACTATAAAAGGGAGCGCAGGCGCAGAATCTCTGTTGTTGTCGATGATAGCAACCGACTGGTAGGCTTCGCCTAAATCAGAACGACTGGAACAGAGATCGCCCAGATTGGAGATAAGATCGCCCAGATTGGAGAGAGCTCGCCTAGATTGGGGTTGACTGACTATCTGAGCCTAGATTGTGGCACAATGCCTTTAACCAAGGGAATGAAAGGCCCAGAACAGGTCTCATAATCTATCTGTTTACAAAAACTTACCCCACCTCTCTAGTATCTGTACGGTCGCCTATACAGGCGAAGACCTATTCTCTCTCATTAGTTCTTATTCAGGCAAAGTTGGCACGGGTTTAATTATTCTATATTCTCATTGTTATATTGTTCTTGTAAATTCACAATATTGAATTAATAAGAGTTTATTAATAATTTACCAGAAGCTAAAAGGTCCGCATATTTACGTACGTCACCCACATTGAGGCAGATTCACGTCGCCTATATTGAGGCAGATGTGAAACACCTTCATTGGGGCAGGTACACTCCACACACATTGATACATACACACCACACACATTACGACCTACACTAGTCTCCACACACATTAAGACAGGCACACCTCGCATACTAGTACGTTGAGGCAGATTCGTCGCCTATATTGAGGCAATTCATATTACACACACTGACCCTGCATTGGGGCAAACACACGTCGCCTATATTGAGGCAGATGCAACTCACCATCAGTGGGGCACCTACACACTACACGCATTGAGACAGAATCACCTCCCATATATTGAGGCAGATTCGTCGCCTATATCGAGGCAAATACTTATTGCATACACTGACTCTACATTGGGGCCCACATCGCCTATATTGAGGCGAAACACACATCGCCTATATTGAGGCAAATGCAAGTCACCTACATTGAGGCAAATCCGCGTTACACATACTAAGGCAGATTCAGGTCGCCTATATTGTGGCATAGCCTATATTGTGGCATAGCCTATGTTGGGGCAGATGCGAGTCACCTATTTTTAAGGCAGGTACACGTCGCATGTATTAATGCAGATATATATGAATGGCGATCATGCTTGATAGTACATGCTGATAGCATGTGTAAGGTATCTGCTTGAATACATGTGTGTTGCATGCAGCCTGGTTGATGTTAACTTGCCACAATATCGGCGATTTGTCAAATATTAAGGAGCATTGTAGTAAATAGTTTACCAAGGTTTTATCAAATTATGCATCAGGTAAACTTAACTGAAATCATACTTAATAACTAGGGTTTTCATATTATAGGTATCCATTTATAAGTGTTGAGGTATTGTTACGCATAACTGGTTTAACAGTTGTTCAAGATCCATTATAGGTGCAACTGCAACTTCCAGCAAAAATAAGGGCATACACTAACTCATTCACCCATATTGCTACTGTTGTAACTTGACTTACAAGTACGAGATATATATCTGCACAACTTGGGTTAAGAAGTGATAATACAATTTATTGTAGACCGAGATATATATCCACCACCTCATAACGTCATATTTTCAAGTATAACTACAACTGCAGTTAATGGAGTTTTGCTTGCATAATGAGTAGAATCTGCCTTATACTTGTCTTTTGTTAAACCAATAGCAGTATTTGAAATATATAGAATCATAAAATATTTGCCTACAATAGAGTTAATTTAATAAATCATAAATATTTCAGAACATTGTTCTTCGTCTGTTCTCTTCCAGGTAGTTTTGAGCACGGCCCAGGTCGAACTCACACAATCCCATTGTAACCGTGTCACCTCCTCCTGGCCATTCAAAATATTTCACTTATATACGCTCGTCAAGGTGGTGCCGTTGCAATACTCTTCTTCTCTAGAACACTGGGCTGAAACCTGGTATGTCACATCGGGTGTCTTAGTAGTATCCAGTTTGCAATAATGGTGTGCATTTCGAAAACACGCCAAAACAAGAACACTGTAAAATTTATCGCCGAAGAAACGAAACGTTTAAGATGAAAGGTTGTTATATTTTTCTTATTTATGCTCGAAATATGGATTGTGGGTACCCGTTAGAAATGCATCATCAAGGCGGTTCAAGCGAGTACGCACACTATAGTTTAGAGCAGAAATAAGAAAAATATCGTTTACCCTGTTAACCCTGATTTCACTTTATAAAAGTGGAGTTCAAAGGGGTCAAAATAATATATGCGTGTTTTCGTGATGTACTTTTCAATCGGAAAAGGGTAAATCAAAGCATTATCGAAAAATGTTGTGGTTTATGATATGAAAATAGGTACAAAATGAATGTCTATGAATGCTGTTCGTCAAGGTTATAGAGCAGGTCCATAAACATTTTAAAATATATTTTCTCTGAAACCACTGGGCCAATTTCATATAAATTTAATATGGAGCCATAGGACAGTGAGGGAATGGAATTTTTTTTCGAATGGTGCAGGTCAGATGACAAGTAAGCAAGTAAAGTAAAGTAAAGTAAGAAAGTAAGTAACTTGGTGAAATCCAGTCAATTGCAGACAGAAAGGATACGAAGAAGTTCTTTGATGCACTAAAGACTGTTTATGGTCCCCAGAGCTCATGAACCACTCCTCTCCTCAGTGCAGATGAAATTAGTCTTCTGACTGACAAAGAGGCTATCTTGAAAAGATGAGCTGAGCACTTTGATAGTGTTCTTAATTGGCCATCCTCTGTCAATGATGATGCTATCAACAGACTACCACAGGTTCAATGTAATCTGCTGCTTGACAAATTCCCGATCATTACTGAAACAGTAATGATCGGGGTTTCAGTAATGATCGGGAATTTGTCAAGCAGCAGAAATTGCAAGGCTCCAGGACCAGATGCAATGCCTGCTGAGATTTACAAAGCAGGGGGTACTCCAGATGCAAAGAAGTTGACAGAATTATTTCACATTATGTGGAGAAAAGAAACCACCCCTCAAGAATTCAAGGATGCGTAAATTATCCACCTATTCAAACGGAAAGGAAACCCTCAGATCTATGACAATCACCTTTGCATCTCTTTATAAAGTCCTTGCAAGAGTCCTACTTAACCGACTAAATGAACATTTTGAACATTCAGGGCTTCTATCAGAAAGCCAGTGTGGGTTTAGGAAGGACAGAGGAACAATTGACATGATCTTCACAGCAAGGCAGCTACAAGAGAAATGCCAGGAACAGAACATGGACCTCTACATGACCTTTGTTGACCTCACCAAAGCATTTGACACAGTCAGCCGTGAGGGCCTTTGGAAGATCCTGGTGAAGTTTTGATGTCAAACCAAGGGCTTAGCAATAGTGAGACAGTTCAACGATGGTATGTTTGAACGGGTCCAAAATGATGGTGAGTTTTCAGATCCATTCCCTGTGACAAACGGAGTCAAGCAAGGCTGTGTGTTAGCCCCAACACTGTTCAGCATGATGTTTTCTGTCATGCTCACAGATGCTTTCCAGGATGATGACAATGGTATACCTATTAGGGATCGCTTTGATGGAAAGCTTTTCAATCTCAGAAGGTTGCAAGCCAAATCCAAGGTGCAGACAGTACTAGATGAGTGCTAGATGAGTATTTCTTTGCTGATGACATGGCAAAAGGTGTCCCTACAGAAGAGACGATGCAAAAAGGCATAGATCAAGTATCCGACTCCTGTGATAGCTACGATCTTACACAGAGCCCGCCATCATAGTGAAAGGTCAAAGATTGCAAGTGGTAGACAAGTTCATCCACCTTGGGAGCACACTGTCAAGAGTCATGCACATTGATGACGAAGTCAATGCCAGGACTGCCAAAGCTAGTGCAGCATTTGGCCGACGACATGGTTGTGTCTGGAACCGAAGTGGAATCAGGCTTGACACAAAACTGAAAGTCTACAGAGCTGTGGTGCTGCCAACATGGACAGTTTATCAACGGCACGCCAAAAGACTGAATCACTTCCATACTAGCTGTCTTAGAAAACTCTTAAAGATTAAGTTGCAAGACAAGATTCCAGACACGGAAATCCTGAACAGGGCAGGGATACAAAGTGTACATTGCACAGTTAAGATGGACAGGCAATGTTATCAGAATGCCTGAGGATTTGTTTAACGGCCCAGTCAACACTATTTAGGTCATTTTTGGGCCGGTCAGTTTACCTATCCACACTTTTCCTGGGCAGGTTAACCAGTACAGTGCACATTCTTTCGCCAGAAACTGACAACTGCCCTTCTTGAATCAGCGGAAGGGAGAGAATGGCCGTAGTAAAGATTTCATGATCAATCCCCACGAAAGAATGCTGCCGACCATGGCAGGAATCGAACCCGCGTCCTCCTGATCACCAGTCAGACGCGCATGAATGCCTGAGGAATGTTTGCCAAAGAAAATTGTCTATGGAGAACCAGAAATGGGCAAACGCTCCCAAGGCGGCCAGATAAAGCGCTACAAGGATACCCTCAAAGCCTGACAGAGCAAAGTGGCGAGGTCTCATCAAAAGGGGTGCAAATAAATACTCGCATGAGGCAAAAAGAATCAGTGAAGCTGAGCAGAAACGCGCACAGCGCAAAGCCAGAGCTAAGGACTCACCAACAGAGCTGTCTTCCTCTAGCCTCTGTTGCTCTATATGCAACAGACAGTTCAGAGCTAGAATCGGTCTCATCAGCCATCTTAGAACACACAAATAGTAACATTTCTCAAATATGATTAAGATTGGTCAGTGTCAGTAATTACAGACGAACTATTAAGTAAGTTACTTGGTATGTTGCATTGAGTGACTGAGTATTATTTTGACCTTGACCTATTTATGCCAAGGTCAAATTTGATTCATTACGCTTTTCAATAGTAATAGGGTGAAACAATGCACTTTTCGAAAAATATTGTGGTCTTTGACATAAAAATAGGCACAAAATGAATGTCTATGAATGCTAACGTTTAAGGTCATTCGGTGACCTTGGCCCAAGTTCCCTTGTATAGCAGGTCCATCGACATTTAAAAATACATTTTCTCTGACACCATTGGGCCAATATCATTTAAATTCAATATAGAGCCTTAGGACAGTGAGGGAACAAAACTTTGTTCGAATGGTGACCAAGATGGCCGCCATGCCCAAATATGGTAAAAAAATAAAACAATATTCTTCTTCTATTTACAGGCATACTTTTTCTGATCCTCACCGGTGACCGAATAAGGCTATGTAATATTTTGTTTACTTCTTTCTAGACTCTAGAAAATGAGTCAAAGCATATTTATAGGTTGTAAATACTTTGTTTACTATTAAACTACAAATAGAAGATTATGGAATACTGAAGATTATAAGAAGTTGGTAAATGATGTTTCAAGAATGGGGAATGAAAGAAGTGCCTATAAGATTCGTTCTAGATCGCATTATTTTTAGCATATGAGCACATTTATTTCAACAATGTTCCAGTCTATAAAAGGGATAATAATTTCCCTTTGCGGTCCCCGCCCATCGGGGCTTGACGAAATAGATGGGCTGCACGATGCGTCCACGCAGAGCTGAATCCGACCGCATACGAGTACTGGTAAACCGCTAAGAGGATCTAAGCCTGCCCAGGTAAAGCGGTGCGAGTCGGACCGTCGATGCTTATAAATCCTATTGGTTTCATTGGGCGACAGGGCTTGAGATGTCATTTCATCTCAACGTCGGATAAAAGTTGGAAGCAACGTCTCCAAAATGACCTATACAGTGTTGACGGGGACGTTAAACCATAAATCAAACAAATAAGTTCCATTTACAAGGATTTTCAAGAAGGTTTCATTCTAGATTCTGTGTTTGTTTTACCTGAGGATTCATTACGCTAACACCCCTATGCAAATAAATTGCCACCTTTATCGCCGAAAAAATGAAAATTGAATGATGAAATATTGTGATATTTTTCTTATTTCTGCTCAAAATATAGATTGTGGGCACTCTTTAGAACCGGCTCATTATATAGTAAAACTGGGGTTTACAGGGGTAAACGTTATTTTTCTTATTTCTGTTCTAAAATATAGATTGTGGGTACCCTTTAGAACCGCCTCGATGAGGCGGTTCTAACGAGTAACAACAGCATATAGTATGGGCAGAAATTAGAAAAATATCACAATTTTTCATCTTAAAATTTTCGTTTATATGGCGGTTAAACTTACAAATGTATTTGTATAGGCGTGTTTCCGTAATGAGTTAAAAGTTATAAGATTTTGTCAATAAATTGTTATTTTTTTTGAAAGGCTTATTTTTTTTTTTTTTTTTTTTGTCTTTCTGCTATTCTTGGCTTGAAACACTATCGAAACACTTGCCCGATTTCCTTGAAATTTGGTGTGTGACTTTGGGTGACTGAGTATTAGGTTGACTTTGACCTATTTTATGTCAAGGTCAAATTTGATTATTTAAGCTTTTCAATGGGAATAAGGTAAAATAATATTTTTTTTTCGATATGACATGAGAAAATGTACAAAATGAATGCCATATCTATGAATGCTAAAGGTCAAGGTCATTTGGGTGACCTTGACACACGACATTGGAACTACAGGTCCATGACAATTCAAAATACATTTTCTCTAAAACCACGGGGCCAATTTCAATAATATGCATATGCAGCCTTCTGATAATGGGGAAAATGCACGAAGTGTCCAGGTCACATGACCAGGATGGCCGCCACGCCCAAATATGTTAAAAAACTTAAACATTTTCTTCTCCAGAACCAATAAGCCGGTTGTCGTATAACTTTGTATGTTGCATCGGATGACTGAGTACCACTCAGTTTGCATTAATGATGGCCATAGGTTGACCCTGACCTATTTAACGCCAACGTTCCGAAGGCTTTTAAATGGGAAAAAAGTAAATAATGCATTTTTCCAAAGATATCGTGGTCGACGACATGAGAACAGATACAAAATTAATGTCTATGAATGCTGTATTAACTTGGTATGTGACATTGACTGAGTACTGCCACGTTTGCAAAAATGATGACTCTAGGCTGCTGACCTTGATCTATTTTATGCCAAGGACAAAATTGGTTCCTTTGGCTTTCCAATGAGACAAAGGTAAACAATAATCGATTTTTCAAAAATATATTGTGGTCTACGTCATGAGAATAGGTACAAAATGAAAGTCTTTGAATGCTTAAGTTCAAGGTCATTTGACTGTATTTGAATTATTCAGGTCACATGACCAAAATGGCCACCATGCACAAATAAGGTGGAAACTTAACACTTTTCTTTTCCAGAATCACTGGGCTGATTGTCTTAAAACTTGGCATGTAGCATTAGGTGACTATGTACTACCACACTTGCAGAAACGATGACCCTAGGTTGACCATGATCTATTTTATGCCGCCGTCAAATCTGGTCCCTTTGGCTTCTTAATGTGGAAAAGCTTCATATCGACGCAAAATGAAATAAAAATAGAAGAGCATAGATGTCTTCGAAAGGAAACCAAAAGCTTAGCATTATGAGAACACGCCTATACAAATACACTGTAACCTTTATCCCTTTATCGCCGAAAAAAAAAATGAAAATTTTAAGATGAAAAATTGTGATATTTTTCATATTTCTGCTCAAAATATAGATTGTGGGTACTCGTAAGAACCGCCTAATGAGTACCCACAATCTATATTTTAGATCAGAAATAAGAAAAATATTATATAGGCCCGTTTTCCTGATGGGAAGCAACATTGGATAATGTCAGTAGGATTAAAACTGAACGGATTTAACATGTTTAAGGTATTTTGGTCTCATCCCTGTTCTTATTAGGCTCATTACATGACCGTGTAGTGCAGACAGAAGTTTGGGCGGAGCATCATATTGGCTTGGACCTGTTCTTGGCCCGGTCTGTTTGTCAATCTATGCGTCTTATAAGGAGTATGAGCGTGTTTCAGTTTTACGTCCCACCAACAGCTATGGTCTTACGGAGACGGGACCTCGGTTTAAAAACTCACCCGAAAGTCTGGAGAAGCTCGGGATCGATCTTGGAATCCCTGGTTTATCAGGCCAGAAGCATTACCACTACACCACAGAGGCTTCTGCGTCTTATAAGGAAGCAGATACGTATATGTTAAGGATATTTTCTATACAAACCTTATGCTGCCTCTTAACAGGAAATCGACCTTAAAAGTAGCCTTTTAGCTCACCAGTGGGAGCTTATATTTTAGCCAGTGGTCCGTCGTCCGTCGTCATCTGCGTCTGCGTCGTCCGCGTTGTCTGTGTCGTCTTCTCCTCTGAAGCCACTGGGCCGATTGAGGTCAGATTTCATATGGAACATCCTTGGGACTGGGGAACTCTTCGCAGGGTCCCGGTCATGTGCCCAAGATGGCCACAATGTCCACATAAGGTAAAAACATTCAAAAATCTCCTTCTCGAGAACCAGTGGGTATGTCGTAGAACTGATGTGGCATTGGGGACTTGAGCCAATCATAGTTCGGTAAAATGATGATCCCTGGATGGCCTTGGCTTTTTTTGTGCCAAAGTCAAATTATGCCACATGTGTTTTTTTTTTTTTTGTTTTTTTTTGTTTTGTTTTTATTTTATTTTATTTTTTTGGAAGGGGATTTTCAAAGCAACATACATGTGAATGTTTCATTTAGAACAGGCCTCACACTGTCGGCGCAAAATGAAAAAAAATTATAAGTATGCCTCATCGCAAAATGATTTTTTTTTTATTATATTGATCAAACCTCTTAGTATCGACACATAATGAAGTAAAAGCGGCATTTTATTTCATTTCGCACCGACTAAGCCTAAAAAGTTTAAAATGAAAAAGAAAAAAAATACTTTATTACTGCATTTTGCGTTGTATCAATGGCTCCAATGCCCAAATATGGCTGTAAAAGATCTCCCGAAGCCAATTTTCTCGAATTTTTTTCATGTAGTACAGTCGACTTCGATGGCTCGAACCCCTTTGGGACCATGAAAATGTATTCGAGACAGCGGTAGTTCGAGCCACTGAGGGTTTATGCCAAGATGCATAACGAAATAGTGTTGAACATCTTTCCGATGATGTATGCTGTGTGTACTCATTAGAATCGCCTCATCGAGGCGATTCTAATGAGTACAAACAGCAAACATTTGCAAGATTAAAGACTAAAATCTCCCTAATTATCCCCCACTATTTCTTATGTAGAGAATTTCCATAGGGGCTCAAGCACGAGTTCGACTCAGCCATGGTAAACGAGCCATCGGTGTTCGAGCCAAATAAGGTGAATGAGTACTACCAGGTTTGTCACAAGTCGACCAAGTTTAACTGCAAGGTCAAATCAGGTCACTTAGGCTTTTGAATGGGAAATTATGAAACAATGCATTTTTCGAAAACTATCGTGCCTTAACTATGACTTGAGAGTAGGTTCAATGTGAATGTCTATCAATGTGAAAGGTCAGGGTCATTTGGTTGTCAATTGCCTTGAAACTTAGTATGTAGCTTTAGGTGACAAAGTACAACCATATTTGTTCCACTGATGACCCTAGGTTGACCTAGGCCTATCTTTGGACAAGGTCAAATTTGGTCCCTCAGGCTTTTGAATGGGAGAGAGGTTAAAATGTATTTTTGAAAACTATTGTGATTATGGTGGATAAAAAAGTGAATGCTGTTATGCTCTAATACGCCTTCGTCTCAAACAAACATAAATCATTTATATTCTATTGTAATGAGATATTAGCCCATTTTTCCTACGCCTCGGCAAACCCTTTAGCACTGGCGTTACACGCTTAACCAATTTAGTACCAGAAACCCCAAAACGGGTAGTTGGCAAACAGTGCAGGCCCAGATCAGACGCCGCCGAACGCGGCGTCTGATAAGAGCCTACACTGTTTGCAAAATGTTCAGCCATTTTCCTAAAACTTTTTGAAGAAAACGCAACCTGACACCCTTAAATTTTGAAATGGACTCATGCTATATTCCATTTGGTATAGTTCGAACAAATTGACCTGAGACTGACCTTTATGCAAGGAATAAATTAGTCAATGTTATCGCCTAATACGTCGGCTTTCGTAAACTTCTCGTGAATTGTCGGCATCCCGTGAATTGCGATCCATTTACCGACCTCTATGTATTGAATAACAGAACAGAACAGAACTTTATTTTCAGTAAATCTCAGGCTACAACAGTTAGCATATGAGAAAAGGTATGTATACAATGTTTTAAACACATATACGGAATGACAAACATTACATGCTATATTAAACAATTACACTTTACAACAACTATGAAGACTGTCGGAGAGAAAATTTTGATAATGGTGTGTGTGTTGGGGGGGGGGGGGGGGGGGGGGGGGGCGAAGAAAGCAATTGCACGCTGACGTAGCGTCGCAATGACGCGTATTTCGCCATTTCTTGGGTAGTAAAGCACGGTGCTTCCAGGAGTGTGCACTTAAGTAACCGCATCTATGAATCAAAGTTGTTCCGGCGATGTACTTTATTCGGTCAAGACTGCGCTTTGGACAGGCAGACAGGCAAAACATTTATTCTCTCAAGACATATAGCATGACAATTGAGGGGAATGCATACTGACACACGGTAGCGGAGGTGCGTTAAGTTTTGGTAGTCACCCAGTAGGCTCACGGCGTAACTGTGACGTCACATAAACGTCGGTGCAACGTCACAAAATATTGGAAACGCCAAATCCACGTCGTTGCCGACGTTGATTTGACGTTGCCCTAGCGACGTGCGCGACGTGCGCCTGTTGGGTAATGGCTACGAGGACCAGGCATATTTAGACAGGATCAGGCGACGTGTGTGCATCAAATATCACTCATTATGTTCATTACAGGTTGCACTACAGTAAATAATTGGCCTTTATGAAAGCTGCACTTGCTTTGGGGAGAGCTTTCAGTACAGAATTGAATGTTCTGCTGCTTCTGATTGGTTTTGGTGCTAAGCCATTATTTTTCTGAGAAGTATTATTGTTTATTAGAAGAAATATTAGTAGGTATTTGCTATTGTAAAATGCAGCTGATTTAAATTGAACTATAAAATTGTGCTGACTGGCCACTGGAAATGCCTGGATTTATTCGCTGCGGTATGGGTTTGTTGACACTGGCTGCCAAAAAGGCCAAAATATGCCGCACAGCATATATATTTTTTAGCTTCTTCTGGAAGGTAAATGGTCAGCCTGTCAAATTATATGCCTCATAATGGAAGCATTAGACTTGCTGAAATGTGGTAGAACATGGAATATGCCCCAATTTACATTGTGAGTAAGGGGATTTTTTTTACTGTAGTGCCACCTAAACCGAAAGTAGAAAAATCAGCTCCCCTCTAATGTTTTCATTCATTACATAATATTTTCACACATAATAGGTTCCCTCCAATTCTGTATCTTAAAGTGGATCTTCCTGGCATGTATTTTGTCACAGAAACTGTACAAATTGTAAGTTTAGTGCTAATTTATGACTAACTGGGTGTATTTTATAAGTTTTTGTTTCTGTTCCATGTAATTGGAGGGGGGGGGGGAGTACTTAAAAGCCATGTAAATCAGTTGTCATTGGTCTGTTTGGAAAGCAGACCTGCAGTAAATGTCTAAACAGGAACACAAGAAAAAGAAAATACTCAATATTGAATATAACACTGAGGTTACTTGGCATTAGACAAGGGTCTCAAGCCAATGCAAAATTTCAAAATTGTCTCTCCGAACAGCCCGCTGCAATATTGCAATGAGTTTTCTCAGCCGTTGTAAGTTCTTACTGGTTGGGTTCATGTTACAAGATTTGAATAGATATATTCAGACATTTCTCATGGCATTAAGGCATTTATAATCATTTTCATCAAGGTTTTGTCCCCAAAATATCCTCAAAATGCCAATTTTTACTGAAATTAGGGGGTATAGGTGTGAGAACAGCCAAAATTTCTAGCATGGCTGCTAATAGGACATGATTTAGTGCATTTTAGGATTAAAGTATTCCAAAGACATCTGAGAAGAAGCACTGATGCAAGCAGGTTTCTGGGTTCCATTCTGGAAAGAGGTAAACTTTGCGCTTTTTCACAAAACATGGTTTGTCCGGCTTTCGTCGTAGAATCTGGAAGCGATAACTTTTTCGCAAAGTTTAAAGATTCTTTGTCACTGAACATTAATTATGCATGACTATATTATTAGATATGGTCTAAACTTGTGTTTGGCAATTCTTTTGGTGGATCATAAAGAAATTAGGGTTTGGTATAGGTTGCACTACAGTAAATAATTGGCCTTTATGAAAGCTGCACTTGCTTTGGGGAGAGCTTTCAGTACAGAATTGAATATTCTGCTGCTTCTGATTGGTTTTGGTGCTAAGCCATTATTTTTCTGAGAAGTATTATTGTTTATTAGAAGAAATATTAGTAGGTATTTGCTATTGTAAAATGCAGCTGATTTAAATTGAACTATAAAATTGTGCTGACTGGCCACTGGAAATGCCTGGATTTATTCGCTGCGGTATGGGTTTGTTGACACTGGCTGCCAAAAAGGCCAAAATATGCCGCACAGCATATATATTTTTTAGCTTCTTCTGGAAGGTAAATGGTCAGCCTGTCAAATTATATGCCTCATAATGGAAGCATTAGACTTGCTGAAATGTGGTAGAACATGGAATATGCCCCAATTTACATTGTGAGTAAGGGGATTTTTTTTACTGTAGTGCCACCTAAACCGAAAGTAGAAAAATCAGCTCCCCTCTAATGTTTTCATTCATTACATAATATTTTCACACATAATAGGTTCCCTCCAATTCTGTATCTTAAAGTGGATCTTCCTGGCATGTATTTTGTCACAGAAACTGTACAAATTGTAAGTTTAGTGCTAATTTATGACTAACTGGGTGTATTTTATAAGTTTTTGTTTCTGTTCCATGTAATTGGAGGGGGGGGGGGAGTACTTAAAAGCCATGTAAATCAGTTGTCATTGGTCTGTTTGGAAAGCAGACCTGCAGTAAATGTCTAAACAGGAACACAAGAAAAAGAAAATACTCAATATTGAATATAACACTGAGGTTACTTGGCATTAGACAAGGGTCTCAAGCCAATGCAAAATTTCAAAATTGTCTCTCCGAACAGCCCGCTGCAATATTGCAATGAGTTTTCTCAGCCGTTGTAAGTTCTTACTGGTTGGGTTCATGTTACAAGATTTGAATAGATATATTCAGACATTTCTCATGGCATTAAGGCATTTATAATCATTTTCATCAAGGTTTTGTCCCCAAAATATCCTCAAAATGCCAATTTTTACTGAAATTAGGGGGTATAGGTGTGAGAACAGCCAAAATTTCTAGCATGGCTGCTAATAGGACATGATTTAGTGCATTTTAGGATTAAAGTATTCCAAAGACATCTGAGAAGAAGCACTGATGCAAGCAGGTTTCTGGGTTCCATTCTGGAAAGAGGTAAACTTTGCGCTTTTTCACAAAACATGGTTTGTCCGGCTTTCGTCGTAGAATCTGGAAGCGATAACTTTTTCGCAAAGTTTAAAGATTCTTTGTCACTGAACATTAATTATGCATGACTATATTATTAGATATGGTCTAAACTTGTGTTTGGCAATTCTTTTGGTGGATCATAAAGAAATTAGGGTTTGGTATAGGTTGCACTACAGTAAATAATTGGCCTTTATGAAAGCTGCACTTGCTTTGGGGAGAGCTTTCAGTACAGAATTGAATGTTCTGCTGCTTCTGATTGGTTTTGGTGCTAAGCCATTATTTTTCTGAGAAGTATTATTGTTTATTAGAAGAAATATTAGTAGGTATTTGCTATTGTAAAATGCAGCTGATTTAAATTGAACTATAAAATTGTGCTGACTGGCCACTGGAAATGCCTGGATTTATTCGCTGCGGTATGGGTTTGTTGACACTGGCTGCCAAAAAGGCCAAAATATGCCGCACAGCATATATATTTTTTAGCTTCTTCTGGAAGGTAAATGGTCAGCCTGTCAAATTATATGCCTCATAATGGAAGCATTAGACTTGCTGAAATGTGGTAGAACATGGAATATGCCCCAATTTACATTGTGAGTAAGGGGATTTTTTTTACTGTAGTGCCACCTACAGGGAGGAACATGTATTTTCTATCTTTTTTTTTTTAACACAATTATCAAATTTCCTCCGAAGTCTACAGTATCATCTTTATATATTTATTTAATATCGCCATTTTCGGGAGACGGCGAAGATAAATACATGCATTCAGTCGGGTGTGAAATTATGTTAATAAAGTTCAGGTCAATTTGTTCGAACTATACAATATGGGTTAAACCAATTTTTATCATTAAAAATACATAACAAAAAAGATGACACATTTCATAGGTGATGCCAGCGGTTTACTGATCAACGCGTACAGAGGAATATGCTCATAGAAACGTTTCTGCTCGCAGAACGCCATTGTAAGAACATCTCGTCATAGAACGCAAGAACGCCTATACTACTAGGCGTAGTCATAGAACCATTCTTCTGAAGACATTCCATGGAACAGCGAATGACCATTAACAAATCTGAAAAGAATGGAAACATATTTCAGAAAAAGTGTATTTTCACTGCAAACATTGTTTGCAATGCTACATATAAGTTAGAAAAATACTGCCGTGTACACGTCTGAGTTATTCCAACATGCCTTGAACAAAGCACAAACCTGCCAAGCAGTACATGATGCTATGTTTTGGGTGGGTGAGTGGGATGTCATAGCATCCAAACGCGTCGTAAACCCTCACTCGAATGGCGATGCATTTGTCTCAATATCAGCTTATAACAAATATTCTCATTGAACCTCATTACTTTCGTGCGTTAGTAAATCTTTAAACGCCGTATATAAGCCGCCAAGAAACCACTTACAACATCGAGGTGTGTCCTTGGGCAAGACACGTAATGACACTGCCCAACTCCACCCAGGTGTAAATGGGTAGCAGTGGTGTAATAGTCACTGTCTCTCTCTCGCGCTGCTGAAAACATCCGGAATGAGCGTTCGAGAGTGATTAAATAAGCTTGAAGCTTCCATCGCAATCGAACTAAAATAAACTAGTAAACTAAAACATTACAAACGAATATAAATTCTATTATATGTTTAATGAAGGTTGACCTTGACCTTTTTATCAGTACCAAAAATCATAGGTACTCAGACAAGGAAAAGTGAGTAAATAATACTCAGGGCTCAGGGGAGCGATCAGGACCTCATGGTCCTCTTGTTCTTTTACCGTTCGGTAAACAGGATCTCCCAGCCTACGCATACATCAAACCAACGCATTGTAAATATTGAAAGGTAAGGTTAAAGTTTCTATAAACTGTTTGTCCGTTTGTTTGTTTGTTTGTTTGTTTGCTTGAGTTAAGGTTTAACGCCCCCGTCAGCACTGTTTAGGTCATTTTGGAGACGTTGTTTCCAATTTTTGGGGACTTTTACCCGACATCGAAATGAAATGACATCTCAAGCCATGTCGTCTAATGAAACCAGAAGGCTTATATGCATTGGATGGCCTGACACATCCCACTTTGCCCGCCGTCAAAACGTTCCCCCTATAAGTCTTATGGCTAGAAATACCTCGTTCCTGGAGACACCGCCGTACAGCTAAGGCACTTACGCGTAGGTTATTGGTTCCCACTATTCCCTGTGTAGTTTCCACAGACGTCCTGAGTTTGTTTAGTTTGAGGTTTAACGCCCCCGTTAACACTATTTAGGTCATTCTGGAGACGTTGCTTCCAATTTTGTGGTACTTTTACCCGACAATGAGATGAAATGACATCTCAAGCCCTGTCGCCCAATGAAACCAACAGGGTTTATAAGCATGGACGGTCCGAGTCGCACCGCTTTACCTGGGCAGGATTAGATCCTCTAAGCGATTTACCAGTACTCGTGTGCGGGTCGGTTTCAGTTCTGCGTGGAAGCATCGTGCAGCCAATCTATTTCTTCAAGCCCCGATGGGCGGGGGGCGTACAGACGTCCTAAATCAGACGCGTAAATGACTGAAAACAATGCACTGGTCCTGCTGACGTGTAGTAACACGTTCACGTCCAGGGCGTTTTCTATCGTCAAGAGACCCCGTTTCAACCAATCGAGCAATCGTAGTGTGCGAACAACCCATACGCTCTGCAACTTGGCGGTATGAAAGCCCACCTTCAACCATACCGAGGGCACGATGACGATCGACGTTATGTAGCCGTCCCATTGGCTTTTCTTATGAAATGTTTTGCTGGCTTTTTAATGTAAAGAATCCGCACCTTATAATGACAGTAAAGAAAGTGCCAAAAATATCGTAATTACGAAAATTTTGCATTTTATTTTTTCCATTTTGCAAGTGCACATGTACATCATTACAAAAACACACCTATATAATTTTAACCCCCATTAACCCCACTTTTATATAGTAAAGCTGGGGTTTTCACGTTATTTTTCTTATTTCAGCTCAAAAACATAGATTGGGTATTCGATAGAACCGCCTCGTCGAGACGGTTCTATCGAGTCCCCGCAATCTATGTTTTCAGCAAAAATAAGAAAAATATCAGAATTTTTTTCTGGAAATTGTCCTTTTTGGATGGTAAAATCGTTTAGTACATTATTATAGACGTGTTTTCGTAAGTATGTCCTCTTCCTTTAGCCCACGCACGAGGTAGTAATTCATCCGGATGAACATGGACAGTTACAGGTCACAACATGATTTACACGCATGTTTTCAGATCGTACGGATTATGAATGGGAGATGTTCATTTTTTTTTTTTTGGGGGGGGGGGGGAGGGTGGAGGACGGGGTGAGGTGGATATTTACCTCAAAATAACTGGCTTCCATATGGGTGACTGGACCAGAGCAACGCCATGTCAACGTCTATACAACGTCTCGACGTCGCATCGACGTTCCTACGACGTTGGATAGACGCTGGGTGCCCGCTGGGTTATGAATTATGAACAAGCAGTGCTAGCCAGAATGTACTAAAGAATGTGGTCACCATCATCGTTGTCAATAGCATTATGAAGGACCAAAATGCCATTATTTGTCACGCTTATAATGTAAATACACTATTTACCACAAAAAAAAAAATAAAAAGTCGAATTTCGATGGCTCGAACCCCCTTTTGGACCACAAATATTTGTTCGAGACAGCGGTAGTTTGTAACACGGAGGATTACACTTGGTGTTGTACTAGGGTATATTATATCTTTCCGGTGTTCTATGACATGGATGTAGGTTGTGTGCTCATTAGAGGCATTCCTGGTGAGTATACACAGCATACATGTGCAAAATAAAGGAGGAAAGTCTTTCCTTTTTCGTATTTGGAGAGATCCCCTGCGGGCCTGGGAGCGGGTTCGACTCATCTATGGTGGTTCGAGTCATTGAAAATCTACTGTAGCTGGCAGTTGCACAAGTATGTAACTATTTGTTCACCTTATTTGCATTATCTGCTGGTTCCTTGTCTGAAGGTTATCAGTGTTGGAAAAAACAGGTAACCAGACCCCCCTGACCTTTCAAGGTCAGGGGGTCTGGTTACCTGTTTTTCCATTACTGACAATGTGCAAGCTGGGGCCAGCACATAATACAAATATGGTGAATATTTGGACTGGTCACATTTTAAACACGATAATATCGATAAAATTACTATCTACCAGTGCCACGATGCAGTCAAATTTCATTTCACGACAAGCAAAGCTTAATGTGTAATGCAGGCGTCACACTGTCCCGAAATTGACACAGGATGGAAACACGATAAAGGAAATGTTCTAATTCGGCTCTGATCGTGAAAACATCGGGCCATTCGTGAGGACATCTTAAGCCATCGTATGATCGCCGGTGGATTTTCTGAGGCTCCGGCAGCACCTTCGTGAGCGGCGGCAAAATCTTTGGCATGCCAAAAAATTGCCGGAAGGCCTTGCGAAGGTTCATTTTCGTGTTGAATTCGTTTGTCCATCTTGCCCTCCGTAAGGCCATCGTGAGGGCATCTTGTCAAATCGTGTCACCTTCGTCTTTTCTTCGCGTGACCATCGGTGGTCTCGGGAATTTTACGCCTCACGAAGATAATACGAGGGAAACAAGAAGTCGTCCGATTGTCTTAGGAAGGCAATACGACTGCGTGAAACCCTCGCAATGACGTCGTGTAGCCATCGTATTATAGTACGATGGCATTGAGATTGGACCACGGTGTCGACGATGACAGCTGAATTTGAGTACCTCAAGCGATACCCATTTGTCATGGTAACGTAGCATATAAAAGGCCAACATCAGAGCATCTTCCTCAGTCAGTCCTGATGAGCAACTCTGCAGAGCATAGGCTTGTGTAACTCCCAAAGCTTCAGTCATAATTATTGACAATTCCGTTCCTGCAGAATGGCATACTTTGATGATGAGACAACCAAGAAAAAGAAGGCAGCAGCATTGCTTCTTTTGATGCACCTTAGAGAACAAGATGAGCAGATCTTATTGTCCTATAAACCAAGTCTCTCTGAAAACGTGGTCTTCTCTATGGGTGGCATTTTAAATTGGTTTTAAGTTGAATCAAATTTAAGAGAGTTGAAATGTACTGTGTATTCTCCGATCATCAAATGAATTTCAAACAGTCGGCCGAAGGTTTTATAACATCGGGAGGTCACGTGTCGTCTTCGGGACCTAGTTCGAACGCATCGTACCTTCAATACGACGTCGTGAAGCCGTCGTGTGGCCTCCGTTTGGCCTGCGGGTAAACTTCGTAATAAAAAACCATATCTTCGTGTTGCCTTCGTGTGTGCTTCGGATGCCATCGTGTGACCTTCTGCATGCATCGTACTTGCTCCGGCTAGTGATTGGCTGTTTACAATGTTCGGAGCGATCTTCGCGCGAAATTCAAAATTCCATATTCGTATGGCCACCTGGTGTCATTTTCGGGACAGTGTGACGCCTGCATAACGGAACATAACCAATATATCCCTGTACAAGTGCTGCCGCCATATGCACAAATGCATAATTATGTGTTCCGTCTTGATTCTCTTGTTGTTTACCATGTAAACATGAGAGTACAAATAAACTTGAAACTTGAAAATCACGCTGTAACTCATGCTTCGGTGACAACTTTACAATACCGTATTTATCAGTTGAAAAGTCATTTTACCATAAACTAAAGAAAGTGGTGCGTTTTCATTGAATCTGAGTACATAATTTTTTCAGTGTAATTTGATCTACAAACCCGAATCTATAAAGGTCTTCGACATAAGAATGTTTAAACTTCCCTAAACCCTTTTTGTTCAAAATGGAATCTTCCATCCTATAAAACGCAGGCGTCCATTTCGAAATTTAGGTGTGTCAGGTTGTGTTTTCTTCAAAATCTATTTGGAAATTGGCTGAACTCTTTGCAAACAGTGTAGGCCCTGATCAGACGCCGCGTACTGCGGCGTCTGATCTGGGCCTGCACTGTTTGCCCCTTCCGGTAACAAATGGGTTAACCCATTAAACCCGAGAAACCACAGACAGGACACGGGAAAATATTGCTGGCCCAGATCAGACACTGCATTCTGCGGCGGCGTCTGACCGGGTTCAGCCATTTTCTGGATAAAACTTTATATATACACCTCAGTCTTGCAGCAATAAGATCTTAGTTGTGATCAAATCCAGATCTGTCTATCTTCTTTTACTGCGACGGGCATTTGAGACGAGGTGTAAAATTATTATGGCTCAATGCACACATTGTCTTGTTTGCGTATCTCTTTTAAATGATTTACATTTCCTTTTAAAATGACAATGCGTGTAATGATTTAATGGTCGCAACAGAACAAAAACAACTTCAATTAAATGTCAGGGGCCAGCTGTTCAAAGCCTGGTTAGCTTAAAGAGCTCGTAAATTAGTGGTCATATTGTTAACTGTTCTAGCAAGTACAATATACAAAATTTTGTTCTTTTTGCTGAATAAATTTGAGCAGCTGCTCACATTTTTAGTAAAAATATTAGTATTTTCACCATATTGAATGATCAAAGTTTTAACGATACGTTAACTAACAAGTTGAACAACTGGCCCCAGATCATCTATAAACATTTCAATCATGTAAAGCCGACACACGCACATTACGATAATACATATACATACATTGAGAAGGAGTTCCCAACTTCAGCTCGACATGTGTTTAAGTAAGTCTTCAATGACGCAGTAAAGTTACTAGCATCGATAGTGTATTTGAGACAAAAGGAGGTGACGTCCGCCCTATCAGGAACCAGCTGGCTCCTCTACGCTCACAAATTTCCTCTCCCTTTCACCTTTTTTCAAAATATGAAACTATGCATTAATATCTATGTACTTGTAGGACGGGTATAATGTCTATACATATATGACCTGTGTATGTATATATGTATATACATTCTGGAATTTGGGATTCCGATTCAAATTAGGCCTACTAATATAAACGATCTTATGATACTTGATATATACAGTAGAACTTCGATGGCTCGAACACCGATGGCTCGTTTACCATGGATGTGTCGAACCCATTCTTGAGCCCCTAGCGAAATCCTCTACATAAGAAATAGTGGGGGATAATTAAGGAGATTTTAGCCTTTTGTCGTGCAAATGCATGCTGTGTGTATTCATTAGGAGGCGATTCCAATGAGTACACACAGCATACATTTTCATTATATAACACCGAATAGATGTCTAAAAGTATCTCGTTATGCCTCCTGACAGTAATCCTCTGTGGCTCGAACTACCCCTGTCTCGAACAACTTTTCGAGGTCCCAAAGGTGTTCGAGCCATTGAAGGTCGACTGTATGTATGTCCGCAGTCTTTGTTCCGTCAATTACGCCATTGTATATGCTTTGTTTTATATCCTCATTCTGGACCTGTTCAATAAAATTTCTTATTCTTCTTCATTCTTTCATGTATCCAAAATGATGAAAATATGTTATATTCCAGCAGGCACATGTCACTATGGCAACGTAAAATCAAAGTCGGTGTTGCACCGGCGTAAATGTGACGTTGCATAAACGTCATGACGTTGTACCGATGTTGACAGGACGTCACAACTACGGCATGTGCCTGCTGGGATTAGTCTGGTTTGTGCTTAGAACATAGGTTGTTTTAATTGTTTTGTTTGTTTGAATTGAGGTTTAACGCCCCGTCAACACTATTTAGATCCTTTTGGAGACGTTGCTTCCAATTTTGTGGGACTTCTGTCCCTGCCGCCCATTAAAACCAAAAGGCTTATATGCGTTGGAATGTCGGCCCCGCCCATCGGGGCTTAAAGAAATAGATGGGCTGCATGATGCTTCCACTCAGAGCTGAAACCGACCGCACACGAGTACTGGTAAACCTCTTAGAGGATCTACGCCTGCCCAGGCAAAGCGGTGCAGTCGGACGCTCCATGCTTATAAACCATATTGGTTTCATTGGGAGACAGGGCTTGAGATGTCATTTCAGCTCAATGTCGGGTAATTTGATCACGTTTTATGAATTATCACTAACTTATCCTGAGACTCACTACAGAGTTACAGCATTTCATTGGATGCAGAGATATGCACGGTTGGACATTAGGGGAGCTATCGCGAAATCGCGTCAACGTAATTTTGCTCCCACGACACATCCGGTAACTCTTGCGATAGTTCCTAGGACCTGGAAATGGTAAACAAAGGTACTGAGGTGCCTTGTGTGTTTTGATTTATTAAAGAGGAATGAGAGAATAATATAAAATTTCGGCGATGCTAAGCAATGTTAAAATGATTTACCTTTCTAAGCAGGCCGAAAAAAAATATTGAAAAAAAAACAATCGTTTATGAAAGTAGGCGACCATAACAAAATCGACCACAGGGTTCCCTGACAATAGTTTTATGTCGACAAAATCAATTATGCAAATGTTTTGTATGTTTTCGCTTACAACGAGACATTTTTGCACAAATTCTGGGTGTGTCGGCCCTAACTAATCATTTAGATTTAAACAGTTTTATCAGTTTATGTACTGTGAAGGAGTGATGCCAAAATTTTCATGCGAAGTAGCTCCCACATCATCGCGCCAGCTCTCAAAACACATTCTAGTTCCCACTGACGAGTCTATCATTCCATCACCTTGAGAGATGTTTTTTAGATTAGATTATATGTCGATTTAAACCACCAGGCAACCGCTAGCTAGCATCACAATTATGACTCATTGTTACAAGAATGAAATAATAAAGGTTTTATGGTAAAGAAATTGTCTAATAGAGCGAAATCCCGTGACGTCACATGCCTGCAGTCTATATTCACCGATGGGAACTGTGGGCCGTACTCATTAGAAAATAACGGGAATTTTAGAGATTTTAAACTGCGATATAACTGTGAAGAAATGAAATATCCTACGCAAACTGTCATACTCTACTAAGTTATACATCCAGTCAACGGTTTCTATTAACATTTAATGATTTCTGATATGTTGAAGTAAGTAAATCTTGAATATATCGTCAGCAATATCTGCACGATACTTGAATAAAATCGGCATTAATCTCAATACTTATCCAAATGAAATAACTAATAAATTATTAGAACGTTTTCGATACTTGTCAGAATTTTAATGTGTTTTGCTGCAAAATATAAATAGTTTGAATTTCAATTATTCCTATTCTATCCTTATACCGACATTTAACCCCGTCACTGGTCGAGAGTTGTCTTTATAAGTTCGGGGTTAAAAGTCTATGTCATACATGACAGAGATATAAATCTAAATTCAAAATATTCATATTTTGCAGCCAAAGAGATTATAATTCTTACAATTATCAAAGGTTATCATTTCAAAACTCTTTCTGGTAATTAATTAGTTATTTTATTGGGATAAATTATGAGATTAATGCCCATTTTATTCAAGTACGGTGCAAACACCGTTGACATATTATGCAAGATTTTCATACTTCTTCTTGTCAGAAACCATAAACTTTTATTAGAAATCGTTGACTGGATGTATTAAATTGTAGGAAATGGCAATTTGGGAAGATTTTGCTTTTATTCATAGTTAATCTGTGGTTTAAAATCTCTTGAATTCCAGCTGTTTTCTGTTGATTACGGCCCCCGGTAACATCTCAGTGAGATATATAACCCTGTATTGACCAGGTGTGTGACGTCACGACACAAGCTCTATTCGCTTATCTATCTATCGATCGATCGATCGATCGATCGATCTATCTATCTATCTATCTATCTATCTATCTATCTATCTATCTATCTATCTATCTATCTATCTATCTATCTATCTATCTATCTGTCTATCTATCTATTAGAAGCCTCCGTGGTGTAGTGGTTACGCTACTCGCCTTGTAAACCAGGGATAGCAGGATCGATCCCGGGCTTCTCCAGACTTTCGGATGAGTCTTTAAACCGAGGTCCCGTCTCCGTATGACCTTAGCTGTTGGTGGGACGTAAAACTCTAACACCCACTCACTATCTATCTATCCTGCCTACGCCCTTTCGGGCATTTTCGGCAGGTGTAAATAACATACACTCCAGATTTGCATGATGAAAGCCTACACAGTAACCATTTAATTACGGGAAGGATCTTTCACCTGCACATAGGATGATTCTCCCTGCACAGCGGGCCGATTCGAAGGACGGTGTACTTTATGGCATTCATCCCTGCAAGTGGAGCGTGTTCTGACACGGCAGTTTTACTAACTCTGTTGGGAATCGAACCGGGGACCTCTAGCACCATAGGCAATTGAACAAACCACTGAGCTACCACACTCCTTTTCTTTAGACCAAAGTCTACAGTTGTTCTAGAAAATTTAAATAAATAAACTGGTAAAACTTATGATTCATGGTTAATTTATCATGATGCCCTACCCTAAACAACAATGCACCACCCAGACCCACCGAACCAAACCTCACGCTACCATAACTTACAAAATCCTTTTTCACAATACCTACACAAATTGAAAAGTGAAACGATCCAAAGCCTTTTTCTACCCTGATGTTACAAGAAGAAACACATAAGGTTCGGGATGAGAGGGTGGGGGTGTCCACAGCGCGACCATCAGTCTATAAAATCACCGGCTGTCCTGGAAATACAACAAACAGCCCGAAAGCCCGGAAAAAATATTTGATAGCCCGTAACTTAAAAAAAATGTGTTTTTCTACCTTCTAAGGGCATTGTTGCGATTTTCGTTAGTGAATAATGCCAAAAAGGGGCGAAAACTGGTTACAAGTAGAGTAATTTGAGTCGTAAAAATGAACTTCCGGCAGTGTTTGGAAATAGCCCGGAATTTTGTTTTCAGAAAAGTGGTCACCCTGGGAGGATTTTGTTTGTTTGATATGAGGTTTAACGTCCCAGTCAACACTATGTGGGTCATTTCGGAGACTTTTTGTGGGATTTTACCCGGCATGGAGATGAAATGACATCTCAAGCCCTGCCACCCAAAGAAACCTAAAGACTTATATTCTATGGAGAGCCTGACACACACCACTTTGTCTGAGCAGGCTCAGTCCTCTAAGCGGTTTACCATTACTCAAGTGCGGTCGATTTCATATCTGCGTGGAAGCACCAATCTATTTCTCCGAGCCCCAATGGTCGAGGGCGAAAAGTCAATTTCGTAGTTGCAGATGAGATTCTTCGTCTTTATCATTTAAGAACTCATCCATTGATTTTTGTTTTGCTAAATTTAGCGAACCGCCTAACTGAGGTAATGGTCAGATGTGACAGACTCCGTATCTGATAGACTCTTGGGAACTAGAGCTGTTTCGTGAGCTGTCGCGATTATGTGGGAGCTACTCCGTCTGAAAATATGCGGCATTATCCTTTCACTGTACATGGATTGATCATTTTGTTTACATCTAAATGATGAATGAGGGCTGACATAACCAGAATATGCACCAAAAGGCTCCCGTTTTAAGCAAAAACTTAAAAAAAAACTACTGCTTCATACATTCGTGATGACATAAAACTAAAGTCAGATTACCTTGTGTTCGATTTTGTTACGGTCACCTCCTTTCATCAATGATTTTTTCAATATTTTTCCGGCCTGCTTAGAAAGGTAAATCATTTCAACATTGCTTAGCATCGCCGAAACTTTATATTATTCTCTCATTCTTCTACAATAAATCAGAACACACACGGGAACCTACCTTAGTTTACCATTTTCAGGTCCAAGGAACTATCGCGTGAGTTCCTGTATGTGTTGTGGGAACAAAATTACGTTGACGCGATTTCGCGATAGCTTCCCTGATGTCCACCCGTGATATGGAGACTCGAGTAAGTCTACATACTCGAAAAATCAAAATCAAATATCATAATACCGGGTATGTCCACCATAAGCATCACGTGTTGCTTGGCATCGACGCCTCATGCTTCGAATTAAACACTGTATCTGGTCTTGTGTGATGCTGTCCCATTCTTCCTGAAGCGAGCTGGTCCCAAAGGTGCTCAACTGGATTTAAATCCGGCGAAAAACGCAGGTCAAGGAAGAACTTGCACACCGTTTTGATTGAAAAAGTCCATGGTTAGCCTCGCAGAATGAGCACGTGCATTGTCCTGTTGGAAAAGCGTAACGTCACCATTATTGCGTAAAACGGTACCACCTCATGCTCTAAGATTTCATCGATGTACAGATATGCCGTCAACAATGGTGAGTTGGGTTTTGTGGTGCCAAGGGATCCCTACACACACTTTTACGCTACAACCACCCCAGCGTGACACCTGTTTAACACAACAGTCTTGAAATCGCTCCCCACGTCAACGCCATACTTTACGCCTCCTATTAAACATTTCAACACAAGAACGGAACTCGTCCGTGAATAGTATACCACGCCAACGCTGTTGTGTCCATCGGATACGATGTCGACACCATTTAAAGCGACTGATTCGACGTTCCGTCGTCAAAACGCCCCCATACGTCTTATCGCTAGAAATACCGCGTTCCTGGAGACGCAATCGTACAGTTAAGGCACTTACGCGTATAGGTTAGGGGTTCCCACTGCCTCCTGGGCAGTTTCAACAAATGTTCTGAATCGGTCGCGTAAATGACTCAAAATAATGTACCAGTCCTGCTAACTTTTAGTAACACGTTCACGTCAGGGGAGATGTATATCGTCCACAGACCCCGTAGCGGTGTGTCTTTCATCCAATCGACCAATCGTAGTGGTGTTTTGATTAACGGAACCCGGGAAGGGACATGATTTTTTTATTTTTATTATGTTGTGCGAACAAGATAATATCTTGAGCGGACAAGATATTATCTTGTTCGGACAACATAATATCTTGCTCGCACAACATATTGTCTTGTGCGCACAAGATATTAAGTTGTGCAAACAAGATATTATCTTGTCCGCACAAGATAATATACTGTCCGCACAACATAGATCCTGGCGAACAAGATATCTTGTGCGCACAAGATAATATCTTGTCCGCACAAGATATTATCTTGTTCGCACAACTTAATATCTTGTCCGCACAAGATAATATGCTGTACGAACAAGATAATATTTTTTTTTTTTTTTTTTGGTTTTGTTTTTTTTTGTTGTTGTTTTTTTGCATACCATAAAATCCAATTCAGACACCATTTTGACAAGTTTGCTTCACGATCCAGCAAGGCGTCGTTAAGGGGCAAACACCCTGATCAGAATGCTCCTGAAGGCGAAGTTTATATGGGTCTGCACGGTTTGCTTAGGTCTATCTTTCTCAATACTTAGGATTATTATGGTACTTTCTATATCCAGTTGAACAACCGCTTTGCGGAATAATTCTGAACCATTTACCCATGACGCGTTAGTTTTATGTCCTTTATGACTGCACATGTTAAACCTCGTTTGAATCTGAATACAAAATAAATCAATATACTTTCACTATAAATATCGGATTAAGAGACAGGTATGCATTTTTCTGTTTTCATGCATTTTCTTTAATTACACCTTGAAGTGTTCACCATCGAAGAGGTTGTTGGGCAGGGATCGATGAGATCACGCTGCTGCATTTTCCCATCAAAGGATATTCTTTCGCGGATGTTGATCGGTTAACCTTTTCAGTGTCTTTCTTCTCTTTCGCCGATTCAAGTGTTTCTGGCGACAGAATGTATAGGAAAGGTGTCGCTAGGTAAACTGACGCGGACACCCCACAGTTACTTGGGGTCAGTAGAGCTTTCTTGCGGTTAGTAGAGCAGACAATAATGATATTTTGTGGATTCACCTTATTTGCATTATCTGCTGGTTCCTAGTCTGAAGGTTATCAGTGTTGGAAAAACAGGTAACCAGACCCCCCTGACCTTGAAAGGTCAGGGGGGTCTGGTTACCTGTTTTTCCAATATTGACAATGTACAAGCTGGGAGCCAGCAAATAATGCAAATATGGTGTATAGGATCCATAAAATATTATTATTTTCAAACGATTTTCCAGAGGTGACACAACCATTTGTATGGAATGTACGCTAAAATGCACCAAAAAAAATAAAGAGAAAAAATCCAAGAGATCAGTTTTGGACCTCTCTACTAACCGCAAGAAAGATCTACTGACCCCAAGTGTCTGTGGGTAACCCCTAACGGGATACCTTGGCAAACGGTGCAGGCTCATATCAGATGCCGCTGAACGCGGCGTCTGATCAGGGTCTATACTGTTTGCTAACAGAACTATACATTGAAAATAGAATAAAAATGAATAGGTCTGACACCCCTTATAGGACAAATTGACTTGTCCAACGTTTACACCATATTTGCATTTATTTGCTGGGTCCCAGCTTGTGCATTGGCAATATTGGAAAAACAGGTAACCAGACCCCCCCCCCCTCGACCTTTCAAAGTCTGGGGGTATGGTTATCTGTTTTTCAAACACTGATAATCTTCAGACTAGGAACCAGCAGATAATGCAGAATGGAAGAGTCCACCAGTATATAATGGGTTCACCTCCAAAAAAAAAAAAAAAAAAAAAAAAAGGAATCCGAACAGCTCGTTTTGATAACATACACGTTTATTTACCGGCCCCGATAGCTCAGTTGGTAGAGTGTCCGCTCCGGGGAACGGGAGCTCACGGGTTCGATCCCGGGCCGCGACATATTAAAGTCGTTAAAAATGGTACTAGCTGCTCTACGCTTGGCACTCAGATTTACGGGGTAGGGCTAGGACTGGTCGACCCAGTGTCAGGATAATGTGACTGGGTGTGGTATCATGTAATGTGTCTGGGACATGATACTTCAGTGAGGCAGCACTATAAAAGTGAGCATTGAGCTCCCTGTCGCAACCAGACACCGTCGTGATATGACTGAAAAATTGTTGAAAGCGACGTTAAACCCGAATTCACACACACACACGTTTATTTATGTTTTTTAGCTCACCTGAGCAAAGCTCAGGATGAGCTACTGTTATCACCCTGTGTCCGTCGTCCATCGTCAACAATTAGTTTGTTAACACTCTGGGGTCACAGTTTTAACCCAATCTTAATTTGACTTGCTCAGAAGGTTTGCCTTTGTGAAATCTAGGTAAAGTTCGAACTTGGTCACTTTGGGTAAAAAACTAGGTCACCAGGTCAAATCAAAGGAAAACCTTGTTACCACGCTAGACGTCACAGTTTTGATACAATTTTGATGTAACTTGCTCAGAATGTATGCCTCTGTGAAATCTAGGTCAAGTTTGACACTGGGTGACTTGGGGGTCAAAACTAGGTCACCAGGTCATATTAACTGAAAAAAATTGTTGCCACTCTAGAGGTCAAAGTATTGTTTCAGTTTTGATGAAACTTGCTCAGAATGTTGCCTCTATATAATCTAGGTCAACTTTGTTACTGGGTAACATGGGGTCAAAAACTTGGCAACCAGGTCAAATCAAAGGAATACCTTGTTAACACTCTAGAGCTAATAGTTTTAACCCAATTTTGATGAAACTTGCCCAGATTATGTGCCTATGGAAAATCTTAATAAGTTTGATACTGGGTCATTTGGGGTCAAAGACCAGGTCACCAGATCAAATCAAATGAAAACCATGTTAACATCCTAGACTAGGAGGTCACAGTTTTGCTTGTTTGATTTGAGGTTTAACGTCCACTTCAACACTCTGTAGATCATTTTGGAGACGTCGCTTTCAGTTTCGTGGGACTTTAGCCGACAGCGAAATGAAACCCTTGCCTTTCAATGAAACCAATAGGGTTTATATACATGGATAGTCCAACTCGTACCACATTTCCTAGACAGTCTTAGAACGCCTAAGCGGTTTACCAGTACTCATGTGCGGCCGGTTTCAGCTCTGCGTGGAAGCAACATGCAGCCCAATCTATTTATTCAAGCCCCGATGGGTGACCCCTTTCAACGGAACTTGCTCAAAATAATTGGCTCTATGAAATTTAAATCAAGTGGCTCTGGGTCACTTGGGGTCAAAAACTAGGTCACCTGGTCAAATCTTACAGAACAGAACAGAAAAACCTTGTTAACCTTCAAAAACCTTGTTAACACGCTAGCGGTAACAGTTTTGACCCAATTTTGATGAAACTTACTTAGAATGTCTGCCAACATGAAATCTAGGTCAGGTTTGATACTGGGTCACTTGGGTTAAAAACTATGTCACCGGGTCAAATCTCATGAAAACCTTGTTAACATTCTAGCGGTAACATTTTTGACACAATTTTGCTCAGAATGTTTGGCACTATGAAATCTAAGTTAGGTTTGATACTGGGTCACTTGGGTTAAAAACTATGTCACCGGGTCAAATCTCATGAAAACCTTGTTAACATTCTAGAGGTAACATTTTTGACGCAGTTTTGCTCAGAATGTTTGCCCTTATGAAATCTAAGTTAGGTTTGATACTGGGTCACTTGGGTTACAAACTATGTCACCGGGTCAAATCTCATGAAAACCTTGTTAACATTCTAGAGGTAACATTTGTGACGCAGTTTTGCTCAGAATGTTTGCCACTATGAAATCTAGTTTAGGTTTGATACTGGGTCACTGGGAATTAAAAAGTAGGTGATCAGGTCAAATCAAAGGAAAACCTTGTTAACACTCTGGAGGGGGGGGGGGGGGGGGGGCGTGACTTTCGTAAATGATTAATAAAATGATTAGAACATATTACGATAACACACCCGTGCGACATAGTGCATTTCTCCAAAATGTCTACTTTTTATGAAAATCCGTGATATTTTTCTTATAAATACTGCAAACATAGGTTGTGGGTGCTCGTTAGAACCGCCTCGATGAGGCGGTTCTAACGAGTACCCACAACCTATGTCTTGGAGCAGAAATAAGAAAAATAATGTATACCCCTGTAAACCCCAGTTTTCTGTATATAAAGTGGGGTATAGGGGGGTCTTCATTTCACGGACCTGTTCACGTGATGATAAATTGAAAAGAAGTATAAACAGCAACAGAGGGAGAGAATGATATTACTACAGGAAAGTGGTGCGGTTGGGTGGGGTGGGGGGTCTAGGGGGCAAAACCCGCAAGGAGCCAAAACTTTTTTGTGAATCACAGATGACAGATTACAGAGAACATTAAAATCACAAGCCACGGACTTAAAATTCTTTCAATCACAAGGAATTTAATTTGGTCATCACAGATCACAGACAATACCTCTGTCACAGGTCACAGACTTATTTTCAACATTTTTACAAATCACAGACTTTAAAATAGTAACAGAAATAGGTCTTGTCCCCACCCCCTCATAGATATATATACAAGAGTTTTATGGCGTCCGGTTTGAGTTTATACCCATTTAATACAGATATCTGTATTTAAAATGCAGATATTTGCATTTAAATAGAGATATCTGTATTTAAAATACATATATTTGTATTTGAAATGTAGATATCTCTATTTGATTATTAAATAGTGATATCTTAATTTCAGTTATATATATCTGCATTTTAATCACAATATCCGCATTTAAGCTTAATTCTAACACAGCGCGCCTATATAGGCAATGGAAAATAACTGTGTTTTATTCTGCAACAAATCTCAGCTCGGAAGAGCGTGACGAGTGACGTCATTAAAATTCCCAATTTATGACGTCACTAGTCGATTACCTTGACGTTAGACGGTTTAACGTCATTTTCTCGCATCGAAAACGTAAGAAAAGGATATAAATACATGTGTTTCAGTCGATAATTTTAGCGGGATTTCTTCTAACAATGGCGAAAGGTTGTGAGATTTTGAAGGAAACAACAACATTATTGCCGATTTTCAGCGTGTTAGAATCGAAATAGATCAGCTCTTGTCTGTGATTTGTTGAGTAATAAATCACGGTTTGTCGGTCAGTTGTAAGTAGACAAATCACGCGCGCTACGCGCTTGTGATTTGTCTACTTTACAACTGACCTCCAAACTGTGATTTATTACTCAACAAAACACAGCTAGAGCTGATCTATTTCTTAAATAGAAATATCTGTTTTTAAAATGCAGATATAACTATTTAGGAGCCTGGTTATTTTCGGCTGTACCCCAATGAGGCGGTTCTAACGAGCACACACAACCTATGTTTACAGTCTAAATAAGATAATATCGCGGATTTGTGTTGCAGTGGTAAAGCAGCTGGGGCGGTTCTTACGAGTACCCACAACCTATGTCTTAGAGCAGAAATAAGAAAAATAATGTATATCCCCGAAAACCCCAGTTTTCTCTATATAAAGTGGGGTTTAAGGGGCTGATCATTTCAAGGACTTGCGGGATGATACTAGCGTTTCCTCCCATGGATCAGATAATATTGAAGAAGCAGCTATAATGAACAACTTTTCCATAGTTCATTACAATATTCAAAGTATTTCAAATAAAATAGATTTAATCGGGGCAGAATTAAAAAACTTTGACATTATTTGTCTAACAGAAACTTGGTTAAATCAGGGAGTGACAGATGATTTAGTCACTATAGAGGGATATAAACTTTATAGGCGTGACCGAGAAGGGGATAGTCATGGGGGTATATGTGTTTACATAAAAACCAATGTATATTCACGCCGTAGATTAGACCTCGAAATTCCAGATATAGAATGCATTTGGATGGAACTCAACATTCATAATAGAAAATTATTGTTGGGTACATTTTACAGACCTCCAAATTCTCCTGCTGCAACCCTCGCTTCCATAGAAGATTCCATCGGTCTTGCTTTTGACACAAACATTAGAAATATTTTTATAACAGGAGATTTTAACCTCGATATTTTGAAGCAAGCAACGGGTAATAAAATACGCGACATATGTCAACATTTCAACCTGGAGCAACTCATAACGGAACCGACACACAAAACGGAGAATTCGTCTTCCGCTATTGATCTGATATTTACTTCCGACAAAAATGCTATACTTTTAAGCGGAGTTGGTGATCCCTTTCTCGACCAAAACATTAGATATCACTGTCCTGTCTTTTTCGTTCTAAATTTTAAAAAATACATTACACGAGTCTTTCACCGGCATATTTGGCTCTTTGATCGTGGGGACTATCAATCTCTTTTGCAGGAGGTCGAAAATACTAACTGGAATGAGCTAAAGGACAATGACGTTGACACATATGCCAAAAACATTACTGAAAAAATTTCCAACCTTACTTCCAAACACATTCCTAACAAAACAGCAAAAATTCGTCAATCTGATCCTCCATGGCTAACTAATGAAATCAAGAAAATGATCCGTAAGAGAAAACGTATTTACAACAAATTCAAAAAATCAAAAAGCACGGTAGATTTTGACAATTACAAACAAATACGAAATAAAATTATAGGAGAAATTCGTAAATCTAAGCAACTACAAACAGAAAAATTGGCAAACAAATTAAAGAACGAAGAAATCAAACAGAAAGACTGGTAGAAAACACTAAAACAGTTTATTAAAACCGATCAATCATCAACACTCCCGCCCCTTTACAAAGAAGATAATGTTTATTCAAAAGACGAAGACAAGGCTAATCTAATGAATGACTTCTTTATAGAACAGACAATGCTAAATGATGACAATGCCTCTCTACCCACTGATGTTCCTCAAGCTCAGAATTTTCTCAGCTTAATTTCAACCACTCCGGCAGAAGTTGAATTAATATTAAAGTCATTGCAATTAGGTAAAGCAGCTGGTCCTGACTCAATCAACAATCGCATTCTTAAAGAACTAGCTTTTCCTCTATCTGAACCACTCAGTGATCTTTTCAACTTCTCTCTAAGAAAGGGTAAAGTCCCAAATACATGGAAAAAGGCAAACGTGACCCCAATCTTCAAAAAGGACGACCCTTCAATCATATCTAATTATAGACCAATTTCTCTCCTAAGTACTGTAGGCAAAGTCCTAGAAAAAATCGTTCACAAGCACCTTTTTAACTTTATTCGTGACTATAATATACTAACATCTCTTCAGTCAGGATTTATTCCTGGAGACTCAACTGTTAATCAATTAGTTCATATCTACAATACATTTTGCAAAGCGCTCGACGAAGGTAAAGAAGTTCGTGCGGTCTTTTGCGACATTAGTAAAGCCTTTGACAGAGTATGGCATAAAGGCCTTCTATTCAAACTACACAGTATTGGTATTTCTGGTTCGCTACTGCAATGGTTTACAGATTACTTGAATAATAGACAACAAAGAGTAGTACTACCTGGAGCTGCATCGTCTTGGTCTGTTATCAAGGCAGGAGTCCCACAAGGCTCCATCCTTGGCCCGCTTCTGTTCCTGATTTATATTAATGACATAGTTGTAGACATACATTCTTCTATCAGGCTCTTTGCAGATGATACTAGTCTGTACATAGTGGTGGAGAACCCCATGCAAGCGGCAGCCCAGATTAACTCTGACCTGGCTAAGATAAACTCATGGGCAATGAAATGGCTTGTTTCTTTCAATCCTTCGAAATCCGAGTCAATGATTTTTTGCGAAAAATAAATAAACCCTATCACCCTCCCATATCAATGAACCAGCAACACATTAACGAAGTACATTCACACAAGCATTTAGGCCTAACTTTTTCGACCGATTGCACCTGGCACGACCATATAGACAACATCAAAACGAAAGCATGGTTCCGGATTAATATAATGCGCAAACTAAAATTCACACTCGATAGAAAATCCCTACAAACAATATATACTTCTTTTATAAGGCCACTTCTTGAATATGCCGATGTTGTCTGGGACAATTGCACCCGATACGAGGCGAACGAATTAGAAAAAGTTCAAAATGAAGCCGCACGAATCGTTACTGGAGCAACAAAACTTGTATCAATCAACTCTCTTCTCTATGATCTTGGATGGGAAACTCTGGAAGCTCGGAGGCAAAAACACAAACTTGTACTCTATTACAAAATGCAGAATTTTCTCACACCCGAATACCTATCTTCACTAGTACCACTCACGGTAGGCAGTAGCACAGTTTACGAATTGCGAAACAATGCCAATCTACAGACTGTCAGAGCCCACTCGCAACTTTATTATACATCCTTTCTCCCGTCGGCGACTCGCAACTGGAACGACTTGCCAGATGACAAGAAAAATGCACCCTCATTAGCAGCTTTCAAGCATAAACTACAGTCTAACGAAAGGAAACCACCGTTATATTTTTGTGCAGGTAAAAGATTTGGGCAAGTACATCATGCCAGACTAAGACTTAATTGCAGCTCGTTACATGACCATCTCTTTCAAAAAATATTCTAAATAACTCATTATGTGCTTGTGGAGCGGTTGAGGACACGAATCACTACCTCATGGCCTGTGCACAGTACACGGACATAAGACAGGACATGGTAAACATTGTCTCAGCTATTTTCCAACCTGCTTTAAACATCCTTCTATACGGCAGTACTGATCTCTCTGTGAATGATAACATACAAATATTCTTAGCAGTACAAGATTTTATTATTAAGTCTAAACGATTTTGTACTTCAAACTTATAATCACAGATTTCAAATGCCTTGCTGGTACTTATCTCAGATGTACAAATATGTGTAGTTTTTCTACACGGGCGCACATATATACATAAATATATACACGCACGTTCATATAAAAAAAAAGGTTGTGAAACACATCTACTAACTCGAGCCAAAATTAAACAGCTACAGCGTCAAATCCAACCGATCATCAGTCTTTGTCTCACATTACGATTCGAAGAGCGATACTGAGTTTCTGTAATGTATTGTTTCTCTTGAGACAGCCCAAAATCACAAGACTTGATTCTTCAGTGCTAATTACCTTAAAATCCATTCCCCGTGGAGCCATATGCTTTATTTCACTACTTTTCATTTTGTAACCAAAATGACTATTCATTTTGTAACCAAAATGAAATTCACTTACAATATCTTCACAATAACTTGCAAATTCGAGCAAATGTGACAATCACAATTATAATTAGTACATTGATATTGTAATCGAGGGATACAGATTTGAATAAGTCATTTGACTTTTTTCTGAATCCCTTTGTATGATACTTGTATTCTTTGTCAACATTATTTGTTTAAAAGATGTATGTATTATACAAAGAAATAAAGTTTAAACCAAGGACTTGGTCACGTGATGTGCAGCATATATATCCCCGTGTCGAATCCTCAGTGGAAACAACCAAATAATTGTTAATATAATGGTAATAAAAGTAGGGGAGACCGAGGCTAGTTGGTCCATAGGGCAAGTTGGTCCGAGCGCAATTTCTCTTAACTGAGAAGGGTCATAGCAAAATGATTTTGCTCAATGGAATCCTTGATCGTGACATACTTTCTGAAGAAATTTAGATGGCGATCAAAAATGGCGTAAAAATTTTAGAGAACAAAAACTGATTTTGTATCACAAAAGTGACTTTATCACGCTTGGACTCATTTGTTTGTCTTTTCTTTGTGTAACAAATAACATGCAAATGTTATACTTTTCCCGAAAGCTCATTTTCTAAGGTATACAAACGAGTGTATTTGGTGTTTCTAAATTCAATGACGTTCCTGTCATTTGTGAAGATCTAACAGGTGCTAGGGTCGGGGTAAGTTGGTCTATTCGCGACGGGGTAAGTCGGTCCGTCGAAAAAGCATTTGTATTTATCAGAACATGGCATTTTCTGAATGAAAAACAGCAGCAAGTTATTTAACAAGTTACATAGTACCAAAATGGTTCTGAGAAATAGATATTGGCCCCAGCTGTTGAAGACAAATCATAATCTTAGGACCAACTATCCCCGGTCTACTCTACGGTAAGGCTTCTAAATGGGGTTTTCCAATCAAATAGGCGGTTTTTAAGAAAAATAACTAACAAAATGCACAGTGGGCTGATCATCTGGGGAATTTGTGTTAAAAGAATAGCCTGGCAGTCTACTGCATTGTTAATGAAGCCACGTTATTTCTCAGATCTTTTGTAAAAAGTGGCATTTATCGACCTATCATTACTTTCTGATTTTCTCGTTGAATCCCAGTCGGTAGGGGAGACCGGGGTTAGTTGGTCCGTCGGGCAAGTTGGTCCTTCTCTGGACTGAGAAGGGTCATGGCAAATTAATATGGAATCCTTGATCGTGACACACTTTTTGAAGAAATTTAGATGGCGATCAAAAAAGGCGTAAGAATTTTAGCGAACAAAAACTGATTTTGTACCACAAAAGTGACTTTATCACCGTTTTTTTCTTATTTGTGTAACAAATAACATGCAAATGTTATACTTTTCCTGAAAGCTCATTATATACGGTATTCAAATGAGTGTATTTGGTGTTTCTAAATTCAATGACGTTCCTGTAATTTGTGAAGATCTACCAGGCGCTATGGTCGGGGTAAGTTGGTGCATTAGCGACGGGGTAAGCTGGTCCGTCGAAAAAGCATTTGTATTTATCAGAACATGGCATTTTCTGAATGAAACACAGCAGCAAATTATTGAACAAGTTACATAGTACCAAAATGGTTCTGAGAAAGATATTAGCCCCAGCTGTTGAAGACAAATTATATAAACTTATGACCAACTAGCCCCGGTCTACTCTACGGTAAGACATTTAAATGGGGTTTCCGATCAAATCGCCGGTTTTTGAGAAAAATAACCAACAAAATCCACAGTTGGCTGATCATCTGAGGAACTTGTGTTAAGATTATCGCCCGGCAGTCTACTGCATTGTTACTGAAGCCAAGTAATTTCTCAGATCTTTTGTGAAAAGTGGCATTTATCGACCCATCATTAATTCGTGATTTTCTCGTTGAATCCCAGTCGGTCCAACTTACCCCGCGGCTCGGGCCAACTTACCCCGATAGTGGGGTAAGTTGGTCCGTTTTACCTCGTCTTGGAAAACGGCAATATTTATCAGAATCTGTCATTTTCCGGACGTGAAACTATTAAATAAGGTGGTGAATGGATTATACTAGTTGCATAATGTAAAATTATTACAAGCAAATTAATATTTATCTCAGCATTTGAAAAAATGAAAATTTCGGACCAACTAGCCCCGGTCTCCCCTACTTATCCCGCGGCTCGGACCAAATCTCAAAACGGTTATGAATTTTACCAGTGACTTGAAACCGCTGCAAAACTGGATTTTTTCATGTCTACGTCTCACCGAAAGAGCCAATTCTGACTAAGGCTGGCACGATTAATCGGATAATCGTTCAATCGATAAATTCCACAACAACGATTATCATTACTGATTTGTTTGCAATCGATTATTTGATAAGTACAATTTACTACCCGAAGTTGTGCCTAAAAAAGCTGTATGAGTGGCCTACAGTGTAGACCCAGATGAGACGCCGCGTTCTGCGGCGTCTCATCTGGGTCTACACTGATTGCTCAGGTCTGTCTGTTCAAATACATACGGAAAAGTACAGCATATGGTAGGAGTCATGCTCAGAGAGAAAGCCAGACAGGTAAAATTATGACTAAATCTTCAGTGATTACTGTACGATCGATTATCGAGCGCATTGACAGAAAGATAATCGATTAACTTTTCAGCGACGGTTAGCCAGTCCTAAATCTGACCCAAACTTACAACGGAACAAAGGAGCTTGACGTTCTGTCCATAAATATTCGTGTACTCTGTAATGTCCAAAATCAAAAAGTGACAGTTATCCATTTCGTAAGAAATTGCATCCGAGTCCTTTTATTTTGACATTTTCAATATCACACTGGTCAATACATACGTACCTTCTGCGTAGCGGTCGCATAGGCTTCGTATTTTTTACGCATAGGCTTCGATGAAAAATTGCGGATGACAGTTCGTCATTGCAGGTAAGAAACTGTTTTTACGTTAATCTTACTGTTGTATTGAATTGCCCAATACTGACATCTGCCTTACGGACCACTTTATAAATGTGCGGCTTCGTTTGATGCAAGAAAAAGTTTGAAAAACGGAATATAGAAAAATAGACCTCAAAAGAAATTTGGCATTCAACACAGTTTTACCTGTATTTTCACTTTGGTCCGGTGTAACTTCACGTTTATGGCTGGTGTTCTGGCCGATAAATTGTGAATAACGATAATGAAATCGGAAAGCTAATATGCAACTTTCATCACATCTTTTGCGAAAAAGAAAAATCTTGATACTTCGATACAACGCACGTAGCTTCGTTACCGATTACAACGCAGTGGCCGCGAACTAAATTTGAAAGCCTTGTACTATGTAGAAAAATGGCGAATGATATAAAATTAATGTCGAGAAATCAGTCAACCAGCGTTAGTTGGTGATGCGAAAGACATTCTGTATCATTTATACCGTACACATTTGCAGTCTCAGCTATGCAAATACAACATTTTGATTCGAATGCACAAAAACTGTCAACTAACAATTATGTACACCACTGTTCATAAACTCGGTAAATCTTCGTAAAATCTATTGAGTATTAAGCCAAATAAAATTTGCACTGTATGAATTTCTGCTTTTTTTTTTTTTTATTACAACGGACGTGGTTTCGGAATGTACTACGCACAGGTTACAGAGATGGGAAGACGCATTACGAAAACACGCCTATTAAAATACCATCAAAAAGACAAAAACTTTCAAATAAAACATTCTGATAGTTTTAATATTTCTGCTCAAGATATAGTGTGTGGGAACTTGTTACAACCGCCCGGACCAGATGGTTCTAACGCGTATCCACAATGTGTGTTTCTGAAAAGAAATAAGGAAAACAGTGTATATCCCTGTAAATCTCACTTTTCCTACATATTTGAATTTAAGGAGGTCAGAATTATATAGGCATGTTTTCGTGATTCTTCGACTTCTATGTAAATACTTGAATCGAATACCAAACTTCAGCAAAGGTTCATTAATCGCGCCTGCGCTGTCTGATCCGAGTCTTCGTTTCCGATTAGAGAAGCATTTGCTCATTAAACAGTAAACACACAAGCTAATTCTATACTTTGAAGGACCAAAGAAGAAAATAATAAATTAAAAACAATAATAATCGACCTTATTTATAGAGGGTAACATATTTAGTACTAGTACTTCCATGTGGGCCTCTTTTCCTAGATAGGAACCAGTACTAAGCAATGTGGATGAAGTTTCTTGCTCAAGGAAACAACACTTGGCGCTTGGGGGATCGAACCGGCTATCTCTCGATCTCAAATCCGATGCTTTACCACTGCACCACCGCGTTCCAAATACAAGACATTTCTTTATCTCAGATCTGTTTTAAATCTCTGTCCTTGCATAACGTTTTGCTAACCACACTGTCTTCTGCAACATAGTTTATCAAAATCAGTCTGAATATCATCGTGACTTAGAAATAAATGCAGAAAAATACGTGCTTGCAATAATTTCAGTAACCCATTTTGTGAAATCATTCTTCGATGTAATAAGATAGGGTAGAAAAAAAAGAATTGGTTTTGCTTTACGGCCCTTTGAAAACCCTATGACGGCCCCGACCTAAATATTTACTTTTTTTTAAGAAAGTCTGTCGGCTGGATGCATACTCATGGATTTAAACTGTTTCGTTTAACCCTTAAATTACAATTTAAAGCAAAAAGTGAAGACCCTGATAAGACGCGGCGTTTGGCCCTTCAATTCACGTAATGTTAGCAAACAGTGTAGACTCTGATTAGACGCCGCGGTCTGCGGCATTTGATCTGGACATACACTGTTTGAAAAGCCCAACCCATGTTTCCGGTCCAGATTCTATGGATTACCATATTACGCAACACGCTGACCTCTCTGCATTAAAATAAACGCTGCTGTTTTCTATAAACAAGTTCCATGAATTTCCGACAAATCAGTGATAATCACGTGGCTTTAGCACTGAAGAGTTACTTGCACTTTTTTACTTTGTGTCGATTGATAAATAATCGACCCAAAAACTAGCATTTGCCTTTTCAAAAAGTAAACGGGTCATTTATATTTATAATTGCAAGTATGCTTTATATGCGGTAGGGTTTGAGATGTCATTTCGTCTCGGTGTCGGGTAAAAGTCAGTGTCGGGTAAACGAATCAGACAAGTCCCGCGGAAAGTATATCTCTATAAACGTGCGGATATGGATGGTCTGCGAGACCATATGGTGCGATTTAAGGATTCGTTCATTTCCTCTCACCTCACGCACATGCCAGTTAATGACTTGTGGGTCAGTTTTAAGTCCGAATTAACCACGCCAATGGAAAGGTTTATACCAACGAAAATGACCAAAACAAAACATAGTGCACCCTGGATCGATAACACGATCAAGCATCTCATCAGAAGACGTAATCGAATATATTTTCTTGCAAGAAAACCTATGCGCATGGCTGTTTGAAGCCATTGTCAAATGGACCGAAAGCCGTGGTCAAACAGCAAAAACCATGTTCAAATCATGAAATTCGCGTGCTGTTTGAACATGGATTTTGAGCTTTTGATATCACAAGGCGGGCCTTGCTTTGTTTACGTTACGTTGAGCGACGTAACGTTATCACCCTGAACGTAGCGTTTTAGGGTTTTATGATGACTTCACTGCATGACATCGTAATTGTTAACATCATTCTGAACTGGCCGCCATTTTGGTTTGCCTGTCGCTTTTGAAGAGTTTATATGGAATTTTTATGGAGATTTTGGGCGTTTTCGTCATAATTTGCTGTCGGATTCGTAAGTTATGCAAGAACAACGATCATCCATGGTTATTTCATTGCAGTAACATTTGCCGGATCCCTCGGAAGATATTTGAACATTCGGCCTAGCGGCCTCATGTTCAAACTGCTTCCTCGGGATCCGGCAAATGTTCATGCATGAAAAATAATGGTTGATCCCTATATTCGTGCTCGTAAGTCTAGCAGCCCCGACGTTAAGAACCATTACAAACGGTTCAGAGCACACGTGCAAAAGGTTATAAGAGATGCATATTGGAAGCATGTTTTCAGCATCTCTATCTTTGAAGATGATAATACAGATCCCGATAGCCCCCAAAAGAATGGTAAAGTTAAAAAGTTTTGGTCATTCGTTAAATCCCTGAAAAAGGATGCGTTTGGGATCACATCGCTAAGGGATTCTAATAACAGACTCGCGTGCTAAGGCTAACACTATGCAATAAACAGTTTCAATCGGCATTTACGCGTGAAACTGATGGTGAGCTACCACCCACAGGTAAAAGTCCGTTCCCCTCTATAGGGGACAAAACAGTTGACCCCAAGGGGGTCGCTAAACTGTTGGGTAAGCTCAAGATACATAAGGCATCTGGGCCAGACGACCTGAATGCCAGGGTACTTAAGGAATGTAATGCTGAAGTCTCTCCTGTATTGGCCTTTATCTTCAATGAATCACTTGCCCAGGGCACTGTACCAGATGACTGGCGACAAGCTAATGTAACCCCGGTCTATAAGAAAGGTGAAAAATATGATGCAGCAAATTATAGAACAGTGTCGCTAGCATGCATCTGTTGCAAAACCCTGGAGCATATATTAGTAAGCAATATCAACAAGCACCTAGCCTTTGAGAGCATTCTTGCTGACTGTTAACAAATATGGTTTCCGGAGTCAAAGGTCTTGTGAAACGCAACTAGGTCAATTTTCCCATGACATTGTGACCAATCTGAATGGGGCCATAAACCGTGGCCACAAACAGACTGACTTGATCATCATGGACTTCGCTGAGGCGTTTGACAAGGCTATTATATAAACTGGAGTACTACGGGATAAGAGGATCCACACATAGGTGGATAAGCTCATGGCTCTCTGGGCGCTCACAACAAGTTGTATTTGATGGCCAAGCGTCTGATCCAGTCCCTGTTTTATCTGGAGTACCCCCAAGGTTCGGTCCTACGACCGGTCCTCTTCTTGGTTTTCATCAATGATCTCCCTGATAATATCAGGTCATCGGTCCGTTTGTTTGCTGATGATTGTGTCCTGTATAGGAAGATATATTCTCTTTCTGACTGTCTTATCTTATTTTACAAGATGACCTGGATCAACTTGCACAGTGGGAGTCCGATTGGCAGATGGAGTTCAATGTGGCCAAATGTCATTCAAGGAGGGTGTAACGACACCCTCCGGACAAGCAAATTAAGTTTGACTATACACTTCACCAACAAATTTTGGAGCATGTTCAATCCGCCAAATATCTTGGTATCACCATCACTGACGATCTTGATTGGGGTCAAAATATCTCTGAGATTACATCTAAAGCAACTAGGACTTTAGGATTCCTTAGACGTAATTTGACCTTTGCACCTAGGCAGACAAAGGATGTTGCATATAAAACCTTGGTTCGCCCTCAACTTGAATATGCATCACCCATTTGGCATCCCTATGTTAAAAATCAGATTCGGCAGGTGGAGAAGGTGCAGAGGACAGCTGCTCGATGGACCTGTAGGCGATGGCGAAATAGAAGTAGCGTCGGTGACATTCTTAATGAGCTAGAGTGGCCGTCCCTGGAGGTCCGTCGTGTGCAGTCCTCTTTAACCTTCTACTATAAGATACACTCTGATACAGTGTCTATTAATAAAGATAGGTACTTGACCCCTGTAACAGCGTCAACCTAAACAAGGACATCAAAAGTAAACAATTCTCAATATCGTAGGTACCAGTCCTATAGCGATGCCCTGAAGAACTCCTTCTTTCCTTGATCTATTCCTAAATGGAATAGTCTTCCTTCCTCTGCGGTGAATGTCAAGTCCGCAGAAGAGTTCAAAGCCCGTACAGTGAAAGATTGAGACTCAGAGGTATGCGCTTTAGGATACCTCTGTTATGCAGATTGTAAATAGTTTTAAGGACGCATCCAGTGACTCTTCTTTTTTCAGCTAAATTCAAAATTTAGCCACCCATTTAACTGAGGTAATGGCCATATATGACCGACTCAGTATAAGAAGATAGATAGATATAAAAGTGCCATAAATTAGGAAGCAATGTCTCAAATGACCTGAATTATGTTGTCGGGTACGCAAACCTCAACACTAACAAAAAGGTTCTACTGAGTCATTCGCTGTGACATGAGAGGATTCTCTACCAATAATGAATTGACATACAACCCTTCGTTAGGGATACCAACCTAGGCCGACATCATCTGCAACCAATGGTAAGCTTTGGCTACTTTGGTTGCTGTTCCATTTTTCTATATCACGCCTACGGCAACGGTCAAAGTTAGGCAAATCTATAAACACCCAATAAAAAACGAAGACAGCTACCGCCATTTTAAAGAATGCTCATGAGTGCGCATGCGTGGAAAACCGGACTAATCAACCGTAAGAAACCCTGAATTGCAAAATGGTCCCTGTTTATACTGTCTGCTGCATCTTCTAAAGTTTTTTTTTTAAATAATATTTTCGCAAATAGGCAAACAATGTGGACCCAGATCAGACTGCTCCTAGAGGAGCAGTCTGAGATTGGTCCTAATAGCATTTAAAGTAAGCAGCAGATGACAAAGCAGACGGCAATTGTTGTGATTGACATCTAAGATAGCTATCTTCAGAGCTGCTGCTTCCCTAACTAAAATCCTGATCACAAGTTTCAGTGGACTCAAACATATAAGGCTTATTTTGCTCCTTTTAAGCTTCTGTCAGTACACACCAAACTTCTAGATTTCACATGGATGACGTCAGAGCATATCTGTGGTTAATCGGATTTTTCAAGGTCAGTTCAGTAGCAGAGTAAATGCCTGGAGATTACACAGTGATGCAATCTTTATCAGACCACTTAGAAATCTGCAGTTTTCAGTAGAAGAAAGAGTTTATTGATGTTTACCTACTTATTGTAACAGATTATCGCCCTCCTGTCTCCTTTAACAGATTTGACGAATACTTACCAAGTTAATGAACGGTAGTGTAAATAATTGTAACTTGACAGATTTTCTGCATTCCTTATTTCTTTATTTCTTCTCAGAAACACAGAATGTGGATACGCGTTAAAACCGCCTGGCCTGGGCGGTTGTAACAAGTTCCCACACACTATGCCTTGAGCAGAAATATCAAAGCTATCAGCATGTTTTATCTGTATTTTTTTTTTTTTTTTATCTTTTTGGTGGTATTTTAATAGGCGTGTTTTCGTAATGCGTCTTCCCATCTCTGTAACCTGCGCGTCGTAAATTTCGAAGCCACGTGCGTAACAATAAAAACCCGACAGTAAATCATACAGTGCAAATATTATATGGCTTAATACTTAACAGATTTGACGAAGATTTACCAAGTTTTTTAACGGTAGTGTAATTAATTGTAACTTGATATATTTTGTGCTTTCGAATCAAAATGTCGTAGTTGCATAGCAGAGACTGAAAATGTGTTCGGTATAAATGATACAGAATGTCTTTAGCATCACCAACTAACGCTGGTTCACTGATTTTTCGACATTAATTTAATATCATTCGCTATTATTCTACATTATACAGGGCTTTCAAATTTAGTTGGCAGCCTCTGTGTTGTAAACGGTAACGAAGCTACGTGCGTTGTAGCGAAATATCACTATTTTTCTTTTTTTCAAAAGATGTGGCGAAAGTTGCATAATAGCTTTTCGATTTCATTATCGTTATTCACAATTTATCGGCCAGAACACCAGCCAAAAACGTGTGGTTACATAGGGCGACCGGGCCAAAGTGAAAATACAGGGAAATCTGTCTTGCATACCAAATTTCTTTTGAGGTCTATTTTTCAATATTCCGTTTTTCATACTTTTTCTTGCAACAGACGAAGCCGCACATTAATAAAGTGGTCCGTAAGGCAGATGTCAGTATTGGGCAACGCTAAACAAACGTTAGATTAACGTAAAAACAGTTTCTTACCTGCATTGACGAACTGTCATCCGCCATTTTTCATCGAATGCTCTGCGTCCAAAATACGAAGCCTATGCGACCGCTATGCAGCCTGTTCGTATGTATTGACCAGTGTGAATATACGTTTTGATGAAAAAAGAGAAAAAAAAAAACAAAAAACAAATTCAAGCACTCAGAGTACTGGCTGATTGATTGTCTCTGGGTGTAGGTTTGGGAAAATAGTCATGAACTAATAACTGAACTGTTCGTTGAACTCTTAAATTCCAGTATTTTAAGCAAGCAAAGTAGACCTGATCAGACACTGCGTTATGTGGCGTCTGATTAGGTATACACTGTTTTCCAAAGCCCACATACACGAGCTTAGTCCAGAATTTACTTTTGACATTGCGCTCTGGCGTCTTAGGGAGGCAACTATCGATCCTATAACAACCAGTACCTGGAGGTAAGGCTGACACGATTAATCGTATAACCGATTAATCGATCGATAATCTCCACAAAAATTATTATCATTTCTGATTTGCTTTTAATCGATTACTTGATGGGTACAATTTACTACCCAAAATTATGTATAAAATAGCTGGATGAGTGGCAAACAGTGCAGACCCTGATGAGACGCCGCATTATGCGGCGTCTCATCTGGGTCTTCACTGGTTGCTCAGGCCTGTCTGTTCAAATATACATGTGGTTAAGTGCAACATATGATAAGAGTCATGCTCAGACAGAAAGCCAGACAAATAAAATAATGAAAAAACCATAGCGATTACTAATCGATTACCGATCGCAATGACAGAACCGATAATCGATAATCTCCTAAGTTCCGATTAGCCAGCCCTAGTACTTAGTATCTTTGGGTCGATCGATAAGCAAATACCTCGTACACGAGCCTAGTCCAGATTTTCTTTGTCTCGATTGATAAGTCAATACCTCGTACACGAGCCCTGTCCAGATTTTACCTTTTAAGAGAAGACTGCTGTAAATAACCGGTACCTGGGTTTTGTACATCACACGGAAAATATCAAGCAACAGGAGCAATGCTTTATAACGTAGATTGTGGGTACTCGTTTAAACGCTTCATTATAAGAAACGTATTCAGTACAATTTTTCTCTGAAAAAATGACGTTCGTAGCGTTTTCCTTCGACGTTTTCCAAATTATGTACGTATCTGTTAATGTGTTTATTAATTTGTGTATATTCAACCCGCACAACAGGTTCTTATTGAATTTACAATACTTCATTGATATTATGCAAGACAATATGTGCTGGAAAAGTTATTACATGTATGTAACATTTTATCCTAATGCTCCTTTGCAAACAGTGTAGATCCATCGCTGGCTTCTGCTGATCAGGATCTACCCTATATAGTTTCTCATCGACCCGCCCATCGGGGCTTGGTGAAATAGACTGGACTGCATGTTGCTTCCACGCAGAGCTGAAACTGGCCACACACGAGTACTTGTAAACCGCTTAGAACGAGAAGGATTAAGCGTACCAAGGCAAAGCGGCGTGAGACAGACCGTCCAGTGCATATAAGCCTTTTGGTTTCACTGGATGGCAGGGCTTGAGATGTCATTTCATCTCAATGTCGGGTAAAAGTCCCACAAAATTGGAAGCAATGTCTCCAAAATGACCTAAATAGTGTTGAAGGGGAATTTAAACCTCAATTCAACCAAACAAACATAGTTTTCTCTCTCTCTCTCTCTCTCTCTCTCTCTCTCTCTCTCTCTCTCTCTCTCTCTCTCTCTCTCTCTCTCTCTGTATTTAGTAGTGATTAAACAAAGTAGTTTATTCTACCCGTTGATGCAGGCCCGTACACAGAGTGGGGAGGGGTGCAACATCCGCACCTATAAATGTCATTTATGCATTTGGCGCAAACTATTAAGCCTTTTGCTGTGCGCTGACCTTCCCGGTTTACTTGTACAGAATCTCGAAAATAGCAGGCGCTTTAATGGAAAACAATTTCACCCCCACCCATCTTTTTTTTTTTTTTTTTAATTATCTCAAATTCATACAGTATTTCATCCTCTGCAAAATACCCGAAATTCGCACCCTCCCCCTTTTTCAGAGTCTGCGTACGGGCCTGAATCATGTTCTAAAATGTTCCTGTATGTATGGTAAACAGTGCCGACCCTGATCAGACGCAATGTATTGTCTATGCGATCTGGGTCTATGCTGTAGGTCTTTAGCGATACATGTACCATCTTTAAAAGGTTCTTAGCAGAAGTGGGAAAAGTATAATGTTATATGATCTATTTTTTCGAAAGTAATTAGATTACGTGTAACAGTTTTATGAATGGAATATTTCGAAAGTCGTCACGTGAGAGCGCGGGCTGTATTAAGATATTGTTTTTGTTTTCCTATCATGACGTAGGCAGCCTGGCATTGGCCTGAACTATTGCGTTTAACCCCTAAATGCAAGTATTTAAGCAAATAGTATTTGCCCTGAGCGGCCGGCTGAGCAGACGCCCGTGACATTCCGCACCACATTCTGAATTGGATATTCGGTGTTTGCGAAATTCCTGACCAGACCCTATAGATAGATTTGACCTACATATGATATAACATCGATAAAAATAGCGTGACCTTTTCTATTTATAGCCATAATATTGGTTTCCCAAAATCAGTGATAATCACGTGGACAACAGCATTAATTTCTGATTTGCCATTTAGTAAATTTGGGTCGATTGTAAAAACACATGCGTATAAGCCTGCCCAGGAAAAGTATGGATAGGTAAACTGACCGGCTCAAAAATGACCAAAATTAGTGTTGACTGGGCCGATCAACCCCAATACAAACAAACAGCTGTCCACGATAATTCCATATCGACAGTTTTAGTGTCTACCTTCAGCCCGCCCGCAATCACCTCTGGAAAGTCTCCTTACGGTTTTCTTAAACCCATCTATCACAATGGGATCTTCCACCTAGTAAGTTTGGAGTGGTCCGTTTCCAATTAGACGCGTCAGGTTTGTTTTTGTGTGTAGCAAATTTTACCAAAATGAATGTTCTTTAAGTAAACAGTGAAGACCCAGATCAGACGCCGCGTTTGCGGCGTCTGATCTGAGTCTGCACTGTTTGCCAATGTCCCAGAAAAGGGCCGCTAGGCATAAACGGGTTAATTATAATCACGACACGGTGTTGCGCGTGAAAGAGGTAAATGTCTATGGGCCGCCGTTGTACTTTTTAAACCATGTTTATAGATATTCATAATTAGATTTATTAGAATGAATTTTGGATATCAATTAATCATCCGAATAATGGATATCCATTATTTGAACTAAAGATTTCATTAAATCGAATTATCGATTTATGAATATCATAAAATCAGATCGATTTATGGATATCTATAATTCGAATCCATAAATCGAATTATGGATATCTATAAATCGGGCTGAATTAATGATATCCATATTTCGAATTATGGATATCCATAATTCACTGCAAAAGCCTTTGGTTTCCGTCATTAATCCTCCGCCGGGAAGCGGAGCGGGGATCATAGGAATGGCCTTCGTCTGTCCGTCCGTCCGTCCGTCCGTCCGTCCGTCCGTCTGTCTGTCTGTCTGTCTGTCTGTCTGTCCGTAACACTTTCTCTATCGGTCCGTAACACTTTCTTGTCCGCTCATATCTCCTGAACCCTTTGATAGATTTTCGTTAAACCTTGGTCAATTATTCGTCTCAGTGAGCTGGTGTGCAGAACCCAAAAGTGAACCATGCCGACTCAAGGTCAAGGTCACGGTTGAAGGTCACGAGTTTGAAACTTGGAATTTTGTGTTCGTTCCATATCTCCTTTACACTTGGAAGGATTTTCATTAAACTTTGGCCGCATGGTCAAATATTCTTCGCAGTGAGCTGATGTGCAGAACCCATGTCCGGCCGTCCGTGCGTCCGTCCGTCTGTCTGTCTGTCTGTCTGTCCGTAACACTTTCTTGTCCGCTGCATATCTTCTGAACCCTTAGATAGATTTTCATTAAACTTTGGCCAATTATTCGTCTCAGTGAGCTGGTGTGCAGAACCCATAAATGAACCATGCCGACTTAAGGTCATGGTTGCAGGTCATGAGTTGAAACTTGGAATTTTGTGTCCGTTCCATATCTCCTTTACCCTTGGTAGGATTTTCATTAAACTTTGGTCATATATTCTTCTCAGTGAGCTGATGTGCAGAACCCATGAATGAACCATGCCGACTTAAGGTCAAGGTCACATTTGAAGGTCAAGAATTTAAAAGTTCGATTTTTGTGTCCGTTCCATATGTCCTTTACCCTTCAAAGGATTTTCATTAAACTTTGGACAAATATCTCCCTCAGTGAGCTGATGTGCAGAACCTATGAATAAACCATGCCAACTCAAGGTCAAGGTCACGAGTTTAAAACTTTGAATTTTTCGTCCGTTCCATATCTCCTTTACCCCTCAAAAGATTTTCATTAAACGTTTGTCAATTATCCCCCCCCCCCCCTCAGTGAGCTCTTATGCAGAGCCCATAAATAAATCATGTCCACACCAGGTCAAGGTCACATTGGAAGGTCACGAGTTTGAAACTTTGAATTTTGTGTCAATTCCATATCTCCTTTACCCTTCAAAGGATTTTCATTAAACGTTGGTCCAGTGTCCCCATCAGTGAGCTGATGTGCATAACACATAAATAAATCATGCCGACTCAAGGTCAAGCTCACAGTTGAAGGTCACGAGTTTGAAACTTTGAATTTTGTATCTGGTACATAACTCCTTTACCCCTGGAAGGATTTTCATTAAACTTTTGTAAAATAGAACCCACAGTGATGATGTGCAGAACCATAAATAGGCCATGCCAACTCAAGGCCAAGGTCACAGGTGAAGGTCACAAGGTTGAGCCTTGATACAAAGTGCGGCGGGGATTTGGCTGTCCTTCAGACTGCTTTCTTGTTAGTCATTGTATTTATTTGCAAAGACGAATTATGGATATCCAAAAATCGAATTATTGATATCCATAGATGGACCGATTTATGAATATTCATTATTTGAATTCATGATATCCATAATTCGAATAATGGGTATCAATAAATCGATCTAAATTAATGATATCCATAAATCGAATTATGGATATCCATTATAAGATTTATGGACATCCATTTTTCGAATTAATGATATCCATAAATCAGCCGAATAATTGATAGCCATAATTCGAATTATAGATATCCATAAATTGAATAATGGATATACATATTTCGATTTATGGACATCCATAATTCAGACCTTTTAATGAATATCCATAATTCGAAAAATGGATACCATTAATTCGAATTATGGATATCCATAAATAATTATTGATATCCATAAATAATTATGGATATCAATAATTCGGATTATGGGTATCCATAAATATAATTATGGATATACATAAATAGGGAATAAATAGTAAAACGGCGTCCCATAAATGTCAAATAAAATGAATACTGTGAATAAGACGAAACGCTGAATAAAATATTGCCTTAGGGTTTAAAAATGTCTCCTTGGATAACTGGAGTATTTCAGGCAAGTCGAAAAAAAAATTATTGAATACATAGATGTACTATCTGAAATCACCTTAACCCTTCTCTTGCTGAATGTTTTTTTAGCCACACCCATCTCTGACTTTGAACTAGTCAGATTACTTGGTGCAATTTATTCGTACAAATTCATAAACTGAATGTCAAACAGTGTAGATCCTGATCAGATGGCCTCTTCAGAAGCCATCTGATCTGGATCTACACTCTTTGTAAAGATAGGGGTTGTCGTGAACAGGAAGATAAGAGTTAAGATTTCTATGCCAAACAAGGCGGATTGTTAGCAGTCGGTTAAAATTTTGGGCATATAATAGAATGGTGATTGACTTTGTTTTTGTTTGATTTGAGGTTTAACGTCCCCGTCAATACTGTAATGGTCATTTTGTAGACTTTACCCGACATTTGTTTGATTTGAGGTTTAACGTCCCCGTCAACACTGTAAAGGTCATTTTGGAGACGTTGCTGCCAATTTCGTGGGACTTTTACCGGACATGGAGATGAAATGACATGTCGAGGGCCTGTCGCCCAATGAAACCAATAGGGTTTGTAAACATGAACGGTTTAACTCGCAACCACTTTACCTGGGCAGGCTTATATCCTCTAAGCAGTTTACCAGTAGTCGAGTGCGGTCGGTTTCAGCTCTGCGTGGAAGCATCATGCAGCCCATCTATTTCTTCAAGCCCCGATGAGCATTATCTGCTGGTTCCTAGTCTAATGGTTATCAGTGTTGGAAAAACAGGTAACCAGACCCCCCTGACCTTGAAAGGTCAGGGGGGTCTGGTTACCTGTTTTTCCAATTCTGACAATGTGTAAGCTGGGAGCCAGCAAACAATGCAAATATGGTGAATAAACCAGGAACATTCATACACCAACCACTGTTGTTAGAGCCCCATTCTACATACTGAACCAGCCCAATAACAACATAAATCAAAGCACTGAGAGTACTGGTGTGTCGATTGTCTATTAATGAAGGTTAGTAAAATGACCCTGATTGTTTGATTTGAGGTTTAACGTCCCCGTTAACACTGAAAAGGTCATTTTGGAGACGTTGCTTCCAATTTTGTGGGACTTTTACCCGACATTGAGATGAAATGACATCTCAAGCCCAGTCGCCCAATGAAACCAATAGGGTTTATTAGCATGGACGGACCACCCTGCACCGCGGTTCCTGGACAAGCTTAGATCCTCTAAGCGGTTTACCAGTACTAGTGTGCGGGCCGGATTCAGCTCTGCGTGGAAGCATCATGCAGCCCATATATTTCTTCAAGCCCCTATGGGCGGGGCTGAAAAAAATTATCCTGAATTGAGACTTAAGGGGATTGGGAACACTTGGCTTGTTTTTCTACCATTTTTCATAGGGAGACAACTTTCGGGACTTCCTGTTTGCTTTTCTGTAAGCCCTGTCCCACGAAAAAAGGGGTTTACTCTTAAAGGTAAGAATTTGCTCCTCAGGAGCAAATTCTTTCCTTCAAGAGTTGACCCCTATTGACATGGAAGACAAAAATACTTTTGCAGTAGCTCTCCTTAAACCGTTTCGTTTCGTCCTTAATGTCCAGTTTTAAATGTACCAAATGGAATCTTCCTCCTTAGATGAAGCAAGAGTCCATTTCAAAATTTAGGGGTGTCAGGTTGTGTTTTCTTCAAAATTTATCAGGAAAATGGCTGAACTTTTCGCAAACAGTGTAGGCCCTGATCAGACGCCGCGTTCTGCGGCGTCTGATCTGGGCCAGCATTGTTTGCCAAGGTACCCCTTTAGGGGTTTCTGGTAATGAATGGGTTAAACAAACAGATAATAGGCTCTGAACAGACGCCGCGTTCTGTGGCGTCTGATCTGGGTCTACACTGTCAACGGCCAAGTACCCGAGTCCAGTCCAGATTTTACTATATATACCGCTCTGATGTCACATGGAGAGGACTACCGCTGCTATAAATAATCGGTACCTAGCGGCCTCATGTTCAAACAGCTTCCTCAGGACCCGGCAAATGTTAATACATGAAAAAACATGGTTGTCCCTACATTTCGAAAGTACAGTATGTCCGTGTTGCAATGTAGCATAGAGAATATTATCGAATGCATTTTGAAAATTTATGTACAGATATTTCATATACTATATTTATCACAGTTGAATAGTTATTGCTTATTTACATTGGCTGTCTGTTTATAATGGAGAAATGAACTCAAACCACAGAAATTCCAATCTGTTGAATCACTTTCAATTTCTATTTACACATACAGTCGAACTTCAATGGCTCGAACACCTTTGGGACCTCGAAAATGTGTTCGAGACAGGGGTAGTTCGAGCCACTGAGGGCTACTGTCAAGAGGCATAACGTGATACTTTTAAACATCCTTTCGGTTTTCTATAATGAAATTGTATGCTATGTGTACTCATTAGAATCGCCTCATCGAGGCGATTCTAATGAGTACACACAGCACACATTTGCAAGATAAAAGACTAAAATCTCCTTAATTATCCCTCCCCCTCTATTTCTTATGTAAAGGATTTCGCTAGGGAGTCAAGAACGGGTTCGACTCATCCATGGTAAACGAGCCATCGATGTTCGAGCCATCGAAGTTCTACTGTATTAACATGTAAAAAGAAGACATTTATTTTTCAATTTTAGAAACTGAAAAAAAATAAGAAAATTTCAATTGCTTACTCAATTGCAATGTTTTATTTTATACAAACATTTTCAAGTGCAAAGATATTTTCAACATCATCACCATCATCATCGCCATCATCAGCTGCATGTTGCTTCCACGCAGAGCTGAAACTGACTCGCAAACGAGTACTGGACTGCTTAGAGGAGCTAAGCCTGCCCAGGCAAAGCGGTGCATGCTTATAAACCCTATTGGTTTCATTGGGCGGCAGGGAATGTGATGTCATTTCATCTCAATGTCGGGTAAAACCCACAAAATTGGAAGTAACGTCTCCAAAATGACCTATACAGTGTTGATGGAGACGTTAAACCTAAAATCAAACAAAACGTACAGGTGCAGGGACGACACAACACAAGTGGGTCCCTTCCAGATAGCTGGCTTGCTGCACGCATGGCAGATCTCACACCAGATATGCATGTATGTCTATCATAAAGGTAGATAGCTGAGAGCTTCCACTCACTGCGGCTGCTTTCATGTCATCTTCGGCCTACCAGGTCCACGTTTTCCATCCATGTCAAAGTCTGTCTTGAGCGTTCCACATGTCCATATCAGTGAAGCCTTTTCGTCTCAAGTATGAGGTCCAGGTCCTCGTTGCCAAGCCGCGCAAGTTGCTGACTGGACCTGACGATGACAGTGACTTTCTAGCTAGCTATTGCAGATCTGTTTGATACCAGTTCTGCTCTGTTCATTGCGCAAGTCATTGCAATGGCCAAATATCACTGCCATGGGGCATTGCGCTCCGCACACAAGAAATATACACACGGCCATATGTCTTAAATAAGAGACGGCGGGGAAGACAGAACTGGTAGCAGCTCCTTGAACTTCTTCCAGGCTGTTTTACACGTGATGTCGTCGAAAGATTGCAGCTACCGGCTGCAAAGACAATGTCTCATAGGCAGCAAAAAGAAGCTACCAGCTCCATTATGAAACCACTAGAAATTCTTGTGACATAGAATGCACATGTGAAATATGAAAGCCATTTTGTTTGTTTGATTTGAGGTTTAACGTCCCGTCAACACTGTTAAGGTCATTTTGGAGACGTTGCTTTCAATTGTGTGCGACTTTTACCCGACATTGAGATGAAATGACATCTCAAGCCCTGTCGCCCAATGAAACCAATATAGTTTATAAGCATGGACGGTCCGACACTCACACCACTTTGCCTGGGCAGGCTTAGATCATCTAAGCGGTTTACCAGTACTCGTGTGTGGGTCGGATTCAGATCTGCGTGGAAGCATCATGCTGCCCATATATTTCTTCAAGCCCCGATGGGCGGGGACCGACATGAAAGCCATATCGCTTACCAATCGAAACGTATGGCCAATGTAAAAGTTTATAAAAAGTAGGTCATACGTCAAGGACAAGGTCACGAGGTCAAAAGCTTTGGTACCACTGGAAAGGTCTTGTGACAAGAAATGCACATGTGAAATATTAAAGCCATATCAGTAACCATTCAAAAGTTATGCCCAATGTTAAAGTTTTTGCGGACAAACAAACAGACTGGCAGACCAAAAACAATCGCAGTGCTATAAGTAAGTACACTGTGAATTATCTATGGCTTATTATGACGTAAGAATTGGCCAATAGCTCGCTTACACATGCCAGGATCTACTTCTTTATGAAAATGTAAAAAATTTACTGTTACACCGAAAGTAAAACGAGGATGAAAATTTTCCTTAGGGTTCCCATTGTAATTGTTTATATTCTTATATAGCCTGTTTACTGAACATTATCATGCTTGGTTTTGTTAGTTTAGTTTAGTTTAATCATATTTTATTACATATAGTAGTAAGCAACGGGGTTGGGCCACAAGTTCTCACAACATTAGTTACGGTCCTTCCCCTACAGTTGCATACACATTTTCATTATGCACGTGGTAATACGTATCTATCTATCTATCTATCTATCTATCTATCTATCTATCTATCTATCTATCTATCTATCTATCTATCTATCTATCTATCTATCTATCTATCTATTGATTCTGCGTCGGTCACATTTGACCATTACCGCAGGTGTATATTACATACACTCCAGGTTTTGCAGGATGAAAACCTACACAGTAATCATGTAATTACGGTAGGGATCTTTAACCTGCACAGGGGATGGTTCTCCCTGCACAAGGGGGGGGGGGGGCTCCAGTTAACGTCCCGATCCGAAGGACAGTGCACTTTATGACATTCATCACACAGTAGCAACACAATATATATAAAAACACACGTTGAAATAAATAAATAAATACTTCAATAAATAAATTAATAAAAATGATATTGTCGGGAGAATTTGTTAGTTATGTCCGGAGATAAGTTGAAAGTGACGTCATATGAAGCATTGTCCACTGTTGTCAAAAGGTAAGGACGCTTCTGTAATTATAAATATAACGGTATAGTCGGTCATGCCAGCCAATGGGTATGATAATGATAACGGTGCTACCTGTCAAAGCTACATGTGGTGGTATACTCTGTTATAGTTTGTTAACGACTTTTGAGAGTTAAACGTTTTAGCGGGACAAGACTATTCCATGTTTTAGGGGAAGCATGTTTCGGATTTCTTTTTTCACAGGTTTTTAAAATTATAAATATGTTTTTGATAATGCCATTATGTAGAAGTCGTGACCAAGTGGTTAGTATGATGTAGTACGAATCTCAGTAAAACTATATCCCCCAATGTAAAATCCCAACTGAAGGCGACTTACCTGAAACACGGACTAGTCCAAAATTAAAAGTACAGTCAAGTCTCACTGCGTTTTGAAAGCCTATACGTCACTGTCTACTTATATCCTCCGATAACAGTAGCCGTGCATAAGAGGAAACAGTTAAACAACAACAGATGGATATATTGATTACATTAGGAATTGTTAAATCGTTTTGTGTCTTTAATGATCTTTTGGACAGCATTGAAAGGTGATTTTTTCTAATTCGGTCAAAGATCGGTACAGAACTGTACTCAAATTTAAAAGGTTCTTGTTGTCTGAAACATTATGACACGTTCTGTTTGAAAATAAGGGCATTTGAAAAAGAAGTGTTCAGCGTCTTCGACATATCCGACATTCTTCTCGATATGGAGAGGGCAGGCTTTATATCTACTAATAGATGGAAAAAATGTTTTCGACCCGTGGCATTGTTTACATTTCATTGCGCATGTGCGAATTACTTCCCCCGCGAAACCTGACATGGATAATCGTTCTTGGTGGTTTGCGAAATGCGACTGGCTCCATATACATGTAAACACACTGCAAATAGAGGTTGACTTTGACAGATAATCTATCGAATAAAACCATATAAGGGTAGTTAAATATATTGTACTTATTCGTGCATTTTATGCTTTGGGTCATTAGTTTTACGAATTTTTATTGTGGAATAACTAAGACCGTTCCGCCTTGTTATCTCCGTAAATTTTATATCAGGGGTAAATATCATCAAAACAGCCTCTAATCTTCTGAAAATCATTAATTACAAGCTTAGACATGTCGATTGTGATAGTTAAAAGGTCAAGTTTGACGTTTCAAATCCAAATGAAAGAAAAATAACATCGTATTTACAATGGATATAAATGGCGAAAGACGTTTTTTTTCTTTTGCCAACCAACGGTAAGTCCCGGCAAAAAGTATGATTTAGTGATGGCGTAGTGTTTGAACTTGTCTAAAGGATGCGAATTTACTCTTTTAAGGGGAATGGATACACCTTCAAGGGAGGCAAATCCTGCAAAAGTATTTTTGTCTCCCATGTCAACGTGGGTCAGGAAGTTCCGAGAGTTGTCTCCCTTTAAAAATGGCGGAAAATCTGCCAGGTGTTCCTATTCCCCTTAAGATGCCCTGAAAAAAAACGCATTCGAAACTATCGCCTGTTGTTTTGTGTGTGTGTGTGTGTGTGTGTGTTTTGTTTTGTTTTTTGTTGTTTTTTTTTTTGTTGTTTTTTTTTCACCTGCTTTTTCTTGCAAACAGTTTAAACACATTTTTTGTGCAAGGGGTCACCGTGATCGAAGAGGAGCAGTCTGATCTGGATGCACAACCTGTTAACCCTAAAGATGCCACGAAAAACTTCATCTGAAAATGTAGCCTATTTATGTCGTCTGCTGCTCTTCCTGTAAACTTTTGAAACATATTTTATAAAACTTGGTACGAAAAAGGTATTAGAAACGTTAAGGATTTGATAGATGAAAATGGTTATTTTTATGAGTTTGAAGAGTTTAAGGAGAAATGTGTCATTCGAGGAACGTTTTTAGATTACATGTCACTTTATAACCGAATTCCAAATGAATGGAAAACAAAAATTAATGAAAATCATGAAACATCTGCTAGAATCAAAATTAATATCCCACTCACGAGTCAAATAAACGTTCTATTGAAAGATAAAAAGGTAGCAGAATAATACATGAACTACTTATTAAAATAAACCTTATGATATTTCAAATAGGTGGGTTCGTGATCTGGGAAATATTTTTGTAAATGATTGGAAACGGTTTGATTCTCTATTGAAAGATCTAAAAGAAATGAAATTAAAGGATTTCCAATATAAAATTAACAATTAAATTTTGGCTACGAAATCTTTTCTTCACACGATAAATAGAATAGGCAATAGTTTATGTTCTTACTGTAACCAAGCGCCAGTACGGAAGCGTACGGAAGCGCAAACGTCTCATTAGATCACAACATATATGTCATCATCCCAGGAAATTATATATTGAGATAAAGATTTATTTGTCAGAAGTGAAGATCAAATATCTTCATTTATTAACTTGTTTCTGCATATTTGTTGTTAGATGATCTCGAGATGTATAATTATTATTAAAAGGTAAATCTGTCTTTTCCGTAGAAGCGCATAAGTCTCATTAGATCACGACATATATGTCAAAATCCAAGGAAATTATATGTGGAGATAAAGATTTATTCGTCGGAAGTGAAGAGAAATATCTTCATTTATTAACTTGTTTCTGCATATTTGTTGTTACATGGTCTCCAGATGTATATTTATTATAAGTATGTATGGAAACGACAATTTAACATAGTATTTATTGCATTTCGAAATAAGAAAAACATTTTATAGGTAAATAAAAAATGTTGAGATACATTTATTTGTCATCTTCTTTCATAAATATATTTAAACATGACACTATATTTACGCCAGAAACAATAAAACACTTGTTTTACGATTGTGAAAAAACGGAAGAATTCTGGAATGCTTTCTACGGAAGCGCAAACGTCTCATTAGATCACGACATATATGTCATCATCCCAGGAAATTGTATATTGAGATAAAGATTTATTTGTCAGACGTGAAGGGGAAATATCTTCACTTATTGACTAGTTTCTGTTAGATGATCTCGAGATGTATATTTATTATAAGTATGTATGAACTATATTTGTACATTTCATTTATTGCATTTCGAGTTTAGAAAGACATTTTATAGCTAAATAATAGATGTTAAGATATACTTATATGGCATCTTTTCAAAATATGTATTTAGACATGAAGTTATGTTTCTGAAGATCTTTTGAAAATTTATCTTATGTTTTCTATTTATATGTAGTCATTTTAGAAAGAATAACCTATTATCCTGGAACTTAACTTAAAAGCAAAGCACAATCAGGCAATGCAATGAAGACAAGAACCATAACTCTGACTTTACTATTTTCGGAATTATGGCCCTTGGAACAATGAAAACATTGGTTTTAACAGAAATGCAAAGCGACGAGCAGAAGAAAAGAACCATAACTCTTACATTACTACTTTCGGAATAATGACCCTTTTAACAATGAAAAGTGGTTTTAAAAGAAATGTAAAACGATGTGCAGCAAACAAGGACCATAACTCAGGCTCATCACTACTTTTGAAAATATGACCCTTTGAAAAACGAAAATATTGGTTTACGTTATTCCTTGGGTTACTTTATAACCGTCTCATGAAACTTTACAGAATTGAAGAACACTATATGATTACATGTGGAAAAATTAAAAAGGCCCAGGGAGCGCCACAATCACAAGACGCAGCCCACTCTCGACACTAAGAGGTAGAGGAAACGTATACACAAAACAAGAAAAATAACGAGTGTTTATGAAATGAAACCATCAGCCCTCTCTTCCCCGCACGAGGTTATCAGACCATTAGAAAACACTAAACAACAACTCACATATTCGCAGACATACAACAAAAATAACAGCAAAAGACCAACACCAAAACCACCGCATTAGAACGGTCACCAGCATATGCCACTGGGGTGAGGGTGGAGGTGGGTTGATGAGGAGGGAGGGGGTTCAAAGATAGTACTTGGTTGCTTGGTTTTGTGGTCATGGCCTTCTGAATATTGAATACAGTGTTTCTGTTTTGTTTTGTTTTTGTTTCATTAACTCGTATACGCCCTGTATCTTGAAAACGAATTGAAATGTTTTCATGATACTTTGCCGAAATGCGATGCCTCATGAGATGGTATACAGAAAACAAGAACCATTAATCTGTTTTTACCACTTTTGAAAGGAAAATCCAAACTTACAGGTCAGCATTGGGAAATGACAAAAGTAACCATTTAAAAGAGCTCAGAGGGCCATAACTCACGAAATGAGGTAATATTAATTATGGTTACTGAATTCTGCAACTCGTCTTGAGGTACTTTTATTTCTGTAAAGGGTCATAAAATATCCAAAAAAAAACACTTCCAAATTACATATGAGGCATAAGTAATAAACAAAACCACTTCTTTCGATGTTGAATGGGCCATAATTCCAAAAAGTAGTGAAGTCAGGGTGCTCATGTCTTTTGCGCATCTACTTCGTCCTATGATGACCTTCAGTTCCGTTAGTTTGATGAAAATATATCAAACAATTTTAAAGTTATATGACATGGAATAACGGAAGCCACTGTTTTCATTGTCCAAAGGGCCGTCACGCCAAAAGAAGTTAAGCCAGAGTTATGGCCCTTGTCTTTTTCAAATTGCTTAATTATGCTTAGCATTTCTGAGAAAAAAAATAAGATAACTGAAACATAAAGAACTATCTTTAAAACCATCGTTTTCATTGTTCAAAGGGCCATAATTCAGAAAATAGTAAAGCAACAGTTATGGTTCTTGTCTCTTGCACATCGCATAATGACGCTTGAAATTCATTTAAAAAAGTCAGGATAATGGGTATTTTATTTTAAAATGACCGCATATATATAGATAACATAAGATAAATTCAAAAAGATCTTGAGAAATATAATCCCATGTAAAAATATATTTTTGAAAGAAGATGACAAATAAGTGTATCTCAACATTTTTATGCCCACCGCATCGGATGATGCCGGGGGCATAGAGTTTTTCGGTTTTCCGTACGTGCGTCCGTGGGTACGTGCGTACGGTTTCCGAATGTACGTCCTTCTGTACGAAAGTGTGTACGTAAGTACGTACGTACGTACACGTACGTACGTACGTACGTAATCATGTTAGACTCAGGTTAAGGTTTTTGTACAAGGTAGAATTTGAGCTCATATTTTCCAAACCATACAATAGATTTGGTTTATATTTAGTATGATGATAGATATAGGTCCAAAGTTATATTCAGCAATACCCCCACCCATACCCATGACCTCAAGGTCAAGGTCGTGGACTTTGAAATTTTTAATGTTTAAGATCCAGGTTAAGGTATTTGTACCAGGTAGAACTTGAGCTCATATTCTTCAAACCGTGTAATGAATTTGGTTCATATTCGGTATGATGATACATATAGGTCCAATGGTTTATTCAGCAATACCCCCACCCATACCCATGACCTCAAGGTCAAGGTCACAGACTTGGAAAAGTTTTAATCTTTAAGACTTTGGTTTAGGTATTTGTACCACGTTGAACTTGAACTTTTATGATTACTTTGGTTCATATTTGGTTTGATGATAAATGCAGGTCCAAAGTTTTATTCAGTAATACCCCCACCCATGCCTATGACTTCAAGGTCAAGGTCGCAGACATAGAAATTTTCAAATTTAAGTATGTTAATAGCTTATATTTTCCAAACTTTATAATGGATTTGCTTCATATTTGGTATGACAATAGTTGCAAGTCCAAAATTTCATTGAGCCATACCCCCACCCCTTACCTAAAGGTCAAGGTCACAGACATAGAATTTTTTTATATTATATTTTTTGAGAGTCCATATTTCCTGAACCGTTTGATGGATTTGCTATATATTTGGAATGATGATTGATTCAGGTCAAAAGTTTCATTCAGCCATAACCCCGCCCCTGCCCATTACCTTAAGGTCAAGGTTGCAGACTTAGAAATATTTAATGTTAACGTTTGTAAAGGCCTATATTTTCCAAACCATTTGATGGATTGAGTTCCTATTTGGTATGTTGATAGTTATTTTTAAAGGTTTAATCAGCCATACACCAATCTATGCCAATGACCTAAGAACAGTTATTATTGTAATATGTCATTTTTTGCGGGGGAGGGGGAGGTAGGCCCCTGGGCGGGGGCATTTGTGTTGTATTAACACATTTCTAGTTTATTTAGCTATAAAATGTTTTTCTTAATTCAAAATGCAATAAATACTGTGTTAAATTGTCGTTTCCTGACATACTTATAATAAATATACATCTCGAGATCACTTAACAACAAATATGCAGAAACAAGTTAATAAGTGAAGATATTTCTCTTCACTTCTGACAAACAAATTTTATATCTATCTATCTATCTTCATATACTGAGTCGGTCAAACTTGGCCATTACCTCAGTTGGGTGGTGCGCTAAATTTAGAATTTAGCAAAAAAAAAAAAAAAAACACACCCACTGGATGAGTTCTTAAAACTATTTACAATCTGCTTTCAGAGGTGTACTAAAACGCACACCTCTGGATCCCAATCTACACTATGCGGGCTTTGAACTCCTCTGCAGTTTTGGCATTTACCACAGAGGAGGGAAGACTATTCCACTGAGGAATAGTTCTAGGGAAGAAAGAATTCTTCAGGGCATCACTATAGGCCTGGTACCTACGATATTGACTGTTGTTTAGTTTTGATGCCCTTGTTTGAGTTGAAGTAGTCACAGGGGTCAAGTATTTATCTTTATTAAGAGACACTGTGTCAGAGTGAATCTTATAAAAGAAGGTTAAAGAGGACTGCTCGCGACGGGCCTCCAAGGATGGCCACTCCAGCTCATCGAGCATATCACCAACACTGCTTCTGTTCCGCCATCGCCTGCAGGTCCATCGGGCAGCCGTTCTCTGAACCTTCTCAACCTGCTGAACCTGAGTTTTAACATGGGGGTGCCAAACAGGTGATGCATACTCTAATTGAGGTCTAACCAAGGTTTTGTATGCAACACCCTTTGTCTGCCTAGGTGCAAAAGCCAAATTACGTCTAAGAAACCCTAATGTCCTAGTTGCTTTAGAGGTAATCTCAGAAATATGTTGACCCCAATCAAGATTATCAGTAATGGTGATACCAAGATATTTTGCGGATTGGACGTGTTCCAAAGTATGCTGATGTAATGAGTAGTTGAATTTAATCTGCTTGTCTGGAGGGTGCCGTGACACCCTCATTGAATGACATTTGGCCACATTGAACTTCATTTGCCAATCGGCCTCCCAACGTGCTAGGCTATCCAGGTCATCTTGTAAGATAAGACAGTCAGAAGTAGTATATATGTTCCTATACAAAACACAATCATCAGCAAACAAACGAACAGATGACCTGATATTATCAGGAAGATCATTAATAAATATCAAGAAAAGGACCGGTCCAAGTACCGAACCTTGTGGGACACCGGACAAAACAGGGACTGGATCCGACGCTTGGCCGTCAAGTACAACTTGTTGAGTGCGTCCAGAGAGCCATGAGCTAACCCACTTAAGTGTGGATCCTCTAATCCCATAATGATCTAGTTTGTACAATAGCCTCCTGTGAGGTACCTTGTCGAAGGCCTTTGCAAAATCCATGATAATCAGGTCAGTCTGTTTGTGGCCACGATTAATGGCCCCATCCAGATTGCTCACTATGTCATGGTAGAACTGAACTAATTGAGTTTCACAAGACCTTCGACTTCGGAAACCATGCTGGCAGTCAGCAAGAATGCTTTCAAAGGCTAGGTGCTTGTTAATGTTGCTGACTAATATATGCTCCAGGGTTTTGCAACAGATGCATGTGAGCGACACCGGTCTGTAATTCGCAGCATCATATTTTTCTCCTTTCTTAAAGACCGGGGTTACGTTTGCTTGTCGCCAGTCATCTGGTACAGTGCCCCGAGCAAGTGATTCATTGAAAATAAAGGCCAGCAGGGGAGATATTTCAGCACTACATTCCTTAAGCACCCTGGCATGCAGACCGTCAGGCCCAGATGCCTTATGTATGTTGAGCTTGTCCAACAGTTTTGCGACCCCTTTGGGGTCAACTGTTATGTCCCCCATAGAGGGGAACGGACTTGTACCTTTTGATGGTAGCTCACCGTCAGCTTCACGTGTAAACGCCGATTGAAACTGCTTATTACATATATTTGCCTTTTCGCGTGATTCAGTTTTCAAAATTCCATTTTCTCTAAGTGAAGTGATCCCAAATGATTCTTTTTTCAGGGACTTTACAAATGACCAAAATTTCTTAACTTTTCCATTCTTCTGGGGGCCCTCGGGATCAATATTTTCATCATCAAAGGTAAAGATGCTGGAAACATGATTCCAATATGCATCTCTAATTACCTTTTGTACATGTGCTCTGAACCTTTTGTAATGGTTCTTCACGTCGGGATTGCTAGACTTACGAGCACGAAAGTACATTCTGTCACGTCTTCTGATTAGGTGTTTGATCGTGTTATCGATCCATGGTACACTATGCTTTGTTTTGGTCATTTTTATTGGTATGTACCTTTCCATGGCCGTCGTAAGTTCGGTCTTAAAACTGACCCACAAGTCATTTACTGACATGTGAGAGAGGTCAGAGGAAAGGAAGGAATCCTTAAATCGCGCCATATGGTCTCGCAGACCATCCATATCCGCTCGCTTATATAAATATATTTTACGCGGGACCTGTCGGATTCGCTTTGCTTTTATGTCATACTCAATATAAACTATATCATGATCGGCCTTGCCGATCGGGGGCATCCCTTTGACACGACTAACTGGGGATGGAGAATTTGTAAATAGCAAATCCAGGGTTTTTTCTTGCCGGGTGGGTATATATCAATATACAATTTCCTGGGATGCTGACATATATGTCGTGATCTAATGAGACGTTTGCGCTTTCGTAGCTTTCAGACAATGGATTTTAACTCAAACACACATTGCTGTAAACATTAACGACACCAAAACAATTATGCTGTCATGGTATAGGGAGAACTCACTAATAAACCATCTCTTAGTCTTAGCGAAATACTATATTTATAAATCAAAATTTACAATACGAAATTTAAGCATGACTGGTTTTAAAGCCCTTATAAAACATAAATTTGACAATGAAAGGTACATATCTAAAATAAATGATAGGTATGATAAATTTTTTGGAAAATGGTCCTTGTTGTTTACCATGTTGGACACTGCATAACTCTTAGAAGCCTCCGTGGTGTAGTGGTTATGCTACTCGCCTTGTAAACCAGGGGTTGCAGGATCGATCCCAGGCTTCTCCAGACTTTCGGATGAGTCTTTAAACCGAGGTCCCGTCTCCGTATGACCTTAGCTGTTGGTGAGACGTTAAACTCAAACACTCACTCACTCACACTGCATAACTCAATACAATTCTCGGGGTTTCCGACGCATCTAATACTCTGCATGCTGGGTAATCAGTAGTTTCAAAGGACGGTATTTTGAATGGTTTTCTTGTTTTTCCCGGATGACGGCATTTGACATCTAGTGCAGATTGTCTCCTTTGGAGACAGCTTGCGTGGGATGTCGCGTCCTCTCCCGGGATGGAATAGAAGTACAGTGGAGCTTTGATGACTCGAACACCGATGGCTCGTTTACCATGGCTGAGTCGAACCAGTTCTTGAGACCCTGAGAAAGTCCCCTTGTTAAGAAATAGTGTCAGGCTATTTGGGGAGATTTTCTTCTTTTATTATGCCCCCGCCATTCGAAGAATGGTGGAAAGGGCATATAGCGTTGCCCCTGTCCGTCCGTCCGTCCGTTCGTCCGTCCGTCCGTGCGTCCGTCCGTGCGTCCGAAACTTAAACGCAGTCAATAACTTCCTTATTTTTTGATGGATTTTAAAATTACTCGGCAGAAATGTTAACCATCATGAGACGACGTGTCACGTGCAAAACCCAGGTCCTTACCTCCAAGGTCAAGGTCATACTTAGAGGTCAAAGGTAAAAAAAAATGGTCCGAAACTTAAACGCAGTCAATAACTTTCTTATTTCTGGATGGATTTTGAAAATTTCTTTGGAGAAATATTAACCATCATGAGTCGATGTGTCACGTGCAAAACCCAGGTCCATACCTCCAAGGTCAAGGTCATTCTTGGAGGTCAAAGGTCAAAAAAAGGGTCCGAAACTTAAACGCAGTCAATAACTTTCTTATTTCTGGATGGATTTTGAGATTACTTTGTAGAAATGTTAACCATCATGAGTCGATGTGTCACATGCAGAATCCAGGTCCGTACCTCCAAGGTCAAGGTCATACTTGGAGGTCAAAAGTAAAAAAAAAAGGGTCCAAAACTTAAACGCAGCCAATAACTACTTATTTTTGGATGGATTTTGAAATTATTTTGAAGAAATGTTAACCATCATGAGACAATGTGTCACGTGCAAACCCAGATACGTACCTCCAAGGTCATACTTATACGTCAAATGGCATAAAAAGGGTCCAAAACTTAAACACTGTCAATAACTATGGATGAATACGAACATAGACATATTTTCGGGCGGGGGCATCCGTGTCCTATGGACGCATTTCTAGTATGGCAAATGTATGCTGTGTTTACTCATTAGAATCGCCTCACTGAGGCGATTTTAATGAGTACACACGACATACTTTTATAGCAAATTTATATCTCACAATTATCCCCATTATGCCTCCTGGAATTGGCATTAATAGTAACACACCGTGGCTCGAACTACCGCTGTCTCGAACAAATTTTCATGGCCCTTCAGGGGCTTGAGCTATCGAAGTTCGACTGTACTCTTCAACTATATATGAATCGTCTACTGATTTAGCCGAAAAATGATAAACGTTCTGGCTTGCGTTTAAACATGCATATTTGAATATTACGTGCTGCGCTCTGATCAATAACATAATTGGACTTTTATGAAATAATTTGTCTCCGCTTGAGACTCGGTGCGGGCTTTGGGTGATATTTCGGGCACCAAAAGTCTGTCTCGGGTCGGAGGGTGAATGATGTTTAGCTTTGCGAAGGCACACCTGCACAATTTCGACCCCCGGTGCCACACTTTAAATAGTGAGTTTGGGGTTTACGAGAACTTACATTATTCCTCCCATCTCGGCTCGGGGATGTGGATTGTGGGTGATCGTCGGGAGCGCGAGGCGGGTCTGGCTGGTTCCCACGGTCCGTGTTTCGTGACCGGGATATAAGGAATGCTAAGATTTTTTCAAACTGCAAATTGTCTATTTTTATTGGTGAATGTTTTAGCGAGTTGGGTAGGCGTGTTTGGGTAGTGACATAGAGAGCCGTACAGTGGAATTCCTGTATTGGGACCACCTTTGGAACTGTTAGAGGGCGGTCTTAGGGACCACTTTTGGAGGGTCCCAGATGCGGCTTTGGGACTGTTCAAGTGTGGTCTTAGGGACCCGCTTTTGGACGGTTACAAGGGTGGTCCCTGGCCAGAGGACATGGAGTGTGGAAAACACGAAGGAAGAATAACTGCAGCCTACTAAATAAACTTTTTAAAGCAAAATTAGTCTTCATTTTAGGTTGTCTGAATGGCGGAAATTCGCTGTATTTTGCTCTATGTGGGATTGGGAACAGTGGGCGTAAGTATGAAAATTATCCTATTTATTATACTGTCATTTAAACCCATACTTTAGAGTACTGGTTGATGTGTGTGTGTGTGTGTGTGTGTGTGTGTGTGTGTGCGTGCGTGCGTGCGTGCGTGCGTGCGTGCGTGCGTGTGTGTGTGTGTGTGTGAATTCGGGTTTAACGTCGCTTTCAACAATTTTTCAGTCATATCACGACGGTGTCTGGTTGCGACAGGGAGCTCAATGCTCACGTTTATAGAGCTGCCTCACTGAAGTATCATGTCCCAGACACATTACATGATACCACACCCAGTCACATTATCCTGACACTGGATCGACCAGTCCTAGCTCTACCCCGTAAATCTGAGTGCCAAGCGAGGAGCAGCTAGTACCATTTTTAACGACTTTGGTATGTTGCGGCCCGGGATCGAACACGTGACCTCCCGTTCCCCGGAGCGGACACTCTACCAACTGAGCTATCGGGGCCGGTCGTTGTTTTGAGTAGCCCTCAGTGGTTAAAACCACCTACCCCTGTCTCTGACAAATTTTAATGGTCCCAAAGGTGTTGGAGCCATTGGAGATCAACTGCTTATTATCTAAGACCAGCTGGCACATGACGTAATTGTGGCGTCACATCAACGTCGGTACAACGTCATGACATTTATGTAACGTCACATCTACGTCAGTGCAACGTCATGGCGCCAGCGTGTGCCTGCATGGAGTAAGGTTGGCCCCTGTGAAGAAAGGGTTTACTCTTAAAAGAAAGAATTTGCTCATCAGGAGCAAATTCTTTCGTTTTAGAGTAGACCCACAAGGAGTTTCTTCCCTTGTAATCTTGTCCTTTTCCCTTAATGTAACGCAGTTATAAACGCAACACAAATCTTTTACATCAGTGACACTACTGTCTGACATTACATAACCAACAGTTCATCTCGTTATCAGTTTACTATCTGGTACAAAAAGTCTTTATTAGCATCAAGGTTTCTTGTACTATTGGGCTTAAAAAAGCGTAGTGTTGACAGTTGACAGTTGACTTTGGTATGTCGCGGCCCGGGATCGAACCCGAGACCTGCCGTTCCCCGGAGCGGACACTCTACCAACTGAGCTATCGGGGCCGGTCCGGAGTACCGGTTGATAGGGTAGTACTTATTTTAATTGATTGTGAATACTGTAGACTGAAATATATTGATATGTGAATAATAGTATGAAATAAACGAAAAACTGGACATCACGTGAACAAGTCCGTGAAATGAAGACCCCCCTATACCCCACTATTTAGAAAAAACTGGGGTTTACGGGGGTATAGATTATTTTTCTTATTCTTGCTCCAAGGCATAGGTTGTGGGTACTCGTTAGAACCGCGTCAATGAGGCGGTTCTAACGAGCACCCACAACCTATGTTTGCAGTATTTATATGAAAAATATCACAGATTTTCATCAGAAAAATGACCAGTTTGGAGATGAGTAAAATTGCACCAATTTGCACGGGTGTGTTATCGTAATGATAAAAAAAAAAAAAAAAAAAACTTTTGAAACATATTTTGCGTATACATTCAAACAGTGTGGAACCTAATCAGCCTCTGGTCTGGTTCTACACCGTTTGGAAAACCTGACTTTTAAAGTTTTAGTACCAGCTGTCGACAAAGCACACGACAGTTGTGATTGGCATCTTATGGGATAAAGTAACCAGTGGACAATAAAGCAGGTGGGAATTGTTGCGATTTGCATCTTATTGTTTGTTTGATTTGAGGTTTAACGTCCCCGTCAACAATGTAAAGGTCATTTTGGAGACGTTGCTTCCAATTTTGTGGGACTTTTACCCGACATTGAGATGAGATGACATCTCAAGCCCTGCCGCCCAATGAAACCAATAGGGTTTATTAGCATGGACGGTCCGCCTCGCACCGCGGTTCCTGGACAGGCTTAGATCCTCTAAGCGGTTTACCAGTACTAGTGTGCGGGCCGGATTCAGCTCTGCGTGGAAGCATCATGCAGCCCATATATTTCTTCAAGCCCCTATGGGCGGGGCGTAATGCCGCCCATTGAAACCAATAGGGTTTATAAGCATGGACGGTCCGACACTCGCACCGCTTTGCCTAGTTAGGCTTAGATCCTCTAAGCGGTTTATCAGTACTAATGTGATGCCGGTTTCGGCTCTGTGTTGCAGCATCATGCAGCCCATCTATTTCTTCAAGCGATTTGTATCTTAAGGGCTAATATGGTTAGAAGTTACAATTAACCCTCTTTATACCGACATTCGTTATAACGGCAAAACTCGTTATGATGGCAATTTGAATGGGATGACTAGTTAGCTAAAGGCTTAACCTCGGTTCTGAGCGGCGTGGGCTTCCCTTCGGGTTGGAAATGCACAGATCTAGTCCATAGTCATACAAAGGCCCCCGCCCATAGGGGCTTGAAGAAATATATGGGCTGCATGATGCTTCCACGCAAAGCTGAATCCGGCCCGCACACTAGAACTGGTAAACCGCTTAGAGGATCTAAGCCTGTCCAGGAACCGCGGTGCGAGGCGGACCGTCCATGCTAATAAACCCTATTGGTTTCATTGGGCGACAGGGCTTGAGATGTCATTTCATCTCAATGTCGGGTAAAAGTCCCACAAAATTGGAAGCAACGTCTCCAAAATGACCTTTACAGTGTTGACGGGGACGTTAAACCTCAACTCAAACAAACAAATAAAAGAGTCTTGTAATCTAATTCTCCAAGAAACAAGTGTTATAGATACTTGTTAGAATCGCCTCACCGAGGCGATTCTAACAAATGTCTATAACATTTGTTTCTTGGAGTAATGATGGGGAAAAAGTCATTCATTACCTTTCATACTCCTGACTGGGATTCTTTATAACGGCAAATTCTTTATAACGGCACAATAATAGAGAACAAATACTGTCGTTATAACGAGGGTCCTCTGTAGAAAAAAAGACTTTTCGCATAAGACGACCTGCTCTGCATGTTGGCGACAGGAAAGACTTTGACAAGCCTACGCGTATGCGCAGGTTTGCCTGAGCCTTGTTGTTTGTTTGTTTGTTTGAATTGAGGTTTAACGTCCCCTTCAACACTGTGAAGGTCATTTTGGAGACGTTGCTTCCAATTTTGTGAGACTTTTACCCGACAATGAGATGAAATGACACCTCAAGCCCTGTCGCCTTATGAAACCAATAGGGTTTATAAGCATGGATTGTCTGACTCGCACCGCCTTGCCTTGGCAGGCTTAGATCCTCTAAGCGGTTTACCAGTACACGTGTGCGGGTCGGTTTCAGCTCTGCCTGGAAGCATCATGCAGCCGGTCTATTTCTTCAAGCCCCGATGGACGGGGGGGGGGGGGGGGTGGGGGGAGGGGGCGCCTGAGCCTTTTCTGCTGGCTTTGCGTTAAGTTCCTTCTTTGCATGATCTGACCCATGTACAGTCGAACTTCAATGGCTCGAACACCTTTGGGACCTTGAAAATCTGTTCCAGACAGGAGAAGTTCGAGCCACTGAGGGCTAATGCCAGGAGGCGTAACGACATACTTAAGGACATCTTTTCGGTGTTCTATAATGAAAAATGTATGCTGTGTGTACTCATTAGAATCGCCTCATCGAGGCGATTCTAATGAGCACACACAACATACATTTGCAAGATAAAAGGCGAAAATATCCTCATTATTTCTCTCTCTAATTCTTATGCAGAGAAATTCCACAGGGACTCAAGAACGGGTTCGACTGAGCCATGGTAAACGAGCCATCGGTGTTCGAGCCATCGAAGTTCTACTGTATTGTTCTTTTTGTTATTTTCAGTCGTAAATTCCACTTTGCATCACATTGAAATTCCAGAGGCCGACAAATATAGTGAAAATGGTTGTTTCCAAGCTAAAGAAAATGTTGCTCATTCTTGTAACAGTGTTTTGCATGTTTACATTCCTATACATGTACTGGCATAAAGCCGTTAGCTTCACTGGTAAAATATATCCCAGCGGCGCTGTCATTAAACATGCACCGTTGTTAACGGACAGCGATAACTTCATGCCACCAAAAATTATCTCACAACCAAAAACCGCCACTGAAACTAAACAAGGGGGATCAGGACAGATCATTCCAAGCAGTACAAAACTGCAAGAAATAAATAGCAATATGGTGAAGGCAACTCAGGATGTGACTGAAACGCTCTTGCCAATAGATGACTTTGTTAAATACCCATGTGTTCCCGACATTCCGTTGTTTCCCACATCCAGCTGGCCGGATACAGGAAAATGTGTGCGCATGTTCAACGACACGAAAAGGGCAAGTGAACTTAATACAAAATGTGTTTCCCTACGGACAAGTAAAGGCGCCACACCGATCTGTATCTATGATACTGTACAAGACCATTTCATTTCACAGTCTCTAAAAAACAGTGGCCAGTGGGAAGGAAACCTGGTAAACAATGTTTTGGCGGCTCTTGACAGACACCCTGACAGCGAATTTCTAGACTTAGGTTGTAACCTAGGAACTTACACGCTTGCCGCTGCGAGTATTGGTAGAAAAGTGGTCGCAGTTGACGCAGTGATAGATAATCTTGAGCTATTGACCAAATCACTGTTACTTGGAAAACTTTATGATAAAGTCATTCCTGTCTGGAACGCCATCTCAGATGACTATTCAAAAGTTACGTTGACTAAATATAAAGGAAACGTCGGGGGTACTGCCATAAGAAACTTGACAATGGAGGATCGGGGAAACAAAGAAACTTTCATAACACAGACAATAAGACTTGATGACTTGGTACCTTTATTGATAGGTAAAACAGTAGTGATAAAGATGGATATTGAAACAAAGGAATATAGTGCCTTACTAGGAGGCACACATTTCTTCGAGGTTGTTAAAATACCCATGATACAGATGGAAATTAATTGGCACAGGACAAGAGAATCTGGACCCAAAATTGTTGACTACTTAGCAACAAGACACCTCAAGGCTTTCGCAGACCCTGGAGGAAATAGACCTTTAAATGTTTCGACTATTAAGTCATGGCCCGGTGACGTTTATTTTTTAAAATCATAATGACAATATAGGTGACCCTCTTTATAGCACAGGAGCGTGACGTAATAAAATTTAAAGGGTTTTGTCCCTACGTTTCTATATAATAGAAACGAAGGACGGACACTGTTTCAGAGGTCCGATGATTTTCATTCAAAAATCTTAACATCTATATATTGCTCCGTCGAAATGCAACGTTAAAACATTTAATTAAAGTGAAAATAATTTCCGCCGCATCTAATATTACTTCGCTACTCTTGAATCCACGACAATCCGTCTGTTTCTTTAAAATTTGCCCTTCGCACAGTTACCGGTTACGTCGCCATGTTTGTTTACTCGGAGCGAGTCCATTTGCATTATCTGATTGGTCTAAAACAACCCAAGAAAATCGTCACGTGCTTGATGACCAATCCAAACGCTATAAAAATTAAATGCGTTTCTGCTAACGAAAACAAAATGGCGGCGTAACCAGCAACTGTGCGATGGGGATATTTTTAAGAAACACACATTTTACGGTGAATTAAATGACAAAGCAGTTCTATAAGCAGCGACGGAAGGTTGACGATTCGTTCATTAACGTAAGCAACATTGCATTTCAACGGAGCAATTTGTAGATTTTGAGATTTTCACATGGAATTCAACGGATCTCTGAAACAGTGTCCGTCCATCGTTTCTATTACATAGAAACGTAGAGATAAACTCTTTAATTGTAATACGTCAAGCTCCTGTGCTTTATAGCGACATTTATGATAACGACAAAACTTGTTACAGCGACAATTTCAGCGGAACGAATCCTTGGCCCAGGATGGGAGGGGTTAATGGAAAAAAAAATATTTGATTTGTTGCTCGCAAAAATCCAATGACTAACAAATATCCACAGCATTTATTTCTTTTGGGATAAAGCCCTATATTAAGCCCCCGCCCATAGGGGCTTGAAGAAATATATGGGCTGCATGATGCTTCCACGCAGAGCTGAATCCGGCCCGCACACTAGTACTGGTAAACCGCTTAGAGGATCTAAGCCTGTCCAGGAACCGCGGTGCGCGGTGGACCGTCCATGCTAATAAACACTATTGGTTTCATTGGGCGACAGGGCTTGGGATGTCATTTCATCTCAATGTCGGGTAAAAGTCCCACAAAATTGGAAGCAACGTCTCCAAAATGACCTTTATAGTGTTGACGGGGACGTTAAACCTCAAATCAAACAAAACAAAAGCCCTATATTACCTTTTATAATACAGTGAAATTCCGCTATTAAGACCACCTAAAATTAAGACTAATTCTGCTTTAAAAGGCTTATTTAGTAGGTTGCAGTTATTCTTTCTCAGTGTTTTCTGCATCCGTGTCCATTGGTCAGAGACCACCTTTGGGACTGTTCAAAAGTGGTCTTTAAGACCACTTTTGAACAGTCCCAAAGGTGGTCTTAATCATAGGAATTTTACTGGACTTCTTACTGGGAGTCTTTACAGCAGCAAAGTATTTGTAACAGCAAAGTGCCGGGTAGCATATACTGTCGTTATAACGAGGGTCCACTGCAAAAGGTTCTAAAGGAGTGGAAAACACAAAGTTAACAGTGTCACGGCTACATTCAGGTAGGACAAATATACTTAAAGGGGAGATAAGCAGTTACTGAAAATTATCTAGACCTTACCCGCACGGTCTAGACATACTCCTCCTTTTGTGGGGATGGATACAGCTGTTTTGGAAATGGGTCTATTCTTAAAGGAAAGAATTTATTCCTGAGGAGCAAATTCTTTCCTTTTAAGATAATCCGTGTTGATATAAAGGATATTTGATTTTTTTCGGTTGTATTTTATTTCACCGAATGAACACCAAAACCAGTATTTTCACGAGTGGCGTGGCGACCAGTGAAAAAAAAATAACAGTTTCTGGTGTTCATGAGTGAAATGAAATTTGATTATACACTCAACATAAAATATTCTGTTTCTTACATGCATCAAAACGACAAGTTTTAGCTTCACTAATCGCGTCTCTCACCCTCTTTGTTCCTGGTCGTTTCGCGTCAATTTAGTGGTGACCAACATATTTACTGGTGTAAATGTCCTCATGACGTGTGAACGGGCTTTTTCAATCACCTGACAGTGGAAAAACTGACCACACAATTAGACTTTCGAGAAAAAAGTAGTCCCAAACACTGAAAAATAACAAGAGCACCGCATGCGGGTGCCAACGCTAGGCTGCAGCTCCTTTTCATAATGGACAACTAGTCCGAGTTTCAAGTAAATATGTTCAGTAATGACAGAGATATTACAAAATGGTTTTTGCACGACGACGACGCAGACGAAAATGTCCAAGTTTTTGCACGACGACGACGCCACAGCTATGACAATACCTCATCGTTTTCTTCGAAAACAGCCGAGCTAAAAATTGATATCAGTGTGTTTGAAACAGTGACAATATCGTTTTCAAATTCACTGAGAACTCTCTATATTTCATTGAAAAGCATGTAAGAAAAGGTAAAACATGTTTATGAAAAAGTTGTTTCCCATTAAGATGTAATCATTTCCTTAATAACAGAGCACCGAGAGAGGTGGCGGGGCGATTGTCTCTGGAGGTAGGCTGGGGGAAATAGTCCTGAACTGACCCAACAGGCACACGTCGCTAGGGAAACGTCAAACCAACGAGATTGAGTCATGACATTGTACCGACGCTAATGTGACGTCACAATTACGTCAAGTGCCTGCTGGGGAGACTAAAAACTGTTTCGTTTAACCCTTAAGTTCCAGTATTCATTACGCAAACACGCCTATACAAATACATTGCCACCTTTATCGCCGAAAAAATGAAAATTTCATGATGAAAAATTGTGATATCTTTCTTATTTCTGCTCCAAATATAGATTGTTGGCACTCGTTAGAACCGCCTCATGGAGGCGGTTCTAATTAACGAGTACCCACAATCTATATTTTAGAGTAGAAATAAGAAAAATAAGGTATACCCCCGGAAACCCCAGTTTTACTATACAAAAGCGGGGTTCAATGGGTTCAAAACTATATAGGCGTGTTTTCGTGATGTTAAGCAAAAAAGATTGCTGCGTCTGCTGTGGTTTTACTAATTGCCAATCACCCAGAACACGAGTCCAGTCCAGGTTTTACTTGTTACACAACGTTCTGGCGTCACAGCTGCTATAAATAACAGATACCTGGATTTTGTACGTTTGTCAGCGATAGTCACGTAGACAATAGCGGGTGGGAATCTTCTGTTGTAAGTAACTTTGGGTTGATCGATAAACAATCGACCAAATAATCTCAACACTAACGTAGGTAACAAGGGGAATGCATACACTTTCAAGGGAGGCAATATCTGAAATAGTTATCGATCTTACCCCTGATACACAGGTCTGCTATATTTTCCGCCGTTCATACAGGGAACAAATGTGGCCTAAAACACAGGCATTTTCATAAATCTTACAGCAAACAAAGAAAGAAGACACCTCGTAAAACTGAACCCGGATCTGTCTGACGCTATCAAGTAGATTGAATGGGCTTTTATTTTTTTGCAGATGTTGGAACATTTTGGGGCCTGTTTAGCAGAGGTTCTCCCGTTTGTCTCCACTGCGGCCCTGACACGACATGTGGTAATATACTGGTCGTGTTTTTTCCCACCAATACTCCAGTTGTTTTTACCACGTAAGACCAGAATATGCTAATATCCACGTCTTATCGCTTAACTAGCTGTTTCAACATCGTAGTCCAGAAAAGATAGATGATCCTGCTGGGATCATAATGAACCGTCCATCGGGATCTACAATATTTGCCATCCTGTTTCAGCTCCTTGATTTTCACGACTCCTCTGTTTACAAAAACCGAAATAATATACTTGATTAGGCCTGAAAAAAAAACTGTGTTTCGGCTAACCCGACAGATCCTGCTTCAGACCCCACGACTATTTTTATCAATAAAGTACAAACTAAAACTTTAAACACCGACCCTACCATTTTCAATTTCCGACCCTACCAAGTGTCGTCTTTGCATGTCCCGTAGTAATTTCGCGTTTTAAGTACATTTTTGTAGTTTTTGGCATTTAGGACCTTCCAAAATGTAGAGCTGACTTTTTTGAGCATCTAAAATGAATTATAATATACAGTGCAAGTCTCAACAATTCTATTAACAAAAACATGTACAAAAACAAAAGCACATAAAAATTGCATGCCCGACCCATTCATACAGCTACGATGATTGGGTGTGAGGGGGGGGGGGGGGGGGGGGGGGCTAGATGCATACAGCATACAGCACTAAAACGAAAACACGTCTCTATAAATACATTGTAACTTTGCCGCCGAAAAAAAGAAAGTTTTAAGATGAAATTTTGCGATATTTTTCTTCTGCTCAAAATAAAGATTGTTGGTACTCGTTAGAACGAAGCACAATCTATATTGTTTAGCAGAAATAAGAAAAATAAGGTTTACCCCTGTAAACCCCAGTTTTACTATATAAAAGTGGGGTTCAATTGGGTCAAAATTATATTGGCGTGTTTTCGTGATGGGTTAATGCTGCATGGGTTTTGCACTGTATCATGGGAAAAACAAAGATTTGCTATGCACATTTGGGATTACAGGTAGATTGTACAAATCCGGACGTCTTGGGCAGGGACCATGGTTCGATTCTTCACACAGAAATCTCTTTGTGACTACGCTTTTTGTTTAGAGAATGCCTGTAAACGAAACAAATACAACCGAAAGTGACTTGCCCCTCGAGTTTTCTTCTGGATTCGCCAAATTGATATGCAAATTGTATGCCTGCATGGTTTTTAATTTTAACTAAAATTCTATGTTTACTGTTGATAGATGAATTAAGTAAATCTTGCATGCGATCGAGTCAGTATTATGACACAGTGCATTCTATCGAATATCCAAATTGTTTAACCCATATATGCCTAGCGGCCCTTTTCTGGGACATTGGCAAACAGTGTAGATCCAGATCAGACGCCGCAGAACGCGGCGTCTGATCTGGATCTACACTGTTTGCTTAAGGAACATTCGTTTTTGTAAAATTTGCCACAAAGAAAACCAAACATGACACCCCTATAATTGGAAATGGACCACTCCAAACTAACTAGGTGGAAGATTCCATTGTCATATATGGGTTAAATACTTTTCTGATGATGTGAGCCGAACATTTGCCATCTTTTAACCTCTTCATATGTCACTGTAATTATGAAAGGATCTTTTCACGAGCAAAGGATTTGCGTGTCACATTTTGACAGAATATTAAACCGAGTGTATACTAGTTGACTTTTCCATTGCTGTATGTTGGACAAGTCCATAATTAAGGGGTATCAGGCCTATTTTTTTTTTTTTTTTTTTTTCGTTTTTATTCTATTTTTTGACAGAAATTCTGTTAGCAAATAGTGCAGGCCCTGATCAGACGCGCCATGCGATGGTTTAAAGTTATGCATATTTTTTCATAGGTCTTATTATTTAGCATGTAAATGCTAAAATTTCATTTGACAGATATAATGTTATTAACCGAGTAATTTTCGAAATGACGCTATTACAGGCCCGGGGTCTGCTGTATTAGCCCGAGGCCGAAGGTCTGTAACAGGACCAATAAGAACTTACTTGGTTAATGACAATTTTTATACCCGCTTTTTCGAAGAAAAATCGGGTATATTGTTTTCGTACCAGAGACGAGTGGTCGTCAGTCCGCGCGCGCGCGTGCGTGCGTGTGTGTGTGTATGTCACGTTTCCTAAAGTTACACTTTTGAAACTTTGCTTGTGGATAGTACATGTAGATGGCACTGGGCTACTTTTGGTTTTACCTTGGCCTAAACATGATCCCAAGGTTAAAGGTCAAAAAGTATGACTTTGTCATATCTTTAGTGTTATTCATAGAAAAAGTGGGTATTTGCGATGGTATACCATCGACTGCGTGATCTGGTTGTTAATTAATTTTGAAAAATATAATGTTATTCAAGTAATTTCGTATTGGCCCAGTAACAGGTCAGAGGTCTGCTGTCACATGATTGGGCCAAGGCATACCCACACTCAGAAAAAAACACGAAGGTATAGATGGTTGCCTCGGCTGATATTCATATTCCTCAGGGTGACATTTTTCACTACCACCTTTTCAGAAATGTAATACAGTAGAACTTCAATGGCTCGAACACCTTTGGGACCTAGAAAATCTGTTCGAGACAGGGGTAGTTCGAGCCACTGAGAGTTACTGTCAGAAGGCATAAGGAGATCCTTTTTGACATCTTTTTGGTGTTCTAAAATGAAAATGTATGCTGTGTGTACTCATTAGGCCTCGATGAGGCGATTCTAATGAGTACACACAGCATACATTTGCAAGTAAAAAAGGCGAAAATCTCTTAAATTATCCCACCATTTCTTACATACAGGATTTCTCTAGGGGCTCAATAATGGGTTCGACTCAGCCATGGTAAACGAGCCATCGGTGTTCGAGCCATCGGAGTTTTACTGTATTTATATATTGTCTTTGTATGTGAAATTGTGTGTATCAAACTTGCTAACGTGTATCTTTTGCTGTACCCTGAATCAACTGCTTAGCCAAAACTGCTACCTTGGAATTTGTATTTCTTTTGCACTATAGTTCGAAAAACCATCACGAAAACACGCCTATATAATTTTGACCCCCTTGAACCCCACTTTATATAGTGAAACTGGGGTTTACAGCGGTAAACCTTATTCTTCTTATTTCTACTCTAAAATATAGATTGTGTGTACTCGTTAGAACCGCCTCGATGAGGCGGTTCTAACGAGTGCCCATAATCTATATTCTGAGCAGAAATAAGAAAAATATCACAATTTTTTCAGCTTAATATTTTCAGGTTTTGGCGTTAAAATTTACAATGCATTTGTATATGCGTGTTTTCGTTATGACAAAGGAAATATAGTTGCTCTCCATAAGATATCATATGCATTACGAAAACACGCCTATACTATAATGTTATTAATCAAGTAATTTCGTATTGGCCCAGCTACAGGTCCGAGGTCTGTGTCTGCTGTATTGGTCCGAGGCCGAAGGCCGAGGCCAATACAGCTGACCGAGGACCTGTAACTGGGACAATACGAAATTTCTTGATTAATGACAGTTTTATTAATTGACACAATTAAAAAAAACATGATTATTGGTTTTTGACCTCACTTGACCTTGGGTTAATATTGGTTGACCTGATGTTTATACGGATGACCTCCGATCAATACATGATTGTCAATTAATAAAAATTGATTGTAAACTTAACCGCGGAAAAAAAACACAAAAATTTTTAGATGAAAAATTGTGATTTTTTTTCCTTATTTCTGCTCAAAATATAGATTGCGAGTATTCATTAGAACCACCTCACCAAGGCGGTTCTAACGAGTACCCCACAATCTATAGTTTAGAGCAGAAATAAGAAGAATAAGGTTTACCCCTGTAAACCCCAGTTTTCCTGTAAGTAAGTGGGACTCAAGCGGGTCAAAATTGTATAGGCGTGTTTTCGTAATGTTATTTTATCTTCTAATATTTACATTTCCAGTGTAAAGTCTATTGTAAACATATAGAAAATAATGTAGTTTATACTTCCATGAACGCATCGAGTCACATGATTTTCGGTGACGTCAAGTGACGTCAGTCAAACCATGGTTCTCTACGGGCGTTGGTGACGTCTACGCTGTTTCGATCTTTGAAGAAAAACAGCGTTTTATTTTTTTTCAGCTTTAAAAGTTTGCCCTGCAAACATTTTTTCGCCCAGTGATAAGTTGCAAATAATGAAAATATAAAGAAAACGTTCATTTACTTTGCATGCGATCCATTGCGCTTATACTTTCATGAACAGCAGAAAAATAAAATTCATTTCTTAAATATCTCCTTTCTTTTTTTCAAATAATATCTAGTAATAGCTAATAAACAATCGACCCAAAGTTACTGGCTACAGAAGCTTACCGCTTGCTATTGTCCACGTGACTATCATGACGGGTTATTTATAGCAGCACAATTTTCTTTACACCAGAGTGCTGTGTAACTGTAAAATCAGAACTGGCCTCTTGCAAAGTGTCTACATTGCTTAGAACGTTAATTTAATCCATTATATACTAGTGGACTCTTCCACGGCTATAATTATGTTGGACAAGTCCATTTGTCATATAAGGGGTGGTAGGCCAATTTTATTTTCTTATTTCATTTTTGACGGAAAATTATGTTAGCAAACAGTGCAGGCCCTGATCAGACGCCGCGTTCTGCGGCGTCTGATCTGGGCTTGCTCTGTTTGCCAAGGTACCCCGCATACAATGGGTTACAGGTTAAATGAAAGTCTAAGTCTCAATAAAGAAACAATTTTCTTGCACACCAGACAAGGAAATCCGTGATTTTACCCTGGGATAGAAATTTATGTTCTGACCCTGGTGTTCCGACCCAGGCAACTAACATAAATGCGCTTCAATTCTATTCAACTGTCGGAACTACTTCCGCACTACTTTTATTTTGTAAACACTATACATGTGCGAGCTGTCAAAACTAACCGGAAGTGCTGTGCAAGAAAAAGAATCCAATATGGGGTTCTGTTGTAGATGAACGCTCATCTTCAACAGAACCCCACATCAGATTCTTATATTCCCAGCAATCGATCCATCAACTTCACCCTGGTCAGACGTGCAAGTTGCCAGTATACTTATGTGCTGCTCAACCATTTTTTTGACATTGACAAAAGATATAGTGACCCTGATCAGACGCCGCAGAACACGGTGTCTCATGTAGGTCGTCGCTGTTTGCTTTAAGTACATGCAACTTTTTGAAAAACTTACAATAGAAAACAAAGAAAATAAGCCTGATTGTGATACCATATACAGTCGAACTTCAATAGCTCGAACACCTTTGGGACCTCGAAAATCTGTTCGAGAAAGGGGGGGGGGGGGTTCGAGCCACTGAGGGTTACTGCCAGGAGGCATAACGAGATACTTTTAGACATCTTTTCGGTGTTCCATAATGAATATGTATGCTGTGTGTACTCATTAGAATCGCCTCATCGATGCGATTCTAATGAGTACACACAGCATACATTTGTAAGATAAAACACTAAAATCTCCTTAATTATCCCCCACTAGTTCTTATGTAGAGGATTTCGCTAGGGGCTCAAGAATGGGTTCGACTCATCCTTGGTAAACGAGCCATCGGTGTTCGAGCCATCGAAGTTCTACTGTAATTGGAAATGGTTACATGATCTATTGTCATATATGGGTGATTTATGTCAATTCTCTTTTATGTTCAAATCACCTGAGCAAGAAGCCGGCCTCGGTAGCTCAGTCGGATGCGCTTTTGACTGGTGATCAGGAGGACGCGAGTCCGATACCTGCCGGGGTCGGCAACATTCTTTCTTGGAGGTTGATCATGAAATCTTTTCTACGGTCATTCACTCCCTTCCGCTGTTTCAAGAAGGTCAGTTTCTTGCGAAAGAATGTGCACTGTACTGGTTAACCGATTACGTATAAGCCTGCCCAGGAAAGTGTGGATAGGTAAACTGGCCGGCTCAAAAATGACCTCAATAGTGTTGACTGGGCCGTTAACCTCCAAAACAAACAAAACTTGAGCAAGACATTTGTCTTACTCATGAATGCGGATGCAATACAAACGTTCCTTGCACAAGCAACCATCCTGCATAACACTCTAAAGAGGGTTAAGGATTGTGTAGAGATATTTAGATGTGCCCGCCTCTGCACCTCTCTCTCTCTCTCTCTCTCTCTCTCTCTCTCTCTCTCTCTCTCTCTCTCTCTCTTATTTTTTCTGGGTTAATATCACTATTAACTGTCAATTACATGATCAAATTAGTTTTGTATATATGCCATTCATTAATGTAGTATATTTCCATTTTTTTTTTTTTTTCACGAGATGACTCATATAAGCCACAGTGCTTTCTGTCATCATATCCTGTTCACATTTGCTTGCAATATGCTTGTTAGATTGTATATTGAGGTTCAATAAAATATTGTTTACACCAAATGACAACAGTGGGTTTTCTCATCTATTCAAACAAACAAACAAATCATCTATTGTTGGAAAATGACAACAATTGTTTTTTTCATTCCGCGGCCCTTATTGCTGTTTACATTTAAGCCAGTGCACGACAAAACTTACAAAAGCCCCATTATGAAAACAGACCTATTCAAATGTATTGAATATTTTACCACCAAGAACTGAAAATTTTCAGATAGAAAATATGATACTTTTTCATATTTCTGCTCAAAACTTAGATTGTGGGAACTCGTTAGAACCGCCTCGGCGAGGCTCGTTCAAAACATAGATTGTGGGAATTAGTTAGAACCGCCTCGGTGAGGCGGTTCTAACGAGTAGCCACACTCTTTGTACTTTGAGCAGAAAAAAGAAAAATAATGTATACCCCTGTATGAATAGCCTCCGTGATGTGGTGGTTACGCTACTCGCCTCGTAAACCAGGGGTCTCAGGATCGAGCCCCGGCTTCTCCAGACTTTCTGGTCAGTCTTTAAACCGAGGTCCCGTCTCCGTATGACCTTAGGTGTTGGTGGGACGTAAAACTAAAACACTCACTCACTCATACTGTTGTAAACCCAAGATTTACTGTATAAATGTAACAGGTAAAAAAATGTCAAACACATTTACCCCGCCGGGGATCGAACCCGGTCCGCCGGAGTGACAGTCCAGCACTGTACCTCGTCACTACAAAGTGTATTTTATACCAATCATTATTAATTGATTATCCTGTATTACACCAGGTCAACCAATATTCAAAAATCATAAATCATGTTTTTAGTTGCGTCAATTAATAAAATTGTCATTAATCAAGTAATTTCGTATTGGCCCAGGTACAGGTCCTCTGTCAGCTGTATTGGCCTCGGCCTTCGGCCTCGTGCCAATACAGCAGACCTCGGACCTGTAACTGGGCCAATACGAAATTACTTGATTAATAACATTATATTAATGCACAAGAGGGGAGTTCAAGGGAATCAAAATTATATAGGCATGTTTTCGTGATAATTTGCGATCAGTAAAGACAGCGTGATCAGCCAGCACATTCAAAACAGCCACCCACTATCGCTGGGTTTGTGGTACAGTTGTCTCCGGGGAGCCCGGGGGGGCTGTAGAAGGTTCATGTGATCGCAGAAGAGCAGTCTGATCCGAGTCTTCACTGGTCGCAAAAGTCCTATTCACCACGTAATGAATACCCCCTCTAAATTCCAATTTATACATAGAAAACTTGGGTTTACTGGGGTATACATATTTTTTCTTATTTCTGCTCCAAGACATAGGCTATAGGTACTTATTAGAACCGCCCCAAACAGACGGCGTTAGAACCGCCTCATTTTCCAACGAGCACCACTAACCTATGATATAAGTTTAAATAAGGAAAATATCAGTCTTTCGTCGGAAAAGTAACCATTTTGGGGAATATGTTAGTTTGTTTGAATTGAGGTTTTATGCCCCCTTCAACACTAAAAGTGGTCTTTAAGACCACTTTTGAATAGTCCCAAAGTTGGTCTCTGACCAGATGACACTGTATGCAGAATGGGAGACTCCGTGATGTAGTAGTTATGTTACTCGCCTTATAAACCAGGGGTCACAGAATCGATCCCGGGCTTCTCCAGACTTTCGGATGAGTCTTTAAGCGGAGGTCCCGTCTCCGCATGACCTTAGTTGTTGGTGTGAGATAAAACTCAAACACTCACTCACTCACTGTATGCAGAAAACAAAGAAATAATAACTGTAACCTACTAAATAAGCTTTTTAATGCAGAATTAGTACAGACAAACTTCAATGGCTCGAACACCTTTGGGACCACGGAAATCTGTTCGACACTAGCGTAGTTCGAGCCACTGAGGGTAAACTTCCAGGAGGCGTAATGGGGTTAAGTTTCGAACACATTTTCGATGTTCTATGATAAAATGTATGCCGTGTGTACTCATTAGAATCGCCTCAACGAGGCGATTCTAATGAGAACACACAGCATACATTTGCAAGGTAAAAGTCGAAAATCTCATTCATTATCCCGCACTACTTTATGTGGAGAAATTCCCCAGGGACTCAAAAACAGGTTCGACTCAGCCATGGTAAACGAGCCATCGGTGTTCGAGCCATCGAAGTTCTGCTGTATTATTTTCAGATGCTCTTAATAGCTGGATTTCACTGTGCTTTATATGGGTCACCCACAAAAATGTTTTAACTTTCTTAGCAATTGAGGTCTGTTTATACAAGGAATAATTTGCTCATTGGGAGCAAATTTGTACCTTTATAAGTATCAGAGGAAAGTGAAGAGGCTGTCAAAAAATTGTCTTGCATCACGAAAACATTTCTATATAATTTTGACCCCCCCTTGAACCCTACTTTTATATAGTAAAACTGGGGTTTACAGTGGTAAACCTTATTTTCCTTATTTCTGCTCTAAAATATAGATTGTGGGTACTCGTTAGAACCGCCTCGGCCGATTATACAAATTAAGAAACCCCCGCACAACCAGCCCTCCAAATGGCACCCGCCCATCGGGGCTTGAAGAAATATATGGGCTGCATGATGCTTCCACGCAGAGCTGAAACCGACCGCGCACGAGTACTGCATGGTAAACTGCTTAAAGGATCTAAGCCTGCCCAGGCAAAGCGGTGGGAGTGGGCCCCTCCAAACTTATAAACCCAATTGTTTCATTGGACCTCAAATCAAACAAACAAAAACCACCCTCCAAAAAATAAAAAAGTTATCAAGCGTACATATAAATGTCTTCATCAGAAACAGCGAAATCTGCACATTGGCTACATTTTACTCGATGTTTTATGAAGCCCCGGGTAAAATGTAGGAAATGCGCAGATCAAAGACGACGGGTTTGATTTTCAATGATAATAGCATTATTATCAGTCCGAAACGCTATGTGAGTCTTATTTCTGTGGACGAACAGGAAAGAAAAAAACGAAAGAAAGAATGAATGAAAGACAGGATAATTGATTTAAAAATAATAACAGTAAATAATGATTATTTAGGATCAAGTACCAATGACTATCATCTTAGACGTGTAGACGTGCGAAAATGACGTCTTTCCTTTTTTTGTTCAAAACGATACAGCACTTGAGCGGCGCTGACGTCATATGATTAGGCGTCAAGTATAAACAAGAACGTAAAAATGGCATACGAACCGATGCATATAATGGATTACGAAGAAGCGCTTCTTCAAAGAAATTTGCCTACGCCAATTATTGGAACCGAATGGAAAGAATGCAGTCGATGGCGAAAGTCCAGCTGAGGCCGTACAGGGACGAATATTTCGATCTTTCGACGGATCCTTATGCTGGTGATACCTCCGACGACGGCGATGATCGTGATGTAGACGATAGAAGTGTCAGATCTTTTATCAACAAGCTACTTTTTAACGTTGCTCTAGACGTTAACGACGGGGCTGATGTACGATCAAGACGAATACGAGGAATTAGACAATTGTAATTCTCTCTCTCTCTCTCTCTCTCCTCTCTCTCTCTCTCTCTCTCTCTCTCTCTCTCTCTCTCTCTCTCTCTCTCTCTCTCTCTCTCTCTCTCTCTCTCTCTCTCTTTCTATATATACTGCCATACGCCCTCGCGGACATTCTAGGCAGGTGTATATTACATACACTCCAGTTTTGCAGGATGAAAGCCTACACAGTACTCATGTAATTATGGTAGGGTTCTTTAACCTGCACAGGGGATGGTTCTCCCTGCACAGGGGGCCTCCAGTAACGTCCCGATCCGAAGGACGGTGCACTTAATGACATTCATCCCTGCAAATGATGCCAATGGAGCGTGTTCGGACACCGAAATTTTATCGCCGCTACCGGGGATCGAACCCGGACCTCTAGCATCAGAGGCAAGTGCACTAACCCCTGAGCTATCACGCTCTCTCTCTCTCTCTCTCTCTCTCTCTCTCTCTCTCTCTCTCTCTCTCTCTCTCTCTCTGTGCGCCCAGCAACCACCAGATGACTTTGTTCCCCCAGCTAAGCACTGTTTTGTTTGTTTGTTTGATTTGAAGTGTAACGTCCCCGTCAACACTGTTTAGGTCATTTTTGAGACG